>CM057341.1:634577366-636977366 GCA_030015575.1 Agapanthus africanus | reverse complement strand
AATAAGGTATTTTATGTAATTATGCCATTTTAAAGTTTTTAAGATTAGTTATATGCTAATTTAGTGCTAATCGCCATTAAGAATCGCTAATTGGATTTTTAGCATTTTTGTGCAAAAATGTGCACATATCATTTTCCACACTTGTTACACTTGTGTTACATTCTTTTGCCATGGTTTTTCTTTTGGGCCTACTATTCAAGTGAGAAGAGTTTAGTGAAGAAAAGAAAAGAAAAAGTAGTATGATGAGAGAGAGAAAGGGACCAAGTCAACCTTCACCTCTTTTGACCTATGCCCCCCCATCATTTCCCTTCTCATTTTCTCTCCCCTCTCCCATTTGAGCTGCTGCTGCTCTCTCTCTCCCTCTCTCTCCTTCTTCATGAAACCCTAGATCCACCATGAAAACAAAGCCAAAACCCCATTCCCCCTTCACAAAGCTTGCTCCCAAGCTCACTAGCTACACATTGAACCTAGCAAGATTGGATTTGGAGGACTTTGAGCAGCACAAGAATTTTCTTGAGTTGCCAAAGGAGCTAATTTCTGCACCCTCTTATAGTATTTCAAATTGCTTGTGCATCAATTCTAGTTTCATATCGATATTGTGTCATTTTGTGGACTTTGGAGAATTCAAGTTAGGGTTTAGGGTTAGACCTGAAATCAAAGTGGAATTGAGGCTTGTTGTGACCTTAGAACCCCTTGTGTGATGCTAATTTGGACCCAAACCTGAACTTGAAACCAGAATACGGAATTACGGAATCGATATCGGGGAAAACTGTAAATCTGGAAGTGTTTTGTGGAATCTGCTATTACCCCGAGACCCCAAAAATAAAACTGAGTTGACAGTGAGATGTGCAGGCACCAATGAACCACCACACCAAACCCAAGCCCCCAACTCCAAGGTGAGGCCGCCAATTAATTCCTTCTGGCCGCAAATTGCGGCCAGAGCAGGAGGGAATTGCCTCGATTTTTGTGCATGGCCCCATTTCCTATATTCTTGACCCTGGGTATGTCTAGTTTTGACTGATTCCATCTAGGGTAAAATCTGGGATGATTTTCCGATGTTGGTGCATGGTTTACGACTTGTTTTAGCATGGATTTTGGTATTTTGTGTTTCGTTCCTGTCGGGTGGCATTTGGACGTCAACGAAAAGTGGATATTGATCGTGTTTGCATGCGAGGTTATAGGTTTTTACCTATAGGCGTAGCGTGTGCCGTTTTGGTTTCCGATGTGATTTTCATGTGCTTTAGCGTTGTGATATACTTGTAGGTACCCTACGAGATGTGAGGCAAAGAAGATGAAGATGGCGACATCGACACCGACACATGAGACGCAAGGTGAGTAGATTTTATCTACTGGGAGAAGTCGGGTGGATGGCGTATAGCACCCCCGCAGTCCGTGGTGATGTATACGAATACGTATACACACATATATTTATTATGTGTTGTTTAGGATTATTGATGGTAATAATGGATTATTGACAATAAGGATGTATTGGTTTAGTAGTGCGAAACCCTAGAGTAGTGGGTGCACTCACACATACACACATACTTGCATACATCCTTTCATATATCTGTACGCATATGATGGTGTGTATATCTACACATGGGAATGGGACTATGTGTTTATATACGGGTTTTGAGGATGATACGTGGGAATAAGATGAGTCGATGAGATTCGATTGAGGCCGTGAGATTTGGCGACATGACAGAGTTCGTATTGGAGATGTGATATGATGGTAGTGATGCCTGTCATGTGATGAGATATTGTGATATCGACTCAGATTTAGGTGGTTTCCATACCCCTCTCTATTGGCTTGATTGTCGGGTTCGTAGTTCGCATAGTAGGCGTTAGGCTAGACCCGAGTCATACCTATTTCAAAACTAACGAATCGAGGATATTTTAAAGATAGGCAAAAAGGGTTTATACGGATATTTTCAAACGACGCGTCTTTTCTTAAAACACCGTAGCCCTTATTTTACCAAAAGCCCTGGTTCGTCTTATTTAAAAAGGCAAGGTTGCGTGATATAATTATTGAGGCAGGTTCTCTACTGTTGCGTTGATTACTCGATTCCGCACCTTCATGCTGTTTGCATTGCATCGCTTATATTGTTGATATATTTCAGTCATGCTGCTAGGACACCAGCACCATTATCGATGATGCATATGTTCCACGTACACTCGTTGCCGGCTCACACACTCATCATCGATAATTGCCATGTCACTACACTGTAGTACTATTGCATTCAGTATATGATCCTTGCATGACACCATGATATGCATACCTTCCTTTACATGTCGCATACTTCATGCTCTTTGATTATACGCATTGAGATATGTTGTTTCTATGATATTTCTGGATTTGGGAACCGAGGGTGTTTCAAAAGAGAATATGTCATTGCTTTAAAAACCCGGTTACCCTTGATATGATATTTCAGTGCGTCCAACATGTGTTTTCTCGGTGCTGAGAGCGACATGTGAAACCCGAATCGAGGAGCGGACGAGCCGATTGCGGGTACATGGTGGACTCGGTATGGTTCCCCTCGGCAAGATGATCGATGAGCTTTGCCGATTGAGCCTGGAGGCGGGCGAGTACCTACCGGTGATTGGTTGGACCTGGCGGTTATCCGGAGGATACTGACCAGTGTCGATAGATGGATATGGGCATACTGCCGGGGCCGAGGGCCGATACCGCAGACAGCGCTCGCGGGCCGATCCGGACTGACGGAGCCCGATATATGAGGATTCACGTGCCGATGCTGGGCACAGTTTTCATGATGTTTTCGAGTGTCGATGCTGGGCACTCCGGTTCCATGATTTTGACGTGTCGCGAGGGACACAGATGGTTTATATCCTCATATTTTTCCCATGCACATGATTTATGATATTTACATGCATGATGGTTTTGTCATTGGGTGACGAGTGGACGGGATCCACGTACATGCAGATTTGATTACATTGATCATACCTCACATTCATGATATGCTATTACCTGAGGCACTAGCACGAGCACTTCGCACTACACTCATGTATAGAGATTACATTGCCAGTTTAGCATGCTTCAGCTTTATTCATATTGAGGTTTATTTATATCTGATCGTATTGACCTAGGATGGGTCATGCATTCGATCTCTGCTTGTAGATATTTTCTATTCACGAGTTGGCAACTCACCCCCGTTGTGCCACAGTCCTTGCAGGTTTTGCCGTACAGATTCCATAGCAGCATTTCTGGCACACTGCTTCCATATGGGTGACTTGCTTTGGTAGGTGGGTTCTTTTGTATCAGAACCGCCATTGTTCCTGTATTATTTATTGTATCTAGAAATTCCATCAACCAAAACTTGTATATTGCTTTAGACTTAGAATACAGTGTTGTATTATTTCGACCTTAGAGTCGCGCTTGTAGTATTACGGTTTTCTGGCTGTTTTGAGTTTCTTTATGGGTTTTGATCCTCGCCCTTTGGCGTTGTATATCATTATTGCTTGCGTGATTGTGACCGTTGATTGACGAAGAGCTAGCTCCCGCTTGGGGATGCCTTTTATCATCTCATATATATTATTCTTCTTGTACCCCGTTCGGGGCCAGTTTTTACAAAGGAAACTCTGCCGAAATTTTCAGAAAAGGTTACACATTTTAAAAATACACATTCGGCTTAGTTATTTAAAAACTTTGATTTTCGAAACATGATTCCTTTACTTTTCAAAACCAGTTTTCCTTATTTACTCTTTAAATGGTTTTAGATTGCTGGGCTTTGGCTTACTTGGATCAGATGGGGTCCTATAGACTTCATATGGTTTAAGGGCCAGTCACGTGCTCTTTCGGGTCGTGACACAGATTTTCTGTAAGTGCTACAGTAGTGCTTGGGGCCCACTTCGATAATTTTGATCGATCGAAAATTTTAAACAAGCTAGTTCACAGTATTTACATTATATCTGTGACCGTGAATGTCACTCGATCGGTAAATCCAGTCTATCTGCAATAGCCCTTTTAGACGGATTTACGAACGTGACATTCACGTTGATGTTCTGTGTTGTGCTGTGATGTTGCGGATCGGTCATGGGGATAGCCTGGATGCAATGTTAGTACAGTTTTGTTTTATATGTACATTTGATATTGCGGGGCGAGCGTCCGACATGTGGACTGCCGTCACTGCCTGTTTGTATATTATTCTTCTAGGGCACGACCAGGTTGCGGTCGATGTGTTAGTTATATGTATGCCCTAGAGGCCATTACTGTACATTGGATGTATATTGTAGTGGATGCTGGGACATATATAGGGAGGACTTTCTTGCTCGACATGATAGTATGCTATCTGGTTGCTCTTTACCTTAACGTGTGCATAGATTGTCTCTCTGTTACATGTTGGTAAAGCCCTTAGGATGTGTACTTGACTACCTGGACTATGATGCGGATCATACTAGTGGGGACATGGTAGTCCATAAGTACATCCTTCAAGGTCCCTAGTCGTGGGTGTATCGAGACGGGGCATCGATATACCAGAGTAGACTAGCGTATACCTTCTCGACCCATACAGATGGGCGATGGATGATCCCATATCCATTGGTGTTTGACATCAGAGATGATATACGGGTGCTCAGTGGAGACTGGGTACACTGGACGGACTCGCCGAGAACTCCCAGATGGTATTATACCTTACGTCAGATGGCAGTTCTCTGGTGACACTGGTACAGAGTAGTCTGTTGACCCGAGATCGTCATAGAGTCTTGTGTGGTTCCCACTGTACTTTGATTTCCACTTTACCACGTCCAAGAGGGCGTGCAAAACGGTGGTTTTTGGGTACAGTCCCGAATCACATGGAGGCAATGAGCGATAGGAGGGGATTCGTCTCTCCCGGTATAGGGAGTTGATGTTGCGCTGTGTTCGATTGGCTATAACCGGAAATCCCTGGCCAGGGTTGCTGATATTTACTGGTAAGTGTTACCAGTAGTTTCTCGAACTGTTATAGACCTCATATCGATACGACTTATCGAGCTGTTGGGGTCTGACGTTTACCACCCGTAGGCGAGATATGCGACATATCAGACGACAAGACCGGACTGTACGGTAAGTGTTACTGGTTGGATTCACAGGAGTGTGAGCGGGCTTGCTCGTCGATCTTCTGATCGCTCAATACCCGGGTGGCCGTTACGTTTAGCAGACCGCTTGCGGCTTGTGGGTGCTTGATATGATCATCATCTGCTGCCGGCGTATTGACTAGTCTTTAGAGTCCTACACAGAGGTTTCCTGGCTCAAGTGAAACGAAATAGTAGCGCATCTGAGATATGTGCAGGACCGAGAATAATGCTTGTATGTGATACCGTATTTCATTCTCGCGATGAATGTATCGATTGGTTATATGCGATATAACCTAGATATCGAATCAAGGATTGATTCGATAAGCCGATACATAGGATACTAGTCGGTTATATGCGATATGACCGGATCGTTAAATCAAGTGTTGATTTAATGATTTAATGAATAATTATATATTTGATATATATTACTTTGCATTAACTAGTTTTTGTTCACTTTAAATGGATTTTCTCACTTGAAGTTCACAAGTTGTATATGTGATATACTTTTGTGCACTTGGATGTATCATGTTTGATGATACATGTATGCTAGGGTTTGTGTAAAGAATTAAACCTTGGTTAAGTAAATGGTTAGGGTTTTTATTTAGTTATTCATTCATTTATCTTTTAATTGGATTAAAAAATAAATGGGATAAGAAAACAAAATGGTTGCTTTCATTCTTGAAGCTTGTTGAAGCTTCATGAAGCTTTGACCAAAGTGACCATTTTGTCTTCATCTTTAACCCTAACCATTCATCTAACCTTAGTCAATTCTCTACACCTAACCATGGTTCATATTATGATAAGTATTCATTTTCTTTTGTATTTTAATTAACTTATCATAATATTTTCTTCTTCTTCTTCTTCTTGAAGATGAAGAAGCTTGCAACCATCAATGGTGATTTGATGAAAAGAGTGAGAAATCCAATTCTAAAGTGAACCCACCTCCTATTTCTTCATCCTCTACCTCTTGCCAAGTAGTACAGGGTGTTTTCTTCACAAGTTTCATGACTTAGTGAAGTGGGAGCTTGATCTTGTGATGCCTCGACGTAGATCATCTTCGGCATCGTAGTCGATGACCTAGCCCGCCCATTTCTCCGATGAAGCCGATGCTAGAGCCCGGGATTCGATTTGGACAGCAAGGAGACTTCATCATGGAGATATGGAGGTGGAGAACCGGATGTACAAAGGTTGTATTTCCGTTCACTTAGTTATGTTGTTAACTAGTTTCATTGTTTCGCCTAAAATTCTAGTTAACGATCCGTATTAGGGTTTCTCGGCACATGTAAAATTTTAAATTGGCATGGTTGATGCCTTGTGAGACCTCATTAGAATGCCTAGGAACCCTACAGTGGTATCAGACCCTACAGTGGTAGCTAGAGCCTTAGGCGATGCGTAGACGAAGTTTGAAACCCGAACGAACTCGAAACCCTAAAATTTCACGCTCTCTGGACTTTTTTCAAAAACTGGGTTTTTTTCGAGATTTAAAATGCTTAAAAAATTCGGCAGGGAATTATAAGAATTACGGTGCAAAATTTGACCAATGATACCTCAAACATGCGGCGGAACCGCGGCGGAAGCCTAGCTTCTGCGGCGGTTCCGCGGCTCTCTGGTGACGTCAGCCCTCCATATTTGCATAGTAATTCATCTTTCACAGTGCTGAGTTTTATGGGAATTTTTAATATTTATTCAAGAGTTGGATTTTCTGGGGTTATTTTGGGGATTCGATGATTCGATCGGATTATCAGATTTTGTCTATGTGGATTCCGGATAATTTTTGAATATGTTAACAAGTTCGACCGGATATAAATACCCAACTTTTCCCCTGCCGGAAAATTTCCAAGTGTTGGATTTTTCCGTGGTTTAAAGACGTTCTAAGTAGTGCAAGTAACGCGATGGTCCCTCTAGAAGACAACAAACCTTAACTCGATTATGTGACCGTCTTGAACTGCCCTTTGAACCTTAGGGTTTGGGGCAGTACGGCGTGCCACATGTGAGGCGTTGGCTTGACCCTTCTACGGCTGGACCGTTGGTACTGAGGCACGAAGTGAATGTTTTTAAACTTATTTCATGTGTTGAGCTGTATCGGGTAAACTTGGGTGTTCGAATGTTCGATTGGAAAGTTTAACATTTTTTGTTTATCTGGAATGTGATACAACAATTGGAATTCACAAGAAGTTATGAGATAACTGAATGAATGTTATAAACATAGCAGTTTAGTCTCACTTGATCGGTTGCCACGGAATTTTGATGTGATCAAAAGTCCGTCGCAATCACGTAGCGTACGCGGATACTCGCCGGGTAAACTTAATAGACAGCCTCACTCCATAGTCCCGACCAAGTGACTGTAGGAGAACCCCGTCGCCGAAAGCATTCGTTCGGGTGCTCGCGGCAGCGGTGTTCCGCATTGGTGCACTTCGTCGACGGCGTCGGGGGTGCGGCCGCCTTCTAAAGTTTGCGACGAGCATTCGATCAGGATGTCGGGAATCTTGTTGAATTACCCGACTTGATATTGAAAAGTGTTTTCGATAATGAGACTAAAATGCGGGGTTTATAATTGTTAGGCATGCGATGTCTAAAGAATTCATTTGATTAGGCATGCGATGTCTATGTAGGTTGCGGATTCCAACTATTGTAGTTTTACACTTTCTTTTCTGTGACCGTAAGTGTAATATGTGATATCGCCGATTTCGTTGCTATATGTCAACGACAATTGGGATGCGCATATTTACTTACGTTGATGACATGTGATGTTATGTGTTGCTGGATATGTTATATTGGATCGTCGTGTTTGAATAGCCGGGTTTTTTTTATGTGAGATGAGTGTTTTTCTTTTTCATTCATGTAAAAACTTGTATGTAATATTCTTTTATTGGGGCACTTCCAGGTTGCGGAAGATGTCACCCTTTGTATATTATTTACTTTTCCGCACTAGGATAGACCCAAGGAGGGGAGCACAAGTAACCGGGTTCTAGGGTCCAGTGGGAGACCATCTCGAGGAGTCGAGTCCGGGTCTCCTAACCCTAGAATTGGTAGGGTTGCTTGCCGCTCTCGTAGGGGTCTAGGGGTGTGGGTTTGGCTATTCATCGCGACCGTGGAATCCGTGTTTTATACTTGCTCGTATTGAAAACACGGACGTCCTAGTATATCCAATATTTCATATGATTCTTCTGCTGCGATATCTGTGATGTGATCATGTGATATATTCTGTGATGGATACAGTATATAGTATATATGATATATTATATAGATGTTACTTATGTTTTACACCCGCGCTAGCCCTGCCCCGCTCTGCCGTTAGTTACCTAACCTAACGGTGCATGAGGGGACATCGAGTCGAATGCGGATGGCATAAGTGTACATCGTATTTATCTGTGATGTTTAGGTACTTAAATGATGGGACTTCATTAATGTGATTAATTAAATAAAAGAAACCTAAGATGTTGTAGAATCGAATTTCAAAAAATAAAACAGGTAGCTACAGTTCTTTCTTTGCACAGAGGTATATGTGATATATCCTGCACCTTATTCGATGAGGAAAGGACCGAGATCCCTTCATCGGGAGTGACTCCTTTAGCAATAACTGACAGATGCTACACACTCGGTTTGTCTTTTGATTGCTTTTAAGAGTTTTTGCTTTGCACAGTGATATATATGATATATCCCGCACCTCATTCGACGAGGAAAGGACCGACGATCCCTTCACCGGGAGTGACTCCTTTAGCAAAACTAGAAAAGCCTCGAAAACACTCCATTTCAAAATCATTTGATTCTACAACGATATCAAGTTCATTACGCAATAGGTTTTTAGAAAAACCTGTTGTAGCCCTCAGTCTTTTCAGATAAGTACTAGTTAGTATTCGTGCTACGTTTGTTGACTATGTTAAGGCGTAGTGTGCGGTAGCTAATTAGTGCTTATCTGTATAAGCATATGATGCGATTGGATTAGGGTAGTCGTGCGACTTTGTTGACTATGTTAAGGGTCGTGCGAGTGGGTTTAATTTAATCGGGAAATGACGGGTTGAACTTGACTAGCACTTATGATTTGTTGACTATGTTAAGGTCATATAGCTGCAAGGGGCAAAATATTATCGGGAATTTCAAGTGTTGAAATTTGCAATGAGATTGCATACCTTCTATGAGATAGTTGGATCCCGATACCCGCTGCGAGTAAGAGTTACTCCTGAGAGAGTTTTACATATTACAATTAGCCGATCAAGTAGGTGTCTAGAAAGGTTTCAACGGGGTTACGCCTCTGGGAAAACGAGCTTTACATTAATTAGGTTCGTGCGAAAGCACGGGGCACCTCCCTCAAAGTACCGACACTGGCCTGGCTGAAAGATTGGCGAACTTGTTGTGTGTAATTAATCCCGGCTGGTCTTTCCTTTTAGGGTTTGAAGGAAGATTTGATAAGAAGCAGTGGGAGCCATCCTAATTAGATAAAATAAAACCAATCTGATCTTGCAAGAGCATACGCTGAGTGTTTTCTTCTCTCGCTCTCCAGGTAGCGACCATATCACGCCTTAATCAAGATAATAATACGGAATATTGACCGAACCCGATTGTTATACTGAGCTGGGGAACGTTGGTCCCGCTCCAACTTATAATTGTTATAAGACAGAGCAGGAAATTGGGGAATACCAGATTTCCCGTGCCGCCCAAACGAAGAGAGTGCATGCCGATGCATCATCTTCGGGTGCGTTCATTACAAAGAACTGTTTCTCCGTATCCTCTACGTCCTGGGTATGTGATACCAGATCAGGATCCCAGATATGTAATCTGTTACATAGGGCTACAGAAAGGTAGAGAACTGAGAATGGGTGATAAGTTTCATGAGGCAGAAAACGGGGCAAGTGTTGCAGCCAAGTCTGTTGGTCACTGTCACCTTGTATTACAAATACATTGATTCTGAACAAATGCTATTAGATACCAAACCTGATATACAAAATCATATCATTCTTTTTATCAGTAAAGAAAGGATATAATTTTGTATTGTTGGATAATGTTTTGAACATTTCCTATATCAAAAGTTGATCGGTTCAGGCATGTTATCTAAAAGCATTGATGTTCTAAATCAAACTACAATTCTTTAGTATACTGAACACACAAAAGAGGAAGAGTTCAGAAATGAACGAATCCTTCTTGAGGCATTGTAGACTAGGTCATATCAATGCGACCCGACTAGCTGAAGTTACATTTAGATGCATATTTAAATCTGTTTGAATTTACATCATATGAAACTTGCCAGTCATGTCACAAAGATACGATGACCATAGCTCCGTTTATTGTTAACAGAGAAAGAGTCAGTAAACTCTTGGGATGATACATGTTGATGTATGTAAGGTCCCCTGTCTACATATGCCAGGACTGGTTCTTTGTACTTCATTACATTCTCTGATGATCTTTCGAGATTCAGACCTATGTTCCTGTTAAAGCACAAGTCCGAACCTTTTGAGATATTCACAGAATATAAGTTAGAAGTAGAGAACCAAAATACGGGTATAAGTATTATGTCCTATGATGAGATCAGGGAGGAGAATACTTGTGCATGGAATTCCTGGACTTTTCTAAAGGAGAATGAGATTCTCTCTCAGCATTACTCCTCCGTATACACCATAGCACGATGGTATATCGGGACGGAGCAATTGCACCCTATTCGATATGGTGCGCTCTATGATGAGTAATACTGAGTTACCTGTTTCCTTTTTTGGGAGTTATGCGCTTGAGAAGCTGCATACCTATTGAATAGGGTTCGAATCAAATCATGTTGCCTACCACTTCATATGTGATATAGAAAGGGAAGAGCCCATATCTTAAGTTAGTTAAGATTTGGGGTTGTCCGGCCTATGTCTAAAAGCAAAATCCGGACAAGCTCGAGGCAAGATCTGTTATGTAGAACTGGAAATGTTCCAGCTATACAAACTGCAGCTGATGATTTGAAAGAACCAAAGGATTCAATAGTTACCAACGAACTTCAGCCTCTCCGCCGATCTAGTAAGGTTCCTCACCTTCCTGAGAGATACTTCGGTTTCTCTATGACAGTGGGAGCGAGGATTGCATCATGAGATGATGACCCAACTAGTTTCGAGCTGGCCATCAGGAGTGGGACTCTGTAAGAATGGCTGGATGCTTAGCGATCTGAGATGGAATCCATGTACACCGACAAAGTATGGAATTTAGTTGCTATATCTGAAGGGTTAAATCCCCATCAGGAGCAAGTATATCTTGAGAAGATTACTTGGTGTAGATGGAAAAGTTGAGACTTTCAAAGCTAGCCTTGTTAAAGGTTTGCATCATTAACCAGGTATGGATCACGATGAAACCTTTTCTAAGGAGCTATGCTTAAGTCCATTCAGATCCTACTTGCCACGGCTTCATACCATGACAACTATATCTGGCGATTGGGTGTCATGACTGCTTTTCTTAAATGTTGTTTCAGAAAAGAGAGTCTGTAAGTACACAGTCAGAGGGCTTCGTAGACTGTGGGAGCAGCGGAAACGTGTACAAGATGCTTTATAAGATTAAAGCAGGCATCGCGGAGATGGAACATCTGTTTTGATGAGTTAGTCAAAGAGTTTGACATCATCAAAATGGTAGGTGAACCTTGTATATACAAAAAAGGTAGTAGAGAGTATGGTCGTGATCCTTGTAGAGTACGTGGATGACATACTCTTGATATGGAAGGAGTTTCCTATGCTACGCTCGGTCAATCTCCGCTTATCACAATGATTCTCCATATAGGATCAAAGTGATACCTCCTAAATCCTGGATTTTGGATCTATGAGATAGATCTAAATGGATGTTAGGATTCTCACTAGTTGTAGTGAGATGGTATCAATTGATTCTGGGGAGAATCACTGGAAAGGTTCCAGAGTGATAAGGACGACTGAATGTCAGTCACAGGCATTGTTTTTACCCTCAGTAAAGGGACGGTATGTTAGAAGAGTTCCAAGCTAGATACCGTGGCTAACTAGACGATAAAGGCTAGATACATCGCAACTTAAGATGCTACCAAAGAGGATGTTTGGGTGTATATTGGTTCATGAGATGAACTACGTTCCAACCATTGTGAGACAATGGAGTTTTGGTTTATGCCAAGGAACGCCGGTCCCATCAGTGATCCAGACATATTCTAAGGCAGTATCACTTGATCATGGAGATAGTTGATCTCCAGGGTGATCGAGGTCAGGAGAGTAGACTCAGAGGACAACACGGCGGATCCACTCACAAAGGCCTTTTCCCAGAGAGAAACTTTTATTGGATGGTTGAGTATGAGATACTACAACCACTGCTATCAGATGGCCCTAGTGCAAGTGGGAGATTGTTAGTTATATGTATGCCCTAGAGGCCATTACTGCACATTGGATGTATATTGTAGTGGATGCTGGGACATATATAGGGAGGACTTTCTTGCTCGACATGATAGTATGCTATCTGGTTGCTCTTTACCTTAACGTGTACATTGATTGTCTCTCTGTTACATGTTGGTAAAGCCCTTAGGATGTGTACTTGACTACCTGGACTATGATGCGGATCATACTAGTGGGGACATGGTAGTCCATAAGTACATCCTTCAAGGTCCCTAGTCATGGGTGTATCGAGACGGGGCATCGATATACCAGAGTAGACTAGCGTATACCTTCTCGACCCATACAGATGGGCGATGGATGATCCCATATCCATTGGTGTTTGACATCAGAGATGATATACGGGTGCTCAGTGGAGACTGGGTACACTGGACGAACTCGCCGAGAACTCCCAGATGGTATTATACCTTACGTCAGATGGCAGTTCTTTGGTGACACTGGTACATAGTAGTCTGTTGACCCGAGATCGTCATAGAGTCTTGTGTGGTTCCCACTGTGCTTTGATTTCCACCTTACCACGTCTAAGAGGGCATGCAAAATGGTGGTTTTTGGGTACAGTCCCGAATCACATGGAGGCAATGAGCGATAGGAGGGGATTCGTCTCTCCCGGTATAGGGAGTTGATGTTGCGCTGTGTTCGATTGGCTATAACCGGAAATCCCTGGCCAGGGTTGCTGAGATTTACTGGTAAGTGTTACCAGTAGTTTCTCGAATTGTTATAGACCTCATATCGACACGACTTATCGAGCTGTTGGGGCCTGACGTTTACAACCCCTAGACGAGATATGCGACATATCAGACGACAAGACCGGACTGTACGGTAAGTGTTACTGGTTGGATTCACAGGAGTGTGAGCGGGCTTGCTCGTCGATCTTCTGATCGTTCAATACCCGGGTGGCCGTTACGTTTAGCAGACCGCTTGCGGCTTATGGGTGCTTGATATGATCATCATCTGCTGCCGGCGTATTGACGAGTCTTTAGAGTCCTACACAGAGGTTTCCTGGCTCAAGCGAAACGAAATAGGAGCGCATATGAGATATGTGCAGGACCGAGAATAATGCGTGTATGTGATACCGTATTTCATTCTCGCGATGAATGTATCGATTGGTTATATGCGATATAACCTAGATATCGAATCAAGGATTGATTCGATAAGCCGATACATAGGATACTAGTCGGTTATATGCGATATGACCGGATCGTTAAATCAAGTATTGATTTAATGATTTAATGCATAATTATATATTTGATATATTACTTTGCATTAACTAGTTTTTGTTCACTTTAAATGGATTTTCTCCCTTGAAGTTCACAAGTTGTACATGTGATATACTTTTGTGCACTTGGATGTATCATGTTTGATGATACATGTATGCTAGGGTTTGTGTAAAGAATTAAACCTTGGTTAAGTAAATGGTTAGGGTTTTTATTTAGTTAGTCATTCATTTATCTTTTAATTGGATTAAAAAAGAAATGGGATAAGAAAACAAAATGGTTGCTTTCATTCTTGAAGCTTGTTGAAGCTTCAAGAAGCTTTGACCAAAGTGACCATTTTGTCTTCATCCTTAACCCTAACCATTCATCTAACCTTAGTCAATTCTCTACACCTAACCATGGTTCATATTATGATAAGTATTCATTTTCTTTTGTATTTTAATTAACTTATCATAATATTTTCTTCTTCTTCTTCTTCTTCTTGAAGATGAAGAAGCTTGCAACCATCAATGGTGATTTGATGAAAAGAGTGAGAAATCCAATTCTAAAGTGAACCCACCTCCTATTTCTTCATCCTCTACCTCTTTCCAAGTAGTATAGGGTGTTTTCTTCACAAGTTACATGACTTGGTGAAGTGGGAGCTTGATCTTGTGATGCCTCGACGTAGATCATCTTCGGCATCGTAGTCGATGACCTAGCCCGCCCATTTCTCCGATGAAGCTGACGCTAGAGCCCGGGATTTGATTTGGACAGCAAGGAGACTTCATCATGGAGCTATGGAGGTGGAGAACCGGATCAACAAAGGTTGTATTTCCGTTCACTTAGTTATGTTGTTAACTAGTTTCATTGTTTTGCCTAAAATTCTAGTTAACGATCCGTATTAGGGTTTCTCGGCACATGTAAAATTTTAAATTGGCATGGTTGATGCCTAATGAGACCTCATTAGAGTGCCTAGGAACCCTACACGATGTACCCGTTGTATGTATATTTTACTTTCTGTACTAGGATTGCCCCGCGGAGGGGTGCACGGATAGCCGGGTTCTAGAGGGCAACAAGCCCGCATCTCATGGCGTTGAGACGGAGGGGGCTTCACTCTAGAATTAGCGGGCTATTCGTCGCACTCGTAGGGGGTACAGGTTGACCTAGGAGGGGTGCCCAAGTTACCGGATTCCGTGAAGTGATGGGTGGTCCATTCACGTTGCTGAAGGGGGCTGCCTCGCTTCAGGTTTTGGCGGGTAACTTGCCGCGCCCGTAGGGGTTTAGGATTTTCATTGCACAGGCTATCCACACGACTAGGGGAACGTCGGGTTTCAGTAGCGGCTTTGTGAAACCCGGGGATCCCAGATATCTGTATTGTTCTGTGATGCTGTACATTTCTGTGATGTTGCATTTTATCACGCCTTGAGCGAAATATTATATATTGATATATATACTAGTAGATGTTGTATATGTTTTGCATCCGCGCTAGTCCAGTCCCCGCTCTTTCGTTAGTTAAGTAACCTAACGGGTGATGACGGGACCCAGTGGCGAATGCGGATGGCCTATACGTACATCATTATTTTCGTTCTTTTGTGTTGTGATCAATTGATGGAACTGCGTTGATTCGGATCAATGCAAGATAAACAAACCTATTCTGATGTTGTTGGAACATTTTTCAAAAAGCTGTTATTGTAAGGGCATTCTCTTTTGTTTTGCATCGTGGTATTCAGTTGGAATATCCTGCTTCTCAGTCGACGAGGCAAGGGCCGAGATCCCCTCACCGGGAGTGACCCCTTGGACAGAAGTTTGTGTCAGGGCAATAACTTCACTATAGCCGATTACTCATGCTTTGCATCGTGGTATTCAGTTGGAATATCCTACACCTCATTCTACGGGGAAAGAGCCGAGATCCCTTCACCGGGAGTGACCTCTTTAGCAAAGGTTTTCGTTACTATATTTTTCTAAAAAGCTATCCGTTCCTTCAACGATATCAAGTTCATTACGTTAAAGGTTTTCGCCAGAAACCATTCGTAGCCCTCCGTCGTTTCATATAGATAGTCAATAGTATTCAAGCTGTGTTTGTTGGCCAAAGTCAAGGCACAGTGTTTGGTAGCTGTTGGTTGTTCATATGCAGCATAGATAGATGCGTTGGTCTGGGACAGTCGTATAGCCATGTTGGCCAAAGTCAAGGGCTTGTGCGGGCGGGTTCAAATCAACCTGGAGAATGACGGGTAGAACTTGACATGTGACTTATGATTTGTTGTCCAAAGTCATGGTCATAAGAGCATTGGGCAAAAATCCACATCGGGAGTTTCTAAAGAAACTGAAACTTACCAGATATGCGCATACCTTCTGGAGTGTGATAACGTGAGCGGATTCCGTCACGTTATCATGCGATGATAGTTGGATCCCGATTCCTACTGATGAGTTGGTTTACTCCTCAGGTGATCCTGGCTAATTCTTCTTTCAGGTTTGGGGAAGAATTTGACGTTATAGTGGGAGGTTTCCAGATTAGATAAAGTGATAACCATTCTGATCTAGGTTAGAGTGCACGCTGAGTGTTTCTTTTCTCTCTCTCTTTGGCAGCGACCATTGACCCAACCCTAGACCATGACTGTTAGTGTTTATGCCCTAGAAGGCCATTACTGTATCATACTAGTTTGTATATTACTTAATGGAAGCTTGGGATATTCACATGTATATAACAGTCTTGCTAAAAATGGTAGTATGCTACTTGGTTTTTCTATCTTAATATGTGAGTATACGTATTGATAGAGCTCTTAGGATCTTGCTTGACTACCAGCGTTGTGATGGCAGTCACACTAGTGGAGGCTGGTTAGTCTACAAGCACATCCTTATTCAGGTCCCTGGTCGTTGGATTATCGAGATAGAGCATCGATACTCCGGAGTAGACTAGTGTGTACGCTTCTTATCCCAGTTGGGGAGATGGTCTGTCTCACAGCCGTCAGTACGTTGTACTGGAGATAGTATACAGGTGCTCGTTAGGTTACGAGTACACCGGACAGGACTCACAGGGAACTGTTGGTTGGTTTTATACCAGTCGTCAGTGAACAGTTCCCAGGTGACATGAGTATAGCATAGTCCGCAGACTTGACACTGCTACTTCGCCTCAAGTGTGTCCCACTGTTCTTAGATTGCTACCCTACCACGGCTTAAAGGAGTCATGCAAACAGGTAGCAGTTGGGTGCAGTCCCGAGCACTTGGAGGCAGTCGCGGTTAGACAGGATTCGTCTCTCCCGGTATTGGGGGTTGATATCGCGCTGTGTCAGAGAGCCATTATGCAAAGTCCCTGGCCAGGGCAAGCGAGATTTGCTGGTAGGTTCCAGTAGTTTCTCAGGGTGTAATGGGCTTCCCTCTGACACGACTTATACCGCTATTAGGGGACTGACGCTTGCCGCCCCCCTAGGCCCGATATGCGATAGTCTAAAACGAACGGACCGGACTGTATGGAGATTGTCACATCAGACTCAGTAGGAGTTCGGATGGGTTCCCTCATCGGCCTTCTTATCGACATCTACCTGGGGACCGTTACGTACAGCTAGTGCCGCTTGCGGTCTGTGGTTAAACCCACTGCCAGCGTAGTAGTGGAGTCTCTAGAGTCCCACACAGAGAGTTTCCCTACTCCAGGCGAAACGATATAGAGGTCGTATGGTTTTACGACAAGGGTTCGGACGCATACGTGCGTTTACGCGCGTACAACTTTCGGACAGTTTTTACCAGTCGGCTTTGGTTTAAGCCAGTTACTGGTATCCGGTTATTGGATTTATACAGTCTAAAGTTTTTCCGTATTTTTGCGGATTGGAGAGGCGTTCTCGTAATTGTGCGAGAAGCTTCTAGAAGATGGTGACTAAGGAGGTTTAGGTGTCATATGCATTGAATGAGTTTAGTGAGTCATGAGAGTGATTCATCCATATCATTAATGCACAATAAATGCTTAATGAGTCATGGTTATGAATCACCATTAGATATTTATGAAACTTGATTATTCATCATTTGTTTTTCTTTTATTGATGAATTTTAATGTTTCATATATATTATGATAACTCATTATTCTCATATGATAATTATCCTCACCTTCTCTCTCCTCAAGCTCTCCCTCTTCAAACCCTAATCCTCCCCTCTCATGTGTTGAGTACAAGGATTAGTTAGACTACTTAATCCATAACCCTCTCTATATTACACCTAGCTTCTTTGATTAGCACTTAAAGAAGTTTAGTTGCCTCAAGTTTAGAGGCTAAGCTTGGAGTAAAGCTCTCGGGTGGATCGTCTACTACTTCGAGAAGGCCGACGAGGAGGTGGAGTTCGCAAAGACGAAGGACGCGATTCGTTAGGTATAATCCCTAAACATAGTAGCATAGAAACTCTATGTTTCAAGTTAGTTATCGTTTAGCTTCGATTCAAGCGGTTAGTCGATGTTTGTTCACTAAACAAGTTCGTTTTTGAAAATTCCACCTCCCCACAAGTATTGGGGTGTTGTACATCGACTTACAGTGGTATCAGAGCCTCGCTAAACAATAAATAACTTACTTGCAAATTTGTATGAATTTCGAACGGAAAAAACGAAACCGGAAAAGCCCGAAAATATCAGTTTCTGTCGATTTTTAAATGAAGTCCAAAAATTTTTCAGGGATGTTCAGAAAGCTTAAAATGACATTATTAGAACACACAAAAAATTTGGTCCCCTGAATCGCCTACGGCGCCGCGGAACCGCGGCGGATAGCACCGATCCGCCGCGCTTCCGCCGCCGAGTTGACGATTCAGGGACTCATTTTTCTTGTGTTGGTTCTCTGTGATATTTGGAATTTTCTGGTATTTTTTAATTTTGCTCAGGTTTCAAGTTTACAGAGCAGTATTGGAGCAAGATTAAAAGTGTTTAATCGATCGAAATTATACAGTATTTGCTTGTTGGATTATATCTGTGATTGTATAATGTGTTCGTAAACCTCCCCTAACAGTTAGTATGTCAGTTGGCAGGGGATTGCACATTTCTGAAATGGAGTTTATCTGTTTGTGCATATGAACTGTGTTGGACTGTTGTGATGTATAGCCGGGGTTATGTGATGGGTTATCATTTAATTCATTTGATGTAAATGTAATTTGTTGTAATATTATTTTGCGGGGCACATCCAGGTTGCGGTTGTAGCCACCGTTGTATTGTTTCATTTTACTGTTTTTGCTCCTAGGACAGACCCAAGGTGGGGTGCACAAACTGCCGGGCGGGTAGTTTGCCGCACCCGTAGGGGTCGAGGGTGGGGTAATGGCTATTCATCACAACTGTGTAATCCGTATTTTGTTGCAGGCTCAAAACAAACACGGATTGCTTGCAAATCCAATTAAGTTCATTTGTGATCTGGAATGCCTATTATTGCGTCTGACGAATGTAAAATATCTATATATATGATAGCTATTTAGACGTCACTTATGTTTTACACCCGCGCTAGCCCAGCCCCCGCTCTGTCGTTAGTTAAGTAACCTAACGGGTGATGACGGGACCCCGTGGCGAATGCGGATGGCATAAGAGAACGTTGTATTTTCGTTTTTTTCTGCAATGATAGGTTAATGATGGGACGCATTATTTATAATGCAAAGAAAATAAACCAAAATGTTTAATCGTTGGAACAATTTAAAAGAAACCACTCGGTTAATTTTAAAAACAGATATTTTTAAATGCGGAGCTTTAACCACTCCTTTTAAAAGCTATCAGGTTCCTTCGGTTATATCAAGTTCACTACGTTCACGGTTTCGCCAAAACCATTCGTAGCCCTCCGTCATTTCATTTGGGTATTCAGTAGTATTCAAGCTATGCATTTTGGCCAAAGTCAAGGCATAGTGTTTGGTAGCTACTGGGTTTTCATTTGTTGCATAAGATAGATGAGTTGGTTTGGGACAGTCGTATTACCATTTGACCAAAGTCAGGGGTATATACGGATGGGTTCAAATTGACAAGATAATGACGGGTAGAACTTGACATGTGACTTATGACATTTTGACCAAAGCCAAGGTCATAAGAGCATGGGGCAAAAACTTATATCGGGAATTTCTAAAGAAACTGAAATTTGCAAAGAGATGCATACCATTTGGAGTTTGATGAATGTTGGTAGCACTCCTTCAACATTATCATACGATGATATTTGGATCCCGATCCTACTGTGAGTATATGCTACTTATCAGGATATTCGTCACTTAACGATCAATGCTATAAACCTAGTAGGTGTCCAGAAAAGTGTCAGCGGGGTTACGCCCCCAGAGAAAAGAGGTTATTTAATTAAGGAACTTCGCGAAAGCGTTGGAAAACCTCCCTTGAAGTACCGACACCAGCCTAGCTGAACGGTTAAGTAAGTATTGTACAGTGAGAATAGTCCTGGCTAATTCTTCTTTTATGGTTTGAGGAAGGATTAGAGAAACAGTGGGAGCCATCCAGTTTAGATAAACTAAAAACCACTTTAAACTTGCAAGAGCATCATGCTAAAGAGTTTTCTTCTCTCTCTCCTAATTGCAGCGACCCTGAAAATGACTGGACTTAAGTTACTTTTAGAGAAAAATATACTGACAGGGCCAAACTATAAAGATTGGCTGCGGAATGTCAAAATGGCTTTGACCTATGACAAATTGGGGTACATCCTCACCGCTACGGCACCTGCTGTCCCTGGTCCCAAATCCAGCAATGCGGATAAGGAAATCCGCAAAACCTGGGATTTAGATTGCGCGAAAGCCAAGTGCATCGTGCTTGCCTCAATGAACAATGAACATCAGAGGAGGCACGTGGATATGACCCTAGATGGCATATTTCTCCATACAAAGGAACTTTATGGAGAGCAATCTCGTATAGCAAGATACGAGACCTCTAAGAACTTGTTTCGAGCGAGGTTGGCTGTCGGGTCATCGGTAGGAGAACATGTTCTAAAGATGATCGACTATATTGAAGAGCTCTCAGACCTTGGGACGACTTTGGATAATAAGCTATATACAGACCTTATTCTCCAGTCCCTTCCTCCCACCTACGCCCAGTTTATCCTGAACTTCAACCTTCAAGGAAAAGAAGTTGAACTTCCGGAACTCCTGAACATGTTAAGGAGTGCAGAGGGCACCTTGCAGAAGGCAAGGGAAATACCCGCTATGTTTGTTGGCGGTGCATCTTCTTCCGGGTCCAAGCCTAGGGCCAAAGGAAGGAAGAAGAAGGCCGTCCCCAAACCTAGAGGAGGTGTTAGTAAGGTGGGAGGGAAGGGAAAGAAAAAGTTTGTAGTACCGGTAGTTGGCCAGGATGAGTGCTTCCATTGTCACAGGAAAGGGCACTGGAAGAAGGATTGCAAGGCGTGGAACGCCAGGAACCAGGGACCGAAGCAAGCTGTGGCTTCGACTTCAGGTGTGTTTGTAATTGAGAATTGTCTGTCGATCAACTCTACTTCCTGGGTATTGGATACCGGATCAGGATCTCATATTTGCAATTCATTGCAGGCACTGAGAAACCGTAGAGTGCTGAAGGAAGGTGACATGACCCTAAAGGTTGCTAACGGAGCTAGCGTAGGAGCTGCGTCCGTCGGGGATTATCACCTAGGATTGACGAGTGGACAGATTTTGGTTTTACATAACTGTTATTTTGTACCAAGCTTAACGTGTAATATCATATCAGTTTCTTTGTTATCAAATAAAGGTTATGATTTCACGTTTGTAAGAGATGTTGTTAACATCCACCTTAATCATGGTTTGATTGGGTCCGGTACTCTAAATAACGGTATATATGTTTTAAACCAACTCCAAATTTTCAATGTCCAGAACACACTAAAAAGAAAGTCTCCAGATTTAAATAAAGCTTTCTTATGGCATTGTAGACTGGGTCACATCAATGAGAGAAGCTTGACTAAGTTGCATAGAGAAGGATATTTGGACTCGTTCGAATATCAAACTTATGACACTTGTCAATCTTGTCTCAAAGGAAAGATGACAAAGACTCCATTCACTGGACAAGGAGTAAGAGCGAGCGAGCTCTTAGGACTCATACACAGCGATGTATATGGTCCATTGTCTACATATGCAAGAGGTGGTTTTTCCTATTTCATTACTTTCATGGATGATTACTCAAGATACGGATTCATTTATCTGATGAAACATAAATCCGAGGCTTTTGAGAAATTCCAAGAGTATAAGAATGAAGTAGAAAACCAAACAGGCAAAAGTATTAAGACACTGAGATCTGATCGAGGTGGAGAATACTTAAGTGCCGAGTTCCTAGGTTACCTAAAAGAGAAAGGAATTCTCTCTCAGCTTACTCCTCCATACACTCCACAGCATAACGGTGTATCGGAGAGACGGAATCGACCCTATTGGATATGGTACGATCCATGATGAGTAATGCTGAGTTACCGCGATCTTTCTGGGGTTATGCGCTAGAATCAGCGGCATATCTTTTGAACAGGGCTCCTACCAAGACTGTGCCTACCACTCCATATCAGATGTGGACTGGGAAGAAACCCCATCTTTAACATATGAAGATTTGGGGATGTCCAGCTTTTGTTAAAAAGCAGCATGTGGACAAGCTCGAGGCACGATCAGTAAAATGTATGTTTGTAGGATATCCAAAGAACTCCAAGGGATATTATTTCTATTACGCAGAGGAACAAAAGTTTTTTGTTTCTCGTAATGCCCATTTTCTGGAAAATCAGTTTTAGAAAAGGAAATAAGTGGGAGCGAAATAGAACTGGAAGAAATTCCAGAACCACAAACTGCTACTGAAAGTTTGGTAGAACCAGGAGTTCAAGAAGAACAGGACATTCCCGCACCCCTCCGCAGGAGTAGTAGGCCGTCTCATCCGCCTGAGAGATACTACGGTTTTCTCATAGATGGGGATAGAGAGGATTGCATCATAGATGATGATGAACCTACTGACTTCCAGCAGGCCATCCAGAGCGGCGACTCGGTACGGTGGCTAGATGCAATGCGGACCGAAATGGAGTCCATGTACACCAACAAAGTATGGACTTTGGACTTTGCTCCAGATGGGGTAAACCCCATAGGATGCAAATGGATCTTCAAGAAAAAGATTGGTGTAGATGGACAGGTGGAAACCTATAAGGCTAGACTTGTTGCAAAGGGTTTTCGTCAAAGACCTGGTTTGGACTATGACGAAACTTTTTCTCCAGTGGCTATGCTCAAATCCATTCGGGTCCTTCTTGATATTGCTGCCTTCCATGATTATGAAATCTGGCAGATGGACGTAAAGACGGCTTTTCTGAATGGAAATTTAGAAGAGTGCGTCTATATGGATCAGCCAGAGGGTTTCAATCAGAGTGGGAGCAGCGGGAAAGTATGCAAGCTGCTTAAGTCCATTTATGGACTAAAGCAGGCATCGCGGAGTTGGAACATCTGTTTTGATGAGACAGTCGAAGAATATGACTTTATAAAAAATCCAGATGAACCGTGCATATATAGTAAAGTAGTAGCCAGAAGTGTCGTATTACTCGTCTTGTACGTGAATGACATTCTATTAATAGGAAATGACATTCCTATGCTACAATCTGTCAAAGGATTCTTGTCACACAGGTTCTCCATGAAAGACCTGGGTGATGCCTCTTACATTCTGGGGATCCGGATCTATCGTGATAGATCCAAGAGGATGTTGGGACTTTCGCAGTCCAGGTATATCGACACTGTACTGAAGAGATTCAATATGGAAGATTCTAAGCGCGGTAATCTACCGGCTAGTCACGGAATCACCCTCTCCAAAGAGATGTCTCCCAAGACTGATTTGGAAAGGGAACGCATGTCTATTATACCCTACGCTTCTGCGGTAGGCTCTATAATGTATGCGATGTTGTGCACCAGACCAGATGTAGCTTACGCACTAAGCGTGGTAAGCCGGTATCAGTCAGACCCAGGGGAGATGCACTGGAGAGCAGTAAAGAACATTCTCAAGTACCTGAGAAGGACTAAGGAGATGTTCTTGGTTTACGGCGGAAAAGACCTCAGGTCGGAGGCCTTTGCTGATTCCGGCTTCCAGAGTGATAAGGACGATTCCAAGTCCATGTCGGGTTATGTCTTTACCCTCAATGGAGGGGCGGTGTACTGGAAGAGCTCCAAGCAGGACACCGTTGCTGACTCGATGATGGAAGCGGAGTATATAGCTGCTTGCGATGCCGCAAAAGAAGCAGTCTGGATGAAGAAGTTCCTAACAGAACTTCAGGTGGTTCCTACCATAGTTGATCCAATACCTCTGTATTGCGACAACAACGGAGCTATAGCTTTAGCGAAGGAACCAAGGTCCCATCAGAAGTCCAGACACATCTTGAGGCGGTATCACCTGATCAGGGAGATCATTGATCGTCAGGAGATCGAGGTTCGGAGAGTTGCTTCAGAAGAGAACATTGCTGATCCATTCACGAAGGCCCTACCTCAGATTCAGTTCGAGAGGCTACTCGAGATCATCGGTCTACGATACGCCAGTACATGGCCCTAGTGCAAGTGAGAGATTGTTAGTGTTTATGCCCTAGAAGGCCATTACTGTATCATACTAGTTTGTATATTACTTAATGGAAGCTTCGGATAATCACATGTATATAACAGTCTTGCTAAACATGGTAGTATGCTACTTGGTTTTTCTATCTTAATATATGAGTATACGTATTGATAGAGCTCTTAGGATCTTGCTTGACTACCAGCGTTGTGATGGCAGTCACACTAGTGGGTGCTGGATAGTCTATAAGCACATCCTTATTCAGGTCCCTGGTTGTTGGATTATCGAGACAGAGCATCGATACTCCGGAGTAGACTAGTGTGTACGCTTCTCATCCCAGTTGGGGAGATGGTCTGTCCCACAGCCGTCAGTACGTTGTACTGGAGATAGTATACAGGTGCTCGTTAGGTTACGGGTACACCGGACAGGACTCACAGGGAACTGTTAGTTGGTTTTATACCAGTCGTCAGTGAACAGTTCCCAGGTGACATGAGTACAGCATAGTCCGCAGACTTGACACTGCTACTTCGCCTCGAGTGTGTCCCACTGTTCTTAGATTGCTACCCTACCACGGCTCAAAGGAGTCGTGCAAACAGGTAGCAGTTGGGTGCAGTCCCGAGCACTTGGAGGCAGTGGCAGTTAGACAGGATTCGTCTCTCCCGGTATTGGGGGTTGATATCGCGCTGTGTCAGAGAGCCATTACGCAAAGTCCCTGGCCAGGGAAAGCGAGATTTGCTTGTAGGTTCCAGTAGTTTCTCAGGGTGTAATGGGCTTCCCTCCGATACCACTTATACCGCTATTAGGGGACTGACGCTTGCCGCCCCCCTAGGCCCGATATGCGATAGTCTAAGACGAACGGACCGGACTGTATGGAGATTGTCACATCAGACTCTGTAGGAGTTCGGATGGGTTCCCTCATCGGCCTTCTTATCGACATCTACCTGGGGACCGTTACGTACAGCTAGTGCCGCTTGCGGTCTGTGGTTAAACCCACTGCCAGCGTAGTAGTGGAGTCTCTAGAGTCCCACACAGAGAGTTTCCCTACTCCAGGCGAAACGATATAGAGGTCGTATGGTTTTACGACAAGGGTTCGGACGCATACGTGCGTTTACGCGCGTACGACTTTCGGACAGTTTTTACCAGTCGGCTTTGGTTTAAGCCAGTTACTGGTATCCGGTTATTGGATTTATACAGTCTAAAGTTTTTCCGTACTTTTGTGGATTGGAGGGGCGTTCTCGTAATTGTGCGAGAAGCTTCTAGAAGATGGTGACTAAGGAGGTTTAGGTGTCATATGCATTGAATGAGTTTAGTGAGTCATGAGAGTGATTCATCCATATCATTAATGCACAATAAATGCTTAATGAGTCATGGTTATGAATCACCATTAGATATTTATGAAACTTGATTATTCATCATTTGTTTTTCTTTTATTGATGAATTTTAATGTTTCATATATATTATGATAACTCTTTATTCTCATATGATAATTATCCTCACCTTCTCTCTCCTCAAGCTCTCCCTCTTCAAACCCTAATCCTCCCCTCTCATGTGTTGAGTACAAGGATTAGTTAGACTACTTAATCCATAACCCTCTCTATATTACACCTAGCTTCTTTGATTAGCACTTAAAGAAGTTTAGTTGCCTCAAGTTTAGAGGCTAAGCTTGGAGTAAAGCTCTCGGGTGGATCGTCTACTACTTCGAGAAGGCCGACGAGGAGGTGGAGTTCGCAAAGACGAAGGACACGATTCGTTAGGTATAATCCCTAAACATAGTAGCATAGCAACTCTATATTTCAAGTTAGTTATCGTTTAGCTTCGATTCAAGCGGTTAGTCGATGTTTGTTCACTAAACAAGTTCGTTTTTGAAAATTCCGCCTCCCCACAAGTATTGGGGTGTTGTACATTGACTTACAGTGGTATCAGAGCCTCGCTAAACAATAAATAACTTACTTGCAAATTTGTATGAATTTCGAACGGAAAAAACGAAACCGGAAAAGCCCGAAAATATCAGTTTCTGTCGATTTTTAAATGAAGTCCAAAAATTTTTCAGGGATGTTCAGAAAGCTTAAAATGACATTATTAGAACACACAAAAAATTTGGTCCCCTGAATCGCCTACGGCGCCGCGGAACCGCGGCGGATAGCACCGATCCGCCGCGCTTCCGCCGCCGAGTTGACGATTCAGGGACTCATTTTTCTTGTGTTGGTTCTGTGTGATATTTGGAATTTTCTGGTATTTTTTAATTTTGCTCAGGTTTCAAGTTTACAGAGCAGTATTGGAGCAAGATTAAAAGTGTTTAATCGATCGAAATTATACAGTATTTGCTTGTTGGATTATATCTGTGATTGTATAATGTGTTCGTAAACTTCCCCTAACTGCTAGTATGTCAGTTGGCAGGGGGTTGCACATTTCTGAAATGGATTTTATCTGTTTGTGCATATGAACTATGTTGGACTGTTGTGATGTATAGCCGGGGTTATGTGATGGGTTATCATTTAATTCATTTGATGTAAATGTAATTTGTTGTAATATTATTTTGCGGGGCACATCCAGGTTGTGGTTGTAGCCACCGTTGTAATATTTCATTTTACTGTTTTTGCTCCTAGGACAGACCCAAGGTGGGGTGCACAAACTGCCGAGCGGGTAGTTTGCCGCACCCGTAGGGGTCGAGGGTGGGGTAATGGCTATTCATCACAACTGTGTAATCCGTATTTTGTTGCAGGCTCAAAACAAACACGGATTGCTTGCAAACCCAATTAAGTTCATCTGTGATCTGGAATGCCTATTATTGCGTCTGACGAATGTAAAATATCTATATATATGATAGCTATTTAGACGTCACTTATGTTTTACACCCGCGCTACCCCAGCCCCCGCTCTGTCGTTAGTTAAGTAACCTAACGGGTGATGACGGGACCCCGTGGCGAATGCGGATGGCATAAGAGGACGTTGTATTTTCGTTGTTTTCTGCAATGATAGGTTAATGATGGGACGCATTATTTATAATGCAAAGAAAATAAACCAAAAAGTTTAATCGTTGGAACAATTTAAAAGAAACCACTCGGTTAATTTTAAAAACAGATATTTTTAAATGCGGAGCTTTAACCACTCCTTTTAAAAGCTATTAGGTTCCTTCGGTTATATCAAGTTCACTACGTTCACGGTTTCGCCAAAACCATTCGTAGCCCTCCGTCATTTCATTTGGGTATTCAGTAGTATTCAAGCTATGCATTTTGGCCAAAGTCAAGGCATAGTGTTCGGTAGCTACTGGGTTTTCATTTGTTGCATAAGATAGATGAGTTGGTTTGGGACAGTCGTATTACCATTTGACCAAAGTCAAGGGTATATACGGATGGGTTCAAATTGACAAGATAATGATGGGTAGAACTTGACATGTGACTTATGACATTTTGACCAAAGCCAAGGTCATAAGAGCATGGGGCAAAAACTTATATCGGGAATTTCTAAAGAAACTGAAATTTGCAAAGAGATGCATACCATTTGGAGTTTGATGAATGTTGGTAGCAGTCCTTCAACATTATCATACGCTGATATTTGGATCCCGATCCTACTGTGAGTATATGCTACTTATCTGGATATTCGTCACTTAACGATCAATGCTATAAACCTAGTAGGTGTCCAGAAAAGTGTCAGCGGGGTTACGCCCCCAGAGAAAAGAGGTTATTTAATTAAGGAACTTCGCGAAAGCGTTAGAAAACCTCCCTCGAAGTACCGACACCAGCCTGGCTGAACGGTTAAGCAAGTATTGTACAGTGAGAATAGTCCTGGCTAATTCTTCTTTTATGGTTTGAGGAAGGATTCGAGAAACAGTGGGAGCCATCCAGTTTAGATAAACTAAAAACCACTTTAAACTGTAAGCCCGCAGCGGCGCCCCGGCCGTCGATCCGACGCCGGAAACGCGCAAACAAAAACTTTGCAAAACTTGCAACCGGCACCACAGCGCACTTTTCACCCGGATCGGGCCATTAACCTAGCAACTAGCAAAATAGAAAAGAGTAGAGAAGCTATACCAAGCGATCCGAGTCCTTCGGTCTTCATCTCCACTCCGATCTCTCGCGGAATCTCCGTCCATCATCGTCTCGTCGGAAAGGACACCACGTAGCCGGAATCTTTTACGGGCTCCCGCCTCATCACCGAGGCAACTCGGGCGTGAAGTTGGCTAGCCGACGCGTCCAAGGCTTGCTATAGAATAGTGTAGTGGCTTTGTCTCTTTGGGGTTTAAGAAGTTGCCTTTGATGGAGGTATCAAGAAGGAACTTTGGAGAGAGGTTCATGAAATTGTGTAGCAAAGAAAAAGAATGAGATGAACAAAGTTTTTCTCTCATCTCAAAATGAACTCACCCTCTCTCCTCTCTTGGATGTGGCCGCCCCCCCCCCCCAAGCATGAATGAGATTGGAGAGAGAAAAAGAATTCTCCAAGTATATAAAAATATAATAGAAAAACCAATATAGAAAATGGTCACTCTCATTTCTTTTCAACATCCATTTTCAAACCATCACAAGAAAAGATAATGAAGTGGACAAGAATGGAATCTCATGATGATAAGGAAACACATAAGCAAGAAACCCCTCCACTAAATGTTAATTGCAAATGTGCAAATAACACCCTCCATCGGAAAGTCCGGCCGTGAAGGAACAAAGGAAAACCGGCCGGAACGGAATGCAAACTGGCAACTTCAGAAAACTGATCCCGTAATAAATTACAGAAAAACCCCGCTACTGCAAATACATGCCCGCATTTGTATTCCCACTGAACACAAATGCAAAGAGACAAAACCACACTATCAAATACTAGAATCCGGCTTAAGCCAAAGCCGGCTAGTAAAAACCGTCCGATCACGATCCGTGCAATACCGCACGTATCTGATCGAACCATGCCATATCTCCATACGGCCTCTACAGCGTTTCGCCCGACACCTGAGTAACTGAGTGTGGTGGACTCTAAAGACTCGTCAATACTATGGGTGTGGATTTAACCACTAGCACGTCAGAGGTATAAGCCAATACATGACGGGCTACCAGGTATTGACCAAAAGGGACGTCGATGAGCGAACTCATCCTGACACCCTACTGAGCCTGTCAGTGACAATATCCGTACAGTCCGATCCGTTCGTCTATGAGCATCGAATGGCGGGCCTAGGGGGTTGGTAAAAGTCAGACCCCCAAGAGCGGTACAAGTCGTGTCGGAGTGTAGCCCAGAACACCCTGAGATACTACTGGAATACCTACCAGCAAATCTCCTACCTTGGCCAAGGACTTTTCATGTTCTGGCTCTCCTAGACACAGCGCGACCTCACCCCCAATACCGGGAGAGACGAACCCCTGCAGATCCGCTCACTGCCTCCATGTTGCTCGGGACTGTACCCAACTAAAACCTGTTTGCACGACTCCTTTGAGCCGTGGTAGGGTAGTAATCAAAGTACAGTGGGAACTCACACGAGACAAATGACGATCTCAGGTCGATGAACCAACCAGTACACATGTCACCAGGGAACTGCTATCTGACGTCTGGTATAATCCCAATTAGCAGGTTCCCGGCGAGTCCTGTCCGGTGCACTCATAACCCAATGAGCACCTGTATACATCTTAGGTGAACCAACTGACACCAGTGGCTTGTGAGACCGGCCACCGCCCCTCGTCGGGGTCTCGACTGTATACACTAGTCTACTCTGGAGAATCGATGCCCTGTCTCGAAACTCCCTCGACTAGGGACCATTTTAGGATGTGCTTATAGACCCCAGCTCCCACTTATATGATCGCCCTCATACTGCTGGTAGTCAAGCAAGAATCCTAGAAGCTCTATCAACGTGCAATAGCGACTCGTAAGGTCACCTAAAGCAGTACACGATGACAAAGGTAAACCAGATAGCATACTATCATCTCGAGTATGACTGTCCTACTGGGACAGGTCCTCCCCTCAATCATTGCAATCACGTGCCTGTGATCCCATAATTGACTCTGAGGGCACTATCTCCAACAATCTCCCACTTGCACTCAAGGCTAATTATTGCGATGTCGTATACTCACAGCCCGTGTGATACTGAACACCCAACTCCTCTGCTAGTCAGTCTCACAAAGCTCGTTTGCGAGACTATTGCGTTCGAGGAATAGCCTCAGTGAGTGGATCCGCTCTGGTGTTTCTTTCTATGTATCTCTATAACTCAAGTTCGTGGAGAAAGCCATCTCCCGAAATGAGCAATACCTGTCTTAGAATGTGTCTGGATGTCTGATAGGACGTAGCTCATAAATCAACTCCAAATCCAAACTTCTTAGACTGTATCGTCAGCTGAACTTAATCAGTATCCTGCGCCATGCCTTCCCTCAGTATCTACCTGGACCACCTGTCCAAAATACTGTCCCTCGTCAGAGGGAAAACCATAACTCTGACAGCCACTCTGCCATCCAGGTCACCTTGGAAGCCTGGAATGATAACCGTCTCCTTAAGGAGGCTGCCGTTATCAACTTCCTAGAACATCAACTTATGTTCTAAAACTGCTTCCGATTGTGACGACCAAAGTATAACCGATCGTAGTATAGGAATATTACTTCCTACTCTGTGTATGTCATCAAAAACCAAGACATCACACCCTACTACCTTCTTAACAGATCCATCCCCTATTCTGATGAAGTCAAACCTATGACTATCACATCAGAAATAGATGATCTATCTCCGCTATATCTGCTCTAGTCTACAAATAGACATAAGCCTGATGTCCACCAATGCTTCCGCTGCTCCCACTGACTACGACAACCCTCTGGCAGAGTCATATACACGTGCACTTCTAAAGCTAGTTTAGAACGACGCTATACTCATCCTCCTGCCGGGTCTCATAGTCTGGAACAACAGCAATGGCAAGTCTGGGTAAACAAGAACCTCCCTGCCACCGTCCCTGAGCATACTAAAGTACCTCTCGGGTGCCTGAGGTTACCCACCATATCTGCGGAGTGGCCAATGGAATGTCAAACCTGATTGAATCTTTAGGTTCTTATCAAATCTTCAGTAATCGTTTGCGGTTCTGGAATCACTTCCAGTTCTACCATACTCCCACTACTGTTTTCTGAAAAAAAATCCAATTTTATTAAAACTGTGGCGAGTCAAGAACAATATCACTATTGATCTTCCAGATGGTAGAAAATCAACCCTCGTCATAGCCCGGGTCAACCCACAAACAGCCATTACAGAAACGTGCCTTGAGTTGTCCAGAGTCTGGTTTTAAGCATAAGCCGGACAACTCCCCGTATCTTAACAATGTCAAGATATGAACTGTTCTATATCCAAGAAACAGAGGCACTGATTTAATTGAACCAGATTCAAATCATGCAGCTGTCTCCAGTGCATGTCAACTAAATGGAAGAGAGGCTGATCAGCGTTACTCAACTTAGGAGTGTTTCCAATTATGAGTAACCTGAAAGAGAAGCAAGTTCTCTTAATTATTACTATCAACTGAACACCATACACAAGTATCTACATCTTCGATCACTTTGAAGAATCCCGATAGTTGCAATATCTGGTTCTCTACTTTATTCAAATACCCATAACTTCTCAAAACTTAGACCCTGTGTTTCTACGAAACACTTGTCTAAGAACTAGAGAAGTCATAAGTAAGCAGAATATAGTACGAGGACCAACCCCTCTGTCCTAATGGACACTGGACAATATACAATACTCTGTATAAGTCTCCTGAGTCTAGTAACTCATTCACTGTGTGTCGTAGGTTGAAAACTGTACTTTTGGTTAAGAAGAATTACACCGCAGTTCAATGCTCCTTACCTAACCATCCACTGATATAGGTAAATGTCGTAGACATAATTTCAAAAAGGTATATCTCACTCTATAAAAATAGACGTACAGATACATCAATTTGAAATTGGTGCATAACAACGGATATTCAAAACCAAATATTTGCCGACCGGCAAACAGCCCAGGTGACTTCCTCAAATATCACCAATTACAACGAATCCCGATATAATGAGGATGGTCACCTAATTCCCAATAACTTACTCCCACTCATCATCTGTAAAACCATACAGATGTGAGAATCAAACCTGGTAAATACATACCCTGGAGCAAGTGTCTAATCGGGAAATCAGTTTTCTTTTAACAGTACACAGTTGAACTGAAACATTGAAATGTTTCGATGGGGTATCCTGGTATTCCTAGTAATGCCTCTTCCATTATCCAGATTCATGACTGTAACCGTATAATTCTTTGCCACCTCTCCAAATCCCTTTATATGTCTTTAGTCATTACCTTCTGTACACCCCTTTAGGCCAAATGGTTTTCTTCCTTCCCAACCGTTCGGCACCAGCCTATGGTTTGGAAGAAGACTATCCAATAAGCATAATGGGTGTACTGTCCTAATCCTAGGTGCACTCGCAATGCGAGAGAAGGTGAGGATAAAAGACAACCGAATGAACTTAATTCCTATTTCTCCTGAACTAGGATCCATCCCCGAACTGGAACAACTTCCTTTCGAGTTCGTATATAACCATACGATGGATTATCCAATAAACTGGGATCTTCGTAGTGATACGGAGTGTCCTGGAGAAATACAAAGGTGATTTAGGATTGGCGAAGAAATACTTGGTTTGGTCGTGAATAGCAGTCGCAATTTACTTTGCCCTCTTACTAATCCCTTGCTTTGTCTGAACTTAATACCTTCTGTACACCTTTTAGGCTAATTGGTTTTCTTCATTCCCTACCGATCGGCACCAGCCTAAGGTTTGGAAGAAGACTATCCAATTTGCGTAATAGGTGTACTATCTCCTAAACCAAGGAGTACTCGCAATCTGAGAGAGAAGGTAAAAGGAAAAGACAACTGAATAGTCCTATTCGTTTTCTCCAGAACCAGAAACCATCCTCGAATAAATTCCTTCGAGTTCGTATATAACCATACGATGGTTTTGTCCAATGGAAGTGGACGTTCGTAGTAATACGGGGTGTCCTGGAGAAAAGGGTAAAAGTAGGAGTGGCAATGAGGTTTGCAACTCTGACAATCCAAAAGCCAGTGTTAAGAAGGTTCGGTCAACTTGGTCATTGAGTCATAGTCTAGGGTCGGGTCAATGGTCGCTGCCAGAGAGAGAGAGAGAAAAGAAACACTCAGCGTGCACTCTAACCTAGATCAGAATGGTTATCACTTTATCTAATCTGGAAACCTCCCACTGTAACTCAAATTCTTCCCCAAACCTGAAAGAAGAATTTGCCGGGATCACCCGAGGAGTAAACCAACTCATCAGTGGGAATCGGGATCCAACTCTCATCGCGTGATAACGTGACGGAATCCGCTCACGCCATCACACTCCAGAAGGTATGCGCATATCTGGCAAGTTTCAGTTCTTTTGAAACTCCCGATGTGGATTTCTACCCCATACTCTTATGACCTTGACTAAGGCCAACAAATCATAAGTCACATGTCAAGTTCTACCCGTCATTATCCAGGTTAATTTGAACCCACCCGTACAAGCCCTTGACTAGGGCCAACAAGGCTATACGACTGTCCCAAACCAACGCATCTATCTATGCTACATATGAACACCCAATAGCTACCAAACACTGTGCCTTGACTATGGCCAACAAACACAGCTTGAATACTATTGACTATCCATATGAAATGACGGAGGGCTACGAATGGTTTCTGGCGAAAACCTTTAACGTAATGAACTTGATATCGTTGAAGGAACGGATAGCTTTTTAGAAAATATAGTAACGAAAACCTTCGCTAAAGAGGTCACTCCCGATGAAGGGATCTCGGCTCTTTCCCCGTAGAATGTGGTGCAGGATATTCCAACTGAATATCACGGTGCAAAGCAAAAGCAATCGGCTATAGTGAAGTTAATGCCCTGACGCAAACTTCTGTCCAAGGGGTCACTCCCGGTGAAGGGATCTCGGCCCTTGCCTCGTCGACTGAGGTGCTGGATATTCATAACCGAATATCACAGTGCAAAACAAAAGAGAACGCCCTTGCAATAACAGCTTTTTGGAAAAATGTTCCAACAACATCAGAATAGGTTTGTTTATCTTGCATTGATCCGAATCAACGCAGTCCCATCAATTGATCACACCACAAAGAACGAAAATATACTGACGTATGTATATGCCACCAGCATTCGCCACTCGGTCCCGTCATCACCCGTTAGGTTAGCTAACTAACGACAGAGCGGGGACAGAACTAGCGCGGATGAAAAACATATACAACATATACTAATATATATATACCAATATATAATATTTCGCTCAAGGCGTGATAAAAAAAATGCAGCACAGAAAAGTATAGCAACACAGATCAATACAGATATCTGGGATCCCCGGGTTTCACAGAGCCGCTACTGAAACCCGACGTTCCCCTGGTCGTGTGGATAGCCTGTGCAATGAAATCCTAGACCCCTACGGGTGCGGGAAGTTACACGCCAAAACCTGAAGCGAGGCAACCCCCTTCAACACCGTGAATGGACCACCCAGCACTTCACGGAATCCGGTAACTTGGGCACCCCTCCTGGGTCAACCCTATACCCCCTACGAGTGCGGCGAATAGCCCGCCAAATCTAGAGTGAAGCCCCCTCCGTCTCAATGCCTTGAGATGCGGGCTTGTTGCCCTCTAGAACCCGGCTATCCGTGCACCCCTCCACGGGGTAATCCTAGTACAGAAAGTAAAATATACATACAACGGGTACATCGACCGCAACCTGGTCGTGCCCCAAAATAATAATACAAACAGGCAGTGACGGCAGTCCACATGTCGGACGCTCGCCCCGCAATATCAAATGTACATATAAAACAGAACTGTACTATATTGCAACCAGGCTATCCTCCACGACCGATCCACAACAACACAGCAAAAACACAGAACATCAACGTGAATATCACGTTCGCAAATCCGTCTAAAAGGGCTATAGCAGATAGACTGGATTTACCGATCGAGTGACATTCACGGTCGCAGATATAATGTAAATACTGTGAACTGGCATGTTTAAAATATCCGATCGAACAAATTTATCAAAGTTGGCCCCAAGGAGTACTGTAGCACTTACAGAAAAACTGGGCCCAAAACAAATATCCCAAAACCCCTATTTCCTAATCAAAAGCCTACTGGGAAATTTTGGTTCAACGATTCCTTTTAACCACCGCGGAACCGCGGCCAAACCAGGGGTTTGGCCGCGTTTCCGCGGTCTAAGTAGGGAATCACTGAACCGTATTTTCCCAGAATTCTTAGAATTTCTTGTACATGCCTCTGCAACAACCTGAAAAAAAAATTTCAACAGAGAACACATGTGCACAAAAATACGGTTTTTGGGGATTTTGTTCGATCGGGTTCTAAACGCGCTAGAGCAAGCTAGGCAAGGTTAATGGCGTGGCTCTGATACCAATGTAAGCCCGCGGCGGCGCCCCGGCCGTCGATCCGACGCCGGAAACGCGGAAACAAAAACTTTGCAAAACTTGAAACCGGCACCACCGCGCACTTTTCACCCGGATCGGGCCATTAACCTAGCAACTAGCAAAATAGAAAAGAGTAGAGAAGCTATACCAAGCGATCCGAGTCCTTCGGTCTTCATCTCCACTCCGATCTCTCGCGGAATCTCCGTCCATCATCGTCTCGTCGGAAAGGACACCACGTAGCCGGAATCTTTTACGGGCTCCCGCCTCATCACCGAGGCAACTCGGGCGCGAAGTTGGCTAGCCGACGCGTCCAAGGCTTGCTATAGAATAGTGTAGTGGCTTTGTCTCTTTGGGGTTTAAGAAGTTGCCTTTGATGGAGGTATCAAGAAGGAAATTTAGAGAGAGGTTCATGAAATTGTGTAGCAAAGAAAAAGAATGAGATGAACAAAGTTTTTCTCTCATCTCAAAATGAACTCACCCTCTCTCCTCTCTTGGATGTGGCCGCCCCCCCCCAAGCATGAATGAGATTGGATAGAGAAAAAGAATTCTCCAAGTATATAAAAATATAATGGAAAAACCAATATAGAAAATGGTCACTCTCATTTCTTTTCAACATCCATTTTCAAACCATCACAAGAAAAGATAATGAAGTGGACAAGAATGGAATCTCATAATGATAAGGAAACACATAAGCAAGAAACACCTCCACTAAATGTTAATTGCAAATGTGCAAATAACACCCTCCATCGGAAAGTCCGGCCGTGAAGGAACAAAGGAAAACCGGCCGGAACGGAATGCAAACTGGCAACTTCAGAAAACTGATCCCGTAATAAATTACAGGAAAACCCCGCTACTGCAAATACATGCCCGCATTTGTATTCCCACTGAACACAAATGCAAAGAGACAAAACCACACTATCAAATACTAGAATCCGGCTTAAGCCAAAGCCGGCTAGTAAAAACCGTCCGATCACGATCCGTGCAATACCGCACGTATCTGATCGAACCATGCCATATCTCCATATGGCCTCTACAGCGTTTCGCCCGACACCTGAGTAACTGAGTGCGGTGGACTCTAAAGACTCGTCAATACTATGGGTGTGGATTTAACCACTAGCACGTCAGAGGTATAAGCCAATACGTGACGGGCTACCAGGTATTGACCAAAAGGGACGTCGATGAGCGAACTCATCCTGACACCCTACTGAGCCTGTCAGTGACAATATCCGTACAGTCCGGTCCGTTCGTCTATGAGCATCGCATGGCGGGCCTAGAGGGTTGGTAAAAGTCAGACCCCCAAGAGCGGTACAAGTCGTGTCGGAGTGTAGCCCAGAACACCCTGAGATACTACTGGAATACCTACCAGCAAATCTCCTGCCTTAGCCAAGGACTTTTCATGTTCTGGCTCTCCTAGACACAGCGCGACCTCACCCCCAATACCGGGAGAGACGAACCCCTGCAGATCCGCTCACTGACTCCATGTGGCTCGGGACTGTACCCAACTAAAACCTGTTTGCACGAATCCTTTGAGCCGTGGTAGGGTAGTAATCAAAGTACAGTGGGAACTCACACGAGACAAATAACGATCTCAGGTCGATGAACTAACCTGTACACATGTCACCAGGGAACTGCTATCTGACGTCTGGTATAATCCCAACTAGCAGGTTCCCGGCGAGTCCTGTCCGGTGCACTCATAACCCAATGAGCACCTGTATACATCTTAGGTGAACCAACTGACACCAGTGGCTTGTGAGACCGGCCACCGCCCCTCGTCGGGGTCTCGACTGTATACACTAGTCTACTCTGGAGAATCGATGCCCTGTCTCGAAACTCCCTCGACTAGGGACCATTTTAGGATGTGCTTATAGACCCCAGCTCCCACTTATATGATCGCCCTCATACTGTTGGTAGTCAAGCAAGAATCCTAGGGGCTCTATCAACGTGCAATAGCGACTCGTAAGGTCACCTAAAGCAGTACACGATGATAAAGGTAAACCAGATAGCATACTATCATCTCGAGTAAGACTGTCCTACTGTGACAGGTCCTCCCCTCAATCATTGCAATCACGTGCCTGTGATCCAATAATTGACTCTGAGGGCACTATCTCCAACATAAACTTGCAAGAGCATCATGCTAAAGAGTTTTCTTCTCTCTCCCCTAATTGCAGCGACCCTGAAAATGACTGGACTTAAGTTACTTTTAGAGAAAAATATACTGACAGGGCCAAACTATAAAGATTGGCTGCGGAATGTCAAAATGGCTTTGACCTATGACAAATTGGGGTACATCCTCACCGCTACGGCACCTGCTGTCCCTGGTCCCAAATCCAGCAATGCGGATAAGGAAATCCGCAAAACCTGGGATTTAGATTGCGCGAAAGCCAAGTGCATCGTGCTTGCCTCAATGAACAATGAACATCAGAGGAGGCACGAGGATATGACCCTAGATGGCATATTTCTCCATACAAAGGAACTTTATGGAGAGCAATCTCGTATAGCAAGATACGAGACCTCTAAGAACTTGTTTCGAGCAAGGTTGGCTGTCGGGTCATCGGTAGGAGAACATGTCCTAAAGATGATCGACTATATTGAAGAGCTCGCAGACCTTGGGACGACTTTGGATAATGAGCTATATACAGACCTTATTCTCCAGTCCCTTCCTCCCACCTACGCCCAGTTTATCCTGAACTTCAACCTTCAAGGAAAAGAAGTTGAACTTCCGGAACTCCTGAACATATTAAGGAGTGCAGAGGGCACCTTGCAGAAGGCAAGGGAAATACCCGCTATGTTTGTTGGCGGTGCATCTTCTTCCGGGTCCAAGCCTAGGGCCAAAGGAAGGAAGAAGAAGGCCGTCCCCAAACCTAGAGGAGGTGTTAGTAAGGTGGGAGGGAAGGGAAAGAAAAAGTTTGCAGTACCGGTAGTTGGCCAGGATGAGTGCTTCCATTGTCACAGGAAAGGGCACTGGAAGAAGGATTGCAAGGCGTGGAACGCCAAGAACCAGGAACCGAAGCAAGCTGTGGCTTCGACTTCAGGTGTGTTTGTAATTGAGAATTGTCTGTCGATCAACTCTACTTCCTGGGTATTGGATACCGGATCAGGATCTCAAATTTGCAATTCATTGCAGGCACTGAGAAACCGTAGAGTGCTGAAGGAAGGTGATATGACCCTAATGGTTGCTAACGGAGCTAGCGTGGAAGCTGCGTCCGTCGGGGATTATCACCTAGGATTGACGAGTGGACAGATTTTGGTTTTACATAACTGTTATTTTGTACCAAGCTTAACGTGTAATATCATATCAGTTTCTTTGTTATCAAATAAAGGTTATGATTTCACGTTTGTAAGAGATGTTGTTAACATCCACCTTAATCATGGTTTGATTGGGTCCGGTACTCTAAATAACGGTATATATGTTTTAAACCAACTCCAAATTTTCAATGTCCAGAACACACTAAAAAGAAAGTCTCCAGATTTAAATAAAGCTTTCTTATGGCATTGTAGACTGGGTCACATCAATGAGAGAAGCTTGACTATGTTGCATAGAGAAGGATATTTGGACTCGTTCGAATATCAAACTTATGACACTTGTCAATCTTGTCTCAAAGGAAAGATGACAAAGACTCCATTCACTGGACAAGGAGTAAGAGCGAGCGAGCTCTTAGGACTCATACACAGCGATGTATGTGGTCCATTGTCTACATATGAAAGAGGTGGTTTTTCCTATTTCATTACTTTCATGGATGATTACTCAAGATACGGATTCATTTATCTGATGAAACATAAATCCGAGGCTTTTGAGAAATTCCAAGAGTATAAGAATGAAGTAGAAAACCAAACAGGCAAAAGTATTAAGACACTGAGATCTGATCGAGGTGGAGAATACTTAAGTGCCGAGTTCCTAGGTTACCTAAAAGTGAAAGGAATTCTCTCTCAGCTTACTCCTCCATACACTCCACAGCATAACGGTGTATTGGAGAGACGGAATCGAACCCTATTGGATATGGTACGATCCATGATGAGTAATGCTGAGTTACCGCGATCTTTCTGGGGTTATGCGCTAGAATCAGCGGCATATCTTTTGAACAGGGCTCCTACCAAGACTGTGCCTACCACTCCATATCAGATGTGGACTGGGAAGAAACCCCATCTTTAACATATGAAGATTTGGGGATGTCCAGCTTTTGTTAAAAACAGCATGTGGACAAGCTCGAGGCACGATCAGTAAAATGTATGTTTGTAGGATATCCAAAGAACTCCAAGGGATATTATTTCTATTACGCAGAGGAACAAAAGTTTTTTGTTTCTCGTAATGCCCATTTTTTGGAAAATCAGTTTTTAGAAAAGGAAATAAGTGGGAGCGAAATAGAACTGGAAGAAATTCCAGAACCACAAACTGCTACTGAAAGTTTGGTAGAACCAGGAGTTCAAGAAGAACAGGACATTCCCGCACCCCTCCGCAGGAGTAGTAGGCCGTCTCATCCGCCTGAGAGATACTACGGTTTTCTCATAGATGGGGATAGAGAGGATTGCATCATAGATGATGATGAACCTACTGACTTCCAGCAGGCTATCCAGAGCGGCGACTCGGTACGGTGGCTAGATGCAATGCGGACCGAAATGGAGTCCATGTACACCAACAAAGTATGGACTTTGGACTTTGCTCCAGATGGGGTAAACCCCATAGGATGCAAATGGATCTTCAAGAAAAAGATTGGTGTAGATGGACAGGTGGAAACCTATAAGGCTAGACTTGTTGCAAAGGGTTTTCGTCAAAGACCTGGTTTGGACTATGACGAAACTTTTTCCCCAGTGGCTATGCTCAAATCCATTCGGGTCCTTCTTGCTATTGCTGCCTTCCATGATTATGAAATCTGGCAGATGGACGTAAAGACGGCTTTTCTGAATGGAAATTTAGAAGAGTGCGTCTATATGGATCAGCCAGAGGGTTTCAATCAGAGTGGGAGCAGCGGGAAAGTATGCAAGCTGCTTAAGTCCATTTATGGACTAAAGTAGGCATCGCGGAGTTGGAACATCTGTTTTGATGAGACAGTCGAAGAATATGACTTTATAAAAAATCCAGATGAACCGTGCATATATAGTAAAGTAGTAGCCAGAAGTGTCGTATTCCTCGTCTTGTACGTGGATGACATTCTATTAATAGGAAATGACATTCCTATGCTACAATCTGTCAAAGGATTCTTGTCACACAGGTTCTCCATGAAAGACCTGGGTGATGCCTCTTACATTCTGGGGATCCGGATCTATCGTGATAGATCCAAGAGGATGTTGGGACATTCGCAGTCCAGGTATATCGACACTGTACTGAAGAGATTCAGTATGGAAGATTCTAAGCGCGGTAATCTACCGGCTTGTCACGGAATCGCCCTCTCCAAAGAGATGTCTCCCAAGACTGATTTGGAAAGGGAACGCATGTCTATTATACCCTACGCTTCTGCGGTAGGCTCTATAATGTATGCGATGTTGTGCACCAGACCAGATGTAGCTTACGCACTAAGCGTGGTAAGCCGGTATCAGTCAGACCCAGGGGAGATGCACTGGAGAGCAGTAAAGAACATTCTCAAGTACCTGAGAAGGACTAAGGAGATGTTCTTGGTTTACGGCGGAAAAGACCTCAGGTCGGAGGCCTTTGCTGATTCCGGCTTCCAGAGTGATAAGGACGATTCCAAGTCCATGTCGGGTTATGTCTTTACCCTCAATGGAGGGGCGGTGTACTGGAAGAGCTCTAAGCAGGACACCGTTGCTGACTCGACGATGGAAGCGGAGTATATAGCTGCTTGCGATGCCGCAAAAGAAGCAGTCTGGATGAAGAAGTTCCTAACAGAACTTCAGGTGGTTCCTACCATAGTTGATCCAATACCTCTGTATTGCGACAACAACGGAGCTATAGCTTTAGCGAAGGAACCAAGGTCCCATCAGAAGTCCAGACACATCTTGAGGCGGTATCACCTGATCAGGGAGATCTTTGATCGTCAGGAGATCGAGGTTCGGAGAGTTGCTTCTGAAGAGAACATTGCTGATCCATTCACGAAGGCCCTACCTCAGATTCAGTTCGAGAGGCTACTCGAGATCATCGGTCTACGATACGCCAGTACATGGCCCTAGTGCAAGTGAGAGATTTTTAGTGTTTATGCCCTAGAAGGCCATTACTGTATCATACTAGTTTGTATATTACTTAATGGAAGCTTGGGATAATCACATGTATATAACAGTCTTGCTAAACATGGTAGTATGCTACTTGGTTTTTCTATCTTAATATGTGAGTATACGTATTGATAGAGCTCTTAGGATCTAGCTTGACTACCAGCATTGTGATGGCAGTCACACTAGTGGGTGCTGGATAGTCTATAAGCACATCCTTATTCAGGTCCCTGATTGTTGGATTATCGAGACAGAGCATCGATACTCCGGAGTAGACTAGTGTGTATGCTTCTCATCCCAGTTGGGGAGATGGTCTGTCCCACAGCCGTCAGTACGTTATACTGGAGATAGTATACAGGTGCTCGTTAGGTTACGGGTACACCGGACAGGAATCACAGGGAACTGTTGGTTGGTTTTATACCAGTCGTCAGTGAACAGTTCCCAGGTGACATGAGTACAGCATAGTCCGCAGACTTGACACTGCTACTTCGCCTCGAGTGTGTCCCACTGTTCTTAGATTGCTACCCTACCACGGTGTCACGACCCGAAAGTATGGAACATGACTGGCACTTAGATTACGAGACGTCTAAAGGCGTACCGTAACCTAAGTCAGCCAAAGCCCAGAAATCTAACCCAAAATCAAAAGAGAGTGAAGGAAAAACCTTAAATGAAAACGGTTTTTAAATCAAATAAGTTGCATAGAATCCCTTTTTAAAACATCAAAAATTTCCGAAAATTTTGGCAGAGTCTCTCCTGTATTTTCTATCCCCCAAAATGGGTACAATAAGATAATAAACCTGTAATCATAAAAATGGCATCCCCAAGCGGGAGCTAGCTCTTCGCCCAAGGCGGATCACAACCACATGCAATATAATAGTAATATCAAGAAAAAAAAAGCATAAAAGAAATGCAAAATACCAGAAAACACACGACGGCTCAAGTGAGCTCGACCCAAAAGAAACCACAAATATACAAACCTCTCAGTCTCGTCACTAGGTCGCATATACAATATAAAGTGGTAGATGGAGAATACTAGATACAATGATAAAGCAAAAAGAAATAAAGTATGCTCGCAACCCACCTACGGGCGATGTCGCGAGTCTGAGCAAAAGGAACTGAGGATAAGATAGCCCGCCGCTACTAGACTGACGGGTCCGACCTGCAATACACTGTGGCACAACGGGGGTGAGTTGCCAGCTCGTGAGTAAATATAACATCTAATAAGGCAATCGTAAGAATGCACGCAATGCACCACAACATGCATGTCCGTATCTGATATAATGTCTCTAGTATGCATGCACAGGTATGCAATGTCATTATTAAGTCTTTAAGTGTTTTAAATGCTAAGGGTATTGAATTCTAAACTTTAGAACATGAATATCTGTATAATAGCTAAATACTATCAAGAAATCATCTGAAAACCCGTGTCAAGCATCGACACCAAATAGGAATCATATCTGTCTCAATATCGGGCTCCGTCATTCCGGATCGGCCCATATCATGAATCTCACGACAACGGTCGGTATCCTCCGGATATCCGCCGCGCCAGACATCACCGGTAGGTAGTCTTCCCCTGCCAGGCTCATCGTCTACAACTCGATCTTCTTGCCACGGGGTACCATACCGGGCCCACCATGTACCCGAGACGGTTCATCCACTCCTCGAATCGGGTCTCGAAATCCAACAGAAAACATGAAAACTCATGGTGGACGACACATACATCACGAGAAAACCGCAATTTTGTTTTAAAAATGATAAATATAAGCTTTTGTTAAATTCTTGCGGTTTTCCCCAAAAATCCAGAAATCGCAGCAAAACTGAAATCCTCAAGAAAATCATAATGTCCACATGTTATATATATGATGAATGTCTATGATATCAATGTGTATGATGTGAATTTTGGCTAGAGTTCTATGTAAATATGATGATGATGCGAGATATGTGCATGCGATGCAGTTTCATATATCAAGAATGAATGCAGGTGACGATATTAAGATAAACAGGTTCTATCGTGCACGTGGCATGGCAATTACCGAAGGCGTGTGTGTCACATGAATAGTGCGCGTGCAACAGATGCCAATGGTAATGGTGTTCGTGTCCAACAAAGTGATATCGCATAAGTATGGATGAATGTCCATGCAATCTAATATACTGTTCGCTATAAGGGTATGCAATGTCAATGAAGGGGTAAGCTAGCTAACAATATAAATCTTGCATAAAGTAGGGTAATCCTAACTAGGGGGGTGCCTCGCGCCATCCAGACGATTCCCCCACAGATGAATATATCTACTCACCTAAAATCCCCGCTAATCTGATCCGGCCACCGCTTTGCCTTTTCGCGCCGTGTCCGAAGTTTTCCCGACCGATCCTATATTTGCACAATATCAAGCATAAGATTACAAAACCTAACACAATGAAAGTCACAACATACAATTATCCACGCTCTCAAATTAATCGTAGCATGCACTCAGTGCGCGGAAAAACGCACGAAAATCGCAATCCTTTCACTAAAATCATCATTTCGGGGAAATCGACAAAACTACAACCCGACTAGACGAAACCCCGCGTTCGCGCATTCTAATAGTCCTATACGAAGCTAATTATATCACTAACATAACGCATTTCGGTCGCATTCTAATTTCTACAAAAATCTAGTAAGCGAATTTCTAGCCGATTTGATACAAACATCGAAATTTGTCGATTTAGCAAGCATATAATTACACCATTAACCATTCTAATCAATTAGATAACCATCCCTAACATAATCCAACCATTATGCTACAAACCCTAATTTTTAAAAATCAAAACCTTCTCTTGATTTTTCATGAACAAAGATTTACACTAAATTAATACTTAAAAATTAGATTTTAGCACAAATAAACTACAAGTTAGCAAACTAGTTTAGAATTTTTACCTCACCAATTGAATCCTTGCATGATCAAGTCACCAAGAAGCCTCCTTTCATCATGTTTTTGAACCAATTTGGGTTGAGAGAGAAAGGATTTGGGTTTTGGTTTGAATGGAGAAAGAAATTTGTGAATTTTTATGAATTTTTTGCAAGAAAATGAAGCAAAATGAAGTGGGAAAATGGGGAAAAACTGCAGGTGAGGGTCGGCCAGCAGGTAGAGGTGGAAGTGGGGAAATTTTGGGGAAGTTTCTATGTCATTACAACATCATATGATATCATTTCATGCTTTCATATCAACCTTTTTACAAAAAAACCCTTTTTTCATTATTTTTTTCATAATTTTCCCCCCTTTAAACCAAAAGTTTGCAAGACATGATACAATTTTATTAACACCATATTTTAGCTTATAAAGACTCCTAATTAAGAAATTTACCTAATTAAATTTGTATTTATCCCTAATTAAATGTATTTAAAAAGGCTTAAAATAATAAAAAAATAATTAATTACAATTTTTTTTTTATTTAACTAGATAATTATAAGTGACATTTTAGTGACAAAATTATAGTAATATCTTATTTAAATTTTGTATAATTAGGTCTACAATGACAAATATCAATTTTGACTTTTTACGGAAAAAGCCGAAAAATTAGCCGATTACCGAAAAAACTGCCTAAACGATTTTCGAAGGGTTACAATCTTCCCTCCTTAAAGAAATTCGGTCCCCGAATTTAGAATTTAACTACGCGTACCTTCAAAAAGATGGGGATATCTCTTCCTCATCTCGACCTCGGTCTCCCAGGTGACCTCCTCGCTGTTCGGGCCACGCCAAAGAACCTTGACAGACGGTATGACCTTCGACCTCAATTTCTTCACCTGCCGATCCAAGATGACAACCGGCTGCTCGGTGAAAGAAAGATCACGCTCTAACTGGATCGTCTGGTGCTGAATCGCCTGGGAAGGATCATGAAGGTACTTGCGGAGCATCGAGACATGGAATACGGGGTGAACATCGGGGAAGCTGGGCGGAAGAGCTAACCGATAAGCGACTGGACCAACACGGTCTAGGATCTCGAAAGGACCAACATATCTAGGACACAGTTTCCCTTTCCGCCCAAATCTCATCACACCTTTCATCGGAGAGACCTTCAAGAAAACATGATCGCCAACAGCGAACTCGAGTCGGCGACGGCTCCTGTCAGCATAAGATTTCTGCCTGCTCTGTGCCGCTCTCATCCTGTCCCGAATCAGCTGTATCTTCTCGGTCGTCTCCTGTACGATCTGAGGCCCCAAAATACTGCTCTCCCTAAGCTCTGTCCAACATACAGGTGATCGACATCTCCTCCCATATAAAGCCTCGAAAGGTGGCATCTGAATCGTCTCCTGGAAGCTATTATTGTAGGAAAACTCGATCAAAGGCAAATGACGATCCCAGCTACCACCGAAATCTAAAACACAAGCTCTGAGCATGTCCTCAAGAGTCTGAATCGTACGCTCTGACTGACCGTCAGTCTGCGGATGAAAGGCTGTGCTAAAACTCAATCGGGTGCCCAAAGCTTCCTGGAGTTTCTGCCACAATCGGCTGGTAAACTGGGTGCCACGGTCGGACACGATGCAAGTCGGAACGCCATGCAGTCGCACTATCTCATCAATATAAACCTGGGCGTACTGAGAAAATCCAAAAGTAGTCTTCACTGGCAGGAAGTGAGCCGCTTTCGTCAGTCGATCCACAATCACCCAAATAGAGTCGTACCCTCGACTGGTCCTGGGTAGACCCACAATGAAGTCCATGGAGACCTGCTCCCACTTCCACTCAGGGATGGGCAAAGGCTGTAACTCGCCGGCTGGCCTCTGGTGCTCAGCCTTGACTTGCTGATAAGTCAGGCATCTCGACACAAAGTCTGTAATATCCTTCTTCATCCCGTCCCACCAGTAAACCTCTCTCAAATCATGGTACATCTTGGTGGAACCTGGATGCACACAGTATACGGATCTATGTGCCTCCTCGAGAATATCACGCCTCAGTCCCTCTGAATCTGGCACACACAGTCGAGTCCCAAATCGAAGTATCCCCTGATCATCAATCACGAACTCAGAAACTCTGCCCTGCCGAATCTGCTCAATAATCTCTAAGATACGGGCATCGCCGTACTGTGCCTCGCGAATACGGTCAAGTAACTGTGGGCGTGCTCTGAAATGGGCCAGCTGTCGCCCTGTAGGAGTAAACTCAAATTGCACTCTGCTATCACATATAACCTGCCAATCCGCCGTCGACTGCATATGTACTGCGCTCAAACAAGATAAGCTACCTCCGGGCCTCCTACTCAAAGCATCTGCCACCATATTCGCCTTGCCCGGATGGTATAAAATCTCGCAGTCATAATCCTTCACCAACTCCATCCAACGGCGCTGTCTCAGGTTCAGATCTCGCTGCTGGAAGATATACTTCAAACTCTTGTGGTCAGTGAATATCTGGCACGACTCACCGTATAGGTAATGTCTCCAGATCTTAAGTGCAAATACCACTGCAGCCATCTCTAAATCATGGGTGGGGTAGTTCAGCTCGTGTTTCCTCAGCTGCCGAGAAGCATACGCGATAAATCTGTCGTGCTGCATCAGTACACAGCCCAGCCCCACTCTAGAAGCATCACAATATACCACGAACCCGCCTGATCCTGAAGGCAATGCTAACACTGGAGCAGTAGTCAGCCGAGTCTTCAACTGCTGGAAGCTATCCTCATATGCCTGGGTCCAATCAAAAGGAACCCCCTTCCGGGTCAACCCGGTCAAAGGTGCAGCAATGCGGGAGAAATCCTGGACGAAACGTCGATAATAGCCGGCCAGACCTAGAAAGCTGCGAACCTCTGTAACTGATACTGGTCTAGGCCAACGCTGAACTGCCTCGATCTTCTTCGGGTCCACACAAATACCATCTCTCGTCACCACATGACCCAAGAAGTCTACACTGTCTAACCAGAATGCGCACTTGGAGAATTTGGCGAACAGCTGATGCTCCCTCAAAGTCTGCAATGTGATACGTAAGTGCTGCTCATGCTCCTCCCGGCTCCGAGAATAAACCAAGATGTCGTCAATGAACACAATGATGAACTGATCGAGATACGGCCTGAATACATGGTTCATCAAATCCATAAATGCTGCCGGGGCATTGGTGAGCCCGAACGACATCACCAAGAACTCGTAATGACCATAACGAGTACGGAAGGCGGTCTTCGGAATATCCTCCTTCCGAACCCGCAACTGGTGATAACCTGATCGTAAATCAACCTTCGAGAAAAACCCTGCACCCTGGAGCTGATCAAATAAGTCATCAATGCGGGGTAGGGGATACCTGTTCCGCACAGTAACCCGGTTCAGCTGACGATAATCAATGCATAAACGCATACTTCCGTCCTTCTTCTTAACAAACAAGACGGGAGCGCCCTAAGGTGACACACTCGGTCGGATAAGCCCTTTGTCCAGCAAGTCCTGTAACTGATCCTTTAGCTCTCTCAGCTCCGCCGGGGCCATCCGATAAGGAGGTATAAAGATAGGCCCCGTGCCGGGGATCAAGTCAATACAGAACTCAATCTCGCGCTCTGGTGGCAGACCAGGCAGCTCATCAGGAAATACATCAGGAAACTCTCTCACAACAGGGACCTGGTCCAACGGAACCTCTGTGGAGCTAGTATCACAAACATAGGCTAGGAATCCCTGACACCCTTTCCTTAAGAGCTGACCAGCGCGAAAAGAAGAAATCAAGCTGGGAAGGGTAGCACTACGATCTCCCTGAATAATAAGAACCGGCTCACCAGGAAAACTGAATTTGACTGCTTTTTCACGGCAGTCCACGGATGCATAACAGGTGGCTAGCCAGTCCATACCAAGAAGAACGTCAAAGTCTAACATATCGAGGAGAATCAAATCTACTGAAGAATCTCTCTCCCCGATACGAACGGAACACGATCGGTATACAAAACGGGCAACAAAAGACTCGCCTACCGGGGTAATAACGACAAGCGGCTGATCTAACGGAGAAGACTCTCGGCCCAACCTCGGTGCAAAATATGTGGAAACATAGGAATGTGTGGAGCCAGGATCAAATAATACCCGTGCATCAAAAGAACATACTGGCAGAGTACCTGTCACGACGGCATTGGATGCCTGTGCATCCTGAGGAGTCAACGCGAACACTCGGGCCTGTCCACCACTAATAGCTGGCTGTCCTCTGCCTCTACCTCGGCCTCTGCCTCTGCCTCTGTCACCTCGTCCTCTCTGGACTGGACCGCCATGCCCACGGCCTCTAGAAGCATCTGGCTGGCGTGAAGCATCATCAGGAGTAAGGAGTAAAGCTCTCTGAGAAGGTGGTGAGGGTGGTAAAGTCACATGCGGGACTGTCGCCGTGCCCTGGCGTCCCATGGTACAGTCTCTGACACGGTGGTACTAACTCCCACACCGAAAACATCCTGGAGACGACTGCTGGGTCTGTGGATATGAACCAAATAACTGACCTCGTCTCAATCCTCTGCCTCCACCATCTCCCGGAAATAATCTATCACGATGTCTGCCCATCTGCCGCTGAGCTGGCGTATCAGTACGGATTCTCTTCGGCCCAGAAACGACCGGAGTCTCAGAAATACGCTCCTCTAAAAGTAAGGCTGCATCCATCGCGGCTGCGTATGTATCAAAGTGCTGGGTGCTGATGGCGAGGAATAGCTGTGTATCGAGCCCTCGCACAAACCTCTTTATTATCTTCTTTTCTGTGTCGACTAGGTACGGAGCATATCGAGACAACCGGGTAATTAATTATTTAAATTTTGTATAATTAGGTCTACAATGAAAAATATCAATTTTGACTTTTTACGGAAAAAGCCGAAAAATTAGCCGATTACCGAAAAAACTGCCTAAACGATTTTCGAAGGGTTACAATCTTCCCTCCTTAAAGAAATTCGGTCCCCGAATTTAGAATTTAACTACGCGTACCTTCAAAAAGATGGGGATATCTCTTCCTCATCTCGACCTCGGTCTCCCAGGTGACCTCCTCGCTGTTCGGGCCACGCCAAAGAACCTTGACAGACGGTATGACCTTCGACCTCAATTTCTTCACCTGCCGATCCAAGATGACAACCGGCAGCTCGGTGAAAGAAAGATCACGCTCTAACTGGATCGTCTGGTGCTGAATCGCCTGGGAAGGATCATGAAGGTACTTGCGGAGCATCGAGACATGGAATACGGGGTGAACATCGGGGAAGCTGGGCGGAAGAGCTAACCGATAAGCGACTGGACCAACACGCTCTAGGATCTCGAAAGGACCAACATATCTAGGACTCAATTTCCCTTTCCGCCCAAATCTCATCACACCTTTCATCGGAGAGACCTTCAGGAAAACATGATCGCCAACAGCGAACTCGAGTCGGCGACGGCTCCTGTCAGCATAAGATTTCTGCCTGCTCTGTGCCGCTCTCATCCTGTCCCGAATCAGCTGTATCTTCTCGGTCGTCTCCTGTACGATCTGAGGCCCTAAAATACTGCTCTCCCTAAGCTCTATCCAACATACAGGCGATCGACATCTCCTCCCATATAAAGCCTCGAAAGGTGGCATCTGAATCGTCTCCTGGACGCTATTATTGTAGGAAAACTCGAACAAAGGCAAATGACGATCCCAGCTACCACCGAAATCTAAAACACAAGCTCTGAGCATGTCCTCAAGAGTCTGAATCGTACGCTCTGACTGACCGTCAGTCTGCGGATGAAAGGCTGTGCTAAAACTCAATCGGGTGCCCAAAGCTTCCTGGAGTTTCTGCCACAATCGGCTGGTAAACTGGGTGCCACGGTCGGACACGATGCAAGTCGGAACGCCATGCAGTCGCACTATCTCATCAATATAAACCTGGGCGTACTGAGAAAATCCAAAAGTAGTCTTCACTGGCAGGAAGTGAGCCGCTTTCGTCAGTCGATCCACAATCACCCAAATAGAGTCGTACCCTCGACTGGTCCTGGGTAGACCCACAATGAAGTCCATGGAGACCTGCTCCCACTTCCACTCAGGGATGGGCAAAGGCTGTAACTCGCCGGCTGGCCTCTGGTGCTCAGCCTTGACTTGCTGACAAGTCAGGCATCTCGACACAAAGTCTGTAATATCCTCTTCATCCCGTCCCACCAGTAAACCTCTCTCAAATCACGGTACATCTTGGTGGAACCTGGATGCACACTGTATACGGATCTATGTGCCTCCTCGAGAATATCACGCCTCAGTCCCTCTGAATCTGGCACACACAGTCGAGTCCCAAATCGAAGTATCCCCTGATCATCAATCACGAACTCAGAAACTCTGCCCTGCCGAATCTGCTCAATAATCTCTAAGATACGGGCATCGCCGTACTGTGCCTCGCGAATACGGTCAAGTAACTGTGGGCGTGCTCTGAAATGGGCCAGCTGTCCCCCTGTAGGAGTAAACTCAAATTGCACTCTGCTATCACATATAACCTGCCAATCCGCCGTCGACTGCATATGTACTGCGCTCAAACAAGATAAGCTACCTCCGGGCCTCCTACTCAAAGCATCTGCCACCATATTCGCCTTGCCCGGATGGTATAAAATCTCGCAGTCATAATCCTTCACCAACTCCATCCAACGGCGCTGTCTCAGGTTCAGATCTCGCTGCTGGAAGATATACTTCAAACTCTTGTGGTCAGTGAATATCTGGCACGACTCACCGTATAGGTAATGTCTCCAGATCTTAAGTGCAAATACCACTGCAGCCATCTCTAAATCATGGGTGGGGTAGTTCTGCTCGTGTTTCCTCAGCTGCCAAGAAGCATACGCGATAAATCTGTCGTGCTGCATCAGTACACAGCCCAGCCCCACTCTAGAAGCATCACAATATACCACGAACCCGCCTGATCCTGAAGGCAATGCTAACACTGGAGCAGTAGTCAGACGAGTCTTCAACTGCTGGAAGCTATCCTCACATGCCTGGGTCCAATCAAAAGGAACCCCCTTACGGGTCAACCCGGTCAAAGGTGCAGCAATGCGGGAGAAATCCTGGACGAAACGTCGATAATAGCCCGCCAGACCTAGAAAGCTGCGAACCTCTGTAACTGATACTGGTCTAGGCCAACGCTGAACTGCCTCGATCTTCTTCGGGTCCACACAAATACCATCTCTCGTCACCACATGACCCAAGAAGTCTACACTGTCTAACCAGAATGCGCACTTGGAGAATTTGGCGAACAGCTGATGCTCCCTCAAAGTCTGCAATGTGATACGTAAGTGCTTCTCATGCTCCTCCCGGCTCCGAGAATAAACCAAGATGTCGTCAATGAACACAATGATGAACTGATCGAGATACGGCCTGAATACATGGTTCATCAAATCCATAAATGCTGCCGGGGCATTGGTGAGCCCGAACGACATCACCAAGAACTCGTAATGACCATAACGAGTACGGAAGGCGGTCTTCGGAATATCCTCCTTCCGAACCCACAACTGGTGATAACCTGATCGTAAATCAACCTTCGAGAAAACCCTGCACCCTGGAGCTGATCAAATAAGTCATCAATGCGGGGTAGGGGATACCTGTTCCGTACAGTAACCCGGTTCAGCTGACGATAATCAATGCATAAACGCATACTTCCGTCCTTCTTCTTAACAAACAAGACGGGAGCGCCCCAAGGTGACACACTCGGTCGGATAAGCCCTTTGTCCAGCAAGTCCTGTAACTGATCCTTTAGCTCTCTCAGCTCCGCCGGGGCCATCCGATAAGGAGGTATAGAGATAGGCCCCGTGCCGGGGATCAAGTCAATACAGAACTCAATCTCGCGCTCTGGTGGCAGACCAGGAAGCTCATCAGGAAATACATCAGGAAACTCTCTCACAACAGGGACCTGGTCCAACGGAACCTCTGTGGAGCTAGTATCACAAACATAGGCTAGGAATCCCTGACACCCTTTCCTTAAGAGCTGACCAGCGCGAAGAGAAGAAATCAAGCTGGGAAGGGTAGCACTACGATCTCCCTGAATAATAAGAACCGGCTCACCAGGAAAACTGAATCTGACTGCTTTTTCGCGGCAGTCCACAGATGCATAACAGGTGGCTAGCCAGTCCATACCAAGAAGAACGTCAAAGTCTAACATATCGAGGAGAATCAAATCTACTGAAGAATCTCTCTCCCCGATACGAACGGAACACGATCGGTATACAAAACGGGCAACAAAAGACTCGCCTACCGGGGTAATAACGACAAGCGGCTGATCTAACGGAGAAGACTCTCGGCCCAACCTCGGTGCAAAATATGTGGAAACATAGGAATGTGTGGAGCCTGGATCAAATAATACCCGTGCATCAAAAGAACATACTGGCAGAGTACCTGTCACGACGGCATTGGATGCCTGTGCATCCTGAGGAGTCAACGCGAACACTCGGGCCTGTCCACCACTAATAGCTGGCTGTCCTCTGCCTCTACCTCGGCCTCTGCCTCTGCCTCTGTCACCTCGTCCTCTCTGGACTGGACCGCCATGCCCACGGCCTCTAGAAGCATCTGGCTGGCGTGAAGCATCATCAGGAGTAAGGAGTAAAGCTCTCTGAGAAGGTGGTGAGGGTGGTAAAGTCACATGCGGGACTGTCGCCGTGCCCTGGCGTCCCATGGTACAGTCTCTGACACGGTGGTACTAACTCCCACACCGAAAACATCCTGAAGACGACTGCTGGGTCTGTGGATATGAACCAAATAACTGACCTCGTCTCAATCCTCTGCCTCCACCATCTCCCGGAAATAATCTATCACGATGTCTGCCCATCTGCCGCTGAGCTGGCGTATCAGTACGGATTCTCTTCGGCCCAGAAACGACCGGAGTCTCAGAAATACGCTCCTCTAAAAGTAAGGCTGCATCCATCGCGGCTGCGTATGTATCAAAGTGCTGGGTGCTGATGGCGAGGAATAGCTGTGTATCGAGCCCTCGCACAAACCTCTTTATTCTCTTCTTTTCTGTGTCGACTAGGTACGGAGCATATCGAGACAACTGGGTAAACTGTATATCATACTCCGACACTGTCATCCCAGGAGTCTTGCGCAAAGACTCAAAACTACGGGCTCGAGCATCTCGGACACTCTCCGGAAGAAAACGGGCAAGAAATGCAGCTGTAAACTCATCCCAGGTCATAGAAGGCAGACCAGCAGCTCGGCCTCTCTCTACTGAATCGTACCATGTCTGGGCAAGACCCTCCAGACGAAAACTCGCAAACTCCACCAATCTATCATCAGAACACCTCAACGGACGGCAAATCCGAGCCATCCTATCGAGAAATGCCTGTGGGTCCTCTGTCGCATCTGTACCGGTAAAAGCTGGAGGTCTCTATCTCATGAACTCCTGTAGTGAAACAGGGATAGTCTCCGTAGTAGCAGCAGGAGTGACCATCTGTGCTGCAGGTACGATCGTGGTCTGTGCGGTTGAAGGAACATCCTCGGATCTCTGTGCCCGGCTGGACTCAACTAAGGATCCCATCATCTGCCGCAACTCTTGCATGCCGGCCTCTAATCTGGCAATACGATCTGGATAAGGCGGATCAGTATGACCCTGAGGGGTAGGCGTATCCTCCCGCTCGATCCTCGCCTCAGACGGGCCCGCCCGAATCTCATCCCTAGCGGCAGCCCGCTGAGCTCTCGTAGTCTTTGGCGGCATCGAAGCTGGAATAAGAAACAGGACCGATAAGGACATTGCAATTGAATCAAGGAATACAAGGAATCAAGGAAGGAAATACAAGCAATTATGTCCTAAGGTCACTTAGGCGGAGTATCGTATCGTAAGTATGCCGCGGATCATACCCACGCTACGCCACTCTGCTTAAGTCACCTACTCCATCTACCAAGGTCGTCCTACACTCAGAAAGGTAAAACCTACGCTCTGATACCAACTTTGTCATGACCCGAAAGTACGGAACGTGACTGGCACTTAGATTACGAGACGTCTAAAGGCGTACCGTAACCTAAGTCAGCCAAAGCCCAGAAATCTAACCCAAAATCAAAAGAGAGTGAAGGAAAAACCTTAAATGAAAACGGTTTTTAAATCAAATAAGTTGCATAGAATCCCTTTTTAAAACATCAAAAATTTCCGAAAATTTCGGCAGAGTCTCTCCTGTATTTTCTATCCCCCAAAATGGGTACAACAAGATAATAAACCTATAATCATAAAAATGGCATCCCCAAGCGGGAGCTAGCTCTTCGCCCAAGGCGGATCACAACCACATGCAATATAATAGTAATATCAAGAAAAAAAAAGCATAAAAGAAATGCAAAATACCAGAAAACACACGTCGGCTCAAGTGAGCTCGACCTAAAAGAAACCACAAATATTCAAACCTCTCAGTCTCGTCACTAGGTCGCATATACAATATAAAGTGGTAGATGGAGAATAGTGGATACAATGATAAAGCAAAAAGAAATAAAGTATGCTCGCAACCCACCTACGGGCGATGTCGCGAGTCTGAGCAAAAGGAACTGAGGATAAGATAGCCCGCCGCTACTAGACTGACGGGTCCGACCTGCAATACACTGTGGCACAACGGGGGTGAGTTGCCAGCTCGTGAGTAAATATAACATCTAATAAGGCAATCGTAAGAATGCACGCAATGCACCACAACATGCATGTCCGTATCTGATATAATGTCTCTAGTATGCATGCACAGGTATGCAATGTCATTATTAAGTCTTTAAGTGTTTTAAATGCTAAGGGTATTGAATTCTTAACTTTAGAACATGAATATCTGTATAATAGCTAAATACTATCAAGAAATCATCTGAAAACCCGTGTCAAGCATCGACACCAAATAGGAATCATATCTGTCTCAATATCGGGCTCCGTCAGTCCGGATCGGCCCATATCATGAATCTCACGACAACGGTCGGTATCCTCCGGATATCCGCCGCGCCAGACATCACCGGTAGGTAGTCTTCCCCTGCCAGGCTCATCGTCTACAACTCGATCTTCTTGCCCCGGGGTACCATACCGGGCCCACCATGTACCCGAGACGGTTCATCCACTCCTCGAATCGGGTCTCGAAATCCAACAGAAAACATGAAAACTCATGGTGGACGACACATACATCACGAGAAAACCGCAATTTTGTTTTAAAAATGATAAATATAAGATTTTGTTAAATTCTTGCGGTTTTCCCCAAAAATCCAGAAATCGCAGCAAAACTGAAATCCTCAAGAAAATCATAATGTCCACATGTTATATATATGATGAATGTCTATGATATCAATGTGTATGATGTGAATTTTGGCTAGAGTTCTATGTAAATATGATGATGATGCGAGATATGTGCATGCGATGCAGTTTCATATATCAAGAATGAATGCAGGTGACGATATTAAGATAAACAGGTTCTATCGTGCACGTGGCATGGCAATTACCAAAGGCGTGTGTGTCACATGAATAGTGCGCGTGCAACAGATGCCAATGGTAATGGTGTTCGTGTCCAATAAAGTGATATCGCATAAGTATGGATGAATGTCCATGCAATCTAATATACTGTTCGCTATAAGGGTATGCAATGTCAATGAAGGGGTAAGCTAGCTAACAATATAAATCTTGCATAAAGTAGGGTAATCCTAACTAGGGGGGCGCCTCGCGCCATCCAGACGATTCCCCCACAGATGAATATATCTACTCACCTGAAATCCCCGCTAATCTGATCCGGCCACCGCTTTGCCTTTTCGCGCCGTGTCCGAAGTTTTCCCGACCGATCCTATATTTGCACAATATCAAGCATAAGATTACAAAACCTAACACAATGAAAGTCACAACATACAATTATCCACGCTCTCAAATTAATCGTAGCATGCACTCAGTGCGCGGAAAAACGCACGAAAATCGCAATCCTTTCACTAAAATCATCATTTCGGGGAAATCGACAAAACTACAACCCGACTAGACGAAACCCCGCGTTCGCGCATTCTAATAGTCCTATACGAAGCTAATTATATCGCTAACATAACGCATTTCGGTCGCATTCTAATTTCTACAAAAATCTAGTAAGCGAATTTCTAGCCGATTTGATACAAACATCGAAATTTGTCGATTTAGCAAGCATATAATTACACCATTAACCATTCTAATCAATTAGATAACCATCCCTAACATAATCCAACCATTATGCTACAAACCCTAATTTTTAAAAATCAAAACCTTCTCTTGATTTTTCATGAACAAAGATTTACACTAAATTAATACTTAAAAATTAGATTTTAGCACAAATAAACTACAAGTTAGCAAACTAGTTTAGAATTTTTACCTCACCAATTGAATCCTAGCATGATCAAGTCACCAAGAAGCCTCCTTTCATCATGTTTTTGAACCAATTTGGGTTGAGAGAGAAAGGATTAGGGTTTTGGTTTGAATGGAGAAAGAAATTTGTGAATTTTTATGAATTTTTTGCAAGAAAATGAAGCAAAATGAAGTGCGAAAATGGGGAAAAACTGCAGGTGAGGGTCGGCCAGCAGGTAGAGGTGGAAGTGGGGAAATTTTGGGGAAGTTTCTAGGTCATTACAACATCATATGATATCATTTCATGCTTTCATATCAACCTTTTTACAAAAAAACCCTTTTTTCATTATTTTTTTCATAATTTTCCCCCCTTTAAACCAAAAGTTTGCAAGACATGATACAATTTTATTAACACCATATTTTAGCTTATAAAGACTCCTAATTAAGAAATTTACCTAATTAAATTTGTATTTATCCCTAATTAAATGTATTTAAAAAGGCTTAAAATAATAAAAAAATAATTAATTACGATTTTTTTTTTATTTAACTAGATAATTATAAGTGACATTTTAGTGACAAAATTATAGTAATATCTTATTTAAATTTTGTATAATTAGGTCTACAATGAAAAATATCAATTTTGACTTTTTACGGAAAAACCCGAAAAATTAGCCGATTACCGAAAAAACTGCCTAAACGATTTTCAAAGGGTTACACACGGCTCAAAGGAGTCGTGCAAACAGGTAGCAGTTGGGTGCAGTCCCGAGCACTTGGAGGCAGTGGCGGTTAGACAGGATTCGTCTCTCCCGGTATTGGGGGTTGATATCGCGCTGTGTCAGAGAGCCATTACGCAAAGTCCCTGGCCAGGGCAAGCGAGATTTGCTGGTAGGTTCCAGTAGTTTCTCAGGGTGTAATGGGCTTCCCTCCGACACGACTTATACCGCTATTAGGGGACTGACGCTTGCCGCCCCCTAGGCCCGATATGCGATAGTCTAAGACGAACGGACCGGACTGTATGGAGATTGTCACATCAGACTCAGTAGGAGTTCGGATGGGTTCCCTCATCGGCCTTCTTATCGACATCTACCTGAGGAACGTTACGTACAGCTAGTGCTGTTAGTTATATGTATGCCCTAGAGGCCATTACTGTACATAGGATGTATATTGTAGTGGATGCTGGGACATATATAGGGAGGACTTTCTTGCTCGACATGATAGTATGCTATCTGGTTGAACTTTACCTTAACGTGTATACTGATTGTCTCTCTGTTACATGTTGGTAAAGCCCTTAGGATGTGTACTTGACTACCTGGACTATGATGCAGATCATACTAGTGGGGACAGGGTAGTCCGTAAGTACATCCTTCAAAGTCCCTAGTCGTGGGTGTATCGAGACAGGGCATCGATATACCAGTGTAGACTAGCGTATACCTTCTCGACCCATACAGATGGTCGATGGATGATCCCATATCCATTGGTGTTTGACATCAGAGATGATGTACGAGTGCTCAGTAGAGACTGGGTACACTGGACGGACTCGCCGAGAACTCCCAGATGGTATTATACCTCACGTCAGATGGCAGTTCTCTGGTGACACTGGTACAGAGTAGTCTGTTGACCCGAGATTGTCATAGAGTCTTGTGTGGTTCCCACTGTGCTTTGATTTCCATCTTACCACGTCCAAAAGGGCGTGCAATACGGTGGTTTTTGGGTACAGTCCCGAGTCACATGGAGGCAATGAGCGATAGGAGGGGATTCATCTCTCCTGGTATAGGGAGTTGATGTTGCGCTGTGTTCGATTGGCTATAACAGGAAATCCCTAGCCAGGGTTGTTGAGATTTACTGGTAAGTGTTACCAGTAGTTTATCGAATTGTTATAGACCTCATATCGACACGACTTATCGAGCTATTTGGGTCTGACGTTTACCACCCCTAGGCGAGATATGCGACATATCAGACGATCAGACCGGACTGTACGGTAGTGTTACTGGTTGGATTCACAGGAGTATGAGCGGGCTTGCTCGTCGATCTTCTGATCGTTCAATACCCGGGTGGCCGTTACGTTTAGCAGACCGCTTGCGGCTTGTGGGTGTTTGATATGATCATCACCTGCTGCCGGCGTATTGACGAGTCTTTAGAGTCCTACACAGAGGTTTCCTGGCTCAAGCGAAACGAAATAGGAGCGCATATGAGATATGTGCGGGACCGAGAATAATGAGTGTATGTGATACCGTATTTCATTCTCGCGATGAATGTATCGAATGGCTGTATGCGATATAACCTAGTTATCGAATTAAGGGTTGATTCGATAAGTCGATACATAGGATACTAGTCGGTTATACGTGATATGACCGGATCGTTAAATCAAGTGTTTGATTTAATGATTTAATGTATAATTATATATTTGATATATTACTTTGCATTAACTAGTATCGGTTCACTTTAGATGGATTTTTTCACTTGGATGTACAAGTTGTATATGTGATATACTTTTTATGCATTTTATTGTATCATGTTTGATGATACATGTTTACTTGGTTAAGTGTAAAGAATTAAACCATGGTTAAACTTATGATTAGGGTTTTATTTCCTTTTTCTCATTTATTTATCTATTTATTCATTTTGGAAAATAAATGGAAAAGAGAAAAGAATGGTGGCTTTTTTGGTTGTTTAGTGGAAGCTTCATGAAACCTTGACCCTAACCATTCATTTAACCTAAGTTAATTCTCTACACTTTACCATGGTTACCTTTATAATAAGAATTATTATTCTTTTCTTTTCTAATGAACTTATCATATCATTTCTTCTTCTTCTTCCTTGAACTCAAGAAGAAAACCTTGAGGTCATCAATGGTGATTGATGATAAAGAGTGAGAAATCCAATTCTAAATTGAACCCACTTCCTATTTCTTCATCCTCTACCTCTTGCCAAGTAGTAGAGTGTGTTTCCTTCACAAGTTTTCATGACTTGGTGAAGTTTGGAGCTTGATCTTGCGATGCCTCGACGTAGATCATCTTCGGCATGGACATCGACGACCTAGCTTGCCCATTCTCCGACGAAGCCGACGCTAGAGCCCGGGAACTCATTTGGACAGCGAGGGGACTTCGTTGCGGAGCTGTGGAGGTGGAGCACCGGATCTACAAAGGTTGTATTTCCGTTTCCTTAGTTAAAATGTTAACTAGTTTACTTTATCGCCTAAATATCTAGCCGACGATCCGTAGTTTAGAGTTTCTCGGCACCGTTATTTTTGAAATTGGCATGTTCGATGCCTTGTGAGACCTCTAGTGTGTGTCTAGGAGCCCTACAGTGGTATCAGAGCCTAGCTAGAGCCTTAGTCGATGTCTAGACGGAGTTTGAAGTCCGAACGACCCGAAAACCCAAACCCAAAGATGCTCTCTGTCCTTTTTTCAAAAACGAGGTTTTTTCAACATTAAAAATGCTTAAAAAATTCAGCAGGGAAATCTAAGAATTACGGCGCAAAAGGTTTCTGATGAACAGTACAACTTGCGGCGGAACCGCGGCAGAAGCTTGGCTTCTGCGGCTGTTCCGCGGCTGAAAGGTGACATCATCAATTCCTGTTTGCACAGTAACTCCTATTTTATTATGCTGGATTTTCTGGGAATTTTTAATTTTTATTCAAGAGTTGAATTTTCTGGGATTGTTTTGGGGATTCGGTGTTTCGATCGGAGTATCAAATTTTGTCTATGTGGCTTTCCGGATAAATTTTAGAATATGTTAAAATGTTCGACCGGATATAAATACCCAATTTTTCCCCTGTCGGGAAATTTCCAAGTGTTGGATTTTTCCGTAGTTTAACGATGTTCTAAGTAGTGCAAGTAACGCGATGGTCCCTCTAGAAGACAACAAACCTTAACTCGATTATGTGACCGTCTTGAACTGCCTTTTGAACCTTCGGGTTTGGGGCAGTACGGCGTGCCACATGTGAGGCGTTGGCTTGACCCTTCTACGGCTGGACCGTTGGTACTGAGGCACGAACTGAATGTTTTTAGACTTGTTTCATGTGTTGATCTGTATCGGGAAAACTTGGGTGTTCGATTGTTCGATCGGAAAGTTTGACATTTTCTATTTATCCGGAAAGGGATACAATAATTGGAATTCACAAGAAGTTATGAGATAACTGAATGAATATTATAAACATAGCAATTTAGTCTCACTTGATCAGTTGCCACGGAATTTTAATGTGATCAAAATTCCGTCGCAATCACGTAGCGTACGCGGATACTCGCCGATAAACTTAATAGACAGCTACACCCCATAGCCCCGACCAATTGACTGTAGGAGAACCCCGTCGCCGAAAGCATCCGTTCGGGTGCTCGCGGTAGCGGTTTTCCGCCTTGGTGCACTTCGTCGATGGTATCAGAGGTGCGGCCGCCTACTAAAGTTTGCGACGAGCATTCGATCAGGATGTCGGGAATCTTGTTGAATTGCCCGACTCGATATTGAAAAGTGTTTTCGATAAAGAGACTAAAATGCGGGGTTTATAATTGTTAGGCATGCGATGTCTAAGGAATTCATTTGGTCAGGCATGCGATGTCTGAGGTGGTTGCGGATTCCAACTGTTGTAGTTTTACACTTTCTTTTCTGTGACCGTAAGTGTAATATGTGATATCGCCGGTTTCATTGTTATATGTCAACGACAATTGGGATGGACATATTTACTTACGTTGATGACATGTGATGTTATGTGTTGCTGGATATGTTATATTGGATCGTCGTGTTTGAATAGCCGGGGGTTTTTATGTGAGATGAGTGTTTTTCATTTTCATTCATGTAAAAACTTGTATGTAATATTCTTTTATTTGGGGCACTTCCAGGTTGCGGAAGTTGTCACCCTTTGTATATTGTTTACTTTTCCGCACTAGGATAGACCCAAGGAGGGGAGCACAAGTAACCGGGTTCTGGAGTCCAGTGGGAGACCAACTCGAGGAGTCGAGTCCGGGTCTCCTAACTCTAGAATTGGCAGGGTTGCTTGCCGCTCTCGTAGGGGTCTAGGGGTGTGGGTTTGGCTATTCATCACGACCGTGGAATCCGTGTTTTATACTGTCTCGTATTGAAAACATGGACGTCCTAGTATATCCAATATTTCATATGTTTCTTCTGCTACGATATCTGTGATGTGATCATGTGATGTTCTGTGATAGATACTGTATATAGTATATATGATATATTATATAGACGTTACTTATGTTTTACACCCGCGCTAGCCCTGCCCCGCTCTGCCGTTAGTTACCTAACCTAACGGTGCACGAAGGGACATCGAGGCGAATGCGGATGGCATAAGTGTACGTCGTATTTATCTGTGATGTTTAGGTACTTAAATGATGGGACTTCATTAATATGATTAATGAAAGAAAAGAAACCTAAGATGTTGTAGAATCGAATTTCAAAATAAAACAGGTAGCTACAGTTCTTGCTTTGCACAGCGGTATATGTGATATATCCTGCACCTTATTCGATGAGGAAAGGACCGAGATCCCTTCACCGGGAGTGACTCCTTTAGCAATAACTGGTAGATGCTACACATTCGGTTTGTCTTTTGATAGCTTCTATAGTTTCTGCTTTGCACAGTGATATATACGATATATCCCGCACCTCATTCGACGAGGAAAGGACCGACGATCCCTTCACCGGGAGTGACTCCTTTAGCAAAACTAGAAAAGCCTCAAAAGCACTCCATTTTAAAATCATTTGATTCTACAACGATATCAAGTTCATTACGCAATAGGTTTTCAGAAAAACCTGTCGTAGCCCTCCGTCATTTCAGATATGTACTAGTTAGTATTCGTGCTGCGGTAGTTTGGCATTCGTCAAGGCGTAGTGTACGGTAGCTAACTAGTATTTATCTGCTTGTGCATATGATGCGATTGGATTAGGGTATTCGTACGGCGTTGTTTTGCATTCGTCAAGGGTCGTGCGGGTGGGTTTAATTCGATCAAGAAATGTACGGGTTGAACTTGACTAGTGGACTATGGGTTGTTTGGCATTCGTCAAGGTCATAGCGAGCTAGGGGCAAAATATTATCGGGAATTTCAAGTGTTGAAATTTGCAATGAGATTGCATACCTTCTATGAGATAGTTGGATCCCGATACCCGCTGCGAGTAAGTGTTACTCCTGGGAGAGTTTTATACATTACAATTAGCCGATCAAGTAGGTGTCTAGAAAGGTGTCAACGGGGTTACGCCTCTGGGAAAACGAGGTTTACATTAATTAGGTTCGTGCGAAAGCACGGGGGACCTCCCTCAAAGTACCGACACTGGCCTGGCTAAAAGATTGGCGAACTTGTAGTGTGTAATTAATCCCGGCTAGTCTTTCCTTTTAGGGTTTGAAGGAAGATTTGATAAAAAGAAGTGGGAGCCATCCTGATTAGATAAAATAATAACCAATCTATTCTTGCAAGAGCGCACGCTTAGTGTTTTCTTCTCTCTCTCTCCAGGTAGCGACCATATCACGCCTTAATCAAGATAATAATACGGATTATTGATCAAACCCGCTTGTTATACTGAGCTGGGGAACGTTGGTCCCGCTCCAACTTATAATTGTTATAAGACAGAGCAGGAAATTGGGGATTACCAGAATTCCCGTGCCGCCCAAACGAAGAGAGTGCATGATGATGCATCATCTTCGGGTGTGTTCATTACAGAGAACTGTTTCTCATTATCCTCTACGTCCTGGGTATGTGATACCAGATCAGGATCCCAGATATGTAATCTGTTACATAGGGCTACAGAAAGGTAGAGAACTGAGAACGGGTGATAAGTTTCATGAGGCAGAAAACGGGGCAAGTGTTGCAGCCAAGTCTGTCGGTCACTGTCACCCTGTATTACCAATACATTGATTCTGAACGAATGTTATTAGATACCGAACCTGATATACCAAATCATATCACTCTCTTTGTTGGATAATGTTTTGAACATTTCCTATATCAAAAGTTGATCGGTTCAGGCACGTTATCTAAAAGCATTAATGTTCTAAATCAAACTACAGTTCTTAGTATACGGAACACACACAAGAGGAAGAGTTCAGTACTGAACGAATCCTTCTTGAGGCATTGTAGACTAGGTCATATCAATGTGACCCGACTAGCTGAAGTTACATTTTTGATGCATATTTAAATCAGTTTGAATCTACATCTTGTGAAACTTGCCAGTCATGTCACAAAGATATAATGACACCAGCTCTGTTTACTGGAAACAGAGAGAGAGTTAGTAAACTCTTGGGATGATACATGTTGATGTATGTAGGTCCCCTGTCTACACATGCCAAGACTGGTTCTTTGTACTTCGTTACATTCTTTGATAATCTCTCGAGATTCAGACATATGTTCCTGTTGAAACACAAGTCCGAACCTTTTAAGATATTCACAGAATATAAGTTAGAAGTAGAGAACCAAAATACGGGTAAAATTATTATGTCCTTTGATGCGATCAAGGAGGAGAATACTTGTGCACGGAAATACTGGATTATTCTAAAGGAGAATGAGATTCTCTCTCAGCATTACTCCTCCGTATACACCATTGCACGATGGTATGTCGGGGCGGAGCAAATACACCATATATGATATGGTGTGCTCTATGATGAGTACTGCTGAGTTACCTTTTTCCTTTTGGGAGTTATGCGCTTGAGAAGCTGCATACCTATTGAATAGGGTTCGAATCAAATCAGTTGCCTACCACCTCATATATGATATGGTATGGGAAGAACCCATGTCTTAAGCTAGTTAAGATTTGGGGTTGTCCGGCCTATGTCTAAAAGCAAAATCTGGACAAACTCGAGGCAAGATCTGTTATGTACAACTGGAAAGGTTCCAACTATGCAAACTATAGCAGATGATTTGGTAGAACCAAAGGATTCAATAGATACCAACGAACCTCAGCCTCTCCGCCGATCTAGTAGGGTTTCTCACCCACCTGAGAGATACTTCGGTTTCTCTATGACAGTGGGAGAGAGGAATGCATCATGAGATGATGACCCAACTAGTTTCGAGCTGGCCATCAGGAGTAAGACTCTGTAAGAATGGCTGGATGCTTAGTAACCTGAGATGGAATCCATATACACCAACAAAGTATGGACTTTGGTTGCTATATCTGAAGGGTTAAATCCCCATCAGGAGCAAGTATATCTTGAGAAGATTACTTGGTGTACATCAAAAAGTTGAGACTTTCAAAGCTAGAATTGTTAAAGGTTTTCGTCATCGACCAGGCGTGGATAATGATGAAACCTTTTCCAGTAACTGTGCTTAAGTCCATCCAGATCCTACTTGCCACGGCTACATACCATGACTACGATATCTGGCGGTTGGGTGCCATGACTGCTTTTCTAAATGATGTTTTAGAAGAGTGTGTCTATAAGTACACAGCCAGAGGGCTTCGTAGACAGTGGGAGCAGCGGAAACGTGTGCAAGATGCTTTATAGGATAAAGCAGGCATCACGGAGTTGGAACATCTGTTTTGATGAATTAGTCAAAGAGTTTGACATCATCAAAACGGTAGATGAACCTTGTATAAACAAGAAGGTAGTAGGGAGTATGGTGACGATCCTCGTAGAGTACGTGGATGACATACTCTTGATAAGAAAAGAGTTTCTTATGCTACGCTCGGTCAATCTCCGCTTATCACTAGGATTCTCCATATAGGATCAAAGTGATACCTCCTAAATCCTGGATTTTGGATCTATGAGATAGATCTAAATGGATGTTAGGATTCTCACTTGTCGAAGTGAGATGGTATCACATGATCCTGGGGAGAATCACTGGAAGGGTTCCAGGGTGATAAAAACGACTGAATGTCAGTCGCAGGCATTGTCTTTACCCTCAGTAAAGGGACGGTATGTTGGAAGAGTTCCAAGATAGATACCGTGACATACTAGACGATAAAGGCAGGATACATCGCTACATAAGATGCTACCAAAGAGGCTGTTTGGGTGTATATTGGTTCATAAGATGAACTTTGTTCCTCCCATTGTGTGACAATGGAGTTGTGGCTTATGCCAAGGAACGCCGGTCCCATCAGTGATCCAGACATATTCTAAGGCAGTATCACCTGATCATGGAGATGGTTGATCTCCAAGGGATCGAGGTTAGGAGAGTAGACTTAGAGGACAAACACAGCGGATCCACTCACGAAAGGCCTTTTCCCAGAGAGAGACTTTTATGGGATGGTTGAGTATGAGATACTGCAACCACTGCTACAGATGGCCCTAGTGCAAGTGGGAGATTGTTAGTTATATGTATGTCCTCGAGGCCATTACTGTTCATAGGATGTATATTGTAGTGGATGCTGGGACATATATAAGGAGGACTTTCTTGCTCGACATGATAGTATGCTATCTGGTTGAACTTTACCTTAACGTGTATACTGATTGTCTCTCTGTTACATGTTGGTAAAGCCCTTAGGATGTGTACTTGACTACCTGGACTATGATGCAGATCATACTAGTAGGGACAGGGTAGTCCGTAAGTACATCCTTCAAAGTCCCTAGTCGTGGGTGTATCGAGACAGGGCATCGATATACCAGTGTAGACTAGCGTATACCTTCTCGACCCATACAGATGGGCGATGGATGATCCCATATCCATTGGTGTTTGACATCAGAGATGATGTACGGGTGCTCAGTAGAGACTGGGTACACTGGACGGACTCGCCGAGAACTCCCAGATGGTATTATACCTCACGTCAGATGGCAATTCTCTGGTGACACTGGTACAGAGTAGTCTGTTGACCCGAGATCGTCATAGAGTCTTGTGTGGTTCCCACTGTGCTTTGATTTCCATCTTACCACATCCAAGAGGGCGTGCAATACGGTGGTTTTTGGGTACAGTCCCAAGTCACATGGAGGCAATGAGCGATAGGAGGGGATTCGTCTCTCCCGGTATAGGGAGTTGATGTTGCGCTGTGTTCGATTGGCTATAACAGAAAATCCCTGGCCAGGGTTGTTGAGATTTACTGGTAAGTGTTACCAGTAGTTTCTCGAATTGTTATAGACCTCATATCGACACGACTTATCGAGCTATTAGGGTCTGACGTTTACCACCCCTAGGCGAGATATGCGACATATCAGACGATCAGACCGGACTGTACGGTAGTGTTACTGGTTGGATTCACAGGAGTATGAGCGGGCTTGCTCGTCGATCTTCTGATCGCTCAATACCCGGGTGGCCGTTACGTTTAGCAGACCGCTTGCGGCGTGTGGGTGTTTGATATGATCATCACCTGCTGCCGGCGTATTGACGAGTCTTTAGAGTCCTACACAGAGGTTTCCTGGCTCAAGCGAAACGAAATAGGAGCGCATATGAGATATGTGCGGGACCGAGAATAATGCGTGTATGTGATACCGTATTTCATTCTCGCGATGAATGTATCGAATGGTTGTATGCGATATAACCTAGTTATCGAATCAAGGGTTGATTCGATAAGTCGATACATAGGATACTAGTCGGTTATATGTGATATGACCGGATCGTTAAATCAAGTGTTTGATTTAATGATTTAATGTATAATTATATATTTGATATATTACTTTGCATTAACTAGTATCGGTTCACTTTAGATGGATTTTCTCACTTGGATGTACAAGTTGTATATGTGATATACTTTTTGTGCATTTTATTGTATCATGTTTGATGATACATGTTTACTTGGTTAAGTGTAAAGAATTAAACCATGGTTAAACTTATGATTAGGGTTTTATTTCCTTTTTCTCATTTATTTATCTATTTATTCATTTTGGAAAATAAATGGAAAAGAGAAAAGAATGGTGGCTTTTTTTGTTGTTTAGTGGAAGCTTCATGAAACCTTGACCCTAACCATTCATTTAACCTAAGTTAATTCTCTACACTTTACCATGGTTACCTTTATGATAAGAATTATTATTTTTTCTTTTCTAATGAACTTATCATATCATTTCTTCTTCTTCTTCCTTGAACTCAAGAAGAAAACCTTGAGGTCATCAATGGTGATTGATGATAAAGAGTGAGAAATCCAATTCTAAATTGAACCCACTTCCTATTTCTTCATCCTCTACCTCTTGCCAAGTAGTAGAGTGTGTTTCCTTCACATGTTTTCATGACTTGGTGAAGTTTGGAGCTTGATCTTGCGATGCCTCGACGTAGATCATCTTCGGCATGGACATCGACGACCTAGCTTGCCCATTCTCCGACGAAGCCGACGCTAGAGCCCGAGAACTCATTTGGACAGTGAGGGGACTTCGTTGCGGAGCTGTGGAGGTGGAGCACCGGATCTACAAAGGTTGTATTTCCGTTCCCTTAGTTAAAATGTTAACTAGTTTACTTTATCGCCTAAATATCTAGCCGACGATCCGTAGTTTAGAGTTTCTCGGCACCGTTATTTTTGAAATTGGCATGTTCGATGCCTTGTGAGACCTCTAGTGTGTGCCTAGGAACCCTACAAGTGCCGCTTGCGGTCTGTGGTTAAACTCACTGCCAGCGTAGTAGTCGAGTCTCTAGAGTCCCACACAGAGAGTTTCCTTACTCCAGGAGAAACGATATAGAGGTCGTATGGTTTTACGACAAGGGTTCGGACGCATACGTGCGTTTACGCGCGTACGACTTTCGGACAGTTTTTACCAGTCGGCTTTGGTTTAAGCCAGTTACTGATATCCGGTTATTGGATTTATACAGTCTAAAGTTTTTCCGTACTTTTGCGGATTGGAGGGGCGTTCTCGTAATTATGCGAGAAGCTTCTAGAAGATGGTGACTAAGGAGGTTTAGGTGTCATATGCATTGAATGAGTTTAGTGAGTCATGAGAGTGATTCATCCATATCATTAATGCACAATAAATGCTTAATGAGTCATGGTTATGAATCACCATTAGATATTTATGAAACTTGATTATTCATCATTTGTTTTTCTTTTATTGATGAATTTTAATGTTTCATATATATTATTATAACTCATTATTCTCATATGATAATTATCCTCACCTTCTCTCTCCTCAAGCTCTCCCACTTCAAACCCTAATCCTCCCCTCTCATGTGTTGAGTACAAGGATTAGTTAGACTACTTAATCCATAACCCTCTCTATATTACACCTAGCTTCTTTGATTAGCACTTAAAGAAGTTTAGTTGCCTCAAGTTTAGAGGCTAAGCTTGGAGTAAAGCTCTCGGGTGGATCGTCTACTACTTCGAGAAGGCCGAGGAGGAGGTGGAGTTTGCAAAGACGAAGGACACGATTCGTTAGGTATAATCCCTAAACATAGTAGCATAGCAACTCTATGTTTCAAGTTAGTTATCGTTTAGCTTCGATTCAAGAGGTTAGTCGATGTTTGTTCACTAAACAAGTTCGTTTTTGAAAATTCCGCCTCCCAACAAGTATTGGGGTGTTGTACATCAACTTACAATGACTCAGTGACCAAGTTGACCGAACCTTCTTAACACTGGCTTTTGGATTGTCAGAGTTGCAAACCTCATTGCCACTCCTACTTTTACCCTTTTCTTCAGGACATCCCGTATTACTACGAACGTCCACATCCATTGGACAAAACCATCGTATGTTTATATACGAACTCGAAGGAATTCAAGGATGGTTTCCGGTTCTGCAGAAAACGAATAGGACTATTAAGTTGTCTTTTCCTTTTACCTTCTCTCAGGTTGCGAGTACTCCTTGGTTTAGAAGATAGTACACCTATTACGCAAATTGGATAGTCTTCTTTCAAACCATAGGCTGGTGCCGACCGGTAGGGAATGAAGAAAACCAATTAGCCTAAACGGTGTGCAGAAGGTATTAAGATTAAGACAAAGCAAGGGATTAGTAAGAGGGCAAAGTAAAATGCGACTGATATTCACGACCAAACCAAGTATTTCTTCGCCAATCCTAAATCACCTTTGTATTTCTCCAGGACACTCCGTATCACTACGAAGATCCATAGTTTATTGGATACTCCATCGTATGGTTATATACGAACTCGAAAGGAACTTGTTCCAGTTCGGGGATGGATTCTGGTCCAGGAGAAATAGGAATAAGGTTTATTCGGTTGTCTTTTATCTTCACCTTCTCTCGTATTGCGAGTGCTCCTAGGATTAGGACAGTACACCCATTATGCTTATTGGATAGTCTTCTTCCAAACCATAGGCTGGTGCCGAACGGTAGGGAAGGAAGAAAACCAATTGGCCTAAAGGGGTGTGCAGAAGGTAATGACTAAAGACATATAAATGGATTTGGAGAGGTGGCAAAGAATTATACGGTTATAGTTGTGAATCTGGATAATGGTAGAGGCATTACTAGGAATACCAGGATACCCCATCGAAACATTTCAATGTTTCAGTTCAACTGTGTACTGTTAAAAGAAAACTGATTTCCCGATTGGACACTTGCTCCAGGGTATGTATTTACCAGGTTTGATTCTCACATCTGTATGGCTTTACAAATGATGAGTGGGAGTAAGTTATTGGGAATTAGGTGATCATCCTCATTATATCGGGATTCGTTGTAATTGGTGATATTTGAGGAAGTCACCTGGGTTGTTTGCCGGACGGCAAATATTTGGTTTTGAATATCTGTTGTTATGCACCAATTTCAAATTGATATATCTGTACGTCTATTTTTATAGAGTGAGATATACCTTTTTGAAATTATGTCTATGACATTTACCTATACCAGTGGATGGTTAGGTAAGGAGTATTGAACAGCGGTGTAATTCTTCTTAACCATAAGTACAGTTTTCAACCTACGATACTCATTGAATGAGTCACTAGACTCAAGGGACTTATACAGAGTATTGTATGTTGTCCAGTGTCCATTAAGACAGAGGGGATGGTCCTCGTACTATATTCTGTTTACTTATGACTTCTCTAGTTCTTAGGCTGGTGTTTCGTAGAAACACAGGGTCTGAGTTTTGAGAAGTTATAGGTATAAGAATAAAGTAGAGAACCAGATGTTGCAAATATCGGGATTCTTCAAGGTGATCGAAGATGTAGATACTTATGAATGGTATTCAGTTGATAGTAATGATTAAGAGAACTAGCTTCTCTTTCAGGTTACTCATAATTGGAAGTACTCCTAAGTTGAGTAACGCTAATTGGCCTCTCTTCCATTTAGTTGACATGCACTGGAGACAGCTGCATGATTTGAATCTGATTCAATTAAATCAGTGTCTCTGTTTCTATATTGGATATAGAACAGTTCATATCTTGACATTGTTAAGGTACGAAGAGTTGTCCGGCTTATGCTTAAAACCAGACTCTGGATAACTCAAGGCACGATTCTGTAATGGCTGTTTGTGGGTTGACCCGGGCTATGACGAGGGTTGACTTTCTACCATCTGGAAGATCAATAGTGATATTGTTCTTAACTCGCCACAGTTTTAACAACAATGGATTTTTTTCTAAAAAAAGCAGTAGTGGGAGTATCGTAGAACTGGAAGTGATTCTAGAACCGCAAACGATTACTGATGATTTGATAAGAACCTAAAGATTCAATCTGGTTTGACATTCCATTGGCCACTCCGCAGATATGGTGGGTAACCTTAGGCACCCGAGAGGTACTTCGGTATGCTCAAGGACGGTGGCAGGGAGGTTCTTGTTTACCCAGACTTGCCACTACTGTTGTTCCAGGCTGTGAGTCCCGGCAGGAGGATGAGTATAGCGTTGTTCTGAACTAGCTTTAGAAGTGTACGTCTATATGACTCTGCCAGAGGGTTGTCGTAGTCAGTGGGAGTAGCGGAAGCATTGGTGGACAAATGGCTTATGTCTATTTATAGACTAAAGCAGATATACCGGAGATAGATCATCTATTTCTGATATGACAGTCATAGGTTTGACTTCATCAGAATAGGGGATGGATCTGTTAAGAAGGTAGTAGGGTGTGATGTCCTGGTATTTGGATGACATACACAGAGTAGGAAGTGATATTCCTATACTACAATCGGTTATACTTTGGTCGTCACACAGTAGTTTCTCCACATAGGACTTGGATATTATATCAGACATTCTGGTTAATAGATCTATAGTTTTAGATCTAGATTTGGGTGGTTTCCCAATCTGGGTACTTAGACAGCATTCTAAGAGTATTTAGTGTAAGTGCACGGCGGCGCCCCGGCCGTCAATCCGACGGCCAAATGCGGAAGCGGTGATAAACTTTAATTTTGCGAACTTAGCAAACCGGCACCACCGCGCACTAAACCCCGGATCGGGCCATTAAACTAGATCTAGCTAACTACAAGACGGGTTAGAGATATACCGAGTGATCCGAGTCCTCCGGTTTTCTCGTCATTGTCCCGATCTCCCGCGGATCCTCCGGTCGTCACATCCTTGCCGGAAGGGCACCACATCGTCTGCATCTTTTACGGGCTCCCACCTCAATACCGAGGCAACTCGGGCACGAAGCTGGCAAGTCGACGTGCCTAAGATTTGCTATAGAATGTGGTGTAGATCATGCTAGTCTCATTTGGGGTTTGTAGTTGCCTTGATGGAGGAATGGAATTTTCAAGTGGAGCTAGAATGTGTGTAGCAAGGAAAAATGAGATGAACCAAATTATCCTCATCAAAATGAAAACCCTCTCATTTATGTCTCCCCTCTTCTAAATGTGGCCGGCCCCTTATCCTTAGAGAATGGTGGAGGGAAGGGATACATAATGCAAGAGGGAGGTGAGTGTAGGAAAGGAGAAAAAGGTGACCATATCCAAACAACATCATAACAAATTCACATCAAACCCATATCCTATCTTATCTCAATTAATGCAAGTAATGGTGCTTCAAAAGAAAGGATGGAAAGGGAATCTAAAGATGCTATCATAATCTCTCATCTCATAAATAAACCCTCCACAAAATGTTATTTGCAAACTTGCAAATAACCCCCTCCATCGGAAAAGTCTGGCCGGGAAAGAACAAAGGAAAACCGGCCGGAACGGAATGCAAACTGGCAACCTCAGAAAACTGGTCCCGTAATAAATTACAGAAAAACCCCGATACTGTGCATACACACCCGCATCTGTATTCCGACCGGATACAAATGCAATGAGATAAAATCTACACTGTACTATACTAGGATCCGGCTTAAACCAAAGCCGGCTAGTAAAATCCGTTCGATCCTGATCCGTGCAATACCGCACGTATCTGATCGAACCGAGCCATATAACCATACGGCCTCCAGTACAAACCGTCCGATCCTGATCCGTGCAATACCGCACGTATCTGATCGGACCCTGCCATATCTCCATACGGCCTCTACAGCGTTTTGCCCGAAAGCTGAGTAACTGAATGTGTGGTGGACTCTAAAGACTCGTCAATACTATGGCTGTGGATTTAACCACTAGCACGTCAGAGGTATAAGCCAATACGTAACGGGCCACAAGCTATTGACCAAAAGGGACGTCGACGAGCGAACTCATCCTGACACCCTACTGAGCCTGTCAGTGACAATATCCGTACAGTCCGGTCCGTTCGTCTATGAGCATCGCATGGCGGGCCTAGGGGGTTGGTAAAAGTCAGACCCCCAAAAGCGGTACAAGTCGTGTCGGAGTGTAGCCCAGAACACCCTGAGACACTACTGGAATACCTACCAGTAAATTTCCTGCCTTGGCCCAGGACTTCGTGTAATGGCTCTCCTAGACACAGCGCGACCTCACCCCCAATACCGGGAGAGACGAACCCCTGAAGATCCGCTCACTGCCTCCATGTGGCTCAAGACTGTACCCAACTAAAACCTGTTTGCATGACTCCTTTGAGCCGTGGTAGGGTAGTAATCAAAACACAGTGGGAACTCACACGAGACAAATGACGATCCCCAGGTCGATGAACTAACCTGTACACATGTCACCTGGGAACTGCTATCTGACGTCAGGTATGAGACCAACTAGCATGTTCCCGGCGAGTCCTGTCCGGTGTACTCATAACCCAATGAGCACCTGTATACATCTTAGGTGAACCAACTGACACCAGTGGCTTGTGAGACCGGCCACCGCCCCTCGTCGGGGTCTCGACTGTATACACTAGTCTACTCTGGAGAATCGATGCCCTGTCTCGAAACTCCTACGACTAGGGACCTTTTAAGGATGTGCTTATAGACTACCAGCTCCCACGTATATGATAGCCCTCATACTGCTGGCAGTCAAGCAAGAATCCTAAGGGCTCTATCAACGTGCAATAGTGACATGTCAGGTCACCTAAAGCAGTACACGATGATAAAGGTAAACTAGATAGCATACTATCATCTCGAGTAAGACTGTCATACCGGGATAGGTCCTTCCTCAATCATTGCAATCACGTGCCTGTGATCCAATAATTGACTCTGAGGGCACTATCTCCAACAATCTCCCACTTGCACTCAAGGCTAATTATTGCGATGTCGTATACTCACAGCCCGTGTGATACCGAACACCCAACTCCTCTACTAGTCAGTCTCACAAAGCCTGTTTGCGAAACTCTTGCGATCGAGGAATAGTCTTAGTGAGTGGATCCTCCTGGATGTTTCTTTCTATGTCCCTCTATATCTCAAGTTCGCGGAGAAAGCCATCTCCCGAAATGAGCAATACCTGTCTTAGAATGTCTGGATGTCTGATGGGACCTAGTTCATAAATGAACTCCAAATCCAAACTTCTTCGACTGTATCGTCAACTGAACTTAATCAGTATCCTGCGCCATGCCACCCTCAGTATTGCCTTGGACCACCTGTCCAAAACACTGCCCCTCGTCAGAAGGAAAAACTATAACTCTGACAACCTCCTTGTCGTCCGGGTCACCTTGGAAGCCTGGAATGATAACTGTCTCCCAAAGAGGCTATGGTTATCATATCCCTAGAACATGCACTTATGTTCTAAAACTGCTTCCGATTGTTTCTCCAGGATTGGATCAATATCAACTTATTGCATCTTGTGCCAGAATAACATCTGGTGTGGTACTTGACATCTCATGATTGACTCAATTGCCTAAGCAAGTGATCTGTCAATCATGCACATCCCTCTCTACTTTAGTCTATAAGACACCTTTAGAGAGGGTGACTCCATCACCTGCAGGTATACTACCGTGCCAGGAGTCAACCATTCTAAATACTCATAGAATGCTGTCTAAGTACCCTGATTGGGAAACCACCCAAATCTAGATCTAAAACCATAGATCTAGTAACCAGAATGTCTGATATAATGTCCAAGTCCTTTGTGGAGAAACCACTGTGTGACGACCAAAGTATAACCGATCGTAGTAAAGGAGTTTCTTTTCCTACTCTGTGTATGTCATCAAATACCAGGACATCACACCCTACTACCTTCTCAACAGATCCATCCCCTATTCTGATGACGTCAAACCTATGACTGTCACATCAGAAATAGATGATCTATCTCCGCTATATTTGCTTTAGTCTATAAATAGACATAAGCCTGATGTCCACCAATGCTTCCGCTGCTCCCACTGACTACGACAACCCTCTGGCAGAGTCATATAGACGTGCACTTCTAAAGCTAGTTTAGAACGACGCTATACTCATCCTCCTACCGGGTCTCGCAGCCTGGAACAACAGCAATGGCAAGTGTGGGTAAACAAGAACTTCCCTGTCACCGTCCTTGAGGCTACCGGAGTACCTCTCGGGTGCCTGAAGTTACCCACCGAATCTGCGGAGTGGCCAATGGAATGTCAAATCAGATTGAATCTTTAGGTTCCTTATCAAATCTTCAGTAATCGTTTGCGGTTCTGGAATCACTTCCAGTTCTACCATACTCCCACTACTGTTTTTTGAAAAAATCCATTTTTAATAAAACTGTGGCGAGTCTAGAACAATATTTCTATTGATCTCCCAGATGGTAGAAAGTCAACCCTCGTCATAGCCTGGGTCAACCCACAAACAGCCATTACAGAAACGTACCTTGAGTTGTCCAGTGTCTGGTTTTAATCATAAGCCGGACAACTCCCCGTACCTTAACAACGTTAAGATATGAACTATTCTATATCCAATATAGAACCAGAGGCACTGATTTAATTGAACCAGATTCAAATCATGCAGCTATCTCCAGTGCATGTCAACTAAATGGAAGGAGGCCGATCAGCGTTACTCAACTTGGGAATGCTTCCAATTATGAGTAACCTGGAAGAGAAGCAATTTCTCTTTATCATTACTATCAACTGAATACCATACACAAGTATCTACATCTTCGATCACTTTGAAGAATCCTGATACTTGCTACACCTGGTTCTCTACTCTATTCAAATACCTATAATTCCTCAAAACTTAGACTCTGTGTTTCTACGAAACACATGTCTAAGAACTAGAGAAGTTAAAAGTAAACAGAATATAGTATGAGGACCAACCCCTCTATCCTAATGGACACTGGACAATATACAATACTCTGTATAAGTCCGCTGAGTCTAACAACTCATTCACTGTGTGTCGTAGGTTGAAAACTGTACTTATGGTTAAGAAGAATTACACCGCTGTTTAATGCTCCTTACCTAACCATCCACTGATATAGATAAATGTCATCGACATAATATCAAAGGTATATCTCACTCTATGAAAATAGACGTACAGATATATCAATTTGAAATTGGTGCACAACAGCGGATATTCAAAACCAAATATTTGCCGACCGGCAAACAGCCCAGATGATCTCCTCAAATATCACCGATTACAACGAATCCCGATATAATGAGGATGATCACCCTATTCCCAATAACTTACTCCCACTCATCATCTATAAAACCATACAGATGTGAGAATTAAACCTGGTAAATACATACCCTGGAGCAAGTGTCCAATCGGGAAATCAGTTTTCTTTTAACAGTACACAGTTGAACTGAAACATTGAAATGTTTCGATGGGGTATCCTGGTATTCCTAGTAATGCCTCTACCATTATCCAGATTCACAACTATAACCGTATAATTCTTTGCCACCTCTCCAAATCCATTTATATGTCTTTAGTCATTACCTTCTGCATACCCCTTTAGGCCAATTGGTTTTCTTCCTTCCCTACCGTTCGGCACCAGCCTATGTTTTGGAAGAAGACTATCCAATAAGCATAATGGGTGTACTGTCATAATCCTAGGAGCACTCGCAATGCGAGAGAAGGTGAAGATAAAAGACAACCGAATAAACCTTATTCCTATTTCTCCTGGACCAGAATCCATCCCCGAACTGGAACAAGTTCCTTTCGAGTTCGTATATAACCATACGATGGAGTATCCAATAAACTGTGGATCTTCATAGTGATACGGAGTGTCCTGGAGAAATACAAAGGTGATTTAGGATTGGCGAAGAAATACTTGGTTTGGTCGTGAATATCAGTCGCATTTTACTTTGCCCTCTTACTAATCCCTTGCTTTGTCTTAATCTTAATACCTTCTGCACACCGTTTAGGCTAATTGGTTTTCTTCATTCCCTACCGGTCGGCACCAGCCTATGGTTTGGAAGAAGACTATCCAATTTGCGTAATAGGTGTACTATCTCCTAAACTAAGGAGTACTCGTAACTTGAGAGAAGGCAAAAAGGAAAAAACAACTGAATAAACCTTATCCGTTTTCTCCAGAACCGGAAACCATCCTCGAATTCCTTCGAGTTCGTATCTAACCATACGATGCTTTTGTCCAATGGAAGTGGACGTTTGCAGTAATACGGGATGTCCTGGAGAAAAGGGTAAAAGTAGGAGTGGCAATGAGGTCTGCAACTCTGACAATCCAAAAGCCAGTGTTTAAGAAGGTTCGGTCAACTTGGTCGCTGAGTCAAAGTCTAGGGTCGGGTCAATGGTCGCTGCCAAAGAGAGAGAGAAAAGAAACACTCAGCGTGCACTCTACCCTAGATCAGAATGGTTACTAATTTATCTAATCAGGAAACCTCCCACTGTACCTCAAATACTCCTCCAAACCCGAAAGAAGAATTAGTCGGGGTCACCCGAGGAGTAAACCAACTCATCAGTGGGAATCGGGATCCAACTATCATCGCATGATAACGTGACGGAATTCGCTCACACTATCACACTCCAGAAGGTATGCGCATATCTGGCAAGTTTCAGTTCTTTTGAAACTCCCGATGTGATTTCTGCCCCATGCTCTTATGACCTTGACGAAGGTCAACAAATCATAAGTCACATGTCAAGTTCCACCCGTCATTATCCAGGTTAATTTGAACCCACCCGTACATGCCCTTGACGAAGGTCAACAAGGCTATACGAGTGTCCCAAACCAACACATCTATCTATGCAGCAGAAAGGCAACAAGCAGCTACCATGCACTATGCCTTGACGAAGGCCAACAAACATAGCATGAATACTACGTGCTACCTGTCTGAAACGACGGAGGGCTACGAATGGTTTCTGGCGAAAACCTTTAACGTAACGAACTTGATATCGTTGAAGGAACGTATAGCTTTTTAGAAAAATATAGTGACGAAAACCTTTGCTAAAGAGGTCACTCCCGGTGAAGGGATCTCGGCTCTTTCCCCGTAGAATGAGGTGCAGGATATTCCAACTGAATACCACGGTGCAAAGAAAAAGTAATCGGCTATAGTGAAGTTAATGCCCTGACGCAAACTTCTGTCCAAGGGGTCACTCCCGGTGAAGGGATCTCGGCCCTTGCCTCGTCGACTGAGGAGCAGGATATTCAAAATGATTACCACGATGCAAAACAAAAGTGAACGTCCTTGCAATAACAGCTTTTTTTTTTGAAAAGTGTTCCAACAACATCAGATAAGGTTTGTTTAACTTGCATTGATCCGAATCTATGCAGTCCCATCAATTGATCACACCACAAAGAACGAAAATATACTGACGTACGTATATGCCATCCGCATTCGCCACTGGGTCCCGTCATCACCCGTTAGGTTAGCTAACTAACGGCAGAGCGGGGACTGGACTAGCGCGGATGAAAAACATATACAACATCTACTAATATATATACCAATATATTATATTCGCTCAAGGCGTGATAAAATGCAACACCACAGAAATGTACAGCATCACAGAACAATACAGATATCTGGGATCCCCGGGTTTCACAGAGCCACTACTAAAACCCGACGTTCCCCTGGTCGTGTGGATAGCCTGTGCAATGAAATCCTAGACCCCTACGGGCGCGGCAAATTACCCGCCAAAACCTGAAGCGAGGCAGCCCCCTTCAGCGCCATGAATGGACCACCCAGCACTTCACGGAATCCGGTAACTTGGGCACCCCTCCTGGGTCAACCTGTACCCCCTACGAGTGCGGCGAATAGCCCGCCAATTCTAGAGCGAAGCCCCCTCCGTCCCAATGCCATGAGATGCGGGCTTGTTGCCCTCTAGAACCCGGCTATCCGTGCACCCCACCGCGGGGTAATCCTAGTACAGAAAGTAAAATATACATACAACGGGTACATCGACCGCAACCAGGTCGTGCCCCAAAAGAATAATACAAACAGACAGTGACGGCAGTCCACATGTCGGACGCTCGCCCCGCAATATCAAATGTACATAATACAACAACACTGTACTAGCATTGCATCCTGGCTATCCCCCACGACCGATCCGCAACATCACAGCAAAAACGCAGAACATCAACGTGAAAGTCACGTTCGCAAATCCGTCTAACCGGGCTATAGCAGTTATACAGGATTTACCGATCAAGTGACATTCACGGTCGCGGATATAATGTAAATACTGTGAAATAATGTGTTTAAAATATCCGATCGATCGAAAATTAACAAGAGGGCCCCCAAGCATTACTGTAGCACTCACAGAAATTCTGGGCCCAATTTTAATATTCCAAAACCCCTATTTTTAGCCCACAAGCCCACTGCAAAAAAAGGATGACATGATCCCTCATTCCTGCGGCGGAACCGCGGCCTAAGAGGGGTTATGGCCGCGGTTCCGCGGTCGTACGGAGTGATCGTGTTGTCGAATTTTTCTAGTGTTCTTAGAACTCCCTGCACATCATTCTGAGACAACCTGAAAAATTTTTGGACATCAAAAAATTTCGACAGAAAACTGATGTAATGAAAAACGCGGGTTTTTAGAATTTTGGTCGATCGGAAATGAAAACACATCAAACAAAGCTAGACGAAGTTAATGGCGAGGCTTTGATACCACTGTAAGTGCACGGCGGCGCCCCGGCCGTCAATCCGACGGCCAAATGCGGAAGCGGTGATAAACTTTAATTTTGCGAACTTAGCAAACCGGCACCACCGCGCACTAAACCTCGGATCGGGCCATTAAACTAGATCTAGCTAACTACAAGACGGGTTAGAGATATACCGAGTGATCCGAGTCCTCCGGTCTTCTCGTCATTGTCCCGATCTCCCGCGGATCCTCCGGTCGTCACATCCTTGCCGGAAGGGCACCACATCGTCTGCATCTTTTACGGGCTCCCACCTCAATACCGAGGCAACTCGGGCACGAAGCTGGCAAGTCGAAGTGCCCAAGATTTGCTATAGAATGTGGTGTAGAACATGCTAGTCTCATTTGGGGTTTGTAGTTGCCTTGATGGAGGAATGGAATTTTCAAGTGGAGCTAGAATGTGTGTAGCAAGGAAAAATGAGATGAACCAAATTATCCTCATCAAAATGAAAACCCTCTCATTTTTTTCTCCCCTCTTCTAAATGTGGCCGGCCCCTTATCCTTAGAGAATGGTGGAGGGAAGGGATACATAAAGCAAGAGGGAGGTGAGTGTAGAAAAGGAGAAAAGGGTGACCATATCCAAACAACATCATAACAAATTCACATCAAACCCATATCCTATCTTATCTCAATTAATGCAAGTAATGGTGCATCAAAAGAAAGGATGGAAAGGGAATCTAAAGATGCTATCATAATCTCTCATCTCACAAATAAACCCTCCACAAAATGTTATTTGCAAACTTGCAAATAACCCCCTCCATCGGAAAAGTACGGCCGGGAAAGAACAAAGGAAAACCGGCCGGAACGGAATGCAAACTGGCAACCTCAGAAAACTGGTCCCGTAATAAATTACAGGAAAACCCCGATACTGTGCATACACACCCGCATCTGTATTCCGACCGGATACAAATGCAATGAGACAAAATCTACAATGTACTATACTAAGATCCGGCTTAAACCAAAGCCGGCTAGTAAAATCCGTTCGATCCTGATCCATGCAATACCGCACGTATCTGATCGAACCGAGCCATATAACCATACGGCCTCCAGTACAAACCGTCTGATCCTGATCCGTGCAATACCGCACGTATCTGATCGGACCCTGCCATATCTCCATACGGCCTCTACAGCGTTTCGCCCGAAAGCTGAGTAACTGAATGTGTGGTGGACTCTAAAGACTCATCAATACTATGGCTGTAGATTTAACCACTAGCACGTCAGAGGTATAAGCCAATACGTAACGGGCCACCAGCTATTGACCAAAAGGGACGTCGACGAGCGAACTCATCCTGACACCCTACTGAGCCTGTCAGTGACAATATCCGTACAGTCCGGTCCGTTCGTCTATGAGCATCGCATGGCGGGCCTAGGGGGTTGGTAAAAGTCAGACCCCCAAAAGCGGTACAAGTCGTGTCGGAGTGTAGCCCAGAACACCCTGAGATACTACTGGAATACCTACCAGTAAATCTCCTGCCTTGGCCAAGGACTTCGTGCAATGGCTCTCCTAGACACAGCACGACCTCACCCCCAATACCGGGAGAGACGAACCCCTGAAGATCCGCTCACTGCCTCCATGTGGCTCGGGACTGTACCCAACTAAAACCTGTTTGCACGACTCCTTTGAGCCGTGGTAGGGTAGTAATCAAAACACAGTGGGAACTCACACGTGACAAATGACGATCCCCAGGTTGATGAACTAACCTGTACACATGTCACCTTGGAACTGCTATCTGACGTCAGGTATAAGACCAACTAGCCTGTTCCCGGCGAGTCCTGTCCGGTGTACTCATAACCCAATGAGCACCTGTATACATCCTAGGTGAACCAACTGACACCAGTGGCATGTGAGACCGGCCACTGCCCCTCGTCGGGGTCTCGACTGTATACACTAGTCTACTCTGGAGAATCGATGCCCTGTCTCGAAACTCCTACGACTAGGGACCTTTTAAGGATGTGCTTATAGACTACCAGCTCCCACGTATATGATCGCCCTCATACTGCTGGCAGTCAAGCAAGAATCCTAGGGGCTCTATCAACGTGCAATAGTGACATGTCAGGTCACCTAAAGCAGTACACGATGATAAAGGTAAACCAGATAGCATACTATCATCTCGAGTAAGACTGTCATACCGGGATACGTCCTCCCTCAATCATTGCAATCACGTGCCTGTGATCCAATAATTGACTCTGAGGGCACTATCTCCAACATTTAGAATGCACGACTCCTGGCATGGTGGTGTACCTGCAGGTGATAGAGTCACCCTCCCTAAAGGTGTCTTACAGACTAAAGGGGAGAGGGATGTGCATGATTGGCAAATCACTTGCTTAGGCAATTGAGTCAATCATGGGATGTCAAGTACCACACCAGATGTTGTTCTTGCAGTAGATGCAATAAGTTGATATTGATCAAATCCTGGAGAAACAGTCGGAAGAAGTTTTAGAACATAAGTTGATGTTCTAGGGATATGATAACGGCAGTCTCCTTCGGGAGACAGTTATCATTCCAGGCTTCCAAGGTGACCTGGATGACAGAGTGACTGTCAGAGTTATAGTTTTCCCTCTGACAAGGGGCAGTATTTTGGACAGGTGGTCCAGGTAGATACTGAGGGAAGGTATGGCGCAGGATACTGATTAAGTTCAGTTGACGATACAGTCTAAGAAGTTTGGATTTGGAGTTCATTTATGAGCTAGGTCCCATCAGACATCCAGACACATTCTAAGACAGGTATTGCTCATTTTAGGAGATGGCTTTCTCCGCGAACATGAGATAAAGAGAGACATAGAAAGAAACATCAGAGCGGATCCACTCACTGAGGCTATTCCTCGAACGCAATAGTTTCGTAAACGAGCTTTGTGAGACTGAATAGTAGAGGAGTTGGGTGTTCGGTATCACACGGGCTGTGAGTACGCGACATCGCAATAATTAGCCTTGAGTGCAAGTAGGAGATTGTTGGAGATAGTGCCCTCAGAGTCATTATTGGATCACAGGCACGTGATTGCAATGATTGAGGGAGGACCTGTCCCAGTAGGACAGTCTTACTCAAGATGATAGTATTCTATCTGGTTTATCTTTATCATCGTGTATTGCTTTAAGTGACCTTACGAGTCGCTATTACACGTTGATAGATCCACTAGGATTCTTGCTTGACTACGAGCAGTATGAGGGCGATCATATACGTGGGAGCTGTGGTCTATAAGCACATCCTTAAAAGGTCCCTAGTCATGCGAGTTTCGAGACAGGGCATCGATTCTCCAGATTAGACTAGTGTATACAGTCGAGACCCTGACGAGGGGCGGTGGCCGGTCTTACAAGCCACTGGTGTCAGTTGGTTCACCTAAGATGTATACAGGTGCTCATTGGGTTATGAGTACACCGGACAGGACTCGCCGGGAACCTGCTAGTTGGGATTATACCAGACGTCAGATAGCAGTTCCCTGGTGACATGTGTACAGGTTAGTTCATCGACCTGAGATCGTCATTTGTCTTATGTGATTTCCCACTGTGCTTTGATTACTACCCTACCACGCTCAAAGAAGACGTGCAAACAGGTTTTAGTTGGGTACAGTCCCGAGCTACATGGAGGCAGTGAGTGGATCTGCAGGGGTTCGTCTCTCCCAGTATTGGGAGTGAGGTCGCGCTGTGTCTAGGAGAGCCAGTACATGAAAAGTCCTTGGCCAAGGCAGGAGATTTACTGGTAGGTATTCCAGTAGTATCTGTTAGTTATACGTATGCCCTAGAGGCCATTACTATACATAGGATGTATATTGTAGTGGATGCTGGGACATATATATTGAGGACTTTCTTGCTCGACATGATAGTATGCTATCTGGTTGAACTTTACCTTAACGTGTACACTGATTGTCTCTCTATTACATGTTGCTAAAGCCCTTAGGATGTGTACTTAACTATCTGGACTATGATGCGGATCATACTAGTGGGGACATGGTAGTCCATAAGTACATCCTTCAAAGTCCCTAGTCGAGGGTGTATCGAGACGGGGCATCGATATACCAGAGTAGACTAGCGTGTACCTTCTCGACCCATACAGATGGGCGATGGATGATCCCATATCCATTGGTGTTTGACATCAGAGATGATATACGGGTGCTCAGTAGAGACTGGGTACACTGGACGGACTCGCCGAGAACTCCCAGATGGTATTATACCTCACGTCAGATGGCAGTTCTCTGGTGACACTGGTACAGAGTAGTCTGTTGACCCGAGATCGTCATAGAGTCTTGTGTGGTTCCCACTGTGCTTTGATTTCCATCTTACCATGTCCAAGAGGGCATGCAAAACGGTGGTTTTTGGGTACAGTCCCGAGTCACATGGAGGCAATGAGGGATAGGAGGGGATTCGTCTCTCCCGGTATAGGGGGTTGATGTTGCGCTGTGTTCGATTGGCTATAACAGGAAATCCCTGGCCAGGGTTGCTGAGATTTACTGGTAAGTGTTACCAGTAGTTTCTCGAACAGTTATAGACCTCATATCGACACGACTTATCGAGTTATTTGGGTCTGACGTTTACCACCCCTAGGCAAGATATGCGACATATCAGACGATCAGACCGGACTGTACGGTAGTGTTACTGGTTGGATCCACAGGAGTGTGAGCGGGCTTGCTCGTCGATCTTCTGATCGCTCAATACCCGGGTGGCCGTTAAGTTTAGCAGACCGCTTGCGGCTTGTGGGTGTTTGATATGATCATCACCTGCTGCCGGCGTATTGACGAGTCTTTAGAGTCCTACACAGAGGTTTCCTGGCTCAAGCGAAACGAAATAGGAGCGCATATGAGATATGTGCGGGACCGAGAATGATACCAGTATGTGATACTGTATTTTATTCTCGCAATTTGTGACATTGATCGGTTATATGCGATATAGCCGGGTTATCGGATCAAGTGTTGATTCGATCAGATGTTACTGTTGATATTAGTCGGTTATATGCGATATGACCGGATCATTAAATCAAGTGTTGATTTAATGATTTAATGCATAATTATATATTTGATATATTACTTTGCATTAACTAGTATCGGTTTACTTAAGATGGATTTTCTCACTCGGATGTACACATTGTATATGTGATATACTTTTGTGCACTTGATTGTATCATGTTTGATGATACATGTTTGCTATGGTTTTTGTGTAAAGATCAAACCATGGTTACAAGATAATGGTTAGGGTTTTGCTTTATTTATTTATTTATTTATTTCATTTTGGCAAAAGGAAAATGGTGGCTAATTTTGTTTGTTTGTTGAAGTTTCAAGAAGCTTTGAAAAAGTCCACTATTTTTGTTTTATGCCTAACCTAACCATTCACCTAACTATAGTTTGCTCTCTACACATAACCATGGTTGGATTATGATAAGTTTTCTATCCGGGTTGATAGTACGCGGTGGTGCCGGTTTGCAAGTTTCGCAAAGTTTTTCGTTTCCGCGTTTCCGGCGTTGGATCGACAGCCGGGGCGCCGCCGTGCACTGATAATAAAGACCGCTTTTCTAAATGGAAATTTAGAGGAGTGTGTCTATATGGACCAGCCAGAGGGTTTCATTCAGAGTGGGAGCAGCGGAAAGGTGTGCAAGTTGCTTAAGTCCATCTATGGACTAAAGCAGGCATCGCGGAGTTGGAACATCTGTTTTGATGAAACAGTCAAAGATTTTTGCTTTATCAAAAATCCAGATGAACCATGCATCTATAGTAGATTTGTAGCAAGAACTGTCGTATTCCTCGTTTTATACGTGGATGACATTCTCTTGATAGGAAATGACATTCCTATGCTACAATTTGTCAAAGGGTTCTTATCACACAGGTTCTCCATGAAAGACCTGAGTGATGCCTCTTACATTCTGGGGATCCGGATCTATCGTGACAGATCCAAGAGGATATTAGGTCTTTCACAGTCTAGGTACATCGACACCATACTGAAAAGATTCAGTATGGATGATTCCAAGCGCGGTAATCTACCGGCTTGTCACGGGATCACCCTCTCCAAAGAGATGTCTCCCAAGACTGATTTGGAAAGGGATAGCATGTTTATTATACCCTACGCTACTGCAGTAGGCTCTATAGTGTATGCAATGTTGTGTACCAGAACAGATATAGCTTATGCACTGACTGTGGTAAGCCGGTATCAGTCAAACCCTGGGGAGAAGCACTGGATAGCAGTAAAGAACATTCTCAAGTACCTGAGAAGGACTAAGGAGATGTTCTTGGTGTATGGCGGAAAAGACCTCCAGATCGAGGCCTTTGCTGACTCCAGCTTCCAGAGTGACATGGATGATTCCAAGTCCATGTCGGGTTATGTCTTTACCCTCAATGGAGGGGCGGTGTGTTGGAAGAGTTCCAAACAGGAAACCGTTGCTGACTCGACGATAGAAGCGGAATATATCGCTGCTGTTGATGCCGCAAAAGAAGAAGCCGTCTGTATGAGGAAGTTCTTAATGGAACTTCAGGTGGTTCCGTCCATTGCTGATCCAATACCACTGTATTGCGACAACAACGGGGCTATAGATTTAGCGAAGGAACCCAGGTCCCATCAGAGGTCCAGACACATCTTGAGGCGGTATCACCTGATCAGGGAGATCGTGGGTCGCCCGGAGATCGAGGTTCGAAAAGTTGTTACGGAAGATAACACTGGTGATCCACTCACGAAGGCCTTACCCCAGACTCAGTTCGAGCGGCTGATCGAGATGATAGGTCTTCGATACGCCAGTATATGGCCTTAGTGCAAGTGGGAGATTGTTAGTGTATATGCCCTTGAGGCCATTACTGTATCATACTAGTTTGTATATTACTTAATGGAAGCTTGGGATATTCACAGTTGTATAGACAATCTTGCTCAAAATAATAGTATTCTACTTGGTTTGTTTCTACTTTAATGTGTACATGTGTTTCTTTTAGTATATCACCTATACACATTAGTGGAGCCCTTAGGATCTTTGCTTGATTACCAGCGTTGTGATGGCAGTCACACTCGTGGGGGCTGGGTAATCCACAAGCACATCCTTATACAGCTCCCTAGTCGTAGGACTATCGAGACAGGGCATCGATACTCCGGAGTAGACTAGCGTATGCGTTTCTCATCCCAGCATGGGAGACGGTCTGTCCCACAGCCGTCAGTACGTTGTACTTGAGATAGTATGTGGGTGCTCGTTAGGTTATGAGTACACTGGACAGGACTCGTCGGGAACTGTTGGTTGGTACTATACCTATCGTCAGTTATCAGTTCCCATGTGACATTAGTACAGCTTAGTCCGCTGACTTGACACTGTCACTTCGCCTCGAGTGTGTTCCCACTGTACTTTGATTACTACCCTACCACCGCTCAAAGGAGTCGTGCAAATAGGTAGTAGTTAGGTGCAGTCCCAAAGCACTTGGAGGCAGTAACGGTTAGACAGGATTCGTCTCTCCCGGTATTGGGGGTTGACATCGCACTGTGTCTACAAGGGCCATTACACAAAGTCCCCTAGGCCAGGGCAAGCGAGATATACTGGTGGGTTTCCAGTGTTATCTCAGGGTGTTCTGGGCTACACTCCGACACGACTTTTACCGCTATTAGGGGACTGACGTTTACCGCCCCCTAGGCCCGCCATGCGATATTCTCAGACGAACAGACCGGACTGTACGGAGACTGTCACATTCAGGCTCAGTAGGAGTTCAGATGGGTTTCACCTCGTCAGTCTTCTTATCGGCATCTACCTGGGGGCCGTTACGCTCAGCTAGTGTCACTTGCGGTCTATGGTTAAACCCACTGCCGGTGTAGTGTCGAGTCTTTAGAGTCCCACACAGAGAGCTATTCACCTTTAGGTAAAAGAGTAGAGGTCGCATGGTTTTGCGATAGGGTTCGGTCACATCCGTGCACTTGTGCATGTTTAGTGTCCAGGCAGTTATTACTAGCGGGCTTTGGTTTAAGCCAGATCCTATTATACGTTTTGTAATTGGTTTTATCTGGTTTGTATTCGTGTTCCTTGGAACGCGGATGCGGGTGTGTATGCACGGTTGACGGAGACAGAGGTAGAGGATTCTCATTAGGGTTGTTGACTGTTGACTTTTGCTAAACCCTAATGAGAATTAGAAATATGATTAATAATAATATTAATTAAGTATTATTATGCCATGGTTGGGTTGAAAGGTTGACTTTGTTGACTGGTTGACTTTGTTGACCGGTTGACTAGGCTGGACTTGTTGACCATCATCATGACAATGGCTATCATTTCATGGCATTGACCTTTGCTTGCTTATTTTGTTCACAAATTGCATTTAACGCATGAAATTATATTGCCATTTGATATGATAAGAACCATCACAAAAATACTCAATTAATATTATTATTATGATTATTTTTTGTTATGAGAGCATGGGTGGAAAAAGTCTTGCTCATTCTATCATTTGTATTCTCTCTCATCCTCAAGCTCTCTCTCTAGTTCATGGTTCTATTGTCTCATGTGTTGAGAAACAAGATTCATAGAGATAAAACCCAAAACACTTCTCTACTCATCCTAGTATACAAGGTCTAGCAAGCCAAGTGTTCTAGTTTCCTCTAGATTGAGGTTCGAGCCAAAGGTAGAAGCTTTCGGGTGGATCCATCTTCGGCACAAGGAGACGACGAGGTGAGGCCGATCCGACCACCACAAGGAGTTGAAGAGAAGGAGTTCAAGTTAAGGTATAACCCCTAACATAGTAGTTAAACTCCTAGTTAGGTTGTTAGATAGTTTCTTTAGCAAAGATCCTATTCTAGAGTCCATTTTACCATCACCGAAAAAATCGTTTTTCACCATTTCCGCAAGCCCGAAAGAACCAGGACGGGTAACGTGGACTTACACAGTCGAGAGTATGACTCTATTTGAGTGATCGTAAACCGATTGATGAAAGCATCTTACTTTCTGCCAGTCAAGACCACTTTCGGATTCGTTCTGTATTCTCAGATATATGTTGATGAGATGGTGCTTCTACACGGCGTTCCGACTTGTATTGTGTCCGACAAAGGCACCCAATTCACTAGCCGATTATGGCAGATACTTCAGGAGGCTTTGAGCACCAGATTGAGTTTCAGTACAGCTTTCCATCCGCAGACCGTCGGTCAGTCAGAGTGGACCATTCAAACTCTTGAGGAAATGCTCCGAGCTTGCTTTCTAGATTTCATGGCAGTTGGGTGTAGGGTTACTAGGCACTCTAACAAGGATTAAGAAAGCATCAACTATGCCCGATTAAAATTTTAGCCGTGCCTAATAACCCTAAACAAGATCTTTGCTAGAAAATTAGGGTTTCACATGCAAGTAAATAGCATCTATGACTAAGTGAATACGAAATACAACCTTTGTAGATCGGTCCTTCACTTCATTAGCTCCTTGTTGAAGTCCCTTCGCTGCGATCGTGGTCCTCCCGGACTCTTGCATGGCTTCACGAGGCAAAGGAAGCGTCCTTGCTTGAAGTCTTCGAGGCCGAAGATGATCTACGTCGAGGGAATACCAACTCAAGCTAGTACTTCACTTACCAGAGAATTAGTGAAGCAAACACCCTAAACTAAAGTTCTAGTCTAGTAGAGGATGGAGAAATAGGAAGTGGGTTCACTTTAGAATTTGGTTTCTCACAATATTTCTCACTTTGGATCAAACCCTAAAGAGCTCTTTTGCTCAAGGAAGAAGATGAAGAAAATAAAGAGAGAAAGATAATGATCAAGTGAGAAAGCTAACCATGGTGAGTGAGTAACATATACTAACTCATGTAGAGACATAACCATGGCTAATCTTTTATGGTTGGGTTAACAAAATATCCATAGTAAAAACAAACTTAGTGGACTTAGTCAATGCATCCACAAGCTTCCACAAGCTTCATGCATTTTTCTAATCCTCCACTAATTTTGTAATTACTTTAAATATTAAAACCCAACATAATAAATAGCATGGTGTAAGTCTCATACACCCATGAATGATGTATCAACAACTATGATACAAAAACGAAAACACATTTTAATATTTATCATATATACATTAAAGTTGTGCACATGTGAGAAAAACCCTTAAGTGAATAAATGTTAGTTAATGTAAATTAGTATATCCAATATACAATTATACAATAAATTATTAAATCAACACTTGACTTAATAATCCGGTCATAACACATATAACCGACTAACATCTAATGTATCGACTTATCGAATCAACACTTGATTCGATAACCCGGCTATATCACATATAACCGACCGATACAAAAAGTTGCGAGAATAGAATACGGTATCACATACACGCATTATTCTCGGTCCCGCACATATCACATACGTGCTCCTATTTCGTTTTGCCTGAGCCAGTAAAACCTCTATGTAGGAGTCTAAAGACTCGTCAATACGCCGGCAGTAGGTGATGATCACATCAAGCATCCACAAGCCGTCAGCGGTACTAGCTGGACGTAACGGCTACCCGGGTATTGAGCGATCAGAAGATCAGTAAGCAAGCCTGCTCCAACTCCTGTAAAAGCCAAACGGTAACACTTCCCGTACAGTCCGGTCTCCTCGTCTGATATGCCGCATATCAAGTCTAGGGGTAGTAAATGTCAGACCCCAATAACCGATAAGTCGTGCCGATGTGAGGCTCATAACGGTTCGAGAAACTACTGGTAACACTTACCAGTAAATCTCTAAATCAGCCCTGGCCAGGGACTTTCCTGTTACGGCCAATCGAGCACAACGCAACATCAACCCCCAATACCGGGAGAGACGAAACCCCTCCTATCGCTCATTGCCTCCATGTGACTCGGGACTGTACCCAAAAACCAACATTTTGCATGCCCTCTTGGACATGGTAAGGTGGAAGTCAAAGCACAGTGGGAATCACACAAGACTCTATGACGATCTCGGGTCTACAGACTAAGCTGCACAAGTGTCACAAGAGAACTACCATCTGACGTGAGGTATAATACCATCTGGGAGTTCTCGACGAGTCCGTCCAGTATACCCAGTCTCCACTGAGCAGCTGTATACCATCTCTGATGTCAAACACCAATGGATATGGGATCATCCATCACCCATCTCATGGGTCGAGAAGCGTATACGCTTGTCTACTCTGGTATATCGATGCCCTGTCTCGATACACCTACGACTAGGAACATTAAAGGATGTACTTATGGACTACCATGGCCCCACTAGTATGATCTGCATCATAGTCCTGGTAGTCAAGTACACATCCTAAGGGCTTTACCAACATGTAACTATAAGACAGTATCAAGAGACAAGTATACATGTTAAGATAAAGAGATACCAGATACCATACTATCATATCGAGCAAGAAAGTCCTCTCTATATATGTCCAAGAATCCAATATAATATACATCATCTGTACAATACTGGCCTCTAGGGCATACATACAAATAACAATCTCCCTCTTGCACTAGGGCCAGCTGCTGTAGTATCGCATACCAAGCATCCCGAAGAGTCTCTCGAACTGTATCTTGGGAATGGCCATCATGAGTAGATCCGCTGTGTTGTTCTTCGTGTCAACCCTCCTGACCTCGATCTCCCGGCGATCTACTATCTCCCGGATCAGGTGATACCGCCTCAGGATATGCCTGGATCGCTGATGGGACCTGGGTTCCTTGGCCAAAGCCACCGCTCCATTGTTATCGCAATACAAAGGTATTGGATGCTCAATGGATGGAACCACTCCAAGTTCAGTAATGAACTTCTTGATCCAGACAGCCTCTTTGGCAGCATCATTGGCAGCGATGTATTCAGCCTCCATCGTCGAGTCTGACATGGTTTCCTGCTTGGAACTCTTCCAGCTAACCGCCCCTCCGTAAAGAGTAAAGACAAATCCCGAGTGCGACTTAGAGTCGTCCTTATCACTCTGGAAGCTCGAATCGGTAAAGGACTCCACTTGGAGTTCTCCGTTACCATACACCAAGAGCATCTCTTTAGTCCTTCGTAAGTACTTGAGAATGCTCTTCACAGCTGTCCAGTGACTCTCTCCAGGATCAGCTTGATATCTACTCAGTACACTTAGTGAGTGTGCTACATCGGGTCTGGTACATAGCATCGCGTACATGATAGAGCCCACAGCAGAAGCATAGGGTATCCCTTGCATGCGAGCTCTCTCCAAATTAGTCTTGGGAGACATCTCTTTGGAGAGAGTGAGCCCTGAGATCGTGGGTAATTTCCCACGCTTGGACTCTTCCATACTAAACCGCTTTAGTATGGTGTCAATGTACCTGGATTGGGACAATCCCAGTATCCGTTTGGATCTATCTTTATAGATCTTAATCCCCAAGATGTAAGAGGCATCCCCTAGATCTTTCATTGAGAATCTTGGTGATAAGAAGAGCTAGACCGATTGCAGCATAGGAATGTCAATTCCTATCAAGAGTATGTCGTCTACGTACAATACGAGGAAAACAACCTTACTCTCTGCCACCTTCTTGTAGATACAAGGTTCATCTACATTTTTGATGAAATCAAACTCTTTGATAACGACGTCAAAGCAGATATTCCAACTCCGCGATGTTTGCTTTAATCCATAAATGGATTTAAGCAGCTTGCACACCTTCCCGCTGCTCCCACTATCTACGAAGCCCTCTGGCTGAGTCATGGACACGCACTCTTCTAAATCACCGTTTAGAAAGGCGGTCTTAACATCCATTTGCAAGATTTCATATTCATGATATACAGCAATGGCAAGCATGATCCGGATGGATTTAAGCATAGCCACTGGAGAAAAGGTTTCATCATAGTCTACACCTGGTCTTTGACGAAAACCCTTTGCAACAAGTATAGCTTTGAAAGTCTTCACTTTCCTATCTACACCAAGTTTTTTCTTGAAGATCCACTTGCTCCCAATGGGTTTTACCCTTTAAGAGCAGCTTCTAAAGTCCATACTTTGTTGGTGTACATGGATTCCATCTCGGACCGCATTGCATCCAACCATTTCACTGAGTCCCCACTCGTAACGGCCTGCTCGAAGCTAGTTGGGTCATCATCAACCATGATGCAATCCTCGCTCCCACCATCCATGAGAAAACCGTAGTATCTCTTAGGTGGGTGAGGAACCCTACTAGATCGGCGGAGAGGCTGAGGTTCGTTGGGAACAATTGAATCCTCTGGTTCCACTAAATCTTCAGTTGCAGTTTGTGTATCTGGAACCTCTTCCAGCTCTACCACTTTGCCACTAATCTCTTTTGCAAGAAATTCCTTTTCTAAAAAGGTGGCATGTTGAGCAACAAACACCTTTTGTTCTTCATTGTGGTAGAAAAAATACCCATATGAGTCCTTTGGATATCCCACAAACTTGCAAAGAACTGACCATGCCTCGAGTTTGTTCGGATTTTGTCTTTTGACATAGGCCGGACAACCCCATATCTTAACTCGTTTAAGATATGGCCTCTTCCCACTCCATATCTCATACGGTGTGGTAGGTACAGATTTAGATGGAACTTTATTCAATAGGTATGTTGCTGTCTCCAGTGCATACCCCAAGAAGGAAACATGTAACTCAGCTGTGCTCATCATAGAGCGCACCATATCTAATAGGGTGCGGTTCCTCCGTTCCGATACACCATTGTGCTGTGGTGTATATGGAGGAGTCAGCTGAGAGAGAATCCCATTCTCTTTTAGGAAGTCCAGGAATTCATTGGTCAAGTATTCACCTCCTCGATCAGATCGAAGGATTTTAATACTTTTCCCGGTTTGGTTCTCGACTTCTTGTTTATATTCTCTAAATTTCTCAAAAGCTTCTGATTTGTGTTTCATCAGGAACACATATCCGAATCTAGAGAGATCGTCAGTGAATGTAATGAAGTACGCAGAACCATTCCTGGCGTGTATAGACATGGGGCCGCATACATCACTATGTACCAGTCCTAAGAGTTCCGTAACTCTCTCTCCGTGTCCCGTAAACGGAGTTTTGGTCATCTTTCCTTTGAGACATGACTGGCAAGTGTCATAAGATGAAAATTCAAACGGATTTAAATATCCATCCTTATGCAACTCAGCTAGTCGTGTCGCATTGATGTGACCCAGTATACAATGCCACAAGAAGGATTTGTTCAGTTCTGAACTCTTCCTCTTGTGTGTGTTTGTTATGCTCAGAATTGTTGATTGATTTAGAACATAAATGCCATTGCACATCGTGCCTGATCCAACCAACTTTTGGTTTAGAAAAATATTCATAACATTATCCTGTAATACAAAATTATATCCTTCTTTACTCAATAAAGAAACCGATATAATGTTGGATATCAGGTTCGGCATGTAATAGCATTCGTTCAGAATCAATGTATTACCAGTTGGCAATACAAGGTGATATTCCCCGACGGTTCTAGCTGCAACAATTGCACCATTTCCAACCCTTTTGTCTTTATCACCTTCTCCAAGTTCTCTACCTTTCCTAAGCCCATGTAACTGATTACATATATGGGAACCTGACCCGGTATCTAATACCCAGGACGTAGAGGAAATGGAGAAACAGTTCTCTATAACGAACACACCCGAAGAAAATGCATCAACATGTACTTTCTTCATTCGGGTGGCATGGGAATCCTGGTATTCCCCTATATCCTGTTCAGTCTTATAACTTTTATAAGAAAGAACGGAACCAACATTCCCCAGCACAGTATAACATGCGAGTTCGGTCAATACATCCATATTATTATCTTTATTAAGGCATGATATGGTCGCTACCTGGAGAGAGAGAACAAAACACTTTAGCGTATGCTCTTGCAAGATCAGATTGGTTATTATTTTATCTAATCAGGATGGCTCCCACTGTTTTTATCAAATCTTCCTTCAAACCCTAAAAGGAAAGACTAGCCGGGATTAATTACACCCTACAACTTCGCCAATTTTTCAGCCAGGCCAGTGTCGGTACTTTGAGGGAGGTTCCCCATACTTTCGCACGGACCTAATTAAAATAAATCTCGTTTTCCCAGAGGCGTAACCCCGTTGACACCTTTCTAGACACCTACTTGATCGGTAAATTGTCCTGTGTAAAACTCTCCCAGGAGTAACAATTACTCGCAGTGGGTATCGGGATCCAACTATCTCATATAAGGTATGCAATCTCATTGCAAATTTCAACACTTGAAATTCCCGATAATATTTTGCCCCAAACGATCTATGACCTTGACAAGGTCAACAAACCATAGACCGTAAGTCAAGTTCAACCCGTCATTTCTTGATTGAATTAAACCCACCCGCACGACCCTTGACAAGGTCAACAAGGCGTACGACTACCCTAATCCAATCTGCATCATATGCATAAACAGATAAATACTGGTCAGCTACCGCACACTACGTCTTGACAAGGTCAACAAACGCAGCACGAATACTAAGAAGGACTTATCTGAAATGACGGAGGGCTACGACAGGTTTTTCTGAAAACCTATTGCGTATCGAACTTGATATCGTTGTAGAATCGAGCGAATTTTGAAATGGAGTGATTTTGAGGATTTTATTAGTTTTGCTAAAGAGGTTACTCCCGGTGAAGGGATCTCGGCTCTTTCATTATGGAATAAGGTGCAGGATATAACATATATATCACTATGCAAAGAAAAACTCCAAAAGCAATCAAAAACAAACCGAGTATTGTAGCATCTGCCAGTTTTGCTAAAGAGGTCACTCCCGGTGAAGGGATATCGGCTCTTTCCTCATCGAATAAGGTGCAGGATATATCATATATATCGCTATGCAAAGCAAAAACTGTAGCTACCCTTTTTAAAATTTTTGATTCTACAACATCTTATAGGCTTCTTTTCTTTCATTAATCACATTATTGAAGTCTCATCATTTAAGCCACCTAAACATCACAGATAAATACGACGTACACTTATGCCATCCGCATTCGCCTCGATGTCCCCTCGTGCACCGTTAGGTTAGTTAACTAACGGCAGAGTGGGGCAGGGCTAGCGCGGGTGTAAAACATAAGTAACGTCTATATATATATCATATATACTATATACAGTATTTAACACAACATATCAAATGATCACATCAAAGATATCGCAGCAGAAGAAACATATGAAACATTGGATATACTAGGACGTCCGTGTTTTATTTTGAGCCTTTATAAAACACGGAATCCACGGTCGCCAGGAATAGCTAAACCCACACCCTTAGACCCCTACGAGAGAGGCAAGCAACCCTACTAATTCTAGAGTTAGGAGACCCGGACTCGACTCCTCGAGTTGGTCTCCCTCTGGACTTTAGAACCCGGTTACTTGTGCTCTCCTCCTTAGGTCTATCCTAGTGTGGAAAAGTAAATAATATACAAATGGTGACATCAACCTCATCCCGAAAGTTCCCCAATAAAAGAATATTACATACATTTAATTTTACATGAATGAAAATAAAAACCCTCATCTCACATAAAACCCCCGGCTATTCAAAAACGCGATGATCCAATATAACATATCCAGCAACACATAACATCACATGTCATCAACGTAAGTAAATATGCGCATTCCAATTGTCGTTGACATATAGCAACGAAACCGGCGATATCACATATTACACTTACGGTCGCAAAAAAGAAAGTGTAATACTACAACATTTGGAATCCACAATCTCTTTAGACATCGTAAATCTGAAATATCACATATTTCGCATTTCATGTCTAACTATATGAATTCCACATATTGTATCACATTCCAGATAAATAGACAGTATTAAACTTTCTGATCGAGTAGTCAAATACCCAAGATTTCCATAATAGCTCAACACTTAAGCGGAGTTCAAAAATTCAAGAATACGTCACAGTACCAACGGTCCAGCTGTAGAAGGGTCAAGCCAACGCCTCACATGTGGCACGCCGTACTGCCCTAAACCCTAAGGTTCAAAAGGCAGTTCAAGACGGTCACATAATCGAGTTAAGGTTTGTTGTCTTCTAGAGGGTCCATCACGTTACATGCACATTTTTCCGAAAGATTTAAACTTAAGAAAAAATTCAACACTTGAAAGTTTTTCGTGCCGGGAAATAATGAGTTAATGATATCCTTTCGAACATTTTAACAGTTTCTAAATATCCGGAAAACAATAACGAATTTAAATTTTCCGATCGAATCAACGATTACAAAATAAACCCCAAAACACTCAGCACTTAAGTCAGAAACAAAAATACCCATAAAATATAAGGAATAGCTACAGAAATTACTGCACAAAATTCTGCCCTTGGTTCACTTTTACTGCCGCGGAACCGCCGCCTAAAGATGGGTGGGACCGCGGTTCCGCGGCGGCTGTACTGCTTTAGAGGCTCAAATTTTATAGTAATTCTTAGAATTCCCTGCTGAATTTTGTAGGCATTTTTAATTCAGAAAAATCACAGTTTTTAAAATTTGTCCAGAGAGGGGGTTATTTCGTCCATTCGGAGTTCTAACTTCGTATACACGTCGCCTAATGCTCTAGCTAGGCTCTGATACTACTGTAGGGTTACTAGGCACTCTAACAAGGATTAAGAAAGCATCAACCATGCCCGATTAAAATTTCAGCCGTGCCTAACAACCCTAAACAAGATCTTTGCTAGAAAATTAGGGTTTCACATTCAAGTAAATAGCATCTATGACTAAGTGAATACGAAATACAACCTTTGTAGATCGGTCCTTAACTTCATTAGCTCCTTGTTGAAGTCCCTTCGCTGCGATCATGGTTCTCCCGGACTCTTGCATGGCTTCACGAGGCAAAGAAAGCGTCCCTGCTTGAAGTCTTCGAGGCCGAAAATGATCTACATCGAGGGAATACCAACTCAAGCTACTACTTCACTAACTAGAGAATTAGTGAAGTAAACACCCTAAACTAAAGTCTAGTCTAGTAGAGGATGGAGAAATAGGAAGTGGGTTCACTTTAGAATTTGGTTTCTCACAATGTTTCTCACTTTGGATCAAACCCTAGAGAGCTCTTTTGCTCAAGGAAGAAGATGAAGAAAATAAAGAGAGAAAGATAATGATCAAGTGAGAAAGCTAAGTATGGTGAGTGAGTATCATATACTAACTCATGTAGAGACATAACCATGGCTAATCCTTTATTGTTGGGTTAACAAAATATCCATAGTAAAAACAAACTTAGTAGACTTAGTCAATGCATCCACAAGCTTCCACAAGCTTCATGCATTTTTCTAATCTTCCACTAATTTTGTAATTACTTTAAATATTAAAATCCAACATAATAAATAGCATGGTGTAAGTCTCATACACCCATGAATGATGTATCAACAACCATGATACAAAAAAGAAAACACATTTTAATATATATCATATATACATTAAAGTTGTGCACATGTGAGAAAAACCCTTAAGTGAACAAACGTTAGTTAATGTAAATTAGTATATCCAATATACAATTATACAATAAATTATTAAATCAACACTTGACTTAATAATCCGGTCATAACACATATAACCGACTAACATCCAATGTATCGATTTATCGAATCAACCCTTGATTCGATAACTCGGCTATATCACATATAACCGACCGATACAAAAAGTCACGAGAATAGAATATGGTATCACATACACGCATTATTCTCGGTCCCGCACATATCACATACGTGCTCCTATTTCATTTTGCCTGAGCCAGTAAAAGCTCTATGTAGGACTCTAAAGACTCGTCAATACGCCGGCAGTGGGTGATGATCACATCAAGCACCCACAAGCCGTCAACGGTACTAGCTGGACATAACGGCTACCCGGGTATTGAGCGATCAGAAGATCAGCAAGCAAGCCCGCTCCAACTCCTGTAAAAGCCAAACGGTAACACTTTCCGTACAGTCCGGTCTCCTCGTCTGATATGTCGCATATCAAGTCTAGGGGTCGTAAACATCAGACCCCAATAACCAATAAGTCGTGACGATGTGAGGCTCATAACGAGTCGAGAAACTACTGCTAACACTTACCAGTAAATCTCTAAATCATCCCTGGTCAGGGACTTCCCTGTAACGGCCAATCGAACACAGCGCAACATCAACCCCCAATACCGGGAGAGACGAAACCCCTCCTATCGCTCATTGCCTCCATGTGACTCGGGACTGTACCCAAAAACTACCGTTTTGCATGCCCTCTTGGACGTGGTAAGGTGGAAATCAAAGCACAGTGGGAATCACACAAGACTCTATGACGATCTCGGGTCTACAGACTAACCTGTAGAATTGTCACCAGAGAACTGCCATCTGACGTGAGGTATAATACCATCTGGGAGTTCTCGGCGAGTCCGTCCAGTGTACTCAGTCTCCACTGAGCACCCGTATACCATCTCTGATGTCAAACACCAATGGATATAGGATCATCCATCGCCCATCTCATGGGTCGAGAAGCGTATACGCTAGTCTACTCTGGTATATCGATGCCCTGTCTCGATACACCTACGACTAGGAACATTAAAGGATGTACTTATGGACAACCATGGCCCCACTAGTATGATCTGCATCATAGTCCTGGTAGTCAAGTACACATCCTAAGGGCTTTACCAACATGTAACTATAGGACAGTATCAAGAGACAAGTATACATGTTAAGATAAAGAGAAACCAGATAGCATACTATCATATCGAGCAAGAAAGTCCTCTTTATATATGTCCAAGCATCCAATATAATATACATCATCTGTACAATACTGGCCTCTAGGGTATACATACAACTAACATTGGGATCGCCCCTTACCCTTGATAGAGTTTTCCTATAATAACAGCTTCTAGGAGAAGATTCAGACGGCACCCTTCGAGGCATTATATGGGAGGAAAGGTAGATCACCAGTTTGTTGAACGGAGCTCAGTGAGAGCAGTGTTTTGGGACCACAGCTTGTGCAGGAGACAACCGAGAAGATCCAGTTGATTCGGAATAGGATAAGAGCGGCTCAAAGCAGGCAAAAATCTTATGCGAATAGACATCGTCGCAAACTGGAATTTGCTGTAGGTGATCATGTTTTCTTGAAGGTCTCTCTAAGGGAGGGCATGATGAGATTCGGATGAAAAGCAAGGCTTAGTTCCAGATATGCGGGTCCTTTCGAGATTCTCGAGCGTATCGGCACAGTTGCTTATCGTTTAGCTCTTCCACCTAACTTCCTAGATTTTCACCCCATGTTCCATGTATCGATGCTACGCAAGTACTTCCATGACCCCTCTCACGCGATTCAGTACCAGATAATCTAGCTGGAGCGCGACCTTCCTTTCACCGAGCAGCCGGTGGTCTTTCTGGATCGGCAGGTGAAGAAGTTGTAGGGTTCCTAGGCACACTAATGAGGTCTCACAAGGCATCAACCATGCCAATTTCAAATTTTACAAGTGCCGAGAAACCCTAATACGGATCGTTAACTAGATTTTTAGGCGAAACATGCAACTAGTTAACAACTTAACTAAGAGAAAGAGACTACAACCTTTGTAGATCCGGTTCTCCACCTCCATGGCTCCGTGATGAAGTCCCCTCGCTGTCCATATCGGGTCCCGGACTCTAGCGTTGGCTTCATCGGAGAAATGGGCGGGCTAGGTCGTCGACATCGATGCCGAAGATGATCTACGTCGAGGCAACACTAGATCAAGCTCCAACTTCACCAAGTCAAGAAACTTGTGAAGAAAACACCCTATACTACTTGGCAAGAGGTAGGGGATGAAGAAATAGGAAGTGGGTTTACTTTAGAATTGGATTTCTCACTCTTTTTCTCAAGTTGCCATTGTTGGTAGCAAGCTTCTCTTCTTCAAGAAGAAGAAGAAGATGATGATAGAATATCATAAGTCTTTTTCAAAAAAGAAAATAATATGAACACTTATCATATACCAACCATGGTCAAGTGTAGAGAGTAAACTAGGGTTAGGTGAATGGTTAGGGTTAAGCATGAAGACAAAAATGGTGACTTAGTCAAAGCTTCAAGAAGCTTCAATATCAAACAAAGAAAGCCACCATTTTCTCTTTAGCTTTTCAAAATAAATAAATAAATAAATAGATATGAAAATCAAAACCCTAACCATTTAAACAACCATGGTTTAATCTTTACACAAACTCAAGTGAGCATGTATCATCAAACATGATACAAAAGAGTGCACAAAAGTATATCACATATACAACTTTTGAACTTCAAGTGAGAAAATCCATTTAAAGTGAACCAATACTAGTTAATGCAATGTAATATATCAAATATATAATTATGCATTAAATCATTAAATCAACACTTGATTTAACGATCCGGTCATATCGCATATGACCGACTAATATTCAATGTATCGTCTTATCAAATCAATCCTTGATTCGATAACTAGGTTATATCGCATACAACCAATCGATACTTTCATCGCGAGAATAGAATATGGTATCACATACACGCATTATTCTCGATCCTGCACATATCTCATATGCGCTCCTATTTTGTTTTGCTTGAGCCAGGAAACCTCTGTGTAGGACTCTAAAGACTCGTCAATGCGCCGGCAGCAGGTGATGATCATATCAAACACCCACAAGCCGCAAGCGGCCTGCTAAACGTAACGGCCACCCGGGTATTGAGCGATCAGAAGATCGACGAGCAAGCCCGCTCATACTCCTGTGAATCCAACCAGTAACACTTACCGTACAGTCCGGTCTCGTCGTCTGATATGTCGCATATCTCGCCTAGGGGTGGTAAACGTCAGACCCCAATAGCTTGATAAGTCGTGTCGATATGAGGTCTATAACAGTTTGAGAAACTACTGGTAACACTTACCAGTAAATCTCAGCAACCCTGGCCAGGGATTTCCAGTTATAGCCAATCGAACACAGCGCAACATCAACTCCATATACCGGGAGAGACGAATCCCCTCCTATCGCTCATTGCCTCCATGTGATTCGGGACTGTACCCAAAAACCACCGTTTTGCACGCCCTCTTGGACGTGGTAAGGTGGAAATCAAAGCACAGTGGGAATCACACAAGACTCTATGACGATCTCAGGTCAACAGACTACTCTGTACCAGTGTCACCAGAGAACTGCCATCTGACGTAAGGTATAATACCATCTAGGAGTTCTCGGCGAGTCCGTCCAGTGTACCCAGTCTCCACTGAGCACCCGTATATCATCTCTGATGTCAAACACCAATGGATATGGGATCATCCATCGCCCATCTGTATGGGTCGAGAAGGTATACGCTAGTCTACTCTGGTATATCGATGCCCCATCTCGATACACCCACGACTAGGGACCTTGAAGGAGGTACTTATGGACTACCATGTCCCTACTAGTATGATCCGCATCATAGTCCAGGTAGTCAAGTACACATCCTAAGGGCTTTACCAACATGTAACACAGAGACAATCAATGTACACGTTAAGGTAAAGAGTAACCAGATAGCATACTATCATGTCGAGCAAGAAAGTCCTCCCTATATATGTCCCAGCATCCACTACAATATACATCCATTGTACAGTAATGGCCTCTAGGGCATACATATAACTAACAATCTCCCACTTGCACTAGGGCCATCTGATAGCAGTGGTTGTAGTATCTCATACTCAACCATCCCATAAAAGTCTCTCTCTGGAAAAAGGCCTTTGTGAGTGGATCCGCCGTGTTGTCCTCTGAGTCTACTCTCCTAACCTCGATCACCCTAGAGATCAACCATCTCCATGATCAGGTGATACTTCCTTAGAATATGTCTGGATCACTGATGGGACGGGTGTTCCTTGGCATAAGCCACAACTCCATTGTCTCACAATGGTTGGAACGTAGTTCATCTCATGAACCAATATACACTCAAACAGCCCCTTTGGTAGCATCTTGAGTATCGATGTATCCTGCCTTTATCGTCTAGTTAGCCACGGTATCTAGCTTGGAACTCTTCCAACATACCGTCCCTTTACTGAGGGTAAAGACAATGCCTGTGACTGATATTCAGTCGTCCTTATCACTCTGGAACCTTTCCAGTGATTCTCCCAAGAATCAATTGATACCATCTCACTATTGCTAGTGAGAATCCTAACATCCAATTAGATCTATCTCATAGATCCAAAACCCAGGATTTAGGAGGTATCACTTTGATCCTATATGGAGAATCATTGTGATAAGCGGAGATTGACCGAGCGTAGCATAGGAAACTCCTTCCCTATCAAGAGCATGTCATCCACGTACTCTACGAGGATCATCACCATACTCCCTACTACCCTTTCGTATATACAAGGTTGATCTACCATTTTGATGATGTCAAACTGTTTGACTATCTCATCAAAACAGATGTTCCAACTCCGCGATGTCTGCTTTATCCTATTAAGCATCTTGCATACGTTTCCGCTGCTCCCACTGTCTACGAAGCCCTCTGGCTGTGTACTTATAGACGCTCTCTTCCAAAACATTATTTAGAAAAGCAGTCATGACACCCAACCACCAGATATCGCAGTCATGGTATGTAGCCGTAACAAGTAGAATCTGAATGGACTTAAGCATAGGCCCATGGAAAAGGTTTCATCATTATCCACGCCTGATCGATGACGAAAACCTTTAACAAGTCTATGTTTGAAAGTCTCAACTTTTCCATCTACACCAAGTAATCTTCTCAAGATATACTTGCTCCTGATGGGGATTTAACCCTTCAGATATAGCAACTAAAGTACTTTGTTGGTGTATAAGGATTCCATCTCAGATCGCTAAGCATCCAGCCATTCTTATAGAGTCTCACTCCTGATGGCCAGCTCGAAACTAGTTGGGTCATCATCTCATGATGCAATCCTCGCTCCCACTGTCATAGAGAAACAGAAGTATCTCTCAGGTGGGTGAGGACCCTACTAGATCGGCAGGGAGGCTGAGGTTCGTTGGTAACTATCGAATCCTTTGGTTCTTTCAAATCATGAGCTGTAGTTTGTATAGCTGAAACATTTCCAGTTCTACATATCAGTCCTTGCCTCGAGCTTGTCCGGATTTTGTATTTAGACATAGGCCGGACAACCCAAAATCTTAACTAGCTTAAGACATGGGCTCTTCCCTTTCCATATCACATATGAAGTGGTAGGCAACTGATTTGATTTGAACCCTATTCAATAGGTATGCAGCTTCTCAAGTGCATAACTCCCAAAAGGAAATAGGTAACTCAGTAGTACTCATCATAGAGCACACCTTATCATATAGGGTGTTATTTCTCCGCCCCGATATACCATCTTGCTATGGTGTATACGGAGGAGTAATGCTGAGAGAGAATCTCATTCTCCTTTAGGAAAGTCCAAGAATTCCGTGCTCAAGAATTCTCCTCTTTGATCACATCAAAGGACATAATACTTATACCCGTTTTGGTTCTCTACTTCTAACTTATATTCTGTGAATATCTCAAAAGGTTTGGACTTGTGTTTCAACAGGAACATATGTCTGAATCTAAAGAGATCATCAGAGAATGTAATGAAGTATAAAGAACCGGTCTTGGCATGTGTAGACAGGGGACCTCCATACATCAACATGTATCATCCCAAGAGTTTACTAACTCTTTCTCTTTTTCCATTAAACGGATCTATGGTCATGCTATCTTTGTGACATGACTGGCAAGTTTTCGCAAGATGTAAATTCAAACAGATTTGAATATGCATCTATGTGCAACTTAGCTAGTCGGGTCGCATTGATATGACCTAGTCTACAATACCTCAAGAAGGATCAGTTCATTTCTGAACTCTTCCTCTTGTGTGTGTTCTGTATACTAGGAACTGTAGTTCGATTTAGAACATCAATGCTTTTAGATAACGTGCCTGAACCGATCAATTTTTGATATAGGAAATGTTTAAAACATTATCCATCAATACAAAATTTTATCATTTCTTTACTAATAAAGAGACTGATATGATTTTGTATATCAGGTTCGGTATCTAATAACATTCGTTCAGAATCAATGTATTGGTAATACAGGGTGACAGTGACCAACAGACTTGGCTGCAACTCTTGCCCCATTTTCTTCCTCATGAAACATATCATCCGTTCTCAGTTCTTTACCTTTTTATAGCCCTATGTAACAGATTACATATCTGGGATCCTGATCTGGTATCACATACCCAGGACGTAAAGGATACTGAGAAACAGTTCTCTGTAATGAACACACCCGAAGATGATGCATCAGCATGCACTCTCTTCGTTTGGGCGGCACGGGAATTCTGGTAATCCCCAATTCCTGCTCTGTCTTATAACAATTATAAGTTGGAGCGGGACCAACGTTCCCCAGCTCAGTATAACAAGCGGGTTCGGTCAATAATCCGTATTATTATCTTGGTTAAGGCGTGACATGGTCGCTACCTGGAGAGAGAGAGAAGAAAACACTCAGCGTATGCTCTTGCAAGATGAGATTGGTTATTATTTTATCTAATCAGGATGGCTCCCACTGTTTTTATCAAATCTTCCTTCAAACCCTAAAAGGAAAGACTAGCCGGGATTAATTACACACTACAAGTTCGCCAATCTTTCAGCCAGGCCAGTGTCGGTACTTTGAGGGAGGTCCCCCGTGCTTTCGCACGAACCTAATTAATGTAAACCTCGTTTTCCCATAGGCGTAACCCCGTTGACACCTTTCTAGACACCTACTTGATCGGCTAATTGTAATGTGTAAAACTCTTCCAGGAGTAACAATTACTTGCAGTGGGTATCGGGATCCAACTATCTCATAGAAGGTATGCAATCTCATTGCAAATTTCAACACTTGAAATTCCCGATAAGATTTTGCCCCTAACGTGCTATGACCTTGACAAAAGCCAACAAACCATAGCCCGATAGTCAAGTTCAACCCGTACATTTCATGATTGAATTAAACCCACCCGCACGACCCTTGACGAAAGCCAACAAAGCCGCACGACTACCCTAATCCAATCGCATCGTATGCAGCAGATAAGCAGCATATAGCTACCGCACACTGCACCTTGACGAAAGCCAACAAATGCAGCACGAATACTATATACAACTTATCTGAAATGACGGAGGGCTACGACAGGTTTTTCTGAAAACCTATTGCGTAATGAACTTGATATCGTTGTAGAATCAAATGATTTTAAAATGGAGTGTTTTTGAAGCTTTTCTAGTTTTGCTAAAGGAGTCACTCCCGGTGAAGGGATCGTCGGTCCTTTCCTCCTCGAATGAGATGCGGGATATATCATATATATCACTGTGCAAAGCAAAAACTCTTAAAAGCAATCAAAAGACAAACCGAGTGTGTAGCATCTGCCAGTTATTGCTAAAGGAGTCACTCCCGGTGAAGGGATCTCGGTCCTTTCCTCATCGAATAAGGTGCAGGATATATCATATATACCGCTGTGCAAAGCAAGAACTGTAGCTACCTGTTTTATTTTGAAATTCGATTCTACAAGATCTTTAAGTTTCTTTTATTTCATTAATCACATTAATGAAGTCCCATCATTTAAATAACTAAACATCACAGATAAATACGACGTACACTTATGCGCATTCGCCTTGATGTCCCCTCGTGCACCGTTAGGTTAGGTAACTAACGGCAGAGCGGGGCAGGGCTAGCGCGGGTGTAAAACATAAGTAACGCCTATATAATATATCATATATACTATATACTGTATCTATCACAGAACATCACATGATCACATCACAGATATCACAGCAGAAGAAACATATGAAATATTGGATATACTAGGACGTCCGTGTTTTCAATACGAGCCAGTATAAAACACGGATTCCACGGTCGTGATGAATAGCCAAACCCACACCCCTAGACCCCTACGAGAGCGTCAAGCAACCCTACCAATTCTAGAGTTAGGAGACCCGGACTCGACTCCTCGAGTTGGTCTCCCACTGGACTCCAGAACCCGGTTACTTGTGCTCCCCTCCTTGGGTCTATCCTAGTGCGGAAAATTAAATAATATACAAAAGGTGACATCTTCCGCAACCTGGAAGTGCCCCAATAAAAGAATATTACATACAAGTTTTTACATGAATGAAAATGAAAAACACTCATCTCACATAAAAACTCCCGGCTATTCAAACACGAGGATCTAATATAACATATCCAGCAACACGTAACATCACATGTCATCAACGTAAGTAAATATGCGCATCCCAATTGTCGTTGACATATAGCAACGAAACCGGCGATATCACATATTACACTTACGGTCACAGAAAAGAAAGTGTAAAACTACAACAGTTGGAATCCGCAACCTTTTTAGACATCGCATGCCTAATCAAATGAATTCCTTAGACATCGCATGCCTAACAATTATAAACCCCGCATTTTAGTCTCAAAATCGAAAACACTTTTCAATATAAAGTCGGGCAATTCAACAAGATTCCCGACATCCTGATCGAATGCTCGTCGCAAACTTCAGTAGGCGGCCGCACCAAGACGGAACACCGCTGCCGCGAGCACCCGAACGGATGCTTTCGGCGACGGGGTTCTCCTACAGTCACTTGGTCGGGGCTATGGAGTGAGGCTGTCTATTAAGTTTACCCGGCGAGTATCCGCGTACGCTACGTGATTGCGACGGACTTTTGATCGCATCAAAGTTCCGTGACAACCGATCAAATGAGACTAAACTGCTAGATTTATAACATTCATTCAGTTATCTCATAACTACTTGTGAATTCCAAATATTGTATCACATTCCAGATAAATAGAAAATGTTAAACTTTTCGATCGAACATTTAAACACCCATGTTTTCCCGAAACAAATCAACACATGAAACAAGTTTAAAAACATTCACTTCGTGCCTCAGTACCAACGGTCCAGCCGTAGAAGGGTCAAGCCAACGCCTTACATGTGGCACGCCGTACTGCCCCAAACCCTAAGGTTCAAAGGGCAGTTCAAGACGGTCACATAATTGAGTTAAGGTTTGTTGTCTTCTAGAGGGACCATCGCGTTACTTGCACTACTTAGAACGTACTTAAACCACAGAAAAATCCAACACTTGGAATTTTCCGACAGGGGAAAAGGTGGGTATTTATATCCGGTCGAACTTTTTAACATAATCTAAAATATCCGGAAAGGCACATAGACAAAGTCTGATAATCCGATCGAATCATCCAAGCTCCAAAACACCCCAGAAAACTCAACTCTTGAGTTCAAATTAAAAATTCCCAGAAAACTCAACACCTGAAAACATGAATTACTGTGCAAAATTCATAAATTAATGTGACAAAATGGCCGCGGAACCGCCGCACAAGCCATGCTTGTGCCGCGGTTCCGCCGCGCTTTAGATGAATTAGCCCCACGAATTTCACAGTAATTCAAATATGACCCTGCTGAATTTTTTAGCAATTTTTAATTCACAAAAATCCAAATTTTCAGAAAATTTCAAGAGAGCATTTTAGAGTTAGGGTTTCGGGTTCGTTCGGATTTCAAACGTCGTCTAGACTTCGTCTAAGGCTCTAGCTAGGCTCTGATACCACTGTAGGGTTCCTAGGCACACTAATGAGGTCTCACAAGGAATCAACCATGCCAATTTCAAATTTTACAAGTGTCGAGAAACCCTAATATGGATCGTTAACTAGATTTTTAGGCGAAACATGCAACTAGTTAACAACTTAACTAAGAGAAAGAGACTACAACCTTTGTAGATCCGATTCTCCACCTCCATGGCTCCGTGATGAAGTCCCCTCGCTGTCCATATCGGGTCCCGGACTCTATCGTCGGCTTCATCGGAGAAATGGGCGGGCTAGGTCGTCGACTTCGATGCCGAAGATGATCTACGTCGAGGCAACACTAGATCAAGTTCCAACTTCTCCAAGTCAAGAAACTTGTGAAGAAAACACCCTATACTACTTGGCAAGAGGTAGAGGATGAAGAAATAGGAAGTGGGTTCACTTTAGAATTGGATTTCTCACTCTTTTTCTCAAGTTGCCATTGTTGGTAGCAAGCTTCTCTTCTTCAAGAAGAAAAAGAAGAAGATGATAGAATATCATAAGTCTTTTTCAAAAAGGAAAATAATATGAATACTTATCATATACCAACCATGGTCAAGTGTAGAGAGTAAACTAGGGTTAGGTGAATGGTTAGGGTTAAGCATGAAGACAAAAATGGTGACATAGTCAAAGCTTCAAGAAGCTTCAATATCAAACAAAGAAAGCCACCATTTTCTCTTTAGCTTTTCAAAATAAATAAATAAATAAATAGATATGAAAATCAAAACCCTAACCATTTAAACAACCATGGTTTAATCTTTACACAAACTCAAGTGAGCATGTATCATCAAACATGATACAAAAGAGTGCACAAAAGTATATCACATATACAACTTTTGAACTTCAAGTGAGAAAATCCATTTAAAGTGAGCCAATACTAGTTAATGCAATGTAATATATCAAATATATAATTATGCATTAAATCATTAAATCAACACTTGATTTAACGATCCGGTCATATCGCATATTACCGACTAATATTCAATGTATCGTCTTATCAAATCAATCCTTGATTCGATAACTAGGTTATATCGCATACAACCAATCGATACTTTCATCGCGAGAATAGAATACGGTATCACATACACGCATTATTCTCAGTCCCGCACATATCTCATATGCGCTCCTATTTCGTTTTGCTTGAGCCAGGAAACCTCTGTGTAGGACTCTATAGACTCGTCAATGCGCCGGCAGCAGGTGATGATCATATCAAACACCGACAAGCCGCAAGCGGTCTGCTAAAGGTAACGGCCACCCGGGTATTGAGCGATCAGAAGATCGACGAGCAAGCCCGCTCATACTCATGTGAATCCAACCAGTAACACTTACCGTACAGTCCGGTCTCGTCGTCTGATATGTCGCATATCTCGCCTAGGGGTGGTAAACATCAGACCCCAATATCTTGATAAGTCGTGTCGATATGAGGTCTATAACAGTTCGAGAAACTACTGGTAACACTTACCAGTAAATCTCAGCAACCCTGGCCAGCGATTTCCGGTTATAGCCAATCGAACACACGCAACATCAACTCCCTATACCGGGAGAGACGAATCCCCTCCTATCGCTCATTGCCTCCATGTGATTCGGGACTGTACCCAAAAACCACCGTTTTGCACGCCCTCTTGGACGTGGTAAGGTGGAAATCAAAGCACAGTGGGAATCACACAAGACTCTATGACGATCTCGGGTCAACAGACTACTCTGTACCAGTGTCACCAGAGAACTGCCATCTGACGTAAGGTATAATACCATCTGGGAGTTCTCGGCGAGTCCGTCTAGTGTACCCAGTCTCCACTGAGCACCCGTATATCATCTCTAATGTCAAACACCAATGGATATGGGATCATCCATCGCCCATCTGTATAGGTCGAGAAGGTATACGCTAGTCTACTCTGGTATATCGATGCCCCGTCTCGATACACCCACAACTAGGGACCTTGAAGGAGGTACTTATGGACAACCATGTCCCCACTAGTATGATCCGCATCATAGTCCAGGTAGTCAAGTACACATCTTAAGGGCTTTACCAACATGTAACAGAGAGACAATCAATGTACACGTTAAGGTAAAGAGTAACCAGATAGCATACTATCATGTCGAGCAAGAAAGTCCTCCCTATATATATCCCAGCATCCACTACAATATACATCCAATGTACAGTAATGGCCTCTAGGGCATACATATAACTAACAGAAGTTGAGGTCAAAGGTTATACTGTCCGTAAAGATTCTTTGGCGTGGCCCGAACAGCGAAGAGATCACGTGGGAAGCCGAGGACGAGATGAGATAGAAATATCCCCATCTCTTCGAAGGTACGCGTAGTTAGATTTTAAATTCGGGAACCGAATTTCTTTATGGGGGAAAGATTGTAACATTCTAAAAATTCGATTTGGTTGATTATGTATTCATTATTGATAATACGTGTTTTTCCGTAAAAACCAAGATATAATTATTTTTCCACATAAACTTACATACACCTATTTTAACTATGTAATTGCTAGTGATTGGTATTTAATTAGACATTTATTAATTGCTAGTTTACTTAAATATTTTTCTTAATTAATTATTTTTAAATATTATTTTAAGATTTCAATTATACATTTAATCAGTGTTAATTACAAATTAAAATGGGTTAAGTATACATTATTGCACCACGACATCTTAAAATCAAGTTGGTAACATGTCCCCTCTTTCTTAATTTTTCTCCATGGTTCTAGAGAATTCTAGGAAAAGGGTTAATTAGAAAATAAATTAATTAAGATATAAGTTAATAGATGTAATAATGGGGGTTTTCTTGACTTGAAACCCACACACACTCACTCACTCCTCTCTCTCTCTCCCATTTTGGCCGAAACTAGGCAGCCCCCCTTCCCCTTTTTCTTCACTTCATTCCATCTCAAAAATCCTCAAATTTTCCATAAAAAATCCACTCAAATTCTCACAAATTCATAGTTAAATCTTCACCCGATATTCCTTGGCCTAATCTAGCTTGGATCTAGGAGCAAGAAAGCATTTGGGAGACTAAGTTTGCAAGTTAGATCTCAAAATTTGTTGAGGTAAATCTTAATACTATGGCTAATTTGTTGGTTAATTATTTTAATCAAAATTAATTAAGTATTAATTTGGTTCTAATTACAAGTTTGAGATTTTAAAGAGAATGGTTTGGGTTCAAGTTAGGGTTTCTATCAATAAATCTAACTAAGTGTAGATTATTATCTAAAAACTTGCAAAATCTAATTTAGTTGTTAATTTACTAATTGTTACTTTTAAAGTGTCCTAATTAAATATTCTTGCAAACCAATTTCATGATTAGTGTAAATAGGTGAGATTAAAATTTAGTTAATAATTGTGTGGCTTAATTAAGATATTAAATGAACATTGTAGCCATTAGATTTGCTAAACATCGAGATTTGCACTAAAATGGTTCATTGTTGCTTACTAGGTTTTTGAAATAAATAGATTTTAATTAAGTTGAGGTTGGAATGCTCTACAACCTATTTCCTCAAGATATTTAGTGGGTTGTGAATTCCCTATTGGAACAATTAGTGTAATATTTTGTAACGTTTTGAAAATCGTTTCGGCGAAATTTCGAAAAAACGGTAAAATAAGGGGGTTTTCTGTAAAAAGTCAAAATGCAAATATCTTTATTATAAAATTAAATATACATATTCTAGCTATATAATTGCTAGTATTTGGTGTTTATTGAGCCACTGCTGAAATTTCAAATTTTCTGAAATTTTTTCCGAAATTAATTATTTTAATATTATTTTAAGCCGATAAGAAAATAAATTAAATTAGCGATAAATACAAATTTAAATGGGCTAATTTTAATCTTTAAAATCATGTTAATTAAAATCTAGTTGTAATATAATTTTTTATTATTTTATTTCAAGTTTTAATTGATTTATTATATGGAAAACAAAAATATAGTTATTTTGAACTAAAACTTGCAAATATGGTATTGTGGGGGGTCTTTTTGCATAGAATTTTTTTGTAAAGTCTCTCACACTCACCCTCACTCCCCTTGGCCGGCCCCACACTATTCTAGCAGCCCAAGAATTTTATTTCCCTCTTTTTGACCTTAAATCATGTGAGAAATGGGTTAAAATAAGGTTTTTATATATAGTAAAGTAGGTAGGGGTATTATGGTAATTTGGGAGGGGCTTTGACTTGGATTCTTTTCCACAACTCCCCCACACCTCTCCCCACTCCCTCCTCAGCCGAAATTCCGCTACAACAGCCCCCATCTTTTCCCCCCATTTTCCATCTCTTTTGCTTCAAAAATTGCCTCAAAATCCATCAAATAAATCCCAAAATCCAAATCCAACTTCTACCCATTTCTCATTAGCCAAATTTACATGGATCTAGGAGCATGGAAGCTACTTTTGGAGGCTAGAATTTGCATGCTAGATCCTTGATCTTGTGAGGCATAAATCAAGACCTTTTGTTAAATTGTTGTTTGAATACCTTAAATCAAGCATTATTAGTTATTAATTTGGGTTTAATTGTATGTTTGGAAAAACTTAGTAAGGGTTTATGAAATTCAAGTTAGGTTTTTGTGTATGTAATTGTGGTTGCAATTGTAGTTCTTCATATTGTGAAATGAAAAGCTAATCAAATTTCTAGTTGCAAATTTTTAGTTTGGAATTGTAATATTTAAGCTATATTGCTAGCTAGGTTTTTGTAAAACATGAATTTGATTATGAGAAAAATATAATTAGGTTTTTTCATGACTTCATTAACATTATTAAGTGTATTTTAATACTTTAGTTCATGAAAATCCAAGCTAGATTGTAGTTTGTGCATTTTGCTATAAAATTGTTAAAACTGGTTAATATTGCAAACTAGGTTTTTGAAATCGAATTAAATTGTGGGTTTAAAATTTACGTAATGGTTTCTATGGCATAATTAAGATATTAAGTTATCATCTTGGTCACTAGAATTGTTAAAACATCATGTTTTGTACAAAAACGGCGAATTGTGCTTGCTAGATTTTCGAAAAAATGACTTTTTAAGTGAAATTGGGGTTTTTGTGAATTTTAACCTATTTTATATTAAAATTAGTGTTCGTGAATGTGCAAATGAGTGTGTTGGGGGTTTTCTCGATGGTTTGGCGTTTGTACGGCGACGTCGAGGGTTTTTGGGTCGATTTGCGAAAGCAACCATAGGTTTTGACCTATGTGGGATTCGTGCGTCGTTTTGGTCATGAGTCGGATGTTAATGCGGTATGGTGCGTTATGATATGTAGGTACCCCATGTGGACTTCGAGACGACAAGAAAGTGCGTGGCGACGTCGGCACCGGCGAACGAGGACCAGGTGAGTAGATTTATATCTACGTGGAGAAGTCGGGTGGATGGCGTATAGCACCCCCGCAGTCCGTGGTGGTGTATACGGATGCGTATACACACCAACAATTAGTATATGTTATTTGGGATTAATAACGATGTTAGGATGGATATTAGTGTGTTGGATTACTTTAGTGTTGCGAACCCTAGGGTAGTGTTGCACTACACATACACATATACATACTTGCATACATTCCTTTTTATATGTGCTCATGAGATTCTTTATAGTTATGTGTTCACATGGGTATGGGACTATGTGTTCACATACGGATTTGAGGATGATACTTGGGATTGAGCTGAGTCGATGAGATTTATTTTGTGGTTGTGATATCGGTGATATGGCAGGATTCGTACTTGAGGTACGTCCTGGTGTTATAGTGGATCTTGGGGCGGCGATACGGGTGAATAGTGTTATAAATAAAATGGTCGACATGTGATCGTGATATGAGGCATGATATGCTAGGATATTGATATGAGGCCGTATCGGGCGATGTATACCCTTGATGATGCTATGTGCTGACGGTATCGGTTTGTACGAGATCGTCGATCTGTAGTCAGATCATGGGTATATTTAGGATATTAGTATTGTACTAGACATAGGTCAGTACCCTAGACTATGATCTTGAATAAGGAGGATACCAGATGAATGGTGTGAGGAATATGATATTGACCCGTACCCAGATTTGGGGATGTCGTACGACGGATTTTCGTACGAACTATATCTTGATGATTGATCCGCACTCTTGACTTGGGATGGCTGATTGTAGATATGGTATCAGATATGATATTATTGAGGCGGGATCACCGACTAATATATATACAGGTATGTATATGGATCGACTCAGATGTTAGGCGGTTTCCTTACCTGTAGTCCAGCTTGTTAGCTTAGCCCTTTAGTTTAGTTTAGTTGTTAGATTAGATTCGATTCTTACCCATTTCAAAAACTAACGAATCGTGGGTATTTTAAAAGACAGCCCAAGAGATCCTACGGATATTTCAAAAGACGTATCTTTTCATAAAAACACCGTAGCCCCTATTTTCAAAACCCCATGATTCGTGTTATTTCAAAAGGCACCATTTGTAGGACTTATATTAGATTAATGCAGGTTAGTTACAGTTGCGTCTAGTATTCAGCTCCCGCTTATTATTGTGGTTCGCTTCGCATCGCATACTTATGTTATAATTTCATATTGCAATGTTGATATCATATTGTTAAGACACCAGCACCATTACCGATGATGCGTATGTACCACGTACACTTACTTGCCGGCTCACACACATCTTCATCGGTAATTGCCATGTCACGTACACCTTAGAAAATATTATTGCTTGACTTAGCTTGTTAGTTAGTAATTTGACATGATATTAGTGTGCCGGCCTTATATGCCAGCTTAACATTGTAGTATTTACTTGTCACTTCATGCATACTGTTATTCATTGTTATGCCTATATTCATGGTTTTTACATGCTTTTGATGATTTGGATTCGGATTTCCATGAAATTTTCTGGATTTGGGGGGAAAACCGCAAAACTTATATAAACTGATTTCTCTCTTTTTAAATAAAAAGTGCGGTTTTTCCCATGATGTATGAGTCGTCCACCATGAGTTTGCTGATGGATTTCGAGACCCGATTCGAGGAGACGGATGAACCGTTTTGGGTACATGGTGGACCCGGTAAGGTACCCCGGGGCAAGAAGCGCGTGATGATGACGATGTGAGCCTGGCAGGGGAGAACTACCTACCGGTGATTTTACCCGATGCGTCGGATATCCGGAGGATACCGTCGTGGTCTTGAGATGGATGGTAGGGGCCGGTCTGGACTGACGGCGTCCTAGATATTGTGATTGAGACATTGAGATTTCGAGATATTGAGGTACAGAGACTGTGATACAGAGATATCGAGATATTGGGATTACGTTTTGTGCCGATGCTAGGCACTGTTTTATGCTGATTTCATTATGATACCTCATTTTAAAAATACAAAGGAAATCTCACTAAATTATGAAAACAGTTCTTCATTTACATGTATTCTATTTTCATGCATTCATACCTCATTCATATGATATATTGCTACTTGAGGCACTGACACGGGCACATGAGATTACACTCGGGTAAGATATTTACCCTAGCCTTGTTATAGGCTATGTGTTATTCATATATTTGAGGATATATTATGATCATTGACCTAGGTTGCGTTATTTATGCGATTTCTGTGCGTAGATATTTTTCTATTCACGAGTTGGCAACTCACCCCCGTTGTGCCCCAGTTTCTTGCAGGTTTGCCGTACAGGTTTCATTACGGCTTTGCGGGCATAGTTTCCTTCGGGTGATTTGCTAGTAGGTGGGTTTACTTGTATCGTACCCCCATTATATATCTTGTATATCATTAGTTTGTTGTATCTAGAAGTTCCATTAACCAAACATGTATTTATTTGAGATAGAGACCAGTGATGTTTATTCTTTCGACCTTAGAGTCGCGCGTTGTATTTATGTGGTTTTCTTGTGGTTTTTGAGTTTCCTTTTGAATAATGATCCTCGCCCTTGGCGTTGTATATTATATTGCTTGTGTGGTTGTGACCGTCGATTGACGAAGAGCTAGCTCCCGCTTGGGGATGCCTTTTTATTGATTTCGTATACTATTCATGTTGTATCCCATTTGGAGGCCAGTATTTTCAAAGGAGACTCTGCCGAAATTTTCGAGAAATTTTTGATGTTTTTAAAACCGCCTAATTCGGCTTATGCTATTGAAACTACTTGCTTTAAGTTTGTTTTTCCTGCACTCTACATCTTTCTTGGTTTGGATTTCTGGGTTTTCGGTTTACTTAGATTACGTACGCCTCGAGACGTTCGTAGTTTAAGTGTCGGTCATGTTCCGTACTTTCGGGTCGTGACAAAGTTGGTATCAGAGCGTCAGGTTTTACCTTCGGAGCGTAGGATGACCCTTGGTTGATGGAATAGGTGACTAAAGTAGAGTGACGTACCGTGGGTATGTTCCGCGGCATATTTACGATACGCTACTCCACTTAAGAAGCCTTAGGATGTACATTTCTTTGCTCAGTATTATATTCATTCCGATCTAGCCTCATCAGTACCAGTTATGGTTTTGCTGCCACGATTACAGGCAGGGAGAGCTACGGCTAGAGTTGCGGTCAGCACGAGCTCGTCACGAACGAGGACTGACCAGGGCGAAATTCCGGCGACACTCGATTGCGGAGATGTGTCTTTTTACTGTGTTTCCGCGCCACGAGCGTTTGGCGGATCGCCTTTATGAGATTTCTCGGACGTGCCGATCTGTATCAGAGGATTGGGCCACTGACAGAGGCCAGCCAGATTTTGATGACCGTTGGTGTGTTGCTTATCCATGATAGTCAAGGCACTGTTCAGCGTGCAGACGAGCGAGCCAGTTATTGCTGCGAACGACGAGATATTGCCCCAGATGCTGGCGTTAGTGCAGAACGAGTTGTACTAAGAGATGATAGAAGGTCGCTAGTCATCGAGGATGAATGACTAGGACATATGGATCGTTCGCCTACCCCGATGCTAGGTCATCAGATAGATTGATTCCAGCTAGAGATGACTTCACGCGGAGACGTTGGGAGTCGACAGAGACGATCGAATGTCAGAAACCTATTATTCCAAGTTTAAAGTAGTCGGAAAGACATGCTGGCAATTCTATGGTCCCTCTAGAAGAATGAAACCCTAACTCGACTTAATGACCGTATGAAAGCCTTTGAACCTTCGGGTTTGCGGCAGTTCTACGGCGCCATTAGTGAGGCTTGGGTTTGCCCTTCTACGGCTGGACCACCGATACTGTGGTATGTACTCAATACTATTAAACTGTGCCCAAGATGTTGAGCTCTTGGGGGATTATGAGGTTTTGACGACTCGATCGGATGGCTCGACTTAATTCGGATGCTAGGTGGTGAGATGCATTTCTTGGGAGACTCCAGATACGAGGATAGCTGTTGGAGCTCAGTCCATGCAGCCGCGACGAGACGAGTCCAAAGAAGACGACATTAGAGGAAAGTGAAGTAAGAGGTTCGTACCAGATCTAGATGAGATGACGTTCCACTCCGCCGACATCAGAGATGCAATGCGCATGCCGAGGCATGGTACTTGGATTTACCTTCCAGAAGGAGTCGTGATGAGTATGCAGCCGTTCTGGAACGAGAACAGATCTAGTAAGGAACGATGACTTTCGGATAGTTCGGCAGAGGCGAGATTTGGGAGAGACCTCGACAGGACCTTTCTAGGACAAATTACGAGAAGACTTGGACACAGGAGTGGTCGTGTTACGCACACCAGCAGGCCAGAGTTCATGATCATCGACGAGACGTCCCACTAGTGACCGCGACAGTTGGCCCGAGATTCTTAGAGGATGCACTTGAGCAGTACTATTCCACCATTATTGATTTCGATGTTTTGGGTGATTTATTCGCATGATTTGATTTTGATGATTGAGGATTTACGATCTTTGCACAGTGTTGCACTAGATATCGTTTTCGTGCTTGGTTTCACATGTTTTCGATTTTACGGTTTTAGACATTTGAGTTGATTTTGTGCGTATATACGCACACGATTTGGTTTTTGCATGCGGTATAGTTCATATATGCTTGCAGTGCAGTGTTACGTATGTTGTGCATTTAGATGCCGTGGACTTTGATTTCGATGGTGATGTTCGATATTTGTTTTGTGCACCTTGTGCACCTGATTTGATTTTGCGCATGTTCGGCACTTGATATTGGATTTCATGATTTCGTGCACGATGGATGCACCTGATTTGAATTTTCGCGCATGTTGGGCGTATGTTTTGAAGTGTGATTTTGGTGCACACCAGATGCACTAAATCGAGATTTTTCGTGCATGTCAGATGCACCTGATTTTGCTGTCAGGCACACATGTTGCCTATGACAGATGTTTCGTGCACACCCGATGCACTTAGATGTTGTTTCTGTGCATATGTATGGCACATATTTGGATTTTGATTTCCGTGCGCACAAGACGCACGTAGTATTCATACACGTATTTTGGGGATTGATTTTTCTTATAGAGCAGTACGTTTTTATGATATTGCTATGTGTTTTCGTACTGAGCAGGACTAGTCAGAGGACAGTACCTGAATATATTTTACGTGTATAGTTTCGAGTTATATTAAATTAGTTTTGCTTTGGATTTGGTATTGATGTCTTCCCCATGACTCCGATGATTGCGGGATGCTTGACGGAGTTCTGGTTTGAGTTATATGCTCATTTTTCATGCGCATGCGTTGCGCTACGATTTGTTTTATGTATTTATGATTTCGGAGCCCCAGCGATTTGATGGTTTTGGCTGAAATATTTTAGTATTTGGGGAAAGTTTTAATTTAAATTCGGGCAACGAATTTCTTTAAGGGGGGAAGATTGTAACGTTTTGAAAATCGTTTCGGTGAAATTTCGAAAAAACGGTAAAATAAGGGGGTTTTCTGTAAAAAGTCAAAATGCAAATATCTTTATTATAAAATTAAATATACATATTCTAGCTATATAATTGGTAGTATTTGGTGTTTATTGAGCCACTGCTGAAATTTCAAATTTTCTGAAAATTTTTCCGAAATTAATTATTTTAATATTATTTTAAGCCGGTAAGAAAATACATTAAATTAGCGATAAATACAAATTTAAATGGGATAATTTTAATCTTTAAAATCATGTTAATTAAAATCTAGTTGTAATATAATTTTTTAGTATTTTATTTCAAGTTTTAATTGATTTATTATATGGAAAACAAAAATATAGTTATTTTGAACTAAAACTTGCAAATATGGTATTGTGGGGGGTCTTCTTGCATAGAATTTTTTTTTAAAGTCTCTCACACTCACCCTCACTCCCCTTGGCCGGCCCCACACTATTGTAGCAGCCCAAGAATTTTATTTCCCTCTTTTTGACCTTAAATCATGTGAGAAAATGGTTAAAATAAGGTTTTTATATATAGTAAAGTAGGTAGGGGTATTATGGTAATTTGGGAGGGGCTTTGACTTGGATTCTTTTCCACAACTCCCCCACACCTCTCCCCACTCCCTCCTTAGCCGAAATTCTGCTACAACAGCCCCCATCTTTTCCCCCCATTTTCCATCTCTTTTGCTTCAAAAATTGCCTCAAAATCCATCAAATAAATCCCAAAATCCAAATCCAACTTCTACCCATTTCTCATTAGACAAATTTACATGGATCTAGGAGCATGGAAGCTACTTTTGGAGGCTAGAATTTGCATGCTAGATCCTTGATCTTGTGAGGTATAAATCAAGACCTTTTGTTAAATTGTTGTTTGAATACCTTAAATCAAGCATTATTAGTTATTAATTTGGGTTTAATTGTATGTTTGGAAAAACTTAGTAAGGGTTTATGAAATTCAAGTTAGGTTTTTGTGTATGTAATTATGGTTGCAATTGTAGTTCTTCATATTGTGAAATGAAAAGCTAATCAAATTTCTAGTTGCAAATTGTTAGTTTGGAATTGTAATATTTAAGCTATATTGCTAGCTAGGTTTTTGTAAACCATGAATTTGATTATGAGAAAAATATAATTAGGTTTTTTCATGACTTCATTAACATTATTAAGTGTATTTTAATACTTTATTTCATGAAAATCCAAGCTAGATTGTAGTTTGTGCATTTTGCTATAAAATTGTTAAAATTGGTTAATATTGCAAACTAGGTTTTTGAAATTGAATTAAATTATGGGTTTAAAATTTACGTAATGGTTTCTATGGCATAATTAAGATATTAAGTTATCATCTTGGTCACTAGAATTGTTAAAACATCATGTTTTGTACAAAAACGGCGAATTGTGCTTGCTAGATTTTCGGAAAAATGACTTTTTAAGTGAAATTGGGGTTTTTGTGAATTTTAACCTATTTTATATTAAAATTAGTGTTCGTGAATGTGCAAATGAGTGTGTTGGGGGTTTTCTCGATTGTTTGGCGTTTGTACGCCGACGTCGAGGGTTTTTGGGTCGATTTACGAAAGCAACCATAGATTTTGACCTATGTGGGATTCGTGCATCGTTTTGGTCATGAGTCGGATTTTAATGCGGTATGGTGCGTTATGATATGTAGATACCCCATGTGGACTTCGAGACGACAAGCAAGTGCGTGGCGACGTCGGCACCGGCGAACGAGGACCAGGTGAGTAGATTTATATCTACGGGGAGAAGTCGGGTGGATGGCGTATAGCACCCCCGCAGTCCGTGGTGGTGTATACGGATGCGTATACACACCAACAATTAGTATATGTTATTTGGGATTAATAACGTTGTTAGGATGGATATTGGTGTGTTGGATTACTTTAGTGTTGCGAACCCTAGGGTAGTGTTGCACTACACATACACACATACATACTTGCATACATTCCTTTTTATATGTGCTCATGAGATTCTTTATAGTTATGTGTTCACATGGGTATGGGACTATGTGTTCACATACGGATTTGAGGATGATACTTGGGATTGAGCTGAGTCGATGAGATTTGTTTTGTGGTTGTGATATCGGTGATATGGAAGGATTCGTACTTGAGGTACGTCCTGGTGTTATAGCGGATCTTGGGGCGGCGATACGGGTGAATAGTGTTATAAATAAAATGGTCGACATGTGATCGTGATATGAGGCATGATATGCTAGGATATTGATATTAAGCCGTATCGGGCGATGTATACCCTTGATGATGCTATGTGCTGACGGTATCGGTTTGTACGAGATTGTCGATCTGTAGTCAGATCATGGGTATATTGAGGATATTAGTATTGTACTAGACATAGGTCAGTACCCTAGACTATGATCTTGAATAAAGAGGATACCAGAGGAATGGTGTGAGGAATATGATATTGACCCGTACCCAGATTTGGGGATGCCGTACGACGGATTTATATACGAGCTATATCTTGATGATTGATCCGCACTCTTGACTTGGGATGGCTGATTGTAGATATGGTATCGGATATGATATTATTGAGACGGGATCACCGACTAATATATATACAGGTATGTATATGTATCGACTCAGATGTTAGGCGGTTTCCTTACCTGTAGTCCAGCTTGTTAGCTTAGCCCTTTAGTTTAGTTTAGTTGTTAGATTAGATTCGATTCTTACCTATTTCAATAACTAACGAATCGTGGGTATTTTAAAAGACAGCCCAAGGGATCCTACGGATATTTCAAAAGACGTATCTTTTCATAAAAACACCGTAGCCCCTATTTTCAAAACCCCATGATTCGTGTTATTTCAAAAGGCACCATTTGTAGGACTTATATTAGATTAATGCAGGTTAGTTACAGTTGCGTCTAGTATTCAGCTCCCGCTTATTATTGTGGTTCGCTTCGCATCGCATACTGATGTGATAATTTCTTATTGCAATGTTGATATCATATTGTTAGGACACCAGCACCATTACCGATGATGCGTATGTACCACGTACACTTATTTGCCGGCTCACACACATCTTCATCGGTAATTTCCATGTCACGTACACCTTAGAAAATATTATTGCTTGACTTAGCTTGTTAGTTAGTAATTTAACATGATATTAGTGTGCCTGCCTTATATGCCAGCTTAACATTGTAGTATTTACTTGTCACTTCATGCATACTGTTATTCATTGTTATGCCTATATTCATGGTTTTTACATGCTATTGATGATTTGGATTCGGATTTCCATGAAATTTTCTGGATTTGGGGGGAAAACCGCAAAACTTATATAAACTGATTTCTCTCTTTTTAAATAAAAAGTGCGGTTTTTCCCGTGATGTATGAGTCGTCCACCATGAGTTTGCTGATGGATTTCGAGACCCGATTCGAGGAGACGGATGAACCGTTTTGGGTACATGGTGGACCCGGTAAGGTACCCCGGGGCAAGAAGCGCGTGATGATGATGATGTGAGCCTGGCAGGGGAGCACTACCTACCGGTGATTTTACCCGACACATCGGATATCTGGAGGATACCGTCGTAGTCTTGAGATGGATGGTAGGGGCCGGTCTGGACTGACGGCGCCCTAGATATTGTGATTGAGACATTGAGATTTCGAGATATTGAGGTACAGAGACTGTGATACAGAGATATCGAGATATTGGGATTACGTTTTGTGCCGATGCTAGGCACTGTTTTATGCTGATTTCATTATGATACCTCATTTTAAAAATACAAAGGAAATATCACTAAATTATGAAAACAGTTCTTCATTTACATGTATTCTATTTTCATGCATTCATACCTCATTCATATGATATATTGCTACTTGAGGCACTGACACGGGCACATGAGATTACACTCGGGTTAGATATTTACCCTAGCCTTGTTATAGGCTATGTGTTATTCATATATTTGAGGATATATTATGATCATTGACCTAGGTTGCGTTATTTATGCGATTTCTGTGCGTAGATATTTTTCTATTCACGAGTTGGCAACTTACCCCCGTTGTGCCCCAGTTTCTTGCAGGTTTGCCGTACAGGTTTCATTACGGCTTTGCGGGCATAGTTTTCTTCGGGTGATTTGCTAGTAGGTGGGTTTACTTGTATCGTACCCCTATTATATATCTTGTATATCATTAGTCTGTTGTATCTAGAAGTTCCATCAACCAAACATGTATTTATTTGAGATAGAGACCAGTGATGTTTATTCTTTCGACGTTAGAGTCGCGCGTTGTATTTATGTGGTTTTCTTGTGGTTTTTGAGTTTCCTTTTGAATTTTGATCCTAGCCCTTGGCGTTGTATATTATATTGCTTGTGTGGTTGTGACCGTCGATTGACGAAGAGCTAGCTCCCGCTTGGGGATGCCTTTTTATTGATTTCGTATACTATTCATGTTGTATCCCATTTGGGGGCCAGTATTTTCAAAGGAGACTCTGCCGAAATTTTGGGGAAATTTTTGATGTTTTTAAAACCGCCTAATTCGGCTTATGCTATTGAAACTACTTGCTTTAAGTTGGTTTTTCCTGCACTCTGCATCTTTCTTGGTTTGGATTTCTGGGTTTTCGGTTTACTTAGATTACGTACGCCTCGAGACGTTCATAGTTTAAGTGTCGGTCATGTTCCGTACTTTCGGGTCGTGACATATTTTTAAAAAAAATATTATTTTTGAGAATTTTTATAATTTAATAATAAAATATTGAATGTTTTAATAAAGCGGTATAATTAAATACCGATAAATGGGGGGAAAATTTGGAAAATTATGGAAATTACTAAAAAAGGGTGTTTTAGGTGAATTATGCAAATTTTAAGTTTTTATGACTTATTTGACACTATTTTAGTGCTAATCGCGATTAAAAATCGCTAATCGCGCTTTAAGCGTGTTTTGTGCAAACATTCACCATGTCTTTTTTTTCACTTGTTTCATTTTCCTACATGGATTTATATTCATTCTTCATTCTTTGTTTTGGGGTCACTATTGAGGTGAGAAGGTAGATAGAAAAGAAAAAGAAAATCAATAAAGAATGGGGTATGGGTGAGAGAGAGAAAGAGATGGGTTAACATTGACTTTGGCATTTCCTCCCCTATTCCTTCACCCTCATCATCTCTCTCCCTCTTCTTTCAGCTGCCGCTGCTGCTTTTATTTTCCCCCTCCTCAAATCATCACAACATCATGAAAATGACCTAAATCTCATTTCACAAAAAAGATGCACAAGCTCAAGAGAAACACATTGGACCAAGAAATCAAGGATTTTGGCCACTTAGGGCAACTCAAAAATTTTCTTGAGTTGCCAAATAAGGTAATTTCTGAACCTTTAGCTTAGTATTTGCATTACTTTTACCCCTATGTTATGATAGAACCGATATCGTGTGATTTTGTAGACTTAGGAAATCTCTAGTTAGGGTTAATGGGAATTGAGAGTGGTGATGGGTAATTAAGCTCAGTAGAGGCCACACAAACCCCCTAGTGCTAGAATTAATACCCAAACCAGAGACTAGAAACCCAGAATACAGATTTAGAAACCGATATTGGAAGAATTATGAATTCTGTGGATGTAAAATGGAATCTGCTATCTCCCCGAGACTCTAAAAATTGTTTTGCAAGGACAGTGATACATGCAGGCAACTAGGAAGCTACCACCAAAAACCCTAGCCCCAAACCCCAAATTCTGGTCGCAATTAAATCCATTCTGGCCGCAAATTGCGGCCAGACCAGTGAGGATTTGGCTCCATTTTGTTCCATGGCTTTATCATCAGTAAAATAGACCCTTGGCATATGCTAAATTGTCTGATTTGACCTAGGATAGAATCTGTGACCTTTTTCCTGAGTTGCTGTTTTGGATTCGTGTTTCGTTTCTCATATTTTGAATTCTGGATTTCGAGTGTTGTGTTTTACCTTGATCACTTGATGTTTGTACGTCTATATCGAGTGATATCGGGTTGATTTGCGAGAGCTAACCATAGGTTCTAACCTATAAACTTTTACGCGTATCGTTTTGGTTTTCGTGTGTCGTTTTGGTTTTGATTCTGTTTTAATGCGATGCGATACGTGTGACATGTAGGTACCCCCATGATGATTCGAGACAATGAAGAAGATGAAGGCGACATCGACACCGACACGCAGGATTCAAGGTGAGTAGATTATATCTACGGGGGAAGTCGGGTGGATGGCGTATAGCACCCACGCAGTTCGATGTTTAGTATACTATGTATATACTATATATTTATATGTATATGATAGTGTTAGGTGTGACGTGGATATTTGAGATGAGATTTAGGTGTACTATGGTTATATTAGGGTGTAGAAGTAAACTAGTATAGTTTTCTAGTTGCGAACCCTAGAATAGGTTACACCCATATGCACACACATGCTTGCTTGTATACTTATACATGGATGATGAGGATAGTGGATGATATTTGGAGATGAGTCGATGATAGTGGGCATAGTTCCATGAGATCGGTGATATGATGTGGTTCGTATTTGGGATACGACTTGAGATTTTAGCGGGCCTTTGGACGTGTGTCTCACACACGCATTTATATTTATATAGATGGTAGCGATTTGTACTAGACTTAGATCAGTACCCCAGATCATGTGATATGATGATAAGGATACCAGATACTTGATGAGATGAATATGATATTGACCCGTACCCAGCTATTGGGATGCCGTACGATGATTTACCGTACGAGCTTTACATTGATGATAGATCTTCACTCATGACTCGAGAATGTCATATGATATTGTATCGTACGCGGTACCTTTGAGGCGGGATCACCGACTATTATATATATATATATATATATCGGCTCAGATTTAGGTGGTTTCCATACCCCTCCTGGTTGACTTGTTAATTAGAGCTGTAGTTTTGCTAGTAGATGTTAGGCTAGGATGATGTCATTCCTATTTCAAAACTAACGAATTGGGAGTATTTCAAATATAGGGAAAGGGATTCTACGGATATTTTCAAAAGATGCATCTTTTCTTAAAAACACCGTAGCCCTTATTTTACTAAAAACCCCGATTCTTCTTATTTCAAATGGTAAACTGTATGACATTTTTATATTGATCCAGATGCGTCACTGTTGCGTTTATTAGTCGATTCCTGCATATTCTTGTTATTCGCATCACATTGCATGTGCAAATGGTTATTGTTATATTAAAATCATGCTGTTAGGACACCAGCACAATTATCGATGATGCATATGTTCCACGTACACCTGCTTGCCGGCTCACACACTTCATCATCGATAATTGCCATGTCACTACACTGTAGTACTGTTGCATTCAGGATATGACCCTTGCATGGCATACTTGTGCACATACCTATTGTACATTCATACTCGTGTACTTACATATTGTACACCCATATTTGTACACATACTCATTTGTACATACATAGATGATTCTCGCTTGATTTGGAGATTTGGGAACCGTAAGATACTCTTTAAAACTGATTCATTTTAAAAGAGCGGTTTCCCCCAATATGTGCATATTACTATTCCATGTTGCATGATATACTGATATGCTTACATTTCTTTTATATGTCGCATACATCATGCTTTCTGATTATACGCGTTGAGATGGGTTGTTTCCATGAAATTTCTAAATTTGGGAACCGTGGGTATTTTAGAAGAGAGTATATATTGTTTAAAAAACCCGGTTACCCTTGATATGATATTTCATTGCGTCCACCATGTGATTTCTCGGTTCTGAGAGTGGCATGTGAAACCCGATTCGAGGAGCGGTAGGCACCGTCTGCGGGTATATGGTGGACCCGGTGAGGTATCCCGGGGCAAGAAGACTCGTATATGTTAGACGGTGAGCCTGGCAGGGGAGTACTACCTACCGGTGATTGTGTTGAGCTCGGCGGATATCTGGGGGATACCGACCGGAGTTGAGAGATGAGATGGGCCGATCCGGATTGTCGGAGCCTTATGCATATAAGGATTTACGAGTCGATGCTAGCACAGGTTTCATGATGTTTTCGAGTGTCGATGGTTAACACTCAGGTTCCATGATTTAATATGTCGCGAGCGACATATGTCGATTTACATCCTCATACTTCCATGGATATGCTTTATGATATTTACATGCATGATGCTTATTGTCATTGGGTGACACGTAGACGATTTCCACATACATATAGTTGACATTGATGATATTGATCACATAGTTGGATGATATCCTCATACATATAGTTGGCATTGATGACATTGATCACATAGTTGGATGGTATCCACATATTCATAGACTTCATGATATAGTCGACATTGATCATACCTCATATTTATGATATGTTATTACCTGAGGCACTGGCATGAGCACTTGGCACTACACTCATGTATAGATATTACATTGCCACCTTATCATGCTTCAGACTTATTTATTTGAGGTTTATATATATTGTAGGGTTCCTAGGCACACTAATGAGGTCTCACAAGGCATCAACCATGCCAATTTCAAAAATTACAAGTGCCGAGAAACCCTAATACGGATCGTTAACTAGAATTTTAGGCGACAAAGGAAACTAGTTAACAACTTAACTAAAAGAATGGAAATACAACCTTTGTAGATCTGGTCCTCCACCTCCATAGCTCCGCAATGAAGTCTCTTCGCTGTCCAAATCGAATCCTGGGCTCTAGCGTCGGCTTCATCGGAAAAATGGACGGGCTAGGTCGTCGACTTCGATGCCGAAGATGATCTACGTCGAGGCATCACAAGATCAAGCTCCCACTTCACCAAGTCATGAAACTTGGGAAGAGAACACCCTATACTACTTGGCAAGAGGTAGAGGATGAAGAAATAGGAGGTGGGTTCACTTTAGAATTGGATTTCTCACTTTTATACTCAAGTTGCCATTGATGGTGGCAAGGTTCTCTTCTTGTTCAAGATGAAGAAGAAGATGAAGATGAATATGATAAGTTAATCAATAATAGAAAAGAAAATCATACTTATCATATACTAACCCTTGGTTAAGTGTAGAGAATGAACTAGGGTTAGTTTAAATGGTTAGGGTTAAGCATGAGACAAGAATGATGACTTAGTCAATGCTTCATGAATCTTCAACTAAAAACAAACATAGCCACTATTCATATCTTATCTTTTCCAAAAATAAATAAATAAATAAATGGATAAGAAAACTAAACCCTAACCATTCATATAACCATAGTTTAATCTTTACACAAACCCAAGTAAACATGTATCATCAAACATGATACAATCAAGTGCACAAAAGTATATCACATATACAACTTGTGCAATGCAAGTGAGAAAATCCATTTAAAGTGAACCAATACTAGTTAATGCAAAGTAATATATCAAATATATAATTATACATTAAATCATTAAATCAACACTTGATTTAACGATCCGGTCATATCGCATATAACCGACTAGTATCCTTTGTATCGGCTTACCGAATCAATCCTTGATTCGATAACTAGGTTATATCGCATACAACCTTTCGATACATTCATCGCGAGAATGAAATACAGTATCACATACACGCATTATTTTCGGTCCCGCACATATCTCATATGCGCTCCTATTTCGTTTCGCTTGAGCCAGGAAGCCTCTGTGTAGGACTCTAAAGACTCGTCAATACGCCGGCAGCAGGTGATGATCATATCAAACACCCACAAGCCGCAAGCGGTCTGCTAAACGTAACGGCTACCCGGGTATTGAGCGATCAGAAGATCGACGAGCAAGCCCGCTCACACTCTTGTGAATCCAACCAGTAACACTTACCGTACAGTCCGGTCTGATCGTCAGATATGTCGCAAATCTTGCCTAGGGGTGGTAAACGTCAGACCCCAATAGCTCGATAAGTCGTGTCAATATGAGGCCTATAACAGTTCGAGAAACTACTGGTAACACTTACCAGTAAATCTCAGCAACCCTGGCCAGGGATTTCCGGTTATAGCCAATCGAACACAGCGCAACATCAACCCCCTATACCGGGAGAGACGAATCCCCTCCTATCGCTCATTGCCTCCACGTGACTCGGGACAGTACCCAAAAACCACCGTTTTGCACGCCTTCTTGGACGTGGTAAGGTGGAAATCAAAGCACAGTGGGAACCACACAAGACTCTATGACGATCTCGGGTCAACAGACTACTCTGTACCAGTGTCACCAGAGAACTGCCATCTGACGTAAGGTATAATACCATCTGGGAGTTCTCGGCGAGTCCGTCCAGTGTACCCAGTCTCCACTGAGCACCCGTATATCATCTCTGATGTCAAACACCAATGGATATGGGATCATCCATCGCCCATCTTTATCTTTATGGGTCGAGAAGGTATACGCTAGTATACTCTGGTATATCGATGCCCCGTCTCGATACACCCACGACTAGGGACCTTGAAGGATGTACTTATGGACTACCATGTCCCCACTAGTATGATTTGCATCATAGTCCAGGTAGTCAAGTACACATCCTAAGGGCTTTACCAACATGTAACAGAGAGACAATCAGTGTACACGTTAAGGTAAAGATCAACCAGATAGCATACTATCATGTCGAGCAAGAAAGTCCTCCCTATATATGTCCAAGCATCCACTACAATATACATCCTATGTATAGTAATGGCCTCTAGGGCATACATATAACTAACAATCTCCCACTTGCACTAGGGCCATCTGACAGCAGTGGTTGTAGTATCTCATACTCAACCATCCCATAAAAGTCTCTCTCTGGGAAAAGGCCTTTGTGAGTGGATCCGCCGTGTTGTCCTCTGAGTCTACTCTCCCAACCTCGATCCCTTGGAGATCAAGCATCTTCATGATCAGGTGATACTGCCTTAGAATATGTCTGGATCACTGATGGGACAGACGTTCCTTGGCATAAGCCACAACTCCATTGTCACACAATGGGAGGAACTTAATTCATATCATGAACTAATATACACCCAGACTTCCTCTTTGGTAGCATCTTAAGTAGCGATGTATCCAGCCTTTATCATCTAGTATGCCACGGTATCTAGCTTGGAACTCTTCCAGCATACCGTCCCTTTACTGAGGGTAAAGACAATGCCTGTGACTGACATTCAATCGTCCTTATCACTCTGGAACCTTTCCAGCGATTCTCCTCAGGACCAATTGATACCATCTCACTACAACTAGTGAGAATCCTAACATCCAATTAGATTTATCTCACAGATCCAAAACCCAGGATTTAGGAGGAATCACTTTGATCCTATATGGAGAATCATTGTGATAAGCGGAGATTGACCGAGCGTTGCATAGGAAACTCCTTCCCTATCTAGAGTATGTCATCCACGTACTCTACGAGGATCGTTACTATACTCCCTACTACCTTTTTGTTTATACAAGGTTCATCTACCATTTTGATGATGTCAAACTCTTTGACTAACACATCAAAATAGATGTTCCAACTCCGCGATACCTGCTTTATCACATAAAACATCTTGCACATGTTTCTGCTGCTCCCACTGTCTACGAAGCCCTCTGGCTGTGTACTTACAGACGCTCTCTTCTAAAATATCATTTAGAAAAGCAGTCATGACACCCAACCACCAGATATCGTAGTCATGGTCTGTAGCCGTGGCAAGTAGGATCTGGATGGACTTAAGCAAAGATTTTTAGAAAAAGTTTCATCATGATCCACACCTGGTTAATGATGCAAACCTTTAACAAGTCTAGCTTTGAAAGTCTTAACTTTTCGATGTACACCAAGTAATCTTCTCAAGATATACTTGCTCCTGATGGGGATTTAACCCTTCAGATAAAGCAACTAAAGTCCATACTTTGTTGGTGTATAAGGATTCCATCTCAGATCGCTAAGCATCCAGCCATTCTTACAGAGTCCCACTCCTGATGGCCAGCTCGAAACTAGTTGGGTCATCATCTCATGATGCAATCCTCGCTCCCACTGTCATAGAGAAATCGAAATATCTCTCAGGTGGGTGAGGAACCCTACTAGATCGGCGGAGAGGCTGAGGTTCGTTGGAATCTACTGAATCCTTTGGTTCTACCAAATCATCTGCTGTTATTTGTATAGCTGGAACCTTTCCAGTTGTACATAACAGACTTTGCCTCGAGTTTGTCCGGACAACCCCAAATCTTAACCAACTTAAGATATGGGCTCTTCCCTTATCATATCAAATATGAAGTGGTAGGCAACTGATTTGATTTGAACCCTATTCAATAGGTATGCAACTTCTCAAGTGCATAACTCCGCAAAAGGAAATAGGCAACTCAGTAGTACTCATCATAGAGCGCATCATATCGAATAGGGTGCAACTGCTCCGCCCCGATATACCATCGTGCTATGGTGTATACGGAGGAGTAATGCTGAGAGAGAATCTCATTCTCCTTTAGAATAGTCCAGGAATTCCGTACTCAAGTATTCTCCTCCTTGATCTCATCAAAGGACATAATACTTATACCCATGTTTTGGTTCTCTACTTCTAGCTTATATTCTGTGAATATCTCAAAAGGTTCGGACTTGTGTTTCAACAGGAACATATGTCTGAATCTAAAGAGATCATCAGAGAATGTAATGAAGTATAAAGAACCGGTCTTGGCATGTGTAGACAGGGGACCTTTCATACATCAACATGTATCATCCTAAGAGTTCACTAACTCTTTCTCTGTTTCCAGTAAACAGAGCTATGGTCATCGTATCTTTGTGACATGACTGGCAAGTTTCATAAGATGTAAATTCAAACAGATTTAAATATGCATCTAAATATAACTTCAGCTAGTCAGGTCGCATTGATATGACCTAGTCTACAATACCTCAAGAAAAATTCGTTCATTTCTGAACTCTTCCTCTTGTGTGTGTTCCGTATACTAAAGAACTGTAGTTTGATTTAGAACATTAACGCTTTGTGATAACGTGCCTGAACCGATCAACTTTTGATATAGGAAATGTTCAAAACATTATCCAACAATACAAAATTTTATCATTTCTTTGCTGATAAAGAGACTGATATGATTTTGTATATCAGGTTTGGTATCTAATAACATTCGTTCAGAATCAATGTATTGGTAATACAGGGTGACAGTGACCAACAGACTTGGCTGCAACTCTTGCCCCGATTTCTGCCTTATGAAACTTATCACCCGTTCTCAGTTCTCTACCTTTCTCTAGCCCGATGTAACAGATTAGATATCTGGGATCCTGATCTGGTATCATATACCCAGGACGTAGAGGATACAGAGAAACAGTTCTTTGTAATGAACACACCCGAAGATGATGCATCAGCATGCACTCTCTTCGTTTGGGTGGCACGGGAATTCTGGTAATCCCCTATTTCCTGCTCTGTCTTATAACAATTATAAGTTGGAGCGGGACCAACGTTCCCCAGCTCAGTTTAACAAGTGGGTTCGGTCAATACTTCCGTATTATTATCTTGATTAAGCCGTGATATGGTCGCTACCTGGAGAGAGAGAGAAGAAAACACTCAGCGTGCGCTCTTGCAAGAATAGATTTGTTATTATTTTATCTAATCTGGATGGCTCCCACTGTTTTTATCAAATCTTCCTTCAAACCCTAAAAGGAAAGACTAGCCGGGATTAATTACACACTACAAGTTCGCCAATCTTTCAGCCAGGCCAGTGTCGGTAGTTTGAGGGAGGTTCCCCGTGCTTTCGCACGGACCTAATTAATGTAAACCTCGTTTTCCCAGAGGCGTAACCCCGTTGACACCTACTTGATCGGCTAATTGTAATGTGTAAAACTCTCCCAGGAGTAACTCTTACTCGCAGTGGGTATCGGGATCCAACTATCTCATAGAAGGTATGCAATCTCATTGCAAATTTCAACACTTGAAATTCCCAATAATATTTTGCCCCTAGCAGCTATATGACCTTAACATAGTCAACAAATCATAAGTGCTAGTCAAGTTCAACCTGTCATTTCTCGATTGAATTAAACCCACCCGCACGACCCTTAACATAGTCAACAAAGTCGCACGACTACCCTAATCCAATTGCATCATATGCTTATACAGATAAGCACTAATTAGCTACCGCACACTACGCCTTAACATAGTCAACAAACGTAGCACGAATACTAACTAGTACTTATCTGAAATGACGGAGGGCTACGACAGGTTTTTCTGAAAACCTATTGCGTAATGAACTTGATATCGTTGTAGAATCAAATGAAGTTTGAAATGGAATGATTTTGAGGCTTTTCTAGTTTTGCTAAAGGGGTCACTCCCAGTGAAGGGATCGTCGGCCCTTTCCTCGTCGAATGAGGTGCGGGATATATCATATATATCACTGTGCAAAGCAGAAACTATAGAAGCAATCAAAAGTCAAACCGAGTGTGTAGCATCTGCCAGTTATTGCTAAAGGAGTCACTCCCGGTGAAGGGATCTCGGTCCTTTCCTCATCGAATAAGGTGCAGGATATATCATATATACCGCTGTGCAAAGCAAGAACTGTAGCTACCTGTTTTATTTTTGAAATTCGATTCTACAACATCTTAGGTTTCTTTTATTTCATTAATCTCATTAATGAAGTCCCATCATTTAAATAACTAAACATCACAGATAAATACGACGTACACTTATGCCATCCACATTCGCCTCGATGTCCCCTCGTGCACCGTTAGGTTAGGTAACTAACGGCAGAGCGGGGCAGGGCTAGCGCGGGTGTAAAACATAAGTAACGCCTATATAATATATCATATATACTATATACAATATCTATCACAGAACATATCACATGATCACATCACAGATATCGCAGCAGAAGAATCATATGAAATATTGGATATACTAGGACGTCCGTGTTTTCAATACGATCCAGTATAAAACACGGATTCCACGGTCGTGATGAATAGCCAATCCCACACCCCTAGACCCCTACGAGAGCGGCAAGCAACCCTACCAATTCTAGGGTTAGGAGACCCGGACTCGACTCCTCGAGTTGGTCTCCCACTGGACTCCAGAACCCGGTTACTTGTGCTCCCCTCCTTGGGTCTATCCTAGTGCGGAAAAGTAAATAATATACAAACGGTGACATCTTCCGCAACCTGGAAGTGCCCCAATAAAAGAATATTACATACAAGTTTTTACATGAATGAAAATGAAAAACATTCATCTCACATAAAAACCCCCGGCTATTCAAACACGACGATCCAATATAACATATCCAGCAACACATAACATCACATGTCATCAACGTAAGTAAATATGCGCATCCCAATTGTCGTTGGCATATAGCAACGAAACCGGCGATATCACATATTACACTTACGGTCGCAGAAAAGAAAGTGTAAAACTACAACAGTTGGAATCCACAATCTCTTTAGACATCGCATGCCTAATCAAATGAATTCCTTAGACATCACATGCCTAACAATAATAAACCCCGCATTTTAGTCTCATTATCGAAAACTCTTTTCAATATCATGTCGGACAATTCAACAAGATTCTCGACATCCTAATGAATGCTCGTCGCAAACTTTAGTAGACGGCCGCACCCCCGATGCCGTCGACGAAGTGCACCAATGTGGAACACCGCTGCCGCGAGCACCCGAACGGATGCTTTCGGTGACAGGGTTCTCCTACAGTCACTTGGTCGGGGCTATGGAGTGAGGTTGTCTATTAATTTTACCCGGCGAGTATCCGTGTACGCTACGTGATTGCGACGGACTTTTGATCACATCAAAATTCCGTAGCAACCGATCAAGTGAGACTAAACTGCTATGTTTATAACATTCATTCTGTTATCTCATAACTACTTGTGAATTCCAATTATTGTATCACATTCCGGATAAATAGAAAATGTTAAACTTTCCGATCGAACAATCAAACACCCAAGTTTTCCCGAAACAGCTCAACTCATGAAATAAGTTCAAAGACATTCACTTCGTGCCTCAGTACCAACGGTCCAGCCGTAGAAGGGTCAAGCCAACGCCTCACATGTGGCACGCCGTACTGCCCCAAACCCGAAGGTTCAAAGGGTAGTCCAAGACGGTCACATAATCGAGTTAAGGTTTGTTGTCTTCTAGAGGGTCCATCGCGTTACTTGCACTACTTAGAACGTCTTTAAACCACGGAAAAATCCAACACCTGGAAATTTTCCGGAAGGGGAAAAGTTGGGTATTTATATCCGGTCAAACTTTTTATCATATTCTAAAATTATCCGGAAAGGCACACAGACATAATTAGACAATTCGATCGATACACCGAGTCCCCAATACAACCCAGAAAATTCAACTCTTGAATAAATATTAAAAATTCCCAGGAAAACCAGCACTACAAAATAGGAATTACTGTGCAATTTTTAAAGCCTGATGTGACAACTTGGCCGCGGAACCGCCGCAGAAGGCAGGCTTCTGCCGTGGTTCCGCCGCGACTTAGTCGAATTGGACACTCGTGTTGCACAGTAACTCTTAGATATTCCTGCTGATTTTTCTGCATATTTTCAATATCGAAAAACTCCAGATTTCAGAAAAAGTACAGAGAGCTGATTTGGGTTTGGGTTTTGATTCGATCGGACTTCTAATTCCGTCAACACATCGCCTAAGGCTCTAGCTAGGCTCTGATACCACTGTAGGGTTCCTATGCACACTAATGAGGTCTCACAAGGCATCAACCATGCCAATTTCAAAAATTACAAGTGCCGAGAAACCCTAATACGGATCGTTAACTAGAATTTTAGGCGACAAAGGAAACTAGTTAACAACTTAACTAAAAGAAAGGAAATACAACCTTTATAGATCCGGTCCTCCACCTCCATAGCTCCGCAATGAAGTCTCCTCGCTATCCAAATCGAATCCCGGGCTCTAGCGTCGGCTTCATCGGAAAAATGGGCGGGCTAGGTCGTCGACTTCGATGCCGAAGATGATCCACGTCGAGGCATCACAAGATCAAGCTCCCACTTCACCAAGTCATGAAACTTGTGAAGAGAACACCCTATACTACTTGGCAAGAGGTAGAGGATGAAGAAATAGGAGGTGGGTTCACTTTTGAATTGGATTTCTCACTCTTATACTCAAGTTGCCATTGATGGTGGCAAGGTTCTCTTCTTGTTCAAGATGAAGAAGAAGATGAAGATGAATATGATAAGTTAATCAATAATAGAAAAGAAAATCATACTTATCATATACTAACCCTTGGTTAAGTGTAGAGAATGAACTAGGGTTAGTTTAAATGGTTAGGGTTAAGCATGAGACAAGAATGGTGACTTAGTCAATGCTTCATGAATCTTCAACTAAAACCAAACATAGCCACCATTCATATCTTATCTTTTCCAAAAATAAATAAATAAATAAATGAATAAGAAAACTAAACCCTAACCATTCATATAACCATGGTTTAATCTTTACACAAACCCAAGTAAACATGTATCATCAAACATGATACAATCAAGTGCACAAAAGTATATCACATATACAACTTGTGCAATGCAAGTGAGAAAATCCATTTAAAGTGAACCAATACTAGTTAATGAAAAGTAATATATCAAATATATAATTATACATTAAATCATTAAATCAACACTAGATTTAACGATCCGGTCATATCGCATATAACCGACTAGTATCCTTTGTATCGGCTTACCGAATCAATCCTTGATTCGATAACTAGGTTATATCGCATACAACCTTTCGATACATTCATCGCGAGAATGAAATACGGTATCACATACACGCATTATTCTCGGTCCCGCACATATCTCATATGCGCTCTTATTTCGTTTCACTTGAGCCAGGAAACTTCTGTGTAGGACTCTAAAGACTCGTCAATACGCCGGCAGTAGGTGATGATCATATCAAACACCCACAAGCCGCAAGCGGTCTGCTAAACGTAACGGCCACCCGGGTATTGAGCGATCAGAAGATCGACGAGCAAGCCCGCTCACACTCCTGTGAATCCAACCAGTAACACTTACGGTACAGTCCGGTCTGATCGTCTGATATGTCGCATATCTTGCCTAGGGGTGGTAAACGTCAGACCCCAATAGCTCGATAAGTCGTGTCGATATGAGGCCTATAACAGTTCGAGAAACTACTGGTAACACTTACCAGTAAATCTCAGCAACCCTGGCTAGGGATTTCCGGTTATAGCCAATCGAACACAGCGCAACATCAACCCCCTATACCGGGAGAGACGAATCCCCTCCTATCGCTCATTGCCTCCATGTGACTCGGGACTGTACCCAAAAACCACCGTTTTGTACGCCCTCTTGGACGTGGTAAGGTGGAAATCAAAGCACAGTGGGAACCACACAAGACTCTATGACGATCTCGGGTCAACAGACTACTCTGTACCAGTGTCACCAGAGAACTGCCATCTGACGTAAGGTATAATACCATCTGGGAGTTCTCGGCGAGTTCGTCCAGTGTACCCAGTCTCCACTGAGCACCCGTATATCATCTCTGATGTCAAACACCAATGGATATGGGATCATCCATCGCCCATCTTTATGGGTCGAGAAGGTATACGCTAGTCTACTCTGGTATATCGATGCCCCGTCTCGATACACCCACGACTAGGGACCTTGAAGGATGTACTTATGGACTACCATGTCCCCACTAGTATGATCTGCATCATAGTCCAGGTAGTCAAGTACACATCCTAAGGGCTTTACCAACATGTAACAGAGAGACAATCAGTGTACACGTTAAGGTAAAGATCAACCAGATAGCATACTATCATGTCGAGCAAGAAAGTCCTCCCTATATATGTCCAAGCATCCACTACAATATACATCCTATGTATAGTAATGGCCTCTAGGGCATACATATAACTAACATATATATATATCTGATCGTATTGACCTAGGATTGTGTCATACATACGATTTCTGCTCTATGATGTTTTCTATTCACAAGTTGGAAACTCACCCCCGTTGTGCCACAGTTTCTTACGGGTTTTGCCGTACAGGTTTCATTGCGACTTTTCTTGCACACTGCTTCCCTTACGGGTGATTTGCTTTGGTAGGTGGGTTCTTTTGCATCAGAACCACCATTGTATATGTATTATTCAGTTGTATCTAGTAATTCCATCAACCAAACTTGTATATTGTTCAGACTTAGAAAACCAGTTATGTATTATTTCTGTAGGGTTAGTAGGCACTCTAACGAGGGTTAAGAAAGCATGAACCATGCCCAATTAAAATTTTAGCCATGCCTAATAACCCTAAACAAGATCTTTGCTAGAAAATTAGGGTTTCACATGCAAGTAAATAGAATTTACAACTAAGTGAATATGAAATACAAACTTTGTAGATCGGTTCTTCACTTCTTTAGCTCCTTGTTGAAGTCCCTTCGCTGCGATCGTGGTTCTCCCGGACTCTTGCATGGCTTCACGAGGCTAAAAGAGCGTCCTTGTTTGAAGTCTTCGAGGACAAAGATGATCTATGTCGAGGGGATGCCAACTCAAGCTTCTACTTCACTAACTAGAGAATTAGTGAAGCAAACACCCTAAACTAAAGTGCTAGTCTAGTAGAGAATGGAGAAATAGGAAGTGGGTTCACTTTAGAATTTATTTTCTCACAATGTTTCTCACTTTGGATCAAATCCTAGAGAGCTCTTTTGCTCAAGGAAGAAGATGAAGAAATAAAGAGAGAAAGATAATGATCAAGTGAGAAGTCTAACCATGGTGAGTGAGTATCATATACTAACTCATGTAGAGACATAACCATGGCTAATACTTATGGTTGGGTTAACAAATATCCATAGTAAAAACAAACTTAGTGGACTTAGTCAATGCATCCACAAGCTTCCACAAGCTTCATGAATTTTTCTAATCTTCCACTAATTTTGTAATTACTTTAAATATTAAAACCCAACATAATAAATAGCATGGTGTAAGTCTCATACACCCATGGATGATGTATCAACAACCATGATACAAAAAGAAAACACATTTTAATATATATCATATATACATTAAAGTGGTGCACATGTGAGAAAAAACCCTTAAGTGAACAAATGTTAGTTAATGTAAATTAGTATATCCAATATACAATTATACAATAAATTATTAAATCAACACTTGACTTAATAATCCGGTCATAACTCATATAACCGACTAACATCCAATGTATCGACTTATCGAATCAACACTTGATTCGATAACCCGGCTATATCACATATAACCAACCGATACAAAAAGTCGCGAGAATAGAATATGGTATCACATACATGCATTATTCTCGGTCTCGCACAAATCACATATGCGCTCCTATTTCGTTTTGCCTGAGCCAGTAAAACCTCTATGTAGGACTCTAAAGACTCGTCAATACGTCGGCAGTAGGTGATGATCACATCAAGCACCCACAAGCCGTCAGCGGTACTAGCTGGACGTAACGGCTACCCGGGTATTGAGCGATCAGAAGATCAGCAAGCAAGCCCGCTCCAACTCTTGTAAAAGCCAAACGGTAACACTTCTCGTACAGTCCGGTCTCCTTGTCTGATATGTCGCATATCAAGTCTAGGGGTGGTAAACGTCATACCACAATAACCGATAAGTCATGCCGATGTGAGGCTCATAACTGGTCGAGAAACTACTGGTAACACTTACCAGCAAATCTCTAAATCAGCCCTGGCCAGGGACTTCCCTGTTATGGCCAATCGAGCACAGCGTAACATCAACCCCCAATACCGGGAGAGACGAAACCCCTCCTATCGCTCATTGCCTCCATGTGACTCGGGACAGTACCCAAAAACCACCATTTTGCACGCCCTCTTAGACGTGGTAAGGTGGAAATCAAAGCACAGTGGGAATCACACAAGACACTATGACGATCTCGGGTCTACAGACTAACCTGCACAAGTATCACCAGAGAACTGCCATCTGACGTGAGGTATAATACCATCTGGGAGTTCTCGGCGAGTCCGTCCAGTGTACCCAGTCTCCACAGAGCACCCGTATACCATCTCTGATGTCAAACACAAATGGATATGGGATCATCCATCGCCCATCTCATGGGTCGAGAAGCGTATACGCTAGTCTACTCTGGTATATCGATACCCTGTCTTGATACACCTACGACTAGTTACATTAAAAGATGTACTTATGGACTACTCTGTCCCCACTAGTATGATCTGCATCATAATCCAGGTAGTCAAGTACACATTCTAAGGGCTTTACCAACATGCAACGATAAGACAGTATCAAGAGACAAGTATACATGTTAAGATAAAGAGCAACCAGATAGCATACTATCATATCGAGCAAGAAAGTCCTCTCTATATATGTCCAAGCATCCAATATAATATACATCATCTGTACAATACTGGCCTCTAGGGCATACATACTACTATCAATCTCCCACTTGCACTAGGGCCAGCTGTTGTAGTATCGCATACCTAGCATCCCGAAGATTCTCTCAAACTATATCTGTTAGTTATATGTATGTCCTAGAGGCCATTACTATACATGAGATGTATATTGTAGTGGATGCTGGGACATATATAGGTAGGACTTTCTTGCTCGACATGATAGTACGCTATCTGGTTGCTCATTATCTTAACATGTATACTTTTTGTCTCTCTGTTACATGTTGATAAAGCCCTTAGGATTTGTACTCGACTTCCTGGACTATCATGTAGATCATACTAAGGGGGCCTGGGTAGTCCATGAGTACATCCTTCAATGTTCCTAGTCGTGGGAATATCGAGACGGGGCATCGATATTCCAGAGTAGACTAGCGTATATCTTCTCGATCCATATGATGGGCGATGGATGATCCCATATCCATTGGTGTTTGACATCAGAGACGGTATGCGGGTGCTCAGTTGAGACTGGGTACATTGAACGGACACGCCGAGAACTCCCAGATGGTATTATACCTCACGTCAGATGGCAGTTCTCTGGTGACACTGGTACAGCTTAGTCTGTTGACCCGAGATCGTCATAGAGTCTTGTGTGTCTCCCACTGTGCTTTGATTTCCACCCTACCACGGCTCTACTGAGTCGTGTAAACAGGTGGTTTTTGGGTACAGTCCCGATTCACATAGAGGCAATGAGCGATAGGAGGGGATTCGTCTCTCCCGGTATTCAGGGTTGATGTTGCGCTATGCTCAACTGGCCATAATTGGAAATCTCTGGCCAGGGTTGCACTGATTTACTGGTAAGTGTTATCAGTAGTTTCATGCTTGTTACGGACCTTACATCGGCATGACTTATCGAGCTACTGGGTTCTGACGTTTACCACCCCTAGGCGAGATATGCGACATATCAGACGAACAGACTGGAATGTGCGGTAAGTGTTACTGGTTGGATTCACAGGAGTGTGAGCAGGCTTGCTCGTTGATCTTTTGATCGCTCAATACCCGGGTGGCCGTTACGTTTAGCAGACCGCTTGCGGCTTGTGGATGTTTGATATGATCATCACCTACTGCCGGCGTATTGACGAGTCTTTAGAGTCCTACATAGGAGTTTCCTGGCTCAAGCGAAACTAAATAGGAGCGCATATGAGATATGTGCGGGAACGAGAATAATACCACTATATGATATTGTATTCTATTCTCGCGATTTGTATCATCGGACGGTTATACTTGATATAGCCGGGTTACCGAATCAAGTGTTGATTCGATATATTGATACACTACATATTAGTCGGTTATATGCGATATGACCGGATCATTAAATCAAGTATTGATTTAATGATTTAATGTATAATTATATATTTGATATATTACTTTACATTAACTAGTATTTGTTCACTTAAGATTGATTTTCTCACTTGATGTGCACAAGTTGTATATATGATATATGTTTGTGCACTAGTTTGTATAATGATTGATGATACATGTAAACTTGCGTGTGTGTATGACTTACACCCTGTTTAGGTTAATAGTTGGGTTTTATTTTCTTTTATTTATTTTTGGCAAAAATAAAATGGTGGATTTCTTTATTTTATGCTTGAAGCTTTTTAGCATCTTTGAAAAAGTCTAACCATTTTGTTTTGTTCTTTGACCTAACCATCAACCTAAACTCTTGTTTACTCTCTACAAAAGTTAACTCACCCATGGTTGCAAGATGATAGACTTCACTTGATTATTCATTTTCCTTATTATTCATAATTATTCATTTTCTTTCTTCTTCATCTTCTTCAAGAAGAAGAAAGCTTGCTTGAAAATTTTCAAGTGAAGATTAAGAGTGAGAAATCCAAATCCAAAGTGAACCCACTTCCTATTTTTTCATCCTCTACCACTTGCCATGTTGTATAGGGTGTTCTCTTCACAAAGTTTTTGACCAAGTGAAGGAATAGCTTGAGTTTGAGTCTCCCCGACGTAGATCATCTTCGGCCTCGAAGTCAACGACCTAGCCCGCTCATTTCTCCGATGAAACCATCGCTAGGGTCCGGGATCCCGATGATCGCAGCGAAGGTACGTCAACACGGAGCTTTAGAAGTGAAGGACCGGATCTACAAAGGTTGTAATCCCTTTCACTTTGTAGTAAAATTGTTTGCTTGTTTGTTTTTCGCCTTACCTCTAGTAAACGATCTAGATTAAGGTTGTTCGGCACATCCAATTTTTGATTTTGGCACGGTTGATGCCTTGTAGAACCTTATGAGTGTGCCTAGGAACCCTACAGTGGTATCAGAGCCTAGCTAGAGCTTTAGGCGAAGTGTTGACGAAGTTAGAAACCTGATCGAACCCCGAAACCCTAAACAAAACCCTTCTCTATACATTTCTGAAACTGTGGATTTTTGTGAATTAAAAATGCTCAGAAAATAAAGAAGGAAATTCTAAGAAACAATATACAAAATGAAGCCCTAACCCTACTGTAGCGCCGCGGAACCGCGGCCCCACCCTACTTTTGGAGGCGGTTCCGCGGCCGTAGGTAATGTTTATGGATTCTTTTTTATACAGTAATGCCCGTATCTGTTTCCTATTTCTTCTGGGAATTTTTAATCTATAGTCCACAGTTGAGTTTTCTAGGTTGTTTTGGGGACTCGATGTTTCGATCGGATTGTTTAACTTTTTTTATTTTGTTTTTCCGGGTAATTTTAGAACATGTTAAAAAGTTCGACTGGATGTAAATAACTCACTTTTTTCCCTACCGGGAAATTTCCAATTGTTGGATTTTTCGTAGTTTAAAGAACGTCTAAGTAGTGCAAGTAACACGATGGACCCTCTAGAAGACAACAAACCTTAACTCGATTATGTGACCGTCTTGAACTGCCCTTTGAAGCTTAGGGTTTGGGGCAGTACGGCGTGCCACATGTGAGGCGTTGGCTTGACCCTTCTACGGCTGGACCGTTGGTACTGTGGCATGAAATGGATGTTTTTTAAACTTATTTCAAGTGTTGAACTGTTTGGGAAAACTTCGGTGTTTGATTATTTGATCGGAAAGTTTAACATTGTCTATTTATCTGGAATGTGATACAATATTTGGAATCCACAAATAGTTATGAGATAACTGATTTGAATGTTATAAATCTAGCAGTTTAGTCTCATTTGATCGGTTGCCACGGGATTTTGATGTGATCAAAAGTCCGTCGCAATCACGTAGCGTACGTGGATACTCGCCGGTAAACTTAATAGACAGCCACGCTCCATAGCCCCGACCAAGTGACTGTAGGAGAACCCCATAGCCAAAAGCATCCGTTCGGGTGCTCGCGGCAGCGGTGTTCCGCCTTAGTGCACTTCGTCGACGGCATTCGGGGGTGCGGCCGTCTACTAAAGTTTGCGACGAGCATTCGATCAGAATGTCGGGAATCTTATTGAATTTCCCGACTTGATATTGAAAACGGTTTTCGATTTTGAGACTAAAATGCGGGGTTTATAATTGTTAGGCATGCGATGTCTAAGGAATTCATTTGATTAGGCATGCTATGTCTAAAAAGGTTGCGGATTCCAACTGTTGTAGTTTTACACTTTCTTTTCTGTGACCGTAAGTGTAATATGTGATATCGCCGGTTTTGTTGCTATATGTCAACGACAATTGGGATGGGCATATTTACTTACGTTGATGACATGTGATGTTATGTGTTGCTGGATATGTTATATTGAATCATCGTGTTTGAATAGCCGGGGTTTTTTTTATGTGAGACGAGTGTTTTTCATTTTCATTCATGTAAAAACTTGTATGTAATATTATTTTATTGGGGCACTTCCTGGTTGAGGATGATGTCACCATTGTATATTATTTACTTTTCCACATTACGATAGACCCAAGGAGGGGAGCACAAGTAACCGGGTTCTAGGGTCCAGTGGGAGACCATCTCGAGGAGTCGAGTCCGGGTCTCCTAACTCAAGAATTGGTAGGGTTGCTTGTCGCTCTCCTAGGGGTCTAAGGGTGTGGGATTGGCTATTCATCACGACCGTAGAATCCGTGTTTTATACATGCTCAAAATAAAACACGGACGTCCTAGTATATCAAATATTTCATATGATATTTTCTGCTGCGTTATCTGTGATGTGATCATGTGATTTGTTCAGATTGATTCTGTATATAGTATATATGATATATTATATAGACGTTGCTTATGTTTTACATCCGCGCTAGCCCTGCCCCGCTCTGTCGTTAGTCACCTAACCTAACGGTGCTGACAGGACATCGAGGTGAATGTTGATGGCATAAGCGTACGTTGTATTTATCTGTGATGTTTAGGTGGATTTAAATGATGGGACATTCATTAATGAGATTAATGAAAGAAAATAAACCTAAAAGATGTTGTGGAATCGAATTTCAAAAATTTAGGTACTTCTAGTTATTGCTTTGTATAGCGGTGTTCCTTGTAGAACATCCAGCACCTTATTCGATAAGGAAAGAGCCGACGATCCCTTCACCGGGAGTGACCTCTTTAGCAATAATTAGCAGATGCTACAACCTTCGGTTTGTCTTTTGACTGCTTTTCTAGTTCTTGCTTTGCATAGTGGTATTGTGAATATCCTGCACCTCATTCGATGAGGAAAGAGCCGAGATCCCTTCACCGGGAGTGACCTCTTTAGCGAAACTAGCAAAAGCCTTAAAAACACTCCATTTTAAAAACCATTTGATTCCGCAACGAGATCAAGTTCAAAGCGTTAAAGGTTTTCTTAAAAACCATCCGCAACCCTACGTCATTTTAGGAAGTAGAGTACTTAGTATTCGTGCTGTGTTTGTTGACTATAGTCAAAGCACAGTGTACGGTAGTTAAGTGATGTCTTCCTACACCGCATATGATGCGATTAGTTAGGATAGTCATGTGGCTTTATTGACCTTAGCCAAGGGTCATGTGGGTGGGTCTAATTAATCACGAAATGACAGGTAGAACTTGACTAGTGCTTATGATTTGTTGACCTTAGCCAAGGTCATAGGTGCTAGGGGTAAAAACCATTATCGGGAGTTTCAAATGTTGAAATTTGCAGTGAGATTGCATACCTTCTATATGATAGTTGGATCCTGATACCCACTGCGAGTAATTGTTACTCCTGGGAGAGTTTTGCACTTTACAATTAGCCGATCAAGTAGGTGTCTAGAAAGGTGTCAACGGTGTTACGCCCCTGGGAAAACGAGGTTTACTTTAATTAGGTCCGTGCGAAAGCACGGTGAACCTCCCTCAAAGTACCGGCATTGGCCTGGCTGAAAGATTGGCGATCTTGTAGAGTGTAATTAATCCCGGCCAGTCTTTCCTTTTAGGGTTTGAAGGAAGATTTGATAAAAACAGTGGAAGCCATCCTGATTAGATAAAATAAATAACCAATCTAATCTTGCAAGAGCTCACGCAGAGTGTTTTCTTCTCTCTCTCTCTCTCCAGGTAGCGACCATGTCACGCCTTAATCAAGATAATAATATGGTTGTATTGACCGAACCTGCTTGTTATACTGAGCTGGGGAACGTTAGTCCCGCTCTAACATATAATTGTTATAAGACCGAGCAGGAAATAGGGGAATACCTGAATTCCCGTGCCGCCCAAACGAAGAAAGTGCATTATGATGCAACTTCTTCGGGTGCGTCACTACAAAGAACAGTTTCTCAGTATCCTCTGCGTCCTGGGTATTTGATACCGGATCAAGATCCTATATATGTAATCTGTTACATAGGGCTACAGAAAGGTTGAGAACTGAGAACGAGTGATAAGTTTCATAAGATAGAAAACGGTGCAAGTGTTGCAGCCAAGTCTGTTGGTCACTATCACCCTGTATTACCAGAATACATTGATTCTGAATGAATATTATTAGATACCGAACCTGATATACAACATCATATCAGTCTCTTTATTATTAAAGAAGGATATAATTTTGTATTGTTGGATAATATTTTGAACATTTCCTATATCAATAGTTGATCGGTTCAGGCACGTTATCTAAAAGCATATACATTCTAAATCAGACCACAGTTCTTAACGTACAGAACACACACAAGAGGAAGAGTTCAGAATTGAATAATTCCTTCTTGAGGTATTGTAGACTAGGTCATATCAATGTGACCCGACTAGCTAAAGTTATATTTAGATGCATATTTAAATCAGTTTGAATTTACATCTTGTGAAACTTGCCCATCATGTCACAAAGATAAGATGACCATAGCTCTGTTTACTCGAAACAGAGAAAGAGTTAGTGAACTCTTGGGACTGATACATAGTAATGTATGAAGGTCCCCAGTCTACATATGCCAGGACTGGTCCTTTGTACTTCCTTACGTTCACTGATGATCTCTCAAGATTCGGACGCATGTTCATGTTGAAATACATGTCTGAAGCTTCTGAGATAATCACAGAATATAAGTTAGAAGTAGAGAACTAAAACGGGTATAAGTATTATGTCCTATGATGAGATCAGGGAGGAGAATACTTGTGCATGGAATTCTTAGACTATTCTAAAGAAGAATGAAATTCTCTCTTAGCATTACTCCTCCGTATACACCACAGCACAACGGTGTATCGGGGTAGAGCAATCACACCCTATATGATATAGTGCGCTCTATAATGAGTACTGCTGAGTTACCTGTTTCCTTTTGGGGGTTATGTACTTAAGAAGCTGCATACTTATTGAATTAGGTTCCAATCAAATCAATGCCTACCACTCCATATGAGATATGGTATGGGAAGAGCCCATCTCTTAAGTAAATTAAGATTTGGATTTGTCCAGCCTATGTCAAAAGCAAAATCCGGACAAGATCGAGGCAAGGTCAGTTCTGTAGAACAGGAAGAAGTTCCAGCTATACAAACTACAGCTGATGATTTGATAGAACCAAAGGATTTAATCGTCCCCGACGAACCTCGGCCTCTCCATCGATCTAGCAGGGTTCCTCATCCGCCTGAGAGATACTTGGTTTCTCGATGACAGTGGGAGCGAGGATTGCATCATGAGATGATGACCCAACAAGTTTCGAGCAGGCCATCAAGAGTAGGGACTATGTAAGAATGGCTGGATGCTTAGCGATCTGAGATGGAATCCATGTACACCAACGAAGTATGGACTTTAGATGTTATATCTGAAGCGTTAAATCCCCATCAGGAGCAAGTATATCTTGAGAAGATTACTTGGTGTAGATGGAAAAGTTGAGACTTTCAAAGCTAGACTTGTTAAAGGTTTTCGTCGTCGACTAGGCGTGGAAAATGATGAAACCATTTCCAGTGGCTATGCTTAAGTCCATCCAGATCCTACTTGCTATTGCTACATACCATGACTACGATATCTGGTGGTTGGGTGTCGTGACTATTTTTCTAAATACTGATTTAGAAGAAAACATCAATAAGTACACAGCCAGAGGGCTTCGTAAACAGTGGGAGCAGCGGAAACGTGTGCAAGCTGCTTTACAGAATAAACCAGGCATCGCGGAGTTGGAATGTCTGTTTTGATGCGATAGTCAAATAGTTTGACTTCATCAAAATGATAGATGAACCTTGTATATACAAAAAGGTAGTAGAGAGTAAGGTGGTCATCCTCGTATTGTACGTGGACAACATATTCTTGATAGGAAAAGAGTTTCCTATGCTACGCACGGTCAATCTCCTCTTATTACATGGATTCTCCATATAGGATCAAAGTGATACCTCCTAAATCCTGGGTTTTGGATCTATGAGATAGATCTAAATGGATATTAGGATTCTCACTAAGTGTAGTAAGATGGTATCAATCGATCCTGAGGAGAATCACTGGAAAGGTTCCAGGGTGATAAGGACGACTGAATGTCAGTCGCAGACATTGTTTTTACCCTCAGTGGAAGGACGGTATGTTGGAAGAGTTCCAAGCTAGATTCCATGGCAAACTAGACGATAAAGGCTGGTGACATCGCTATCAAAGATACTACCAAAGAGGCAGTTTGGGTGTATATTGGTTCATAAGATGAACTGGGTTCCTACCATTGTATGACAATGGAAGTGTGGCTTTGGCCCAGGAACCCTGGTCCCATCAGTGACCCATACATATTCTGAGGCAGCATCACCTGATCATGGAGATAGTTGATCTCCAGGGTGATCGAGGTTAGAAGAGTATACTCAGAGGACAACACGGCGGATCCACTCACAAAGGCCTTTTTCCAGAGAAAGACTTTTATGGGATGGTTGAGTATGCGATACTACAACTACTGCTACAGATGGCCCTAGGGCAAGTGGGAGATTGTTAGTTATATGTATGCCCTAGAGGCCATTACTGTACATGAGATGTATATTGTAGTGGATGCTGGGACATATATAGGTAGGACTTTCTTGCTCGACATGATAATACGCTATCTGTTTGCTCTTTATCTTAACATGTATACTTTTTGTCTCTCTGTTACATATTGATAAAGCCCTTAGGATTTGTACTCGACTTCCTGGACTATGATGTAGATCATACTAGTGGGGCCTGGGTAGTCCATGAGTACATCCTTCAATGTTCCTAGTCATGGGAATATCGAGACGGGGTATCGATATTCCAGAGTAGACTAGCGTATATCTTCTCGATCCATGTGATGGGCGATGGATGATCCCATATCCATTGGTGTTTGACATCAGAGACGGTATGCGAGTGCTCAGTGGAGACTGGGTACACTAAACGGTCTCCCCGAGAACTCCCAGATGGTATTATACCTCACGTCAGATGGCAGTTCTCTGGTGATACTGGTACAGCTTAGTCTGTTGACCCGAGATCGTCATAGAGTCTTGTGTTTCTCCCACTGTGCTTTGATTTCCACCCTACCACGGCTCTACAGAGTCATGCAAACAGGTAGTTTTTGGGTACAGTCCCGATTCACATAGAGGCAATGAGCGATAAGAGGGGATTCGCCTCTCCCGGTACTGGGGGTTGATGTTGCGCTATGCTCGACTGGCCATTGTAGGGTTCCTAGGCACTCCAAGGAGGTCTCATAAGGCATCAACCATGCCAATTTAAAATTTTACAAGTGCCGAGAAACCCTAATACGGATCGTTGACTAGAGTTTAAGGCGAAACAAGCAACTACTTAACAACTTAACTAAGTGAACGGAAATACAACCTTTGTAGATCCGGTCCTCCACCTCCATAGCTCCGCGAAGAAGTCCCCTCGCTGCGATCATCGGATCCCGGGATCTAGCGTCGGCTTCATCGGAGAAATGGGCGGGCTAGGTCGTCGACTTCGATGCCGAAGATGATCTACGTCGAGGCAACACAAGATCAAGCTCCAACTTCACCAAGCCATGAAACTTGTGAAGAAAACACCCTATACTACTTGGCAAGTGGTAGAGGATGAAGAAATAGGAACTGGGTTCACTTTAGAATTGGATTTCTCACTCTTTTTCTCATTTCACCATTGAAGCTTGCAAGCTTTCACAAAGCTTGAAGAAGATGATATGATAAGTGTTATCTAAAATATAAAATAAAAGGATACTTATTATATTGCAACCATAGTTAGGTGCAGAGAATAAACCAAGGTTAGGTGAATGGTTAGGTTAGGCAAAGAAACAAAAATGGTTGAACTTTTTCAAAGCTTCATGAAACTTCAAGTAAATCCAAAAAGCAACCATTTCTTTTCTTGCCTAAAAAGGAAATAAACAAAATAAATCAAAAAGTAAATGAAATCAAAACCCTAACCATTACATAACCATGGTTTAATCTAAACATACACCCAAACATTCATGTATCATCAAACATGATACAATCAAGTGCACAAAAATATATCACATATACAATGTGCACAACAAGTGAGAAAATCCATTTAAAGTGAACAAATACTAGTTATTGAAAAATAATATATCGAATATATAATTATAAATTAAATCATTAAATCAACACTTGATTTAACGATCCGGTCATATCGCATATGACCGACTAATATCCAATGTATCGGCTTATCGAATCAATCCTCGATTAAATAACTAAGTTATATCGCATACAACCAATCGACACATTTATCGCGAGAATAGAATATGGTATCACATACACGCATTATTCTCGGTCCCGCACATATCTCATATGCGCTCCTATTTCATTTCGCTTGAGCCAGGAAAGCTCTGTGTAGGACTCTGAAGACTCTCAATACGCCGGCAGCAGGTGATGATCATATCAAACACCCACAAGCCGCAAGCGGTCTGCTAAACGTAACGGCCATCCGGGTATTGAGCGATCAGAAGATCGATGAGCAAGCCCGCTCACACTCCTGTGAATCCAACCAGTAACACTTACCGTACAGTCCGGTCTCATCGTCTGATTTGTCGCATATCTTTCCTAGGGGTGGTAAACGTCAGACCCCAATAGCTCGATAAGTCGTGTCGATATGAGGTCTATAACAGTTCAAGAAACTACCGGTAACACTTACCAGTAAATCTCAGCAATCTTGGCCAGGGATTTCCGGTTATAGCCAATCGAACACAACGCAACATCAACTCCCTATACCGGGAGAGACGAATCCCCTCCTATCGCTCATTGCCTCCATATGATTCGGGACTGTACCCAAAAACCACCGTTTTGCACGCCTTCTTGGACGTGGTAAAGTGGAAATCAAAGCACAGTGGGAATCATACAAGACTCTATGACGATCTCGGGTCTACAGACTAACTTGTACTAGTGTCACCAGAGAACTGCCATCTGACGTAAGGTATAATACCATTTGGGAGTTCTCGGCGAGTACGTCCAGTGTACCCAGTCTCCACTGAGCACCCGTATATCATCTCTGATGTCAAACACCAATGGATATGGGATCATCCATCGCCCATCTGTATGGGCCGAGAAGGTATACGCTAGTCTACTCTGGTATATCGATGCCCCGTCTCGATACACCCACGACTAGGGACCTTGAAGGATGTACTTATGGACTACCATGTCCCCACTAGTATGATCCGCATCATAGTCCAGGTATTCAAGTACACATCCTAAGGGCTTTACCAACATGTAACAGAGAGACAATCAGTATACACGTTAAGGTAAAGAGAAACCAGATAGCATACTATCATGTCGAGCAAGAAAGTCCTCCCTACATACATCCCAGCATCCACTACAATATACATCCTATGTATAGTAATGGCCTCTAGGGCATACATATAACTAACAATCTCTCACTTGCACTAGGGCCATCTGATAGCAGTGGTTGTGGTATCTCATACTCAATCATCCCATAAAAGTCTCCCTCTGGGAAAAAGGCCTTTGTGAGTGGATCCGCCGTGTTGTCCTCTGAGTCTACTCTCCTAACCTCGATCTCTTTGGAGATCAACCATCTCCATGATCAGGGGATACTGCCTTAGAATATGTCTGGATCACTGATGGGACGGACGTTCCTTGGCAAAAGCCACAACTCCATTGTCACACAATGGGAGGAACTAAGTTCATCTCATGAACAAATATACACCCAGACAGCCTCTTTGGTAACATCTTAAGTAGCGATGTATCCAGCCTTTATCGTCTAGTATGCCACGGTATCTTGCTTGGAACTCTTCTAACATACCATCCCTTTACTAAGGGTAAAGACAATGCCTGTGACTGACATTCAGTCGTCCTTATCACCCTGGAACACTTCCAGTGATTCTCCCCAGGATCGATTGATACCATCTCATTACAACTAGTGAGTATCCTAACATCCAATTAGATCTATCTCATAGATCCAAAACCCAGGATTTAGGAGGTATCATTAAATCCTATATGGAGAATCCTTGTGATGAGCGGAGATTGACCGAGCGTAGCATAGGAAACTCCTTTCTTATCAAGAGTAAGTCATCCACATACTCTACGAGGATCACCACCATACTCCCTACTACCCTTTTGTTAATACAAGGTTCATCTACCATTTTGATGATGTCAAACTCATTGAGTAACACATCAAAACAGATGTTCCAACTCCGCGATGCATGTTTTATCACATAAAACATCTTGCACACGTTTCCGCTGCTCCCACTGTTTACGAAGCCCTCTGGTTGTGTACTTATAGACTCCCTTTTCTAAAACATCATTTAGAAAAGCTGTCATGATACCCAACCACCAGATATCGTAGTCATGGTATGTAGCCGTGGCAAGTAGGATCTGGATGGACTTAAGCATAGGCCCCAGAAAAGGTTTCATCATTATCCACGCCTGGTTGATGATGAAAACCTTTAACATGTCTAGCTTTGAAATTCTCAACTTTTCCATCTACACCAAGTAATCTTCTCAAGATATACTTGCTCCTGATGGGGATTTAACCCTTCAGATATAGCAACCAAAGTCCATACTTTGTTGGTGTATAAGGATTCCATCTCAGATCGCTAAGCATCCAGCCATTCTCACAGAGTCCCACTCTTGATGGCCAGCACGAAGCTAGTTGGGTCATCATCTCATGATGGAATCCTCGCTCCCACTGTCATAGAGAAACAGAAGTATCTCTCAGGAGGGTGAGAAAACCTACTAGATCGGCAGAGAGGCTGAGGTTCGTTAGTATCTACTGAATCCTTTGGTTCTACCAAATCATTTGCTGTAGTTTGTATAGCTGGAACCTTTCCAGTTGTACATAACAGACCTTGCCTCGAGCTTGTCCGGATTTTTCTTTTAGACATAGGCCGGACAACCCCAAATCTTAACTAGCTTAAGACATGGGCTCTTCCCATACCATATCTCATATGGAGTGGTAGGCTGTGATCTGATTCGAACCTAATTTAATAGGTACGCAGCTTCTCAAGTGCATAACCCCCAAAAGGAAACAGATAACTCAGTAGTACTCATCATAGAGCGCACCATATCGAATAGGGTGCTATTGCTCCGCCCCGATATACCATCATGCTATGGTCTATACGTAGGAGTAATGCTGAGAGAGAATCTCATTCTCCATTAGAATAGTCCAGGAATTCCGTGCTCAAGTATTCTCCTCCATGATCGCATCAAAGGACATAATACTTATACCCTCTTTGGTTCTCTACTTCTAACTTATATTCTGTGAATATCTCAAAAAGTTCGGACTTGTGTTTCAACAGGAACATATGTCTGAATCTTGAGAGACTATCAGAGAATCTAATGAAGTACAAAGAACCAGTCCTGACATGTGTAGACAGGGGAGCTTACATACGTCAACATGTATCAATCCCAAGAGTTCACTAACTCTTTCTCTGTTTCCAATAAACAGAGCTATGGTCATCTAATCTTTGTGACATGACTGGCAAGTTTCATAAGATGTAAATTCAAACTGATTTAAATATGCATCTAAAATGTAACTTCAGTCAGTCGGGTCGCATTGATATGACCTAGTCTACAATGCCTCAAGAAGGATTCGTTCATTTCTGAACTCTTCCTCTTGTGTGTGTTCTGTATACTAGGAACTGTAGTTTGATTTAGAACGTCAATGCTTTTAGATAACATGCCTGAACCGATCAACTCTTGATATAGGAAATGTTCAAAACATTATCCAACAATACAAAATTTTATCGTTTCTTTAGTAATAAAGTGACAGATATGATTTTGTATATCAGGTTCGGTATCTAATAGCATTTGTTCAGAATCAATGTATTCGTAATACAGGGTGACAGTGACCAACAGACTTGGCTGCAACACTTGCCCCGTTTTCTGCCTCATGAAACTTATCACCCGTTCTCAGTTCTCTACCTATCTGTAGCCCTATGTAACAGATTACATATCTGGGATCCTGATCCGGTATCAAATACCCAGGACGCAGAGGATATTGAGAAACAGTTCTTTGTAATGAACACACCCAAAGAAGATGCATCATATGCACTTTCTTCGTTTGGGCGGCACGGGAAATCTGGTATTCTCCAATTTCCTGCTCTGTCTTATAACAATTATAAGTTGGAGCTGGACCAACGTTCCCCAGCTCAGTATAACAAGCGGGTTCGGTCAATACATCCGTATTATTATCTTGATTAAGGTGTGATATGGTCGCTACCAGGAGAGAGAGAGAAGAAAACACTCAGCGTGCGCTCTTGCAAGATCAGATTGGTTATTTATTTTATCTAATCAGGATGGCTCCCACTGTTTTTATCAAATCTTCCTTCAAACCCGAAAAGGAAAGACTAGCCGGGATTAATTACACACTACAAGTTCGCCAATCTTTCAGCCAGGCCAGTATCGGTACTTTGAGGGAGGTCCCCCGTGCTTTCGCACGAACCTAATTACAGTAAACCTCGTTTTTCCAGAGGCGTAACCCCGTTGACACCTTTGTAGACACCTACTTGATCGGCTAATTGTAATGTGTAAAACTCTCCTAGGAGTAACTCTTACTCGCAGCGGGTATTGGAATCCAACTATCTCATAGAAGGTATGAAATCTCATTGCAAATTTCAACACTTAAAATTCCCGATAATATTTTGCCCCTAACCTCCTATGACCTTGACAAAGGCCAACAAACCATAGGAAGCTAGTCAAGTTCAACCCGTCATTTCCCGATTGAATTAAACCCACCCGCACGACCCTTGACAAAGGCCAACAAGGTCGCACGACTACCCTAACCCAATCTGCATCATATGCATAAGCAGATAAGCACCAGTCAGCTACCGCACACTACGCCTTGACAAAGGCCAACAAACGCAGCACGAATACTAACTACTACTTATCTGAAATGACGGAGGGCTACGACAGATTTTTCAGAAAACCTATTGCGTAATGAACTTGATATCGTTGTAGAATCAAATGATTTTAAAATAGAGTGTTTTTTAGGCTTTTCTAGTTTTGGTAAAGGAGTCACTCCCGGTGAAGGGATCGTCGGTCCTTTCCTCGTCGAATGAGGTGCGGGATATATCATATATATCACTGTGTAAAGCAGAAACTATAGAAGCAATCAAAAAGACAAACCGAGGGTTGTAGCATCTGTCAGTTATTGCTAAAGGAGTCACTCCCGGTGAAGGGATCTCGGTCCTTTCCTTATCGAATAAGGTGCAGGATATATCATATATACCGCTGTGCAAAGCAAGAACTGTAGCTACCTGTTTTATTTTTGAAATTCGATTCTACGACATCTTTAGGTTTCTTTTATTTCATTAATCTCATTAATGAAGTCTCATCATTTAAGTCACCTAAACATCACAGATAAATACGACGTACGCTTATGCCATCCGTGTTCGCCTCGATGTCCCCTCGTGCACCGTTAGGTTAGGTGACTAACGGCAGAGCGGGGAAGGGCTAGCGCGGGTGTAAAACATAAGTAACGTCTATATAATATATCATATATACTGTATACAGTATCTATCACAGAACATATCACATGATCACATCACAGATAACGCAGCAGAAAATATCATATGAAATATTGGATATACTAGGACGTCCGTGTTTTTAATACGAGCCAGTATAAAACACGGATTCCACGGTCGCGATGAATAGCCAAACCCACACCCCTAGACCCCTACGAGAGCGGCAAGCAACCCTACCAATTCTAGAGTTAGGAAACCCGGACTCGACTCCTCGAGATGGTCTCCCACTGGACTCCAAGACCCGGTTACTTGTGCCCTCCTCCTAGGGTCTATCCTAGTGCGGAAAAGTAAATAATATACAAACGGTGACATCTTCCGCAACCTGGAAGTGCCCCAATAAAAGAATATTACATACAAGTTTTTACATGAATGAAAATGAAAAACACTCATCTCACATAAAAACACCCGGCTATTCAAACACGACAATCCAATATAACATATCCAGCAACACATAACATCACCAGTCATCAACGTAAGTAAATATGCGCATCCCAATTGTCGTTGACATATAGCAACGAAACCGGCGATATCACATATTACACTTACGGTCATAGAAAAGAAAGTGTAAAACTACAACAGTTGGAATCCGCAACCTGCATAGACATCGCATGCCTAATCAAAAGAATTCCTTAGACATCACATGCCTAACAATTATAAACCCCGCATTTTAGTCTCATTATCGAAAACACTTTTCAATATCAAGTCGGGCAATTCAGCAAGATTCCCGACATCCTGATCGAATGCTCGTCGCAAACTTCAGTAGACGGTAGCACCCCCGATGCCGTCGACTAAGTGCACCAAGGCGGAACACCGCTGCCGCGAGCACCTGAACGGATGCTTTCGGCGACGGGGTTCTCCTACAGTCACTTGGTCGGGGCTAAGGGGTGTAGCTGTCTATTAAGTTTACCGGCGAGTATCCGCGTACGCTACGTGATTGCGACGGACTTTCGATCACATCAAAATTCCGTGGCAACCGATCAAGTGAGACTAAACCGCTAGATTTATAACATTCATTCAGTTATCTCATAACTTCTTGTGAATTCCAATTATTGAATCCCATTCCAGATAAATAGAAAATATTAAACTTTCCGATCGAACAGTCAAACACCCAAGTTTTCCCGAAACAGCTCAACACATGAAACAAGTTTAAAAACATCCAGTTCATGCCTCAGTACCAACGGTCCAGCAGTAGAAGGGTCAAGCCAACGCCTTACATGTGGCATGCCGTATTGCCCCAAACCCGAAGGTTCAAAGGGCAGTTCAAGACGGTCACATAATCGAGTTAAGGTTTGTTGTCTTCTAGAGGGACCATCGCGTTACTTGCACTACTTAGAACGTTATTAAACCACGGAAAGATCCAACACTTGGAAATTTCCCGACAGGGGAAAAGATGGGTATTTATATCCGGTCGAACTTTTTAACATATTCTAAAAATACCCGGAAAGCCACATAGACAAAGTCTGATAATCCGATCGAATCTACGAACTCCCAATACAACCCAGAAAACTCAACTCTTGAGTGCATATTAAAAATTCCCAGAAAATACAGCACCAAAATATAAGAATTACTGTGCAAAGATCAAAGGGAGAAGAGACAAAATGGCCGCGGAACCGCCGCATTAGCCATGCTAATGCCGCGGTTCCGCCGCACTTTGATGGAATTACGACCTCGTTTTTCACAGTAATTCTTATAAATCCCTGCTTATTTTTCTGCATATTTTTAATATAGAAAAATCCACATTTTCAAAAATTGTCCAGAGAGCAATTTGAGTTAGGGTTTCGATGTTCGTTCGGATTTCAAATGTCGTCTACACATTGCCTAAGGCTCTAGCTAGGCTCTGATACCACTGTAGGGTTCCTAGGCACTCTAACGAGGTCTCATAAGGCATCAACCATGCCAATTTAAAATTTTACAAGTGCCGAGAAACCCTAATACGGATCGTTGACTAGAGTTTAAGGCGAAACAAGCAACTAGTTAACAACTTAACTAAGTGAACGGAAATACAACCTTTGTAGATCCGGTCCTCCACCTCCATAGCTCCGCGATGAAGTCCCCTCGCTGCGATCATCGGATCCCGGGCTCTAGCGTCGGCTTCATCGGAGAAATAGGCGGGTTAGGTCGTCGACTTCGATGCCGAAGACGATCTACGTCGAGGCAACACAAGATCAAGCTCCAACTTCACCAAGCCATGAAGCTTGTGAAGAAAACACCCTATACTACTTGGCAAGTGGTAGAGGATGTAGAAATAGGAACTGGGTTCACTTTAGAATTGGATTTCTCACTCTTTTTCTCATTTCACCATTGAAGCTTGCAAGCTTTCACAAAGCTTGAAGAAGATGATATGATAAGTGTTATCTAAAATATAAAATATAAAATAAAAGGATACTTATCATATTGCAACCATAGTTAGGTGTAGAGAATAAACCAAGGTTAGGTGAATGGTTAGCTTAGGCAAAGAAACAAAAATGGTTGAACTTTTTCAAACTTCATGAAGCTTCAAATAAATCCAAAAAGCAACCATTTCTTTTCTTGCCTAAAAAGGAAATAAACAAAATAAATGAAAAAGTAAATAAAATCAAAGCCCGAACCATTACATAACCATGGTTTAATCTAAACATACACCCAAACATTCATGTATCATCAAACATGATACAATCAAGTGCACAAAAATATATCACATATACAATGTGCACAACAAGTGAGAAAATCCATTTAAAGTGAACAAATACTAGTTAATGTAAAGTAATATATCAAATATATAATTATACACCAAATCATTAAATCAACACTTGATTTAACGATCCGGTCTTATCGCATAAGACCGACTAATATCCAATGTATCGGCTTATCGAATCAATCCTCGATTCGATAACTAGGTTATATCGCATACAACAAATCGACACATTTATCGCGAGAATAGAATATGGTATCACATACACGCATTATTCTCAGTCCCGCACATATCTCATATGCGCTCCTATTTCGTTTCACTTGAGCCAGGAAACCTCTATGTAGGACTCTGAAGACTCGTCAATACGCCGGCAGCAGGTGATGATCATATCAAACACCCACAAGCCGCAAGCGGTCTGCTAAACGTAACGGCCACCTGGGTACTGAGCGATCAGAAGATCGACGAGCAAGCCCGCTCACACTCCTGTGAATCCAACCAGTAACATATACCGTACAGTCCGGTCTGATCGTCTGATATGTCGCATATCTTGCCTAGGGGTGGTAAACGTCAAACCCCAATAGCTCGATAAGTCGTGTCGATATGAGGTCTATAACAGTTCGAGAAACTACCGGTAACACTTACCTGTAAATCTCAGCAACCCTGGCCAGGGATTTCCGGTTATAGCCAATCGAACACAGCGCAACATCAACTCCCTATACCGGGAGAGACGAATCCCCTCCTATCGCTCATTGCCTCCATGTGATTCGGGACTATACCCAAAAACCACCATTTTGCACGCCCTCTTGGACGTGGTAAGGTGGAAATCAAAGCACAGTGGAAATCACACAAGACTCTATGACGATCTCGGGTCTACAGACTAACCTGTACTAGTGTCACCAGAGAACTGCCATCTGACGTAAGGTATAATACCATCTGGGAGTTCTCGGCGAGTCCGTCCAGTGTACCCAGTCTCCACTGAGCACCCGTATATCATCTCTGATGTCAAACACCAATGGATATGGGATCATCCATCGCCCATCTGTATGGGTCGAGAAGGTATACGCTAGTCTACTCTGGTATATCGATGCCCCGTCTCGATACACCCACGACTAGGGACCTTGAAGGATGTACTTATGGACTACCATGTCCCCACTAGTATGATCCGCATCATAGTCCAGGTAGTCAAGTATACATCCTAAGGGCTTTACCAACATGTAACAGAGAGACAATCGGTGTACACGTTAAGGTAAAGAGCAACCAGATAGCATACTATCATGTCGAGCAAGAAAGTCCTCCCTATATACGTCCCAGCATCCAGTACAATATGCATCCTATATATAGTAATGGCCTCTAGGGCATACATATAACTAACAGCTATAACTGGAAATCCCTGGCCAGGGTTGCACTGATTTACTGGTAAGTGTTATCAGTAGTTTCATGCTTGTTATGGACCTTACATCGGCATGACTTTTCGAGCTACCGGGGTCTGACGTTTACCACCCCTAGGCGAGATATGCGACATATCAGACAAACAGACCGGACTGTGCGGCAAGTGTTACTGGTTGGATTCATAGGAGTGTGAGCAAGCTTGCTCGTTGATCTTCTGATCGCTCAATACCCGGGTGGCCGTTACGTTTAGCAGACCGCTTGCGGCTTGTGGGTGTTTGATATGATCATCACCTACTGCCGGCGTATTGACGAGTCTTTAGAGTCCTACACAGGGGTTTCCTGGCTCATGAGAAGCGAAATAGGAGCGCAAATGAGATATGTGCGGGACCGAGAATAATACCAGTATGTGATACTGTATTCTATTCTCGCGATTTGTATCATCGGACGGTTATATGTGATATAGCCGAGTTACCGAATCAAGTGTTTATTCGATATATTGATACACTACATATTAGTCGGTTATATGCGATATGACCGGATCATTAAATCAAGTATTGATTTAATGATTTAATGTATAATTATATATTTGTTATATTACTTTATATTAACTAATATTTGTTCACTTAAGATTGATTTTCTCACTTGATATGCACAAGTTGTATATATGATATATGTTTGTGCACTAGTTTGTATCATGATTGATGATACATGCAAACTTGGGTGTGTGTATGACTTACACCATGTTTAGGTTAATGATTGGGTTTTATTTTCTTTTATTTATTGTTGGCGAAAATAAAATGGTGGCTTTCTTTGTTTTATGCTTGAAGCTTCATGAAGCTTTTTAGCATCTTCGAAAAAGTCTAACCATTTTGTTTTTTTCCTTGACCTAACCATCAACCTAAACTCTAGTTTACTCTCTACAAAAGTTAACTCACCCATGGTTGCAAGATGATAGACTTCACTTGATTATTCATTTTCCTTATTATTCATAATTATTCATTTTCTTTCTTCTTCATCTTCTTCAAGAAGAAGAAAGCTAGCTTGAAAATTTTCAAGTGAAGATTAAGAGTGAGAAATCCAAATCCAAAGTGAACCCACTTCCTATTTCTTCATCCTCTACCACATGCCATGTTGTATAGGGTTTTCTCTTCACAAAGTTTTTGACCAAGTGAAGGAATAGCTTGAGTTTGAGTCTCCCCGACGTAGATCATCTTCGGCCTCGAAGCCAACGACGTAGCCCGCTCATTTTGTTAGTTGTATGTATGCCCTAGAGGCCAGTATTGTACAGATGATGTATATTATATTTGATGCTTGGACATATATAGAGATAACTTTCTTGCTCGATATGATAGTATGCTATCTGGTTGCTCTTTATCTTAACATGTATACTTGTCTCTTCATACTGTCTTAGAGTTACATGTTGGTAAAGCCCTTACGATGTGTACTTGACTACCTGGACTATGATGCGGATCAAACTAGTGGGGACATGGTAGTCCATAAGTACATCCTTCAAGGTCCCTAGTCGTGGGTGTATCGAGACGGGGCATCGATACACCAGTGTAGACTAGCGTATACGCTTCTCGACCCATGAGATGGGCGATGGATGATCCCATATCCATTGGTGTTTGACATCAGAGATGGTATACGGGTGCTCAGTGGAGACTGGGTACACTGGACGGACTCGCCAAGAACTCCCAGATGGTATTATACCTCACGTCAGATGGCAGTTCTCAGGTGACACTTGTGCAGGTTAGTCTGTAGACCCGAGATCGTCATAGAGTCTTGTGTGATTCCCACTGTGCTTTGATTTCCACCTTACCACGTCCACAAGGGCGTGCAAAACGGTGGATTTTGGGTACAGTCCCGAGTCACATGGAGGCAATGAGCGATAGGAGGGGTTTCGTCTCTCCCGGTATTGGGGGTTGATGTTGCACTGTGCTCGATTGGCCGTAACAGGGAAGTCCCTAGCCATGGCTGATTAGAGATTTACTGGTAAGTGTTACCAGTAGTTTCTCGACCCGTTATGATCCTCACATCGGCATGACTTATCGGGTATTGGGGTCTGACGTTTACCACCCCTAGACTTGATATGCGACATATCAGACGAGGAGACCGGGCTGCACGGTAGTGTTGCCGGTTGGCTCGACGGGAGTTGTAGCAGGTTCGCTTGTTCTCTTCTGATCGTTCAATACCCAGATGGCCGTTACGTTTAGCTGACTGCTTGCGGCTTGGGGATGCTTGATATGATCATCACTCACTGCCGGCGTATTGACGAGTCTTAGAGTCCCACAAAGGAGTTACCTAGTCCAGGCGAAACGTTGTGGTGCGCGTATGCGATATGCGCAAGGACCCGATTAAAATGCGCGTATAGGATACCGTATATTGATCGGGCGGCTTGCTTTTGGTGGGGTCATATGTGATATGGCCGGATTGATAAATAAAGTGTTGATTTATCATTTAACCATTAGTTTTCTCACTTGAAATCTTTTCTTGTGCATGATGGATGTATGCATGCATGTATGCTTTCTTTCTTTTAGATTCATGCACAAATGGATGTGCATGCATACATACATACATACATCATCCTTCATGGTTGATTATATATTGAATATGATGGCAATATAAGACTCACACCATGGTTAAATATATGGATTATTATTTAATTTTTTGTTAAAACAAAAGATATAAAGAAAAGGATAATTCATGCTTTGTTTCTACACTCTTCTTAAACCTAACCATGCGCACCTACTCCTAACCATGAGTTAACCTTCTCTTTATGTTTTAACTCAAATTAAATAATATCTTAAATATTTAACCATGGTTTGATATGAGAAGGAAAAATATATATACATATATTTTCATTTTTCCTTCGAAGGGTTTTTCTTTTTCACTCTTGTTAAAAAGAAAGCCATCATCTTCTTCCTCCTTCACCATTTGCTCTCTAGACTTTAGTAGTGAGCAATATACTCATCAAGTTAGGTTTTTGAAGTGAGAAAAGCCACCACAACATCATTCTACAAAATTTTAGCCCACTTGTTTAGAGTGTTATCTTCATTTCTTCTCTTGAAAAGTGAAGTTGCAAGCTTGGGCTAGGAGCTTCGGGTGGATCGTCGTGGACACTAAGAGACTTCAAGCGAACCCTCCTCCAACCCTCAAGTGGCCAAGGAGTCTAGCGTAGGGAGCTACAAAGGTTGTACTCTCAAAACCCTAGCCTTTGTTACTTGTAATGTTTTGAAACCCTAATTTTCTAGGATACATCATTTGTATGCTTACTTAGCACCATAAAAATTTGATCTTTGTGACATGTGATGCTTCCAAACCTCTCATAGGGTGCTGGGTAAACCTAACGTTGGTATCAAAGCCGACCTAGAACATTAGGCGACACTTTTACGAAGCAAAAACTCCGATCGAACCAAAATACGACGTTTCAAGACCTTCTCTGGACATTTTTTAAAATCTGTCATTTTTCAGAATTAAGAATACATAAAAAATACAGCAGGAAAAACTAAGAAACACTGTGAAATACGAAGCCATGATCCATACAAACCGCCGCGGAACCGCGGCAAATCGTTGCTTAGGCCGCGGCTCCGCGGCCGTACAGAGACTTCATTGCTTCATATTTGCACAGTAATTCTTATAAATGCTTGTATATTGTTTTTGGTATGTTCAATCTGAATCTAGTACTGTATATTCTGGAGATGGTTTTGGACTCGACGATTCGATCGGAATTTTCATTTCGTTGCTTTTCCGGGTAAATTAGAAAGTATTGAAGTGTTCGAACGAGTATCATTTGCTCACTTTTCATGGGGTTTAAATATTCTGGAGATACGTGCAAGATTTTTTTTGTGGTGGACCCTCTAGAAGACAACAAACCTTAACTCGATTATGTGACCGTCTCGAACTACCCTTTGAACCTTAGGGTTTAGGGCAGTACGACGTGCCACATGTGAGGCGTTGGCTTGACCCTTCTATGGCTGGACCGCTACTACTGTGCCACACTCCGGGTTTTTGAACTCCGCTCAAGTGTTGAGCTTTAGGGAATCTTGGGTGTTTGATTATTCGTTCGAAAACTTTAATACTGTCTGTTTATCTGGAATGTGATACAATATGTGGAATTCATATAGTTTAGGCATGAAATACGAAGTATGTGATATTTCGCATTTATGATGTCTAAAGAGTATGTGGATTCCAAATATTGTAGTTTTACACTTTCTTTTCTGTGATCGTAAGTGTAGTATGTTTGATGTCGCCGGTTTCGTTGCTATACATCAACGACAATTGGGGTACGCATACTTACTTACGTTGATGATATGAGATATTATGTGTTACTGAGATATGATGTGCAGGATTGTCGCGATTGAATAGCCGGGAGGGTTTTATGTAAGGTGAGAGTTTTATATTTTCATTCATGTAAATTCAAATGTAATGTAATATTCTTTTATTTGGGGCACTTCCGGGTTGAGGTCGATGCCACCAGTGTTGTATATTATTTACTTTTCCGCATTAGGATGGACCCAAGGAGGGGAGCACAGGTGACCGGGTTCTGGGTTCAGTGGGAGGCCATCTCGAGGAGTCGAGATTGGGTCTCCTAAACTCTAGAATTGGTAGGGTCTCTTACCGCTCTCGTAGGGGTCCAGGGTGTGGGCTTGGCTATTCATCGCGACTGTGGAATCCGTATTTTCTATTATTAGCTAAATACTAAATACGGACGTCCTAGTATATCCCACATTATATCTATGTTACTGCTGCGATATCTGTGATGTGATCATTTGATGTGCTGTGATAGATACTTTATATAGTATATATGATATATTATATAAACGTTACTTATGTTTTGCACCCGCACTAGCCCTACCCTGCTCTGTCGTTAGTTACCTAACCTAACGGTGCACGAGGGGACATCGAGGCGAATGCGGATGGCATAAGTATACGCCGTATTTATCTGTGATGTTTAGGTGACTTAAATGATGGGACTTCATTAATGTGATTAATGAAAGAAAAGAAACCTAAAAGATATTGTAGAATCAAATTTTAAAATAAAAGGGTACCTACAGTCTTGCTTTGCATAGCGGTATATATAATATACCCTGCACCTTATTTGATGGGGAAAGAGCCGAGATCCCTTCACCGGGAGTGACCTCTTTAGCAAAACTGGCAGATGCTACAACACTCGATTTGACTTTTGATTGCTTTTGGAGTTTTGCTTTGCACAGTGATATATATAATATATCCCACACCTTATTCGATGAGGAAAGAGCCGAGATCCCTTCACCGGGAGTGACCTCTTTAGCAAAACTAATACAAGCCTCAAAATCACTCCATTTCAAAATTTCACTTGATTCTACAACGATATCAAGTTCATTACGCAATAGGTTTACCGAAAAACCTGTCGTAGCCCTCCGTTATTTCAGATAAATCCTACTTAGTATCCGTGCTACATTTGTTGACCTCCGTCAAGGCGTAGTGTGCGGTAGCTAACTAGTATTTATCTGCTTATGCATGTGATGCAGATTGGATTAGGGTAGTCGTACGACCTTGTTGACCTCCGTCAAAGGTCGTACGGGTGGGTTTGATTCAATCAAGAAATGACGGGTTGAACTTGACTTGCACCCTGTGGTTTGTTGACCTCCGTCAAGGTCATAGGATGCTTGGGGCAAAATATTATCAGGAATTTCAAGTGTTGAAATTTGCAATGAGATTGCATACCTTCTATGAGATAGTTGGATCCCGATACCCACTGCGAGTAATTGTTACTCCTGGGAGAGTTTTACACAGGACAATTAGCCAATCGAGTAGGTGTCTAGAAAGGTGTTGACGGGGTTACGCCTCTGGGAAAACGAGGTTTACTTTAATTAGGTCCGTGCGAATGCACGGGGAACCTCCCTCAAAGTACCGACACTGGCCTGGCTGAAAGATCGGCGAAGTTGTAGGGTGTAATTAATCCCGGCTAATCTTTCCTTTTAGGGTTTGAAGGAAGATTTGATAAAAACAGTGGGAGCCATCCTGATTAGATAAGATAATAACCAATCTGATCTTGCAAGAGCATACGCTAAAGTGTTTTCTTCTTTCTCTCTCCAGGTAGCGACCATGTCATGCCTAATAATATGGATGTATAGACCGAACCCGCAAGTTATACTGTGCGGGGGAACGTCGGTTCCGTTCTTTCTTATAAGAGTTATAAGACTGAACATGACATAGGGGAATACCAGGATTCCCATGCCACCCAAATCAAGAAAGTACATGATGATGCATTTTCTTCGGGTGTGTTCGTTACAGAGAATTGTTTCTCCATTTGCCCTACGTCCTGGGTATTAGATACCGGGTCAGGATCCCATATATGTAATCAGTTACATGGGCTTAGGAAAGGTAGAGAACTTGGAGATGGTGATAAAGACATAAGAGTTGGAAATGGTGCAATTGTTGCAGCTAAGACTGTCGGGGAATATCACCTTGCATTACCAACTGGTAATACATTGGTTCTGAACGAATGCTATTACATGCCGAACCTGATATGCAACATTATATCGGTTTCTTTATTGAGTAAAGAGGGATATAATTTTGTATTACAGGATAATGTTATGAACATTTTCCGTAACCAAAAGTTGGTTGGATCAGGCACGTTGTGCAATGGCATTTATGTTCTAAATCAATCAACAGTTCCGAGTATAACAAACACACACAAGAGGAAGAGTTCAGAACTGAACGAATCCTTCTTGTGGCATTGTAGACTGGGTCACATCAATGCGACAAGACTAGCTAAGTTACATAAAGATGGATATTTGAATCCGTTTGAATTTTCATCTTATGACACTTGCCAGTCATGTCTCAAAGGCAAGATGACCAAAACTCCGTTTACGAGACACGGAGAAAGAGTTACTGAACTCTTGGGACTGATACATAGTGATGTATGCGGTCCCATGTCTACACATGCCAGGGATGGTTCTTTGTACTTCATTACATTCACTGACGATCTCTCTAGGTTCGGGTATGTGTTCCTGATGAAACACAAATCAGAAGCTTTTGAGAAATTTAGAGAATATAAACAAGAAGTCGAGAACCAAACCGGAAAAACTATTAAAATCCTACGATCTGATCGAGGAGGTGAATACTTAAGCATTGAATTCCTGGACTTCCTAAAAGAGAATGGGATTCTCTCTCAGCTGACTCCTCCATATACACCACAGCACAACGGTGTATCAGAACGGAGGAACCGCACCCTATTGGATATGGTGTGCTCTATGATGAGTGTAGCTGAGTTACCTATTTCCTTTTGGGGATATGCACTGGAAACAGCAGCATACCTACTGAATAGGGTTCCTACCAAATCTGTGCCTACCACCCCATATGAGATATGGGAATGGAAGAGACCATATCTTAATTTTATTAAGATATGGGGTTGCCCAGCCTATGTCAAAAGACAAAAACCGGACAAACTTGAGGCAAGGTCTGTTTTGTGCAAGTTTGTTGGATATCCCAAGCATTCGCGAGGGTATATCTTCTACCACAGTGAGGAACAAAGGGTGTTTGTTGCTCAACATGCCACCTTTTTAGAAAAAGAATTTCTTGCAAAAGAGATTAGTGGCCCTGAGGTTGCACCGGAAGAAGTTTCAGCTATACAAACTACAACAGAAGATTTGGTAGAACCACAGGATTCGGTAGTTCCCGATGAACCCCAGCCACTCCACCGATCTAGTAGGGTTCCTCGCCCACCTGAGAGATACTATGGTTTTCTCATGGATGGTGGAAGCGAGGATTGCATCATGGAGGATGATGACCCAAGTAGCTTTGAGCAGGCCATCACGAGTGGGGACTCAGTGAAATGGCTGGATGCTATGCGGTCCGAGATGGAATCCATGTACACCAACGAAGTATGCACTTTGGAAGATGCTCCTGAAGGGGTAAAACCCATTGGGAGCAAGTGGATCTTCAAGAAAAAACTTGGTGTAGATGGGAAAGTGGAGACTTTCAAAGCTAGACTTGTTGCAAAGGGTTTTCGTCAAAGACCAGGTGTGGACTATGACGAAACCTTTTCTCCAGTGGCTATGCTTAAATCCATCTGGATCATGCTTGCCATCGCTGCATATCATGATTACGAAATCTGGCAAATGGATGTTAAGACCGCCTTTGTAAACGGTAATTTAGAAGAGTGCATGTACATGACTCAGCCAGAGGGCTTCGTAGATAGTGGGAGCAGTGGGAAGGTGTGCAAGCTGCTTAAATCCATTTATGGATTAAAACAAGCATCGCGGAGTTGGAACATCTGCTTTGACGTCGTTATCAAAGATTTTGATTTCGTCAAAAACGTAGATGAACCTTGTATCTACAAGAAGGTGGCAGAGAGTAAGGTTGTCTTCCTCGTATTGTACGTGGACGACATACTCTTCATACGAAATGATATTCCTATGCTGCAATCGGTCAAGCTCTTCTTATCATAAAGATTCTCAATGAAAGATCTTGGTGATGCCTCCTGCAAATTGGGAATTAGGATCTATAGAGATAGATCCAAACGGATATTGGGATTGTCCCAATCCAGGTACATTGACACCATACTAAAGAGGTTTAGTATGGAAGAATCCAAGCGTGGGAACTTACCCACGATCTCTGGAGTCACTCTCTCTAAAGAGATGTCTCCCAAGACTGATTTGGAGAGAGCTCGCATGCAAGGGATACCCTATGCTTCGGCTGTAGGCTCTATCATGTACGCGATGCTATGTACCAGACCCGATGTAGCATACTCACTAAGTGTAGTGAGCAGGTATCAAGCTGATCCTGGAGAGAGTCACTGGACAGCTGTGAAGAGCATTCTCAAGTACTTGCGAAGGACTAAAGAGATGCTCTTGGTGTATGGTAACGGAGAACTCCAAGTGGAGTCCTTTACCGATTCGAGCTTCCAGAGTGATAAGGACGACTCTAAGTCGCAGTCGGGATTTGTCTTTACCCTTTACGGAGGGGCGGTTAGCTGGAAGAGTTCCAAGCAGGAAACCGTGGCAGACTCGACGATGGAGGCTGAATACATTGCTGCCAGCGATGCTGCCAAAGAGCCTGTCTGGATCAAGAAGTTCATTACTGAACTTAGAGTGGTTACATCCATTGAGCATCCAATACCTTTGTATTGCAATAACAATGGAGCGGTGACTTTGGCCAAGGAACCCTGGTCCCATCAGCGATCCAGGCATATTCTAAGGCGGTATCACCTGATCCGGGAGATAGTTGATCGCCGGGAGATCGAGGTCAGGAGGGTTGACACGAAGAATAACACAGCGGATCCACTCACGAAGGCCATTTCCCAAACACAGTTTGAGAGACTCTTCGGGATGCTCGGTATGCGATACTACAGCAACTGGCCCTAGTGCAAGTGGGTGATTGTTAGTTGTATGTATGCCCTAGAGGCCAGTATTGTACAGATGATGTATATTATATTGGATGCTTGGACATATATAGAGATGACTTTCTTGCTCGATATGATAGTATGCTATCTGGTTGCTCTTTATCTTAACATGTATACTTGTCTCTTTATACTGTCTAAGAGTTGCATGTTGGTAAAGCCCTTAGGATGTGTACTTGACTACCTGGACTATGATGCGGATCATACTAGTGGGGACATGGTAGTCCATAAGTACATCCTTCAAGGTCCCTAGTAGTGGGTGTATCGAGATGGGGCATCGATACACCAGTGTAGACTAGCGTATACGCGTCTCGACCCATGAGATGGGCGATGGATGATCCCATATCCATTGGTGTTTGATATCAGAGATGGTATACGGGTGCTCAGTGGAGACTGGGTACACTGGACGGACTCGCCGAGAACTCCCAGATGGTATTATACCTCACGTCAGATGGCAGTTCTAAGGTGACACTTGTGCAGGTTAGTCTGTAGACCCGAGATCGTCATAGAGTCTTGTCTGATTCCCACTGTGCTTTGATTTCTACCTTACCACGTCCACAAGGGCGTGCAAAACGGTGGTTTTTGGGTACAGTCCCGATTCACATGGAGGCAATGAGCGATAGGAGGGGTTTCGTCTCTCCCGGTATTGGGGGTTGATGTTTCACTGTGCTCGATTGGCCGTAACAGGGAAGTCCCTGGCCAGGGCTGATTAGAGATTTACTGGTAAGTGTTACCAGTAATTTCTCGACCCGTTATGAGCCTCACATCGGCACGACTTATCGGTTATTGGGGTCTGACGTTTACCACCCCTAGACTTGATATGCGACATATCAGACGAGGAGACCGGACTGCACGGTAGTGTTGCCGGTTGGCTCGACGGGAGTTGTAGCAGGTTCGCTTGTTCTCTTCTGATCGTTCAATACCTGGATGGCCGTTACGTTTAGCTGACCGCTTGCGGCTTGGGGGTGCTTGATATGATCATCACTCACTGCCGGCGTATTGACGAGTCTTAGAGTCCCACAAAGGAGTTACCTAGTCCAGGCGAAACGTTGTGGTGCGCGTATGCGATATGCGCAAGGACCCGATTAAAATGCGCGTATAGGATACCGTATATTGATCGGGCGGCTTGCTTTTGGTGGGGTCATATGTGATATGGCCGGATTGATAAATCAAGTGTTGATTTATCATTTAACCATTAGTTTTCTCACTTGAAATCTTTTCTTGTGCATGATGGATGTATGCATGCATGTATACTTTATTTCTTTTAGATTCATGCACATATGGATGTGCATACATACATACATACATCATCCTTCATGGTTGATTACACATTGAATATGATGGCAATATAAGACTCACACCATGGTTAAATATATGGATTACAATTTAATTTTTTGTTAAAACAAAAGATATAAAGAAAAGGATAATTCATGCTTAGTTTCTACACTCTTCTTAAACCTAACCATGCTCACCTACTCCTAACCATGAGTTAAGCTTCTCTTTGTGTTTTAACTCAAATTAAATAATATCGTAAACATTTAACCATGGTTTGAGATGAGAAGTAAAAATATATATACATATATTTTCATTTTTCCTTAGAAGAGTTTTTCTTTTTCACTCTTGTTAAAAAGAAAGCCATCATCTTCTTCCTCCTTCACCATTTGCTCTCTAGACTTTTGTAGTGAGCAATATACTCATCAAGTTAGGTTTTTGAAGTGAGAACAGCCACCACAACATCATTCTACACAAGTTTAGCCCACTTGTTTAGCGTGTTATCTTCATTTCTTCTCTTGAAAAGTGAAGTTGCAAGCTTGGGCTAGGAGCTTCAGGTGGATCGTCGTGGACACTAGGAGACTTCAAGTGAACCCTCCTCCAACCCTCAAATGGCCAAGGAGTCTAGCATAGGGAGCTACAAAGGTTGTACTCTCAAAACCCTAGCCTTTGTTACTTGTAATGTTTTGAAACTTTAATTTTCTAGGATACATCCTTTGTATGCTTACTTAGCACCATAAAAATTTGATCTTTGTGACATGTGATGCTTCCAAACCTCTCATAGGGTGCTGGGTAAACCTAACACATTTCTCCGATGAAACCATCGCTAGGGTCCGGGATCCCGATGATCGCAGCGAAGGGACGTCAACACGGAGCTTTAGAAGTGAATGACCGGATCTACAAAGGTTGTAATCCCTTTCACTATATAGTAAAGTTGTTTGCTTGTTTGTTTTTCGCCTTACCTCTAGTAAACGATTTAGATTAAGGTTGTTCGGCATATCCAATTTTTTATTTTGGCATGGTTGATGCCTTGTAGAACCTCATGAGTGTGCCTAGGAACCCTACAGTATCTGGGGAATGGCCTTTGTGAGTGGATCCGTAATGTTGTTCTTCGTGTCAACCCTCCTGACCTCGATCTCCCGGCGATCAACTATCTCCCGGATCAGGTGATACAGCCTCAGAATATGCCTGGATCGCTGATGGGAGCTGGGTTCCTTGGCCAAAGCCACCGCTCCATTGTTATCACAATACAAAGGTATTGGATGCTCAATAGATGGAACCACTCCAAGTTCTATAATGAACTTCTTGATCCAGAAAGCCTCTTTGGCGGCATCGTTGGCAGCGATGTATTCAGCCTCCATCGTCGAGTCTACCACGGTTTCCTGCTTAGAACTCTTCCAGCTAACCGCCCCTCCGTAAAGGGTAAAGACAAATCCGGAGTGCGACTTAGAGTCGTCCTTATCACTCTGGAAGCTCGAATCGGTAAATGACTCCACTTGGAGTTCTCCGTTACTATACACCAAGAGCATCTCCTTAGTCCTTCGTAAGTACTTGAGAATGCTCTTCACAGCTGTCCAGTGACACTCTCCAGGATCAGCTTGATACCTACTCACTACACTTAGAGAGTATGCTACATCGGGTCTGGTACATAGCTGTTAGTGTATATGCCCTAGAGGCCATTACTGTATCATACTAGTTTGTATATTACTTAATGGAAGCTTGGGATATTCACCTTATATAAACAATCTTGCTCAATATAGTAGTATGCTACTTGGTTTGTTTCTACTTCAATGTGTACATGTGTTTATTTTGCGATATCACCTATACGCATTAGTGGAGCCCTTAGGATCTTTGCTTGATTACCAGCGTTGTGATGGCAGTCACACTAGTTGGGGCTGGGTAATCTATAAGCACATCCTTATACAGGTCCCTAGTCGCAGGACTATCGAGACAGGGCATCGATACTCCGGAGTAGACTAGCGTATGCGCTTCTCATCCCAATGTGGGAGATGGTCTGTCCCACAGCCATCAGTACGTCGTACTGGAGATAGTATACGGGTGCTCGTTAGGTTACGAGTACACTGGACAGGACTCGTCGGGAACTGACAGGTTGGTATTATACCTATCGTCAGTTATCAGTTCCCAGGTGACATGAGTACAGCTTAGTCCGCTGACTTGACACTGGCACTTCGCCTCAAGTGTGTTCCCACTGCACTTTGATCACTACCCTACCACGGCTCAAAGGAGTCGTGCAAACAGGTAGTGGTTGGGTGCAGTCCCGAAGCACTTGGAGGCAGTGACGGTTAGACAGGATTCGTCTCTCCCGGTATTGGGGGTTGACATCGCGCTGTGTCTAGGAGAGCCATTACACGAGTAGTCCCTGGCCAGGGCAAGCGAGATATACTGGTAGGCTTCCAGTGTCATCTCAGGGTGTTTTGGGCTTCACTCCGACACGACTTGTACCGCTATTGGGGGACTGACGTTTTACCGCCCCCTAGGCCCGACATGCGATGTATCAGACGAACAGACCGGACTGTACGGAGAATGTCACATTCAGACTCAGTAGGAGTTCAGATGGGGTTCACCTCGTCAGCCTTCTTGTCGGCGTCTACATGGGGACCGTTACGCACAGCTAGTGCCGCTTGCGGTCTGTGGTTAAACCCACTGCCAGCGTAGTGTCGAGTCTTTAGAGTCCCACACAGAGGGTATTCGCCTCTGGGCAAAACAGAGTAGAGGTCGCATGGTTTTGCGACAGGGTTCGTTCTCATCCGCGCACTTGTGCACGTTTGGAGTCCGGACGGATATTGCCAGCGGGCTCTGGTTTGAGCCAGATACTGGTATATGTTTTGGGGGTTGCTTTTATATCTCGGTATTCTTGTTCCTCGGAACGAGAATGCAGGTGTGTATGCACAGTTGCTTGAGGCGGAGGATGAGGTTTTTCATTAGGGTTTCGGAACGGGTGCGTATGCACAGCCGACAGTCGTCATTTTCCAAACCCTAATAGATTTATGAAATATCAATTAATAATAGTAATTAAATGAAATATTGTTATGGTTGATTTTATTGACTTGTTGACCATGGTTGACTTGTTGACCATGGTTGAATGTTGACCACCATCATGCTTTGCAAGGATTCTCCTTGATTCTTGCTTACACTCATTTATTGAAAGTTATGATAGTGGTCATTCCAAATACAACCATCAACTATTTCATTTTTGATTTATTATTATTAATTAGATAATTCCTTTTCTTTTAGTTATGGTTGCAAAAGAAAAGAGCTCATTCTATCATTTAGCTTCTCTCTCCTCACTTCATCTTCTTCTTCCTCTAGCCAAAGGAGAATCCTTCTCATGTGTTGAGAATCCCTCTCCTTAAAAGAAAAGCACCCCTTAGACACTCTCTACTCACTCTAGGATCAAGGGTTTAGCAAGCCGGAGATTCTAGTTCACTCAAAGTTCGAGAAAGAGCCCGAAGGTTGAACCCTCAGGTGGATCCATCTTCGACGGAAGAAGGCGACGAGAAGAGAACCATCAACCTCTACAAGGTTTCAAGAAGAAGGAGTTCAAGTTTAGGTATAACCATCTTTCCGAGTAGCTAACTCTCTTTAGCTTGTTTGCTAGCTTTAGTTTAGGAAAAGATCCCGACTTTGTTAGTCCATGTTGCCCCATGCGCTAAAAATTTGATTTTTATACCGTTTCCGCCTCCCCGTAAGAACCGGGGGTCGCAACGTGGACTTACAGTGGTATCAGAGCCTAACTAAACTTAAACTAGCTTGGTAGTGAAGTGTAACGAAGTTCGGAACCGAAAAAATCCAAAATCCAAACTTTTACAAAACCCTAGTTTCTGTTAAAAATTTTTCTGGTCAAAACAAGATTTGTTATACACCTAAAATCGGCTCAGGGTTTTGTGTGAACACCCAAGAAAAACGATCCCCTGATTCCTTCAAACAGCCACGTTTCTGCGGCATGAGGTAGGTATTTGCCGCGGAACCGCCGCCGTGTGGGGTCCTCTTGTAATCGGGTTTCGTGCAGTGTTCTTCTGGTAGGGTTTTGGGATTTTTCAAATATATTATATGTGCCCAGATTTTCCAGAACAGAAATTTGCTTTTGGGGTCCTATAATTCCGTATTTTTTTCCGAACTTCACCGCACTTTGACTATGATGGTTATATCTGTGATGTTTGCATGTATTGAACGTCGGCTAATCGCTATAAGTCGATTAGTCGGGATTATACATCTCTGTGATCTGTGTTTCATATTGGAATGTGTATATGAATGTGTTGGACTGTCGCGGGTGAATAGCCGGGGTGGATGTGAGATGAGCTTTTGTTTTTCTTTCATTCATTTGTAAATGTAAATTGATGTAATAATATTATTTGTATGGCCGCACAACCGGGTCGGGGTTGTAGCCATCATTGTATAATTCTTTTTACTGTTTTTGCTCCTAGGATAGACCCATGGAGGGGTGCACAAACTACCGGGTACTTGGCGGGTAGTTTGCCGCACCCGTAGGGGTCTTGGGTGGGGTATTTTCTATTCACCGCGACCGTGTAATCCGCTTTTTGTTGCAGGCTCGAACGGATTGCGGATCACTAGTATATCCAATATATTCATCTGTGATCTGTAATGTCTATCATTGCTTTATATTTAGGCGTTGCTTATGTTTTACAGCCGCGCTAGCCCAGCCCCCGCTCTGTCGTTAGTTAAGTAACCTAACGGGTGATGACGGGACCCCGTGGCGAATGCGAATGTCATAAGCGTACGTCATATTTTGGTTGTTTTCTGCAATGGTAGGATTAAATGATGGGACGCATTAAAAGAACTAATGCAAGAATATCACGCATTAAAAGAACTAATGCAAGATAATAAACCAAGCTAAAGTCGTTGGAACACTTTCGAAAAACCACTCGGTTCTTTTCAAAACTAACTTTTAAATGCGGAGCTTGAGCCACTCCTTCTAAAAGCTATCTCGTTCCATCGATTATATCAAGTTCACTACGTTCACGGTTTCGCCAAAACTATTCGTAGCCCTCCATCATTTCAGTTAAATATACGGTAGTATTCAAGCTATGTATTTTGACCTCACGCCAAGGCATAGTGATTGGTAGCTGCCGGATATTTATCTGTTGCATAGATAGAATGCGTTGGTTTGAGACAGTCGTACTGCCATTTTGGCCTACGTCAAGGGTAGGTACGGGTGGGTTCAAATTAACCAGGATAATGATGGGAAGAACTTGACATGTGACTTATGACATTTTGACCTCACGCCAAGGTCATAAGAGCATGGGGCAAAAATCCACATCGGGAGTTTCACAAGTACTGAAACTTGCTAGATTTGCATACTATTTGGAGTGTGATGATTCTGGTAGGATTCCTTCAGTTTCGTCACGCGATGATATTTGGATCCCGATCCTACTGTGAGTATATGCTACTCCTCGGGAAATTTCTCACTAAACGATCAATGCTATAAACCTAGTAGGTGCCTAGAAAGGTGTTAGCGGGGCTACGCCCCCAGGGAAAAGAGGTTCTTAAATTAAGGAACTTCGCGAAAGCGTTGGAAAACCTCCCTCGAAGTACCGACATTGGCCTGGCTGAACGGTTAAGCAAGTATTGTGCGGTGGGATTGATCCCGGCTAATTCTTCCTTTGTGGTTTGAGGAGGGATTTGAGAGACAGTGGGAGCCATCCTGTTTAGACAAATTAAAAACCATTCTAAACTTGCAAGAGCATCGTGCTAAGTGTTTCTTCTCTTCCCCTGCAGCGACCAAATCGAAATGACTGGACTTAAGTTACTTCTAGATAAAAACATACTGACAGGGCCAAACTACAAAGATTGGCTCAGGAATGTCAAAATGGCAATCACTTACGACAAGCTGGGGTATCTTCTTACCACCAAAGCTCCCCCCGTCCCAGGTCCCACCTCCAGCGTCGCGGATAAGGAAATCTGTAAGACTTGGGAGATTGATTGCGCGAAGGCCAGGTGCCTCGTGCTTGCCTCTATGGACAACGATCACCAGAGGAGGCACGAGAATATGGACTTGGAGTCCATATTTCTCCATACAAAAGAACTGTATGGAGAGCAGTCTCGTATCGCAAGATACGAAGTGTCGAAGAAGTTATTTTCGACAAAGTTGGCCGTCGGATCATTGGTAGCGGACCACGTGCTTAAGATGATTGGCTACACTGAGGAGCTCGCGGAACTTGGGACCACGTTGGACAGTGAACTCTATACGGATTTAATTCTCCAGTCCCTTCCATCCACTTACGCCCAGTTCATACTGAATTTCAACTTGCAAGAAAAGGAAGTTGAACTTTCAGAACTCCTCAACATGCTGAAGAGCGCAGAGGGCACCCTACAGAAGGGTAGGGAAACACCCGCTTTGTTTGTAGGAGGATCTTCTTCCTCTAGGTCCAAGGCGAAAGCCAAGGGAAAGAGGAAGAAAGCCCTCGCCAAACCAAGAGGCGGTGTTAGTAAAGTGGGTACGAAGTGTTAGTTATATGTATGCCCTAGAGGCCATTACTGTACATAGGATGTATATTGTAGTGGATGCTGGGACGTATATAGGGAGGACTTTCTTGCTCGACATGATAGTATGCTATCTGGTTGAACTTTACCTTAACGTGTATACTGATTGTGTAAGTGCACGGCGGCGCCCCGGCCGTCAAACCGACGCCGGAATGCGGAAACGGTGATAAACTTAAATTTTTACGGACTTTGCAAACCGGCACCACCGCGCACTAAACTCCGGATCGTAACCATTAACAAGTCTACGCTACTAATAAGAAAGGGAAGAGATGTATACCGACGATCCAAGTCCTCCGGTCTTCATCTCCACTCCGATCTCCTTGCGGGATCTCCGTCCACATCGTCGCCTCCTCGCCGGAAAGGGCACCACATCGCCTTCGTCTTTTACGGGCTCCCGCCTCAATACCGAGGCAACTCGAGCATGAAGCCGGCAACTCGACATGCTCAAGATATGCTGTAGAATGTAGTGTAGAAGATGCTTGTCTCTTTGGGGTTATGTTGTTGCCAATGAGGATGATGGAGGAAACAAGGATTAGAAAAGTGGTGCTTGCATTTTTCTAGCATGAAAACAAGATCAAGAAAGAAAAACTCTCAACAATGAAGCTCTCTCTTCTTCTTCTCATAACCATGAAAGACTTCTTCATCAAGTGAGAATAAAGGGTGGAGGAAAAACCATATGAAGCTAGAAGGGAGGTGAGTGTAGGAGAAGTCAAGAGGTGACCACAAACAAACATGAACCATGCTTGTTCTACTATTCAACCCATACCCTTTCAATCACAATAAAAAGCAAGTCAATGGTGCAAGATATGAAAGCCATCATAATCAATACAATTGCAAGAAACCCCCCCACAAAGTGTTATTTGCAAAACTGCAAATAACCCCCTCCATCGAAAAAGTCCGGCCGGGAAAGAACAAAGGAAAACCGGCCGGAACGGAATGCAAACTGGCAACTCCAGAAAACTGGTCCCGTAATAAATTACAGGAAAACCCCAATACTGTGCATACACACCCGCATCTGTATTCCGTCCGGATACAAATGCAATGAGACAAAATCTACACTGTACTAAACTAAGACCAGCTTAAGCCAAAGCCGGCTAGTTAAATCCGTTCGATCCTGATCCGTGCAATACCGCACGTATCAGATCAAACCCTGCCATATAACTATACGGCCACTAGTACAAAACTGTCCGATCCTGATCCGTGCAATACCGCACGTATCTGATCGGACCTTGCCATATCTCCATACGGCCTCTACAGCGTTTCGCCCGAAACCTGAGTAACTGAAAATGTGGTAGACTCTAAAGACTCGTCAATACTATGGCTGTGGATTTAACCACTAGCACATCAGAGGTATAAGCCAATACGTAACGGGCCACCAGCTATTGACTAAAAGGGACGTCGATGAGCGAACTCATCCTGACACCCTACTGAGCCTGTCAGTGACAATATCCGTGCAGTCCGGTCCGTTCGTCTATGAGTATCGCATGGCGGGCCTAGGGGGTTGGTAAAAGTCAGACCCCCAAAAGCGGTACAAGTCGTGTCGGAGTGTAGCCCAGAACACCCTGAGATACTACTGGAATACCTACCAGTAAATCTCCTTGCCTTGGCCAAGGACTTTGTGTAATGGCTCTCCTAGACACAGCACGACCTCACCCCCAATACCGGGAGAGACGAACCCCTGAAGATACGCTCACTGCCTCCATGTGGCTCGGGACTGTACCCAACTAAAACCTGTTTGCACGACTCCTTTGAGCCGTGGTAGGGTAGTAATCAAAGTACAGTGGGAACTCACACGAGACAAATGACGATCCCCAGGTCGATGAACTAACCTGCACACATGTCACCAGGGAACTGCCATCTGACGTCTGGTATATGACCAACTAGCATGTTCCCGGCGAGTCCTGTCCGGTGTACTCATAACCCAATGAGCACCTGTATACATCTTAGGTGATCCAACTGACACCAGTGGCTTGTGAGACCGGCCACCGCCCCTCGTCGGGGTCTCGACTGTATACACTAGTCTACTAATGGAGTATCGATGCCCGGTCTCGAAACTCCCACGACTAGGGACCTTTTAAGGATATGCTTGTAGACCCCCAGCTCCCACTTATATGATCGCCCTCATACTGCTGGTGGTCAAGCAAGAATCCTAGGGGCTCTATCAACGTGTAATAGCGACGTGTCATGTCACCTAAAGCAGTACACGATGATAAAGGTAAACCAGATAGCATACTATCATCTCGAGTAAGACTGTCCTACCGGGATAGGTCCTCCCTCAATCATTGCAATCACGTACCTGTGATCCAATAATTGACTCTGAGGGCACTACCTCCAACAATCTCCCACTTGCACTCAAGGCTAATTATTGCGATGTCGCATACTCACAGCCCGTGTGATACCGAACACCCAACTCCTCTACTAGTCAGTCTCACAAAGCTCGTTTGCGGAACTATTGCGTTCGAGGAATAGCCTCAGTGAGTGGATCCGCTTAGTTGTTTCTTTCCATGTCTCTCTATATCTCAAGTTCGCGGAGAAAGCCATCTCCCGAAATGAGCAAAATCAGTCTTAGAATATGTCTGGATGTCTGATGGGACCTAGCTCATAAATGAACTCCAAATCCAAACTTCTTAGACTGTATTGACAACTGAACTTAATCAGTGTCCTGCGCGCCATGCCTCCCTCAGTATTGCCTTGGATCACCTGTCCAAAATACTGCCCTACATCAGAGGGAAAACTATAACTCTGACAACCTCCTTGTCGTTCATGTCACCTTGGAAGCCTGGAATGATAACCGTCTCATGAATGAGGCTGTCGTTATCATATCCCTAGAACATCCACTTATGTTCTAAAACTGCTTCCGACTGTTTCTCCAGGATTGGATTAATGTCAACTTATTGCATCTAGTGCAAGAACAACATCTGGTGTGGTACTTGACATCTCATGATTGACTTAATTGCCTAAGCAAGTGATCTGCCAATCATGCACGTCCCTCTCCCCTTTAGTCTGTAAGACACCTTTAGAGAGGGTGACTCCATTACCTGCAGGTACACTACCGTGCCAGGAGTCGTCCATCCTAAATACTCTTAGAATGCTGTCAAGTACCACGATTGGGAAACCACCCAAATCTAGATCTAAAACCATAGATCCGGTAACCAGTATGTCAGATATAAAATCCATTTCCTTTGTGGAGAAACCACTGTGTGACGACCAAAGTATAACCGATTGTAGTATAGGAGTTTCTTTTCCTATTCTGTGTATGTCATCCAGATACCAGGACATCACACCCTACTACCTTCTCAACAGATCCATCCCCTTTTCTGATGAAGTCAAACCCATGACTGTCACGTCAGAAATAGATGATCTATCTCCGCTACATTTGCTCTAGTCTATAAATAGACATGAGCTACCTGTCCACCAATGCTTCCGCTGCTCCCACTGACTACGACAACCCTCTGGCAGAGTCATATAGACGTACACTTCTAAAACTAGTTTAGAATGACGCTATACTCATCCTCCCGTCGGGTCTCGCAGCCTGGAACAACAGCAATGGTAATTGTGGGTAAACAAGAACTTCCCTGTCACCGTCCTTGAGGCCACCGTAGTACCTCTCGGGTGCCTGAAGTTACCCACCTTATCTGCGGAGTGGCCAATGGAATGTCAATCCAGATTGAATCTTTAGGTTCCTTATCAAATCTTCAGTAATCGTTTGTGGTTCTGGAATCACTTCCAGTTCTACCATACTCCCACTACTGTTTTCTGAAAAATAACCATTTCCTTTTAAAACTGTGGCGAGTCAAGAACAATATCACTATTGATCTTTCTTATGGTAGAAAATCAACCCTCGTCATAGCCTGGGTCAACCCACAAACAGCCATTACAGAAACGTGCCTTGAGTTATCCAGTGTCTGGTTTTAATCATAAACCGGACAACTCCCCGTACCTTAACATCGTTAAGATATGAACTGTTCTATATCCAATATAAAAACAGAGGCACTGATTTAATTGAACCAGATTCAAATAATGCAGCTGTCTCCAGTGCATGTCAACTAAACGGAGAGAGGCCGATCAGCGTTACTCAACTTAGGAATGCTTCCAATTATGAGTAACCTGAAAGAGAAGCAAGATCTCTTTATCATTACTATCAACTGAATACCATACACAAGTATCTACATCTTCGATCACTTTGAAGAATCCCGATGCTTGCAACACCTGGTTCTCTACTCTATTCAAATACCTATAACTCCTCAAAACTTAGACCCTGTGTTTCCACGAAACACCGGTCTAAAAACTAGAGAAGTCATAAGTAAACCGAATATAGTACGAGGACCTACCCCTCTGTCCTGATGGACCCTGGACAACATACAATACTCTGTATAAGTCCCTTGAGTCTGATAACTCATTCACTGTGTGCCGTAGGTTGAAAACTGTACTTATGGTTAAGAAGAATTACACCGCTGTTTAATGCTCCTTACCTAACCATCCACTGATATAGGTAAATGTCGTAGACATAATTTCAGAAAGGTATATCTCACTCTATGAAAATAGACGTACAGATATATCAATTTGAAATTGGTGCATAACAGCGGATATTCAAAACCAAATATTTGCCGACCGGCAAACAGGCCAGGTGATTTCCTCAAATATCACCGATTACAATGAATCCCGATATAATGAGGATAATCACCCAATTCCCAATAACCTACTCCCACTCATCATCTGTAAAACCATACAGATGTGAGAATCATACCTGGTAAATACATACCCTGGAGTAAGTGTCTAATTGGGAAATCAGTTTTCTTTTAATAGTACACAGTGAAACTGAAACATTGAAATGTTTCGTTGGGGTATCCTGGTATTCCTAGTAATGCCTCTTCCAGATTCACGACTGTAACCGTATAGTTCTTTGCCACCTCTCCAAATCCCTTCATATGTCTTTAGTCTTTACCTTCTGTACACCCCTTAAGCCAAATGGTTTTCTTCCTTCCCTACCGTTCGGCACCAGCCTATAGTTTGGAAGAAGACTATCCAATAAGCATAATGGGAGTACTGTCCCAATCTTAGGAACACTCGTAACATGAGAGAAGGTGAAGATAAAAGACACCCGAATGTACTTTATTCCTATTTCTCCTGAACCAGGATCCATCCCCGAACTGGAACAAGTTCCTTTCGAGTTCGTATATAACCATACGATGGAGTATCCAAATAAACTGTGGATCTTCGTAGTGATACGGAGTGTCCTGGAGAAATACAAAGGTGATGTGGGAGTGGTAACGAAATATTTGGTTTGGTCGTGAATATCTGTTGCAATTTACTTTGCCCTCTTACTAATCCCTTGCTTTGTCTGAACTTAATACCTTCTGCACACCATCGTTATGCTAATTGGTTTTCTTCATTCCCTACCGGTCGGCACCAGCCTAAGGTTTGGAAGAAGACAATCCAATTTGCGTAATAGGTGTACTACCCCTAAACCAAGGAGTACTCGTAACCTGAGAGAGGGTAGAAGGAAAAGACAACTGAATAATCCTATCCGTTTTCTCCAGAACCGGAAACCATCCTCGAATCCCTTCGAGTTCGTATCTAACCATACGATGGTTTTGTCCAATGGAAGTGGACGTTCGTAGTAATACGGGGTGTCCTGGCGAAAAGGGTAAAAGTAGGAGTGGCAATGAGGTCTGCAACTATGACAATCCAAAAGCCGGTGTTTAAGAAGGTTCGGTCAACTAGGTCACTGTGTCATAGTCTAGGGTCGGGTCAATGGTTGCTGCCAGATAGAGGGAGAAAAGAAACACTCAGCGTGCACTCTAACCTAGATCAGAATGGTTACCAATTTATCTAATCTGGAAACCTCCCACTGTACCTCAAATTCTCCTCCAAACCTGAAAGAAGAATTAGTCGGGGTCACCCGAGGAGTAAACCAACTCATCAGCGGGAATCGGGATCCAACTCTCATCGCATGATAACGTGACGGAATCCGCTCACGGTATCACACTCCAGAAGGTATGCGCATATCTGGCAAGTTTCAGTACTTTTGAAACTCCCGATGTGATTTCTGCCCCATGCTCTTATGACCTTGACTAAGGCCAACAAATCATAAGTCACATGTCAAGTTCTACCCGTCATTGTCCAGGTTGATTTGAACCCACCCGTACAAGCCCTTGACTAAGGCCAACAAGGCTATACGACTGTCCCAAACCAACGCATCTATCTATGCAGCATATGAATACCCAATAGCTACCAAACACTGTGCCTTGACTAAGGCCAACAAACACAGCTTGAATACTATTGACTACCCATATGAAACGACGGAGGGCTACGAATGGTTTCTGGCGAAAACCTTTAACGTAATGAACTTGATATCGTTGAAGGAACGGATAGCTTTTTAGAAAATATAGTGACGAAAACCTTTACTAAAGAGGTCACTCCCGGTGAAGGGATCTCGGCTCTTTCCCCGTAGAATGGGGTGCAGGATATTCCAACTGAATACCACGGTGCAAAGCAAAAGTAATCGGCTATAGTGAAGTTAATGCCCTGACGCAAACTTTTGTCCAAGGGGTCACTCCCGGTGAAGGGATCTCGGCCCTTGCCTCGTCGACTGAGGAGCAGGATATTCCAACTGAATACCACGATGCAAAACAAAAGTGAACGTCCTTGCAATAACAGCTTTTTGAAAAGTGTTCCAACAACATCAGATTAGGTTTGTTTAACTTGCATTGATCCGAATCAATGCAGTCCCATCAATTGATCACACCAAAAAGAACGAAAATATACTGATGTACGTATATGCCATCCGCATTCGCCACTGGGTCCCGTCATTACCCGTTAGGTTAGCTAACTAACGACAGAGCGGGGACTGGACTAGCGCGGATGTAAAACATATACAACATCTACTAATATATATACCAATATATAGTATTTCGCTCAAGGCGTGAATAGAAATGCAACATCACAGAAATGTACAACATCACAGAACAATACAGATATCTGGGATCCCCGGGTTTCACAGAGCCACTACTGAAACCCGACGTTCCTCTGGTCGTGTGGATAGCCTGTGCAATGAAAACCTAGACCCCTACGGGTGCGGCAAGTCACCCGCCAAAACCTGAAGCGAGGCAGCCCCCTCCAGCACCGTGAATGGACCACCCAGCACTTCACGGAATCCGGCGACTTGGGCACCCCTCCTGGGTCAACCTGTACCCCCTACGAGTGCGTCGAATAGCCCGCCAATTCCAGACTGAAGCCCCCCCGTCTCAATGCACTGAGATGCGGGCCCGTTGCCCTCTAGAACCCGGCTATCCGTGCACCCCTCCGCGGGGCAATCCTAGTACAGAAAGTAAAATATACATACAACGGGTACATCGACCGCAACCAGGTCGTGCCCCAAAAGAATAATACAAACAGACAGTGACGGCAGTCCACATGTCGGAAGCTCGCCCCGCAATATCAAATGTACATAATACTACCACAACAGTACTAGCATTGCATCCAGGCTATCCCCCACGACCGATCCGCAACATCACAGCAAATACATAGAACATCAACGTGAAAGTCACGTTCGCAAATCCGTCTAACCGGGCTATAGCAGTTAGACCGGATTTACCGATCGAGTGACATTCACGGTCGCAGATATAATGTAAATACTGTGAAAAATGTGTTTAAAATATCCGACCGATCGAATATTAACAAGTGGGCCCCAAAACAAAACTGTAGCAGTTACAGAAAATATGGGCCCAATTTTAATGTTCCAAAACCCCTGAAATAAACCCAGAAGGCATCTGTAAAAATTTGGTGATGTGACGTGCACAGTGCACCGCGGAAGGGCGGCAACTATGGGGTTTCCGCGGCGGTTCCGCGCTCACACTGTAGCGTTACATCGTCGAATTTTTACAGAACTCTTATATTTTCTCGTACATCAATATTTTACAACCTGAAAAATTTTTGGAGACTAAAAAATTTTGACAGAAAACTGATGTGAGTGATATTGGGTTTTCGGAACTTTTCGATCGATCGGAACTTAAAAACACATTACACAAAGCAAGACTAAGTTAATGGTGAGGCTCTGATACCACTGTAAGTGCACGGCGGCGCCCCGGCCGTCAAACCGACGCCGGAATGCGGAAACGGTGATAAACTTAAATTTTTGCGGACTTTGCAAACCGGCACCACCGCGCACTAAACTCCGGATCGTAACCATTAACAAGTCTACGCTACTAATAAGAAAGGGAAGAGATGTATACCGACGATCCAAGTCCTCCGGTCTTCATCTCCACTCCGATCTCCTTGCGGGATCTCCGTCCACATCGTCGCCTCCTCGCCGGAAAGGGCACCACATCGCCTTCGTCTTTTACGGGCTCCTGCCTCAATACCGAGGCAACTCGAGCATGAAGCCGGCAACTCGACATGCTCAAGATATGCTGTAGAATGTAGTGTAGAAGATGCTTGTCTCTTTGGGGTTATGTTGTTGCCAATGAGGATGATGGAGGAAACAAGGATTAGAAAAGTGGTGCTTGCATTTTTCTAGCATGAAAACAAGATCAAGAAAGAAAAACTCTCAACAATGAAGCTCTCTCTTCTTCTTCTCATAACCATGAAAGACTTCTTCATCAAGTGAGAATAAAGGGTGGAGGAAAAACCATATGAAGCTAGAAGGGAGGTGAGTGTAGGAGAAGTCAAGAGGTGACCACAAACAAACATGAACCATGCTTGTTCTACTATTCAACCCATACCCTTTCAATCACAATAAAAAGCAAGTCAATGGTGCAAGATATGAAAGCCATCATAATCAATACAATTGCAAGAAACCCCCCCACAAAGTGTTATTTGGAAAACTGCAAATAACCCCCTCCATCGAAAAAGTCCGGCCGTGAAAGAACAAAGGAAAACCGGCCGGAACGGAATGCAAACTGGCAACTCCAGAAAACTGGTCCCGTAATAAATTACAGGAAAAACCCAATACTGTGCATACACACCCGCATCTGTATTCCGTCCGGATACAAATGCAATGAGACAAAATCTACACTGTACTAAACTAAGACCAGCTTAAGCCAAAGCCGGCTAGTTAAATCCGTTCGATCCTGATCCGTGCAATACCGCACGTATCAGATCAAACCCTGCCATATAACTATACGGCCACTAGTACAAAACTGTCCGATCCTGATCCGTGCAATACCGCACGTATCTGATCGGACCTTGCCATATCTCCATACGGCCTCTACAGCGTTTCGCCCGAAACCTGAGTAACTGAAAATGTGGTAGACTCTAAAGACTCGTCAATATTATGGCTGTGGATTTAACCACTAGCACGTCAGAGGTATAAGCCAATACGTAACGGGCCACCAGCTATTGACTAAAAGGGACGTCGATGAGCGAACTCATCCTGACACCCTACTGAGCCTGTCAGTGACAATATCCGTGCAGTCCGGTCCGTTCGTCTATGAGTATCGCATGGCGGGCCTAGGGGGTTGGTAAAAGTCAGACCCCTAAAAGCGGTACAAGTCGTGTCGGAGTGTAGCCCAGAACACCCTGAGATACTACTGGAATACCTACCAGTAAATCTCCTTGCCTTGGCCAAGGACTTTGTGTAATGGCTCTCCTAGACACAGCACGACCTCACCCCCAATACCGGGAGAGACGAACCCCTGAAGATACGCTCACTGCCTCCATGTGGCTCGGGACTGTACCCAACTAAAACCTGTTTGCACGACTCCTTTGAGCCGTGGTAGGGTAGTAATCAAAGTACAGTGGGAACTCACACGAGACAAATGACGATCCCCAGGTCGATGAACTAACCTGCACACATGTCACCAGGGAACTGCCATCTGACGTCTGGTATATGACCAACTAGCATGTTCCCGGCGAGTCCTGTCCGGTGTACTCATAACCCAATGAGCACCTGTATACATCTTAGGTGATCCAACTGACACCAGTGGCTTGTGAGACCGGCCACCGCCCCTCGTCGGGGTCTCGACTGTATACACTAGTCTACTAATGGAGTATCGATGCCCGGTCTCGAAACTCCCACGACTAGGGACCTTTTAAGGATATGCTTGTAGACCCCCAGCTCCCACTTATATGATCGCCCTCATACTGCTGGTGGTCAAGCAAGAATCCTAGGGGCTCTATCAACGTGTAATAGCGACGTGTCATGTCACCTAAAGCAGTACACGATGATAAAGGTAAACCAGATAGCATACTATCATCTCGAGTAAGACTGTCCTACCGGGATAGGTCCTCCCTCAATCATTGCAATCACGTACCTGTGATCCAATAATTGACTCTGAGGGCACTACCTCCAACAGATTGTCTCTCTGTTACATGTTGGTAAAGCCCTTAGGATCTGTACTTGACTACCTGGACTATGATGCGGATCATACTAGTGGGGACATGGTAGTCCATAAGTACATCCTTCAAAATCCCGAGTCGTGGGTGTATCGAGACGGGGCATCGATATACCAGAGTAGACTAGCGTATACCTTCTCGACCCATACAGATGGGCGATGGATGATCCCATATCCATTGGTGTTTGACATCAGAGATGATATACGGGTGCTCAGTAGAGACTGGGTACACTGGACGGACTCGCCGAGAACTCCCAGATGGTATTATACCTCACGTCAGATGGCAGTTCTCTGGTGACACTGGTACAGAGTAGTCTGTTGACCCGAGATCGTCATAGAGTCTTGTGTGGTTCCCACTGTGCTTTGATTTCCATCTTACCACATCCAAGAGGGCGTGCAAAACGGTGGTTTTTGGGTACAGTCCCGAGTCACATGGAGGCAATGAGCGATAGGAGGGGATTCGTCTCTCCCGGTATAGGGAGTTGATGTTGCGCTGTGTTCGATTGGCTATAACAGGAAATCCCTGGCCAGGGTTACTGAGATTTACTGGTAAGTGTTATCAGTAGTTTCTCGAATAGTTATAGACCTCATATCGACACGACTTATCGAGCTATTGGGGTCTGACGTTAACCACCCCTAGGCGAGATATGCGACATATCAGACGATCAGACCGGACTGTACGGTAGTGTTACTGGTCGGATTCACTGGAGTGTGAGCGGGCTTGCTCGTCGATCTTCAGATCGCTCAATACCCGGGTGGCCGTTACGTTTAGCAGACCGCTTGCGGCTTGTGGGTGTTTGATATGATCATCATCTGCTGCCGGCGTATTAACGAGTCTTTAGAGTCCTACACAGAGGTTTCCTGGCTCAAGCGAAACGAAATAGGAGCGCATATGAGATATGTGCGGGACCGAGAATAATGCGTGTATGTGATACCGTATTACATTCTCACGATGAATGTGTCGAATGGTTGTATGCGATATAACCTAGTTATCGAATCAAGGATTGATTCGATAAATCGATACATTGGATATTAGCCGGTTATATGCGATATGACCGGATCGTTAAATCAAGTGTTGATTTAATGATTTAATGCATAATTATATATTTGATATATTACTTTGCATTAACTAGTATCGGTTCACTTTAGATGGATTTTCTCACTCAGATGTGCGCATTATATATGTGATATGATTTTGTGCATTTGCTTGTATCATGTTTGATGATACATGCTTTTTGGTTTGTGTAAAGATTAAACCATGGTTATTTAAATGGTTAGGGTTTTGTTTTTTATATCTATTTATTCATTTATTTATTTATTTTCTTTTTGGAAAAAGAAATGAGAAGAATGGTGGCTTTCTTTGTTTGTAGTTGAAGATTCATGAACCTTTGACTTTGTCCACCATTCTTATCTCATGCTTAACCTAACCATTTGATTTAACCCTAGTTCAATCTCTACACTTGACCATGGTTTAGATTATGATAAGTTTTGGTTTTTCTTTTCATTTTTAACTAACTTATCATAACTCTTTCTTCTTCTTCTTCATCTTCTCCTTTGAAGAAGCTTGAGGTCATCAATGGTGATTGATGCAAATGAGTGAGAAATCCAATTCTAAAGTCTACCCACTTCCTATTTCTTCATCCTCTACCTCTTGCCAAGTAGCAGAGTGTGTTTCCTTCACAAGTTTCATGACTTGGTGAAGTTGTGAGCTTGATCTAGCGATGCCTCGACGTAGATCATCTTCGGCATGGACATCGACGACCTAGCTTGCCCATTCTCCGACGAAGCCGACGCTAGAGCCCGGATTTGATTTGGACAGCGGAGAGGACCTCATCTCGGAGCCTTGGAGGTGGAGGACCGGATCTACAAAGGTTGTATTTCCGTATCTCTTAGTTAATTGTTAACTAGTTAGCTTTTTCGCCTAGTTTTCTAGCAAACGATCCGTAGTCGGGTTTCTCGGCAGCTAGATTTTTTGAAATTGGCATGGTTGATGCCTTGTGAGACTTTTGGAGAGTGCCTAGGAACCCTACAGTGGTATCAGAGCCTAGCTAGAGCCTTAGGCGATGCGTAGACGGAGTTAGAAGTCCGATCGACCCGAAACCCCGACTTTGAAATGCTCTCTGGACATTTTTGTAAAATGTGGATTTTTGCAAATTAAAAATATGCGGAAAAACAAGCAGGTAAATCTAAGAATTACGATGCAAAAATTACCTAATGATCTTTCTAAAGTGCGGAGGAAACGCGGCATTATCGTGCTAATGCGGCCCTTCCGCCGCACTTTTGTCTTATCTGCCATTGAATTTTGCACAGTAACTCCTATTTTTCAGGGATGGTTTTCCTGGGAATTTTTAATCTGAAATCAAGAGTTGAGTATTTTGGGTTGTATTGGGAGTTCATACATTCGATCGGATTGTCAAACTTTGTCTATGTGTCGTTCCGGATAATTTTTTGAATATGTTAAAAAGTTCGACCGGATATAAATACCCAATTTTTTCCCTGTCGGGAAATTTCCAAGTGTTGGATATTTCTGTAGTTTAATCACGTTCTAAGTAGTGCAAGTAACACGATGGTCCCTCTAGAAGACAACAAACCTTAACTCGATTATGTGACCGTCTTGAACTACCCTTTGAACCTTCGGGTTTGGGGCAGTACGGCATGCCACATGTGAGGCGTTGGCTTGACCCTTCTACGGCTGGACCGTCGGTACTGAGGCACGAACTGTATGTTGTTAGACTTATTTCATGTGTTGATCTGTATCGGGAAAACTTGGGTGTTCGAATGTTCAATCGGAAAGTTTAACATTTTCTAATTATCTGGAATGGGATACAATAATTGGAATTCACAAGTAGTTATGAGATAACTAAATGAATGTTATAAACGTAGCAGTTTAGTCTCACTTGATCGGTTGCCACGGAATTTTGATGTGATCAAAAGTCCGTCGCAATCACATAGCGTACGCGGATACTCGCCGGGTAAACTTAATAGACAGCCTCACCCCATTGCCCCGACCAAGTGACTGTAGGAGAACCCCGTCGCCGAAAGCATCCGTTCGGGTGCTCGCGGTAGCGGTGTTCCGCCTTGGTGCACTTCGTCGACGGTATCGGGGGTGCGGCCGCCTAATAAAGTTTGCGACGAGTATTCGATCAGACTGTCGGGAATCTTGTTGAATTGCCCGACTCGATATTGAAAAGTGTTTTCAATGATGAGACTAAAATGCGGGGTTTATAATTGTTAGGCATACGATGTCTAAGTAATTCATTTGGTCAGGCATGCGATGTCTGAGGAGGTTGCGGATTCCAACTGTTGTAGTTTTACACTTTCTTTTCTGTGACCGTAAGTGTAATATGTGATGTCGCCGGTTTCGTTGCTATATGTCAACGACAATTGGGATGCGTATATTTACTTACGTTGATGACATGTGATGTTATGTGTTGCTGGATATGTTATATTGGATCGTCGTGTTTGAATAGCCGGAGGTTTTTATGTGAGATGAGTGTTTTTCATTTTCATTCATGTAAAAACTTGTATGTAATATTCTTTTATTGGGGCGCTTCCAGGTTGCAGAAGATGTCACCCTTTGTATATTATTTACTTTTCCGCACTAGGATAGACCCAAGGAGGAGGGCACAAGTAACCGGGTTCTGGAGTCCAGTGGGAGACCAACTCGAGGAGTCGAGTCCGGGTCTCCTAACTCCAGAATTGGTAGGGTTGCTTGCCGCTCTCATAGGGGTCTTGGGGTGTGGGTTTGGCTATTCATCACGACCGTGGAATCCGTGTTTTATACTGGCTCGTATTGAAAACACGGACGTCCTAGTATATCCAATATTTCATATGATTCTTCTGCTGCGATATCTGTGATGTGATCATGTGATGTTCTGTGATAGATACATATATAGTATATATGATATATTATATAGATGTTACTTATGTTTTACACCCGCGCTAGCCCTGCCCCGCTCTGCCGTTAGTTACCTAACCTAACGGTGCACGAGGGGACATCGTGGCGAATGCGGATGGCATAAGTGTACGTCGTATTTATCTGTGATGATTAGGTATTTAAATGATGGGACTTCATTAATATGATTAATGAAATAAAAGAAACCTAAGATGTTGTAGAATCGAATTTCAAAATAAAACAGGTAGCTACAGTTCTTGCTTTGCACAGCGGTATATGTGATATATCCTGCACCTTATTCGATGAGGAAAGGACCGAGATCCCTTCACCGGGAGTGACTCCTTTAGCAATAACTGGCAGATGCTACACACTCGGTTTGTCTTTTGATTGCTTTTAAGAGTTTTTTCTTTGCACAGCGATATATATGATATATCCCGCACCTCATTCGACGAGGAAAGGACCGACGATCCCTTCACCGGGAGTGACTCCTTTAGCAAAACTAGAAAAGCCTAAAAAACACTCCATTTCAAAATTCATTCGATCCTACAACGATATCAAGTTCATTACGCAATAGATTTTCAGAAAAACCTGTCGTAGCCCTCCGTCATTTCAGATAAGTTGTATATAGTATTCGTGCTGCATTTGTTGGCTTTCGTCAAGGTGCAGTGTGCGGTAGCTATATGCTGCTTATCTGCCAGCATACGATGCGATTGGATTAGGGTAGTCGTGCGGCTTTGTTGGCTTTCGTCAAGGGTCGTGCGGGTGGGTTTAATTCGATCAAGAAATGTACGGGTTGAACTTGACTAGCGGGCTATGGTTTGTTGGCTTTCGTCAAGGTCATAGCACGTTAGGGGCAAAACATTATCGGAATTTCAAGTGTTGAAATTTGCAATGAGATTGCATACCTTCTTTGAGATAGTTGGATCCCGATACCCGCTGCGAGTAAGAGTTACTCCTGGGAGAGTTTTATACATTACAATTAGCCGATCAAGTAGGTGTCTAGAAAGGTGTCAACGGGGTTACGCCTCTGGGAAAACGAGGTTTACATTAATTAGGTTCGTGCGAAAGCACGGGGGACCTCCCTCAAAGTACCGACACTGGCCTGGCTGAAAGATTGGCGAACTTGTAGTGTGTAATTAATCCCGGCTAGTCTTTCCTTTTAGGGTTTGAAGGAAGATTTGATAAAAAGCAGTGGGAGCCATCCTGATTAGATAAAATAATAACCAATCTATTCTTGCAAGAGCGCACGCTGAGTGTTTTCTTCTCTCTCTCTCCTGGTAGCAACCATGTCACGCCTTAATCAAGATAATAAAACGGATATTGACCGAACCCGCTTGTTATACTGAGCTGGGGAACGTTGGTCCCGCTCCAACTTATAAATGTTATAAGACAGAGCAGGAAATTGGGGATTACCAGAATTCCCGTGCCGCCTAAACGAAGAGAGTGCATGCTGATGCATCATCTTCGGGTGTGTTCATTATACAGAACTGTTTCTCAGTATCCTTTACGTCCTGGGTATGTGATACCAGATCAGGATCCCAGATATGTAATTTGTTACATAGGGCTACAGATAGGTAGAGAACTGAGAACGGGTGATAAGTTTCATGAGGCAGAAAACGGGGCAAATGTTGCAGCCAAGTCTGTTGGTCACTGTCACCCTGTATTACAGTACATTGATTCTGAACGAATGTTATTAGATACCGAACCTGATATACAAAATCATATCTATCTCTTTATTAGTAAAGAAATGATAAAATTTTGTATAGTTGGATAATGTTTTGAACATTTCCTATATCAAAAGTTGATCGGTTCAGGCACGTTATCTAAAAGCATTAATGTTCTAAATCAAACTACAGTTCTTAGTATACGGAACACACACAAGAGGAAGAGTTCAGAAATGAACGAATCCTCCTTGAGGCATTGTAGACTAGGTCATATCAATGCGACCCGACTAGCAGAAGTTACATGTAGATGCATATTTAAATCAGTTTGAATTTATATCTCATGAAACTTGCGAGTCATGTCACAAAGATAAAATGACCTCAGCTCTGTTTATTGGAAACAGAGAAAGAGTTAGTGAACTCTTGGGATGATACATGTTGATGTATGTAGGTCCCCTGTCTACATATGCCAGGACTGGTTCTTTATACTTCATTACATTCTCTGATAATCTCTTTAGATTCAGACATATGTTCCTGTTGAAACACAAGTCCGAACCTTTTGAGATATTCACAGAATATAAGTTAGAAGTAGAGAACCAAAACGGGTAAAAGTATTATGTCCTTTGATGTGATCAAGGAGGAGAATACTTGTGCACGGAAATCCTGGACTATTCTAAAGGAGAATGAGATTCTCTCTCAGCATTACTCCTCCGAATACACCATAGCACGATGGTATATCGGGGCGGAGCAATCACACCCTATGTGATAAGGTGTGCTCTATGATGAGTACTACTGAGTTACCTAATTCCTTTAGGGAGTTATGGACTTGAGAAGTTGCATACCTATTGAATAGGGTTCCAATCAAATCAATGCCTACCACTTCATATGTGATATGGAAAGGGAAGAGCCCATGTCTTAAGTTAGTTAAGATTTAGGGTTGTCTGGGCTATGTTTAAAAGCAAAATCCGGACAAGCTCGAGGCAATGTAAGTTATGTAGAACTGGAAAGGTTCCAACTATACAAACTGCAGCTGATGATTTGATAGAACCAAAGGATTCAGTAGATACCAACGAACCTCAGCCTCTCCGCCGATCTAGTAGGGTTCCTTACCCACCTGAGAGATACTTCGGTTTCTCTATGACAGTGGGAGCGAGGATTGCATCATGAGATGAAGACCCAACTAGCTTCGAGCAGGCCATCAGGAGTAAGACTCTGTAAGAATGGCTGGATGCTTAGCGATCTGAGATGGAATCCTTATACACCAACAAAGTATGGACTTTGGTTGCAATATCTGAAGGGTTAAATCCCCATCAGGAGCAAGTATATCTTGAGAAGATTGCTTGGTGTAGATGGAAAAGTTGAGACTTTCAAAGCTAGACTTGTTAAAGGTTTGCATCATTGACCAGATATAGATCATAATGTTAAAACCTTTTCAAGTAACTATGCTTAAGTCCATCCAGATCCTACTTGCCACGGCTACATACCATGACTGCGATATCTGGTGGTTGGGTGTCTTGACTGCTTTTCTAAATAATGATTTAGAAGAGAGCGTCTATAAGTACACAGCCAGAGGGCTTCGTAGACAGTGGGAGCAGCGGAAACGTGTGCAAGATGCTTTATAGGATAAAGCAGGCATCGCGGAGTTGGAACATCTGTTTTGATGAAGCGGTCAAAGAGTTTGACATCATCAAAATGGTAGATAAACCTTGTATATACAAAAAGGTAGTAGGGAGTATGGTGACGATCTTCGTAGAGTACGTGGATGACATACTCTTGATAAGAAAGGAGTTTCCTATGCTACGCTCGATCAATCTCCGATTATCACAAAGATTCTCCATATAGGATCAAAGTGATACCTACTAAATCCAGGGTTTTGGACCTATGAGATAGATCTAAATGGATGTTAGGATACTCACTAGTCATAGTGAGATGGTATCAACCGATCCTGGGGAGAATCACTGGAAGGGTTCCAGGGTGATAAAGACGACTGAATGTCAGTCGCAGGCATTGTCTTTACCCTCAGTGAAGGGACGATATGTTGGAAGAGTTCCAAGCTAGATACCGTGGCATACTAGACGATAAAGGTTGGATACATCGCTACTTAAGATGCTACCAAAGAGGCTGTTTGGGTGTATATTGGTTCATGAGATGAACTACATTCCTACCATTGTGTGACAATGGAGTTGTGGCTTATGCCAAGGAACGCCGGTCCCATCAGTGATCCAGACATATTCTAAGGCAGTATCACTTGATCATGGAGATGGTTGATCTCCAGGGAGATCGAGGTTAGGAGAGTAGACTCAGAGGACAACACAGCGGATCCACTCACAAAGGCCTGTTCCCAGAGAGAGACTTTTATGGGATGGTTGAGTATGAGATACTACAACCACTGCTATCAGATGGCCCTAGTGCAAGTGGGAGATTGTTAGTTATATGTATGCCCTAGAGGCCATTACTGTACATAGGATGTATATTGTAGTGGATGCTGGGACGTATATAGGGAGGACTTTCTTGCTCGACATGATAGTATGCTATCTGGTTGAACTTTACCTTAATGTGTATACTGATTGTCTCTCTGTTACATGTTGGTAAAGCCCTTAGGATCTGTACTTGACTACCTGGACTATGATGCGGATCATACTAGTGGGGACATGGTAGTCCATAAGTACATCCTTCAAAGTCCCGAGTCGTGGGTGTATCGAGACGGGGCATCGATATACCAGAGTAGACTAGCGTATACCTTCTCGACCCATACAGATGGGCGATGGATGATCCCATATCCATTGGTGTTTGACATCAGAGATGATATACGGGTGCTCAGTAGAGACTGGGTACACTGGACGGACTCGCCGAGAACTCCCAGATGGTATTATACCTCACGTCAGATGGCAGTTCTCTGGTGACACTGGTACAGAGTAGTCTGTTGACCCGAGATCGTCATAGAGTCTTGTGTGGTTCCCACTGTGCTTTGATTTCCATCTTACCACGTCCAAGAGGGCGTGCAAAACGGTGGTTTTTGGGTACAGTCCCGAGTCACATGGAGGCAATGAGCGATAGGAGGGGATTCGTCTCTCCCGGTATAGGGAGTTGATGTTGCGCTGTGTTCGATTGGCTATAACAGGAAATCCCTGGCCAGGGTTGCTGAGATTTACTGGTAAGTGTTATCAGTAGTTTCTCGAATAGTTATAGACCTCATATCGACACGACTTATCGAGCTATTGGGGTCTGACGTTAACCACCCCTAGGCGAGATATGCGACATATCAGACGATCAGACCGGACTGTACGGTAGTGTTACTGGTCGGATTCACTGGAGTGTGAGCGGGCTTGCTCGTCGATCTTCAGATCGCTCAATACCCGGGTGGCCGTTACGTTTAGCAGACCGCTTGCGGCTTGTGGGTGTTTGATATGATCATCATCTGCTGCCGGCGTATTGACGAGTCTTTAGAGTCCTACACAGAGGTTTCCTGGCTCAAGCGAAACGAAATAGGAGCGCATATGAGATATGTGCGGGACCGAGAATAATGCGTGTATGTGATACCGTATTACATTCTCGCGATGAATGTGTCGAATGGATGTATGCGATATAACCTAGTTATCGAATCAAGGATTGATTCGATAAATCGATACATTGGATATTAGCCGGTTATATGCGATATGACCGGATCGTTAAATCAAGTGTTGATTTAATGATTTAATGCATAATTATATATTTGATATATTACTTTGCATTAACTAGTATCGGTTCACTTTAGATGGATTTTCTCACTCAGATGTGCGCATTATATATGTGATATGATTTTGTGCATTTGCTTGTATCATGATTGATGATACATGCTTTTTGGTTTGTGTAAAGATTAAACCATGGTTATTTAAATGGTTAGGGTTTTGTTTTTTATATCTATTTATTCATTTATTTATTTATTTTCTTTTTGGAAAAAGAAATGAGAAGAATGGTGGCTTTCTTTGTTTGTAGTTGAAGATTCATGAACCTTTGACTTTGTCCACCATTCTTATCTCATGCTTAACCTAACCATTTGATTTAACCCTAGTTCAATCTCTACACTTGACCATGGTTTAGATTATGATAAGTTTTGTTTTTCTTTTCATTTTTAACTAACTTATCATAACTCTTTCTTCTTCTTCTTCATCTTCTCCTTTGAAGAAGCTTGAGGTCATCAATGGTGATTGATGCAAATGAGTGAGAAATCCAATTCTAAAGTCTACCCACTTCCTATTTCTTCATCCTCTACCTCTTGCCAAGTAGCAGAGTGTGTTTCCTTCACAAGTTTCATGACTTGGTGAAGTTGTGAGCTTGATCTAGCGATGCCTCGACGTAGATCATCTTCGGCATGGACATCGACGACCTAGCTTGCCCATTCTCCGATGAAGCCGACGCTAGAGCCCGGATTTGATTTGGACAGCGGAGAGGACCTCATCTCGGAGCCTTGGAGGTGGAGGACCGGATCTACAAAGGTTGTATTTCCGTATCTCTTAGTTAATTGTTAACTAGTTAGCTTTTTCGCCTAGTTTTCTAGCAAACGATCCGTAGTCGGGTTTCTCGGCAGCTAGATTTTTTGAAATTGGCATGGTTGATGCCTTGTGAGACTTCTTGAGAGTGCCTAGGAACCCTACACGAAGGGAAAGGAAAAGGCAACAAAGATAGCGGGGAAGCTTGTGGGTAAAGAGGAATGCTTCTATTGTCACAAGAGTGGACACTGGAAGAAAGATTGCAGGGCTTGGAAAGCCAGGACACAGGAACTGAAGCAGGTTGCGGCTTCAGCTTCAGGTGTGTATGTTATTGAAAACTGTCTTTCTATAAACTCTACTTCCTGGGTATTGGATACCGGATCAGGATCTCATATCTGTAATTCTTTGCAGGCGTTGAGAAACCGTAGGGTTTTGAAGGTGGGTGACATGACCCTCAGAGTTGCGAACGGAGCTAGCATGGATGCTAAAGCCGTGGGGGACTATCACCTGGGAATGTCAGATGGGCATGTTTTGGTTTTGCGTAATTGCTTTTTTGTACCCAACGCAACTTGTAATATCATTTCTGTATCTTTGGTTTCTAAAGAAGGTTATGAATTTGCGTTTGTAAGTAATGTTGTAAACATTCATCTTAATCAAGTTCTGATTGGGTCAGGTACATTGAGCAATGGTATATACATATTGAACCAACCACAGATTTTTAATGTCCAGAATACACACAAAAGAAAGTCTCCGGAAATCAATCAGACTTTCTTATGGCATTGTAGACTGGGTCACATCAATGAGAGAAGGTTGACTAAGTTACATACAGAAGGGTATTTGGATCCGTTCGAATATCAATCGTATGCCACTTGTCAATCCTGTCTCAAAGGAAAGATGACAAAGACTCCGTTCACTGGACACGGAGTAAGAGCGAGCGAGCTCTTGGGACTCGTAGACAGTGATGTGTGCGGTCCAATGTCTACACATGCGCGAAGCGGTTATTCTTACTTCATTACTTTTACGGATGATTTTTCAAGATACGGTTATGTCTTCTTAATGAAACATAAGTCTGAAGCTTTTGAAAAGTTCCAGGAATATAAGAATGAAGTGGAAAAATAGACCGGCAAAAGTATCAAGATTCTAAGATCGGATCGAGGTGGAGAATACTTAAGTGCAGAGTTCCTGAATTACTTAAAAGAGAATGGATTTCTCTCTCAGCTTACTCCTCCATACACTCCGCAACACAACGGTGTATCGGAGAGACGGAACCGAACCCTATTGGATATGGTATGGTCCATGATGAGTAACGCTGAGTTACCGCGATCTTTCTGGGGGTATGCGCTAGAAACAGCTGCATACCTTTTGAACCGAGTTCCTAATAAGACTGTGCCTACCACACCATATGAGTTATGGAGTGGGAAGAAACCCTATCTTCAGTACCTAAAGATTTGGGGATGTCCAGCTTATGTCAAAAAGCTGCATACGGACAAGCTCGAGGCACGCTCAGTACTGTGCAAGTTTGTGGGATACCCAAAGAACTCCAGGGGTATCTTTTCTATTACGCAGAGGAACAAAAAGTCCTTGTTTCTTATAATGCCCATTATCTTGAACATCAGTTCTTGGAAAAAGAAGTAAGTGGGAGCGCAATAGAACTGGAAGAAATTCCAGAACCTCAGACTATTACTGATAGCTTAGTGGAACCAGAGTGTTCGAAAGAACAGGACATTCCTATGCCGCTCCGCAGGAGTAGTAGGCAGTCTCATCCGCCCGAGAGATACTACGGTTTTCTCATAGACGGGGATAGAGAGGATTGCATCATAGACTATGATGAGCCTACTAGCTTCCAGCAGGCCGTTCAGAGCATTCACTCGGTAAAATGGCTGGATGCAATGCGGACCGAAATGGAGTCCATGTACACCAACAAAGTATGGACGTTGGACATTGCTCCAGACGGGGTAAAACCCGTAGGATGCAAGTGGATCTTCAAAAGGAAGATTGGTGTAGATGGACAGGTTGAGACCTATAAAGCTAGACTTGTAGCAAAGGGTTTCCGTCAAAGACCTGGCTTGGACTATGACGAAACCTTTTCTCCAGTGGCTATGCTGAAATCCATTCGGATCCTTCTTGCCATTGCTGCCTTCCACGATTATGAGATTTGGCAGATGGACGTAAAAACCGCTTTTCTAAATGGAAATTTAGAGGAGTGTGTCTATATGGATCAGCCAGAGGTTTTCATTCAGAGTGGGAGCAGCGGAAAGGTGTGCAAGTTGCTTAAGTCCATCTATGGACTAAAGTAGGCATCGCGGAGTTGGAACATCTGTTTTGATGAGACGGTCAAGGAATTTGGCTTTATCAAAAATCCAGATGAACCATGCATCTATAGTAGATTTGTAGCGAGAACTGTAGTATTCCTCATTTTATACGTGGATGACATTCTCTTAATAGGAAATGACATTCCTATGCTACAATCTGTCAAGGGGTTCTTGTCACACAGGTTCTCCATGAAAAACCTGGGTGATGCCTCATAGATCCTGGGGATCCGGATCCATCGTGATAGATCCAAGAGGATATTAGGACTTTCACAGTCCAGGTACATCGACACCGTACTGAAAAGATTCAGTATGGAAGATTCCAAGCGCGGTAACCGACCGGCTTGTCACGGGATCACCCTCTCTAAAGAGATGTCTCCCAAGACTGATTTGGAGAGGGATCGCATGTCTATTATACCCTACGCTTCTGCGGTAGGCTCTATAATGTATGCGATGTTGTGTACCAGACCGGATGTAGCTTATGCACTGAGTGTAGTAAGCCGGTATCAGTCAAACCCTAGGGAGAAACACTGGATAGCAGTAAAGAACATTCTCAAGTACCTGAGAAGGACTAAGGAGATGTTCTTGGTGTATGGCGGAAAAGACCTCCAGATCGAGGCCTTTGCTGACTCCAGCTTCCAGAGTGACAAGGATGATTCCAAGTCCATGTCGGGTTTTGTCTTTACCCTCAATGGAGGGGCGGTGTGTTGGAAGAGTTCCAAACAGGAAACCGTTGCAGACTCGTCGATGGAAGCGGAATACATCGCTGCATCTGATGCCGCAAAAGAAGCTGTCTGGATAAGGAAGTTCTTGAAAGAACTTCAGGTGGTTCCGTCCATTGTTGACCCAATACCTCTGTATTGCGACAACAACGGGGCTATAGCTTTAGCAAAGGAACCCAGGTCCCATCAGAGATCCAGGCACATCTTGAGGCGGTATCACCTGATCAGGGAGATCGTGGATCGCAAGGAGATCGAGGTTCGAAGGGTTGCTTCAGAAGAAAACACTGCAGATCCATTCACCAAGGCCCTACCCCAGACTCAGTTCGAGCGGCTGATCGAGATGATAGGTCTTCGATACGCCAGTACATGGCCTTAGTGCAAGTGGGAGATTGTTAGTGTATATGCCCTAGAGGCCATTACTGTATCATACTAGTTTGTATATTACTTAATGGAAGCTTGGGATATTCACCTTGTATAAACAATCTTGCTCAATATAGTAGTATGCTACTTGGTTTGTTTCTACTTCAATGTGTACATGTGTTTATTTTGCGATATCACCTATACGCATTAGTGGAGCCCTTAGGATCTTTGCTTGATTACCAGCGTTGTGATGGCAGTCACACTAGTGGGGGCTGGGTAATCTATAAGCACATCCTTATACAGGTCCCTAGTCGCAGGACTATCGAGACAGGGCATCGATACTCCGGAGTAGACTAGCGTATGCGCTTCTCATCCCAGTGTGGGAGATGGTCTGTCCCACAGCCATCAGTACGTCGTACTGGAGATAGTATACGGGTGCTCGTTAGGTTACGAGTACACTGGACAGGACTCGTCGGGAACTGACAGGTTGGTATTATACCTATCGTCAGTTATCAGTTCCCAGGTGACATGAGTACAGCTTAGTCCGCTGACTTGACACTGGCACTTCGCCTCAAGTGTGTTCCCACTGCACTTTGATCACTACCCTACCACGGCTCAAAGGAGTCGTGCAAACAGGTAGTGGTTGGGTGCAGTCCCGAAGCACTTGGAGGCAGTGACGGTTAGACAGGATTCGTCTCTCCCGGTATTGGGGGTTGACATCGCGCTGTGTCTAGGAGAGCCATTACACGAGTAGTCCCTGGCCAGGGGAAGCGAGATATACTGGTAGGCTTCCAGTGTCATCTCAGGGTGTTTTGGGCTTCACTCCGACACGACTTGTACCGCAATTGGGGGACTGACGTTTTACCGCCCCCTAGGCCCGACATGCGATGTATCAGACGAACAGACAGGACTGTACGGAGAATGTCACATTCAGACTCAGTAGGAGTTCAGATGGGGTTCACCTCGTCAGCCTTCTTGTCGGCGTCTACCTGGGGACCGTTACGCACAGCTAGTGCCGCTTGCGGTCTGTGGTTAAACCCACTGCCAGCGTAGTGTCGAGTCTTTAGAGTCCCACACAGAGGGTATTCGCCTCTGGGCAAAACAGAGTAGAGGTCGCATGGTTTTGCGACAGGGTTCGTTCTCATCCGCGCACTTGTGCACGTTTGGAGTCCGGACGGATATTGCCAGCGGGCTCTGGTTTGAGCCAGATACTGGTATATGTTTTGGGGGTTGCTTTTATATCTCGGTATTCTTGTTCCTCGGAACGAGAATGCAGGTGTGTATGCACAGTTGCTTGAGGCGGAGGATGAGGTTTTTCATTAGGGTTTCGGAACGGGTGCGTATGCACAGCCGACAGTCGTCATTTTCCAAACCCTAATAGATTTATGAAATATCAATTAATAATAGTAATTAAATGAAATATTGTTATGGTTGATTTTATTGACTTGTTGACCATGGTTGACTTGTTGACCATGGTTGAATGTTGACCACCATCATGCTTTGCAAGGATTCTCCTTGATTCTTGCTTACACTCATTTATTGAAAGTTATGATAGTGGTCATTCCAAATACAACCATCAACTATTTCATTTTTGATTTATTATTATTAATTAGATAATTCCTTTTCTTTTAGTTATGGTTGCAAAAGAAAAGAGCTCATTCTATCATTTAGCTTCTCTCTCCTCACTTCATCTTCTTCTTCCTCTAGCCAAAGGAGAATCCTTCTCATGTGTTGAGAATCCCTCTCCTTAAAAGAAAAGCACCCCTTAGACACTCTCTACTCACTCTAGGATCAAGGGTTTAGCAAGCCGGAGATTCTAGTTCACTCAAAGTTCGAGAAAGAGCCCGAAGGTTGAACCCTAAGGTGGATCCATCTTCGACGGAAGAAGGCGACGAGAAGAGAACCATCAACCTCTACAAGGTTTCAAGAAGAAGGAGTTCAAGTTTAGGTATAACCATCTTTCCGAGTAGCTAACTCTCTTTAGCTTGTTTGCTAGCTTTAGTTTAGGAAAAGATCCCGACTTTGTTAGTCCATGTTGCCCCATGCGCTAAAAATTTGATTTTTATACTGTTTCCGCCTCCCCGTAAGAACCGGGGGTCGCAACGTGGACTTACAATAGCATCACGTACATGATAGAGCCTACAGCAGAAGCATAGGGTATCCCTTGCATGCGAGCTCTCTCCAAATCAGTCTTGGGAGACATCTTTTTGGAGAGAGTGAATCCAGAGATCGTGGGTAAGTTCCCACGCTTGGATTCTTCCATACTAAACCTCTTTAGTATGGTGTCAATGTACCTGGATTGGGACAATCCCAATATCCTTTTAGATCTATCTCTATAGATCATAATTCCCAGTATGCAGGAGGCATCACCTAGATCTTTCATTGAGAATTTTTGTGATAAGAAGAGCTTGACCGACTGCAGCATAGGAATGTCATTTCCTATCAAGAGTATGTCGTCCACGTACAATACGAGGAAGACAACCTTACTCTCTGCCACCTTCTTGTAGATACAAGGTTCATCTACGTTTTTGACGAAATCAAACTCTTTGATAACGACGTCAAAGCAGATGTTCCAACTCCGCGATGTTTGCTTTAATCCATAAATGGATTTAAGCAGCTTGCACACCTTCCCACTGCTCCCACTATCTACGAAGCCCTCTGGCTAAGTCATGTATACGCACTCTTCTAAATCACCGTTTAGAAAGGAGGTCTTAACATCCATTTGCCAGATTTCGTAGTCATGATATGCAGCGATGGCAAGCATGATCCGGATGGATTTAAGCATAGCTACTGGAGAAAAGGTTTCGTTATAGTCCACACCTGGTCTTTGACGAAAACCCTTTGCAACAAGTCAAGCTTTGAAAGTCTCCACTTTCCCATCGACACCAAGTTTTTTCCTTAAAGATCCACTTGCTCCCAATGGGTTTTACCCCTTCAGGAGCAACTTCCAAAGTCCATACTTTGTTGGTGTACATGGATTCCATCTCGGACCGCATTGCATCCAGCCATTTCACTGAGTCCCCACTTGTGATGGCCTGCTCGAAACTAGTTTGGTCATCATCAACCATGATGCAATCCTTGCTCCCACCATCCATGAGAAAACTGTAGTATCTTTCAGTTGGGTGAGGAACCCTACTAGATCGGCGGAGAGGCTGAGGTTCATTGGGACCTACCGAATCCTCCGGTTCAACCAAATCTTCTGTCGTAGTCTGTATTGCTGGAACCTCTTCCAGTTCTACTTTCTTGCCACTAATCTCATTTTCAAGAAATTCCTTTTCTAAAAAGGTGGCATGTCGAGAAACAAACATCTTTTGTTCTTCGGTTTGGTTGAAGATATACCCACTGTAAGTGCACGGCGGCGCCCCGGCCTCCATCCCGAGGCCAAATGCGGAAGTGATGGTTAACTTTATTTTTTCTTGAACCGGCACCACCGCGCACTAAAACCCGGATCGAACCATTAACTAGTCCTAGCTAACTTACAAGATGGGGAAGAGAAATATACCAACTGATCCGTGTCTTCCGGTCTTCTCGTCGTCGTCCCGATCTCCCGCGGAATCTCCTGTCTCCACCTCGTCGCCGGATGGGCACCACGTCGCCTGCTTCTTTTACGGGCTCCCGCCTCTATACCGAGGCAACTCGGGCACGAAGTTGGCGAGTCGACGTGCCCAAGGTTTGCTGTAGAATATTGTAGAACCATGTCTCATTTTGGGGTTCATGGAGGTTGCCTTTTGAGATGGTGGAGGAATGAAGTTTTGGAGATGGAGCTTGTGGGATTTTTCAAGAATCAAGAGAACAAAAATCCCCACATGAAAAATGGGCAGCCCCTCCTCATATGGCCGGCCATCTATGGTGGGAGAGGAGAGAAAATGAGGGAGAGAGTGTATGAAAAGAATGAGAGTCTCACATAATCCAAGAGAGAGAAAAGAGATGATGAGAAGAAATCATCACAAGGAAAATCCAACCAACCAATCATCACTCCAAAAGGTCAAGCCATCATGAACCATCATGAACTAAGAAGTCAATGTGATGGTGGAACTATCATGATACAACAATATGCAATCACCACCCTCCACAAATGCTTATTTGCACAATTGCAAATAAGCCCTCCTCCACCAATCATCGGCCAATGAAAGATACAAAGAAATATGGCCGAAACGGAAAGCAAACTGGCAACTCCAGAAAACTGGTCCCGTAATAAATTACAGGAAAACCCCGATACTGTGTATACACACCCGCATATGTATTCCGACCGAAATACAAATGCAATGAGACAAAATCTACACTGTACTATACTAGGATCCGGCTTAAACCAAAGCCGGCTAGTATTATCCGTCCGATCCTGATCCGTGCAATACCGCACGTATCTGATCGAAACCCTGCTATATATCCATACGGCCTCTAGTACTAACTGTCCGATCCTGATCCGTACAATACCGCACGTATCTGAACGAACCTTGCCATATCTCCATACGGCCTCTACAGCGTTTCGCCGAAAACTTGAGCAACTGAATGTGGGGGACTCTAAAGACTCGTCAACACCTTGGTTGTGGATTTAACCACTAGCACGTCAGAGGTATAAGCCAATACGTAACGGGCTACCAGGTATTGACCAAAAGGGATGTCGATGAGCGAACTCATCCTGACACCCTACTGAGCCTGTCAGTGGCAATATCCGTACAGTCCGGTCCGTTCGTCTATGAGCATCGCATGGCGGGCCTAGGGGGTTGGTAAAAGTCAGACCCCCAAAAGCGGTACAAGTCGTGTCAGAGATCAGCCCAGAACACCTTGAGATACTACTGGAATACCTACCAGTAAATCTCCTGCCTTGGCCAAGGACTTTTCATGTTCTGGCTCTTCTAGACACAGCGCGACCTCACCCACAATACCGGGAGAGACGAACCCCCGAAGATCCGCTCACTGCCTCCATGTGGCTCGGGACTGTACCTAACTAAAACCTGTTTGCATGTCTCCTTTGAGCGTGGTAGGGTAGTAATCAAAGTACAGTGGGAACACACACGAGGCAAATGACGATCCTCAGGTCGAAGAACTAACCTGTACACATGTCACCAGGGAACTGCTATCTGACGTCAGGTATAAGACCAACTAGCATGTTCCCGGCGAGTCCTGTCCAATGTACTCATAACCCAATGAGCACCTGTATACATCTTAGGAGAACCAACTGACACCAGTGGCTTGTGAGACCGGCCACCGCCCCTCGTCGGGGTCTCGACTGTATACACTAGTCTACTCTGGAGAATCGATGCCCTGTCTCGAAACTCCCACGACTAAGGACCTTTTAAGGATGTGCTTATAGACTACCAGCTCTCACGTATATGATCGCATTCATACTGCTGGCAGTCAAGCAAGAATCCTAGGGGCTCTATCAACGTGTAATAGCGACATGTCAGGTCACCTAAAGCAGTACACGATGATAAAGATGAACCAGATAGCATACTATTATCTCGAGTAAGACTGTCCTACCGGAATAGGTCCTCCCTCAATCATTGCAATCACGTGCCTGTGATCCAATAATTGACTCTGAGGGCACTATCTCCAATAAGCTCCCACTTGCACTCAAGGCTAATTATTGCGATGTCGCATACTCACAGCCCGTGTGATACCGAACACCCAACTCCTCTACTAGTCAGTCTCACAAAGCTCGTTCGCGAAACTATTGCGTTTGAGGAATAGCCTCATTGAGTGGATCCACTTTGATGTTTCTTTCTATGTCTCTCTATATCTCAAGTTCGCGGAGAAACCCATCTCTCGAAATGAGCAATACCTGTCTTAGAATGTGTCTGGATGTCTGATGGGACCCAGCTCATAAATGAACTCCAAATCTAAACTTCTTAGACTGTATCGTCAACTGAACTTAATCAATATCCTACACCATGCCTCCCTCAGTATTGCCTTGGACCACCTGCCCAAAATACTGCCCCTCGTCAGAGGAAAAACTATAACTCTGACAACCTTCTTGTCGTCCAGGTCACCTTGGAAGCCTGGAATGATAACTGTCTCCCGAATAAGGCTGTCGTTATCATATCCCTAGAACATCCACTTATGTTCTAAAACTGCTTCCGACTGCTTCTCCAGGATTGGATCAATGTCAACTTATTGCATCTAGTGCAAGAACAACATCTGGTGTGGTACTTGACATCTCATGATTGACCCAATTGCCTGAGCAAGTGATCTGCCAATCATGCACATCCCTCTCCACTTTAGTCTGTAAGACACCTTTAGAGAGGGTGACTCCATTACCTGCAGGTACACTACCGTGCCAGGAGTCGTCCATTCTAAATACTCTTAGAATGCTGTCTAAGTACCCTGATTGGGAAACTACCCAAATCTAGATCTAAAACCATAGATCTAGTAACCAGTATGTCAGATATAAAATCCATTTCCTTTGCGGAGAAACCACCGTGTGACGACCAAAGTATAACCGATCGTAGTATAGGAGGTTTTTTTTTCTATTCTGTGTATTTCATCCAAATACCAGGACATCACACCCTACTACCTTCTCAACAGATCCATTCCCTATTCTGATGAAGTCAAACCTATGACTGTCACGTCAGAAATAGATGATCTATCTCTGCTACATCTGCTTTAGTCTATAAATAGACATAAGCCACCTGTCCACCAATGCTTCCGCTTCTCCCACTGACTACGACAACCCTCTGGCAGAGTCATATACATGTACACTTCTAAAGCTAGTTTAGAACGACGCTATACTTATCCTCCCGCCGGGTCTCGCAACCTGGAACAACAGCAATAGCAAGTGTGGGTAAACAAGAACTTCCCTGTCACCGTCCTTGAGGCTACCGGAGTACCTCTCGGGTGCCTGAAGTTACCCACCTTATCTGCGGAGTGGCCAATGGAATGTCAATCCAGATTGAATCTTTAGGTTCCTATCAAATCTTCAGTAATCGTTTGTGGTTCTGGAATCACTTCCAGTTCTACCATACTCCCACTACGGTTTTCTGAAAAAATCCATTTTTATTAAAACTGTGGCGAGTCTAGAATAATATCGCTATTGATCTTCCAGATGGTAGAAAGTCATCCCTCGTCATAGCCTGGGTCAACCCACAAACAGCCATTACAGAAACGTGCCTTGAGTTATCCAGAGTCTGGTTTTAATCATAAGCCGGACAACTCCCCGTACCCTAACATCGTTAAGATATGAACTGTTCTATATCCAATATAGAACCAAAGGCACTGATTTAATTGAACCAGATTCAAATCATGCAGCTGTCCCCAGTGCATGTCAAGTAAATGGAAGAGGCCGATCAGCGTTACTCAACTTAGGAATGCTTCCAATTATGAGTTACCTGAAAGAGAAGCAAGTTCTCTTAATCATTACTATCAACTTAATACCATACACAAGTATCTACATCTTCGATCACTTTGAAAAATCCCGATACTTGCAATACCTGGTTCTCTACTTTATTCAAATACCTATAACTTCTTAAAATTCGGACCCTGTGTTTCCACGAAACACCTGTCTAAAAACTAGAGAAGTCATAAGTAAACCGAATATAGTACGAGGACTAACCCCTCTGTCCTGATGGACCCTGGACAACATACAATACTCTGTATAAGTCCCTTGAGTCTGATAACTCATTCACTGTGGGTCATAGGTTGAAAACTGTACTTTTGGTTAAGAAGAATTACACCGCTGTTTAATGCTCCTTACCTAACCATCCACTGTTATAGATAAATGTCACAGATATAATTTCAAAAAGATATATCTCACTCTATAAAAATAGACGTACAGATATATCAATTTGAAATTGGTGCATAACAGCGGATATTCAAAACCAAATATTTGCCGTCCGGCAACCAACCCAGGTGACTTCCTCAAATATCACCGATTACAATGAATCCCGATATAATGAGGATGATCACCTAATTCCCAATAACTTACTCCCACTCATCATCTGTAAAGCCATACAGATGTGAGAATCATACATGGTAAATACATACCCTGGAGCAAGATCTGATTGGGAAATCAGTTTTCTATTAACAGTACACAGTGAAACTGAAACATTGAAATGTTTCGATAGGGTATTCCGGTATTCCTAGTAATGCCTCTTCCATCATCCAGATTCACAGCTGTAACCGTGTAATTCTTTGCCATCTTTCCAAATCCCTTTCTATGTCTTTAGTCATTACCTTCTGTACACCCCTTTAGGCCAAATGGTTTTCTTCCTTCCCTACCGTTCGGCACCAGCCTATGGTTTGGAAGAAGACTATCCAATAAGCATAATGGGTGTACTGTCCTAATCCTAGGAGCACTCGCAATGCGAGAGAAGGTGAAGATAAAAGACAACCGAATAAACCTTATTCCTATTTCTCCTGAACCAGAATCCATCCCCGAACTGGAATAAGTTCCTTTCGAGTTCGTATATAACCATACGATGGAGTATCCAATAAACTGTAGATCTTCGCAGTGATACGGAGTGTTCTGGAGAAATACAAAGGTGATTTAGGATTGGCGAATAAATACTTGGTTTGGTCGTGAATAGCAGTCGCAATTTACTTTGCCCTCTTACTAATCCCTTGTTATGTCTTAACTTAATACCTTTTGTACACCATCATTATGCTAATTGGTTTTCTTCATTCCCCACCGTTCGGCACCAGCCTAAGGTTTGGAAGAAGACTATCCAATTTGCGTAATAGGTGTACTATCTCCTAAACCAAGGAGTACTCGCAACTTGAGAGAAGGTAAAAGGAAAAGACAACTGAATAGTCCTATTCGTTTTCTCAAGAACCGGAAACCATCCTCGAATTCCTTCGAGTTCGTATATAACCATAGGATGGTTTTGTCTAATGGAAGTGGTCGTTCGTAGTAATACGGGGTGTCCTGGAGAAAAGGGTAAAAGTAGGAGTGGCAATGAGGTTTGCAACTCTGACAATCCAAAAGCCAGTGTTTTAGAAGGTTCGGTTAACTTGGTCACTTAGTCATAGTCTTAGGGTCGGGTCAATGGTCGCTGCCAAAGAGAGAGAGAAAAGAAACACTCAGTGTGCACTCTATCCTAGATCAGAATGGTTACCAATTTATCTAATCTGGAAACCTCCCACTGTACCTCAAATTCTCCTCCAAACCTTAAAGAAGAATTAGTCGGGGTCACCCGAGGAGTAAACCAACTCATCAGTGGGAATCGGGATCCAACTATCATCGCATGATAACGTGACGGAATCCGTTCACGCTATCACACTCCAGAAGGTATGCGCATATCTGGCAAGTTGCAGTTCTTTTGAAACTCCCGATGTGATTTTTACCCCATGCTCTTATGACCTTGGCGTGAGGTCAAAATATCATAAGTCACATGTCAAGTTCTACCCGTCATTATCCAGGTTAATTTGAACCCACCCGTACATACCCTTGACATAGGCCAAAATAGTAGTACGACTGTCCCAAACCAACGCATCTATCTATGCAACAGATAAATACCCGGCAGCTACCAATCACTATGCCTTGGCGTGAGGTCAAAATACATAGCTTGAATACTACCGAATATTTAACTGAAATGACGGAGGGCTATGAATGGTTTCTGGCGAAAACCTTTAACGTAATGAACTTGATATCGTTGAAGGAACGGATAGCTTTTAAAAATATAGTGACGAAAACCTTTGCTAAAGAGGTCACTCCCGGTGAAGGGATCTCGGCTCTTTTCCTGTAGAATGAGGTGCAGGATATTCCAACTGAATACCACAGTGCAAAGCAAAAGTAATCGGCTATAATGAAGATAATGCCCTGACGCAAACTTTTTGTCCAAGGGGTCACTCCCGGTGAAGGGATCTCGGCCCTTGCCTCGTCGACTGAGGAGCAGGATATTCCAACTGAATACCACGATGCTAAACAAAAGTGAACGTCCTTGCAATAACAGCTTTTTTGAAAAGTGTTCCAACAACATCAGATTAGGTTTGTTTTTTAACTTGCATTGATCCGAATCAACGCGGTCCCATCAATTGATCACACCACAAAGAATGAAAATATACTGATGTACATATATGCCATCCGCATTCGCCACTGGGTCCCGTCATTACCCGTTAGGTTAGCTAACTAACGACAGAGCGGGGACTGGACTAGCGCGGATGCAAAACATATACAACATCTACTAATATATATACCAATATATAATATTTCGCTCAAGGCGTGATAAAATGCAACATCACAGAAATGTACAGCATCACAGAACAATACAGATATCTGGGATCCCCGGGTTTCACAGAGCCACTACTGAAACCCGACGTTCCCCTGGTCGTGTGGATAGCCTGTGCAATGAAATCCTAGACCCCTACGGGCGCGGCAAGTTACCCGCCAAAACCTGAAGCGAGGCAGCCCCCTTCAGCAACATGAATGGACCACCCAACACTTCACGGAATCCGGTAACTTGGGCACCCCTCTTGGGTCAACCTGTACCCCCTACGAGTGCGGCGAATAGCCCTCTAATCCTAGAGTTAAGCCCCTTCCGTCTCAATGCCATGAGATGCGGGCCCGTTGCCCTCTAGAACTCGGCTATCCGTGCACCCCTCCTTGGGGTAATCTTAGTACAGAAAGTAAAATATACATACAACGGGTACATCGACCGCAACCTGGTCGTGCCCCAAAATAATAATACAAACAGGCAGTGACGGCAGTCCACATGTCGGACGCTCGCCCCGCAATATCTAATGTACATAATACAACAAAACTGTACTAGCATTGCATCCAGGCTATCCCCCACGACCAATCCGCAACAACACAGCAAAATCACAGAACATAAACGTGAATGTCACGTTCGCAAATCCGTCTAACCGGGCTATAGCAGTTTGACAGGATTTACCGATCAAGTGACATTCACGGTCGCAGATATAATGTAAATACTGTGAAATAATGTGTTTAAAATATCCGATCGATCAAATTTTAAAAAGTGGGCCCCCAAGTACTACTGTAGCACATCAAGAAATTCTGGGCCAAAAATTAATATTCCAAAACCCCTATTTTCAGCCCAAAAGCATTCTGTAAAATTTTGGGGGACTGAACAGTCCAAATCGCGGTGGAACCGCGGCCCAAGCATGGGTTTGGCCGCAGTTCCGCAGTGGTTTGGACTGTTCACGAGCCTAAATTTTCACAGAACTCTTAGAATGTCCTACACATCATTCTGAAACAACCTGAAAAATTTTTTGACTTCAAAAAATTTCGACAGAAACTGATGTGAAGAAAAATACAGTTTTTGGAAAATTGTTCGATCGGAATTGTAAAACAAATTAGACAAAGCTAGACTATGTTAATGGCGAGCCTCTGATACCACTGTAAGTGCACGGCGGCGCCCCGGCCTCCATCCCGAGGCCAAATGCGGAAGCGATGGTTAACTTTAATTTTTCTTGAACCGGCACCACTGCGCACTAAAACCCGGATCGAACCATTAACTAGTCCTAGCTAACTTACAAGATGGGGCAGAGAAATATACCGACTGATCCGTGTCCTCCGGTCTTCTCGTCGTTGTCCCGATCTCCCGCGGAATCTCCGGTCTCCACCTCGTCGCCGGAAGGGCACCATGTCGCCTTCTTCTTTTACGGGCTCCCGCCTCTATACCGAGGCAACTCGGGCATGAAGTTGGCGAGTCGACGTGCCCAAGGTTTGCAGTAGAATATTGTAGAACCATGTCTTATTTTGGGGTTCATGGAGGTTGCCTTTTGAGATGGTGGAGGAATGAAGTTTTGGAGATGGAGCTTGTGGGATTTTTCAAGCATCAAGAGAACAAAAATCCCCACATGAAAAATAGGCAGCCCATCCTCATATGGCAGGCCATCTATGGTGGGAGAGGAGAGAAAATGAGGGAGAGAGTGTATCAAAAGAATGAGAGTCTCTCATAATCCAAGAGAGAGAAAAGAGATGATGAGAAGAAATCATCACAAGGAAAATCCAACCAACCAATCATCACTCCAAAAGGTCAAGCCATCATGAACCATCATGAACTATGAAGTCAATATGATGGTGGAACTATCATGATACAACAATATGAAATCACCACCTTCCACAAATGCTTATTTGCACAATTGCAAATAAGCCCTGCTCCACCAATCATCGGCCAATGAAAGATACAAAGAAATATGGCCGAAACGGAAAGCAAACTGGCAACTCCAGAAAACTGGTCCCGTAATAAATTACAGGAAAACCCCGATACTGTGTATACACACCCGCATATGTATTCCGACTGAAATACATATGCAATGAGACAAAATCTACACTGTACTATACTAGGATCTGGCTTAAACCAAAGCCGGCTAGTATTATCCATCCGATCCTGATTCGTGCAATAACGCACGTATCTGATTGAAACCCTGCCATATATCCATACGGCCTCTAGTACTAACTGTCCGATCCTGATCCGTGCAATACCGCACGTATCTGAACGAACCCTGCCATATCTCCATACGGCCTCTACAGCGTTTCGCCCGAAAACTTGAGCAACTGAATGTGGGGGACTCTAAAGACTCGTCAACACCTTGGTTGTGGATTTAACCACTAGCACGTCAGAGGTATAAGCCAATACGTAACGGGCTACCAGGTATTGACCAAAAGGGATGTCGATGAGCGAACTCATCCTGACACCCCACTGAGCCTGTCAGTGGCAATATCCGTACAGTCCGGTCCGTTCGTCTATGAGCATCGCATGGCGGGCCTAGGGGGTTGGTAAAAGTCAGACCCCCAAAAGCGGTACAAGTCGTGTCAGAGATCAGCCCAGAACATCCTGAGATACAACTAGAATACCTACCAGTAAATCACCTGCCTTGGCCAAGGACTTTTCATGTTCTGGCTCTCCTAGACACAGCGCGACCTCACCCCCAATACCGGGAGAGACGAACTCCCGAAGATCCGCTCACTGCCTCCATGTGGCTCGGGACTGTACCCAACTAAAATCTGTTTGCACGTCTCCTTTGAGCGTGGTAGGGTAGTAATCAAAGTACAGTGGGAACTCACACGAGGCAAATGACGATCCTCAGGTCGAAGAACTAACCTGTACACATGTCACCAGGGAACTGCTATCTGACGTCAGGTATAAGACCAACTAGCATGTTCCCGGCGAGTCCTGTCCGATGTACTCATAACCCAATGAGCACCTGTATACATCTTAGGAGAACCAACTGACACCAGTGGCTTGTGAGACCGGCCACCGCCCCTCGTCGGGGTCTCGACTGTATACACTAGTCTACTCTGGAGAATCGATGCCCTGTCTCGAAACTCCCACGACTAGGGACCTTTTAAGGATGTGCTTATAGACTACCAGCTCTCACGTATATGATCGCCCTCATACTGCTGGCAGTCAAGCAAGAATCCTAGGGGCTCTATCAACGTGTAATAGCGACATGTCAGGTCACCTAAAGCAGTACACGATGATAAAGATGAACCAGATAGCATACTATTATTTCGAGTAAGACTGTCCTACCGGAATAGGTCCTCCCTCAATCATTGCAATCACGTGCCTGTGATCCAATAATTGACTCTGAGGGCACTATCTCCAACAATACCCACGCGAATGTTTGGGATATCCAATAAACTTACACAGAATGGACCTTGCCGCGAGTTTGTCCGGATTTTGCGTTTTTACATATGCCGGACAACCCCATATGTTAACATGACTAAGACATGGCCTCTTTCCTTTCCAAATCTCATATGGAGTGGTTGGCACAGATTTGGTAGGAATCATATTCAATAGGTCTGCAGCTATTTCCAGTGCATACCCCAAGAAAGAAATAGGTAACTCAGCTGTGCTCATCATAGAGCGCACCATATCTAATAGGGTGTGGTTCCTCCGTTCCAATACACCGTTGTGCTGTGGTGTATATGGAGGAGTCAGCTGAGAGAGAATCCCATTCTCTTTTAGGAAGTCCAGGAATTCATTGCTCAAGTATTCACCTCCTCGACCAGATCGAAGGATTTTAATACTTTTCCCGGTTTGGTTCTCGACTTCTTGTTTATATTCTCTAAATTTCTCAAAAGCTTCTGATTTGTGTTTCATCAGGAACACATATCCGAATCTAGAGAGATCGTCAGTGAACGTAATGAAGTATGCAGAACCATTCCTGGCATGTGTAGACATGGGGCCGCACACATCACTATGTACCAGTCCTAAGAGTTCCGTAACTCTCTCTCTCTCCGTGTCCTGTAAATGGAGTTTTGGTCATCTTGCCTTTGAGACATGACTGGCAAGTGTCATAAGATGAAAATTCAAACGGATTCAAATATCCATCCTTATGCAACTTAGCTAGTCGTGTCGCATTGATGTGACCCAGTCTATAATGCCATAAGAAGGATTCGTTCAGTTCTGAACTCTTCCTCTTGTGTGTGTTTGTTATGCTCAGAACTGTTGATTGATTTAGAACATAAATGCCATTGCACAACGTGCCTGATCCAACCAACTTTTGGTTTAGGAAAATGTTCATAACATTATCCTGTAATATAAAATTATATCCCTCTTTACTTAACAAAGAAACCGATATAATGTCTCATATCAGGTTCGGCATGTAATAGCATTCATTCAGAATCAATGTATTACCAGTTGGTAATACAAGGTGATATTCCCCGACGGTTTTAGCTGGAACAATTGTACCATTTCCAACCCTTATGTCTTTATCACCTTCTCCAAGTTCTCTACCTTTTCTAAGCTCATGTAACTGATTACATATATGAGATCCTGACCCGGTATCAATACCCAGGACGTAAAGCAAATGGAGAAACCGTTCTCTGTAACGAACACACCCGAAGAAAATGCATCAACATGTACTTTTTTCATTCGGGTGGCATAGGAATCCTGGTATTCCCCTATAACCTGTTAAGTCTTATAACTTTTATAAGAAAGAACGGATCCAACGTTCCCCAGCACAGTTTAACATGCGGTTTCGGTCAATACATCCATATTATTATCTTTATTAAGGCATGATATGGTTGCTACCTGGAGAGAGAGATAGAAGAAAACACTTTAGCGTATGCTCTTGTAAGATCAGATTGGTTATTATTTTATCTAATCAGTATGGCTCCCACTGTTTTTATCAAATCTTCCTACAAACCCTAAAAGGGAAGACTAGCCGGGATTAATTACACCCTACAACTTCGCCAATTTTTCAGCCAGGCCAGTGTCGGTACTTTGAGGGAGGTTCCCCGTGCTTTCGCACGGACCTAATTAAAGTAAACCTTGTTTTCCCAGAGGCGTAACCTCGTTGACACCTTTCTAGACACCTACTTGATCGGCTAATTGTCCTGTGTAAAACTCTCCCAGGAGTAACAATTACTCGCAGTGGGTATCGGGATCCAACTATCTCATAGAAGGTATGCAATCTCATTGCAATTTTCAACATTTGAAATTCCCGATAATATTTTTCCCCTAGCGTCCCATGACCTTGACGCAGGCCAACAAACCATAGTGCGCTAGTCAAGTTCAACCCCTCATTTCTTGATTGAATTAAACCCACCCGTATGACCCTTGACGCTGGCTAACAAAGTCGCACGACTACCTTAATCCAATCTGCATCATATGCATAAACAGATAAATACTAGTTAGCTACCGCACACTACGCCTTGACGCAGGCCAACAAACGTAGCACGAATACTAAGTAGGACTTATCTGAAATGACGGAGGGCTACGACAGGTTTTTCTGAAAACCTATTACGTAATGAACTTGATATTGTTGTAGAATCAAGTGAAATTTTGAATTGGAGTGATTTTGAGGCTTTTATTAGTTTTGCTAAAGAGGTCACTCCTAGTGAAGGGATCTCGACTCTTTCCTTATGGAATAAGGTGCAGGATATATCATATATATCGCTATTCAAAGCAAAAACTCCAAAAGCAATCAAAAGACAAACCGAGTGTTGTAGCATCTGCCAGTTTTGCTAAAGAGGTCACTCCCGGTGAAGGGATCTCGGCTCTTTCCTCATCGAATAAGGTGCAGGATATATCATATATATCGCTATGCAAAGCAAAAACTGTAGCTACCCTTTTTGAAAATTTGATTCTACAACATCTTTTAGGCTTCTTTTCTTTCATTAATCATAATAATGAAGTCCCATCATTTAATTCACCTAAACATCACAGATAAATACGACGTACACTTATGCCATCCACATTCGCCTCGATGTCCCCTCTTGCACCGTTAGGTTAGGTAACTAACGGCAGAGCGGGGCAGGGCTAGCGCGGGTGTAAAACATAAGTAGCGTCTATATAATATATCATATATACTATATACAGTATTTATCATAACATATTAAATGATCACATCACAGATATCGCAGCAGAAGAAACATATGAAACATTGGATATACTAGGACGTCCGTGTTTTATTTTGAGCCTCTATAAAACACGGATTCCACGGTCGCGATGAATAGCCAAATCCCCTAGACCCCTACGAGAGCGGCAAGCAACCCTACCAATTCTAGAGTTAGGAGACCCGGACTCGACTCCTCGAGTTGGTCTCCCACAGGACTCTAGAACCCGGTTACTTGTGCTCTCCTCCTTAGGTCTATCCTAGTGCGGAAAAGTAAATAATATACAAATGGTGACATCAACCTCATCCCGGAAGTGTCCCAATAAAAGAATATTACATACATTTAATTTTACATGAATGAAAATAAAAACCCTCATCTCACATAAAAAAAACCCGGCTATTCAGAAACGCGACGATCCAATATAACATATCCAGCAACACATAATATCACATGTCATCAACGTAAGTAAATGTGCGCATCCCTATTGTTGTTGACATATAGAAACGAAATCGGCGATATCACATATTACACTTACGGTCGCAGAAAAGAAAGTGTAAAACTACAACATTTGGAATCCACATTCTCTTTAGATATCGTAAATCCGAAATATCACATACTTCGCATTTCATGCCTAACTATATGAATTCCACATATTGTATCACATTCCAGATAAATAGAGAGTATTAAACTTTCCGATCGAATAATCAAATACCCAAGATTTCCTAAATAGCTCAACACTCGATGGGAGTTTAAAAACATCCATCACATGTCACAGTACCAATGGTACAGCCGTAGAAGGGTCAAGCCAACGCCTCACATGTGGCAACGCCGTACTCCCCCCAACCCTAAGGTTCAAAAGGCGGTTCAAGACAATCACATAATCAAGTTAAGGTTTGTTGTCTTCTAGACGGTCCATTGCGTAACTTGCACGATTTAGACGTTCTTAAACTACGGAAAAATCCAACACTTGGAGATTTTCCGGGTCGGGAAAAAGTGAGTTATTGATATCCGTTCGAACTTTTTAATACTTTCTAAATATCCGGAAAACATAATGAAATTAAATTTTCCGATCGAATCAACGAATACAAAATAAACCACAGAACACTCAACACTTGAGTCAGGTTAAAAATACCCAGAAAACTAAACATGCAGCTATTGTTAGTTATATGTATGCCCTAGAGGCCATTACTGTACATGGGATGTATATTGTAGTGGATGCTGGGACATATATAGGTAGGACTTTCTTGCTCGACATGATAGTACGCTATCTGGTTGCTCTTTATCTTAACATGTATACTTTCTGTCTCTCTGTTACATGTTGATAAAGCCCTTAGGATTTGTACTCGACTTCCTGGACTATGATGTAGATCATACTAGTGGGGCCTGGGTAGTCCATGAGTACATCCTTCAATGTTCCTAGTCGTGGGAATATCGAGATGGGGCATCGATATTCCAGAGTAGACTAGCGTATATCATCTCGACCCATGTGATGGGCGATGGATGATCCCATATCCATTGGTGTTTGACATCAGAGATGGTATGCGGGTGCTCAGTGGTGACTGGGTACACTGAACGGACTCGCCGAGAACTCCCAGATGGTATTATACCTCACGTCAGATGGCAGTTCTCTGGTGACACTGGTACAGCTTAGTCTGTTGACCCGAAATCATCATAGAGTCTTGTGTGTCTCCCACTGTGCTTTGATTTCTACCCTACCACGACTCTACTGAGTCGTGCAAACAGGTGGTTTTTGGGTACAGTCCCGATTCACATGGAGGCAATGAGCGATAAGAGGGGATTCGTCTCTCCCGGTATTGGGGGTTGATGTTGCGCTATGCTCGACTGGCCATAAGTGGAAATCCCTGGCCAGGGTTTCAGTGATTACTGGTAAGTGTTATCAGTAGTTTCACGCTTGTTGTGGACCTTACATCAGCATGACTTATCAAGCTACTGGGGTCTGACGTTTACCACCCCTAGGCGAGATATGCGACATATCAGACGAACAGACCGGACTGTGCGGTAAGTGTTACTGGTTGGATTCACAGGAGTGTGAGCGGGCTTGCTTGTTGATCTTCTGATCGCTCAATACCCAGGTGGCCATTACGTTTAGCAGACCGCTTGCGGCTTGTGGGTGTTTGATATGATCATCACCTACTGCCGGCGTATTGACGAGTCTTTAGAGTCCTACACAGAGGTTTCCTGGCTCAAGCGAAACGAAATAGGAGCGCATATGAGATATGTGCGGGACCGAGAATAATAGCAGTATGTGATACTGAATTCAATTCTCGCGATTTGTATCATCGGACGGTTATATAAGATATAGCCGGGTTACTGAATCAAATGTTGATTCGATATATTGATACACTTGATATTAGTCGGTTATATGCAGTATGACCGGATCATTAAATCAAGTGTTAATTTAATGATTTAATGTATAATTATATATTTGATATATTACTTTACATTAACTAGTATTGGTTCACTTAAGATTGATTTTCTCACTTGATATGCACAAGTTGTATATGTGATATATGTTTGTGCACTAGTTTGTATCATGTTTGATGATACATGCAAATTGGGTGTGTGTATGCTTTAAACCATGTTTAGGTTAATGGTTAGGGTTTTAACTTATTTATTTATTTTATTTATTTATTTTTGGCAAAAAATAAAATGGTTGTTTTCTTTCTTTGCTTCAAGCTTCATGAAGCTTCTTAGCATCTTTGAAAAGTCTTAACCATTTTGTTTTTTCCTTTAACCTAACCATTACACCTAAACCCTAGTTTATTCTCTACATGTGTTAACTTCACCCATGGTTGCATGATGATAAGTTTTCACTTGATTTATTATTTTCGAGTATAATTCATTTTCCTTCTTCTTCTTCTTCTTCATCTTCTTCAAGTGAAAAAAACCTTTCTTGAAAATTTTCCAGTGATGAAATCAAGTGAGAAATCCAAATCCAAAGTGAACCCACTTCCTATTTCTTCATTCTCTACCACTTGCCATATTGTATAGGGTGTTTTCTTCACAAGGTTCATGACGAAGTGAAGATGGAGCTTGAGTTTGAGTCGCCTCGACGTAGAGCATTTTCGGCACCGAAGTCAACGACCTAGCCCGCTCGTTTCTCCGACGAAACCATCGCTAGAGTCCGGGATTCTGATGATTGCAGCGGAGGGACGTCAACACGGAGCTAAAGAAGTGGAGGACCGGATCTACAAAGGTTGTAATCCCTTTCACTTGTAGTTAAAGTTGTTAACTTGCTTGCTTTTGCCTTACCTCTAATAACGATCTTGCATTAGGGTTTCTCGGCACATGAAAATTTTTGATTTTGGCATGGTTGATCAGTTGTAGAACCTCATAAGTGTGCCTAGGAACCCTACAGTGGTATCAGAGCCTAACTAGAGCTTTAGGCGAAGTGTAGACGATATTAGAAATCCGATCGAACCCCGAAACCTCAAACAAAACCCTTCTCTGTATATTTTTCAAAACAGTGGAATTTTGTGAGTTAAAAATTCTCAGAAAATAGAGCAGGAAATTCTAAGAAAAACTGCAGAAAACGACACCCTATCTCTACAGTAGCGCCGCGAAACTGCGGCCTAACCCTACTTTTTGCGGCGGTTCTACGGCCGTCTATGATGTTTAGGCAGTTCTTGTTGGATATAGTGCCCTCAGAGTCAATTATTGGATCACAGGCATGTGATTGCAATGATTGAGGGAGGACCTATGCCGGTAGGATAGTCTTACTCGAGATGATAGTATGCTATCTGGTTTATCTTTATCATCGTGTACTGCTTTAGGTGACCTGACATGTCACTATTACACGTTGAGAGAGCCCCTAGGATTCTTGCTTGACGGCCAGCAGTATGAGGGCGATCATATACGTGAGAGCTGGTAGTCTATAAGCACATCCTTAAATGGTCCCTAGTCGTGGGAGTTTTAAGACAGGGCATCGATACTCTAGAGTAGACAAGTGTATACAGTCGAGATCCCGACGAGGGGCGGTGGCCGATCTTACAAGCCACTGGTGTCAGTTGGTTCACCTAAGATGTATACAGGTGCTCATTGGGTTATGAGTACACCGGACAGGACTCGCCGGGAACCTGCTAGTTGGGATTATACCAGACGTCAGATAGCAGTTCCCTGATGACATGTGTTCAGGTTAGTTCATCGACCTGAGGATCGTCATTTGTCTCGTGTAAGTTCCCACTGTACTTTGATTACTACCCTACCACGCTCAAAGGAGACGTGCAAACAGGTTTTAGTTGGGTACAGCCCCGAGCCATATGGAGGAGGTGAGCGGATATTCAGGGGTTCGTCTCTCCCGGTATTGGGGGTGAGATCGCGCTGTGTCTAGGAGAGCCATTACACAAAGCCCTCGGCCGAGGCAGGAGATTTACTGGTAGGTATTCCAATAGTATCTCAGGGTGTTCTGGGCTACACTCCTACATGACTTGTACCGCTTTTGGGGGTCTGACTTTTACCAACCCCTTAGGCCCGCCATGCGATGCTCATAGACGAACGGACCGGACTGTACGGATATTGTCACTGACAGGCTCAGTAGGGTGTCAGGATGAGTTCGCTCATCGACGTCCCTTTTGGTCAATAGCTGGTAGCCCGTCGCGTATGGCTAATACCTCTGACGTGCTAGTGGTTAAATCCACAGCCATAGTATTGACGAGTCTTTAGAGTCCCCCACAGACAGTTGCTCAAGTTTTCGGGCGAAACGCTGTAGAGGCCGTATGGAGATATGGCAGGATTCGATCAGATACGTGCGGTATTGCACGGATCAGGATCGGACGGTTAATACTAGCCGGCTTTGGTTTAAGCCGGATCCTTGTATAGTAGAGTGTAGATTTTGTCTCATTGCATTTGTATTTCGGTCGGAATACAAATGCGGGTATGTATATACTGTAGCGGGGTTTTCCTGTTATTTATTACGGGATCAGTTTTTTGGAGTTGCCAGTTTGTTTTCCGTTTCAGCCATATTTCTTTGTATCTTTCATTGGCTGAAGATTGGTGGAGGAGGGCTTATTTGCATTTGTGCAAATAAGCATTGTGGAGGGTGTTATTTGCATTTTGTTGTATCATGATAATTCCTCCACCATTTGACTTCTTCTTGACATCATGGTTTGACTTATGGAAATATGATGGCTTGACTTTGTGATGAGATGTGATTAGGTTGTTGGTGTGTGGGTTTTAGTTTGTGATCATTGTTTGTTATCATCACCCTTTCTCTCTCTTGATTGAATTGTTGGCTCACTCATTCTTTTGGATACACACACACACCACTCTCTCATTCCCTCTTTGATTTGGCCGGCCATTAGTATGAAGGGGGCTGTCCCAAAATTCTGGTGTGGGTTTTTGTTCATTTGGCTTTGCAAAAATTCCCACAAGTTCCTTCTCCAAACTACATCTCATTCCTCCACCATTATGGCAACCTCCATAAACCTCAAAATGAGACATAGCACTACACTATATTCTACAGCAAATCTTGGGCACGTCGACTCGCCAACTTCATGCCCGAGTTGCCTCGGACCAAAGGCGAGAGCCCGTAAAAGAAGCCGGCGATGTGGTGCCCTTCCGGCGAGGAGATGAAGACCGGAGATTCCGCGGGAGATCGGGACGACGACGAGAAGACCGGAAGACTCGGATCACTCGGTATCTCCCTCTTCCCATCTTGTTGTTAGCTAGGACTAGATTAATGGCACGATCCGGGTTTATAGTGCGTGGTGGTGCCGGTATAAAAAGTTTAAGAAAACCATCGCTTCCGCATTCCGGCGTCGGATTGATGGCCGGGGCGCCGCTGTGCACTTACAGTGGTATCAGAGCCTCGCCATTAACCTAGTCTAGCTTGGTCTAATGTGTTTTACATTTCCGATCGAACAAAAATCCCAAAACCGCGTTTTCATGTACAATCAGTTTCTGTCACAATTTTTTTGTCTCCAAAAATTTTTCAGGGTGTTGCAGAATGATATGCAGAGAATCCTAAGAACACTGTAAAATTTTGGTGACATGATCTCTCCATATGGCTGCGGAAGCACGGCTGTAACCCCTCTTTGGCCGCGGTTCTGCCGCAGGAATTTAGCTTCACTTCACCAATATTTTGTAGTGGGCTTTTGGGCTGAAAATAGGGGTTTTGGTATACTTTGTTTGGGCCCAGAATTTCTTTAAGTGCTACAGTAATCCTTAGGGCCCACTTGGTAAAATTTGATCGATCGGATATTTTAAACACATTAGTTCACGATATTTACATTATATCTGCGACCGTGAATGTCGCTTGATCGGTAAATCCTGTCTAATTGCTATAGCCCGGTTAGACGGATTTGCGAACGTGACATTCACGTTGATGTTCTGTGTATTGCTGTAATGTTGCGGATCGGTCGTGGGGATAGCCTGGTTGCAGTGGTAGTACAGTTTTGTCGTATTATGTACATTTGATATTGCGGGGCGAGCGTCCGACATATGGACTGCCGTCACTGCCTGTTTGTATTATTATTTTGGGGCACGACCAGGTTGCGGTCGATGTACCCGTTGTATGTATATTTTACTTTCTGTACTACGATTACCCCAAGGTAGGGTGCACGGATAGCCGGATTCTAGAGGGCAACAAGCCCGCATATCATGGCATTGAGACGGAGGGGGCTTTACTCTAGAATTGGCGGGCTATTCGACGCACTCGTTGGGGGTACTGGTTGACCCAGGAGGGGTGCCCAAGTTACCAGATTCCCTGAAGTGCAAGGTGGTCCATTCACGTTGCTGAAGGGGGCTGCCTCGCTTCAGGTTTTGGCGGGTAACTTGCAGCGCCCGTAGGGGTCTAGGATTCCATTACACAGGCTATCCACACGACCAGGGGAACATCGGGTTTCAGTAGCGGCTCTGTGAAACCCGGGGATCCCAGATATCTGTATTGTTCTTTGATGCTGTACATTTCTGTGATGTTGCATTTTATCACGCCTTGAGCGAAATATTATATATTGATATATATATATATACTAGTAGATGTTATATATGTTTTACATCCGCGCTAGTCCAGTCCCCGCTCTGTCGTTAGTTAGCTAACCTAACGGGTAATTGTTAGTTATATGTATGCCCTAGAGGCCATTACTGTACATTGGATGTATATTGTAGTGGATGCTGGGACATATATAGGTAGGACTTTCTTGCTCGACATGATAGTACGCTATCTGGTTGCTCTTTATCTTAACATGTATACTTTCTGTCTCTCTGATTACATGTTGATAAAGCCCTTAAGATGTGTACTCGACTTCCAGGACTATGATGCAGATCATACTAGTGGGGCCTGGGTATTCCATGAGTACATCCTTCAATGTTCCTAGTCATGGGAATATCAAGACGGGGCATCGATATTCCAGAGTAGACTAGCGTATATCTTCTCGACCCATGCGATGGGCGATGGATGATCCCATATCCATTGGTGTTTGACATCAGAGATGGTATACGGGTGCCCAGTGGAGACTGGGTACACTGAACGGACTCGCCGAGAACTCCAAGATGGTATTATACCTCACGTCAGATGGCAGTTCTCTGGTGACACTGGTGTAAGTCCGCGGTGGTGCCCCGGCCGTTGATCCGACGCCGGAAACGCGGAAACAAAAACTTTGCAAACTATCAAACCGGCACCACCGCGCACTTTCCACCCGGATCGGGCCATTAACCTAGCAACTAGCAAACTAAAATACAGGTAGAGAGTTATACCAAGCGATCCGTGTCTTACGGTCTTCGACTCCACTCCGATCTCCCACGGATACTTCGTCCGTCACATCCTCGTCGGAAAGGGGACCACGTAGCCGAAAACTTTTACGGGCTCCCACCTCTGGACCGAGGCAACTCGGGCGCGAAGTTGGCTAGCCGACGCATCCAAGATTTGCTGTAGAATAGTGTAGTAGCCATGTCTCTTTTGGGTTATAGAAGTTGCTTTGGATGTGGAGGAAAGAGGTTAAGGAAAATTGGTGCTTTCAATTTCCTAGCAAGAAAAATGAGATGAAGAATAATGCCACCACCCCAAATGAAATTCTCTCATCTCACTCTCAAGAATGGCCGGCCCCTCATAAGGAAAAATGGTGGTGAGAAAGCAACAAGGGAGGTGAGTGTAGGAGAGAAACAATGGTAACCCTAAGCCAAATCAAATCCAATCACACACACCATGACAATCTAATCCATTCTTTTCTCATAATTCAAAAGATAAGAAAGAAAAAGGATCTCATGATACTAGTCAAATCATGAAGCCATCATATGCAAGAAAAGCCTTCCACAAAATGTTATTTCCAAACTGCAAATAACACCCTCTCCAACGAAACTCCGGCCGCGAAGGAACAAAGGAAAAACCGGCCGGAACGGAATGCAAACTGGCAACTTCAGAAAACTGATCCCGTAATAAATTACAGGAAAACCCCGCTACTGCAAATACATGCCCGCATTTGTATTCCCACTGAACACAAATGCAAAGAGACAAAACTACAATATCTAATACTAGGATCCGGCTTAAGCCAAAGCCGACTAGTAAAATTCGTCCGATCACGATCTGTGCAATACCGCACGTATCTGATTGAACCCTGCCATATCTCCATATGGCCTCTACAGCGTTTCGTCCGAAACTTGAGTAACTGTCTGTGTGGTGGACTCTAAAGACTCATCAATACTATGGCTGTGGATTTAACCACTAGCACGTCAGAGGTATAAGCCAATACGTAACGGGCTACCAGGTACTGACAAAAAGGGACGTCGATGAGGGAACTCATCCTAACACCCTACTGAGCCTGTCAGTGACAATATCCGTACAGTCCGGTCCGTTCGTCTATGAGCATCGCATGGCGAGCCTAGGGGGTTGGTAAAAGTCAGACCCCCAATAGCGGTACAAGTCATGTCGGAGTGCAGCCCAGAACACCCTGAGATACTACTGGAATACCTACCAGCAAATCTCCTGCCTTGGCCAAGGACTTTTCATGTTCTGGCTCTCCTAGACACAGCGCGACCTCACCCCCAATATCAGGAGAGACGAACCCCTGCAGATCCGCTCACTGCCTCCATGTGGCCCGGGACTGTACCCAACTAAAACCTGTTTGCACGAATCCTTTGAGCCGTGGTAGGGTAGTAATCAAAGCACAGTGGGAACTCACACAAGACAAATGACGATCTCAGGTCGATGAACTAACCTGTACACATGTCACCAGGGAACTGCTATCTGAAGTCTGGTATAATCCCAACTAGCAGGTTCCCGGCGAGTCCTGTCCGGTGTACTCATAACCCAATGAGCACCTGTATACATCTTAGGTGAACCAACTGACACCAGTGGCTTATGAGACCGGCCACCGCCCCTCGTCGGGGTCTCGACTGTATACACTAGTCTACTCTGGAGAATCGATGCCCTGTCTCGAAATTCCCACGACTAGGGACCTTTTAAGGATGTGCTTATAGACTCCAGCTCTCACTTATATGATCGCCCTCATACTGCTGGAAGTCAAGCAAGAATCCTAAGGGCTCTATCAACGTGTAATAGCGACTCGTATGGTCACGTAAAGTAGTACACAATGATAAAGATAAACCAGATAGCATACTATCATCTCGAGTAAGACTGTCCTACCGGCATAGGTCCTCTCTCAATCATTGCAATCACGTGCCTGTGATCCAATAATTGACTCTGAGGGCACTATATCCAACAATCTCCCACTTGCACTCAAGGCTAATTATTGCGATGTCGCATACTCACAGCCCGTGTGATACCGAACACCCAACTCCTCTACTTGGCAGTCTCACAAAGCTCGTTTGTGAAACTATTGCGTTCGAGGAATAGCCTCAGTGAGTGGATCCGCTCTGATGTTTCTTTCTATGTCTCTCTATATCTCAAGTTCGCGGAGAAAACCATCTCCCGAAATGAGCAATACCTATCTTAGAATATGTCTGGATGTCTGATGGGACCTAGCTCATAAATGAACTCCAAATCCAAACTTCTTAGACTGTATTATCAACCGAACTTAATTAGTATCCTGCGCCATCCTTCCCTCAGTATCCACCTGGACCACCTGTCCAAAATACTGCCCCTCATCAGAAGGAAAACTATAACTCTGACAGCCACTCTGCTATTCAAGTCACCTTGGAAGCCTGGAATGATAACTGTCTCCCGAAAGAGAATGCTGTTATCATATCCCTAGAACATCAACTTATGTTCTAAAACTGCTTCCGAATGTTCCCCCAGGATTGGATCAATATCAACTTATTGCATCTACTGCAAGAACAACATCTGGTGTAGTACTTGACATCTCATGATTGACTCGATTGCCTAAGCAAGTGATCTGCCAATCATGCGCATCCTTCTCCCTTTTAGTCTGTAAGACACCTTCAGAGAGGGTGACTCCGTCACCTGCAGGTACACTACCGTGCCAGGAGTCGTCCATTCTAAATACTCTTAGAATGCTGTCTAAGTATCCAGATTGGGAAACCACCCAAATCTAGATCTAAAACCATAGATCTAGTAACCAGAATATACGATATAAGATCCAATTGCTTTGTGGAGAAACTACTGTGTCACGACCAAAGTATAACCGATCGTAGTATAGGAATATAACTTCCTACTCTGTGTATGTCATCAAATACCAGGACATCACACCCTATTACCTTCTTAACAGATCCATCCCCTATTCTGATGAAGTCAAACCTATGACTGTCACGTCAGAAATAGATGATCTATCTCCGCTATATCTGCTTTAGTTTATAAATAGACATAAGCCTGATGTCCACCAATGCTTCTGCTGCTCCCATTGACTACGACAACCCTCTGGCAGAGTCATATAGACGTACACTTCTAAAGCTAGTTTAGAACGACGCTACACTCATCCTCCTGCCGGGTCTCACAGTCTGGAACAACAGCAATGGCAAGTCTGGGTAAACAAGAACCTCCCTGCCACCGTCCTTGAGCATACCGAAGTACCTTTCGAGTGCCTGAGGTTACCCACCATATCTGCGGAGTGGCCAATGGAATGTCAAACCAGATTGAATCTTTAGGTTCTTATCAAATCTTCAGTAATCGTTTGCGGTTCTGGAATAACTTCCAGTTCTACCATACTCCTACTACTGTTTTCTAAAAAAATCCATTTTTAATAAAACGGTGGCGAGTCTAGAACAATATCACTATTGATCTTCCAGATGGTAGAATATCAACTCTCGTCATAGCCTGGGTCAACCCACAAACAGCCATTACAGAAACGTGCCTTGAGTTATCCAGAGTCTGGTTTTAAGCATAAGCTGGACAACTCCCCGTACCTTAACAATGTCAAGATATGAACTGTTCTATATCCAATATAGAAACAGAGGCACTGATTTAATTGAACCAGATTCAAATCATGCAGCTGTCACCAGTGCATGTCTACTAAATGGAAGGAGGCCGATCAGCGTTACTCAACTTAGGAGCGCTTCGAATTATGAGTAACCTGAAAGAGAAGCAAGTTCTCTTAAACATTACTATCATCTGAATGCCATATACAAGTATCTACATCTTCGATCACTTTGAAGAATCCCAATACTTGCAATACCTGGTTCTCTACTTTACTCTTATACCTATAACTTCTCAAAACTTCGACCTTGTGTTTCTACGAAACACTTGTCTAAGAACTAGAGAAGTTATAAGTAAACAGAATATAGTATGAGTACCTACCCCTCTGTCCTAATGGATACTGGACAACATACAATACTCTGTATAAGTCCCTTGAGTCAAATAACTCATTCACTGTGTGTCGTAGGATGAAAAATGTACTATGGTTATGAAGAATTGTACCGCTGTTCAATGCTCCTTACCTAACCATCCACTGATATAGGTAAATGTTATAGACATAATTTCAAAAAGGTACATCCCACTCTATAAAAATAGACGTACAGATATATCAATTTGAAATTGGTACATAACAACGGATATTCAAAACCAAATATTTGCCGACTGGCAAACAACCCAGGTAACTTCCTCAAATATCACCAATTACAACGAATCCCGATATAATGAGGATGATCACCTAATTTCCAATAACTTACTCCCACTCATCATCGGTAAAACCATACAGATGTGAGAATCATACCTGGTAAATACATACCCTGGAGTAAGTGTCCAATTGGAAAATCAGTTTTCTTTTAACAGTACACAGTGAAACTGAAACATTGAAATGTTTCGATGGGGTATCCTGGTATTCCTAGTAATGCCTCTTCCATTATCCAGATTCACAACTGTAACCGTATATTTCTTTGCCACCACTCCAAATCCCTTTTTATGTCTTTAGTCATTACCTTCTGTATATCCCTTTAGACCAAATGGTTTTCTTCCTTCCCTACCGTTCGGCACCAGCCTATGGTTTGGAAGAAGACTATCCAATAAGCATAATGGGTGTACTGTTCTAATCCTAGGAGCACTCGCAATGCGAGAGAAGGTGAAGATAAAAGACAACAGAATAAAGCTTATTCCTATTTTCCCTGAACCAAGATCCATCCCCGAACTGGAACAAGTTCCTTTCGAGTTCGTATATAACCATACGATGGATTATCCAATAAACTTGGGATCTTCGTAGTGATGCGGAGTATCCTGGAGAAATACAAAGGTGATTTAGGATTGGCGAAGAAATACTTGGTTTGGTCGTGAATAGCAGTCGCAATTTACTTTACCCACTTACTAATCCCTTTCTTTGTCTTAACTTAATACCTTCTGTACACCGTTTAGGCTAACTGGTTTTTCTTCATTCCCTACCGGTCGGCACCAGCCTAAGATTTGGAAGAAGACTATCTAATTAGCGTAATAGGTGTACTATCTCCTAAACCAAGGAGTACTCGCAATCTGAGAGAGAAGGTAAATGGAAAAGACAACTGAATAGTCCTATTCGTTTTCTACAGAACCGGAAACCATCCTCGAATAAAATCCTTCGAGTTCGTATATAACTATACGATGGTTTTGTCCAATGGAAGTGGACGTTCGTAGTAATACGGGGTTTCCTGGAGAAAAGGGTAAAAGTAGGAGTGGCAATGACGTCTGCAATTCTAACAATCCAAAAGCCAGTGTTAAGAAGGTTCGGTCAACTTGGTCACTGAGTCATAGTCTAAGGTCATGTCAATGGTCGCTGCCAAAGAGAGAGAGAAAAGAAACACTCAGCGTGCACTCTAACCTAGATCAGAATGGTTACCAATTTATCTAATCTGGAAACCTCCCACTGTCATCTCCAATTCTCCTCCAAACCTGAAAGAAGAATTAGTCGGGATCACCCGAGGAGTAAACCAACTCATCAGTGGAAATCGGGATCCAACTATCATCGTAAGATAACGTGACGGAATCCGCTCACGTCATCACACTCCAGAAGGTATGCGCAAAGCTGGCAAGTTTCAGTTTCTTTAGAAACTACCGATGTGATTTTTGCCCCATGCTCTTATGACCTTGGCGTGAGGTCAAAATATCATAAGTCGCATGCCAAGTTCTACCCATCATTATCCAGGTAAATTTGAACCCACCCGTACATACCCTTGACGTAGGACAAAATAGAAGTACGACTGTCCCAAACCAACGCATCTATCTATGCAACAGATAAATACCCGGCCGCTACCAAACACTATGCCTTGGCATGAGGTCAAAATACATAGCATGAATACTACCGAATATTTAACTGAAATGACGGAGGGCTACGAATGATTTCTGGCGAAAATCTTTAACGTAATGAACTTGATATCGTTGAAGGAACTGATAGCTTTTTGAAAATATAGTAACGAAAACCATAGCTAAAGAGGTCACTCCCGGTGAAGGGATCTCGGCTCTTTCCTCGTAGAATGAGGTGTAAGATATTCCAACTGAATACCACGATGCAAAGCAAAAGTAATCGGCTATAGTGAAGTTATTGCCCTGACGCAAACTTGTAAGTCCATGCTACCTCTCCCGGTACTTTCGGGAATGCGGAATTTGGTAAAAAACAATTTTTTTTACGGAGGTGGTAACATGGACCTATAACCCGGATCTTGGTTAAACATCTATCTAACAACCTAACTATGAGTTTCTAGCTACTCGGTTAGGGGGTTATACCTTGCTTGTCTTGAACTCCTTCGTCTTCAAGCTCCGATGGTGGTCCGGAATGGCTTCTTCTCGTCGTCTCCGTACGCCGAAGATAGATCCACCTGAAAGCTCCAACCTTTAGCTCCTTCTTCGTTCTTTGAAGAAACTAGTTCACTTGGTTTGCTAAACCTAGTGAACTAGAATGAGTAGAGAAGAATTAGAATGGGATTTTATCTATGGTTCTTGATTCTCAACTCATGAGACAAGAGAACCATAGATTAAAGAGAGGGAGCAAGAGCAAAAGGGTGAGAGCAAAAGGAGAGCTCAAGAACAAGAGAGAGAATGAGCAAGAAAGAATGAGGCTCTCTTTTTCCTTTCACCCTCTCATAATCCAAAGCAATCATAACTCATCATACTAACAAAAGTCTTATGTGATGGTTGAAGCAACCATAACCATATCATTTCATGCACTCATTTTACACAAATGAGCAAGTAAACAAAAGTCTTTGCCATGAAATGATGGCTATGGTTATCATGATGGTCAACTAGTCAAGCCTAGTCAACCGGTCAACAAAGTCAACAAGTCAACAAAAGTCAACAAGTCAACAAAGTCAACAAAAGTCAACAACCATGTCACCATAATACTTAATTAATATAATAGTTAATCACATATCAAATTCTCATTAGGGTTGAGCAAAAAGTCAAATAGTCAACGGTCAACTGTCAACAACCCTAATGAGAATCCGCTGCCTCTGCCTCCCTGTCAACTGTGCATACACACCCGCATCCGCATTCCGAGGAACACGAATGCAAACCGGATAAATCCAATCCCATAAGGTACACTAGGATCTGGCTTAAACCAAAGCCCGCTAGTGTATACTGTCCGGACACTGCACGTGCACAAGTGCACAGATGTGACCGAACCCTGTCGCAAAACCATGCGACCTGTCGCAATACCATGTGACCTCTACTCTTTTGCCTAAAGGGAAAAGCTTTCTGTGTGGGACTCTAAAGACTCGACACTACGCTGGCAGTGGGTTTAACCACAGACCGCAAGCGGCACTAGCTGTGCGTAACGGTCCCCAGGTAATGCCGACAAGAAGACCGACGAGGCGAAACCCATCTGAACTCCTACTGAGCCTGAGTGTGACATTCTCCGTACAGTCCGGTCTGTTCGTCTGATACATCGCATGGCGGGCCTAGGGGGCGGTAAACGTCAGTCCCCCAATAGCGGTACAAGTCGTGCCGGAGCGAAGCCCAAAACACCCTGAGATAACACTGGAAACCTACCAGTATATCTCGTTTGCCCTGGCCAGGGACTACTCGTGTAATGGCTCTCCTAGACACAGCGCGATGTCAACCCCCAATACCGGGAGAGACGAATCCTGTCTAACCGTCACTGCCTCCAAGTGCTTCGGGATTGCACCCAACCACTACCTGTTTGCATGACTCCTTTGAGCCGTGGTAGGGTAGTGATCAAAGTACAGTGGGAACACACTCGAGGCGAAGTGACAGTGTCAAGTCAGCGGACTAAGCTGTACTCATGTCACCTGGGAACTGATAACTGACGATAGGTATAATACCAACTAGTCAGTTCCCGACGAGTCCTGTCCAGTGTACCCGTAACCTAACAAGCACCCGCATACTATCTCAAGTACGACGTACTGACGGCTGTGGGACAGACCGTCTCCTACACTGGGATGAGAAGCGCATGCGCTGGTCTACTCCGGAGTATCGATGCCCTGTCTCGATAGTCCTGCGACCACGGACCTGCATAAGGATGTGCTTATAGATTACCCAGCCCCACTAGTGTGACGGCCATCACATCGCTGGTAATCAAGCAAAGATCCTAAGGGCTCTACTAATGTGTATAGGCGATATACAAAAATAAATACATGTACACATTGAAGTAGAAACAAACCAAGTAGCATACTACTATTTTGAGCAAGATTGTATATACAAGGTGAATATCCCAAGCATCCATTAAGTAATATACAAACCAGTATGATACAGTAATGTCCTCTAGGGCATATACACTAACAATCTCCCACTTGCACTAAGGCCATGTACTGGCGTATCGAAGACCTATCATCTCGATCAGCCGCTCGAACTGAGTCTGGGGCAGGGCCTTGGTGAATGGATCTGCAGTATTATCTTCTGAAGCGACTCTCCGAACCTCGATCTCCTGGCGATCCACGATCTCCCTGATCAGGTGATACCGTCTCAAGATGTGCCTGGATCTCTGATGGGACCTGGGTTCCTTCGCTAAAGCTATAGCCCCGTTGTTGTCGCAATACAGAGGTATTGGATCAACAATGGACGGAACCACCTGAAGTTCTTTCAAGAACTTCCTCATCCAGACAGCTTCTTTTGCGGCATCAGATGCAGCGATGTATTCCGCTTCCATCGTCGAGTCTGCAACGGTTTCCTGTTTGGAACTCTTCCAACACACCGCCCCTCCATTGAGGGTAAAGACAAAACCCGACATGGACTTGGAATCATCCTTGTCACTCTGGAAGCTGGAGTCAGCAAAGGCCTCGATCTGGAGGTCTTTTCCGCTATACACCAAGAACATCTCCTTAGTCCTTCTCAGGTACTTGAGAATGTTCTTCACCGCTATCCAGTGTTTCTCCCCAGGGTTTGACTGATACCGTCTTACCACACTAAGTGCATAAGCTACATCTGGTCTTGTACACAACATCGCATACATTATAGAGCCTATCGCAGAAGCGTAGGGTATAATAGACATGCGATCCCTCTCCAAATCAGTCTTGGGAGACATCTCTTTAGAGAGGGTGATCCCGTGACAAGCCGGTAGGTTACCGCGCTTGGAATCTTCCATACTGAATCTCTTCAGTATGGTGTCGATGTACCTGGACTGTGAAAGTCCTAATATCCTCTTGGATCTGTCACGGTAGATCCGGATACCCAGAATGTACGAGGCATCACCCAGGTCTTTCATGGAGAACCTGTGTGACAAGAACCCCTTGACAGATTGTAGCATAGGAATGTCATTTCCTATTAAGAGAATGTCATCCACGTATAAAACGAGGAATACTACAGTTCTCGCTACAAATCTACTATAGATGCATGGTTCATCTGGATTTTTGATAAAGCCAAATTCTTTGACTGTCTCATCAAAGCAGATGTTCCAACTCCGCGATGCCTGCTTTAGTCCATAGATGGACTTAAGCAACTTGCACACCTTTCCGCTGCTCCCACTCTGAATGAAACCCTCTGGCTGGTCTATATAGACACACTCCTCTAAATTTCCATTTAGAAAAGCGGTCTTTACGTCCATTTGCCAGATCTCATAATCGTGGAAGGCAGCAATGGCAAGAAGGATCCGAATGGATTTCAGCATGGCTACTGGAGAAAAGGTTTCGTCATAGTCCAAGCCAGGTCTTTGACGAAAACCCTTTGCTACCAGCCTAGCTTTATAGGTCTCAACCTATCCATCTACACCAATCTTCCTTTTGAAGATCCACTTGCATCCTACGGGTTTTACCCCGTCTGGAGCAATGTCCAACGTCCATACCTTGTTGGTGTACATGGACTCCATTTCGGTCCGCATTGCATCAAGCTATTTCACTGAGTCAACGCTCTTAACGGCCTGCTGGAAGCTAGTAGGCTCATCATATTCTATGATGCAATCCTCTCTATCCCCGTCTATGAGAAAACCGTAGTATCTCTCGGGCGGATGAGTCTGCCTACTACTTCTGCGGAGCAGCGTAGGAATGTCCTGTTCTGTTGAACCCTCTGGTTCCACTAAGCTTTCAGTAACAGTCTGTGGTTTTGGAACTTCTTCTAGTTCTACTGTGCTCCCACTTATCTGGGTTTCCAAAAACTCAGTTTCCAAGAAGCGGGCATGCTGAGAAACAAAAACCTTTTGTTCCTCAACGGAATAGAAAAGATACCCCCTGGAGTTCCTTGGGTATCCCACAAACTTACACTGTACTGAACGTGCCTCAAGCTTGTCCGCATGCTGCTTCTTTACAAAAGCTGGACATCCCCATACCTTAAGATACTTAAGACAGGGTTTCTTCCCAGTCCACATCTCATATGGGGTGGTAGGCACAGTCTTGGTGGGAGCCTTGTTCAAGAGATACGCAGCTGCTTCTAGTGCATATCCCCAGAATGATCGCGGCAACTCAGCGTTACTCATCATGGACCGAACCATATCCAATAGGGTTCGGTTCCGTCTCTCCGATACACCGTTATGTTGCGGAGTGTATGGAGGAGTAAGCTGAGAGAGAATACCATTCTCTTTTAAGTAATTCAGGAATTCGGCACTTAAGTATTCTCCACCTCGATCCGATCTTACAATCTTAATACTTTTGCCGGTCTGTTTCTCTACTTCATTCTTATACTCCTGGAATTTTCCAAAGGCCTCGGACTTATGTTTCATTAAGAAGACATAACCGTACCTTGAGAAGTCATCCGTAAAAGTAATGAAGTATGAATATCCGCTTCATGCATGTGTAGACATTGGACCGCACACGTCACTGTGTACGAGTCCCAAGAGCTCGCTCGCTCTTACTCCATGTCCAGTAAACGGAGTCTTTGTCATCTTTCCTTTGAGACAGGATTGACAAATGGCATACGATTGATATTTGAACGCATTCAAATACCCTTCTGTATGTAACTTAGTCAACCTTCTCTCATTGATGTGACCCAGTCTACAATGCCACAAGAAAGTCTGATTTATTTCTGGAGACTTTCTTTTGTGTGTATTCTGGACATTAAAAATCTGTGGTTGGTTTAAGACGTATATACCATTACTCAATGTACCTGACCCAATCAAAACTTGATTAAGGTGAATGTTTACAACATTACTTACAAACGCAAATTCATAACCTTCTTTAGAAACTAAAGATACAGAAATGATATTACAAGTTGCGTTGGGTACAAAAAAGCAATTACGCAAAACCAAAACATGTCCGTCTGACATTCCCAGGTGATAGTCCCCCACGGCTTTAGCATCCATGCTAGCTCCGTTCGCAACTCTGAGGGACATGTCACCTGCCTTCAAAACCCTACGGTTTCTCAACGCCTGCAAAGAATTACAGATATGAGATCCTGATCCGGTATCCAATACCCAGGAAGTAGAGTTTATTGAAAGACAGTTTTCAATAACATACACACCTGAAGCTGAAGCTGCAACCTGCTTCAATTCCTGTGTTCTGGCCTTCCAGGCCCTGCAATCATTCTTCCAGTGTCCTTTCTTATGACAATAGAAGCATTCTTCCTTATCCACAAGCTTCCCCGCTATCTTTGTTGCTTTTGCTTTTCCCTTCGTATCCACTTTACTAACACCGCCCCTTGGTTTGGCGGGGGCTTTCTTCTTCTTTCCCTTGGCTTTCGCCTTGAACTTAGAAGAAGATGATCCTCCTACAAACAAAGTGGATGTTTCTCTACCTTTCTGTAGGGTGCCCTCTGCGCTCCTTAGCATGTTGAGGAGCTCTGAAAGTTCAACCTCTTTTTCTTGTAAGTTGAAGTTCAGTATAAACTGGGCGTAAGTGGAAGGAAGGGACTGGAGAACTATATCCGTATATAGCTCACTCTCCAATGTGATCCCTAGGTCAGCGAGCTCCTCAATGTAGCCGATCATCTTTAGCACGTGCTCGGCTACTGATGATCCGACGGCCATTCTTGTCGAAAATAACTTTTTCGACGCTTCGTATCTTGCGATACGAGATTGCTCTCCATACAGTTCTTTTGTATGAAGCAATATGGACTCCATATCCATATTCTCGTGCCTCCTCTGATGTTCGTTGTCCATCGAGGCAAGCAGGAGGCATTTGGCCTTCGCTCTATCAATCTCCCAAGTCTTGCGGATTTCCTTATCCGCGACGCTGGAAGTTGGACCAGGGACAGAGGGAGCTTTGGTGATAAGAAGATACCCCAGCTTGTCGTAAGTGATTGCTATCTTGACATTCCTGAGCCAATCTTTGTAGTTTGGCCCTGTCAGTTTGTTTTTATCTAGGAGTAACTTAAGTCCAGTCATGTCGATTTGGTCGCTGCAATTAGGAGAGAGAAGAAGAAACACTCAGCATGATGCTCTTGCAAGTTTAGAGTGGTTTTTAGTTTGTCTAAACAGGATGGCTCCCACTGTTTCTCGAATCCCTCCTCAAACCATAAAGGAAGAATTAGTCGGGATCAATCCCACCGCACAATACTTGCTTAACCGTTCAGCCAGGCCGGTGTCGGTACTTCGAGGGAGGTTTTCCAACGCTTTCGCGAAGTTCCTTAATTAAAGAACCTCTTTTCCCTGGGGGCGTAGCCCCGCTAACACCTTTCTAGGCACCTACTAGGTTTATAGCATTGATCGTTAAGTGAGAAATTTCCTGAGGAGTAGCATATATTCACAGTAGGATCGGGATCCAAATATCATTGCGTGACGAAACTGAAGGAATCCTACCAGAATCATCACACTCCAAATGGTATGCAAATCTAGCAAGTTTCAGTACTTATGAAACTCCCGATGTGGATTTTTGCCCCATGCTCTTCTGACCTTGACGAAGGTCAACAAATCATAAGTCACATGTCAAGTTCTGCCCGTCATTATCCAGGTTAATTTGAATCCACCCGTATATACCCTTGACAAAGGTCAACAAGGTAATGCGAATGTCCCAAACCAACGCATCTATCTATGCTACATATGAATACCCAACAGCTACCAATCACTATGCCTTGACGAAGGTCCACAAACACAGCTTGAATACTATTGAATATTCATACGAAACGACGGAGGGCTACGAATGGTTTTGGCAAAACCGTGAACGTAGTGAACTTGATTTGGTCGATGGAACGAGATAGCTTTTAAAAGGAGTGGCTCAAGCTCCGCATTTAAAAGTTGGTTTTGAAAAGAACCAAGTGGTTTTTCGAAAGTGTTCCAACGACTTTAACTTGGTTTATTATCTTGCATTAGTTCTTTTAATGCGTGCTATTCTTGCATTAGTTCTTTTAATGCGTCCCATCATTTAATCCTACCATTGCAGAAAACAACCAAAATATGACGTACGCTTATGCCATTCGCATTCGCCACGGGGCCCCGTCATTACCCGTTAGGTTACTTAACTAACGACAGAGCGGGGGCTGGGCTAGCGCGTCTGTAAAACATAAGCAACGCCTAAATAATATCATATATAGATATACTGCAATGATAAACATTTCAGATCACAGATGAATACATTGGATATACTAGGAATCTGTAATTCGTACGAGCCTGTAACGAAAGACAAATTACACGGTCGCGGTGAATAGCCAAATACCCCACCCAAGACCCCTACGGGAGCGGCAAACTACCCGCCAAGTACCCGAAGCGTAGTAACCTCCCTCATCCCCTATGAGAAGGCCACTCGACACTTCGGCATACCCGGTAGTTTGTGCACCCCTCCATGGGTCTATCCTAGAAGCAAAAACAGTAAAAAGAAATTATACAATGACGGCTACAACCCCGACCCGGTTGTGCGGCCATACAAATAATTATTACATCAATTTACAAATTTACATGAATTGAAAGAAAAGAAAACTCTCGTTTCACAACCCCCGGCTATTCACCCGCGACAATCCAACATATTCATATACACATTCCAGCAACATTACAGATCACAGATTTGTATAACCCCCACTAATCGACATATAGCGATTAGTAGACGTTCAATACAAATAACACATTACAGAAAAACCCGTTAGCTTAAGTCTTTTAGAAGTTCGATCAAAAATACGGATTTTCGGGACCCCAAAATAAAATTTTCGTTCTGGAAAATCTGGGTTGAAAATATATGTACTAAAAATCCCAAAATACCCCCAGAATAACACTGCACCAAAGATTGACCTCGGCCGAGTCAACTCGGCCGCGGATCAGCGGCGGGAGCGTGCTCCCGCCGCGCTTCCGCGGCGCTTTGACTCGATCGTAGGTCCATCTTTGGTGGTTATTCAAATAAAACCCTGAGCCGATTTTTGGTGTGTTCCAAAAAATTTTTCCAGTACTTTTGAAATCGACAGAAAGTTGAAAATCTTGGGATTCGTTTTCGGGACTTTTCTTTGATCGATATTCTAGTTACTTGCTAACATGTTAGATAGAGTTTAACTAGGCTCTGATACCACTGTAAGTCCATGCTACCTCTCCCGGTACTTTCGGGAATGCGGAATTTGGTAAAAAACAATTTTTTTTACGGAGGTGGTAACATGGACCTATAACCCGGATCTTGGTTAAACATCTATCTAACAACCTAACTATGAGTTTCTAGCTACTCGGTTAGGGGGTTATACCTTGCTTGTCTTGAACTCCTTCGTCTTCAAGCTCCGATGGTGGTCCGGAATGGCTTCTTCTCGTCGTCTCCGTACGCCGAAGATAGATCCACCTGAAAGCTCCAACCTTTAGCTCCTTCTTCGTTCTTTGAAGAAACTAGTTCACTTGGTTTGCTAAACCTAGTGAACTAGAATGAGTAGAGAAGAATTAGAATGGGATTTTATCTATGGTTCTTGATTCTCAACTCATGAGACAAGAGAACCATAGATTAAAGAGAGGGAGCAAGAGCAAAAGGGTGAGAGCAAAAGGAGAGCTCAAGAACAAGAGAGAGAATGAGCAAGAAAGAATGAGGCTCTCTTTTTCGTTTCACCCTCTCATAATCCAAAGCAATCATAACTCATCATACTAACAAAAGTCTTATGTGATGGTTGAAGCAACCATAACCATATCATTTCATGCACTCATTTTACACAAATGAGCAAGTAAACAAAAGTCTTTGCCATGAAATGATGGCTATGGTTATCATGATGGTCAACTAGTCAAGCCTAGTCAACCGGTCAACAAAGTCAACAAGTCAACAAAAGTCAACAAGTCAACAAAGTCAACAAAAGTCAACAACCATGTCACCATAATACTTAATTAATATAATAGTTAATCACATATCAAATTCTCATTAGGGTTGAGCAAAAAGTCAAATAGTCAACGGTCAACTGTCAACAACCCTAATGAGAATCCGCTGCCTCTGCCTCCCTGTCAACTGTGCATACACACCCGCATCCGCGTTCCGAGGAACACGAATGCAAACCGGATAAATCCAATCCCATAAGGTACACTAGGATCTGGCTTAAACCAAAGCCCGCTAGTGTATACTGTCCGGACACTGCACGTGCACAAGTGCACAGATGTGACCGAACCCTGTCGCAAAACCATGCGACCTGTCAAAATACCATGCGACCTCTACTCTTTTGCCTAAAGGCGAAAAGCTTTCTGTGTGGGACTCTAAAGACTCGACACTACGCTAGCAGTGGGTTTAACCACAGACCGCAAGCGGCACTAGCTGTGCGTAACGGTCCCCAGGTAATGCCGACAAGAAGACCGACGAGGCGAAACCCATCTGAACTCCTACTAAGCCTGAGTGTGACATTCTCCGTACAGTCCGGTCTGTTCGTCTGATACATCGCATGGCGGGCCTAGGGGGCGGTAAACGTCAGTCCCCCAATAGCGGTACAAGTCGTGCAGGAGCGAAGCCCAAAACACCCTGAGATAACACTGGAAACCTACCAGTATATCTCGTTTGCCCTGGCCAGGGACTACTCGTGTAATGGCTCTCCTAGACACAGCGCGATGTCAACCCCCAATACCGGGAGAGACGAATCCTGTCTAACCGTCACTGCCTCCAAGTGCTTCGGGACTGCACCCAACCACTACCTGTTTGCACGACTCCTTTGAGCCGTGGTAGGGTAGTGATCAAAGTACAGTGGGAACACACTCAAGGCGAAGTGACAGTGTCAAGTCAGCGGACTAAATTGTACTCATGTCACCTGGGAACTGATAACTGACGATAGGTATAATACCAACTAGTCAGTTCCCGACGAGTCCTGTCCAGTGTACCCGTAACCTAACGAGCACCCGCATACTATCTCAAGTACGACGTACTAACGGCTGTGGGACAGACCGTCTCCCACACTGGGATGAGAAGCGCATGCGCTGGTCTACTCCGGAGTATCGATGCCCTGTCTCGATAGTCCTGCGACCAGGGACCTGCATAAGGATGTGCTTATAGATTACCCAGCCCCACTAGTGTGACGGCCATCACATCGCTGGTAATCAAGCAAAGATCCTAAGGGCTCTACTAATGTGTATAGGCGATATACAAAAATAAACACATGTACACATTGAAGTAGAAACAAACCAAGTAGCATACTACTATTTTGAGCAAGATTGTATATACAAGGTGAATATCCCAAGCATCCATTAAGTAATATACAAACCAGTATGATACAGTAATGGCCTTTAGGGCATATACACTAACAAAACTTTTGTCCAAGGGGTCACTCCCGGTGAAGGGATCTCGGCCCTTAACTCGTCGACTGTGGAGCAGGATATTCCAACCGAATACCACGATGCAAAACAAAAGAGAACGCTCTTGCAATAACAGCTTTTTGAAAAATGTTCTAACAACATCAGAATAGGTTTGTTTATCTTGCATTGATCCGAATCAACGCAGTCCCATCAATTGATCACACCACAAAGAACGAAAATAATGATGTACGTATATGCCATCCGCATTCGCCACTGGGTCCCTCATCACCCGTTAGGTTACTTAACTAACGACAGAGCGGGGACTGGACTAGCGCGGATGCAAAACATATACAACATCTACTAGTATATATATAATATATAATTTTCGCTCAAGGCGTGATAAAATACAACATCACAGAAATGTACAGCATCACAGAACAAAACAGATACCTGGAAGCCCCGGGTTTCACAGAGCCACTGCTGAAACCCGACGTTCCCCTGGTCGTGTGGATAGCCTGTGCAATGAAATCCTAGACCCCTACGGGCGCGGCAAGTTACCCGCCAAAACCTGAAGCGAGGCAGCCCCCTTCAGCAACGTGAATGGACCACCCAGCACTTCACGGAATCCGGTAACTTGGGCACCCCTCCTGGGTCAACCTATACCCCCTACGAGTGCGGCGAACAGCCCGCCAATTCTAGAGTAAAGCCCCCTCCGTCTCAATGCCATGAGATGCGGGCTCGTTGCCCTCTAGAACCCGGCTATCCGTGCACCCCTCCGCGGGATAATCCTAGTACAGAAAGTAAAATATACAAACAACGGGTACATCGACCGCAACCTGGTCGTGCCCCAAAAGAATAATATAAACAGGCAGTGACGGCAGTCCACATGTCGGACGCTCGTCCCGCAATATCAAATGTACATATAAAACAAAACTGTATTAACATTGCATCCAGGCTATCCCCCACGACCGATCCGCAACATCACAGCACAACACAGAACATCAACGTGAATGTCACGTTGGCAAATCCATCTAACCGAGCTATAACAGTTAGACAGGATTTACCGATCAAGTGACATTCACGGTCGCAGATATAATGTAAATACTGTGAACTAATGTGTATAAACTTTTCGATCGATCAAATTTATCGAAGTGGGCCCCGAGCATTACTGTAGCACTTAAAGAGAGTCTAGGCCCAAAAAGAATATTCCAAAAACCCCATTTTCAACCCAGGAGCTCACTGCAAAAATTTGGTCCAATGAATAGTAAAAATGGCCGCGGAACCGCCGCAAATACGTGGGTTTGGCCGCGGTTCCGCGGTGGAATAGTGAGATCACGCTACCAAATTTTCACAGAATGCTTATAATTCCCTGCACATGTCACTGCAATGTACTGAAAAAAATTTGGAGCCAAAAAAAATTTCGACAGAAAACTGTGCAAATGAAAATGGGTTTTCAGAAAATCCATTCGATCGAACATGTAAACACACTAGAACAAGCTAGGCAAGGTTAATGGCGTGGCTCTGATACCAATGTAAGTCCGCGGCGGTGCCCCGGCCATCGATCCGACGCCGGAAACGCGGAAACAAAAACTTTGCAAACTAGCAAACCGGCAAGACCGCGCACTTTCCACCCGGATCGGGCCATTAACCTAGCAACTAGCAAACTAAAATACGGGTAGAGAGTTATACCAAACGATCCGTGTCCTTCGGTCTTCGTCTCCACTCCGATCTCCCACGGATACTTCGTCCGTCACGTCCTCGTCGGAAAGGGGACCACGTAGCCGAAAACTTTTACGGGCTCCCACCTCTGGACCGAGGCAACTCGGGCGCGAAGTTGGCTAGCCGACGCGTCCAAGATTTGCTGTAGAATAGTGTAGTAGCCATGTCTCTTTTGGGTTATAGAAGTTGCCTTGGATGTGGAGGAAAGAGGTTAAGGAAAATTGGTGCTTTCAATTTCCTAGCAAGAAAAATGAGATGAAGAATAATGCCACCACCCCAAATGAAATTCTCTCATCTCACTCTCAAGAATGGCCGGCCCCTCATATGGAAAAATGGTGGTGAGAAAGCAACAACGGAGGTGAGTGTAGGAGAGAAACAATGGTAACCCTAAGCCAAATCAAATCCAATCACACACACCATCACAATCTAATCCATTCTTTTCTCAAAATTCAAAAGATAAGAAAGAAAAAGGATCTCATGATACTAGTCAAATCATGAAGCCATCATATGCAAGAAAAACCCTCCACAAAATGTTATTTGCAAACTGCAAATAACACCCTCTCCAACGAAACTCCGGCCGCGAAGGAACAAAGGAAAAACCGGCCGGAACGGAATGCAAACTGGCAACTTCAGAAAACTGATCCCGTAATAAATTACAGGAAAACCCCGCTACTGCAAATACATGCCCGCATTTGTATTCCCACTGAACACAAATGCAAAGAGATAAAACTACACTATCTAATACTAGGATCCGGCTTAAGCCAAAGCCGGCTAGTAAAATTCGTCCGATCACGATCTGTGCAATACCGCACGTATCTGATCGAACCCTGCCATATCTCCATACGGCCTCTACAGCGTTTCGCCCGAAACTTGAGTAACTGTCTGTGTGGTGGACTCTAAAGACTCGTCAATACTATGGCTGTGGATTTAACCACTAGCACGTCAGAGGTATAAGCCAATACGTAACGGGCTACCAGGTACTGACAAAAAGGGACGTCGATGAGCGAACTCATCCTAACACCCTACTGAGCCTGTCAGTGACAATATCCGTACAGTCCGGTCCGTTCGTCTATGAGCATCGCATGTCGGGCCTAGGGGGTTGGTAAAAGTCAGACCCCCAATAGCGGTACAAGTCGTGTCGGAGTGCAGCCCAGAACACCCTGAGATACTACTGGAATACCTACCAGCAAATCTCCTGCCTTGGCCAAGGACTTTTCATGTTCTGGCTCTCCTAGACACTGCGCGACCTCACCCCCAATACCGGGAGAGACGAACCCCTGCAGATCCGCTCACTGCCTCCATGTGGCTCGGGACTGTACCCAACTAAAACCTGTTTGCACGACTCCTTTGAGCCATGGTAGGGTAGTAATCAAAGCACGGTGGGAACTCACACGAGACAAATGACGATCTCAGGTCGATGAACTGACCTGTACACATGTCACCAGGGAACTGCTATCTGACGTCTGGTATAATCCCAACTAGCAGGTTCCCGGCGAGTCCTGTCCGGTGTACTCATAACCCAATGAGCACCTGTATACATCTTAGGTGAACCAACTGACACCAGTGGCTTGTGAGACCGGCCACCGCCCCTCGTCGGGGTCTCGACTGTATACACTAGTCTACTCTTGAGAATCGATGCCCTGTCTCGAAACTCCCACGACTAGGGACCTTTTAAGTATGTGCTTATAGACTCCAGCTCTCACTTATATGATCGCCCTCATACTGCTGGAAGTCAAGCAAGAATCCTAGGGGCTCTATCAACGTGTAATAGCGACCCATAAGGTCACCTAAAGCAGTACACAATGATAAAGATAAACCAGATAGTATACTATCATCTAGAGTAAGACTGTTCTACCGGCATAGGTCCTCTCTCAATCATTGCAATCACGTGCCTGTGATCCAATAATTGACTCTGAGGGCACTATATCTAACAACTGGTACAGCTTAGTCTGTTGACCCTAGATCGTCATAGAGTCTTGTGTGTCTCCCACTGTGCTTCGATTTCCACCCTACCACGGCTCAACTGAGTCGTGCAAACAGGTGGTTTTTGGGTACATTCCCGATTCACATGGAGGCAATGAGCGATAGGAGGGGATTCGTCTCTCCCGGTATTGGGGTTGATGTTGTGCTATGCTCGACTGGACATAACAGGAAATCCCTGGCCAGGGTTGCAGTGATATACTGGTAAGAGTTATCAGTAGTTTCACGAATGTTAAGGACCTCACGTCGGCATGACTTATCAAGCTATTGGGGTCTGACGTTTACCACCCCTAGGCGAGATATGCGACATATCAGACGAACAGACCGGACTGTACGGTAAGTGTTACTGGTTGGATTCACAGGAGTGTGAGCGGACTTGCTCGTCGATCTTCTGATCGCTCAATACCCCGGTGGCCGTTATGTTTAGCAGACCGCTTGTGGCTTGTGGGTGCTTGATATGATCATCATCTGCTGCCGGCGTATTGACGAGTCTTTAGAGTCCTACACAGAGGTTTCCTGGCTCAATCGAAACGAAATAGGAGCGCATATGAGATATGTGCGGGACCGAGAATAATGCGTGTATGTAATACCGTATTCTATTCTCGCGATGAATGTATCGAATGGTTGTATGCGATATAACCTAGTTATCGAATCAAGGATTGATTCGATAAGTCGATACATTGGATACTAGTCGGTTATATGCGACATGACCGGATCATTGAATCAAATGTTGATTTAATGATTTAATGTATAATTATATATTTGATATATTACTTTGCATTAACTAGTATTGGTTCACTTTAAATGGATTTTCTCACTTGAAATGCACAAGTTGTATATGTGATATATTTTTGTGCACTTGTTTGTATCATGTTTGATGATACATGATAGTTTAGGTGTATGTTTAGTTTAAACCATGGTTATGTTAATGGTTAGGGTTTTTATTTACTTATTCATTTATTTATTTATTCATTTTGAAAGATAAATAGAATGGTGGCTTATTTTGTTTCTTTCATGAAACTTCATGAAGTGTTGAAAGCTTGACCATTTTGTTTGTTTCCTTTAACCTAACCATTCAACCTAACCATGGTTTATTCTCTACACCTAACTATGGTTTACATTATGATAAGTATCATATTATTTCCTATTTTAAAATAACTTATCATATTCTTTTCTTCTTCTTCTTCTTCATCAACAAGAAGAAAAACTTGCAACCTTTAATGGCAACTTGAGAAAAAGAGTGAGAAATCCAATTCTAAAGTGAACCCACTTCCTATTTCTTCATCCTCTACCACTTGCCAAGTAGTATAGGGTGTTTTCTTCACATATTTCATGGCTTGGTGAAGTTGGAGCTTGATCTTGTGTTGCCTCGATGTAGATCATCTTCGGCATCGAAGTCGACGACCTAGCCCGATCATTTTGTCACGACCCGAAAGTACGGAACGTGACCGGCACTTAGATTACGAAGCGTCTAGAGGCGCCACGTAACCTAAGTAAGCCGAAGCCCAGAAATCTAAACCATAGAAGAAGAAGAAGAAGAAGAAGAAGAAAAAGAAAACAAGTTTAAAAGCATCAGCAATTTTCCCAAAAATTTCGGCAGAGTCTCCTCTGTAAAAACTGGCCCCCAAACGGGTACAACAAGTATAATATACATAAACAATAAAAAGCATCCCCAAACGGGAGCTAGCATCAACGCCAACAGGCGGAAACAACCACAGCAAGCACAATAATATACAACGCCAATAGGCGAGGCTCAAAACTCAAAAGAAAACAAAACCACCAGATCTGAATAACACATGCGCGACTCTAAGGTCGAAATAAACAACTGGTCCAATAAACTTATCAAGTAATACAAATATGGTTGATGGAGCTTACTAGATACAAATGAATGAATAAAAGTACAATGGTGGTTCGGATACAAGTGAACCAACCTACCGTGCAAATCACCCTGAAGAAAAGATGTGCCAACAAGCTGCCACGGAAACCTGTACATCGAACCTGTAAAGAATTTGGCACAACGGGGGTGAGTTGCCAACTCGTGAGTAGAAGACATCTACGAAAAGAAATCGAATGCACGACGCTATCCTAGGTCATAATAATAATACACTATAATATCCCAATCATCTAGTAATAGCAGGGTAATACTACGTGTAAGTGCAAATACTCCGTGTCGTGTCAGTGCCTCATATAATACTATGTCATATGAATGAAATGCATGCACCATGAAGGTAAAGTAACAAATCCTGAAATCCAGATATATATGTATAAGAAATCTTTAGCTATTATCATAGTAGAATGTGTATAAGAATCTGAAATCTGAATAATGAAACCCATGGAAATCCGTGTCAAACATCGACACAACACATGTAATCTCAAGTCCCAATATCTCGGGCTCCGTCAGTCCGGATCGGCCCATATCATCAAATCTCACGACAACGGTCGGTATCCTCCGGATATCCGCCGCGCCAGACATCACCGGTAGGTAGCCTTCCCCTGACAGGCTCATCGTCTACAACTCGATCTTCTTGCCCCGGGGTACCATACCGGGCCCACCATGTACCCGAGACGGTTCATCCACTCCTCGAATCGGGTCTCGAAATCCAACAGAAAACTTGAAATACTCATGGTGGACGACTCATACATCACGAGAAAACCGCATCTTATTTAAAAAGAGAAGAGGAGAGAGAGAGAAGTTTTTATATATTTTTGCGGTTTTCCCCAAAAATCCAGAAATCTCATAGAAATCCAAATCTCAAAATCATGAGTAAGTATATGATAAGTGTCAGCATATGCCCATACTACTATGCGATAACATGAAATATGAATGCATCAATGTCTAAGTAATAAATATCATGTCTTATACTAATGTCAGAAAATAATCACAATATTATATCTGTCTAGTTGCTAACTGATTCTATCCATAAAAGATAATATGATCTAAAGTGTACGTGACATAGCAATTACCGATGATGATGTGTGTGAGCCGGCAAATAAGTGTGCGTGGAACATGCGCATCATCGGTAATAGTGCTGGTGTCCTAACAGGTAAAGTTTTTACTGATTATAGCAACATATAAAAGAACATGCACCATGATGATTACAGTATGAATGTAAATACAGATGTGCATTATCCACTCCTCTGCGAGATACGAGTACAACTACCACTATGTGAGTCGAACCTAAACCAGTGTCCATCTAACATCCTAAGGAATTAAACCTAATAGACTAGTCAGTAAGAAACTAGAGTCTACCTAAGGTCTTAATCAATATCTCTAATAGTCGGCGATCCCGCCTCAATAGCGTCACGTACGTAGTACGGCTTCCTCGAATCAAGAGTGCGGATCAATCATCAAATCTAAGCCTCGTACGGTAAAATCCATCGTACGGCATCCCAATATCGGGGTACGGTCAAGTATCTCCTAGGTGTCTCCTCATTCGTATAATGTCATCATCAGCACATCTCATGATCAAGGTGTTAAACTGTGATCGCATACATCAATCATATATCATTGCCATCATGATAAGCATCATTAGTTTATCCTCAGAAATATCATGTCGTAATCAAGTTATACATATATCATATCGTGATCAGTCACCACTTACAGTCCGGGAACTATTCTAGCGTCCCATGTACATCAATATCACCACCACTCTTTATAATTTATATATGCATGTTCATTATCTCATTCTCTAATGATCCGCTAACACTTTATTACGACTGTATAGTCAAGAATCACGGCATCAAGCCCAGTTATACTGTTTCATCATACCTCGGATATCATATCACATCAATGAATCCCATATACGTATGGTGTATATATATACACCTATACCTAGTTTTATATATATACACACATATACGTATACGCCAAGTCAAGTTTTAGTGTGTGCGTGTATGTTTCTATCAGATACCTACGAACCTTTCCCAAAGTATTCATCCTCAGGTATGGTTTTCCTAAATCAGTCTAGTCCCGCCTAGGGTCATTACTAGGGTCCTGCTCGGTAAGAATCTAGGGTCACATCGGGTTTCCTAATGTCACTAAGTACTATTCCTATTCTACGTTGCGGGGGTGCTAAACGCCATCCACCCGACTTCCCCCCGTAGATATACATCTACTCACCTGGTCCATGTCTGCCGAAGACAGTGTCATCATCCTCCTCTTCATCGCCCGCAGTCCACGTGAGGGGTACCTAGACGCAAACATTTAAATAGCATCGTAAACTGAATCACATACAAAAGTCAAACGATACAAAGAACAAGCATAGGTTAAAACCTATGTCCCGTCCACGCAAAAGAACCAAATACCGCTCGATACCGGCGTACAAACTCCGATGGATCGAGATAACATCATCAAACAACTTGTAGTTTAAAAACACATTACTTATACCATAAAACACGATTAAATCCATCGTAACCCTAAAATCTATCAAACTGTCCAATTTCGCAAAAACCCGAAAATGCCAATATACCGTTTTTCATCAAAACTTGACATTTAAATGAAACTAATGGTCATAAAACTCATTAAATAGCATTACTAGACTATACAAACCATTACTATATTTTTATTACACAAATTTATATAAATTTGAAATTTCTAGTTTACAACATTTAACAATTTTCAACATTTTCCAAGCAAAATACCACAATTCCACCTCAAAACATGATTTTGCATAAATTAATGACTTAAACCACAATTTATGATGATAATGATATAATGAAACCAATATTATATTTTAAATCCCTTTTATTTAGAATTTTCCAAAATCTAGTTAACAAAATAATAGCATTTTATTACTATTTTCCAATTATCAATTGAATCTAGTGATCAAACTAAGTTTTGCTTTCAATTAACATGTTAATATGCTCACTAAAACTACAATCTAATGATATAAATCTTAATTGGAATTTTATATTACCCATAAACATATTTTACAAAAAAACTAGTTAGCTAAAAAGTATAATTAAATCAATTTTAGGTTAACAATTTACAACATATCATCCCTATAAGAATTTCCACTTCTAAATTTGTTAAACTAGTGATTATAACCCTCATTAATTAATAAAAATCACAACTTGATTTTTCAAACCCTAACTTGAATTTTAAAAGTAGTAAATAGAATTAATAGATTAAATCTAATTAAACTTTAAAAGAAATATCTAATAGAAATAAAATAAAAGAGAAGGATTTATACCTCCACAACCTCATGTCCAAACTTGAAAATGAGCCTCAAAAATACATGCTTTCCCACTCCAAATTCCATGTAAAGAAGAGTAGAGAATAAAGGGTATGAAAATATATATGATTTTGTGGAATTTTAATTGAATTTTTGATGTATTTTTGATGATTTTTGAATAAAAATGAGGTGGAAAATGGGGGGGGCTGCCATGGATGAGTTGTGGCCGGCCATGGGGAGGGAGAAAGAGAAAAGAGTGAAGAAAAGTGTGGAAGTTTCAAGAAAGAATCATCATTTAAAGTCTTTTCATGGTTTAATTAATTAATTATTTATTTATTTACTATAGCAACTCAAGAAAGCTCTAGAAATTAGGAAAAATTTGCAAATCATTTTTGCATGATACACACTAAATTCTAATATGCCATGGTTCATTTTTACAAATTAAAACCATTTAAATTTGTAATTTACACTAATTTAGTGTAAAAATAAAGCTTATGTTAATATTTAAAATAATTAATTTAGGAAATTTTTTTTTATTAAACTAAAAATTTATAAGTGGCTAAATAAACACTATTTACTAGTAATTACATAATTAAATAGGTATTTTTGAATTTATAATGAAAAACAATCACGGTTTGGTTTTACGAAAAATACGTTTTACTTTACCGAAAATCCTAAAATTCACTTAAACACTTTTATTCATTTAATTATTTATTTAATTATTTTTAAAACGTTACAATCTTCCCCCCTTTAAGAAATTCGGTCCCCGAATTTAAATTAAAACTCCCCCTCTAAATACTAAAACATTTAGCAAAACACTCAAATCATCGGGGCTCCGAAATCATCAATACATAACAAAAATCAACTCCGTCAAGCATAACGAAATCATCGGAGTTATGGCGAGAATAAAATATCAAAACCCAATATGAAAACCAACATAATATACATCAATCTACAACTTATATATAGTGTGCATCATAGTGAAACTGTACAAATATCTGGATAAGGAAATATACAAAAACCCCTTTTGAAAATTGCCGTGTGATGCACGTGTCACGGCATAAGTAGCGGACGTTTATTTTAAAAAAAAATAACTATATATATATATCGTTTATTTAACATACACGTCCCGCCTGGTTACTAAATCAATAATAATAATTAGGAAAACATACTGTTCAAACTAAAATCAATCCCAATCACATCAATAAAATGTCATGTGCGTCCGGTGCGCACTGAAATCGAAACCAATTACAGATACCATGAATACCTACAAAACAAAACTAAGTGCAACAGGTGTGCACCAAAAATATCTGTCAAGTGCAACGGGCGTGCACGACACAATATCAGGTGCATCTAATCTGCACAAAACCCCGATTTAGTGCATCTGGTGTGCACAAAATCGCATCAAGTGCGCCAAGTATGCGCAAGAAACCTAATCAGGTGCACATGGTGCACGAAAACATACATCGAATATCAAAATCGAAATCACAGCACAAAAATGCATGAAAACTAGGTCGAAACATATGTCAAAATCACGTGTAACCCCTATGCACGAAATCAAATCAAAAATCCCAAATATATAAAACCAAATCAAGTGTACTGGTTGTGTACTAAACAACATCAATACAACTGATATATGAAACACAAATAGAATGAAGGTACACACATGAAATACCAATCGTAGAACAAAGTCCTCAAAATACCAAAATCCAATCAATGAAAATATGAAATTCAAATCACTAAATCACAATCGTAAACACTATCGTCAATGTGCGCCTCTTTCCTCTGATGTCGGCTGCTTTAAACTCGCCTCTTCGTAGCTATGCAGACTGCGCTACCAACGGCAACACTCATATCTAGAGTCTCCCATGTAATCGATCCCTTCACCTGATATCCGGACTACATTAAACTTTTCGATTGATCCATCAAAATCCCATAATTCCCCGAGAGCTCAACACTCAAGTACAGTTTAAAAATATCCGGTACATACCCCAGCATCGATGATCCAGCTGTAGAAGGGTAAACCCAAGCCTCACTAATGGCACAGCGGAACTGCCGTAAACCCTAAGGTTCAAGGGCGTTCTCGTGGTCATTATGTCGAGTTAGGGTTTCATTCTTCTAGAGGGTCCATCGAAATACCTGCATGTTCTTCCGAATACTTTAAACTTAGGAAAATGGTTTTCTGATAATCGTTCGAACCCTTTAACTTCATCCGGACAGCATGTGAATACCCTTCATCCGCACGCTAAGCAATGCTTCAATCCTCAAGAATAACCAATACTCTAATGGTTATCGCATTCGAGCCGCAGCTCCCTCTGCCCGTGGTAACAGAAACCACCATCCGACATCGATGAAGATAGATCAAAGGAACGAATGAAATACGGTGCAAACAATGTACATCCTAAGGCTCCTTAAGCAGAGTAGCGTAGCGTAAGTATGCCGCGGACCATACCCACGGTACGTTACTCTACCTAAATCGCCTACTCCATCAACCAAGGGTCACCTAGACTTATACAGGGTTAAACCTAGTGCTCTGATACCAACTTTGTCACGACCCGAAAGTACGGAACGTGACCGGCACTTAGATTACGAAGCGTCTAGAGGCGCCACGTAACCTAAGTAAGCCGAAGCCCAGAAATCTAAACCATAGAAGAAGAAGAAGAAGAAGAAGAAGAAAAAGAAAACAAGTTTAAAAGCATCAGCAATTTTCCCAAAAATTTCGGCAGAGTCTCCTCTGTAAAAACTGGCCCCCAAACGGGTACAACAAGTATAATATACATAAACAATAAAAAGCATCCCCAAACGGGAGCTAGCATCAACGCCAACAGGCGGAAACAACCACAGCAAGCACAATAATATACAACGCCAATAGGCGAGGCTCAAAACTCAAAAGAAAACAAAACCACCAGATCTGAATAACACATGCGCGACTCTAAGGTCGAAATAAACAACTGGTCCAATAAACTTATCAAGTAATACAAATATGGTTGATGGAGCTTACTAGATACAAATGAATGAATAAAAGTACAATGGTGGTTCGGATACAAGTGAACCAACCTACCGTGCAAATCACCCTGAAGAAAAGATGTGCCAACAAGCTGCCACGGAAACCTGTACATCGAACCTGTAAAGAATTTGGCACAACGGGGGTGAGTTGCCAACTCGTGAGTAGAAGACATCTACGAAAAGAAATCGAATGCACGACGCTATCCTAGGTCATAATAATAATACACTATAATATCCCAATCATCTAGTAATAGCAGGGTAATACTACGTGTAAGTGCAAATACTCCGTGTCGTGTCAGTGCCTCATATAATACTATGTCATATGAATGAAATGCATGCACCATGAAGGTAAAGTAACAAATCCTGAAATCCAGATATATATGTATAAGAAATCTTTAGCTATTATCATAGTAGAATGTGTATAAGAATCTGAAATCTGAATAATGAAACCCATGGAAATCCGTGTCAAACATCGACACAACACATGTAATCTCAAGTCCCAATATCTCGGGCTCCGTCAGTCCGGATCGGCCCATATCATCAAATCTCACGACAACGGTCGGTATCCTCCGGATATCCGCCGCGCCAGACATCACCGGTAGGTAGCCTTCCCCTGACAGGCTCATCGTCTACAACTCGATCTTCTTGCCCCGGGGTACCATACCGGGCCCACCATGTACCCGAGACGGTTCATCCACTCCTCGAATCGGGTCTCGAAATCCAACAGAAAACTTGAAATACTCATGGTGGACGACTCATACATCACGAGAAAACCGCATCTTATTTAAAAAGAGAAGAGGAGAGAGAGAGAAGTTTTTATATATTTTTGCGGTTTTCCCCAAAAATCCAGAAATCTCATAGAAATCCAAATCTCAAAATCATGAGTAAGTATATGATAAGTGTCAGCATATGCCCATACTACTATGCGATAACATGAAATATGAATGCATCAATGTCTAAGTAATAAATATCATGTCTTATACTAATGTCAGAAAATAATCACAATATTATATCTGTCTAGTTGCTAACTGATTCTATCCATAAAAGATAATATGATCTAAAGTGTACGTGACATAGCAATTACCGATGATGATGTGTGTGAGCCGGCAAATAAGTGTGCGTGGAACATGCGCATCATCGGTAATAGTGCTGGTGTCCTAACAGGTAAAGTTTTTACTGATTATAGCAACATATAAAAGAACATGCACCATGATGATTACAGTATGAATGTAAATACAGATGTGCATTATCCACTCCTCTGCGAGATACGAGTACAACTACCACTATGTGAGTCGAACCTAAACCAGTGTCCATCTAACATCCTAAGGAATTAAACCTAATAGACTAGTCAGTAAGAAACTAGAGTCTACCTAAGGTCTTAATCAATATCTCTAATAGTCGGCGATCCCGCCTCAATAGCGTCACGTACGTAGTACGGCTTCCTCGAATCAAGAGTGCGGATCAATCATCAAATCTAAGCCTCGTACGGTAAAATCCATCGTACGGCATCCCAATATCGGGGTACGGTCAAGTATCTCCTAGGTGTCTCCTCATTCGTATAATGTCATCATCAGCACATCTCATGATCAAGGTGTTAAACTGTGATCGCATACATCAATCATATATCATTGCCATCATGATAAGCATCATTAGTTTATCCTCAGAAATATCATGTCGTAATCAAGTTATACATATATCATATCGTGATCAGTCACCACTTACAGTCCGGGAACTATTCTAGCGTCCCATGTACATCAATATCACCACCACTCTTTATAATTTATATATGCATGTTCATTATCTCATTCTCTAATGATCCGCTAACACTTTATTACGACTGTATAGTCAAGAATCACGGCATCAAGCCCAGTTATACTGTTTCATCATACCTCGGATATCATATCACATCAATGAATCCCATATACGTATGGTGTATATATATACACCTATACCTAGTTTTATATATATACACACATATACGTATACGCCAAGTCAAGTTTTAGTGTGTGCGTGTATGTTTCTATCAGATACCTACGAACCTTTCCCAAAGTATTCATCCTCAGGTATGGTTTTCCTAAATCAGTCTAGTCCCGCCTAGGGTCATTACTAGGGTCCTGCTCGGTAAGAATCTAGGGTCACATCGGGTTTCCTAATGTCACTAAGTACTATTCCTATTCTACGTTGCGGGGGTGCTAAACGCCATCCACCCGACTTCCCCCCGTAGATATACATCTACTCACCTGGTCCATGTCTGCCGAAGACAGTGTCATCATCCTCCTCTTCATCGCCCGCAGTCCACGTGAGGGGTACCTAGACGCAAACATTTAAATAGCATCGTAAACTGAATCACATACAAAAGTCAAACGATACAAAGAACAAGCATAGGTTAAAACCTATGTCCCGTCCACGCAAAAGAACCAAATACCGCTCGATACCGGCGTACAAACTCCGATGGATCGAGATAACATCATCAAACAACTTGTAGTTTAAAAACACATTACTTATACCATAAAACACGATTAAATCCATCGTAACCCTAAAATCTATCAAACTGTCCAATTTCGCAAAAACCCGAAAATGCCAATATACCGTTTTTCATCAAAACTTGACATTTAAATGAAACTAATGGTCATAAAACTCATTAAATAGCATTACTAGACTATACAAACCATTACTATATTTTTATTACACAAATTTATATAAATTTGAAATTTCTAGTTTACAACATTTAACAATTTTCAACATTTTCCAAGCAAAATACCACAATTCCACCTCAAAACATGATTTTGCATAAATTAATGACTTAAACCACAATTTATGATGATAATGATATAATGAAACCAATATTATATTTTAAATCCCTTTTATTTAGAATTTTCCAAAATCTAGTTAACAAAATAATAGCATTTTATTACTATTTTCCAATTATCAATTGAATCTAGTGATCAAACTAAGTTTTGCTTTCAATTAACATGTTAATATGCTCACTAAAACTACAATCTAATGATATAAATCTTAATTGGAATTTTATATTACCCATAAACATATTTTACAAAAAAACTAGTTAGCTAAAAAGTATAATTAAATCAATTTTAGGTTAACAATTTACAACATATCATCCCTATAAGAATTTCCACTTCTAAATTTGTTAAACTAGTGATTATAACCCTCATTAATTAATAAAAATCACAACTTGATTTTTCAAACCCTAACTTGAATTTTAAAAGTAGTAAATAGAATTAATAGATTAAATCTAATTAAACTTTAAAAGAAATATCTAATAGAAATAAAATAAAAGAGAAGGATTTATACCTCCACAACCTCATGTCCAAACTTGAAAATGAGCCTCAAAAATACATGCTTTCCCACTCCAAATTCCATGTAAAGAAGAGTAGAGAATAAAGGGTATGAAAATATATATGATTTTGTGGAATTTTAATTGAATTTTTGATGTATTTTTGATGATTTTTGAATAAAAATGAGGTGGAAAATGGGGGGGGCTGCCATGGATGAGTTGTGGCCGGCCATGGGGAGGGAGAAAGAGAAAAGAGTGAAGAAAAGTGTGGAAGTTTCAAGAAAGAATCATCATTTAAAGTCTTTTCATGGTTTAATTAATTAATTATTTATTTATTTACTATAGCAACTCAAGAAAGCTCTAGAAATTAGGAAAAATTTGCAAATCATTTTTGCATGATACACACTAAATTCTAATATGCCATGGTTCATTTTTACAAATTAAAACCATTTAAATTTGTAATTTACACTAATTTAGTGTAAAAATAAAGCTTATGTTAATATTTAAAATAATTAATTTAGGAAATTTTTTTTTATTAAACTAAAAATTTATAAGTGGCTAAATAAACACTATTTACTAGTAATTACATAATTAAATAGGTATTTTTGAATTTATAATGAAAAACAATCACGGTTTGGTTTTACGAAAAATACGTTTTACTTTACCGAAAATCCTAAAATTCACTTAAACACTTTTATTCATTTAATTATTTATTTAATTATTTTTAAAACGTTACACATTTCTTCGATGAAACCACCGCGAGAGTCTGGGATCCGATGGGTACAGCGGAGGGACTTCATCACGGAGCTATGGAGGTGGAGGACCGGATCTACAAAGGTTGTATTTTCGTTCACTCTTAGTTAAAGCCGTTAACTTGCTTGCGTCGCCTAATTATCTAGTTAACGATCCGTATTAGGGTTTGTAGGCACATAAAAAATTTGAATTGGGCATGTTTGATCTGTTGTGAGACTTCATTCGTGTGCCTAGGAACCCTTCAGTGGTATCAGAGCCTAGCTAGAGCCTTAGGCGATGCGTAGACGGAGTTAGAAGTCCGATCGACCCGAAACCCTAACTCAAAATTGCTCTCTGTACATTTTTTGAAATCGGGGATTTTTTAGAATTAAAAATATGCAGAAAACTAAGCAGGAATTTCTAAGAATTACTGTGAAGCCCGAGCACCTGATTCGATAAAAGCGCGGCGGAACCGCGGCCTTAGACGCCTAATGCGGCGGTTCCGCGGCCACTTAGTCTCTTCAGACAATTATTTCTGCACAGTAATTCTTATATTTTGGTGCTGTATTTTCTGGGAATTTTTAAATCTGACTCAAGAGTTGAGTTTTCTGGGTTGTATTGGGAGTTTGTAGATTCGATCGGATTTTCAAACTGTGTCTATGTGTTTTCCGGATATTTTAGAATATGTTAAAAAGTTCGACCGGATAAAAATACCCATTTTTTCCCCTGCCGGGAAATTTCCAATTGTTGGATTTTTCCGTAGTTTAATGACGTTCCAAGTAGTGCAAGTAACGCGATTGTCCCTCTAGAAGACAACAAACCTTAACTCGATTATGTGACCGTCTTGAACTGCCCTTTGAACCTTAGGGTTTGGGGCAGTACGGCATGACACATGTGAGGCGTTGGCTTGACCCTTCTATGGCTGGACCGTTGGTACTGAGGCATGAAGTGAATGTCTTTGAACATATTTCATGTGTTGAGCTGTTTCGGGAAAACTTGGGTGTTCGATTGTTCGATCGAAAACTTTAACATTTCTATCTTATCCGGAATGTGATACAATAATTGGAATTCATAAGCAGTTATGAGATAACTGAATGAATGTTATAAATCTAGCGGTTTAGTCTCACTTGATCGGTTGCCATAGAATTTTGATGTGATCAAAAGTCCGTCGCAATCACGTAGCGTACGCGGATACTCGCCGGGTAAACTTCATAGACAGCCTCGCCCCATAGCCCCGACCAAGTGACTGTAGGAGAACCCCGTCGCCGAAAGCATCCGTTCGGGTGCTCGCGGCAGCGGTGTTCCGCCTTGGTGCACTTCGTCGACGGCGTCGGGGGTGCAGCTACCTACTAAAGTTTGCGACGAGCATTCGATCAGGATGTCGGGAATCTTGTTGAATTGCCCGACTTAATATTGAAAAGAGTTTTCGATAATGAGACTAAAATGCGGGGTTTATAATTGTTAGGCATGGGATGTCTAAGTATTTCATTTGATTAGGCATGTGATGTCTAAAGAGGTTGCGGATTCCAACTGTTGTAGTTTTACACTTTCTTTTCTGTGACCGTAAGTGTAATATGAGATATCGCCGGTTTAGTTGCTATATGTCAACGACAATTGGGATGCGCATATTTACTTACGTTGATGACATGTGATGTTATGTGTTGCTGGATATGTTATATTGGATCGTCGTGTTTGAATAGCTGGGGTTTTTTATGTGAGATGAGTGTTTTTTCATTTTCATTCATGTAAAAACTTGTATGTAATATTCTTTTATTGGGACACTTCCAGGTTGCGGATGATGTCACCATTTGTATATTATTTACTTTTCCGCATTAGGATAGACACAAGGAGGGGAGCGCAAGTAACCGGGTTCTAGGGTCCAGTAGGAGACCATCTCGAGGAGTCGAGTCCGGGTCTCCTGTAAGTGCACGGCGGCGCCCCGGCCGTCGATCCGACGGCCAAATGCGGAAGCGGTGATAAACTTAAATTTTTCTTGAACTGGCAAACCGCCGCGCACTAATACCCGGATCGAACCACTAACTAGTCCTAGCTATCTACAAGAAAGGAAATAGAGATATACCGACAGATCCGAGTCCTCCGGTCTTCTCGTCGTCGTCCAGATCTCCTGCGGAATGTGCCGTCTCCTCCTCGTCGCCGGAAGTGCACCACATCGCCTACTTCTTTTACGGGCTCCCACCTCAATGCCGAGGCAACTCGGGCACGAAGCCGGCTACTCGACGTGCCCAAGATTTGCTGTAGAATGTGTGAAGAACCATGTCTCACTTTTGGGGATTGTGGAATTGCCATTGGTGGAGGAAAAGAGAGCAACTTTTGGAAATGAGCTAGAGGACTTTTCTAGCAAAACATGAGAAGCAAAAATACCACACCTCAAAATGAATCACATTCCATTCCTCTCCATAGGAATGGCCGGCCCCCCCTTCTCAAGTGATTGGAGAGAGAGAGAGAAAAGTCAAGGGGGTGGGTGGAATGCAATGATGAAAAGAGATGATGAGAGAACAAAACCCAACACTCCAAAAGCCAATCATAACCTACAATGGTCAAGCCATCATCATAAAGCTAGAAGTCAAAAGATGGGCTCCATCATGAAACCATCATGATATAAATGTATGCAAAGAACCCCCTCCACTAATGCCTCTTTGCAACAATGCAAATAAGCTCTCCTCCACCAAACTTCGGCCAATGAACGGAACAATGGAAATTGGCCGAAACGGAAAGCAAACTGGCAACTCCAGAAAACTGGTCCCGTAATAAATCACAGGAAAACCCCGATACTGTGCATACACACCCGCATCTGTATTTCGACCGAAATACAAATGCAATGAGACAAAGTCTACACTGTACTATACTAAGATCCGGCTTAAACCAAAGCCGGCTAGTAATATCTGTTCGATCCTGATCCGTGCAATACCGCACGTATCTGATCGAACCCTGCCATATACCAATACGGCCTATAATACAAACTGTCCGATCCTGATCCGTGCAATACCGCACGTATCTGATCGGACCTTGCCATATCTCCATACGGCCTCTACAACCTTTCGCCCGAAAGCTGAGTAACAGAATGTGGGGGACTCTAAAGACTCGTCAACACCATGGTTGTGGATTTAACCACTAGCACGTCAGAGGTATAAGCCAATACGTAACGGACCACCAGGTACTGACTAAAAAAGGACGTCGATGAGCGAACTCATCCTGACACCCTACTGAGCCTGTCAGTGACAATATCCGTGCAGTCCGGTCCGTTCGTCTATGAGTATCGCATGGCGGGCCTAGGGAGTTGGTAAAAGTCAGACCCCCAAAAGCGGTACAAGTCGTGTCGGAGTGTAGCCCAGAACACCCTGAGATACTACTGGAATACCTACCAGTAAATCTCCTTGCCTTGGCCAAGGACTTTGTGTAATGGCTCTCCTAGACATAGCACGACCTCACCCCCAATACCGGGAGAGACGAACCCCTGAAGATACGCTCACTGCCTCCATGTGGCTCGGGACTGTACCCAACTAAAACCTGTTTACACGACTCCTTTGAGCTGTGGTAGGGTAGTAATCAAAGTACAGTGGGAACTCACACGAGACAAATGACGATCCCCAGGTCGATGAACTAACCTGCACACATGTCACCAGGGAACTGCCATCTGACGTCTGGTATATGACCAACTAGCATGTTCCCGGCGAGTCCTGTCCGGTGTACTCATAACCTAATGAGCACCTGTATACATCTTAGGTGATCCAACTGACACCAGTGGCTTGTGAGACCGGCCACCGCCCCTCGTCGGGGTCTCGACTGTATACACTAGTCTACTAATGGAGTATCGATGCCCAGTCTCGAAACTCCCACGACTAGGGACCTTTTAAGGATAAGCTTATAGACCCCAGCTCCTACTTATATGATCGCCCTCATACTGCTGGTGGTCAAGCAAGAATTCTAGGGGCTCTATCAACGTGTAATAGCGACGTGTCATGTCACTTAAAACAGTACACGATGATAAAGGTAAACCAGATAGCATACTATCATCTCGAGTAAGACTGTCCTACCGGGATAGGTCCTCCCTCAATCATTACAATCACGTACCTGTGACCTAATAATTGACTCTGATGCCACTATCTCCAACAATCTCCCACTTGCACTCAAGGCTAATTATTGCGATGTCGCATACTCACAGCCCGTGTGATACCGAACATCCAACTCCTCTACTAGTCAGTCTCACAAAGCTCGTTTGCGAAACTATTGCGTTCGAGGAATAGCCTCAGTGAGTGGATCCGCTTAGTTGTTTCTTTCTATGTCTCTCTATATCTCAAGTTCGCGGAGAAAACCATCTCCCGAAATGAGCAATACCTGTCTTAGAATGTGTCTGGATGTCTGATGGGACATAGCTCATAAATGAACTCCAAATCCAAACTTCTTAGACTGTATCGTCAACTGAACTTAATCAGTATCCTGCGCGCCATGCCTCCCTCAGTATTGCCTTGGACCACCTGTCCAAAATACTGCCCCTCATCAGAAGGAAAACTATAACTCTGACAACCTCCTTGTCGTCCATGTCACCTTGGAAGCCTGGAATGATAACTGTCTCCTGAATGAGGCTGTCGTTATCATCTCCCTAGAACATCCACTTATGTTCTAAAGCTGCTTCCGACTGTTTCTCCAGGATTGGATTAATGTCAACTTATTGCATCTAGTGCAAGAACAACATCTGGTGTGGTACTCGACATCTCACGATTGACTCAATTGCCTGAGCAAGTGATCTGTCAATCATGCCCGTCCTTCTCCCCTTTAGTCTGTAAGACACCTTTGGAGAGGGTGACTCCATTACCTGCAGGTACACTACCGTGCCAGGAGTCGCCCATCCAAAATACTCTTAGAATGCTGTCAAGTACCCTGATTGGGAAACCACCCAAATCTAGATCTAAGACCATAGATCTAGTAACCAGTATGTCTGATATAAAATCCATTTCCTTTGTGGAGAAACCACTGTGTGACGACCAAAGTATAACCGATCGTAGTATAGGAGTTTCCTTTTCTACTTTGTGCATGTCATCCAAATACCAGGACATCACACCCTACTACCTTCTCAACAGATCCATCCCCTATTCTGATGAAGTCAAACCCATGACTGTCACGTCAGAAATAGACGATCTATCTCCGCTACATCTGCTCTAGTCTATAAATAGACATAAGCAACCTGTCCACCAATGCTTCCGCTGCTCCCACTGACTACGACAACCCTCTGGCAGAGTCATATAGACGTACACTTCCAAAACTGGTTTAGAACGACGCTATACTCATCCTCCCGCCGGGTCTCGTAACCTGGAACAACAGCAATGGCAATTGTGGGTAAACAAGAACTTCCCTGTCACCGTCCTTGAGGCTACCATAGTGCCTCTCGGGTGCCTGAAGTTACCCACCTTATCTGCGGAGTGGCCAATGGAATGTCCATCCAGATTGAATCTTTAGGTTCCTTATCAAATCTTCAGTAATCGTTTGTGGTTCTGGAATCACTTCCAGTTCTACCATACTCCCACTACTGTTTTCTGAAAAAATCCATTTTTAATAAAACTGTGGCGAGTCTAGAACAATATCGCTATTGTTCATCCAGATGGTAGAAAGTCAACCCATAAACAGCCATTACAGAAACGTGCCTCGAGTTGTCCAGTGTCTGGTTTTAATCATAAACCGGACAACTCCCCGTACCTTAACATCGTTAAGATATGAACTGTTCTATATCCAATATAGAAACAGAGGCACTGATTTAATTGAACCAGATTCAAATCATGCAGCTGTCCCCAGCGCATGTCAACTAAATGGAAGGAGGCCGATCAGCGTTACTCAACTTAGGAATACTTCCAATTATGAGTAACCTGAAAGAGAAGCAAGATCTCTTTATCATTACTATCAACTGAATACCATACACAAGTATCTACATCTTCGATCTCTTTGAAGAATCCCGATACTTGCTATACCTGGTTCTCTACTCTATTCAAATACCTATAACTTCTCAAAATTTGGACCCTGTGTTTCCGCGAAACACCTGTCTAAAAACTAGAGAAGTCATAAGTAAACCGAATATAGTACGAGGACCAAGCCCTCTGTCCTGATGGACCCTGGACAACATACAATCCTTTGTATAAGTCCCTTGAGTCTGATAACTCATTCACTGTGTGTCGTAGGTTGAAAACTGTACTTATGGTTAAGAAGAATTACACCGCTGTTTAATGCTCCTTACCTAACCATCCACTGATATAGGTAAATGTCGTAGACATAATTTCAGAAAGGTATATCTCACTCTATGAAAATAGACGTACAGATATATCAATTTGAAATTGGTGCATAACAGCGGATATTCAAAACCAAATATTTGCCGACCGGCAAACAGCCCAGGTGATTTCCTCAAATATCACTGATTACAACGAATCCCGATATAATGAGGATAATCACCCAATTCCTAATAACTTACTCACACTCATCATCTGTAAAACCATACAGATGTGAGAATCGTACCTGGTAAATACATACCCTGGAGTAAGTGTCTAATCGGGAAATCAGTTTTCTTTTAATAGTACACAGTGAAACTGAAACATTGAAATGTTTCGTTGGGGTATCCTGGTATTCCTAGTAATGCCTCTTCCAGATTCACGACTGTAACCGTATAGTTCTTTGCCACCTCTCTAAATCCCTTCATATGTCTTTAGTCTTTACCTTCTGCACACCCTTTTAGGCCAAATGGTTTTCTTCCTTCCCTACCGTTCGGCACCAGCCTATGGTTTGGAAGAAGACTATCCAATAAGCATAATGGGTGTATTGTTCCAATCCTAGGAACGCTCGCAATGCGAGAGAAGGTGAAGATAAAGGACACCTGAATAAACCTTATTCCTATTTCTCCTGAACCAGAATCCATCCCCGAACTGGAATAAATTCCTTTCGAGTTCGTATATAACCATACGATGGAGTATCCAATAAACTGTGGATCTTCGTAGTGATACGGAGTGTTCTGGAGAAATACAAAGGTGATTTGGGAGTGGTAATGAAATACCTGGTTTGGTCGTGAATATCTGTTGCAATTTACTTTGCCCTCTTACTAATCTCTTGCTTTGTCTGAACTTAATACCTTCTGCACACCATCGTTATGCTAATTGGTTTTCTTCATTCCCTACCGGTCGGCACCAGCCTAAGGTTTGGAAGAAGACAATCCAATTTGCGTAATAGGTGTACTACCCCTAAACCAAGGAGTACTCGTAACCTGAGAGAGGGTAAAAGGAAAAGACAACTGAATAATCCTATCCGTTTTCTCCAGAACCGGAAACCATCCTCGAATAAATTCTTTCGAGTTCGTATCTAACCATACGATGGTTTTGTCCAATGGAAGTGGACGTTCGTAGTAATACGGCGTGTCCTGGAGAAAAGGGTAAAAGTAAGAGTGGCAATGAGGTTTGCAACTCTGACAATCCAAAAGCCGGTGTTAAGAAGGTTCGGTCAATTTGGTCACTGAGTCATAGTCTTAGGGTCGGGTCAAATGGTCGCTGCCAAAGAGAGAGAGAGAAAAGAAACACTCAGCGTGCACTCTAACCTAGATCAGAATGGTCACCAATTTATCTAATCTGGAATCCTCCCACTGTACCTCAAATTCTCCTCCAAACCTGAAAAAAGAATTAGTCGGGGTCACCCGAGGAGTAAACTAACTCATCAGTGGGAATCGGGATCCAACTATCATCGCATGATAACGTGACGGAATCCGCTCACGGTGTCACACTCCAGAAGGTATGCGCATACCTGGCAAGTTTCAGTTCTTTTGAAACTCCCGATGTGATTTCTGCCCCATGCTCTTATGACCTTGGCGTGAGGTCAAAATATCATAAGTCACTTGTCAAGTTCTGCCCGTCATTATCCAGGTTAATTTGAACCCACCCGTACATACCCTTGACGTAGGCCAAAATAGTAGTACGACTGTCCCAAACCAACGCATCTATCTATGCAACAGATAAATACCCGGCAGCTACCAATCACTATGCCTTGGCGTGAGGTCAAAATACATAGCTTGAATACTACCGAATATTTAACTGAAATGACGGAGGGCTACGAATGGTTTCTGGCGAAAACCTTTAACGTAATGAACTTGATATCGTTGAAGGAACGGATAGCGTTTTAGAAATATAGTGACGATAACTTCCGCTAAAGAGGTCACTCCCGGTGAAGGGATCTCGGCTCTTTCCCCGTAGAATGGGGTGCAGGATATTCCAACTGAATACCACGGTGCAAAGCAAAAGCAATCGGCTATAGTGAAGTTAATGCCCTGACGCAAACTTTTGTCCAAGGGGTCACTCCCGGTGAAGGGATCTCGGCCCTTGTCTCGTCGACTGAGGAGCAGGATATTCCAAATGAATACCACGATGTAAAACAAAAGTGAACGTCCTTGCAATAACAGCTTTTTGAAAAAGTGTTCCAACAACATCAGATTAGGTTTGTTTTTAACTTGCATTGATCCGAATCAATGCAGTCCCATCAATTGATCACACCACAAAGAACGAAAATATACTGATGTACGTATATGCCATCCGCATTCGCCACTGGGTCCCGTCATTACCCGTTAGGTTAGCTAACTAACGACAGAGCGGGGACTGGACTAGCGCGGATGTAAAACATATACAACATCTACTAATATATATACCAATATATATTATTTCGCTCAAGGCGTGAATAAAATGCAACATTACAGAAATGTACAGCATCACAGAAACAATACAGATATCTGGGATCCCCGGGTTTCACAGAGCCACTGCTGAAACCTGACGTTCCCCTGGTCGTGTGGATAGCCTGTGCAAAGTAATCCTAGACCCCTACGGGCGCGGCAAGTCACCCGCCAAAACCTGAAGCGAGGCAGCCCCCTTCAGCGCCGTGAATGGACCACCCAGCACTTCACGGAATCCGGTAACTTGGGCACCCCTTCTGGGTCAACCTGTACCCCCTATGAGTGCGGCGAATAGCCCGCCAATCCCAGAGTGAAGCCCCCTCCGTCTCAATGCCATGAGATGCGGGCTTGTTGCCCTCCAGAACCCGGCTATCCGTGCACCCCTCCGCGGGGCAATCCTAGTACAGAAAGTAAAATATACATACAACGGGTACATCGACCGCAACCAGGTCGTGCCCCAAAATAATAATACAAACAGGCAGTGACGGCAGTCCACATGTCGGACGCTCGCCCCGCAAAATCAAATGTACATAATACAACAGCACACAGTACTAGCATTGCATCCAGGCTATCCCCCACGACCGATCCGCAACATCACAGCAAAAACAAAACATCAACGTGAAAGTCACGTTCGCCAATCCGTCTAACCGGGCTATAGCAGTTAGACCGGATTTACCGATCAAGTGACATTCACGGTCGCAGATATAATGTAAATACTGTGAAAAATGTGTTTAAAATTTTCCGATTGACCAAAAATTAACAAGTGGGCCCCCAATCAAAACTGTAGCACTCACAGAAAACCTGGGCCCAATTTTAATATTCCAAAACCCCTAATTACAGCCCATAAGCCCACTGCAAAAAAATTTCCACACGAGCCCATACAACTGCGGCGGAAGGGCGGCCAGAAGGGGGTTTTGGCCGCCCTTCCGCGGTCGTACGGACGAATTGTGTCACCAAATTTTTCCAGTGTTCTTATAACTTCCTGCACATCATTCTGAGACCACCTGAAAAATTTTTAGACTCCAATAAATTTCGACAGAAACTGATGCGAAGGCAATACGGGTTTTGGAACTTTTTGATCGATCGGAAATGCAAACACATTACACAAAGCTAGACTAAGTTAATGGCAAGGCTCTGATACCACTGTAAGTGCACGGCGGCGCCCCGGCCGTCGATCCGACGGCCAAATGCGGAAGCGGTGATAAACTTAAATTTTTCTTGAACTGGCAAACCGCCGCGCACTAATACCCGGATCGAACCACTAACTAGTCCTAGCTATCTACAAGAAAGGGAATAGAGATATACCGACAGATCCGAGTCCTCCGGTCTTCTCGTCGTCGTCCCGATCTCCTGCGGAATGTGCCGTCTCCTCCTCGTCGCCGGAAGTGCACCACATCGCCTACTTCTTTTACGGGCTCCCACCTCAATGCCGAGGCAACTCGGGCACGAAGCCGGCTACTCGACGTGCCCAAGATTTGCTGTAGAATGTATGAAGAACCATGTCTCACTTTTGGGGATTGTGGAATTGCCATTGGTGGAGGAAAAGAGAGCAACTTTTGGAAATGAGCTAGAGGACTTTTCTAGCAAAACATGAGAAGCAAAAATACCACACCTCAAAATGAATCACATTCCATTCCTCTCCATAGGAATGGCCGCCCCCCCTTCTCAAGTGATTGGAGAGAGAAAGAGAAAAGTCAAGGGGGTGGGTGGAATGCAATGATGAAAAGAGATGATGAGAGAACAAAACCCAACACTCCAAAAGCCAATCATAACCTACAATGGTCAAGCCATCATCATAAAGCTAGAAGTCAAAAGATGGGCTCCATCATGAAACCATCATGATATAAATATATGCAAAGAACCCCCTCCACTAATGCCTATTTGCAACAATGCAAATAAGCCCTCCTCCACCAAACTTCGGCCAATGAACGGAACAATGGAAATTGGCCGAAACGGAAAGCAAACTGGCAACTCCAGAAAACTGGTCCCGTAATAAATCACAGGAAAACCCCGATACTGTGCATACACGCCCGCATCTGTATTTCGACCGAAATACAAATGCAATGAGACAAAGTCTACACTGTACTATACTAAGATCCGGCTTAAACCAAAGCCGGCTAGTAATATCTGTTCGATCCTGATCCGTGCAATACCGCACGTATCTGATCGAACCCTGCCATATACCAATACGGCCTATAGTACAAACTGTCCGATCCTGATCCGTGCAATACCGCACGTATCTGATCGGACCTTGCCATATCTCCATATGGCCTCTACAACCTTTCGCCCGAAAGCTGAGTAACAGAATGTGGGGGACTCTAAAGACTCGTCAACACCATGGTTGTGGATTTAACCACTAGCACGTCAGAGGTATAAGCCAATACGTAACGGGCCACCAGGTACTGACTAAAAAAGGACGTCGATGAGCGAACTCATCCTGACACCCTACTGAGCCTGTCAGTGACAATATCCGTGCAGTCCGGTCCGTTCGTCTATGAGTATCGCATGGCGGGCCTAGGGGGTTGGTAAAAGTCAGACCCCCAAAAGCGGTACAAGTCGTGTCGGAGTGTAGCCCAGAACACCCTGAGATACTACTGGAATACCTACCAGTAAATCTCCTTGCCTTGGCCAAGGACTTTGTGTAATGGCTCTCCTAGACACAGCACGACCTCACCCCCAATAACGGGAGAGACGAACCCCTGAAGATACGCTCACTGCCTCCATGTGGCTCGGGACTGTACCCAACTAAAACCTGTTTGCACGACTCCTTTGAGCCGTGGTAGGGTAGTAATCAAAGTACAGTAGGAACTCACACGAGACAAATGACGATCCCCAGGTCGATGAACTAACCTGCACACATGTCACCAGGGAACTACCATCTGACGTCTGGTATATGACCAACTAGCATGTTCCCGGCGAGTCCTGTCCGGTGTACTCATAACCTAATGAGCACCTGTATACATCTTAGGTGATCCAACTGACACCAGTGGCTTGTGAGAACGGCCACCACCCCTCGTCGGGGTCTTGACTGTATACACTAGTCTACTAATGGAGTATCGATGCCCAGTCTCGAAACTCCCACGACTAGGGACCTTTTAAGGATAAGCTTATAGACCCCAGCTCCTACTTATATGATCGCCCTCATACTGCTGGTGGTCAAGCAAGAATCCTAGGGGCTCTATCAACGTGTAATAGCGACGTGTCATGTCACTTAAAACAGTACACGATGATAAAGTTAAACCAGATAGCATACTATCATCTCGAGTAAGACTGTCCTACCGGGATAGGTCCTCCCTCAATCATTACAATCACGTACCTGTGACCTAATAATTGACTCTGAGGGCACTATCTCCAACATCTCCTAACCCTAGAATTGGTAGGGTTGCTTGCCGCTCTCGTAGGGGTCTAGGGGTGTGGGATTGGCTATTCATCACGACCGTGGAATCCGTGTTTTATACTGGCTCGTATTAAAAACACGGACGTCCTAGTATGTCCAATATTTCATATGATATTTTCTGCTACGTTATCTGTGATGTGATCATGTGATTTGTTCAGATAGATATTGTATATAGTATATATGATATATTATATAGACGTTGCTTATGTTTTACACCCGCGCTAGCCCTGCCTCGCTCTGGCGTTAGTTACCTAACCTAACGGTGCAGACGGGACATCGAGGCGAATGCGGATGGCATAAGCGTACGTTATATTTATCTGTGATGTTTAGGTGGAATTAAATGATGGGATATTCATTAATGAGATTAATGAAAGAAAATAAACCTAATTGATGTTGTGGAATCGAATTTCAAAAATAAAACAGATAGCTACAGTTCTTGCTTTGCATCGCGGTGTTCATTGTAGAACATCCTGCACTTTATTCGATGAGGAAAGGACCGAGATCCCTTCACCGGGAGTGACTCCTTTAGCAATAACTGGCAGATGCTACACACTCGGTTTGTCTTTTGATTGCTTCTATAGTTTCTGCCTTGCACAGTGATATATATGATATATCCCGCACCTCATTCGACGAGGAAAGGGCCGACGATCCCTTCACCGGGAGTGACCCCTTTAGCAAAACTAGAAAAGCCTAAAAAACATTCCATTTAAAAACCATTTGATTCCGCAACGAGATCAAGTTCAAAGCGTTAAAGGTTTTCTTAAAAACCATTCACAACCCTCCGTCATTTTAGGAAGTAGAGTACTTAGTATTCGTGCTACGTTTGTCGACCATAGCCGAGGCGTAGTGTGCGGTAGCTAAGTGATGTCTTCCTACACAGCATATAATGCGATTAGTTAGGACAGTCATGTGGCTTTGTTGACCTTAGCCAAGGGTCACGTGGGTGGGTCTAATTAATCACAAAATGACGGGTAGAACTTGACTAGTACCTATGATTTGTTGACCTTAGCCAAGGTCATAGGTGCTAGGGGTAAAAACCATTATCGGGAGTTTCAAGTGTTGAAATTTGCAATGAGATTGCATACCTTCTATGTGATAGTTGGATCCCGATACCCACTGCGAGTAATTGTTACTCCTGGGAGAGTTTTGCACTTTACAATTAGCCGATCAAGTAGGTGTCTAGAAAGGTGTCAACGGGGTTACGCCTCTGGGAAAACGAGGTTTACTGTAATTATGTCCGTGCGAAAGCACGGGGAACCTCCCTCAAAGTACCGACACTGGCCTGGCTGAAAGATTGGCGAACTTGTAGAGTGTAATTAATCCCGGCTAGTCTTTCCTTTTAAGATTTGAAGGAAGATTTGATAAAAACAGTGGGAGCCATCCTGATTAGATAAAATATATAACCAATCTGATCTTGCAAGAGCGCACGCAGAGTGTTTTCTTCTCTCTCTCTCCAGGTAGCGACCATATCACGCCTTAATCAAGATAATAATATGGATGTATTGACCGAACCCGCTTGTTATACTGAGCTGGGGAACGTTGGTCCCGCTCCAACTTATAATTGTTATAAGACAGAGCAGGAAATAGGGGAATACCAGAATTCCTATGCCGCCTAAACGAAGAAAGTGCATATGATGCATCTCCTTCGGGTGTGTTCATTACAAAGAACTGTTTCTCAGTATCCTCTGCATCCTCGGTATTTGATACCGTATCAGGATCCCAGATATGTAATCTGTTACATAGGGCTACAAAAATGTAGAAAACTGAGAACGGGTGATAAGTTTCATGAGACAGAAAACGGGGCAAGTGTTGCAGCCAAGTCTGTTGGTCACTATCACCCTGTATTACCAGCACATTGATTCTGAACAAATGTTATTAGATACCGAACCTGATATACAAAATCATATCAGTCTCTTTATTAGTAAAGAAGGATATAATTTTGTATTGATGGATAATGATTTGAACATTTCCTATATCAAAAGTTGATCGGTTCAGGCACGTTATCTAAAAGCATTGACGTTCTAAATCAAACTACAGTTCCTAGTATACAGAACACACACAAGAGGAAGAGTTCAGAAATGAACGAATCATTCTTGAGGCATTGTAGACTAGGTCATATCAATGTGACCCGACTGGCTGAAGTTACATTTTAGATGCATATTTAAATCAGTTTGAATTTACATCTTGTGAAACTTGCCGGTCATGTCATAAAGATTAAATGACCATAGCTCCGTTTACTGGAAACAGAGAAAGAGTTAGTAACTCTTAGGACTGATACATGATGATGTATGTAAGGTCTCCTGTCTACACATGCCAGGACCGGTTCTTTATACTTCATTACGTTCTCTGATGATCTCTCAAGATTCAGACATATGTTACTGTTGAAACATAGGCCCGAAGCTTTTGAGATATTCACAGAATATAAGTTAGAAGTAGAGAACCAAAAACCGGGTATAAGTATTATACCCTATGATGAGATCAGGGAGGAGAATACTTGTGCATAGAATTCCTGGACTATTCTAAAGGAGAATAAAATTCTCTCTCAGTATTACTCCTCTGAATACACCACAGCACAACGGTGTATCGGGGCGGAGCAATCGCACAATATTAGATATGGTGTGCTCTATGATGAGTATTACTGAGTTACCTATTTCCTTTTGGGGTTGTGCACTTGAGAAGCTGAATACCTATTGAATTAGGTTCGAATCAAATCAGTGCCTACCACTCCATATAAGATATGGTATGGGAAGAGCCTATCTCTTAAGTAAGTTAAGATTTAGGATTGTCCGGCCTATGTCTAAAGCAAAATCCGGACAATATCGAGGCAAGGACAGTTCTGTAGAACTGGAAAGGTTCCAGCTATACAAAACTGTTGATGATTTGACAGAACCAAAGGATTCAAAAGTCCCCGACGAATCTTTGCCTCTCCGCCGATCTAGCAGGGTTCCTCACCTTCCTGAGAGATACTTTGGTTTCTCGATGACAGTGGGAGTGAGGAATGCATCATGAGATGATGACCCAACTAGTTTCGAGCAGGCCATCGAGAGTAGGGACTCTGTAAGAATGGCTGGATGCTTAGCGATCTGACATGGAATCCATGTAAACCAGCAAAGTATGGACTTTGGTTGCTATATCTGAAGGGTTAAATCCCCATCAGGAGCAAGTATATCTTGAGAAGATTGCTTGGTGTAGATGGATAAGTTGAAACTTTCAAAGCTAGACTTGTTAAAGGTTTTCGTCATCAACCAGGCATGGATAATGATGAAACCTTTTCCAGGGACTATGCTTAAGTCCATCCAGATCCTATTTTCCATTGCTACATACCATGACTACGATATCTGGTGGTTGGGTGCCATGACTACTTTTCTAAATAATGATTTAGAAGAGAACGTCTATAAGAACACAGCCAGAGGGCTTCGTAAACAGTGGGAGCAGCGGAAACGTGTGCAGGTTGCTTTACAGGATAAAGCAGGCATCGCGGAGTTGGAACATCTGTTTTGATGTGGTAGTCAAAGAGTTTGACTTAATCAAAATGGTAGATGAACCTTGTATGTACAAAAGGGTAGTATGGAGTATGGTGATGATCCTCGTAGAGTACGTGGATGACATACTCTTGATAGGAAAGGAGTTTCCTATGCTACGATCGGTCAATCTCTTCTTATCACAAGGATTCTCCAAATAGGATAAAGTTGAATCACTGGAAAGGTTCCACGGTGATAAAGACGACTGAATGTCAGTCACAGGTATTGTCTTTACCCTCAGTAAAGGGACGGTATGTTGGAAGAGTTTCAAGCGAGATACCATGGCAAACTAGACGATAAAGGCTGGTAATATCGCTATTAAAGATACTACCAAAGAGGCAGTTTGGGTGTATATTGGTTCATAACATGAACTAGGTTCCTACCATTGTGTGACAATGGTAGTGTGGCTTTGGCCCAGGAGCCCTGGTCCCATCAGTGACCCAGACATATTCTGAGGCAGCATCACCTGGTCATGGAGATAATTGATCACCAGGGTGATCGAGGTTAGGAGAGTAGACTTAGAGGACAACACGGCGGATCCACTCACGAAGGCCTTGTTAGTTATATGTATGCCCTAGAGGCCATTACTATACATTTGTAGTGGATGCTTGGACATATATAGGGAGGACTTTCTTGCTCGACATGATAGTATGCTATCTGGTTGCTCTTTACCTTAACGTGTATACTGATTGTCTCTCTGTTACATGTTGGTAAAGCCCTTAGGATGTATACTTGACTACCTGGACTATGATGTGGATCATACTAGTGGGGACAAGGTAGTCCATAACTACATCCTTCAAGGTCCCTAGTCGTGGGTATATCGAGACGGGGCATCGATATACCAGAGTAGACTAGCGTATACCTTCTCGACCCATACAGATGGGCGATGGATGATCCCATATCCATTGGTGTTTGACATCAGAGATGATATACGGGTGCTCAGTGGAGACTGAGTACACTGGACGGACTCGCCGAGAACTCCCAGATGGTATTATACCTTACGTCAGATGGCAGTTCTCTGGTGACACTGGTACAGAGTAGTCTGTTGACCCGAGATCGTCATAGAGTCTTGTGTGATTCCCACTATGCTTTGAATAAAATGGAGGCAATGAGCGATAGGAGGGGATTCGTCTCTCCCGGTATAGGGAGTTGATGTTGTACTGTGTTCGATTGGCTATAACCGGAAATCCCTGGCCAGGGTTGCTGAGATTTACTGGTAAGTGTTACCAGTAGTTTCTCGAACTGTTATAGACCTCATATCGACACGACTTATCGAGTTATTGGGGTCTGACGTTTACCACCCCTAGGCAAGATATGCGACATATCAGACGATCAGATCGGACTGTACGGTAAGTATTACTGATTGGATTCACAGGAGTGTGAGCGGGCTTGCTCGTCGATCTTCTGATCGCTCAATACCCGGGTGGCCGTTACGTTTAACAGACCGCTTGCGGCTTGTGGGTGTTTGATATGATCATCACCTGCTGCCGGCATATTGACGAGTCTTTAGAGTCCTACACAGAGGTTTCCTGGCTCAAGCGAAACGAAATAGGAGCGCATATGAGATATGTGCGGGACCGAGAATAATGCGTGTATGTGATACCGTATTCTATTCTCGCGATGAATGTATCGAATGGTTGTATGTGATATAACCTAGTTATCGAATCGAGGATTGATTCGATAAGCCGATACATTGGATATTAGTCGGTTATATGCGATATGACCGGATCGTTAAATCAAGTATTGATTTAATGATTTAATGCATAATTATATATTTGATATATTACTTTGCATTAACTAGTATTGGTTCACTTAAATTGGATTTTCTCACTTGATGTACACAAGTTGTATATGTGATATACTTTTGTGCACAAGATTGTATCATGTTTGATGATACATGCAACTTGGGTTTGTGTAAAGACTTAAACCATGGTTAGTTAATGGTTAGGGTTTCATTTGATTTATTTATTTATTTATTTATCTATTTCATTTTGGCTTAAGATAAAATGGTGGCTTTCTTTGGACTTTGTTGAAGCTTCATGAAGCTTTGAAAAAGCTTTGACCATTTTGTTTTATTCCTTAAACCTAACCATTAAACCTAACCCTAGTTTATTCTCTACACTTGACCATGGTTGAGATTATGATAAGTATCATTTTGTTTTCTATTTTTAATAGATCTTATCATATTCTTTCTTCTTCTTCTTCTTCTTCAACAAAGAAGAAACCTTGCCTCCATCAATGGCAACATGAGAAAAAGAGTGAGAAATCAAATTCTAAAGTGAACCCACTTCCTATTTCTTCATCCTCTACCACTTGCGAAGTAGTATAGGGTGTTTTCTTCACAAGTTTCATGGCTTGGTGAAGTTGGAGCTTGATCTTGTGTTGCCTCGACGTAGATCATTTTCGTCATCGAAGTCGACGACCTAGCCCGCCCATTTCCCCGATGAAGCCGATGCTAGAGCCCGGGATCCGGTGATCGCAGCGAGGGGACATCATCACGGAGCTATGGAGGTCGAGGACCGGATCTACAAAAGTTGTATTTCCGTTCACTTAGTTAAGTTGTTAACTATTCGCATTTGTTTCGCCTAATCTCTAGTCAACGATTCGTATTAGGGTTTCTCGGCACTTGTAAAATTTGAAATTGGCATGGTTGATACCTTATGAGACCTCATTAGTGTGCCTAGGAACCCTACAGTGGTATCAGAGCCTAGCAAGATCCTTAGGCGATGCGTAGACGATGTTAGAAACCCGATCGAACCCGAAACCCCAATTTTTCAACCTCTCTGGACATTTTTACAAAACTGGGTTTTTTCCATATTAAAAATTCTTTAAAAATTCAGCAGGAAATTCTAAGAATTACGGTACAAAATTGACCAAGTGATTCGATTAAACCGCAGCGGAACCGCGGCATTAGCATGGCTAATGCGGCGGTTCCGCGGCCACTTAGTGTCTTCAGCCAGTCGTTTTTGCACAGTAACTTCTTTCATTCATTGCTGAGTTTTCTGGGAATTTTTAAAGTTTACTCAAGAATTGAGTATTTTGGGTTGTATTGGGAGTTCGTACATTTGATCGGATTGTCTAATTTTGTCTATGTGTTTTTCCGGATAATTTTAGAATATGTTAAAAAGTTCGACCGGATATAAATACCCACTCTTTCCCCTGTCGGGAAATTTCCAAGTGTTGGATCTTTCCGTAGTTTAATAACGTTCTAAGTAGTGCAAGTAATGCGATGGACCCTCTAGAAGACAACAAACCTTAACTCGATTATGTGACTGTCTTGAACTGCCCTCTGAACCTTCGGGTTTAGGGCAGTACGGCGTGCCACATGTGAGGCGTTGGCTTGACCCTTCTACGGCTGGACCGCTGGTACTGAGGCATGAACTGGATGTTTTTAAACTTGTTTCATGTGTTGATCTGTTTTGGGAAAACTTGAATGTTTGAAAGTTCGATGAGAAAGTTTAACATTTACTATTTTATCTGGAATGTGATACAATATTTAGAATTCACAAGTAGTTATGAGATAACTGAATGAATGTTATAAACATAGCATTTTAGTCTCACTTGATCGGTTGCCACGGAATTTTGATGCGATCAAAAGTCCGTCGCAATCACGTAGCGTACGCGGATACTCACCGGGTAAACTTAATAGACAGCTACACCCCTTAGCCTCGACCAAGTGACTGTAGGAGAACCCCGTCGCCGAAAGCATCCGTTCGGGTGCTCGCGGTAGCGGTGTTCCGCCTTGGTGCACTTCGTCGACGTTATCGGGGGTGCGGCCGTCTACTAAATTTTGCGACGAGTATTCGATCAGGATGTCGGGAATCTTGTTGAATTACCCGACTTGATATTGAAAAGTGTTTTCGATAATGAGAATGAAATGCGGGGTTTATAATTGTTAGGCATGCGATGTCTAAGGAATTCATTTGATTAGGCATGCGATGTCTATGCAGGTTGTGGATTCCAACTGTTGTAGTTTTACACTTTCTTTTCTGTGACCGTAAGTGTAATATGTGATATCGCCGGTTTCGTTGCTATATGTCAACGACAATTGGGATGCGCATATTTACTTACGTTGATGACTTGTGATGTTATGTATTGCTGGATATGTTATATTGGATCGTCGTGTTTGAATAGCCGGGGGTTTTTATGTGAGATGAGTGTTTTTCATTTTCATTCATGTAAAAACTTGTATGTAATATTCTTTTATTGGGGCACTTCCAGGTTGCGGAAGATGTCACCTTTGTATATTATTTACTTTTCCGCACTAGGATAGACCCAAGGAGGAGGGCACAAGTAACCGGGTTCTGGAGTCCAGTGGGAGACCAACTCGAGGAGTCGAGTCCGGGTCTCCTAACTCCAGAATTGGTAGGGTTGCTTGCCGCTCTCATAGGGGTCTTGGGGTGTGGGTTTGGCTATTCATCGCGACCGTGGAATCCGTGTTTTATACTGGCTCGTATTGAAAACACGGACGTCCTAGTATATCAAATGTTTCATATGATTCTTCTGCTGCGATATCTGTGATGTGATCATGTGATATGTTCTGTGATGGATACTGTATATAGTATATATGATATATTATATAGACGTTACTTATGTTTTACACCCGCGCTAGCCCTGCCCTGCTCTGCCGTTAGTTACCTAACCTAACGGTGCACAAGAGGACATCGAGGCGAATGCGGATGGCATAAGTGTACGTCGTATTTATCTGTAATGTATAGGTACTTAAATGATGGGACTTCATTAATATGATTAATGAAAGAAAAGAAACCTAAAGATGTTGTAGAATCGAATTTCAAAAATAAAACAGGTAGCTACAGTTCTTGCTTTGCACAGCGGTATATACGATATATTCTGCACCTTATTCGATAAGGAAAGGACCGAGATCCCTTCACCGGGAGTGACTCCTTTAGCAATAACTGGCAGATGCTACACACTCGGTTTGTCTTTTGATTGCTTTTAAGAGTTTTTTGCTTTGCACAGTGATATATATGATATATCCCGTACCTTATTCGATGAGGAAAGGGCCGACGATCCCTTCACCGGGAGTGACCCCTTTAGCAAAACTAGAAAAGCCTCAGAAACACTCCATTTCAAAAATCATTTGATTCTACAACGATATCAAGTTCATTACGCAATAGGTTTTCAGAAAAACCTGTCGTAGCCCTCCGTCATTTCAGATAAGTCATGTTTAGTATTCGTGCTGCGTTTGTTGACCTTGTCAAGGCGCAGTGTGCGGTAGCTAACCAGTATTTATCTGCTTATGCATATGATGCAGATTGGGTTAGGGTAGTCGTACGGCCTTGTTGACCTTGTCAAGGGTCGTGCGGGTGGGTTTGATTCAATCAAGGAATGACGGGTTGAACTTGACTTACGGTCTATGGTTTGTTGACATTGTCAAGGTCATAGATCGTTTAGGGCAAAATATTATCGGGAATTTCAAGTGTTGAAATTTGCAATGAGATTGCATACCTTCTATGAGATAGTTGGATCCCGATACCCGCTGCGAGTAAGAGTTACTCCTGGGAGAGTTTTATACATTACAATTAGCCGATCAAGTAGGTGTCTAGAAAGGTGTCAACGGGGTTACGCCTCTGGGAAAACGAGGTTTACATTAATTAGGTTCGTGCGAAAGCACGGGGGACCTCCCTCAAAGTACCGACACTGGCCTGGCTGAAAGATTGGCGAACTTGTAGTGTGTAATTAATCCCGGCTAGTCTTTCCTTTTAGGGTTTGAATGAAGATTTGATAAAGACAGTGGGAGCCATCCTGATTAGATAAAATAATAACCAATCTGATCTTGCAAGAGCGCACGCTGAGTGTTTTCTTCTCTCTCTCTCCAGGTAGCGACCATATCACGCCTTAATCAAGATAATAATACGGATTTATTGACCGAACCCGCTTGTTATACTGCGCTGGGGAACGTTGGTCCCGCTCCCACTTATAATTGTCATAAGACAGAGCAGGAAATTGGGGAATACCAGAATTCCCGTGCCACCCAAACGAAGAAAGTGCATATGATGCATCTCCTTCGGGTGTGTTCATTACAAAGAACTATTTCTCTGTATCCTCTACGTCCTGTGTATTTGATACCAGATCAGGATCCCAGATATGTAATCTGTTACATAGGGCTACAGAATGGTAGAGAACTGAGAACGGGTGATAAGTTTCATAAGGCAGAAAACGGGGCAAGTGTTGCAGCCAAGTCTGTTGGTCACTGTCACCCTGTATTCTAAATACATTAATTCTGAACGAATGTTATTAGATACCGAACCTGATATACAAAATCATATCATTCTCTTTATTAGTAAAGAAATGATAAAATTTTGTATTGTTGGATAATGTTTTGAACATTTCCTATATCAAAAGTTGATCGGTTCAGGCACGTTATCTAAAAGCATTGACGTTCTAAATCAAACTACAGTTCTTAGTATACGGAACACACACAAGTGGAAGAGTTCAGAATTGAACGATTCCTTCTTGAGGTATTGTAGAATAGGTCAGATCAATGTGACCCGACTAGCTAGAGTTACATAAAGATGCATATTTAAATTAGTTTGAATTTACATCTTGTGAAACTCGCCAGTCATGTCACAGAGATAAGATGACCATAGCTCCGTTTACTGGAAACAGAGAAAGAGTTAGTGAACTCTTGGGATGATACATGTTAATGTATGTAGGTCCCCTGTCTACACATGCCAAGACCGGTTCTTTGTACTTCAATACATTCTCTGATGATCTCTCAAGATTAAGACATATGTTCCTGTTGAAACACAAGTCCGAACCTTTTGAGATATTCACAGAATATGATTTAGAAGTAGAGAACCAAAATACGGGTATAAGTATTATGCCCTTTGATGTGATCGAGGAGGAGAATACTTGAGCACGGAAATCCTGGACTATTCTAAAGGAGAATGAGATTCTCTCTCAGCATTACTCCTCTGTATACACCATAGCATGATGGTATATCGGGGCAAAAAAGATACACCCTATTTGATATGGTGTGCTCTACGATGAGTACTACTGAGTTACCTTTTTCCTATTGGGTGTTATGCACTTGAGAAGTTGCATACCTATTAAATAGGGTTCCAATCAAATCAGTTGCCTACCACTCCATATGAGATATGGTATAGGAAGAGCCCATGTCTTAAGCTAGTTAAGATTTGGGGTTGTCCGGCATATGTCTAAAAGCAAAATCCAGACAAGCTCGAGGCAAGGTCAGTTATGTAGAACTGGAAAGGTTCCAGCTATGCAAACTACAGCAGATGATTTAGTACAACCAAAGGATTCAATAGTTACCAACGAACCTCAGCCTCTCCGCCGATCTAGTAGGGTTCCTCACCCACCTAAGAGATACTTCGGTTTCTCTATGACAGTGGAAGCGAGGATTGCATCATGAGATGATGACCCAACTAGTTTCGAGCAGGCCATCGAGAGTAGTGACTCTGTAAGAATGGCTGGATGCTTAGCGATCTGAGATGGAATCCATGTACACCAACAAAGTATGGACTTTGGTTGTTATATCTGAAGGGTTAAATCCCCATCAGGAGCAAGTATATCTTGAGAAGATTACTTGGTGTAGATGGAAAAGTTGAGACTTTCAAAGCTAGACTTGTTAAAGGTTTTCGTCATCAACCAGGTGTGGATAATGATGAAACCTTTTCTGGGGCCTATGCTTAAGTCCATCCAGATCCTACATACCACGGCTACATACCATGACTACGATATCTGGTGGTTGGGTGTCATGACAGCTTTTCGAAATGATGTTTTAGAAGAGGGCGTCTATAAGTACACAGCCAGAGGGCTTCGTAAAAAGTGGGAGCAGCGGAAACGTGTACAAGATGCTTTATAGGATAAAGCAGGCATCGCGAAGTTGGAACATCTGTTTTGATAGAGTAGTCAAATAGTTTGACTTCATCAAAATGGTAGATTAACCTTGTATATACAAAAAGGTAGTAGGGAGCATGGTGATCCTCGTAGAGTACGTGGATGACATACTCTTGATAAGAAAGGAGTTTCCTATGCTACGCTCGGTCAATCTCCGCTTATCACAATGATTCTCCATATAGGATCAAAGTGATACCTACTAAATCTTGGATTTTGGATCTATGAGATAGATCTAATTGGATGTTAGGATACTCACAAGTTGAAGTGAGATGGTATCAATTGATCCTGGGGAGAATCACTGGAAGTGTTCCTTGGTGATAAGGACGACTGAATGTCAGTCACAGATATTGTCTTTACCCTCAGTGGAGGGACGGTATGTTGGAAGAGTTCCAAGCTAAATACCGTGGCTTACTAAACGATAAAGGCTAGATACTTCGCTACTTAAGATACTACCAAAGAGGCAGTCTGGATCTATATTAGTTCATGAGATGAACTTCGTTCCTACCATTGTGAGACAATGGAGTTGTGGCTTATGCCTAGGAACACCTGTCCCATCAGTGATCCAGACATATTCTGAGGCAGCATCACCTGATCATGGAGATAGTTGATCTCCAGGGTGATCGAGGTTAGGAGAGTAGACTCAGAGGACAACACGGTGGATCCACTCACAAAGGCCTTTTCCCAGAGAGAGAGATTTAAGGGATGGTTGAGTATGAGATACTACAACCACTGCTATCAGATGGTCCTAGTGCAAGTTGGAGATTGTTAGTTATATGTATGCCCTAGAGGCCATTACTATACATAGGATGTATATTGTAGTGGATGCTTGGACATATATAGGGAGGACTTTCTTGCTCGACATGATAGTATGCTATCTGGTTGCTCTTTACCTTAACGTGTACACTGATTGTCTCTCTGTTACATGTTGGTAAAGCCCTTAGGATGTGTACTTGACTACCTGGACTATGATGTGGATCATACTAGTAGGGACATGGTAGTCCATAAGTACATCCTTCAAGGTCCCTAGTCGTGGGTATATCGAGACGGGGCATCGATATACCAGAGTAGACTAGCGTATACCTTCTCGACCAATACAGATGGGCAATGGATGATCCCATATCCATTGGTGTTTGACATCAGAGATGATATACGGGTGCTCAGTGGAGAATGGGTACACTGGACGGACTCGCCGAGAACTCCCAGATGGTATTATACCTTACGTCAGATGGCAGTTCTCTGGTGACTCTGGTACAGAGTAGTCTGTTGACCCGAGATCGTCATAGACTCTTGTGTGATTCCCACTGTGCTTTGATTTCCACCTTACCACGTCCAAGAGGGCGTGCAAAACGGTGGTTTTTGGATACAGTCCCGAATCACATGGAGGCAATGAGCGAGAGGAGGGGATTCGTCTCTCCCGGTATAGGGAGTTGATGTTGTACTGTGTTCGATTGGCTATAACCGGAAATCCCTGGCCAGGGTTGCTGAGATTTACTCGTAAGTGTTACCAGTAGTTTCTCGAACTGTTATAGACCTCATATCGACACGACTTATCAAGTTATTGGGGTCTGACGTTTACCACCCCTAGGCAAGATATGCGACATATCAGACGATCAGACCGGACTGTACGGTAATTGTTACTGGTTGGATTCACAGGAGTGTGAGCGGGCTTGCTCGTCGATCTTCTGATCGCTCAATACCCGGGTGGCCGTTACGTTTAGCAGACCGCTTGCGGCTTGTGGGTGTTTGATATGATCATCACCTGCTGCCAGCGTATTGACGAGTCTTTAGAGTCCTACACAGAGGTTTCCTGGCTCAAGCGAAACGAAATAGGAGTGCATATGAGATATGTGCGGGACCGAGAATAATGCGTGTATGTGATACCGTATTCTATTCTTGCGATGAATGTATCGAATGGTTGTATGTGATATAACCTAGTTATCGAATCGAGGATTGATTCGATAAGCCGATACATTGGATATTAGTCGGTTATATGCGATATGACCGGATCGTTAAATCAAGTATTGATTTAATGATTTAATGCATAATTATATATTTGATATATTACTTTGCATTAACTAGTATTGGTTCACTTAAATTGGATTTTCTCACTTGATGTACACAAGTTGTATATGCGATACACTTTTCTGCACAAGATTGTATCATGTTTGATGCTACATGCAACTTGGGTTTGTGTAAAGACTTAAACCATGGTTAGTTAATGGTTAGGGTTTCATTTGCTTTATTTATTTATTTATTTATTTCATTTTGGCTTAAGATAAAATGGTGGCTTTCTTTGGACTTTGTTGAAGCTTCATGAAGCTTTGAAAAAGCTTTGACCATTTTGTTTTATTCCTTAAACCTAACCCTAGTTTATTCTCTACACTTGACCATGGTTGAGATTATGATAAGTATCATTTTGTTTTCTATTTTTAATAGATCTTATCATATTCTTTCTTCTTCTTCTTCTTCAACAAAGAAGAAACCTTGCCTCCATCAATGGCAACATGAGAAAAAGAGTGAGAAATCCAATTCTAAAGTGAACCCACTTCCTATTTCTTAATCCTCTACCACTTCCGAAGTAGTATAGGGTGTTTTCTTCACAAGTTTCATGGCTTGGTGAAGTTGGAGCTTGATCTTGTGTTGCCTCGACGTAGATCATCTTCGGCATCGAAGTCGACGACCTAGCCCGCCCATTTCTCCGATGAAGCCGACGCTAGAGCCCGGGATCGGATGATCGCAGCGAGGGGACATCATCAAGGAGCTATGGAGGTGGAGGACCGGATCTACAAAGGTTGTATTTCCGTTCACTTAGTTAAGTTGTTAACTATTCACATTTGTTTCGCCTAATCTCTAGTCAACGATCCGTATTAGGGTTTCTCGGCACTTGTAAAATTTGAAATTAGCATGGTTGATGCCTTGTGAGACCTCATTAGTGTGCCTAGGAACCCTACAGGCCTTTTCCCAAATAGAGACTTTTAAGGGATGGTTGAGTATTAGATACTACAACTACTGCTACAGATGGCCCTAGTGCAAGTGGGAGATTGTTAGTTATATATATCCCCTAGAGGCCATTACTGTACATTGGATGTATATTGTAGTGGATGCTGGGTGTAGCGCCTTGAAAAGTCGTTTTGGTGTTATCCTGAAAATCGGTGAAAATTCGGTATTTTTCCGTAAACCGTCTTTTTGTTATTTTGCAGTTTAGGACTAATTATACCTAACTTGGATAGGTAATTGCTAGTTTTTAGTAGCAAATGAGTTACTTATGAAATTCTGGTCGTTTAAAAATTTTCCCTAATTTTTCAATTTTTTAATATTATTTTAAGCCGGTAAGAAAATACATTAAATTAGCGATAAATACAAATTTAAATGGTCTAAATTTAAGCTTTAAAATCATGTTAATTAAAATCTAGTTGTAACATAAATTTTTAGTAATTTATTTTAAGTTTTAACTAATTTTTATTATAGAAAACGAAATTTATGGAATTTAAGCTAAAACTTGCAATTTTGGACTTGTAGGGGGTCTTTTTTGCATAAAATTTCTTTTGTAAAACCCCTCTCACTCCTCCCTCACTCCTAGGCCGGCCCATTTCTAGCAACTCAAGAAAAAAATTCCTTGCCTCTTTGACTTTTATTCTTGTGTAGAAAAGAGGTGTTTTTTTAAAGGATTTTGACTTTTATTTGGGTATGGGTCTTTAGTGATTGGTATGGGTTGAATTTGACTTTTCCCACACCCCACACCATCCCCCTCTCTCTTGTGCAGGCCGAAATCTGCAGCCCCTCCCCTTTTCATCATTTTTCTTTTCATCTTCTTCAAAAATTCTTCAAGTTTGCTCCAAAATTGCAATTTAAACCTCACAAATTAAACCCGATCCTTCATCCCATTCTCCTTAGCCTCTCTTGCTTGGATCATGGTGCTATGAAGCCATCTTTGGAGGCCTCTTGTTCTTGCTAGATCCATAGATCTTGAGGTATAATTTCCACCAAGTTAAGTTCTTATGGTTAGAATTCTTTAATGGAGTTGTTTTAGTGTTAATATTAGTGCTAATTTCATTCTAGATTTTTTTTAAAGTTAATGGTTTGAGTTAACTAAGGTTTTAGAAACCATTATTTAGTTAATTAAATCTATTTACCTATCTAGTTGTTTACTAAACCAATCTATAAGGTTACTTTGCTTAAGTGGCTTCATATTATGCTAATCTAAGTTGAACTTGTGTGAAATTTTCATTGTAATTGCTAATTACAAAAATCAAGAAAGGGGTTTGTGTTGGAATTATGGTTTGATGCTTTGTAAAAGGTTTAAAATTAGTGTAGTGGCTATCTAGTGGGTTAGTTTGGATGTTTGTGTTGGATTGTGAGCACTTTATCGCATAACGGCGATATTGCGTCGTTTTTTTGGAATGTTTGTGCTTACTAGTTTTGTGATAAAATTATGTGATGAATTAATTGCGAAATCTTGATGATATTTTTGGCATATCCTATGATAATTAGGATGTGTGAGTGCAGATTTTTGAGTGATCGGGTTTTAGCTTTGTCGGGCGACCAAATCGACGATTTTAGTTAGTTTTTGCGATTTTCGCGTGTGTTCCGCGCACCTCGTGTATGTTGTACCTAGCTTGTGAACTATGGTATTTTCGTTTGGGATTTGCGTCGTTCTTGATATGTAACCTTATGTTTGTATTGATGTAAATTCCAGGTTCGGTCGCGGAGACGTCAGACGCGGCACGAAAGGAGAAAGCGGTGATTGGACATGACTAGCTAGAGATTCCGGTGAGTAGATGTGACATCTACGGGGGACTATCGTTGGATGGCGCAAACCGCCCGATAGTTTTAGTAGCTTAAAAAGATTCTTAGTAATGTTAGTAATTAGGGGTGTAATACTTGTATGATTAATTGCTTCATCCATGCCTTATATTGACATACATATGCGAAACCATTCTATAGGACACCTGCACCATTGCCAGGGTTTTTATATGCAGCACGAGCACTATTCATGCTTACACACACACACCCTGGTAATTGCCATGCCAGCACACTAGATAACCTATAATTTGAAACCTTTTACTAATTGATACTTAAACTTGTGCTATTGCCTTTAATTCCTTAAAATGAAATCATAAGATTGCCAATCATGTGCATGTACCTCATCTTGTTATTTGTTCATGCCTAGTCTATCAATCATACATTGCAACTTGATTATTGATACCATATGCATTCATTATCATTGGCATATGCATTTATGAGGATTTCTTGAGATTTTGTGATATTTCTGGATTTCGGGGGAAAGCCGCAAAATTTCTAAACTTATTATATTTTTAAAATATGTAAATTGCGGTTTTCTAGTGATGTAAGTGTCGTCCACCATGATTTCGCTGTGGTTTTCGAGACCCGTTTCGAGGAGTTGGATGAACCGTCTCGGGTACATGGTGGGCCCGGTAAGGTAACCCGGGGCAAGAAGCTCGTGGTGCTGACGATGAGCCTCGCAGGGGGCGGATTACCTACCGGTGACTGTTTGGGACGGCGGATATCCAGAGGATACCGACCGTGGCCGCGAGATGATGAGATATTGATATTGAGATGGGTCAGCCGGATGGCTGAGGCCAGAGATACTATGACATGGATATATGAGATTTGTGATAGTTTTGAGGTGTCGTTGCTGGACACAGGTTCTTGTTGATTCTATTGGTATTGTGCTGGTATTTCAAAAGAGATTCCTAAAGGAAAAACATGATTCTTATACTTACATATTTCAAAAGGGTTTCAACTCTCCGACGCCTATTTGCTCGTATACTGAGTACGGAAGCAGGTTAACACTGGCACCAAGATCTAATAGTGCGCGGTTGATGTTCTTATCCCCAATGGTAATTGAAATCGTAGGACAGCCAGGGTCCTTCCGTTTTTGTGGTAAAGATTGGGTAAGGGCATCACTCACAGCACTAGCTAAGAAAACTTTCTTGGGTACCTGAGACTTCCTCTTTTTCGTGCACAAGTCCTTTAAGATTTTCGCGTAGGATAGGACTTGTTGGACAGCATCTAAAAGAGGAATGTTAATGTTAACCTGCTTAAATAACTCCAGAATCTTCTCCATTTGAGGATTTTGTTTATTAGACCTCAACCGATTTGGAAATGGAACATTTTGAAAATTGGTTGAGTCTAATGCTGGAGGAGGAGATTGTGGAGTTGGAACGGATCCCAAAACAGGTGTTTTCGTGGAGTGAGAAGTGGGTCCATTCAGAGCAGAAGAAGAGGAAGGAGAGCCTTGTGAAGAACGGAGAATAGGCTCAGAAGACGAAGAAGAAGAAGAAGAAGAAGAAGAAGCAGCAGCCGGGGTGTCATCGTTGATCCGTTTGCCAATGTTGTTTTGCAGCATCCTTCCCGATCTCAATGTGGTCACGGCACTCACATTATGGTTCTGTTGTTCAAGGGCAACATGTGCATTATGTGGGTGACCGGGATTTGGGAGTGGCTGGGACTGGAGCTTCCCCTTTTCTCGCTCGCTTAAGGCCGCATTCAGCTGTGCAATCTGGGCCTCGATGGTCTTGATGCTCCGCCCATGTGCGGCAGTGTGTTGCACTAAGGATTGAATGGAAGACTGGATGTTGGCGGTGGACTGAGTCGATTGTTTAACGAACGCCTCCAGACTTCGTTCGAGCGAGGAAACCTTATCGTTGTTTGACGGAACAAAGTTGTTTGGTGGAAAAGAATTGTTGGGTGTAAAGTTGTTCGTCTGATTTTGGAAAGGTTGGGGTTGGAAGGGCTGCTGAAACTGAGTTTGTTGTTGCGCTTGTTGTTGCGGCGGAGGGGCCCTTTGGAAATTGTTGCCTTGGAATTGATTCTGATTCTGATTCCAGGCGAAATTGGGGTGGTTCCTCCAACCAGGATTGTAGGTGGAAGAGTATGGATCATTCCTCGGTCTTTGCTGAAATGCAGCATTAACCTGATTCTGTCCTTGCGATGGTGGATTGTAAGGACACTCTTCGGTCAAGTGAGAAGGATCGGAACAACAAGCGCACATGGTACGAAGGGGGAGAACAGGGGCAGGAGCAGGAGAAGAAAATTTGCTCTCTATCGCTTCAAGCTTTCTTGTTATTGCAGCCATTTCAGCTTTCATCGCAATAGAGACATCAAGTTGGTGAATTCCTACCCTAGACTGACCGGTAGAAGTGGAGGTAGAAGAAGAAGAAGTCGGTCTGGTGCTCTCCCATTGTAGCGTTTGCTCCGCAAGGTCGTCAAAGAACTGCCACGCTTCCTCGTCAGATTTCGATAGGAAGTGGCCCTGACAGATGGTTTCCAACAACTGCTTCGTCGCTGGGTTCAGGCCCTCGTATAAGGTTTGGCAAAGTTGCCATTTCTCTATACAGTGGTGAGGACACTGAACAAGAAGGTCTTTGTACCGGTCAAAGCACTTCCAGAAGGGTTCAGAAGGAAGCTGAGAGAATTGGTTGATTTCATTTCGAATCCTTGCGGTTTTATGATTCGGATAAAATTTCTTGAGAAACGCTTTTACAAACTCGTCCCAACTGGTTATGGAGTGGGAAGCGGTGCTATAAAGCCATTTTTCAGCAAGATCGCATAAAGTGAACGGAATGACCCGTAGACGTATAGCATCGTCCGACAGTTGGGTAGTTTTCATCATGGCACAGACGTTTTGAAATTTATTGATGAGGATATAGGCATCTTCAGATTCAAGCCCATGAAATCGTGGAAGCATGTTGATGAAGTGGGGCTTAATTTCAAAGTTGTCCCCATTGGCCGGTGGAAAAGAAAGGCAGGTGGGAAGTGCAGAACGGGTAGGATAGAAACGATCCTGGAGCGCGATTCGCTGCGGCGCTACAACAGGCGGTGGTGGTGGGTTATTGGTCTCCGTAGGAGGTGGAGCCAATCCAGGGGTAGTCAAAGAGATGTTCGGATTAAATCCTGACATCGCGGAAGAAGAGGTTGGTGAAGGTGAAAGTGAAGATGTATGAACAGAATTCCGGTCAACGTCTGAGTTGGCCGGCAAAGGAAGGGGTGAAAGAGGAGTGGACGGAGTATCGACGTCTGAGTTGATCGCGTAGTCGGTAGCGACTAACGTAACGCGGACTAGACGGGCGCTAGTGTCCCGAGTCCAAGCGGACATACACTAAACGAGTTTAGTATAGTCAAAGCGGAGAAGGTGAGGGTAAGAAAACGTCAATGGAGAAACGATGGGTGGTGGGTGAAAAATGGATTTGGCGACAAAGGGCAAGTTTTTATAAAAGTTTTTGATTTTTTTCTTTTTTTTTTAGAAAGATCTTTACAGAAATATGTACGGACTTACGGCTTTAAGTAATCACAAACAAGATATGCACAATCACACCTAGATCTAGGGTTACCTAGGTCTGCTAGACCTGCTCCAGAACTTGATTGTCGAAGTAAAACTGTGTCGAGAAACGGGCTTAAGATACACTGATCACGAGGCCAGGTAAGTGCAGAGATAAGGGGAGGTTTTCCAACGCTTTCGCGAAGTTCCTTAATTAAGTAACCCTTTCTCTTTTGGCGGTTGCGCCGTTAACACTTTCCTAGACACCCCGTAAACAATATACCGTTAAGCGAGTTCTAAACACGGTTAACTTATCCTAATGAGCGTGAAGTCCTTAGGGCTGAGTCTAGTATTTTTTAATTAACAATGGACAATGCATATGCTTTTTGTGATTTCTGGGGTCCTGGGAAGGGTGATGAAATCCCCACCCAATCTGAATTGGTTTCAAGCCCCTTAAGTCCGTATTAAAGAATGCAAAGCGGTAACAAATCAACTACAAACAAATTTTATTTTTAGCATGGCGCAAAGAATCCTGCACAAGAACAGTTTATTGGAAGGGAGAAGAGAATTTGCGCAAAGAATGCTGCAGAAAACACAATTTATTGGAGTCCAGAGGAGTGGGGAGAAGGATAGAGACACTTACAGAAAATTTTGCACACTGACCACACCAAGTGGCCACGGTTCACGGCAATAAGGCCCTAATGCCGCGGTTCCGCGGCTATGTTAAGGAATTGGGGCTCCATTTTTCTGGTGTGGGCTTCTTTGGGTGTCCTCAGCTGTTTCTAAGACCCTGAATCTGGATTTTCTCACTGTAACTGCTCCAGAATCTTACAGTATATCGTTTGCTTCGTTTTGATCCGTCGCGGTGTAGCCACGAAATGTGGGTCTATCTTCCCACGTCTTTGGCACTGAACTCGAACTCCATATTTTCCTGCACGCTTGCATAAAAACTAATAAAAAAATAACAAGATGATTTTTTTACAAAGTATATTTTTTTTTTGTTTTTCGGTTGTTTTTATATTCACAAGTTAACCCGAAATTACACAAAGAAACAAACTACCGTCTCCCCGGCAACGGCGCCATTTGATTGTTAGAGATTCTGCGTGTTCAAGTTTAGTTAATTACCGCAATCAAGACGGTTTCGCTTGTAGCTAGCCGGTTGAGTACGGGTCATCCGCAGGGAGATGGGAATCTTTTTCTATGTGCTTTAACGAGTTAAGTCCAGTTTTCCAGATTTGTTTGTGATAATCTAAGTGTTAAAATGATATGTAAAGAGAGCTTGTTAGGGTTAGGATTAGGTTAGTTTGAGTTAGGAGTCTCCCACATCTTTCGTTGCCCCTCTCAATATCGGTGTTACGGTAATCGGCAACAACGGGGATTAGCACGACTAGGAAGGAACTTGCGAGTATAAGCTAGGCTTTCCAACGCATAAGTTCTTCCTTTTGGTGCTTGTCCGTCCGTTCTTGGCTCTTAGCCATAACCTCCGGTTAATTCAACCACAACCGGTCTCACTACGGAATCACCGCTATCATGTAGGATAGGGTGCCGTAAGGAGCGGATTGTGGTTCAATTAACGGGAGTCGAATTAAGTTGTTGGGCAAGAAAAGAGTGAGAGAGATTTCCTTCTCTCAAACTTCCCTTATCCTACCCTAACAAGTATGAAACTACTCACACATCATAATGAAAAGAAAGCAAAATAAAAGAGGAAGATAGAAAGAAGGAGATTAGAAGATAACAACTAGCTATTTTCGACCTCACCTTGGCAAGGATCAAGCGTAAGCATCATGGTTGTCTTAATGATAAAGGAAAAGTGAAAAGAAAGAAACAACAAGAAATAACAACAACTAAGTTAACAAATTAAAATTACAAGTAATTATAAAAGAACAAGACAAGATATAATAGCAAAAGGATCTTCTTTCTTCATTATTCTTCACTCACAAAGCTCACTACAAGTTTTAATGGAGAAGAGATGAGAAGAGGAAGAAGAAACAAGTATTCTAAACCTAGAAAAATACAAGATTATGCACCCCTTTGGCTTCACAAGTTCTGGACTATTTATAGGCAGGAAACTGAAAATATAGGGCAACCATCAGAACACAAATGAAAAGACCAATCTACCCCTGAAGACTGGACAATTGTGGCGCCAGTATGGCCGCGGATCCGCGGCCTATACCCCCTATTGGCCGTGGATCCACGGCCCTATGGTGGAGTCAGGGCGTGGGCTTTCCTGTACTGCCCTGGTCTGCTGTCCCCTTTTGTCTGGTACATGTATTTTCTGATAATATTTCCACATTTCTTCCAGAATTCTAGTGGATCAAAGGGTGATTGGACATGGATCTTTTGTCATGATTTTCTTGAGCTCCGCGTAGATTACTTGGATCTTGTGTTGCCATTGAGCCTTGTGCATGAAGGTGACAATCGATTTGCCATTTTGTTTCCTAAACTGGTGTGTGGCAACAGACGGATAACGAGCAGAGACCCGTGTTTTATCTGTGGTTGGCAGGAACCCGGATTTTGTCGTGTTTTTCCATGGATTTCACCGTTTAGAGCCGAGAACCTGTATCCTGCAATTGACTAGCAAACACGGCTCAAGAGTACCTACCGATATGCAATGTGATAAAAATTGGGCGGTATGAAAATGCAAAAATCTGATATGAACACGTACCAGATGCTGATGGATTGCGGCGCGACATTCTTGAGGAGGCACACCGATCAGTGTATAGTGTCCACCTCGGTTACACCAAGATGTACCATGATATGAGAGAGACCTACTGGTGGGACGGGATGAAGAGGGATATTGCGGAGTTTGTATCGAGATGCCTGACTTGTCAGCAAGTCAAGGCCGAGCACCAGAGGCCCGCAGGAGAGCTACAGCCGTTACCCATTCCGGATTGGAAATGGGAGCAGATTTCGATGGATTTCGTTGTGGGTCTACCCAGGACTAGTCGTGGGTATGACTCCATCTGGGCGATCGTAGATCGATTGACGAAAGCGGCTCACTTCCTGCCAGTGAAGACGACTTTCAGCTTCGCTCAGTATGCCGAGCTTTACATCGACGAGATCGTGCGGTTGCATGGTGTACCTACTTGTATCGTGTCAGATCGAGGAACCCAGTTCACCAGCCGACTTTAGCAGAGACTTCAGGAGGCTTTGGGCACTCGTCTGAGCTTCAGCACAGCGTTTCATCCGCAGACCGACGGACAGTCAGAGCGGACCATTCAAACTCTCGAGGACATGCTCAGAGCGTGCGTTTTAGACTTCGGCGGTAGCTGGGATCGTCATTTACCTCTAGTGGAGTTCTCCTACAACAACAGCTTCCAGGATACTATTCAGATGGCACCTTTCGAGGCATTGTATGGGAGGAGATGCAGATCGCCAGTCTGTTGGACAGAGCTCAGCTAGAGCAGTATTTTGGGGCCGCAGCTTGTTAAGGAGACGACAGCAAAGATACAGTTGATTCGAGACCGGATGAGAGAAGCTCAGAGGAGGCAGAAATCGTATGCAGACAGGCGCCGTCGCAGACTAGAGTTCGCAGTTGGCGATCATGTTTTTCTGAGGGTCTCTCCGATGAAGGGCGTGATGCGATTTGGGCGGAAAGGAAAGCTTAGTCCCAGATTTATGGGTCCCTTCAAGATTCTCGAGCATGTCGGCGCAGTTGCATATCGTTTAGCCCTTCTACCCAGCTTTCCCGATGTTCACCCCGTCTTCTATGTTTCGATGCTCCGCAAGTACCTTCACGACCCTTCGCATGCGATTCAGCACCTGACAGTCCAACTAGAGCGCGACCTTTCTTTTGCTGAGCAGACGGTGGCCATCCTGGATCGGCAGGTGAAGAAGTTGAGATCGAAAGTTATACCGACCGTCAAGGTCCTTTGGAGTGGCCCGAGCAGCGAGGAGGTCACCTGGGAGACCGAGGGCGAGATGAGGAAGAAATATCCCCATCTCTTTGAAGGCACGCGTAGTTATATTTTTTTTAATCCGGGGACCGAATTTCTTTAAGGGGGGAGGATTGTAGCGCCTTGAAAAGTCGTTTTGGTGTTTTCCTGAAAATCGGTGAAAATTCGGTATTTTTCCGTAAACCGTCTTTTTGTTATTTTGCAGTTTAGGACTAATTATACCTAATTTGGATAGGTATTTGCTAGTTTTTAGTAGCAAATGAGTTACTTATGAAATTCTGGTCGTTTAAAATTTTTCCCTAATTTTTCAATTTTTTAATATTATTTTAAGCCGGTAAGAAAATACATTAAATTAGCGATAAATACAAATTTAAATGGTCTAAATTTAAGCTTTAAAATCATGTTAATTAAAATCTAGTTGTAACATAAATTTTTAGTAATTTATTTTAAGTTTTAACTAATTTTTATTATGGAAAACGAAATTTATGGAATTTAAGCTAAAACTTGCAATTTTGGACTTGTAGGGGGTCTTTTTTGCATAAAATTTCTTTTGTAAAACCCCTCTCACTCTTCCCTCACCCCTAGGCCGGCCCATTTCTAGCAACTCAAGAAAAAAATTCCTTGCCTCTTTGACTTTTATTCTTGTGTAGAAAAGAGGTGTTTTTTTAAAGGATTTTGACTTTTATTTGGGTATGGGTCTTCAGTGATTGGTATGGGTTGAATTTGACTTTTCCCACACCCCACACCATCCCCCTCTCCCTTGTGCAGGCCGAAATCTGCAGCCCCTCCCCTTTTCATCATTTTTCTTTTCATCTTCTTCAAAAATTCTTCATGTTTGCTCCAAAATTGCAATTTAAACCTCACAAATTAAACCCCATCCTTCATCCCATTCTCCTTAGCCTCTCTTGCTTGGATCATGGTGCTATGAAGCCATCTTTGGAGGCCTCTTGTTCTTGCTAGATCCATAGATCTTGAGGTATAATTTCCACAAAGTTAAGTTCTTATGATTAGAATTCTTTAATGGAGTTGTTTTAGTGTTAATATTAGTGCTAATTTCATTCTAGATTTTTTTAAAAGTTAATGGTTTGAGTTAACTAAGATTTTAGAAACCATTATTTAGTTAATTAAATCTATTTACCTATCTAGTTGTTTACTAAACCAATCTATAAGGTTACTTTGCTTAAGTGGCTTCATATTATGCTAATCTAAGTTGAACTTGTGTGAAATTTTCATTGTAATTGCTAATTACAAAAATCAAGAAAGGGGTTTGTGTTGGAATTATGGTTTGATGCTTTGTAAAAGGTTTAAAATTAGTGTAGTGGCTATCTAGTGGGTTAGTTTGGATGTTTGTGTTGGATTGCGAGCACTTTATCGCATAACGACGATGTCGCGTCGTTTTTTTTGGAATGTTTGTGCTTACTAGTTTTGTGATAAAATTATGTGATGAATTAATTGCGATATCTTGATGATATTTTTGGCATATCCTATGATAATTAGGATGTGTGAGTGCGGATTTTTGAGTGATCGGGTTTTAGCTTTGCCGGGCGACCAAATCGACGGTTTTAGTTGGTTTTTGCGATTTTCGCGTGTGTTCCGCGCACCTCGTGCACGTTGTACCTAGCTTGTGAACTATGGTATTTTCGTTTGGGATTTGCGTCATTCTTGATATGTAACCTTATGTTTGTATTGATGTAAAATCCAGGTTCGGTCGTGGAGACGTCAGACGCGGCACGAAAGGGGAAAGCTGTGATTGGACGTGACTAGCTAGAGATTCCGGTGAGTAGATGTGACATCTACGGGGGACTATCGTTGGATGGCGCAAGCTGCCCGATAGTTTTAGTAGCTTAAAAAGATTCTTAGTAATGTTAGTAATTAGGGGTGTAATACTTGTATGATTAATTGCTTCATCCATGCCTTATATTGACATACATATGCGAAACCATTCTATAGGACACCTGCACCATTGCCAGGGTTTTGATATGCAGCACGAGCACTATTCATGCTCACACACACACCCAGTTAATTGCCATGCCACCACACTAGATAACCTATAATTTGAAACCTTTTACTAATTGATACTTAAACTTGTGCTATTGCCTTTAATTCCTTAAAATGAAATCATAAGATTGCCAATCATGTGCATGTACCTCATCATGTTATTTGTTCATGCCTAGTCTATCAATCATACATTGCAACTTGATTATTGATACCATATGCATTCATTATCATTAGCATATGCATTTATGAGGATTTCTTGAGATTTTGTGATATTTCTGGATTTCGGGGGAAAGCCGCAAAATTTCTAAACTTATTATATTTTTAAAATATGTAAATTGCGGTTTTCTAGTGATGTAAGTGTCGTCCACCATGAGTTTGCTGTGGTTTTCGAGATCCGTTTCGAGGAGTTGGATGAACCGTCTCGGGTACATGGTGGGCCCGGTAAGGTACCCCGGGGCAAGAAGTTCGTGGTGCTGACGATGAGCCTGGCAGGGGGCGGATTACCTACCGGTGACTGTTTGGGACGGCGGATATCCAGAGGATACCGACCGTGGCCGCGAGATGATGAGATATTGATATTGAGATGGGTCAGCCGGATGGCTGAGGCCAGAGATACTATGACATGGATATATGAGATTTGTGATAGTTTTGAGGTGTCGTTGCTGGACACAGGTTCTTGTTGATTCTATTGGTATTGTGCTGGTATTTCAAAAGAGATTCCTAAAGGAAAAACATGATTCTTATACTTACACATTCAGATCATGAGTTGATTTGTTAGTTATATGTATGCCCTAGAGGCCATTACTATACATAGGATGTATATTGTAGTGGATGCTTGGATATATATAGAGAGGACTTTCTTGCTCGACATGATAGTATGCTATCTGGTTGATCTTTACCTTAACGTGTACACTGATTGTCTCCCTGTTACATGTTGGTAAAGCCCTTAGGATGTGTACTTCACTACCTGGACTATGATGCGGATCATACTACTGGGGACATGGTAGTCCATAAGTACATCCTTCAAAGTCCCTAGTCGTGGGTGTATCGAGACGGGGCATCGATATACCAGTGTAGACTAGCGTATACCTTCTCGACCCATACAGATGGGCGATGGATGATCCCATATCCATTGGTGTTTGACATCAGAGATGATATACGGGTGCTCAGTGGAGACTGGGTACACTGGACGGACTCGCCGAGAACTCCCAGATGGTATTATACCTTACGTCAGATGGCAGTTCTCTGGTGACACTGGTACAGAGTAGTCTGTTGACCCGAGATCGTCATAGAGTTGTAAGTGCACGGCGGCGCCCCGGCCGTCAATCCGACGCCGGAATGCGGAAACGGTGATAAACTTAAATTTTTGCGGACTTTGCAAACCGGCACCACCGCGCACTAAACTCCGGATCGTAACCATTAACAAGTCTAAGCTAACTAGAATACGGGTTAGAGATATACCGACTGATCCGAGTCCTCCGGTCTTCATCTCCACTCCGATCTCCTCGCGGGATCTCCGTCCGTCTCCTCCTCGTCGGAAAGGGCACCACATCGCCTTCGTCTTTTACGGGCTCCCGCCTCAATACCGAGGCAACTCGGGCATGAAGCCGGCAACTCGACATGCTCAAGATATGCTGTAGGAAGTGTAGTGTAGAGTGGATGTCTCACTTTGGGGTTTGTTGCCTTTGGATGGAGGAATGAAGATTGAACTTTGGAGGGAAATGAAGCTACCAATTTTGCAAGCCAAATGAGATGAACAAATGAAGCACATAAATCAATCTCTCATTTTTCTTCTCCACCATGAAGTGGCCGGCCAAAAACATCAAGGAAATTGGTGGAGGAAAGAATGGATATATATGATGAAGGGAGGTGAGTGTAGGAGTGAAGAAGGGGTGACCACAACCAAGACAAAGAAACATGCAAGCATGCTTCAACTCACATCAAACCCATACCCTTATCAAATCACAAATAAAGAAAGTCATGGTGCAAGAAAAGAAAGCTATCATAATAGATCTTTATGCAAGAAAACCCCTCCACAAATGTAATTTGCAAAACTGCAAATTACCCCCTCCATCGGAAAAGTCCGGCCGGGAAGGAAAAAGAGAAAACCGGCCGGAACGGAATGCAAACTGGCAACCCCAGAAAACTGGTCCCATAATAAATTACAGGAAAACCCCGATACTGTGCATACACACCCGCATCTGTATTCCGTCCGGATACAAATGCAAAGAGACAAAATCTACACTGTACTAAACTAGGACCGGCTTAAACCAAAGCCGGCTAGTAATATCCGTTCGATCCCGATCCGTGCAATACCGCACGTATCTGATCGAACCCTGCCATATACCTATACGGCTACTAGTACAAACCGTCCGATCCTGATCCGTGCAATACCGCACGTATCTGATCGGACCCTGCCATATCTCCATACGGCCTCTACAGCGTTTCGCCCGAAACTTGAGTAACTGAAAGTGTGGCGGACTCTAAAGACTCGTCAATACAATGGCTGTGGATTTAACCACTAGCACGTCAGAGGTATAAGCCAATACGTGACGGGCCACCAGCTATTGACTAAAAGGGACGTCGATGAGCGAACTCATCCTGACACCCTACTGAGCCTGTCAGTGACAATATCCGTGCAGTCCGGTCCGTTCATCTATGAGTATCGCATGGCGGGCCTAGGGGGTTGGTAAAAGTCAGACCCCCAAAAGCGGTACAAGTCGTGTCGGAGTGTAGCCCAGAACACCCTGAGATACTACTGGAATACCTACCAGTAAATCTCCTTGCCTTGGCCAAGGACTTTGTGTAATGGCTCTCCTAGACACAGCACGACCTCACCCCCAATACCGGGAGAGACGAACCCCTGAAGATACGCTCACTGCCTCCATGTGGCTCGGGACTGTACCCAACTAAAACCTGTTTGCACGACTCCTTTGAGCCGTGGTAGGGTAGTAATCAAAGTACAGTGGGAACTCACACGAGACAAATGACGATCCCCAGGTCGATGAACTAACCTGCACACATGTCACCAGGGAACTGCCATCTGACGTCTGGTATATGACCAACTAGCATGTTCCCGGCGAGTCCTGTCCGGTGTACTCATAACCCAATGAGCACCTGCATACATCTTAGGTGATCCAACTGACACCGGTGGCTTGTGAGACCGGCCACCGCCCCTCGTCGGGGTCTCGACTGTATACACTAGTCTACTAATGGAGTATCGATGCCCAGTCTCGAAACTCCCACGACCAGGGACCTTTTAAGGATATGCTTGTAGACCCCCAGCTCCCACTTATATGATCGCCCTCATACTGCTGGTGGTCAAGCAAGAATCCTAGGGGCTCTATCAACGTGTAATAGCGACGTGTCATGTCACTTAAAACAGTACACGATGATAAAGGTAAACCAGATAGCATACTATCATCTCGAGTAAGACTGTCCTACCGGGATAGGTCCTCCCTCAATCATTACAATCACGTACCTGTGACCTAATAATTGACTCTGAGGGCACTATCTCCAACAATCTCCCACTTGCACTCAAGGCTAATTATTGCGATGTCGCATACTCACAGCCCGTGTGATACCGAGCATCCAACTCCTCTACTAGTCAGTCTCACAAAGCTTGTTTGCGAAACTATTGCGTTTGAGGAATAGCCTCAGTGAGTGGATCCGCTTAGTTGTTTCTTTCTATGTCTCTCTATATCTCAAGTTCGCGGAGAAAGCCATCTCCCGAAATGAGCAATACCTGTCTTAGAATGTGTCTGGATGTCTGATGGGACATAGCTCATAAATGAACTCCAAATCCAAACTTCTTAGACTGTATCGTCAACTGAACTTAATCAGTATCCTGCGCGCCATGCCTCCCTCAGTATTGCCTTGGACCACCTGTCCAAAATACTGCCCCTCATCAGAAGGAAAAACTATAACTCTGACAACCTCCTTGTCGTCCATGTCACCTTAGAAGCCTGGAATGATAACTGTCTCCTGAATGAGGCTGTCGTTATCATATCCCTAGAACATCCACTTATGTTCTAAAACTGCTTCCGACTGTTTCTCCAGGATTGGATTAATGTCAACTTATTGCATCTTGTGCAAGAACAACATCTGGTGTGGTACTTGACATCTCATGATTGACTCAATTGCCTGAGCAAGTGATCTGCCAATCATGCACGTCCCTCTCCCCTTTAGTCTGTAAGACACCTTTGGAGAGGGTGACTCCATTACCTGCAGGTACACTACCGTGCCAGGAGTCGTCCATCCTAAATACTCTTAGAATGCTGTCAAGTACCCAGATTGGGAAACCACCCAAATCTAGATCTAATACCATAGATCCAGTAACCAGTATGTCTGATATAATGTCCAAGTCCTGTGTGGAGAAACTACTGTGTGACGACCAAAGTATAACCGATCGTAGTGTAGGAGTTTCCTTTCCCACTCTGTGTATATCATCCAAATACCAGGATATCACACCCTACTACCTTCTCAACAGATCCATCCCCTATTCTGATGACGTCAAACCCATGACTGTCACATCAGAAATAGATGATCTATCTCCGCTACATCTGCTTTAGTCTATAAATAGATATAAGCTTCCTGTCCACCAATGCTTCCGCTGCTCCCACTGACTACGACAACCCTCTGGCAGAGTCATATAGACGTACACTTCTAAAACTAGTTTAGAACGACGCTATACTCATCCTCCCGCCGGGTCTCGTAACCTGGAACAACAGCAATGGCAATTGTGGGTAAACAAGAACTTCCCTGTCACCGTCCTTGAGGCTACCGTAGTGCCTCTCGGATGCCTGAAGTTACCCACCTTATCTGCGGAGTGGCCAATGGAATGTCAAACCAGATTGAATCTTTAGGTTCCTTATCAAATCTTCAGTAATCGTTTGTGGTTCTGGAATCACTTCCAGTTCTACCATACTCCCACTACTGCTTTCTGAAAAAATCCATTTTTTAATAAAACTGTGGCGAGTCTAGAACAATATCGCTATTGTTCATCCAGATGGTAGAAAGTCAACCCTCGTCATAGCCTGGGTCAACCCACAAACAGCCATTACAGAAACGTGCCTTGAGTTGTCCAGTGTCTGGTTTTAATCATAAACCGGACAACTCCCCGTACCTTAACATCGTTAAGATATGAACTGTTCTATATCCAATATAGAACCAGAGGCACTGATTTAATTGAACTAGATTCAAATCATGCAGCTGTCTCCAGTGCATGTCAACTAAATGGAAGGAGGCGGATCAGCGTTACTCAACTTAGGAACACTTCCAATTATGAGTAACCTGAAAGAGAAGCAAGATCTCTTTATCAACTGAATACCATACACAAGTATCTACATCTTCGATCACCTTGAAGAATCCCGATACTTGCTACACCTGGTTCTCTACTCTATTCAAATACCTATAACTCCTCAAAACTTAGACCCTGTGTTTCTACGAAACACATGTCTAAGAACTAGAGAAGTTAAAAGTAAACAGAATATAGTATGAGGACCAACCCCTCTGTCCTAATGGACACTGGACAACATACAATACTCTGTATAAGTCCGCTGAGTCTAACAACTCTTTCACTGTGTGTCGTAGGTTGAAAACTGGACTTATGGTTAAGAAGAATTACACCGCTGTTTAATGCTCCTTACCTAACCATCCACTGATATAGGTAAATGTCGTAGACATAATTTCAAAAAGGTATATCCCACTCTATGAAAATAGACGTACAGATATATCAATTTGAAATTGGTGCATAACAGCGGATATTCAAAACCAAATATTTGCCGACCGGCAAACAGCCCAGGTGATTTTCTCAAATATCACCGATTACAACGAATCCCGATATAATGAGGATGATCACCCAATTCCCAATAACTTACTCCCCCTCATCATCTGTAAAACCATACAGATATGAGAATCAAACCTGGTAAATACATACCCTGGAGCAAGTATCTAATCGGGAAATCAGTTTTCCTTTAACATTACACAGTGAAACTGAAACATTGAAATGTTCCGATGGGGTATTCTGGTATTCCTAGTAATGCCTCTTCCATTATCCAGATTCACAACTATAACCGCATAATTCTTTGCCACCTCTCCAAATCCCTTTATATGTCTTTAGTCATTACCTTCTGCACACCCCTTAGGCCAAATGGTTTTCTTCCTTCCCTACCGTTCGGCACCAGCCTATGGTTTGGAAGAAGACTATCCAATAAGCATAATGGGTGTACTGTCCTAGTCCTAGGAGCACTCGCAATGCGAGAGAAGGTGAAGATAAAAGACAACCGAATAAACCTTATTCTTATTTCTCCTGAACCAGAATCCATCCCCGAACTGGAACCAGTTCCATTCGAGTTCGTATATAACCATACGATGGAGTATCCAAATAAACTGTGGATCTTCGTAGTGATACGGAGTGTCCTGGAGAAATACAAAGGTGATGTGGGAGTGGTAACGAAATATTTGGTTTGGTCGTGAATATCTGTTGCAATTTACTTTGCCCTCTTACTAATCCCTTGTTTTGTCTGAACTTAATACCTTCTGTACACCGTTTAGGCTAACTGGTTTTCTTCATTCCCTACCGGTCGGCACCAGCCTATGGTTTGGAAGAAGACAATCCAATTTGCGTAATAGGTGTACTACCCCTAAACCAAGGAGTACTCGCAACCTGAGAGAGGGTGAAAAGAAAAGACAAATGAATAATCCTATCCGTTTTCTCCAGAACCGGAAACCATCCTCGAATCCCTTCGAGTTCGTATCTAACCATACGATGGTTTTGTCCAATGGAAGTGGACGTTCGCAGTAATACGGGGTGTCCTGGAGAAAAGGGTAAAAGTAGGAGTGGCAATGAGGTCTGCAACTCTGACAATCCAAAAGGTTGTGTTAAGAAAGTTCGGTCAACTTGGTCACTGAGTCAAAGTCTTAGGGTCGGGTCAATGGTCGCTGCCAAAGAGAGAGAGAAAAGAAACACTCAGCGTGCACTCTAACCTAGATCAGAATGGTTACCAATTTATCTAATCTGGAAACCTCCCACTGTACCTCAAATTCTCCTCCAAACCTGAAAGAAGAATTAGTCGGGGTCACCCGAGGAGTAAACCAACTCATCAGTGGGAATCGGGATCCAACTCTCATCGCATGACAACGTGACGGAATCCGCTCACGGTATCACACTCCAGAAGGTATGCGCATATATGGCAAGTTTCAGTACTTTTGAAACTCCCGATGTGATTTCTGCCCCATGCTCTTATGACCTTGACTTTGGCCAACAAATCATAAGTCACATGTCAAGTTCTGCCCGTCATTCTCCAGGTTAATTTGAATCCACCCGTACATACCCTTGACTTTGGCCAACAAGGCAGTACGACTGTTCCAAACCAACGCATCTATCTATGCTGCATATGAATAACCAACAGCTACCAAACACTGTGCCTTGACTTTGGCCAACAAACACAGCTTGAATACTATTGACTACCCATATGAAACGACGGAGGGCTACGAATGGTTTCTGGCGAAAACCTTTAACGTAATGAACTTGATATCGTCGAAGGAATGGATAGCTTTTAAAAATATAGTAACGAAAACCGTTGCTAAAGAGGTCACTCTCGGTGAAGGGATCTCGGCTCTTTCCCCGTAGAATGGGGTGCAGGATATTCCGACTGAATACCACGATGCAAAGCAAAAGTAATCGGCTATAGTGAAGTTAATGCCCTGACGCAAACTTCTGTCCAAGGGGTCACTCCCGGTGAAGGGATCTCGGCCCTTGCCTCGTCGACTGAGGAGCAGGATATTCCAAATGAATACCACGATGCAAAACAAAAGTGAACGTCCTTGCAATAACAGCTTTTTGAAAAGTGTTCCAACAACATCAGAATAGGTTTGTTTTTAACTTGCATTGATCCGAATCAACGCAGTCCCATCAATTGATCACACCAAAAAGAACGAAAATATACTGATGTACGTATATGCCATCCGCATTCGCCACTGGGTCCCGTCATTACCCGTTAGGTTAGCTTACTAACGACAGAGCGGGGACTGGACTAGCGCGGATGCAAAACATATACAACATCTACTAATATATATACCAATATATTATATTCGCTCAAGGCGTGAATAAAATGCAACATCACAGAAATGTACAGCATCACAGAACAATACAGATATCTGGGATCCCCGGGTTTCACAGAGCCACTACTGAAACCCGACGTTCCCCTGGTCGTGTGGATAGCCTGTGTAATGAAAACCTATACCCCCTACGAGTGCGGCGAATAGCCAGCCAATCCTGGAGTGAAGCCCCCTCCGTCCCAATGCCATGAGATGCGGGCTTGTTGCCTTCTAGAACCCGGCTATCCGTGCACCCCTCCGCGGGGTAACCCTAGTACAGAAAGTAAAATATACATACACCGGGTACATCGACCACAACCAGGTCGTGCCCCAAAAGAATAATACAATCAGGCAGTGACGGCAGTCCACATGTCGGACGCTCGCCCCGCAAAAACAAATGTACATAATACAACAGCACTGTACTAGCATTGCATCCAGGCTATCTCCACGACCAATCCGCAACATCACAGCAAATACATAGAACATCAACGTGAAAATCACGTTCGCAAATCCGTCTAACCGGGCTATAGCGGTTAGACCGGATTTACCGATCGAGTGACATTCACGGTCGCAGATATAATGTAAATACTGTGAAAAATGTGTTTAAAATTTTCCGATTGATCAAACCTTAACAAGTGGGCCCCAAAGAAAACTGTAGCACTCACAGAAACAATTGGCCCAACTTTAATATTCCAAAGCCCATATTTTAAGCCCAGAAGGCCTCTGTAAAAAAATGGTGAAGTGATGTGAATAGTGCGCAGCGGAAGGGCCGCACAAAGGTGGTTTTCGCGGCGGTTCCGCGCTCCAACTGTGGAGTTACTTCGTCAAATTTTTACAGAACTCTTAGATTTTCCAGTACATCAATATTTTACAACCTGAAAAATTTTTCGAGACTGAAAAATTTCAACAGAAACTGTCGTGGGTAAAATGCAGTTTTGGAACTTTTTGATCGATCGGAAATGCAAACACATTACACAAAGCTAGACTAAGTTAATGGTGAGGCTCTGATACCACTGTAAGTGCACGGCGGCGCCCCGGCCGTCAATCCGACGCCGGAATGCGGAAACGGTGATAAACTTAAATTTTTGCGGACTTTGCAAACCGGCACCACCGCGCACTAAACTCCGGATCGTAACCATTAACAAGTCTAAGCTAACTAGAATACGGGTTAGAGATATACCGACTGATCCGAGTCCTCCGGTCTTCATCTCCACTCCGATCTCCTCGCGGGATCTCCGTCCGTCTCCTCCTCGTCGGAAAGGGCACCACATCGCCTTCGTCTTTTACGGGCTCCCGCCTCAATACCGAGGCAACTCGGGCATGAAGCCGGCAACTCGACATGCTCAAGATATGCTGTAGGAAGTGTAGTGTAGAGTGGATGTCTCACTTTGGGGTTTGTTGCCTTTGGATGGAGGAATGAAGATTGAACTTTGGAGGGAAATGAAGCTACCAATTTTGCAAGCCAAATGAGATGAACAAATGAAGCACATAAATCAATCTCTCATTTTTCTTCTCCACCATGAAGTGGCCGGCCAAAAACATCAAGGAAATTGGTGGAGGAAAGAATGGATATATATGATGAAGGGAGGTGAGTGTAGGAGTGAAGAAGGGGTGACCACAACCAAGACAAAGAAACATGCAAGCATGCTTCAACTCACATCAAACCCATACCCTTATCAAATCACAAATAAAGAAAGTCATGGTGCAAGAAAAGAAAGCTATCATAATAGATCTTTATGCAAGAAAACCCCTCCACAAATGTAATTTGCAAAACTGCAAATTACCCCCTCCATCGGAAAAGTCCGGCCGGGAAGGAAAAAGAGAAAACCGGCCGGAACGGAATGCAAACTGGCAACCCCAGAAAACTGGTCCCATAATAAATTACAGGAAAACCCCGATACTGTGCATACACACCCGCATCTGTATTCCGTCCGGATACAAATGCAAAGAGACAAAAGCTACACTGTACTAAACTAGGACCGGCTTAAACCAAAGCCGGCTAGTAATATCCGTTCGATCCCGATCCGTGCAATACCGCACGTATCTGATCGAACCCTGCCATATACCTATACGGCTACTAGTACAAACCGTCCGATCCTGATCCGTGCAATACCGCACGTATCTGATCGGACCCTGCCATATCTCCATACGGCCTCTACAGCGTTTCGCCCGAAACTTGAGTAACTGAAAGTGTGGCGGACTCTAAAGACTCGTCAATACAATGGCTGTGGATTTAACCACTAGCACGTCAGAGGTATAAGCCAATACGTGACGGGCCACCAGCTATTGACTAAAAGGGACGTCGATGAGCGAACTCATCCTGACACCCTACTGAGCCTGTCAGTGACAATATCCGTGCAGTCCGGTCCGTTCGTCTATGAGTATCGCATGGCGGGCCTAGGGGGTTGGTAAAAGTCAGACCCCCAAAAGCGGTACAAGTCGTGTCGGAGTGTAGCCCAGAACACCCTGAGATACTACTGGAATACCTACCAGTAAATCTCCTTGCCTTGGCCAAGGACTTTGTGTAATGGCTCTCCTAGACACAGCACGACCTCACCCCCAATACCGGGAGAGACGAACCCCTGAAGATACGCTCACTGCCTCCATGTGGCTCGGGACTGTACCCAACTAAAACCTGTTTGCATGACTCCTTTGAGCCGTGGTAGGGTAGTAATCAAAGTACAGTGGGAACTCACACGAGACAAATGACGATCCCCAGGTCGATGAACTAACCTGCACACATGTCACCAGGGAACTGCCATCTGACGTCTGGTATATGACCAACTAGCATGTTCCCGGCGAGTCCTGTCCGGTGTACTCATAACCCAATGAGCACCTGCATACATCTTAGGTGATCCAACTGACACCGGTGGCTTGTGAGACCGGCCACCGCCCCTCGTCGGGGTCTCGACTGTATACACTAGTCTACTAATGGAGTATCGATGCCCAGTCTCGAAACTCCCACGACCAGGGACCTTTTAAGGATATGCTTGTAGACCCCCAGCTCCCACTTATATGATCGCCCTCATACTGCTGGTGGTCAAGCAAGAATCCTAGGGGCTCTATCAACGTGTAATAGCGACGTGTCATGTCACTTAAAACAGTACACGATGATAAAGGTAAACCAGATAGCATACTATCATCTCGAGTAAGACTGTCCTACCGGGATAGGTCCTCCCTCAATCATTACAATCACGTACCTGTGACCTAATAATTGACTCTGAGGGCACTATCTCCAACAAGAGTCTTGTGTGGTTCCCACTGTGCTTTGATTTCCACCTTACCACGTCCAAGAGGGCGTGCAAAACGGTGGTTTTTGGGTACAGTCCCGAGTCGCATGGAGGCAATGAGCGATAGGAGGGGATTCGTCTCTCCCGGTATAGGGAGTTGATGTTGCGCTGTGTTCGATTGGCTATAACCGGAAATCCCTGGCCAGGGTTGCTGAGATTTACTGGTAAGTGTTACCAATAGTTTCTCGAACTGTTATAGACCTCATATCGACACGACTTATCGAGTTATTGGGGTCTGACGTTTACCACCCCTAGGCGAGATATGCGACATATCAGACGATCAGACCGGACTGTATGGTAAGTGTTACTGGTTGGATTCACAGGAGTGTGAGCGGGCTTGCTCGTCGATCTTCTGATCGCTCAATACCCGGGTGGCCGTTACGTTTAGCAGACCGCTTGCGGCTTGTGGGTGTTTGATATGATCATCACCTGCTGCCGGCGTATTGACTAGTCTTTAGAGTCCTACACAGAGGTTTCCTGGCTCAAGCGAAACGAAATAGGAGCGCATATGAGATATGTGTGGGACCGAGAATGATACCAGTATGTGATACTGTATTCGATTCTCGCGATTTGTGACATTGATCGGTTATATGCGATATAGCCGGGTTATCGGATCAAGTGTTGATTCGATAAGTTGTTACTGTAGATATTAGTCGGTTATATGCGATATGACCGGATCATTAAATCAAGTGTTGATTTAATGATTTAATGCATAATTATATATTTGATATATTACTTTGCATTAACTAGTATCGGTTCATTTAAGATGGATTTTCTCACTCGGATGTGCACATTGTATATGTGATATATTTTGTGCACTTGACTGTATCATGATTGATGATACATGTTTACTTGAGTTTGTGTAAAGAATAAACCATGGTTTTATGAATGGTTAGGGTTTTGATTTCTTATTCATTTATTCTTTTTGGAAAATGAAATGCATAAAGAGAAAATGGTGGCTTTCATTTGTTTCTTTCATGAAGATTCATGAAGGTTTGACTAAGTCACCATTTTGTCTCATGCTTAACCCTAACCACTCCATTTAACCATAGTCCACTCTCTACACCTAACTATGGTTTTGTTTATGATAAGTTTTCATTTTCTATTCTATTTGAATTAACTTATCATATTCATTCTTTCTTCTTCTCCATCTTCATCACATGAAGAAAGCTTGCTACTACAATGGCAACTTGAGAAAACAAGTGAGAAATCCAATTCTAAAGTGAACCCACTTCCTATTTCTTCATCCTCTACCTCTTGCCAAGTAATATAAGGTGTTTTCTTCACAAGTTTTATGACTTGGTGAAGTGGGAGGTTGATCTAGTGATGCCTCGACGTAGATCATCTTCGGAATCGACATCGACGACCTAGCACGCCCTTTTCTCCGACGAAGCCGACGCTAGAGTCCGGGATCCGATTTGGACAGCGGAGGGACTTCATCATGGAGCTATGGAGGTGGAGAACCGGATCTACAAAGGTTGTATTACCGTTCTTTAAGTTAAATTGTTAACTAGTTTCTTTTGTCGCCTATATATCTAGTAAACGATCCGTATTAGGGTTTCTCGGCACCCGTAAAATTTGAAATTGGCATGGTTGATGCCTTGTGAGACCTCCTTAGTGTGCCTAGGAACCCTACAGTGGTATCAGAGCCTAGCTAGAGCCTTAGGCGATGCGTAGACGGAGTTAGAAGTCCGATTAAACCGAAACCCTAACACAAATTTGCTCTCTGGACTTTTTCCAAAAATTGGGTTTTTTCCAGATTAAAAATATGCAGAAAATTCAGCAGGAAATTCTAAGAATTACGGTGCAAAAGTTACCTAATGATCTGTCTATAGTGCGGCGGAACCGCGGCATTAGCGTGCTAATGCGGTGCTTCCGCGGCCATTTTGTCTCTTCTCCCATTGAATTTTGCACAGTAATTCCTATTTTGCAGTGCTGGTTTTCCTGGGATATTTTTTTTCTGAACTCAAGAGTTGAGTTTTTTGGGTTGTATTGGGGACTCGGTATTTCGATCGGATTGTCTAATTTTGTCTATGTGGCTTTCCGGATATTTTAGAATATGTTAAAAAAGTTCGACCGGATATAAATACCCAACTTTTCCCCTGTCGGGAAATTTCCAAGTGTTGGATCTTTCCGTAGTTTAAGGACGTTCTGAGTAGTGCAAGTAACGCGATGGTCCCTCTAGAAGACAACAAACCTTAACTCGATTATGTGACCATCTTGAACTAACCTTTGAACCTTCGGGTTTGGGGCAGTACGGCATGCCACATGTGAGGCGTTGGCTTGACCCTTCTACGGCTGGACCGTTGGTACTGAGGCACGAACTGAATGTTTTTTGAACTTATTTCATGAGTTAAGCTGTTTCGGGAAAACTTGGGTGTTCGACTGTTCGATCGGAAAGTTTAACATTTTCTGTTTATCTGGAAATGTGATACAACAATTGGAATTCACAATAAGTTATGAGATAACTGTATGGATGTTATAAACATAGCATTTTAGTCTCACTTGATCGGTTGCCACGGAATTTTGATGTGATCAAAAGTCCGTCGCAATCACGTAGCGTACGCGGATACTTGCCGGGTAAACTGAATAGACAGCCTCACTCCATAGCCCCGACCAAGTGACTGTAGGAGAACCCCGTCGCCGAAAGCATCCGTCCGGGTGCTCACGGTAGCGGTGTTCTTCCTTGGTGCACTTCGTCGACGGTATCGGGGCTGAGGCCGCCTACTAAAGTTTGCGACGAGCATTCGATCAGGATGTCGGGAATCTTGTTGAATTGCCCGACTTGATATTGAAAAGTGTTTTCGATTTTGAGACTAAAATGCGGGGTTTATAATCGTTAGGCATGCGATGTCTAAGGAATTCATTTGATTAGGCATGCGATGTCTATGCAGGTTGCGGATTCCAACTATTGTAGTTTTACACTTTCTTTTCTGTGACCGTAAGTGTAATATGTGAAATCGCCGGTTTCGTTGCTATATGTCAACGACAATTGGGATGCGCATATTTACTTACGTTGATGACATGTGATGTTATGTGTTGCTGGACATGTTATATTGGATCGTCATGTTTGAATAGCCGGGGTTTTTTATGTGAGATGAGTGTTTTTCATTTTCATTCATGTAAAAACTTGTATGTAATATTCTTTTATTGGGGCACTTCCAGGTTGCGGAAGATGTCATCCTTTGTATATTATTTACTTTTCCGCACTAGGATAGACCCAAGGAGGAGGGCACAAGTGTAAGTCCACGTTGCGACCCCCGGTTCTTACGGGGAGGCGGAAACGGTATAAAAATCAAATTTTTAGCGCATGGGGCAACATGGACTAACAAAGTCGGGATCTTTTCCTAAACTAAAACTAGCAAACAAGCTAAAGAGAGTTAGCTACTCGGAAAGATGGTTATACCTAAACTTGAACTCCTTCTTCTTCAAACTTTGTAGAGGTTGATGGTTCTTTCCTCGTCGCCTTCTTCCGTCAAAGATGGATCCACCTGAGGGTTCAACCTTCGGGCTCTTTCTCGAACTTTGAGAGAACTAGAATCTTCGGCTTGCTAAACCTTTGATCCTAGAGTGAGTAGAGAGTGTCTAAGGGGTGTTTTCTTTTCAAGGAGAGGGATTCTCAACACATGAGAAAGATTCTCCTTGAGCTTGAGGAAGAAGAAGATGAAGTGAGGAAAGAGAATGAATATGATAGAATGAGCTCTTTTTCTTCTTACAACCATAACAAAAAGAAAAGGATATATCTAATTAATAATAATAATTCAAAATGAAATAGTTGATGGTTGTATTTGGAATGACCATTACCATCACTACATTAAATGAATGTAAGCTAGAATCAAGGAGTATCCTTGCAAAGCAATGATGATGGTCAAACATTCAACCATGGTCAACAAGTCAACCATGGTCAACAAGTCAACAAAAATCAACCATGACACAATTTCATTTAATTACTATTATTAATTGATATTTCATAAATCCATTAGGGTTTGGAAAAAGACGACTGTCAACTGTGCATACGCACCCGTTCCGAAACCCTAATGAAAGACCTCTTCCTCTGCCTCAAACAACTGTGCATACACACCTGCATTCTCGTTCCGAGGAACAAGAAAACTGAGAGATAAAAGCAACCACAAAACATATACCAGTATCTGACTCAAACCAGAGCCTGCTAGTATAATCCGTCCGGACTCCAAACGTGCACAAGTGCGCGGATGAGAACGAACCCTGCCGCAAAACCATGCGACCTCTACTCATTTTGCCCAGAGGCGAATACCCTCTGTGTGGGACTCTAAAGACTCGACACTACGCTGGCAGTGGGTTTAACCACAGACCGCAAGCGGCACTAGCTGTGCGTAACGGTCCCCAGGTAGATGCCGACAAGAAGGCTGACGAGGTGAACCCCATCTGAACTCCTACTGAGTCTGAATGTGACATTCTTCGTACAGTCCGGTCTGTTCGTCTGATACATCGCATGTCGGGCCTAGGGGACGGTAAACGTCAGTCCCCCAATAGCGGTACAAGTCGTGTCGGAGTGAAGCCCAAAACACCCTGAGATAACACTGGAAGCCTACCAGTATATCTCGCTTGCCCTGGCCAGGGACTACTCGTGTAATGGCTCTCCTAGACACAGCGCGATGTCAACCCCCAATACCGGGAGAGACGAATCCTGTCTAACCGGCACTGCCTCTAAGTGCTTCGGGACTGTACCCAACTACCACCTGTTTGCACGACTCCTTTGAGCCGTGGTAGGGTAGTAGTCAAAGTACAGTGGGAACACACTCGAGGCGAAGTGCCAGTGTCAAGTCAGCGGACTAAGCTGTACTCATGTCACCTGGGAACTGATAACTGACGATAGGTATAATACCAACCTGTCAGTTCCCGACGAGTCCTGTCCAGTGTACTCGTAACCCAACGAGCACCCGTATACTATCTCCAGTACGACGTACTGATGGCTGTGGGACAGATCATCTCCCACACTGGAATGAGAAGCGCATACGCTAGTCTACTCCGGAGTATCGATGCCCTGTCTCGATAGTCCTGCGACTAGGGACCTGTATAAGGATGTGCTTATAGATTACCCAGCCCCCACTAGTGTGACTGCCATCACAACGCTAGTAATCAAGCAAAGATCCTAAGGGCTCCACTAATGCGTATAGGTGATATCGCAAAATAAACACATGTACATATTGAAGTAGAAACAAACCAAGTAGCATACTACTATATTGAGCAAGATTGTTTATACAAGGTGAATATCCCAAGCTTCCATTAAGTAATATACAAACTAGTATGATACAGTAATGGCCTCTAGGGCATATACACTAACAATCTCCCACTTGCACTAAGGCCATGTACTGGCGTATCGAAGACCTATCATCTCGATCAGCCGCTCGAACTGAGTCTGGGGTAGGGCCTTGGTGAATGGATCTGCAGTGTTTTCTTCTGAAGCAACCCTCCGAACCTCGATCTCCTTGCGATCCACGATCTCCCTGATCAGGTGATACCGCCTCAAGATGTGCCTGGATCTCTGATGGGACCTGGGTTCCTTCGCTAAAGCTATAGCCCCATTGTTGTCGCAATAAAGAGGTATTGGGTCAACAATGGACGGAACAACCTGAAGTTCTTTCAAGAACTTCCTTATCCAGACAGCTTCTTTTGCAGCATCAGACGCAGCGATGTATTCCGCTTCCATCGTCGAGTCTGCAACGGTTTCCTGTTTGGAACTCTTCCAACACACCGCCCCTCCATTGAGGGTAAAGACAAAACCCGACATGGACTTGGAATCATCCTTGTCACTCTGGAAGCTGGAGTCAGTAAAGGCCTCGATCTGGAGGTCTTTTCCGCCATACACCAAGAACATCTCCTTAGTCCTTCTTAGGTACTTGAGAATGTTCTTTACTGCTATCCAGTGTTTCTCCCCAGGGTTTGACTGATACCGGCATACTACACTCAGTGCATAAGATACATCCGGTCTGGTACACAACATCGCATACATTATAGAGCCTACCGCAGAAGCGTAGGGTATAATAGACATGCGATCCCTCTCCAAATCAGTCTTGGGAGACATCTCTTTAGAGAGGGTGATCCCGTGACAAGCCGGTAGGTTACCGCGCTTGGAATCTTCCATACTGAATCTCTTCAGTATAGTGTCGATGTACGTGGACTGTGAAAGTCCTAATATCCTCTTGGATCTATCACGATGGATCCGGATCCCCAGGATGTACGAAGCATCACCCAGGTCTTTCATGGAGAACCTTTGTGACAAGAACCCCTTGACAGATTGTAGCATAGGAATGTCATTTCCTATTAAGAGAATGTCATCCACGTATAAAACGAGGAATACTACAGTTCTCGCTACAAATCTACTATAGATGCATGGTTCATCTGGATTTTTGATAAAGCCAAATTCCTTGACCGTCTCATCAAAACAGATGTTCCAACTCCACGATGCCTGCTTTAGTCCAAAGATGGACTTAAGCAACTTGCACACCTTTCCGCTGCTCCCACTCTGAATGAAACCCTCTGGCTGATCCATATAGACACACTCCTCTAAATTTCCATTTAGAAAAGCGGTTTTTACGTCCATCTGCCAAATCTCATAATCGTGGAAGGCAGCAATGGCAAGAAGGATCCGAATGGATTTCAGCATAGCCACTGGAGAAAAGGTTTCGTCATAGTCCAAGCCAGGTCTTTGACGGAAACCCTTTGCTACAAGTCAAGCTTTATAGGTCTCAACCTGTCCATCTACACCAATCTTCCTTTTGAAGATCCACTTTCATCCTACGGGTTTTACCCCGTCTGGAGCAAAGTCCAACGTCCATACTTTGTTGGTGTACATGGACTCCATTTCGGTCCGCATTGTATCCAGCCATTTTACCGAGTCAACGCTCTGAACAGCCTGCTGGAAGCTAGTAGGCTCATCATAATCTATGATGCAATCCTCTCTATCCCCGTCTATGAGAAAACCGTAGTATCTCTCGGGCGGATGAGACTGCCTACTACTCCTGCGGAGCGGCGTAGGAATGTCATGTTCTTTCGAACCCTCTGGTTCCACTAAGCTTTCAGTAATAGTCTGAGGTTCTGGAATTTCTTCCAGTTCTATTGCGCTCCCACTTACTTCTTTTTCTAAGAACTGATGTTCTAGAAAATGGGCATTAAGAGAAACAAGGACTTTTTGTTCCTCTGCGTAATAGAAAAGATACCCCCTGGAGTTCTTTGGGTATCCTACAAACTTGCACAGTATTGAGCGTGCCTCGAGCTTGTCCGTATGCTGCTTTTTGACATAAGCTGGACTTCCCCAAATCTTTAGGTACTGAAGATAGGGTTTCTTCCCACTCCATAACTCATATGGTGTGGTAGACACAGTCTTAGTAGGAACTCGGTTCAAAAGGTATGCAGCTGTTTCTAGCGCATACCCCCAGAATGATCGCGGTAACTCAGCGTTACTCATCATGGACCGTACCATATCCAATAGGGTCCGGTTCCGTCTCTCCGATATACCGTTATGTTGCGGAGTGTATGGAGGAGTAAGCTGAGAGAGAATCCCATTCTCTTTTAAGTAATTCAGGAACTCGGCACTTAAGTATTCTCCACCTCGATCCGATCTTAGAATCTTGATACTTTTGCCGGTCTGTTTTTCTACTTCATTCTTATATTCCTGGAATTTTTCAAAGGCTTCGGACTTATGTTTCATTAAGAAGATATAACCGTACCTTGAAAAATCATCCGTAAAAGTAATGAAGTAAGAATAACCGCTTCGCGGATGTGTAGACATTGGACCGCACACGTCGCTGTGTACGAGTCCCAAGAGCTCGCTCGCTCTTACTCCATGTCCAGTGAACGGAGTCTTTGTCATCTTTCCTTTGAGACAGTATTGACAAGTGGCATATGATTGATATTCGAACGGATCCAAATAACCTTCTGTATGTAACTTAGTCAACCTTCTCTCATTGATGTGACCCAGTCTACAATGCCATAAGAAAGTCTGATTGTTATCTGGAGACTTTCTTTTGTGTGTATTCTGGACATTGAAAATCTGTGGTTGGTTTAATACGTATATACCATTGCTCAGTGTACCTGACCCAATCAGAACTTGATTAAGGTGAATGTTTACAACATTACTTACAAACGCAAATTCATAACCTTCTTTAGAAACCAAAGATACAGAAATGATATTATAAGTTGCGTTGGGTACAAAAAAGCAATTACGCAAAACCAAAACATGTCCATCTGACATTCCCAGGTGATAGTCCCCCACGGCTTTAGCATCCATGCTAGCTCCGTTCGCAACTCTGAGGGTCATGTCACCTGCCTTCAAAACCCTACGGTTTCTCAACGCCTGCAAAGAATTACAGATATGAGATCCTGATCCGGTATCCAATACCCAGGAAGTAGAGTTTATAGAAAGACAGTTTTCAATAACATACACACCTGAAGCTGAAGCCGCAACCTGCTTCAGTTCCTGTGTCCTGGCTTTCCAAGCCCTGCAATCTTTCTTCCAGTGTCCACTCTTGTGACAATAGAAGCATTCCTCTTTACCTACAAGCTTCCCCGCTATCTTTGTTGCCTTTTCCTTTCCCTTCGTTCCCACTTTACTAACACCGCCCCTTGGTTTGGCGGGGGCTTTCTTCCTCTTTCCCTTGGCTTTCGCCTTGGACCTAGAAGAAGAAGATCCTCCTACAAACAAAGCGGGTGTTTCCCTACCTTTCTGTAGGGTGCCCTCTGCACTCCTCAGCATGTTGAGGAGTTCTGAAAGTTCAACTTCCTTTTCTTGCAAGTTGAAATTCAGTATGAACTGAGCGTAAGTGGAAGGAAGGGACTGGAGAACTAAATCCGTATAGAGTTCACTTTCCAACGTGGTCCCAAGTTCCGCGAGCTCCTCAATGTAGCCAATCATCTTAAGCACGTGGTCCGCTACCGATGATCCGACGGCCAACTTTGTCGAAAATAACTTCTTCGACACTTCGTATCTTGCGATACGAGACTGCTCTCCATACAGTTCTTTTGTATGAAGAAATATGGATTCCAAGTCCATATTCTCGTGCCTCCTTTGGTGTTCGTTGTCCATAGAGGCAAGCACGAGGCACTTGGCCTTCGCGCAATCAATCTCCCAAGTCTTACGGATTTCCTTATCCGCGACGCTGCAGGTGGGACCTGGGACGGGGGGAGCTTTGGTGGTAAGAAGATACCCCAGCTTGTCGTAAGTGATTGCCATTTTGACATTCCTGAGCCAATCTTTGTTGTTTGGCCCTGTCAGTATGTTTTTATCTAGAAGTAACTTAAGTCCAGTCATTTCGATTTGGTTGCTGCAGGGGGGAGAGAAGAAACACTTTAGCACGATGCTCTTGCAAGTTTAGAATGGTTTTTAATTTGTCTAAACAGGATGGCTCCCACTGTCTCTCGAATCCCTCCTCAAACCACAAAGGAAGAATTAGCCGGGATCAATCCCTCCGCACAATACTTGCTTAACCGTCAGCCAGGCCAGTGTCGGTACTTCGAGGGAGGTTTTCCAACGCTTTCGCGAAGTTCCTTAATTTAAGAACCTCTTTTCCCTGGGGGCGTAGCCCCGCTAACACTTTTCTAGGCACCTACTAGGTTTATAGCATTGATCGTTTAGTGAGAAATTTCCCGAGGAGTAGCATATACTCATAGTAGGATCGGGATCCAAATATCATCGCGTGACGAAACTGAAGGAATCCTACCAGAATCATCACACTCCAAATGGTATGCAAATCTAGCAAGTTTCAGTACTTGTGAAACTCCCGATGTGGATTTTTGCCCCATGCTCTTATGACCTTGGCGTGAGGTCAAAATGTCATAAGTCACATGTCAAGTTCTTCCCATCATTATCCCGGTTAATTTGAACCCACCCGTACCTACCCTTGACGTAGGCCAAAATGGCAGTACGACTGTCTCAAACCAACGCATTCTATCTATGCAACAGATAAATATCCGGCAGCTACCAATCACTATGCCTTGGCGCGAGGTCAAAATACATAGCTTGAATACTACCGTATATTTAACTGAAATGATGGAGGGCTACGAATGGTTTTGGAGAAACCGTGAACGTAGTGAACTTGATATAATCGATGGAACGATATAGCTTTTAGAAGGAGTGGCTCAAGCTCCGCATTTAAAAGTTAGTTTTGAAAAGAACCGAGTGGTTTTTCGAAAGTGTTCCAACGACTTTAACTTGGTTTATTATCTTGCATTAGTTCTTTTAATGCGTGATATTCTTGCATTAGTTCTTTTAATGCGTCCCATCATTTAATCCTACCATTGCATAAAACAACCAAAATATGACGTACGCTTATGCCATTCGCATTCGCCACGGGGTCCCGTCATCACCCGTTAGGTTACTTAACTAACGACCGAGCGGGGGCTGGGCTAGCGCGGCTGTAAAACATAAGCAACGCCTAAATATAAAGCAATGATAGACATTACAGATCACAGATGAATACATTGGATATACTAGGAATCCGCAATCCGTTCGAGCCTGCAACGAAAAGCGGATTACACGGTCGCTGTGAATAGCCAAAACCCCACCCAAGACCCCTACGGGTGCGGCAAACTACCCGCCAAGTACCCGGTAGTTTGTGCACCCCTCCATGGGTCTATCCTAGGAGCAAAAACAGTAAAAGGAATTATACAATGACGGCTACAACCCCGACCCGGTTGTACGGCCATACAAATAATATTATTACATCAATTTACATTTACAAATGAATGAAAGAAAAACAAAAGTTCATCTCACATCCACCCCGGCTATTCACCCGCGACAGTCCAACACATTCATATACACATTCCAATATCAAACACAGATCACAGAGATGTATAACCCCGACTAATCGACTTATAGCGATTAGCCGACGTTCAATACATTACATACATCACAGATATAACCAATATAGCCAAAGTGTAGCGAAGTTCGAAAAAAAATACGGATTTATAGGACCCCAAAAGTAAATTTCTTTTCTGGAAAATCTGGGCACATATAACATATTTGAAAAATCCCTAAACCCTACCAGAAGAACACTGCACAAAACAAGATCACATGAAGAGCCCAAACGGCGGCGGATCCGCGGCGACTAGAATAGCTGAGGCCGCGGATCCGCGGCGGTTTGAAGGATTCATGGGATCGTTTTTCGTGGGTGTTCTCACAAAACCCTAAGCCGATTTTAGGAGTAAAAAGTTTTACTTTTAGAGCACAAAAAATTTCAACAGAAACTTAGGGTTTTAGAATTTCCGGTTTTGCGATTTTTTCGTTTCAAACTTCCATACACTTCGCTACCAAGCTAGTTTAAGTTTAGTTAGGCTCTGATACCACTGTAAGTCCACGTTGCGACCCCCGGTTCTTACGGGGAGGCGGAAACGGTATAAAAATCAAATTTTTAGCGCATGGGGCAACAAGGACTAACAAAGTCGGGATCTTTTCCTAAACTAAAACTAGCAAATAAGCTAAAGAGAGTTAGCTACTCGGAAAGATGGTTATACCTAAACTTGAACTCCTTCTTCTTCAAACTTTGTAGAGGTTGATGGTTCTTTCCTCGTCGCCTTCTTCCGTCAAAGATGGATCCACCTGAGGGTTCAACCTTCGGGCTCTTTCTCGAACTTTGAGAGAACTAGAATCTTCGGCTTGCTAAACCTTTGATCCTAGAGTAAGTAGAGAGTGTCTAAGGGGTGTTTTCTTTTCAAGGAGAGGGATTCTCAACACATGAGAAGGATTCTCCTTAAGCTTGAGGAAGAAGAAGATGAAGTGAGGAGAGAGAATGAATATGATAGAATGAGCTCTTTTTCTTCTTGCAACCATAACAAAAAGAAAAAGATATATCTAATTAATAATAATAATTCAAAATGAAATAGTTGATGGTTGTATTTGGAATGACCATTACCATCACTACATTAAATGAATGTAAGAATCAAGGAGTATCCTTGCAAAGCAATGATGATGGTCAAACATTCAACCATGGTCAACAAGTCAACCATGGTCAACAAGTCAACAAAAATCAACCATGACACAATTTCATTTAATTACTATTATTAATTGATATTTCATAAATCCATTAGGGTTTGGAAAAAGATGACTGTCAACTATGCATACGCACCCGTTCCGAAACCCTAATGAAAGACCTCTTCCTCTGCCTCAAACAACTGTGCATACACACCTGCATTCTCGTTCCGAGGAACAAGAATACTGAGAGATAAAAGCAACCCCAAAACATATACCAGTATCTGACTCAAACCAGAGCCTGCTAGTATAATCCGTCCGGACTCCAAACGTGCACAAGTGCGCGGATGAGAACGAACCCTGCCGCAAAACCATGCGACCTCTACTCATTTTGCCCAGAGGCGAATACCCTTTGTGTGGGACTCTAAAGACTCGACACTACGCTGGCAGTGGGTTTAACCATAGACCGCAAGCGGCACTAGCTGTGCGTAACGGTCCCCAGGTAGATGCTGACAAGAAGGCTGACGAGGTGAACCCCATCTGAACTCCTACTGAGTCTGAATGTGACATTCTCCGTACAGTCCGGTCTGTTCTTCTGATACATCGCATGTCGGGCGTAGGGGGCGGTAAACGTCAGTCCCCCAATAGCGGTACAAGTCGTGTCGGAGTGAAGCCCAAAACACCCCGAGATAACACTGGAAGCCTACAAGTATATCTCGCTTGCCCTGGCCAGGGACTACTCGTGTAATGGCTCTCCTAGACACAGCGCGATGTCAACCCCCAATACCGGGAGAGACGAATCCTGTCTAACCGGCACTGCCTCCAAGTGCTTCAGGACTGTACCCAACTACCACCTGTTTGCACGACTCCTTTAAGCCGTGGTAAGGTAGTAGTCAAAGTACAGTGGGAACACACTCGAGGCGAAGTGCCAGTGTCAAATCAGCGGACTAAGCTGTACTCATGTCACCTGGGAACTGATAACTGACGATAGGTATAATACCAACCTGTCAGTTCCCGACGAGTCCTGTCCAGTGTACTCGTAACCCAACGAGCACCCGTATACTATCTCCAGTACGACGTACTGATGGCTGTGGGACAGACCATCTCCCACACTGGGATGAGAAGCGCATACGCTAGTCTACTCCGGAGTATCGATGCCCTGTCTCGATAGTCCTGCGACCAGGGACCTGTATAAGGATGTACTTATAGATTACCCAGCCCCTACTAGTTTGACTGCCATCACAACGCTGGTAATCAAGCAAAGATCCTAAGGGCTCCACTAATGCGTATAGGTGATATCGCAAAATAAGCACATGTACACATTGAAGTAGAAACAAACCAAGTAGCATACTACTATATTGAGCAAGATTGTTTATACAAGGTGAATATCCCAAGCTTCCATTAAGTAATATACAAACTAGTATGATACAGTAATGGCCTCTAGGGCATATACACTAACAACAAGTAACCGGGTTCTGGAGTCCAGTGGGAGACCAACTCGAGGAGTCGAGTCCGGGTCTCCTAACTCTAGAATTGGTAGGGTTGCTTGCCGCTCTCGTAGGGGTCTAGGGGTGTGGGTTTGGCTATTCATCATGACCGTGGAATCCGTGTTTTATATTGGCTCGTATTGAAAACACGGACGTCCTAGTATATCCAATATTTCATATGATTCTTCTGCTGCGATATCTGTGATGTGATCATGTGATGTTCTGTGATATATACTGTATATAGTATATATGATATATTATATAGATGTTACTTATGTTTTACACCCGCGCTAGCCCTGCCCCGCTCTGCCGTTAGTTACCTAACCTAACGGTGCATGAAGGGACATCGAGGCGAATGCGGATGGCATAAGTGTACGTCGTATTTATCTGTGATGTTTAGGTACTTAAATGATGGGACTTCATTAATGTGATTAATGAAATAAAAGAAACCTAAGATGTTGTAGAATCGAATTTCAAAATTAAACAGGTAGCTACAGTTCTTGCTTTGCACAGCGGTGTATATGATATATCCTGCACCTTATTCGATAAGGAAAGGACCGAGATCCCTTCACCGGGAGTGACTCCTTTAGCAATAACTGGCAGATGCTACATACTCGGTTTGTCTTTTGATTGCTTTTAAAAATTTTTGCTTTGCACAGTGTTATATGTGATATATCCCGCACCTCATTCGACGAGGAAAGGACCGACGATCCCTTCACCGGGAGTGACTCCTTTAGCAAAACTAGAAAAGCCTCAAAAACACTCCAATTTAAAATCATTTGATTCTACAACGATATCAAGTTCATTACGCAATAGGTTTTCAGAAAAACCTGTCGTAGCCCTCCGTCATTTCAGATAAGTAGTAGTTAGTATTCGTGCTGCGTTTGTTGGCCTTTGTCAAGGCGCAGTGTGCGGTAGCTAACTGGTACTTATCTGCTTATGCATATGATGCAGATTGGATTAAGGTAGTCGTGCGACCTTGTTGGCCTTTGTCAAGGGCCGTGCGGGTGGGTTTAATTCAATCAGGAAATGACGGGTTGAACTTGACTAGCATCCTATGGTTTGTTGGCCTTTGTCAAGGTCATAGGAGGTTAGGGGCAAAATATTATCGGGAATTTCAAGTGTTGAAATTTGCAATGAGATTGCATACCTTCTATGAGATAGTTGGATCCCGATACCCGCTGCGAGTAAAAGTTACTCCTGGGATAGTTTTACACATTACAATTAGCCGATCAAGTAGGTGTCTAGAAAGGTGTCAACGGGGTTACGCCTCTGGGAAAACGAGGTTTACATTAATTAGGTTCGTGCGAAAGCACGGGGGACCTCCCTCAAAGTACCGACACTAGCCTGGCTGAAAGATTGGCGAACTTGTAGTGTGTAATTAATCCCGGCTAGTCTTTCCTTTTAGGGTTTGAAGGAAGATTTGATAAAAAGCAGTTGGAGCCATCCTGATTAGATAAAATAATAACCAATCTATTCTTGCAAGAGCGCACGCTGAGTGTTTTCTTCTCTCTCTCTCCAGGTAGCAACTATATCACGCCGTAATCAAGATAATAATACGGAATATTGACCGAACCCGCTTGTTATACTGAGCTGGGGAATGTTGGTCCCGCTCCAACTTGTAATTGTTATAAGACAGAGCAGGAAATTAGGGATTACCAGAATTCCCGTGCCGCCCAAACGAAGAGAGTGCATGCTGATGCATCATCTTCGGGTGTGTTCATTACAAAGAACTGTTTCTCAGTATCCTTTACGTCCTGGGTATGTGATACCAGATCAGGATCCCAGATATGTAATCTGTTACATAGGGCTATAGAAAGGTAGAGAACTAAGAACGGGTGATAAGTTTCATGAGGCAGAAAACGGGGCAAGAGTTGCAGCCAAGTCTGTTGGTCACTGTCACCCTGTATTCCAAATACATTGATTCTGAACGAATGTAATTAGATACCGAACCTGATATACAAAATCATATCAGTCTGTTTATTAGTAAAGAAAGGATATAATTTTGTATTGATGGATAATGTTTTGAACATTTCCTATATCAAAAGTTGATCGGTTCAGGCACGTTATCTAAAAGCATTAATGTTCTAAATCAAACTACAGTTCTTAGTATATAGAACACACACAAGAGGAAGAGTCCAGAAATGAACGAATCCTTCTTGAGACATTGTAGACTAGGTCATATCAATGCGATCCGACTGGCTGAAGTTACATTTTAGATGCATATTTAAATCAGTTTTAATTTACATCTTGTGATACTTGCCAGTCATGTCATAGAGATAAGATGACCATAGCTCCGTTTACTGTTAACAGAGAAAGAGTTAGTGAACTCTTGGGATGATACATGTTGATGTATGTAAGGTCCCCTGTCTACACATGCCAAGACCGGTTCTTTGTACATCATTACGTTCTCTGATGATCTCTCGAGATTCAGACATATGTTCCTGTTGAAACACAAGTCCGAACCTTTTGAGATATTCACAGAATATAAGTTAGAAGTAGAGAACCAAAATACGGGTATAAGTATTATGTCCTTTGATGTGATCAAGGAGGAGAATACTTGATCACGGAATTCCTGGGCTTTTCTAAAGGAGAATGAGATTCTCTCTCAGCATTACTCCTCCGAATACACCATAGCACGATGGTATATCGGGGCGGAGCAATAGCACCCTATGTGATATGGTGTGCTCTATGATGAGTACTACTGAGTTACCTATTTCCTTTTGGGAGTTATGCACTTGAGAAGTTGCATACCAATTGAATTAGGTTCCAATCAAATCAGTTTCCTACCGCTTCATATGTGATATGGAAAGGGAAGAGCCCATATCTTAAGTTGGTTAAGATTTGGGGTTGTCCGGGCTATGTCTAAAAGCAAAATCCGGACAAGCTCGAGGCAAGGTCTGTAATGTAGAACTGGAAAGGTTCCAGCCATACAAACTACAGCAGATGATTTGAAAGAACCAAAGGATTCAATAGTTACCAACGAACCTCAGCCTCTCCGCCGATCTAGTAAGGTTCCTCACCCGCCTGAGAGATACTTCGGTTACTCTATGACAGTGGGAGCGAGGATTGCATCATGAGATGATGACCCAACTAGTTTCGAACTGGCCATCAGGAGTGGGACTCTGTAAGAATGGCTGGATGCTTAGCGATCTGAGATGGAATCCATGTACACCAACAAAGTATGGACTTTGGTTGCTATATCTGAAGGGTTAAATCCCCATCAGGAGCAAGTATATCTTGAGAAGATTACTTGGTGTAGATGGAAAAGTTGAGACTTTCAAAGCTAGACTTGTTAAAGCTTTTCGTCATCGACCAGGCGTGGATAATGATGAAACCTTTTCAAGTAGCTATGCTTAAGTCCATCCAGATCCTACTTGCCACGGCTATATACCATGACTACGATATCTGGCGGTTAGGTGCCATGACTGCTTTTCTAAATGATGTTTTAGAAGAGTGCGTCTATAAGTACACAGCCAGAGGGCTTCATAGACAGTGGGAGCAGCGGAAACGTGTACAAGATGCTTTATAGGATAAAGCAGGCATCGCGGAGTTGGAACATCTGTTTTGATGGATTAGTCAAAGAGTTTGACATCATAAAAATGGTAGATGAACCTTGTATATACAAAAAGGTAGTAGGGAGTATGGTGACGATCCTCGTAATGTACGTGGATGACATACTCTAGATAGGGAAGGAGTTTCCTATGCTACGCTCGGTCAATCTCCGCTTATCACAATGATTCTCCATATAGGATCAAAATGATACCTCCTAAATCCTGGATTTTGGATCTATGAGATAGATCTAATTGGATGTTAGGATTCTCACTAGTTGTAGTGAGATGGTATCAATCGATCCTGGGGAGAATCACTGGAAGGGTTCTAGGGTGATAAGGACGACTGAATGTCAGTCACAGGCATTGTTTTTACGCTCAGTGGAGGGACGGTATGTTAGAAGAGTTCCAAGCTAGATACCGTGGCTAACTAGAGGATAAAGGCTGGATACATCGCTACTTAAGATGCTACCAAAGAGGTTGTCTGGGTGTATATTAGTTCATCAGATGAACTTAGTTCCTTCCATTGTGTGACAATGGAGTTGTGGCTTATGCCAAGGAACGTCCGTCCCATCAGTGATCTAGACATATTCTAAGGCAGTGTCACCTGATCGTGGAGATGGTTGATCTCCAGGGGATCGAGGTTAGGAGAGCAGACTCAGAGAAAAACACGGCGGATCCACTCACGAAAGGCCTATTCCCAGGGAGAGACTTTTATGGGATGGTTGAGTATGAGATACTACAACCACTTCTATCAGATGGCCCTAGTGCAAGTGGGAGATTGTTAGTTATATGTATGCCCTAGAGGCCATTACTATACATAGGATGTATATTGTAGTGGATGCTTGGATATATATAGGGAGGACTTTCTTGCTCGACATGATAGTATGCTATCTGGTTGATCTTTACCTTAACGTGTACACTGATTGTCTCCCTGTCACATGTTGGTAAAGCCCTTAGGATGTGTACTTGACTACCTGGACTATGATGCGGATCATACTAGTGGGGACATGGTAGTCCATAAGTACATCCTTCAAAGTCCCTAGTCATGGGTGTATCGAGACGGGGCATCGATATACCAGTGTAGACTAGCGTATACCTTCTCGACCCATACAGATGGGCGATGGATGATCCCATATCCATTGGTGTTTGACATCAGAGATGATATACGGGTGCTCAGTGGAGACTGGGTACACTGGACGGACTCGCCGAGAACTCCCAGATGGTATTATACCTTACGTCAGATGGCAGTTCTCTGGTGACACTGGTACAGAGTAGTCTGTTGACCCGAGATCGTCATAGAGTCTTGTGTGGTTCCCACTGTGCTTTGATTTCCACCTTACCACGTCCAAGAGGGCGTGCAAAACGGTGGTTTTTGGGTACAGTCCCGAGTCACATGGAGGCAATGAGCGATAGGAGGGGATTCGTCTCTCCCGGTATAGGGAGTTGATGTTGCGCTGTGTTCGATTGGCTATAACCGGAAATCCCTGGCCAGGGTTGCTGAGATTTACTGGTAAGTGTTACCAGTAGTTTCTCGAACTGTTATAGACCTCATATCGACACGACTTATCGAGTTATTGGGGTCTGACGTTTACTACCCCTAGGCGAGATATGCGACATATCAGACGATCAGACCGGACTGTACGGTAAGTGTTACTGGTTGGATTCACAGGAGTGTGAGCGGGCTTGCTCGTCGATTTCTGATCGCTCAATACCCGGATGGCCGTTACGTTTAGCAGACCGCTTGCGGCTTGTGGGTGTTTGATATGATCATCACCTGCTGCCGGCGTATTGACTAGTCTTTAGAGTCCTACACAGAGGTTTCCTGGCTCAAGCGAAACGAAATAGGAGCGCATATGAGATATGTGTGGGACCGAGAATGATACCAGTATGTGATACTGTATTCGATTCTCGCGATTTGTGACATTGATCGGTTATATGCGATATAGCCGGGTTATCGGATCAAGTGTTGATTCGATAAGTTGTTACTGTAGATATTAGTCGGTTATATGCGATATGACCGGATCATTAAATCAAGTGTTGATTTAATGATTTAATGCATAATTATATATTTGATATATTACTTTGCATTAACTAGTATCGGTTCATTTAAGATGGATTTTCTCACTCGGATGTGCATATTGTATATGTGATATATTTTGTGCACTTGATTGTATCATGATTGATGATACATGTTTACTTGAGTTTGTGTAAAGAATAAACCATGGTTTTTTGAATGGTTAGGGTTTTGATTTCTTATTCATTTATTCTTTTTGGAAAATGAAATGCATAAAGAGAAACTGGTGGCTTTCATTTGTTTCTTTCATGAAGATTCATGAAGGTTTGACTAAGTCACCATTTTGTCTCATGCTTAACCCTAATCACTCCATTTAACCATAGCCCAGTCTCTATACCTAACTATGGTTTTGTTTATGATAAGTTTTCATTTTCTATTCTATTTGAATTAACTTATCATATTCATTCTTTCTTCTTCTCCATCTTCATCACATGAAGAAAGCTTGCTACTACAATGGCAACTTGAGAAAACAAGTGAGAAATCCAATTCTAAAGTGAACCCACTTCCTATTTCTTCATCCTCTACCTCTTGCCAAGTAGTATAAGGTGTTTTCTTCACAAGTTTTATGACTTGGTGAAGTGGGAGCTTGATCTAGTGATGCCTCGACGTAGATCATCTTCGGCATCGACATCGACGACCTAGCCCTCCCTTTTCTCCGACGAAGCCGACGCTAGAGTCCGGGATCCGATTTGGACAGTGGAGGGACTTCATCATGGAGCTATGGAGGTGGAGAACCGGATCTACAAAGGTTGTATTTCCGTTCTTTAAGTTAAATTGTTAACTAGTTTCTTTTGTCGCCTATATATCTAGTTAACGATCCGTATTAGGGTTTCTCGGCACCCGTAAAATTTGAAATTGGTATGGTTGATGCCTTGTAAGACCTCCTTAGTGTTCCTAGGAACCCTACATGATTCGCATTGCATTCATACCTGCTAGTATATTCATATTGCATACATACCTGCTTTTATGTCCTGCCTTACCTGTATTTTAGATGCTAGGATGCTTGTGTGCATGCATTCGATAGCCTGTGTAGATGTTATTTATTGCTCACGAGTTGGCAACTCACCCCCGTTGTGCCACAACCTTTTGCAGGTCCGCTCTGTCAGTACAGTAGCGGCGGGTGCACTTGCTTCTTTTGCCTCTTTTGCCTGGACTCGAGGTTTTGCTCTTAGGTGGGTTATATTATTATTTTTGCACCACCTTGTATATTCTTTATATCTAGTGTACTCCATCTACTGTATCACCAGTATTGTTGTATATTGACCTAGAGATGAGACTGAGAGATTTGTGGACTTTTTGCTGTATTTTAGGGTCGAGCTCACTTGAGTCGACGTGCTGTTTTTCTCATGCTTCTTTATGATTATTTTGCATGTTGTTGTTTTATATTGCGTGGGATTTGTGACCGCCTTGTGGCGAAGAGCTAGCTCCCGCTTGGGGATGCCATATTTGTTGGATTTATATATATTCTTGTTGTACCCATTTTGGGGGCCAGTATTTACAAAGGAGACTCTGCCGAAATTTTCGGAAAAATTGATATTGTTTTTAAAAAGGTTTTATATGACTTATTTGATAAACTCGCTTTCAATTGATTGGGTTTTCTTCACTCTTTTGCTTATTTGGTTTTGGTTTCTGGGCTTTGGCTTACTTATTTTACGGACGTCTTGAGACGTTTCGTAAACTTAAGTGCCAGTCACGTTCCGTACCCTGCGGGTCGTGACACTGGGACATATATAGGTAGGACTTTCTTGCTCGACATGATAGTACGCTATCTGGTTGCTCTTTATCTTAAAATGTATACTTTTTGTCTCTCTGATTACATGTTGATAAAACCCTTAGGATGTGTACTTGACTTCCAGGACTATGATGCAGATCATACTAGTGGGGCCTGGGTAGTCCATGAGTACATCATTCAATGTTCCTAGTCGTGGGAATATCGAGACGGGGCATCGATATTCCAGAGTAGACTAGCGTATATCTTCTCGACCCATGCGATGGGCGATGGATGATCTCATATCCATTGGTGTTTGACATCAGAGATGGTATACGGGTGCTCAGTGGAGACTGGGTACACTGAACGGACTCGCCGAGAACTCCCAGATGGTATTATACCTCACGTCAGATGGCAGTTCTCTGGTGACACTGTTACAGCTTAGTCTGTTGACCCGAGATCGTCATAGAGACTTGTGTGTCTCCCACTGTGCTTTGATTTCCACCCTACCACAGCTCTACTGAGTCGCGCAAACAGGTGGTTTTGGGGTACAGTCCCGATTCACATGGAGGCAATGAGCGATAGGAGGGGATTCGTCTCTCCCGGTATTGGGGGTTCATGTTGTGCTATGCTCGACTGGCCATAACAAGAAATCCCTGGCCACCCCTAGGCCATAAAAGGAAATACTGGTAAGAGTTATCAGTAGTTTCACGAATGTTATGGACGTCACGTCGGCATGACTTATCAAGCTATTGGGGTCTGACGTTTACCACCCCTAGGCAAGATATGCGACATATCAGACGAAAAGACCGGACTGTACGGTAAGTGTTACTGGTTGGATTCACAGGAGCGTGAGCGGGCTTGCTCGTCGATCTTCTGATCGCTCAATATCTGGGTGGCTGTTATGTTTAGCAGACCGATTGCGGCTTGTGGGTGCTTCATATGATCATCATCTGCTGCCGGCATATTGACGAGTCTTTAGAGTCCTACACAGAGGTTTCCTGGCTCAAGCGAAACGAAATAGGAGCGCATATGAGATATGTGCGGGACCGAGAATAATGCGTGTATGTGATACCGTATTCTATTCTCGCGATGAATGTATCGAATGGTTGTATGCGATATAACCTGTTATCGAATCAAGGATTGATTCGATAAGTCGATACATTGGATACTAGTCGGTTATATGCGACATGACCGGATCATTGAATCAAGTGTTGATTTAATGATTTAATGTATAATTATATATTTGATATATTACTTTGCATTAACTAGTATTGGTTCACTTTAAATGGATTTTCTCACTTGAAATGCACAAGTTGTATATGCGATATATTTTTGTGCACTTGTTTGTATCATGTTTGATGATACATGATAGTTTGGGTGTATGTTTAGTTTAAACCATGGTTATGTTAATGGTTAGGGTTTTTATTTACTTATTCATTTATTTATTTATTCATTTTAAAAGATAAATATAATGGTGGCTTATTTTGTTTCTTTCATGAAACTTCATGAAGTGTTGAAAGCTTGACCATTTTGTTTGTTTCCTTTAACCTAACCATTCAACCTAACCATGGTTTATTCTCTACACCTAACTATGGTTGCCATTATGATAAGTATCATATTATTTCCTATTTTAAAATAACTTATCATATTCTTTTCTTCTTCTTCTTCTTCATCATCAAGAAGAAAAACTTGCAACCTTTAATGGCAACTTGAGAAAAAGAGTGAGAAATCCAATTCTAAAGTGAACACACATCCTATTTCTTCATCCTATACCACTTGCCAAGTAGTATACGGTGTTTCTTCACAAGTTTCATGGCTTGGTGAAGTTGGAGCTTGATCTTGTGTTGCCTCGACGTAGATCATCTTCGGCATCAAAGTCGACGACCTAGCCCGATCATTTCTTCGATGAAACCACCGCGAGAGTCCGGGATCCGATGGGTACAGTGGAGGGACTTCATCATGGAGCTATGGAGGTGGAGGACCGGATCTACAAAGGTTGTATTTTCGTTCACTCTTAGTTAAAGCCGTTAACTTTCTTGCATCGCTTAATTATCTAGTTAACGATCCGTATTAGGGTTTGTTGGCACATAAAAAATTTGAATTGGGCATGTTTGATCTGTTGTGAGACTTCATTCGTGTGCCTAGGAACCCTTCAGTAATGACGGGACCCAGTGGCGAATGCGGATGGCATATACGTACATCAGTATATTTTCGTTCTTTGTGGTGTGATCCATTGATGGGACTGCATTGATTCGGATCAATGCAAGTTAAACAAACCTATTCTGATGTTGTGGGAACACTTTTCAAAAAGATGTTATTCCAAGGATGTTCACTTTTGTTTTGCACATTGATTTTCGGTTATGAATATCCAGCACCTCAGTCGACGAGGCAAGGGCCGAGATCCCTTCACCGGGAGTGACCCCTTGGACAGAAGTTTGGGTCAGGGCATTAACTTCACTATAGCCGATTACTTTTGCTTTGCATCGTGGTATTTAGTTGGAATATCCTGCACCTCATTCTACGGGGAAAGAGCCGAGATCCCTTCACCGGGAGTGACCTCTTTACCAAAGGTTTTCGTCACTATATTTTTAAAAGCTATCCGTTCCTTCAACGATATCAAGTTCATTACGTTAAAGGTTTTTGCCAGAAACAATTCGTAGCCCTCCATCGTTTCATATGGATAGTCAATAGTATTCAAGCTGTGTTTGTTGGCCAAAGTCAAGGAACAGTGTTTGGTAGCTGTTGGTTATTCATATGCAGCATAGATAGATGCGTTGGTTTGGAACAGTCGTACTGCCTTGTTGGCCAAAGTCAAGGGTAGGTACGGGTGGATTCAAATCAACCTGGAGAATGACGGGTAGAACTTGACATATGACTTATGATTTGTTGGCCAAAGTCAATGTCATAAGAGCATGGGGTAAAAATCACATCGGGAGTTTCTAAAGAAACTGAAACTTGCCAGATATGCGCATACCTTCTGGAGTGTGATACCGTGAGCGGATTCCGTCACGTTATCATGCGATGATAGTTGGATCCCGATTCCCACTGATGAGTTGGTTTACTCCTCGGGTGATCCCGACTAATTCTTCTTTCGGGTTTGGAGAAGAATTTGAGGTTACAGTGGGAGGTTTCCAGATTAGATAAAGTGATAACCATTCTGATCTAGGTTAGAGTGCACGCTGAGTGTTTCTTTTCTCTCTCTCTTTGGCAGCGACCATTGACCCGACCCTAAGACTATGACTCAGTGACAAAAATTAACCGAACCCTCTTAACACTGGCTTTTGGATTGTCAGAGTTGCAAACCTCATTGCTACTTCTACTTTTACCTTTTTTCTCCAGGACATCCCGTATTACTACGAACGTCCACTTCCATTGGACAAAACCATCGTATGGTTATATACGAACTCGAAGGGATTTATTCGAGGATGGTTTCCGGTTCTGGAGAAAACGGATAGGACTATTCAGTTGTCTTTTCCTTTTACCTTCACTTAGGTTGCGAGTACTCCTTAGTTTAGGAGATAGTACACCTATTACGCAAATTGGATTGTCTTCTTCCAAACCGTAGGCAGGTGCAGACCGGTAGGGAATGAAGAAAACCAATTAGCATAACGATGGTGTACAGAAGGTATTAAGTAAAGTCATATCAAGGGATTAGTAAGAGGGCAAAGTAAATTGCGACTGTTATTCACGACCAAACCAGGTATTTCATTATCACTCCCACTTCACCTTTGTATTTCTCTAGGACACTCCGTATTACTACGAAGATCCACAGTTTATTGGATACTCCATCGTATGGTTATATACGAACTCGAAAGGAACTTGTTCCAGTTCGGGGATGGATTCTGGTTCAGGAGAAATAGGAATAAGGTTTATTCGGTTGTCTTTTATCTTCACCTTCTCTCGCATTGCGAGTGCTCCTAGGATTAGGACAGTACACCCATTAGGCTTATTAGATAGTCTTCTTCCAAACCATAGGCTGGTGCCGAGCGGTAGGGAAGGAAGAAAACCATTTGGCCTAAAGGGGTGTGCAGAAGGTAATGACTAAAGACATATGAAGGGATGTGGAGAGATGGCATAGAAATATACAGTTACAGTTGTGAATATGATAATGGAAGAGGCATTACTAGGAATACCAGGATACCCCATCGAAACATTTCAATGTTTCAATTTCACTGTGTACTGTTAAAGGAAAACTGATTTCCCGATTAGATACTTACTCCAGGGTATGTATTTACCAGGTATGATTCTCACATCTGTATGGTTTTACAGATGATGAGTGGGAGTAAGTTATTGGGAATTAGGTGATCTTCCTCATTATTGTTAGTGTATATGCCCTAGAGGCCATTACTGTATCATACTAGTTTTTATATTACTTATTGGAAGCTTGGGATATTCACAGTTGTATATACAATCTTGCTCAAAATGGTAGTATGCTACTTAGTTTGTTTCTACTTTAATGTGTACATGTGTTTCTTTTAGCATATTATCTATACACATTAGTGGAGCCCTTAGGATCTTTGCTTGATTACCAGCGTTATGATGGCAGTCACACTCGTGGGGGCTGGGTAATCTACAAGCACATCCTTATACACGTCCCTAGTCGTGGGATTATCGAGCCAGGGCATCGATACTCCGGAGTAGACTAGCGTATGCGCTTCTCATCCCAGTGCGGGAGGCGGTTTATCCCACAGCCGTCAGTACGTCGTACTTGAGATAGTATACGGGTGCTCGTTAGGCTACGAGTACACTAGACAGGACTCGTCGGGAACTGTTGGTTGGTATTATACCTATCGTCAGTTATCAGTTCCCAGGTGACATGAGTACAGCTTAGTCCGCTGACTTGACACTGTCACTTCGCCTCAAGTGTGTTCCCACTGTACTTTGACTACTACCCTACCACGGCTCAAAAGAGTCGTGCAAACAGGTAGTAGTTGGGTGCAGTCCCGAAGCACTTGGAGGCAGTGACGGTTAGACAGGATTCGTCTCTCCCGGTATTGGGGGTTGACATCGCGCTGTGTCTAGGAGAGCCATTACACGAGTAGTCCCTGGCCAGGGCAAGCGAGATATACTGGTAGGTTTCCAGTGTTATCTCAGGGTGTTCTGGGCTTCACTCCGACACGAATTGTACCGCTATTAGGGGACTGACGTTTACCGCCACCTAGGCTCGCCATGTGATGTATCAGACGAACAGACGGGACTGTACGGAGACTGTCACATTCAGGCTCAGTAGGAGTTCAGATGGGGTTCACCTCGTCAGTCTTCTTATCGGCATCTACCTGGGGATCGTTACGTACAGCTAGTGCCGCTTGCGGTCTGTGGTTAAACCCACTGCCAGCGTAGTGTCGGATCTTTAGAGTCCCACACAGAGGGCTATTCGCCTTTGGGCAAAATGAGTAGAGGTCACATGGTTTTGGACAGGGTTCATTCACATCCACGCACTTGTGCACGTTTGTTGTCCGGACAGCTTATACTAGCGGGCTTTGGTTTAAGCCGGATCCTAGTATATGATTTGGGATTGGTTTTATCTCTTTATGTTCGTGTTCCTCGGAACATGAACGCGGGTGTGTATGCACAGTTGATTGAGGCGGAGGAAGAGATTTTTCATTAGGGTTTTGGAACGGGTGTGTATGCACAGTTGACAGTCGTCTTTTTCCAAACCCTAATCATCTTGTGATTTATTAATTAATGATATTAATTAAATGAAATTGTGTCATGGTTGGGCTTGTTGACTTGTTGACCAAGGTTGACTAGTTGACTAGGTTTGAAACTTTGACCATTATCATTAGCTTTTTAGATGCTCTTTGATCTTTGCAAAATCATTTATGGTGATATGATAATGGTCCATTCAAACTAACCATCACCTTTTCATTTTTGATTAATATTATTTTTGATAAATCACTTATATTTGGTTATGGTTGTAAAAAAACCATTTTCATTCTATCATATTCACTCTCTCTCCTCTCTTCTTCTTCCTCCTCCTCTAGTTCAAGGAGATTCATTCCCATGTGTTGAGAAACCTCTCCTTGAGATAAAAATACCCTAAGCCACTCTCTACTCACTCTAGGGTTGAAGGTCTAGCAAGCCAAAGACCTTAGTTCTCTCAAAGTTCGAGAAAGGAGCCCAAGGTTGAACCCTCAGGTGGATCCATCTTTGACGAAAGAAGGCGACGAAGAAAGCACCATCCAACCTCTACAAAGGTTTCAAGAAGAAGGAGTTCAAGTGAGGTATAACACCTTTTCCGAGTAGCTAACTCTCTTTATCTTGGTAGCTAGTTTTGTTTAGAAAAGATCCCGACTTTTGTTAGTCCATGTTGCCTAGTGCGCTAAAAATTTGATTTTTATACCGTTTCCGCCTCCCCGTAAGAACCAAGGTCGGCAACGTGGACTTACTGTTAGTTGTATGTATGCCCTAGAGGCCAGTATTGTACAGATTATGTATATTATATTGGATGCTTGGACATATATAGAGATGACTTTCTTGCTCGACATGATAGTATGCTATCTGGTTGCTATTTATCTTAACATGTACACTAGTCTCTTTATACTGTCTTATAGTTACATGTTAGTAAAGCCCTTAGGATTTGTACTTGACTACCTGGACTATGATGCAGATCATACTAGTGGGGACATGGTAGTCCATAAGTACATCCTTCAAGGTCCCTAGTCGTGGGTGTATCGAGACGGGGCATCGATATACCAGAGTAGACTAGCGTATACGCTTCTCGACCCATGTGATGGGCGATGGATGATCCCATATCCATTGGTGTTTGACATCAGAGATGGTATACGGGTGCTCAGTGGAGACTGAGTACACTGGACGGACTCGCCGATAACTCCCAGATGGTATTATACCTCACGTCAGATGGCAGTTCTCAGGTGACACTTGTACAGGTTAGTCTGTAGACCCGAGATCGTCATAGAGTCTTGTGTGATTCCCACTGTGCTTTGATCTCCACCTTACCACGTCCATGAGGGCGTGCAAAACGGTGGTCTTTGGGTACAGTCCCGAGTCAAATGGAGGCAATGAGCGATAGGAGGGGTTTCGTCTCTCCCGGTATTGGGAGTTGATGTTGCGCTGTGCTCGATTGGCCGTAACAGGGAAGTCCCTGGCCAGGGCTGATCAGAGATTTGTTGGTAAGTGTTACCAGTAGTTTCTCGACCCGTTACGAGCCTCACATCAGCACGACTTATCGGGTTATTGGGGTCTGACGTATACCACCCCTAGACTTGATATGCGACATATCAGATGAAGAGACCGGATTGTATGGTAAGTGTTACTGGTCGGATTCGCAGGAGTGTGAGCGGGCTAGCTCGTCGATCTTTTGATCGCTCAATACCCGGGTGGCCGTTATGTTTGGCAGACCGCTTGCGGCTTGTGGGTGCTTGATATGATCATCATCTGCTACCGGCGTATTGACGAGTCTTTAGAGTCCTACACAGAGGTTTCCTGGCTCAAGCGAAACGAAATAGGAGCGCATATGAGATATGTGCGGGACCGAGAATAATGCGTGTATGTGATACCGCATTTCATTCTCGCGATATATGTTTCGATTGGTCATATTCGATATGACCTAGTTATCGAATCATTGATTCGATAAATCGATACATTGGATTCTAGTCGGTTATGTGTGACATGACCGGATCATTGAATCAAATGTTGATTTAATGATTTAATGCATAATTATATATTTGATATATTGCATTGCATTAACTAGTATTGGTTCACTTTAAACGGATTTTTCTCACTTGATGCACATTGTATATGTGATATGCTTTAGTGCACTACTTTGTATCATGTTTGATGATACTTGATCATATAGTTAAGTTTATAGAATTAATCCATGGTTAATTTGATAATTAGGGTTTTGCATATTCATTTATTTATTTGTTTGTTTATTTATTTATTTGAAATGGATTAAGATAAGAATGGTGGCTTTATTTGTTTTATATTGAAGCTTCATGAAGCTTTGACTTTGCTAACCATCCTTATCTTCATGCTTAACCCTAACCCATCCAAGTGACCATGGTTAATTCTCTACACTTAACCCTATTTCAAGTTATGATAAGTATTTGATTTAAATTTATTTTTATCACAAGACTTATCATATTCTTTTCTTGAGCTCATCTTCTTCTTCTTCTTCAAGCTTGCTACAACAATGGCAACTTGAGATCTAGTGAGATAAATCCAATTCTAAAGTGAACCCACCTCCTATTTCTTCACCCTCTACCTCTTGCCAAGTTGTTTTGGGTGTTTACTTCACAAGTTTCACAAGTTTGTGAAGTCGGAGCTTGAGTTTGTGCAACCTCGACGTAGATCGTCTTTGATACAAAGCCGACGACCTATTCCGCTTGTTTTCCCGATGAAGCCGATGATCGAGTCGAGGATTCATGATGGACAGCGAGGACATGACCACGTGGAGCTAAGGAGGCGGAAATCCGGATCTACAAAGGTTGTAGCATCTCAACTTTAGTTAAATAGTTAACTAGTTTTCCGTTTCGCCTAAACATCTAGTTTAAGATCCGTAGTCTAGGGTTTCTCGGCACAAAAAATTTTAAATTGGCATGTTCGATGCCTTGTGAGACCTCACTAGAGTGCCTAGGAACCTTTCACTTACAGTGGTATCAGAGCCTAACTAAACATAAACTAGCTAGGTAGTGAAAGTGTATGGAAGTTTGATCGGAAAAATCGAAAAACCAAAATATCAAAACCCTAACTTTCTGTTAAAATTTTTCCTGTTCAAAATAAAATATATCATACTCCAAAAATCGTCTCAGGGTTTTGTGAAGAAAGCCACCAAACCCGGTCTAGTGAATCGACCAAAGAGCCGCGGTTCCGCGGCAATAGCAAGCTATTGCCGCGCAACCGCGGCCGAGTTGACTCGGTTCTGGGTCTAGTTTGGTGCAGTGTTCTTCTGGCATGATTTTGGGATTTTTAAGATGGTTTATTTCAGCCCAGATTTTCCAGAAAAGAAATTTGTATTTGGGGGCCTATAAATCCGTATTTTCTTATCGAACTTCAATACACTTTGACTACAGGGTTATATCTGTGATGTTTTTTTTATGTATTGAACGTCGGCTAATCGCTATATGTCGATTAGTGGGGGTTATAAATATCTGTGATCTGTGTTTGATGATGGTATGTGTATATGAATGCGTTGGATTGTCGCGGGTGAATAGCCGGGGTGGATGTGAGATGAGTTTTTCTTTTTCTTTCATTCATGTAATATGTAAATTGATGTAATATTATTTGTATGGCCGCACAACCGGGTCGGGGTTGTAGCCGTCATTGTATAATTCTTTTTACTGTTTTTGCTCCTAGGATAGACCCATGGAGGGGGTGCATAAACTACCGGGTATCTCGAAGTGCCGAGTGGCCTACTCACGGTGTTGAGAGAGGTTGCTTCGCTTCGGGTACTTGGCGGGTAGTTTGCCGCACCCGTAGGGGTCTTGGGTGGGGTTTTGGCTATTCACCACGACCGTGTAATCCGCTTATCGTTGCAGGCTCGAACGGATTGCGGATTCCTAGTATATCCAATGTATTCATCTGTGATCTGTAATGTCTATCATTGCTATATATTTATATATAATAACTATTTAGGCGTTGCTTATGTTTTTCAGCCGCGCTAGCCCAGCCCCCGCTCTGTCGTTAGTTAAGTAACCTAACGGGTGATGACGGGGCCCCGTGGCGAATGCGAATGGCATAAGCATACGTCATATTTTGGTTGTTTTCTGCAATGGTAGGATTAATTGATGGGACGCATTAAAAGAACTAATGCAAGAAAATAAACCAAGCAAAAGTCGATTGGAACACTTTGAAAACCACTCGGTTCTTTTCAAAACTAAACTTTTAAATGCGGAGATTGAGCCACTCCTTTTAAAAGCTATCTCGTTCCATCGATTATATCAAGTTCACTACGTTCACGGTTTCGCCAAAACCATTCGTAGCCCTCCATCATTTCAGTTAAATATTCGGTAGTATTCAAGCTATGTATTTTGACCTCACGCCAAGGCATAGTGATTGGTAGCTGCCGGATATTTATCTGTTGCATAGATAGAATGCGTTGATTTGAGACAGTCGTACTTCCATTTTGGCCTACGTCAAGGGTAGGTACGGGTGGGTTCATATTAACCTGGATAATGATGGGTAGAACTTGACATGTGACTTATGACATTTTGACCTCACGTCAAGGTCATAAGAGCATGGGGCAAAAATCACATCGGGAGTTTCATAAGTACTGAAACTTGCTAGCGTTGCATACCATTTGGAGAGTGATGATTCTGGTAGGATTCCTTCAGTTTTATCACGCAATGATATTTGGATCCCGATCCTACTGTGAGTATATGCTACTCCTCGGGAAATTTCTCACTTAACGATCAATGCTATAAACCTAGTAGGTGTCTAGAAAGGTGTTAGCGGGGCTACGCCCCAAGGGAAAAGAGGTTATTTAATTAAGGAACTTCGCGAAAGCGTTGGAAAACCTCCCTCGAAGTACCAACACTAGCCTGGCTGAACGGTTAAGCAAGTATTGTGCGGTGAGATTGATCCCGACTAATTCTTCCTTTATGGTTTGAGGAGGGATTCGAGAGACAGTAGGAGCCATCCTGTTTAGACAAATTAAAAACCACTCTAAACTTGCAAGAGCATCATGCTAAAGTGTTTCTTCTCTCTCTCCTAATTGCAGCGACCAAACATCATGACTGGACTTAAGTTACTACTAGATAAAAACATACTGACAGGGCCAAACTACAAAGATTGGCTCAGGAATGTCAAGATGGCAATCACTTATGATAAGTTGGGGTATCTTCTTACCACCAAAGCTCACCCTGTCCCAGGTCCCAAAACCAGCGTCGCGGATAGAGAAATCCGTAAGACCTGGGAAATCGACTGCGCGAAGGCCAAGTGCCTCGTGCTTGCCTCTATGGACAACGAACATCAGAGGAGGCATGAGAATATGGACCTCGAATTCATATTTCTCCATACAAAAGAACTGTATGGAGAGCAATCTCGTATCGCAAGATACGAAGTGTCGAAGAAGTTGTTTTCGGCAAGATTGGCCGTCGGATCATCGGTAGCGGAACACGTGCTTAAGATGATTGGCTATATAGAGGAGCTCGCGGACCTTGGGACCACGTTGGAGAATGAGCTATATACGGACTTGATTCTTCAGTCCCTTCCTTCCACTTACACCCAGTTCATCCTGAATTTCAACTTGCAAGAAAAGGAAGTTGAACTTTCAGAGCTCCTCAACATGCTGAGGAGTGCAGAGGGCACCCTACAGAAAGGTAGGGAGACATCCACTTTGTTTGTAGGAGGATCTTCCTCTTCTAAATCCAAGGCGAAAGCTAGGGGAAAGAAGAAGAAAGCCCCCGCCAAACCAAGGGGCGGTGTCAGTAAAGTGGATACGAAGGGAAAGACAAAAGCAACAAAGGTAGCGGGGAAGCTTATGGGGAAAGAAGAATGCTTTTACAGTCACAAGAGTGGACACTGGAAAAAGGATTGCAGGGCTTGGAAAGCCAGGACACAGGATCTGAAGCAGGTTGCGGCTTCAGCTTCAGGTGTGTATGTTATTGAAAACTGTCTATCAATAAACTCTACTTCCTGGGTATTGGATACCAGATCAGGATCTCATATCTGTAATTCTTTGCAGGCATTGAGAAAGCGTAGGTTTTTGAAAGCAGGTGACATGACCCTCAGAGTTGCAAATGGAGCTAGCATGGATGCTGAGGCCGTGGGGGACTATCACCTGGGTTTGTCAGATGGACAATTTTTGGTTTTGCGTGGTTGTTATTTTGTACCAAATGCAACTTGTAATATCATTTCTGTATCTTTATTATCTAAAGAAGGTTATGAATTTGCATTTATAAGTAATGTTGTGAACATTCACCTTAATCAAGTTCTGATTGGGTCAGGTACATTAAACAACGGTATATACGTATTGAACCAACCACAGATTTTCAATATCCAGAATACACACAAAAGAAAGTCTCCAGAAATCAATAAAACTTTCTTATGGCGTTGTAGACTGGGTCACATCAATGAGAGAAGGTTGATTAAGTTAAATAAAGAAGGATATTTGGATCCGTTCGAGTATCAATCTTATGCAACTTGTCAATCCTGTCTCAAAGGAAAGAAGACAAAGACTACGTTCACTGGACACGGAGTAAGAGCGAGCGAGCTCTTAGGACTCGTACACAGCGACGTGTGCGGTCCAATGTCTACGCATGTACGAAACGGTTATTCTTACTTCATTACTTTTACGGATGATTTTTCAAGGTTCGGACATGTCTTCTTAATGAAACATAAATCTGAAGCCTTTGAAAAATTCCAGGAATACAAGAATGAGGTAGAAAAACAAACAGGCAAAAGTTTCAAAACACTAAGATCTGATCGAGGTGGTGAATACTTGAGTGCCGAGTTCCTGAAATACTTAAAAGAGAATGGAATTCTCTCTCACCTTACTCCTCCGTACACTCCGCAACATAACGGTGTATCGGAGAGACGGAACCGAACCCTATTGGATATGGTAAGGTCCATGATGAGTAACGCTGAGTTACCACGATCATTCTGGAGATATGCGCTAGAATCAGCTGCATACCTTTTGAACCGAGTTCCAACTAAGACTGTGCCTACCACACCATATGAATTATGGAGTGGGAAGAAACCCTATCTTCAATACCTGAAGGTCTGGGGATGTCCAGCTTTTGTCAAAAAGCAGCATGCGGACAAACTCGAGGCACGCTCATTACTGTGCAAGTTTGTGGGATACCCAAAGAACACCAAGGGGTATCTTTTCTACCACGCAGAGGAACAAAAGGTATTTGTTTCTCGTAATGCCCACTTCCTAGAACACCAATTCTTGGAAAAGGAGATTAGTGGGAGCGCAGTAGAACTGGAAGAAATTCCAGAACCACAAGCTATTACTGAAAGCTTAGTAGAACCAGAGGGTTCGAAAGATCAGGACATTCCTATGCCGCTCCGCAGGAGTAGTAGGCAGTCTCATCCGCCCGAGAGATACTACGGTTTTCTAAAAGACGGGGATAGAGAGAATTGCATCATTGATAGTGATGAGCCTACTAGCTTCCAGCAAGCCATTCAGAGCGTTGACTCGGTAAAATGGCTGGATGCAATGCGGATCGAAATGGAGTCCATGTACACCAACAAGGTATGGACGTTGGACATTGCTCCAGATGGGGTAAAACCCGTAGGATGCAAGTGGATCTTCAAAAGGAAGATTGGTGTAGATGGACAGGTTGAGACTTATAAAGCTAGACTTGTTGCAAAGGGTTTTCGTCAAAGACCTGGTTTGGACTATGATGAAACCTTTTCTCCAGTAGCTATGCTGAAATCCATTCGGATCCTTCTTGCCATTGCTGCTTTCCACGATTATGAGATTTGGCAGATGGACGTAAAGACCGCTTTTCTAAATGGAAATTTGGAAGAGTGCGTCTATATGGACCAGCCAGAGGGTTTCATTCAGAGTGGGAGCAGCGGAAAGGTGTGCAAGTTGCTTAAGTCCATCTATGGACTAAAGCAGGCATCGCGGAGTTGGAACATCTGTTTTGATGAGACGGTCAAAGAATTTGGCTTTATCAAAAATCCAGATGAACCATGCATCTATAGTAGATTTGTAGCAAGAACTGTCGTATTCCTCGTTTTATACGTGGATGACATTCTGTTGATAGGAAATGACATTCCTATGCTACAATCTGTCAAGGGGTTCTTGTCACACAGGTTCTCCATGAAAGACCTGGGTGATGCCTCCTACATTCTGGGGATCCGGATCTATCGTGATAGATCCAAGAGAATATTATGACTTTCGTACTCCAGGTACATCGACACCATACTGAAAAGATTCAGTATGGAAGATTCCAAGCGCGGTAATCTACCGGCTTGTCACGGGACCACCCTCTCCAAAGAGATGTCTCCCAAGACTGATTTGGAAAGGGATCGCATGTCTATTATACCCTACGCTTCTGCGGTAGGCTCTATAATGTATGCGATGTTGTGTACCAGACCAGATGTGGCTTATGCACTAAGTGTAGTAAGCAGGTATCAGTCAAACCCTGGGGAGAAACACTGGATAGCGGTAAAGAACATTCTCAAGTACCTGAGAAGGACTAAGAAGATGTTCTTGGTGTATGGCAGAAAAGACCTCCAGATCGAGGCCTTTGCTGACTCCAGCTTCCAGAGTGACAAGAATGATTCCAAGTCCATGTCGGGCTTTGTCTTTACCCTCAATGGAGGGGCGGTGTGTTGGAAGAGTTCCAAACAGGAAACCGTTGCTGACTCGACTATGGAAGCGGAATATATCGCTGCTGCAAATGCCGCAAAAGAAGCCGTCTGGATGAGGAAGTTCTTGAAAGAACTTCAGGTGGTTCTGTCCATTGTTGATCCAATACCTCTGTATTGCGACAACAACGGGGCTATAGCATTAGCGAAGGAACCCAGGTCCCATCAGAAATCCAGACATCTTAAGGCGGTATCACTTGATCAGGGAGATCGTGGATCGCAAGGAGATCGAGGTTTGGAGGGTTGCTTCAGAAGATAACACTGCAGATCCATTCACCAAGGCCTTGCCCCAGACTCAGTTCGAGCGGCTGATCGAGATGATAGGTCTTCAATATGCCAGTACATGGCCTTAGTGCAAGTGGGAGATTGTTAGTGTATATGCCCTAGAGGCCATTACTGTATCATACTAGTTTGTATATTACTTAATGGAAGCTTGGGATATTCACAGTTGTATATACAATCTTGCTCAAAATGGTAGTATGCTACTTGGTTTGTTTCTACTTTAATGTGTACATGTGTTTCTTTTAGCATATTATCTATACACATTAGTGGAGCCCTTAGGATCTTTGCTTGATTACCAGCGTTGTGATGGCAGTCACACTCGTGGGGGCTGGGTAATCTACAAGCACATCCTTATACACGTCCCTAGTCGTGGGATTATCGAGACAGGGCATCGATACTCCGGAGTAGACTAGCGTATGCGCTTCTCATCCCAGTGCGGGAGGCGGTCTGTCCCACAGCCGTCAGTACGTTGTACTTAAGATAGTATACGGGTGCTCGTTAGGCTACAAGTACACATGACAGGACTCGTCGGGAACTGTTGGTTGGTATTATACCTATCGTCAGTTATCAGTTCCCAGGTGACATGAGTACAGCTTAGTCCGCTGACTTGACACTGTCACTTCACCTCAAGTGTGTTCCCACTGTACTTTGACTACTACCCTACCACGGCTCAAAAGAGTCGTGCAAACAGGTAGTAGTTGGGTGCAATCCCGAAGCACTTGGAGGCAGTGACGGTTAGACAGGATTCGTTTCTCCCGGTATTGGGGGTTGACATCGCGCTGTATCTAGGAGAGCCATTACACGAGTAGTCCCTGGCCAGGGCAAGCGAGATATACTGGTAGGTTTTCAGTTTTATCTTAGAGTGTTCTGGGCTTCACTCCGACACGACTTGTACCGCTATTAGGGGACTGACGTTTACCGCCCCCTAGGCCCGCCATGCGATGTATCAGACGAACAGACCGGACTGTACGGAGAATGTCACATTCAGGCTCAGTAGGAGTTCAGATGGGGTTCACCTCGTCAGTCTTCTTATCGGCATCTACCTGGGGATCGTTACGTACAGCTAGTGCCGCTTGCGGTCTGTGGTTAAACCCACTGCCAGCGTAGTGTCGAGTCTTTAGAGTCCCACACAGAGGGCTATTCGCCTTTGGGCAAAATGAGTAGAGGTCGCATGGTTTTGCGACAGGGTCCGTTCACATCCGCGCACTTGTGCACGTTTGTTGTCCGGACAGCTTATACTAGCGGGCTTTGGTTTAAGCCGGATCCTAGTATATGATTTGGGATTGGTTTTATCTCTTTATGTTCGTGTTCCTCAGAACATGAACGCGGGTGTGTATGCACAGTTGATTGAGGCGGAGGAAGAGATTTTTCATTATGGTTTTGGAACGGGTGTGTATGCACAGTTGACAGTCGTCTTTTTCCAAACCCTAATGATCTTGTGATTTATCAATTAATAATATTAATTAAATGAAATTGTGTCATGGTTGGGCTTGTTGACTTGTTGACCAAGGTTGACTAGTTGGCTAGGTTTGAAACTTTGACCATGATCATTAGCTCTTTAGATGCTCTTTGATCTTTGCAAAATCATTTATGGTGATATGATAATGGTCCATTCAAACTAACCATCACCTTTTCATTTTTGATTAATATTATTTTTGATAAATCACTTATATTTGGTTATGGTTGTAAAAAAAACCATTTTCATTCTATCATATTCACTCTCTCTCCTCTCTTCTTCTTCTTCCTCCTCTAGTTCAAGGAGATTCATTCTCATGTGTTGAGAAACCTCTCCTTGAGATAAAAATACCCTACGCCACTCTCTACTCACTCTAGGGTTGAAGGTCTAGCAAGCCAAAGACCTTAGTTCTCTCAAAGTTCGAGAAAGGAGCCCAAGGTTGAACCCTCAGGTGGATCCATCTTTGACGAAAGAAGGCGACGAAGAAAGCACCATACAACCTCTACAAAGGTTTCAAGAAGAAGGAGTTCAAGTGAGGTATAACACCTTTTCCGAGTAGCTAACTCTCTTTAGCTTGGTAGCTAGTTTTGTTTAGAAAAGATCCCGACTTTTGTTAGTCCATGTTGCCTTGTGCGCTAAAAATTTGATTTTTATACCGTTTCCGCCTCCCCGCAAGAACCGGGGTCGGCAACGTCGACTTACAATTATATCGGAATTCGTTGTAATTGGTGATATTTGAGGAAATCTCCTGGGTTGTTTGCCGGTCGGCAAATATTTGGTTTTGAATATCCTCTGTCATGCACCAATTTCAAATTGATATATCTGTACGTCTATTTTCATAGAGTGAGATATACTTTTTTGAAATTATGTCTACGACATTTACCTATATCAGTGGATGGTTAGGTAAGGAGCATTAAACAGCGGTGTAATTCTTCTTAACCATAAGTACAGTTTTCAACCTACGACACACAGTGAATGAGTTATCAGACTCAAGGGACTTATACAGAGTATTATATGTTGTCCAGTGTCTATTAGGACAGAGGGGTTGGTCCTCGTACTAGATTCTGTTTACTTATGACTTCTCTGGTTCTTAGACATGTGTTTCGTAGAAACACAAGGTCTGAGTTTTGAGAAGTTATAGGTATAAGAATAGAGTAGAGAACCAGGTGTTGCAAGTATCGGGATTCTTCAAGGTGATCGAAGATGTAGATACTTGTATGTGGTATTCAGTTGATAGTAATGACTAAGAGAACTTGCTTCTCTTTCAGGTTACTCATAATTGGAAGCATTCCTAAGTTGAGTAACGCTGATCGGCCTCTTTCCATTTTAGTTGTCATGCACTGGGGACAGCTGCATGATTTGAATCTGGTTCAATTAAATCAGTGCTTCTGGTCCTATATTGGATATAGAACAGTTCGTATCTTAACGATGTTAAGGTACGGGGAGTTGTCCGGCTTATGATTAAAACCAGACTCTGGATAACTCAAGGCACGTTTCTGTAATGATTGTTTGTGGGTTGACCCAGGCTATGACGAGGGTTGACTTTCTACCATCTGGAAGATCAATAGTGATATTGTTCTAGACTCGCCACAGTTTTAATAAAAATTGATTTTTTCAGAAAACAGTAGTGGGAGTATGGTAGAACTGGAAGTGATTCCAGAACCACAAACGATTACTGAAGATTTGATAGGAACCTAAAGATTCAATCTGGTTTGACATTCCATTGGCCACTCCGCAGATATGGTGGGTAACCTCAGGCACCCGAGAGGTACTCCGGTAGCCTCAAGGACGGTGGAAGGGAGGTTCTTGTTTACCCAGATTTGCCATTATTGTTGTTCCAGACTGTGAGACCCGGCAGGAGGATGAGTATAGCGTCGTTCTAAACTAGTTTTAGAAGTGTACGTGTATATGACTCTGCCAGAGGGTTGTCGTGGTCAGTGGGAGCAGCGGAAGCATTGGTGGACAAGAGGCTTATGTCTATTTATAGACTAAAGAAGATATAGCGGAGATAGATCATCCATTTCTGATGTGACAGTCATAAGTTTGACTTCAACAGAATAGGGGATGGTTCTGTTAAGAAGGTGGTAGCATGTGATGTCCTGATATTTGGATGACATACACAGAGTAGGAAAGGAAACTCCTATACTACGACCGGTTAAACTTTGGTTGTCACACAGTGGTTTCTCCACTTGGGACTTGGATATAATATTTGACATTCTGGTTACTGGATCTATGGTTTTAGATCTAGATTTGGGAAGTATCCCAATCTGGGTACTTAGACAGCATTCTATGAGTATTTAGAATGGTCGACAACTGGCACGGTAGTATACCTGCAGGTGATGGAGTCACCCTCTCTAAAGGTGTCTTAAAGACTAAAGTAGAGAGGGATGTGCATGATTAGCAGATCACTTGCTTAGGCAATTGAGTCAATCATGAGATGTCAAGTACCACACCAGATGTTGTTCTTATAGTAGATGCAATAAATTGATATTGATCCAATCCTGGAGAAACAATCGGAAGCAGCTTTAGAACATAAGTGGATGTTCTAGGGATATGATAACGACAGACTCGTTCAGAAGACAGTTATCATTCCAGGCTTCCAAGATGACCTGGACGACAGGGTGGCCGTCAGAGTTATAGTTTTCCCTCTGACGAGGGGCAGTATTTTGGACAGGTGTTCCAGGTGGATACTGAGGGAGGCATGGCGCAGGATACTGATTGAGTTCAGTTAATGATACAGTCTAAGAAGTTTGGATTTGGAGTTCATTTATGAGCTAGGTCTTATCAGACATCCAGACAATCTAAGACAGGTATTGCTCATTTCGGGAGATGGTTTTCTTCGCAAACTTGAGATATAGAGAGACATAGAAAGAAACATCAAGGTGGATCCACTCACTGAGGCTATTCCTCAAACGCAATAGTTTCGCAAACGAGCTTTGTGAGACTGACTAGTAGAGGAGTTGGGTGTTCGGTATCACACGGGCTGTGAGTATGCGACATCGCAATAATTAGCCTTGAGTGCAAGTGGGAGATTGTTGGATATAGTGCCCTCAGAGTCAATTATTGGATCACAGGCACGTGATTGCAATGATTGAGGGAGGACCTCTGCCTGTAGGACAGTCTTACTCGAGATGATTGTATGCTATCTGGTTTATCTTTATTATCGTGTGCTGCTTTAGGTGACCTGACATGTCACTATTACACGTTGATAGAGCCCCTAGGATTCTTGCTTGACGGCCAGCAGTATGAGGGCGATCATATACGTGAGAACTGGTAGTCTATAAGCACATCCTTAAATGGTCCCTAATCGTGGGAGTTTCGAGGCAGGGCATCGATACTCCAGAGTAGACTAGTGTATACAGTCGAGACCCCGACGAGGGGCAGTGGCCGGTCTCACAAGCCACTGGTGTCAGTTGGTTCACCTAAGATGTATGCAGGTGCTCATTGGGTTATGAGTACACCGGACAGGACTCGCCGGGAACCTGCTAGTTGGGATTATACCAGACGTCAGATAGCAGTTCCCTGGTGACATGTGTACAGGTTAGTTCATCGACCTGAGGATCGTCATTTGTCTCGTGTGAGTTCCCACTGTACTTTGATTATTACCCTACCACGCTCAATGGAGACGTGCAAATAGGTTTTAGTTAGGTACAGTCCCGAGCCATATGGAGGCAGTGAGAGGATCTTCAGGGGTTCGTCTCTCCCGGTATCGGGGGTGAGGTCGCGCTGTGTCTAGGAGAGCCATTACACAAAGCCCTCGGCCAAGGCTGTAGATTTACTGGTAGGTATTCCAGTAGTATCTCAGGGTGTTCTGGGCTACACTCCGACATGACTTGTACCGCTTTTGGGTTCTGGGCTACATTCCAGTAGTATAACTCTTATAAGAAAGAACGGAACCAACGTTCCCCAGCACAGTATAACATGCGGGTTCGGTCAATACATCCATATTATTATCTTTATTAAGGCATGAAATGGTCGCTACCTGGAGAGAGAGAGAAGAAAACACTTTAGCGTATGCTCGTGCAAGATCAGATTGGTTATTATCTTATCTAATCAGGATGGCTCCCACTGGTTTTTATCAAATCTTCCTTCAAACCCTAAAAGGAAAGACTAGCCGGGATTAATTACACACTACAAGTTTGCCAATCTTTCAGCCAGGCCAGTGTCGGTACTTTGAGGGAGGTCCCCCGTGCTTTCGCACGAACCTAATTAATGTAAACCTCGTTTTCCCAGAGGCGTAACCCCGTTGACACCTTTCTAGACACCTACTTGATCAGCTAATTGCAATGTGCAAAACATTCCCAGGAGTAACTCTTACTCGCAGTGGGTATCGGGATCCAACTATCTCATAGAAGGTATGCAATCTCATTGCAAATTTCAACACTTGAAATTCCCGATAATATTTTGCCCCTAGCGTCCTATGACCTTGACAAAGGCCAACAAATCATAGCATGCTAGTCAAGTTCAACCCGTCATTTCTTGATTGAATCAAACCCACCCGCACGGCCCTTGACAAAGGCCAACAAGGTCGTACGACTACCCTGAAACAATCTGCATCATATGCATAAGCAGATAATCACTATTCAGCTACCGCACACTACGTCTTGACAAAGGCCAACAAACGCAGCACGAATACTAAACAGTTCTTATCTGAAATGACGGAGGGCTACGACAGGTTTTTCTGAAAACCTATTGCGTAATGAACTTGATATCGTTTTAGAATCAAATGAAGTTTTAAAATGGAGTGATTTTGAGGCTTTTCTAGTTTTGCTAAAGGGGTCACTCCCGGTGAAGGGATCGTCGGCCCTTTCCTCGTCGAATGAGGTGCGGGATATATCATTTATATCACTGTGCAAAGCAGAAACTATAGAAGCAATCAAAAGCAGACCGAGTGTGTAGCATCTGTCAGTTATTGCTAAAGGAGTCACTCCCGGTGAAGGGATCTCGATCCTTTCCTCATCGAATAAGGTGCAGGGTATATCATATATACCGCTATGCAAAGCAAGAACTGTAGCTACCTGTTATGTTTAAAATCTGATTCTACAACATCTTAGGTTTCTTTTCTTTCATTAATCACATTAATGAAGTCCCATCATTTAAATACCTAAACATCACAGATAAATACGACGTACACTTATGCCATCCGCATTCGCCTCGATGTCCTCTCATGCACCGTTAGGTTAGGTAACTAACGACAGAGCAGGGCAGGGCTAGTGCGGGTGCAAAACATAAGTAACGTCTATATAATATATCATATATACTATATACTGTATCCATCACAGAACATCACATGATCACATCACAGATATCGCAGCAGAAGAAACATATGAAATATTGGATATACTAGGACGTCCGTGTTTTCAATACGAGCCAGTATAAAACACGGATTCCACGGTCGTGATGAATAGCCAATCCCACACCCCTAGACCCCTACGAGAGCGGCAAGCAACCCTGCCAATTCTAGGGTTAGGAGACCCGGACTCGACTCCTCAAGTTGGTCTCCCACTGGACCCCAGAACCCGGTTACTTGTGCTCCCCTCCTTGGGTCTGTCCTAATGCGGAAAAGTAAATAATATACAAAAGGTGACAACTTCCGCAACCTGGAAGTGCCCCAAATAAAAGAATATTACATACAAGTTTTTACATGAATGAAAATGAAAAACACTCATCTCACATAAAAACCCCCGGCTATTCAAACATGACAATCCAATATAACATATCCAGCAACACATAACATCACTTGTCATCAACGTAAGTAAATATGCGCATCCCAATTGTCGTTGACATATAGCAACGAAACCGGCGATATCACATATTACACTTACGATCACAGAAAAAAAAAGTGTAAAACTACAACAGTTGGAATCCGCAACCTCTTTAGACATCGCATGCCTAATCAAATGAAATACTTAGACATCACATGCCTAACAGTTATAAACCCAGCATTTTAGTCTCATTATCGAAAACTCTTTTCAATATCAAGTGAAACTAAACCGCTAGATTTATAACATTCATTCAGTTATCTCATAACTTTTGTGAATTCCAATTATAGTATCACATTCCAGATAAACAGAAAATGTTAAACTTTCCGATCGAACAGTCGAATACCCAAGTTTTCCCGATACAGCTCAACACATGAAATAAGTCTAGAAACATTAAGTTCGGGCCTCAGTACCAATGGTCCAGCCGTAGAAGGGTCAAGCCAACGCCTCACATGTGGCACGCCGTACTGCCCCAAACCCGAAGGTTCAAAGGGCAGTTCAAGACGGTCACATAATCGAGTTAAGATTTGTTGTCTTCTAGAGGGTCCATCGCGTTACTTGCACTACTTAGAACGTCGTTAAACTACGGAAAAATGCAACACTTGGAAATTTCCCGACAGGGAAAAAATTGGGTATTTATATCCTGTCGAACCTTTTTAACATATTCTAAAAATTATCCGGAAAAACACAAAGACGAAATTTGATAATCCGATCGAAACAAAGAAGCTCTAAAACACCTCAGAAAATTCAACTCTTGAATAAATATTAAAATTACCCATAAAACTCAGCTTCTGGAAAATTGAATTACTGTGCAGAGTAGGAGGGCTAACGTCAAAGTTTAGCCGCGGAACCGCCGCCTAAGCTGGCTTAGGCCGCGGTTCCGCCGCGTATTACACTGTTCATTGAAAAAAAAATTGCACCGTAATTCTTAGAATTCCCTGCTGAATTTTTTAAGCATTTTTAATATTGAAAAATCCCAGATTTTAGAAAAAGTCCAGAGAGCACTTGGGTTTTAGGGTTTCGGGTTCGTTCGGCTTTCAAACGTCGTCTAGACTTCGTCTAAGGCTCTAGCTAGGCTCTGATACCACTGTAGGGTTCCTAGGCACACTATAGAGTTCACACAAGGCATCAACCATGCCAATTTAAAATTTTATGGGTGCCGAGAAACCCTAATACGGATCGTCGGCTAGAATTCTAGGCGATATGTGAATCTAGTTAACAACTTAACTAAAAGAAGAGAGCTACAACCTTTGTAGATCTGGTTATCCACTTCCTTAGCTCCATGTAGGCATCCTCTCACTGTCCATCTCGAATCCCGAACTCAAACGTCGGCTTCATCGGAGATTTAGGCGGACTAGGTCGTCGGCTTCGTGCCGAAGATGATCTACGTCGAGGCATCACAAGTTCAAGCTCCGACTTCACAAATTTGTGAAACTTATGAAGAAAACACCCAAAACAACTTGGCAAGAGGTAGAGGGTGAAGAAATAGGAGGTGGGTTCACTTTAGAATTGGATTTCTCACTTTGGTACTCAAGTTGCCATTAATGGCATCAAGCTTTTTCTTTTGAAGATGAAGAAGAAGATGAAGCTAGAATTATGATAAGTGTTGAGTTAAAAAGAATAATAATTCAATACTTATCATAAGCTAACTAAGGTTAAGTGTAGAGAATAGACCATGGTTACTTGGATGAGTTAGGGTTAAGCATGAAGACAAGAATGGTTACAAAAGTCAAAGCTTCATGAAGCTTTAACTTAAAACAAAGAAAGCCACCATTCTCATCATAATCATTTTCAAATAAATAAATAAATAAATGAATATGCAAAACCCTAATCAACACTTAACCATGGTTTTAATTCTTTACACTTAACAAAATGATCAAGTATCATCAAACATGATACAAATATGTGCACAAAAGTATATCACATATACTTCTTGCACATTAAGTGAGAAAATCCATATAAAGTGAACCAATACTAGTTAATGCAATGCAATATATCAAATATATAATTATACATTAAATCATTAAATCAACACTTGATTTAACGATCCGGTCATATCGCATATAACCGACTAGTATCCAATGTATCGGCTTATCGAATCAATCCTTGATTCGATATCTAGGTTATATCGAATATAACCATTCGATACATCCATCGCGAGAATGAAATACGGTATCACATACACGCATTATTATCGGTCCTGCACATATCTCATATGCGCTCCTATTTCGTTTCGCTTGAGCCAGGAAACCTCTGTGTAGGACTCTAAAGACTCGTCAATACGCCGGTAGCAGATGATGATCATATCAAGCACCCACAAGCCGCAAGTGGTCTGCTAAACGTAACGGCCATCCGGGTATTGAGCGATCAGAAGATCGACGAGCTAGCCTGCTCACACTCCTGTGAATCCAACCAGTAACACTTACCGTACAGTCCGGTCTGTTCGTCTGATATGTCGCATATCAAGTCTAGGGGTGGTAAACGTCAGACCCCAATAACCGATAAGTCGTGCCGATATAAGGCTCATAACGGGTCGAGAAACTACTGGTAACACTTACCAGCAAATCTCTGATCAGCCCTGGCCAGGGACTTCCCTGTTACGGCCAATCGAGTACAGCGCAACATCAACCCCCAATACCGGGAGAGACGAAACCCCTCCTATCGCTCATTGCCTCCATGTGACTCGGGACTGTACCCAAAGACCACCGTTTTGCACGCCCTCATGGACGTGGTAAGGTGGAGATCAAAGCACAGTGGGAATCACATAAGACTCTATGACGATCTCGGGTCTACAGACTAACCTGTACAAGTGTCACCTGAGAACTGCCATCTGACGTGAGGTATAATACCATCTGGGAGTTCTCGGCGAGTCCGTCCAGTGTACCCAGTCTCCACTGAGCACCCGTATACCATCTCTGATGTCAAACACCAATGGATATGGGATCATCCATCGCCCATCTCATGGGTCGAGAAGCGTATACGCTAGTCTACACTGGTATATCGATGCCCCGTCTCGATACACCCATGACTAGGGACCTTGAAGGATGTACCTATGGACTACCATGTCCCCACTAGTATGATCTGCATCATAGTCCACGTAGTTAATTGAAAGAATTTAAGTTAACCTCAATCAAGACGGTATCGTTATGCAGCTAGCCAGTTAAGCACGGGTCGATCCACAGGGAGATGGTTGTGTGTCCTTTCTTGTCTTAGACGAGTCAATAAAGAATCAGTATGAGTTTGTTCAGACTATCCTATGTGTATTATTTGCAAGTATAAAGTTGTTAAGAAAAAGATACGAAATTGTAAGCTAAAGAAATCCATACTCAAAACCTTTGAGCCGAGTCTTGACCAATTGAAGCTAGAGCAATCGGCAACAACGTGGATTAGGGGATTTAAGCGCGGTATTCGTGGAATACGGCTTATTTACCCTTGTCCTTCCGTTCTTGTCTCTTGCTTTCGCCTCCGGCCAAACCGAACGCAACCGGTCGCGGTTAGGAATCACCGTTACCTTGTTAGGGTAGGGTGCCGAACGGAGCGCTTGCGTATGGTTTGGGCGGAGTTCAATGGAAAATAACGGGAAAAGGAAATGAGAAAAGAAAATCTTAACTTACAATACCGTATTTATTCTTAACAACGATAATTACATTCATTCACAAAAAAGAACCAAAAAGAGAGAACAAAAAGAAAAGAACAAAGAAAAGAAAAGATTACAAGTAATTAAGTGCATGAATATAAATTGCAAGAAAGTAAAGCAAGATAATAATAAGCAAGTAATAAAAAGCGATAAAAAGAACAAGAAACTAGAACTCAAGACAAGCATGAGATCAATAGCCAACCCTTAAACTTGCAAGCTCAATCAAGAGGTTGCAAGATCAAGAGAAGGGTAGAGAACGCATGTGAAATGAAGAGCTAATTCCATAAGAAAATATGACCTTTGAGATCAATAACTAACCCTTAACCATTCAAGCTCAATGAAGAGGTTGAATAATCAAGAGAAAGCAAGAATCTCAAGGGAAAGTTAAACAAAAGAGAATGATACAAAAGCCCTCATCTTCATTGATCTTCCACTCAAAAAGCTCTCACTACAATTTTCATGGAGACAAGATGAAGAAGAAGAAGAAAAAGACTAAATCCTAACAAAAAGAAGAACAAAAAATGGACACAAAATTGGACCCCTGGCTTAGCTCAATTCTGGAGTATTTATAGGCGGAGAACTGAAAACCTAGGGCAAGATTATCTGTCCAAATGTACTGTGCCACCTACCCCCAAAAACCCATCATCTGACAAGCCCACATTGCCGCGGATCCGCGGCCTATACCCTATATTGGCCACGGATCCGCGGCCGTATAGAGGACTTGGGTCCTCGGATTTTTGGAGCTTCCCTGGTTTTATTTTTCATTGTGTTTGAAATATTTAAACTGCACAAAATCTTCCAGAATATCTTCAGAATTCTTAGTCTAAGATTGCAATCTTTTCTTCACTTTTGACTTCTATCTCTCTCGAGCTCCGCGCACCCATTGATTCTTGTGCTGCCCCCTCGTGCTCTGTGCTTGTCCCAGACACGAATGACCACTGTCATATGTCTTGTCTCAGGAACTGGTACTCGGCACTGGACGGATATGGATGACCGGAACCCGGCTTTTATCTGCTGTCAACAGATGTTCTCCTTTTGGCGTAACTGTGGAGATTTTGTCTTGATTTGCAATATTTGGACTGGAAACCTGTACTCTGTAAATATGTAACAAACACGGATTAAAAGCACCTACCTATAAACACTCGAGCGTAAGAATGGGTGGTATAAAATGCAGTATTCTGTTATGAACAAATACCCCCAAACTTAACTTTTGCTCGTCCCGAGCAAAACCAATTATTCACAAAAATAAAATTCTAACCGCACTTTCGCAGGGAACGCGATTGCACTGAGCACGTGCAACAAGCCGTTAAACCTCTAGGTGTCCCTAGTAGGAGGAGTGTTGTCTCCTGAGGGTTTTCAGCGGATTACACCCACAAAATCCCGTCAAGCTAGTGTCATAAGTTAACAATGATTCTACTCCTACAGTTTAGTATTTACGTTAGAAACTCTATTATCCTAAGTTAGAAATATCCAACCCTAATGCTTCACACCTCCTATCTATTTAACTTTAGATCATATACGTTCCAAAAAAGTTTAGAAAGATGTTGGTATCTCCTGAGTTTTCCTTCTAAAGTGTGGTCTTAAATCAGGGATTTTTGTCAACTTTACAGAAAATACAGGTCTTATTCTTCATTTCTATCTTTTGTCCAAACATCGATTGTATACCCCTACGTGTGTGTAAATTTTGCACCACTACACTCAAGAATTCAATTCAAGTTATAATACCCTTGCCCTAATACCTAATACTACTTCTTTTCATTAAGGATGGACGGATTTGCTCACACACCTTTCATGCGACTATTAATGCTTCTTGAGGCACTAACGGCCGATTACTGAATGTGTGAACATTAAAGCGTAAATAGCAGTTTCCAGGTCTTGACTTTATTCTATTTTTTTTTCTTTTTTTTTTTCTTTTTTTTTTCAAGACCGGATATATTTCTAGGTATCCTCTACTATCCCAAGTTTCAAGGTGCGTGTAAGTGCAGTTTGTAGGGTATCTACATTCTAAATTTGAACTCGAGAAAAGAAACTATTTTTCAGACTTATCCTTCAGTAAAGCATCAATACTTTCCCTTCATCTTGACTTAACTCAAGAACTGAACTCAAGATTACCTATTTCTTAAAAAAAACTGTAAGGACGTATACTTACCAAAGTTAGACAGAATGAGGGTTATTTTTAGGGTTTTCAATTCCTAAGCCTAGAATTTAGTTATTTCTATCATATCGACTAAACTTTCGGAATAAAGATCTAAGTTACCCTATTAGCTAACTTGACGACAAAGTTTTTATATTTTGGAAAATTTTCGATATTTGTGGGTTTTTAATAAGGTATGCAAATGCAAAATATACAAATGAATGCGAAGGAAGAAAGTTTACCGAGCACACCCCCAAACTTAAACTTGACAGTGCCCTCACTGTCAGGCTACACCAATAGGGTCAAAATTGTCGGCGCTCCCTAGAAACAAATTATATACAAAACAAAAAGGAAAACAAAAATATATACAAAAAAAAGTGTCCCCCCCAAACTTAAGTAAAACAGTGTTTCCACTGTTAAGCGTTGAAATTCAGGATTAGGGGGGAAAGAGAACAGTATCAAGCTATACAAGGCCTTACACAGGCCAAAAGTTAGTACCAACCATTCAAAGATTTTATCTCGATAAAGCAGTGGCTGGTGAAAGAAGGCGTAGAGAAAAGAGATGGAGAATACGCGAGACCGTATGGAGATAGAAGTGGTATACGGTCTCGGTATATGAGAGGAAGAAGAATGGCGGAAGGGAAAAAGAAGTGGAATACGAACTTGAGGGTGGAAATGGATTGAATAAATTAGTACAATCTGTAACGATCGATGTGAAAAGATGGATTGTACTAATCTATCAATATGGCGAGAAATTGGGTCAAATCCCTCAAGATTCGTAAGAAGCCATGGGTACGCCGAACTTGGTAAACCAGACACAGGAAGTGAAAATGATACGGTTTCTTGCATGGTCGGAACGATGGAAAGGGTAGGGGGAGGTGATTGAGGAAGGGTATCAGTTAAGGTTTCGGGAGGGTGTACACAGTCAATGAAAGGAACGGGATGAATTAGAAAATCCGACTCATCAATTAAAACTGTTTCATCCTCGGTACTATCCTCAGTATTCTCCTCAAAATTTATCTCATCCATGCATTTATCATCAAAATCAAGACGCATATGAAGTTCGGGAAAAACAGTTAATGACTCGGGATGATGATTTGAAGAGACAAACTCAGCCAAATCTACGGGTTCATCATCCGAAATATTCCCGGCGTCAATATCCTTAATCAAGTGAAAATCAAAATTCTCTGACACCTCAACAAAAGCATGGATATCAATTGATTCAGGTTCTAAAGTGGAGGTGTAGAGGTTAAAAGGTTTAGGATCAGTTTCACTTGGAGGAGACCCTTCACAATCAGGTAAATCAAACACTACGAAGTCGCACAACTCATTCATCATTCTATCTTCAATTAATACATCATGTGGGATACTCGATAGACTTTCAAAACAGGAGGTGTGGGATTCAATTTGGGATGGGTAGGTTTGATTTGGAAGGGGGTACATCTCACTCTCTCCACTCAAATTCACAGCCTGTCCTGACGCCTCATCATACTTTGAAAAAGTTGGAGCTAGGTGAAAACTAGCTACCGGGTCACTAGGTTGCATGAGGGCGGCCATGGACGCATTCAAATCCATCATCTGTTGGCTTGACGCTACCCTAAAATCTTCCAACGACTGTTCCAGACTAGACATAGGTTGTGAAGGGGTTTCGGTAAAATATTCAAAGTTGTTTGGATACTGAAAACTCCCAAATGGCAGTTCTGAAGCAATGTCTAGGGAAGGTGCAAAAGTAGGGTAGGATTGGTAGGAATTGAATGGCTGGACAGGAGCAGGATCAACATTTGGATAGGAAGGTGAATGGAATTGTTGATCCCAAGAATTGGAAGTGGTGAAAGGAGTGAAAGATCGGCTACGAGATTGTTCAATACGTTCTGCAATAGACATAGGTCTTGCAGTTGCAACATGACTCGAAGAAGGGGTATCAACGTAAGAAGGGGTGAATGTATGAAATGGTTGATACGAAGTGGATTGCGGAGTCAAATTGTTCGTCCTAGACGCGTCTATCCGATCTTTCAAAGAAATTTTGGGCATGGAGGGGTCGTTCGAAGTTCGGCCAAAGCAAGAACCGTAAGAAGTAATTTCTGGTTGTGGGTACCAAAGTTCGGCAAGAGTTTTGCGAGGTGGAGTACCCATGATATGAAAAGAGAAAGAAAGAAAGGCAGAGAAAAGGAGGGGAAAAAGAATGTGATATTTTTTTTTTTTACATATTAACAGAAGAATGAAATATACACAAAAAAAGAATATTGACAAAAACAATCACGACACAAAAATACCACACACCTAATCGTTCTAGGGTTCACCTAGGTCAACTAGACCTGCTCCAGAACTTGATTGTCGAAGTAAAACTGTGTCGAGAAACAGGCTCAAGATACACTGATCACGAGGCCAGGTAAGTGCAGAGATAAGGGGAGGTTTTCCAACGCTTTCGCGAAGTTCCTTAATTAAATAACCCTTTCTCTTTTGGCGGTTTCGCCGTTAACACTTTCCTAGACACCCCGTAAACAATATACCGTTAAGCAAGGTTCTAAACACAGTTAACTTCTCCTAGTGAGCGCGAAGTCCTTAAGGCTTAAAGTCTAGTTTCTTTTAATTTTTTGTGCGGGTAAACGTTATGCTCAAGTTCGTGATTTGTGGGCCACGGAAAAGGTGATGAAATCCTTTACCGTATATTGTGGGGTTCGCTTGCCCTTAAGTCCGTATTAATTGATGCAATGCGCAATTCAATAAAAATTCTATAAAGAATCAAAAAATCGTTTTTTAGTTTAAGCGCGGCACTGCAACAAATACGGGTTAGTCAATTTTTAGCGTTTGCTAGCGAACTTGCAAAGAATCCTGCAAAGAGTAGTATATTGGAAGCGTCGGATTTGAGAAGAAGGTGTTAGTAAAGTACGTACCGTTAAGTTTTGGGTTAGGAAACCCCCGTTGAATCAAATCCGGTAAGCTTGAAAAGTTCGCTTGCGCGGGTCAAACTACCCGGATCTTTGGCACTGTACTTTGCAATCACCTTAACTTTGAATGTACACTTTGCTCCCATAATCGCAGTTTGCAAATACGCAAAAATCTGCACTCTTGCCCACAAAAATGATCAAAAAAAACAAAAAGTTTTTTTTTTTTAAATATATACAAAAAGAATATTAACCCGAATAACAAGAAAGAAAATACGCTACCGTCTCCCCGGCAACGGCGCCATTTGATTGAAAGAATTTAAGTTAACCGCAATCAAGACGGTGTCGCTATGCAGCTAGCCGGTTGAGCACGGGTCGATCCACAGGGAGATGGTTGTATGTCCTTTCTTGTCTTAGACGAGTCAATAAAGAATCAGTATGAGTTTGTTCAGACTATCCTATGTGTATTATTTGCAAGTATAAAGTTGTTAAGAAAAAGATACAAAATTGTAAGCTAAAGAAATCCGTACTCAAAACCTTTGAGCCGAGTCTTGACCAATTGAAGCTAGAGCAATCGGTAACAACGTGGATTAGGGGATTTAAGCGCGGTATTCATGGAATACGGCTTATTTACCCTTGTCCTTCCGTTCTTGTCTCTTGCTTTCGCCTCCGGCCAAACCGAACGCAACCGGTCGCGGTTAGGAATCACCGTTACCTTGTTAGGGTAGGGTGCCTAACGGAGCGCTTGCGTATGGTTTGGGCGGAGTTCAATGGAAAATAACGGGAAAAGGAAATGAGAAAAGAAAATCTTAACTTACAATACCGTATTTATTCTTAACAACGATAATTACATTCATTCACAAAAAAGAACCAAAAAGAGAGAACAAAAAGAAAAGAACAAAGAAAAGAAAAGATTACAAGTAATTAAGTGCATGAATATAAATTGCAAGAAAGTAAAGCAAGATAATAATAAGCAAGTAATAAAAAGCGATAAAAAGAAGAAGAAACTAGAACTCAAGACAAGCATGGGATCACCAGCCAACCCTTAAACATGCAAGCTCAATCAAGAGGTTGCAAGATCAATAGAAGGGTAGAGAACGCATGTGAAATGAAGAGCTAATTCCATAAGAAAATACGACCTTTGAGATCAATAACTAACCCTTAACCATTCAAGCTCAATGAAGAGGTTGAATAATCAAGAGAAAGCAAGAATCTCAAGGGAAAGTTAAACAAAAGAGAATGATACAAAAGCCCTCATCTTCATTGATCTTCCACTCAAAAAGCTCTCACTACAATTTTCATGGAGACAAGATGAAGAAGAAGAAGAAAAAGACTAAATCCTAACAAAAAGAAGAACAAAAAATGGACACAAAATTGGACCCTTGGCTTAGCTCAATTCTGGAGTATTTATAGGCGGAGAACTGAAAACCTAGGACAAGATTATCTGTCCAAATGTACTGTGCCACCTACCCCCAAAAACCCATCATCTGACAAGCCCACATGGCCACGGATCCGCGGCCTATACCCTATATTGGCCGCGGATCCGCGGCCGTATAAGGGACTTGGGTCCTCGGATTTTTGGAGCTTCCCTGGTTTTATTTTTCATTGTGTTTGAAATATTTAAACTGCACAAAATCTTCCAGAATATCTTCAGAATTCTTAGTCTAAGATTGCAATCTTTTCTTCACTTTTGACTTCTATCTCTCTCGAGCTCCGCGCACCCATTGATTCTTATGCTGCCCCCCTCGTGCTCTGTGCTTGTCCTAGACACGAATGACCACTGTCATATGTCTTGTCTCAGGAACTGGTACTCGGCACTGGACGGATATGGATGACCGGAACCCGGCTTTTATCTGCTGTCAACAGATGTTCTGCTTTTGGCGTAACTGTGGAGATTTTGTCTTGATTTGCAATATTTGGACTGGAAACCTGTACTCTGTCAATATGTAACAAACACGGATTAAAAGCACCTACCTATAAACACTCAAGCGTAAGAATGGGTGGTATAAAATGCAATATTCTGTTATGAACAGTAGTCAAGTACACATCCTAAGGGCTTTATCAACATGTAACTATAAGACAGTTTAAAGAGACTAGTGTACATGTTAAGATAAAGAGTAACCAGATAGCATACTATCATATCGAGCAAGAAAGTCATCTCTATATATGTCCAAGCATCCAATATAATATACATCATCTGTACAATACTGGCCTCTAGGGCATACATACAACTAACAATCTCCCACTTGCACTAGGGCCAGCTGCTGTAGTATCGCATACCGAGCATCCCGAAGAGTCTCTCAAACTGTATCTGGGGAATGGCCTTCGTGAGTGGATCCGCCGTGTTGTTCTTCGTGTCAACCCTCCTGACCTCGATCTCCCGGCGATCAACTATCTCCCGGATCAGGTGATACCGCCTCAGAATATGCCTGGACCGCTGATGGGACCTGGGTTCCTTGGCCAAAGCCACCGCTCCATTGTTATCGCAATACAAAGGTATTGGATGCTCAATGGATGGAACCACTCCAAGTTCAGCAATGAACTTCTTGATCCAGACAGCCTCTTTGGCAGCATCGTTGGCAGCGATGTATTCAGCCTCCATCGTCGAGTCTGCCACGGTTTCCTGCTTGGAACTCTTCCAGCTAACCGCCCCTCCGTAAAGGGTAAAGACAAAGCCCGACTGCGACTTAGAGTCGTCCTTATCACTCTGGAAGCTCGAATCGGTAAAGGACTCCACTTGGAGTTCTTCGTTACCATACACCAAGAGCATCTCTTTAGTCCTTCGCAAGTACTTGAGAATGCTCTTCACAGCTGTCCAGTGATTCTCTCCAGGATCAGCTTGATACCTGCTCACTACACTTAGTGAGTATGCAACATCGGGTCTGGTACATAGCATCGCATACATGATAGAGCCTACTGCCGAAGCATAGGGTATCCCTTGCATGCGAGCTCTCTCCAAATCAGTCTTGGGTGACATCTCTTTGGAGAGAGTGACTCCAAAGATCGTGGGTAACTTCCCACGCTTGGATTCTTCCATACTAAACCTTTTTAGTACGGTGTCAATGTACCTGGATTGGGACAATCCCAAAATCCGTTTGGATCTATCTCTATAGATCATAATTCCCAATATGCAGGAGTCATCACCAAGATCTTTCATCGAGAATCTTTGTGATAAGAAGAGCTTGACCGATTGCAGCATAGGAATATCATTTCCTATCAAGAGTATGTCGTCCACGTACAATACGAGGAAGACAACCTTACTCTCTGCTACCTTTTTGTAAATACAAGGTTCATCTGGGTTTTTGACGAAATCAAACTCTTTGATAACGACGTCAAAGCAGATGTTACAACTCCGCGATGCTTGCTTTAATCCATAAATGGATTTAAGCAGCTTGCACACCTTCCCGCTGCTCCCACTGTCTACGAAGCCGTCTGCCTGAGTCATGTACACGCACTCTTCTAAATCACCATTTAGAAAGGCGGTCTTAGCATCCATTTGCCAGATTTCGTAGTCATGAAAGGCAGCAATGGCAAGCATGATTCGTATGGATTTAAGCATAGCCACTGGAGAAAAGGTTTCGTCATAGTCCACACCTGGTCTTTGACGAAAACCCTTTGCTACAAGTCTAGCTTTGAAAGTCTCCACTTTCCCATCTACACCAAGTTTCTTCTTGAAGATCCACTTGTTCCCAATGGGTTTTACCCCTTCAGGAGCAACTTCCAAAGTCCATACTTTGTTGGTGTACATGGATTCCATCTCGGACCGCATAGCATCCAGCCATTTCACCGAGTCCCCACTCGTGATGGCCTGCTCGAAGCTAGTTGGGTCATCATCCTCCATGATGCAATCCTCACTGCCACCATCAATGAGAAAACCATAGTATCTCTCATGTGGTCGAGAAACCCTACTAGATCGGCGGAGAGGCTGGGGTTCGTCGGGTACTACCGAATCTTCTGGTTCCACTAAATCTTCAGTTACGGTTTGTGTATCTGGAACCTATTCCAGCTCTACCACTTTGCCACTAATTTCATTTTCAAGGAATTCCTTTTCTAAAAAGGTGGCATGTCGAGAAATAAACACTTTTTGTTCCTCTGCATGGTAGAAAAGATATCCATGTGAATGTTTGGGATATCCCACAAACTTGCATAGAACTGACCGTGCCTCGAGTTTGTCCGGATTTTGCCTTTTGACATAGGCCGGGCAACCCCATATCTTAACTCGTTTAAGAGATGGTCTCTTCCCACTCCATATCTCATATGGTGTGGTAGGTACAGATTTAGTTGGAACTTGATTCAATAGGTATGCTACTGTTTCCAGCGCATATTCCCAAGAAGGAAATAGGTAACTCAGCTGTGCTCATCATAGAGCGCACCATATCTAATAGGGTGCGGTTCCTCCGTTCTGATACACCGTTGTGCTGTAGTGTATATGGAGGAGTCAGCTGAGAGAGAATCCCATTCTCTTTTAGGAAGTCCAGGAATTCATTGCTTAAGTATTCACCTCCTCGATCAGATCGTAGGATTTTAATACTTTTTCCGGTTTGGTTATCAACTTCTTGCTTATATTCTCTAAATTTCTCAAAAGCTTCTGATTTGTGTTTCATCAGGAACACATACCCGAACCTAAAGAGATCATCAGTGAATGTAATAAAGTATGAAGAACCATCCCTGGCATGTGTAGACACAGGACCGCATACATCACTATGTATCAGTCCTAAGAGTTCAGTAACTCTTTCTCCGTGTCCCGTAAACGGAGTTTTGGTCATCTTGCCTTTGAGACATGACTGGCAAGTGTCATAAGATGAAAATTCAAACGGATTTAAATATCCATCTTTATGCAACTTAGCTAGTCGTGTCGTACTGATGTGACCCAGTCTACAATGCCACAAGAAGGATTCGTTCAATTCAGAACTCTTCCTCTTGTGTGTGCTAGTTATGCTCAGAACTGTTGATTGATTTAGAACATAAATGCTATTGCACAACGTGCCTGATCCAACCAACTTTTGGTTACGGAAAATGTTCATAACATTGTCCTGTAATACAAAATTATATCCCTCTTTACTCAATAAAGAAACCGATATAATGTTGCATATCAGGTTCGGCATGTAATAGCATTCGTTCAGAACCAATGTATTACCAGTTGGTAACACAAGGTGATATTCCCCGACAGTCTTAGCTGCAACAATTGCACCATTTCCAACTCTAATGTCTTTATCACCTTCTCCAAGTTCTCTACCTTTTCTAAGTCCATGTAACTGATTACATATATGGGATCCTGACCCGGTATCTAATACCCAGGACGTAGAGCAAATGGAGAAACAGTTCTCTGTAACGAACACACCCGAAGAAAATGCATTATCATGTACTTTCTTCATTTGGGTGGCATGGGAATCCTGGTATTCCCCTATATCCTGTTCATTCGTATAACTCTTATAAGAAAAAACGGAACCAACGTTCCCCAGCACAGTATAACATGCGGGTTCGGTCAAAACATCCATATTATTATCTTTATTAGGGCATGAAATGGTCGCTACCTGGAGAGAGAGAAGAAAACACTTTAGCGTATGCTCGTGCAAGATCAGATTGGTTATTATCTTATCTAATCAGGATGGCTCCCACTGGTTTTTATCAAATCTTCCTTCAAACCCTAAAAGGAAAGACTAGCCGGGATTAATTACACACTACAAGTTCGCCAATCTTTCAGCCAGGCCAGTGTTGGTACTTTGAGGGAGGTCCCCCGTGCTTTCGCACGAACCTAATTAATGTAAACCTCGTTTTCCCAGAGGCGTAACCCCGTTGACACCTTTCTAGACACCTACTTGATCCGCTAATTGCAATGTGTAAAACTCTCCCAGGAGTAACTCTTACTCGCAGTAGGTATCGGGATCCAACTATCTCATAGAAGGTATGCAATCTCATTGCAAATTTCAACACTTGAAATTCCCGATAATATTTTGCCCCTAGCGTCCTATGACCTTGACAAAGGCCAACAAATCATAGCATGCTAGTCAAGTTCAACCCGTCATTTCTTGATTGAATCAAACCCACCCGCACGGCCCTTGACAAAGGCCAACAAGGTCGTACGACTACCCTGAAACAATCTGCATCATATGCATAAGCAAATAATCACTATTCAGCTACCGCACACTACGACTTGACAAAGGCCAACAAACGCAGCACGAATACTAAACAGTTCTTATCTGAAATGACGGGGGGCTACGACAGGTTTTTCTGAAAACCTATTGCGTAATGAACTTGATATCGTTGTAGAATCAAATGAAGTTTTAAAATGGAGTGATTTTGAGGCTTTTCTAGTTTTGCTAAAGTGGTCACTCCCGGTGAAGGGATCGTCGGCCCTTTCCTCGTCGAATGAGGTGCGGGATATATCATATATATCACTGTGCAAAGCAGAAACTATAGAAGCAATCAAAAGCAGACCGAGTGTGTAGCATCTGTCAGTTATTGCTAAATGAGTCACTCCCGGTGAAGGGATCTCGGTCCTTTCCTCATCGAATAAGGTACAGGGTATATCATATATACCGCTATGCAAAGTAAGAACTGTAGCTACCTGTTATGTTTAAAATCTGATTCTACAACATCTTAGGTTTCTTTTCTTTCATTAATCACATTAATGAAGTCCCATCATTTAAATACCTAAACATCACAGATAAATACGACGTACACTTATGCCATCCGCATTCGCCTCAATGTCCTCTCATGCACCGTTAGGTTAGGTAACTAACGACAGAGCAGGGCGGGGCTAGTGCGGGTGCAAAACATAAGTAACGTCTATATAATATATCATATATACTATATACTGTATCCATCACAGAACATCACATGATCACATCACAGATATCGCAGCAGAAGAAACATATGAAATATTGGATATACTAGGACGTCCGTGTTTTTAATACGAGCCAGTATAAAACACGGATTCCACGGTCGTGATGAATAGCCAATCCCACACCCCTAGACCCCTACGAGAGCGGCAAGCAACCCTGCCAATTCTAGGGTTAGGAGACCCGGACTCGACTCCTCGAGTTGGTCTCCCACTGGACCCCAGAACCCGGTTACTTGTGCTCCCCTCCTTGGGTCTGTCCTAATGCGGAAAAGTAAATAATATACAAAAGGTGACAACTTCCGCAACCTGGAAGTGCCCCAAATAAAAGAATATTACATACAAGTTTTTACATGAATGAAAATGAAAAACACTCATCTCACATAAAAAACCCCGGCTATTCAAACACGACAATCCAATATAACATATCCAGCAACACATAACATCACATGTCATCAACGTAAGTAAATATGCGCATCCCAATTGTCGTTGACATATAGCAACGAAACCGGCGATATCACATATTACACTTACGGTCACAGAAAAAAAAAGTGTAAAACTACAACAGTTGGAATCCACAACCTCTTTAGACATCACATGCCTAACAGTTATAAACCCCGCATTTTAGTCTCATTATCGAAAACTCTTTTCAATATCAAGTGAAACTAAACCGCTAGATTTATAACATTCATTCAGTTATCTCATAACTTTTATGAATTCCAATTATTGTATCACATTCCAGATAAACAGAAAATGTTAAACATTCCGATCGAACAGTCGAATACCCAAGTTTTCCCGATACAGCTCAACACATGAAATAAGTCTAGCAACATTAAGTTCGTGCCTCAGTACCAATGGTCCAGCCGTAGAAGGGTCAAGCCAACGCCTCTTATGTGGCACGCCGTACTGCCCCAAACCCGAAGGTTCAAAGGGCAGTTCAAGACGGTCACATAATCGAGTTAAGGTTTGTTGTCTTCTAGAGGATCCATCGCGTTACTTGCACTACTTAGAACGTCGTTAAACTACGGAAAAATCCAACGCTTGGAAATTTCCCGACAGGGGAAAAATTGGGTATTTATATCCGGTCGAACCTTTTTAACATATTCTAAAAATTATCCGGAAAAACACAAAGACGAAATTTGATAATCCGATCGAAACAAAGAAGCTCTGAAACACCCCAGAAAATTCAACTCTTGAATAAATATTAAAATTACCCATAAAACTCAGCTTCTGGAAAAATGAATTACTGTGCAGAGTAGGAGGGCTGACGTCATAGTTTAGCCGCGGAACCGCCGCCTAAGCTGGCTTTGGCCGCGGTTCCGCCGCGTATTACACTGTTCATTGAAAAAAAAATTGCACCGTAATTCTTAGAATTCCCTGCTGAATTTTTTAAGCATTTTTAATATTGAAAAATCCCAGATTTTAGAAAAAGTCCAGAGAGCACTTGGGTTTTAGGGTTTCGGGTTCGTTCGGCTTTCAAACGTCGTCTAGACTTCGCCTAAGGCTCTAGCTAGGCTCTGATACCACTGTAGGGTTCCTAGGCACACTATAGAGTTCACACAAGACATCAACCATGCCAATTTAAAATTTTATGGGTGCCGAGAAACCCTAATACGGATCGTCGGCTAGAATTCTAGGCGATATGTGAATCTAGTTAACAACTTAACTAAAAGAAGAGAGCTACAACCTTTGTAGATCCGGTTATCCACTTCCTTAGCTCCATGTAGGCATCCTCTCGCTGTCCATCTCGAATCCCGAACTCAAACGTCGGCTTCATCGGAGATTTGGGCGGACTAGGTCGTCGGCTTCGTGCCGAAGATGATCTACGTCGAGGCATCAGAAGTTCAAGCTCCGACTTCACAAATTTGTGAAACTTGTGAAGAAAACACCCAAAACAACTTGGCAAGAGGTAGAGGGTGAAGAAATAGGAGGTGGGTTCACTTTAGAATTGGATTTCTCACTTTGGTACTCAAGTTGCCATTAATGGCATCAAGCTTTTTCTTTTGAAGATGAAGAAGAAGATGAAGCTAGAATTATGATAAGTGTTGAGTTAAAAAGAATAATAATTCAATACTTATCATAAGCTAACTAAGGTTAAGTGTAGAGAATAGACCATGGTTACTTGGATGAGTTAGGGTTAAGCATGAAGACAAGAATGGTTACAAAAGTCAAAGCCTCATGAAGCTTCAACTTAAAACAAAGAAAGCCACCATTCTCGTCATAATCCTTTTCAAATAAATAAATAAATAAATGAATATGCAAAACCCTAATCAACACTTAACCATGGTTTTAATTCTTTACACTTAACAAAATGATCAAGTATCATCAAACATGATACAAATATGTGCACAAAAGTATATCACATATACTTCTTACACATTAAGTGAGAAAATCAATATAAAGTGAACCAATACTAGTTAATGCAATGCAATATATCAAATATATAATTATACATTAAATCATTAAATCAACACTTGATTTAACGATCCGGTCATATGGCATATAACCGACTAGTATCCAATGTATCGGCTTATCGAATCAATCCTTGATTCGATATCTAGGTTATATCGAATATAACCATTCGATATATCCATCGCGAGAATGAAATACGGTATCACATACACGCATTATTCTCGGTCCTGCACATATCTCATATGCGCTCCTATTTCGTTTCGCTTGAGCCAGGAAACCTCTGTGTAGGACTCTAAAGACTCGTCAATACGCCGGTAGCAGATGATGATCATATCAAGCACCCACAAGCCGCAAGCGGTCTGCTAAACGTAACGGCCATCCGGGTATTGAGCGATCAGAAGATCGACGAGCTAGCCCGCTCACACTCCTGTGAATCCAACCAGTAACACTTACCGTACAGTCCGGTCTGTTCGTCAGATATGTCGCATATCAAGTCTAGGGGTGGTAAACGTCAGACCCCAATAACCGATAAGTCATGCCGATATGAGGCTCATAACGGGTCGAGAAACTACTGGTAACACTTACCAGCAAATCTCTGATCAGCCCTGGCCAGGGACTTCCCTGTTACGGCCAATCGAGCACAGCGCAACATCAACCCCCAATACCGGGAGAGACGAAACCCCTCCTATCGCTCATTGCCTCCATGTGACTCGGGACTGTACCCAAAGACCACCGTTTTGCACGCCCTCATGGACGTGGTAAGGTGGAGATCAAAGCACAGTGGGAATCACACAAGACTCTATGACGATCTCGGGTCTACAGACTAACCTGTACAAGTGTCACCTGAGAACTGCCATCTGACGTGAGGTATAATACCATCTGGGAGTTCTCGGCGAGTCCGTCCAGTGTACCCAGTCTCCACTGAGCACCCGTATACCATCTCTGATGTCAAACACCAATGGATATGGGATCATCCATCGCCCATCTCATGGGTCGAGAAGCGTATACGCTAGTATACACTGGTATATCGATGCCCCGTCTCGATACACCCACGACTAGGGACCTTGAAGGATGTACCTATGGACTACCATGTCCCCACTAGTATGATCTGCATCATAGTCCACGTAGTCAAGTACACATCTTAAGGGCTTTATCAACATGTAACTATAAGACAGTTTAAAGAGACTAGTGTACATGGTAAGATAAAGAGTAACCAGATAGCATACTATCATATCGAGCAAGAAAGTCATCTCTATATATGTCCAAGCATCCAATATAATATACATCATCTGTACAATACTGGCCTCTAGGGCATACATACAACTAACACTCTCTTCCCATCTTGTTGTAAGCTAGGACTAGATTAATGGCACGATCCGGGTTTATAGTGCGCGGTGGTGCCGGTATAAAAAGTTTAAGAAAACCATCGCTACCGCATTCCGGCGTCGGATTGACGGCCGGGGCGCCGCCGTGCACTTACAGTTCTTTTTCCACAGTTATCTCTGTAGGTGTTTATTATTTCTTCTGGGAATTTTTAATCTGCACTCAACAGTTGAGTTTTCTGGGTTGTTTTGGGGACTCGATGATTCGATCGGATTGTTTAACTTTGTCTATATGTTTTTCCGGATAATTTAGAATATGTTAAAAAGTTCGACCGGATATAAATACCCAATTTTTCCCCTGCCGAGAAATTTCCAAGTGTTGGATTTTTCCGTAGTTTAAGAACATTCTAAGTAGTGCAAGTAATGCGATGGACCCTCTAGAAGACAACAAACCTTAACTCGATTATGTGACCGTCTTGAACTACCCTTTGAACCTTAGGGTTTGGGACAGTACGGCGTGCCATATGTGAGGCGTTGGCTTGACCTTTCTACGGCTGGACCGTTGGTACTGTGGCATGAAGTGAATGTTTTTAAACTTATTTCATATGTTGAGCTGTTTCAGGAAAACTTGGGTGTTTGATTGTTCGATCGGAAAGTTTAACATTTTCGATTTATCTGGAATGTGATACAATATTTGGAATCCACAAGTAGTTATGAGATAACTGATTTGGATGTTATAAACATAGCAGTTTAATCTCACTTGATCGGTTGCCACGGGATTTTGATGTGATCAAAAGTCCGTTGCAATCACGTTGCGTACGCGAATACTCGCCGGTAAACTTAATAGATAGCCACGCCACATAGCCCCGACCAAGTGACTGAAGGAGAAACCCGTCGCCGAAAGCATCCGTTCGGGTGCTCGCGGCAGCGGTGTTCCGCCTTAGTGCACTTCGTCGACGGCATCTAGGGGTGCGGTCGTCTTCTAAAGTTTGCGACAAGCGTTCGTTCAGGATGCCGGGAATCTTGTTGAATTGCCCGACTTTATATTGAAAAGTGTTTTCGATATTGAGACTAAAATGCGGGGTTTATAATTGTTAGGCATGCGATGTCTAAGGAATTCATTTGTTAGGCATGCGATGTCTAAAGAGGTTACGGATTCCAACTGTTGTAGTTTTACACTTTCTTTTCTGCGACCGTAAGTTTAATATGTGATATCGCCGGTTTCGTTGCTATATGTCAACGACAATTGGGATGCGCATATTTACTTACGTTGATGACATGTGATGTTATGTGTTGCTAGATATGTTATATTAGATAGTCGTGTTTGAATAGCCGGGGGGTTTTATGTGAGATGAGTGTTTTTCATTTTCATTCATGTAAAAAACTTGTATGTAATATTCTTTTATTTGGGGCACTTCCGGGTTGAGGTTGATGTCACCAGTGTTGTATATTATTTACTTTTCCGCATTAGGATAGACCCAAGGAGGGGAGCACAAGTAACCGGGTTCTAGGGTCCAGTGGGAGACCATCTCGAGGAGTCGAGTCCGGGTCTCCTAACTCTAGAATTGGTAGGGTTGCTTGCCGCTCTCGTAGGGGTCTAGGGGTGTGGGATTGGCTATTCATCACGACCGTGGAATCCGTGTTTTATTCAGGCTCAAAATAAAACACGGACGTCCTAGTATATCCAATATTTCATATGATATTTTCTACTGCGTTATCTGTGATGTGATCATGTGATTTGTTCAGATTGATACTGTATATAGTATATATGATATATTATATAAACGTTGCTTATGTTTTACACCCGCGCTAGTGTAAGTCCATGCTACCTCTCCCGGTACTTTCGGGCATGCGGAATTTGGTGAAAAACAATTTTTCTAGAGGTGGTAACATGGACTCAAAACCGGATCTTTGTTAAACATCTAACTAACAACCTAACTAGGAGTTGTTAACTACTCGGTTAGGGGGTTATACCTTTCTTTCTTGATCTCCTTCGTCTTCAAGCCTCGATGGTTGTCCGGATCGGCTTCACTCCGTCGTCTCCTTGCGCCGAAGATAGATCCACCTCGAAAGCTTCTACCTTTGACTTCTTCTTCGATCTTTGAAGAAACTAGTTCACTTGGTTTGCTAAACCTTGTGAACTAGAGTGAGTAGAGAAGAGTGTATTGGGATTTTCTCTATGGTTCTTGGTTCTCTCAACACATGAGACAAGTGAACCATAGACTAAGAGAGGGAGAGCAAGAGGAAGGAGATGAGAGCTCAAGAACAAGAGAGAGAATGAGAATGATAGAATGAGAAAGACTTTTTTCACTTGGCTCTCATAATCCATAACCATCATAACACATCATAGCAATCAAGTATTATGTGATGGTTTAAGCAACAATAGCCATATCATTTCATGCACTCATTTTGCACAAGAGAGCAAGCAAGCAAAAGTCTTTGCCATGAAATGATAGCTATTGTTATCATGATGGTCAACTAGTCAAGCCTAGTCAACCGGTCAACAAAGTCAACAAGTCAACAAAGTTAACCCCTCAACAACCATGTCACCATAATACTTAATTAATATAATTGTTAATCATATATCATATTCTCATTAGGGTTGAGCAAAAAGTCAATAGTCAACGGTCAACGGTCAACAACCCTAATGAGAATCCTCTGCCTCTGTCTCTCCGTCAACTGTGCATACACACCCGCATCCGCGTTCCGAGGAACACGGATGCATACTGGATAAATCTAATCCCAAAAGGTACACTAGGATCTGGCTTAAACCAAAGCCCGCTAGTGTAAACTGTCCGGACACTGTACGTGCACAAGTGCACGGATGTGACCGAACCCTGTCGCAAAACCATGCGACCTCTACTCTTTTGCCTAAAGGCGAATAGCTTTCTGTGTGGGACTCTAAAGACTTGACACTACACTGGCAGTGGGTTTAACCACAGACCGCAAGCGGCACTAGCTGTGCGTAACGGTCCCCAGGTAGATGCCGACAAGAAGACTGACGAGGTGAAACCCATCTGAACTCCTACTGAGCCTGAATGTGACAATCTCCGTACAGTCCGGTCTGTTCGTCTGATACATCGCATGGCGGGCCAAGGGGCGCGGTAAACGTCAGTCCCCTAATAGCGGTACAAGTCGTGTCGGAGTGAAGCCCAAAACACCCTGAGATAACACTGGATGCCTACCAATATATCTCGATTGCCCTGGCCAGGGACTACTCGTGTAATGGCTCTCCTAGACACAGCACGATGTCAACCTCCAATACCGGGAGAGACGAATCCTGTCTAACCGTCACTGCCTCCAAATGCTTCGGGACTGCACCCAACTACCACCTGTTTGCATGACTCCTTTGAGCCGTGGTAGGGTAGTAATCAAAGTACAGTGAGAACACACTCGAGGCGAAGTGACAGTGTCAAGTCAGCGGACTAAGCTGTACTCATGTCACCTGGGAACTGATAACTGACGATAAGTATAATACCAACCGGTCAGTTCCCGACGAGTCCTGTCCAGTGTACTCGTAACCAAACGAGCACCCGCATACTATCTCCAGTACGACGTACTGATGGCTGTGGGACAGACCATCTCCCACACTGGGATGAGAAGCGCATACGCTAGTCTACTCCGGAGTATCGATGCCCTGTCTCGATAGTCCTGTGACTAGGGACCTGCATAAGGATGTGCTTATAGATTACCCAGCCCCCACTAGTGTGACTGCCATCACAACGCTGGTAATCAAGCAAAGATCCTAAGGGCTCCACTAATGCGTATAGGTGATATAATAAAATAAACACATGTACACATTGAAGTAGAAACAAACCAAGTAGCATACTACTATTTTGAGCAAGATTGTATATACAAGGTGAATATCCCAAGCTTCCATTAAGTAATATAAAAACCAGTATGATACAGTAATGGCCTCTAGGGCATATACACTAACAATCTCCCACTTGCACTAAGGCCATGTACTGGCGTATCGAAGACCTATCATCTCGATCAGCCGCTCGAACTGAGTTTGGGGCAAGGCCTTGGTGAATGGATCTGCAGTGTTATCTTCTGAAGCAACCCTCCGAACCTCGATCTCCTGGCGATCCACGATCTCCCTGATCAGGTGATACCGCCTCAAGATGTGTCTGGATCTCTGATGGGACCTGGGTTCCTTCGCTAAAGCTATAGCCCCGTTGTTGTCGCAATACAGAGGTATTGGATCAACAATGGACGGAACCACCTGAAGTTCTTTCAAAAACTTCCTCATCCAGACAGCTTCCTTTGCGGCATCATATGCAGCGATGTATTCCGCTTCCATTGTCCAGTCTGCAACGGTTTCCTGTTTGGAACTCTTCCAACACACCGTCCCTCCATTGAGGGTAAAGACAAAACCCGACATGGACTTGGAATCATCCTGGTCACTCTGGAAGCTGGAGTCAGCAAAGGCCTCGATCTGGAGGTCCTTTCCGCCATACACCAAGAACATCTCCTTAGTCCTTTTCAGGTACTTGAGAATGTTCTTTACCGCTATCCAGTGTTTCTCCCTAAGGTTTGACTGATACCGGCTTACCACACTCAGTGCATAAGCTACATCCGGTCTGGTACACAACATCGCATACATTATAGAGCCTACCGCAGAAGCGTAGGGTATAATAGACATGCGATCCCTCTCCAAATCAGTCTTGGGAGACATCTCTTTAGAGAGGGTGATCCCGTGACAAGCCGGTAGGTTACCGCGCTTGGAATCTTCCATACTGAATCTCTTCAGTATGGTGTCGATGTACCTGGACTGTGAAAGTCCTAATATCCTCTTGGATCTATCATGATGGATCCGGATCCCCAGGATGTTTGAGGCATCACCCAGGTCTTTCATGGAGAACCTGTGTGACAAGAACCCCTTAACAGATTATAGCATAGGAATGTCATTTCCTATTAAGAAAAATGTCATCCACGTACAAAACGAGGAATACTACAGTTCTCGCTACAAATCTACAATAGATGCATGGTTCATCTGGATTTTTGATAAAGCCAAATTCCTTGACCGTCTCATCAAAACAGATGTTCCAACTCCGCGATGCCTGCTTTAGTCCATAGATGGACTTAAGCAACTTGCACACCTTTCCGTTGCTCCTACTCTGAATGAAACCCTCTGGTTGGTCCATATAGACACACTCCTCCAAATTTCCATTTAGAAAAGCGGTCTTTACGTCCATTTGCCAGATCTCATAATCGTGGAAGGCAGCAATGGCAAGAAGGATCCGAATGGATTTCAGCATAGCCATTGGAGAAAAGGTTTCATCATAGTCCAAACCAGGTCTTTGACGAAAACCCTTTGCAACAAGTCTAGCTTTATAGGTCTCAACCTGTCCATCTACACCAATCTTCCTTTTGAAGATCCACTTGCATCCTACGGGTTTTACCCCGTCTGGAGTAATGTCCAACGTCCATACCTTGTTGGTGTACATGGACTCCATTTCGGTCCGCATTGCATCCAGCCATTTTACCGAGTCAACGCTCTGAACGGCCTGCTGGAAGCTAGTAGGCTCATCATAATCTATGATGCAATCCTCTCTATCCCCGTCTATGAGAAAACCGTAGTATCTCTCGGGCGATGAGACTGCCTACTACTCCTGTGGAGCAGCGTAGGAATGCCATGTTCTTTTGAACCCTCTGGTTCCACTAAGCTTTCAGTAATAGCTCATGGTTCTGGAATTTCTTCCAGTTCTACTGCGCTCCCACTAATTTCCTTTTCTAAGAACTGGTGTTCTAGAAAGTGGGCATGACAAGAAACAAAAACCTTTTGTTCCTCTTCGCAATAGAAGAAATATCCCTTGGAGTTCTTTGGATATCCCACGAACTTGCACTGTACTGAGCGTGCCTCGAGCTTGTCCGCATGCTGCTTTTTGACAAAAGCTGGACTTCCCCATGTCTTAATGTGATTAAGATAGGGTCTCTTCCCACACCACATCTCATATGGTGTAGTAGGCATAGTCTTAGTGGGAACTCGGTTCAAAAGGTATGCAGCTGATTCTAGCGCATACCCCCAGAATGATCGCGGTAACTCAGCATTACTCATCATGGACCGTACCATATCCAATAAGGTTCGGTTCCGTCTCTCCGATACACCGTTATGTTGCGGAGTGTATGGAGGAGTAAGCTGAGAGAGAATTCCGTTCTCTTTTAAATAGTCCAGGAATTCGGCACTCAAGTATTCACCACCTCGATCTGATCTTAGGATCTTGTTACTTTTGTCGGTTTGTTTTTCTACTTCATTCTTATATTCCTGGAATTTTCCAAAGGCATCGGACTTATGTTTCATTAAGAAGACATAACCGTACCTTGAAAAGTCATCCGTAAAAGTAATGAAGTAAGAATAACCGTTTCGCGCATGTGTAGACATTGGACCGCACACGTCGCTGTGTACGAGTCCCAAGAGCTCGCTCGCTCTTACTCCGTGTCCAGTGAACGGAGTCTTTGTCATCTTTCCTTTGAGACAGGATTGACAAGTGGCATACGATTGATATTCGAACGGATTCAAATATCCTTCTGTATGTAACTTCGTCAACCTTCTCTCATTGATGTGACCCAGACTACAATGCCACAAGAAAGTCTGATTTATTTTCGGAGACTTTCTTTTGTGTGTATTCTGGACATTGAAAATCTATGGTTGGTTTAACACGTATATACCATTGCTTAATGTACCTGACCCAATCAAAACTTGATTAAGGTGAATGTTTACAACATTACTTACAAACGCAAATTCATAACCTTCTTTAGAAGTCAAAGATACAGAAATGATATTACAAGTTGCGTTGGGTACAAAATAGCAATTACGCAAAACCAAAACGTGTCCATCTGACAACCCCAGGTGATAGTCCCCCACGGCCTTAGCATCCATGCTAGCTCCGTTTCCAACTTTGAGGGTCATGTCACCTGCCTTCAAAACCCTACGGTTTCTCAATGCCTGCAAAGAATTACAGATATGAGATCCTGATCCGGTATCCAATACCCAGGAAGTAGAGTTTATTGAAAGACAGTTTTCAATAACATACACACCTGAAGCTGAAGCTGCAACCTGCTTCAATTCCTGTGTCCTGGCTTTCCAAGCCTGCAATCATTCTTCCAGTGTCCTTTCTTATGACAATAGAAGCATTCTTCCTTATCCACAAGCTTTCCCACTTTCTTTGTTACTTTTGTCTTTCCCTTCGTATCCACTTTACTAACACCGCCTCTTGGTTTGGCGCGGGCTTTCTTCTTCTTTCCCTTGGCTTTCGCCTTGGACCTAGAAGAAGAAGATCCTCCTACAAACAAAGTGGATGTTTCCATACCTTTCTGTAGGGTGCCCTCTGCGCTCCTCAGCATGTTGAGGAGTTCTGAAGTTCAACTTCCTTTTCTTGTAAGTTGAAGTTCAGTATAAACTGGGCGTAAGTGGAAGGAAGGGACTGGAGAATCAAGTCCGTATAGAGCTCATTCTCCAACGTGGTCCCAAGGTCCGCGAGCTCCTCAATGTAGCCAATCATCTTAAGCACTTGTTCCGCTACCGATGATCCGACGGCCAATATTGCCGAAAATAACTTCTTCGACACTTCGTATCTTGCGATACGAGATTGCTCTCCATACAGTTCTTTTGTATGAAGAAATATGGATTCCAGGTCCATATTCTCGTGCCTCCTCTGATGTTCATTGTCCATAGAGGCAAGCACGAGGCACTTGGCCTTCGCGCAGTCTAGTTCCCAGGTCTTACGGATTTTCTTATCCGCGACGCTGGTTTTGGGACCTGGGACAGGGGGAGCTTTGGTGGTAAGAAGATACCCCAGCTTGTCGTAAGTGATTGCCATCTTGACATTCCTGAGCCAATCTTTGTAGTTTGGCCCTGTCAGTATGTTTTTATCTAGAAGTAACTTAAGTCCAGTCATGTCGATTGGTCGCTGCAATTAGGAGAGAGAAGAAGAAACACTCAGCATGATGCTCTTGCAAGTTTAGAGTGGTTTTTAGTTTGTCTAAACAGGATGGCTCCCACTGTTTCTCGAATCCCTCCTCAAACCAAAAAGGAAGAATTAGTCAGGATCAATCTCACCGTACAATACTTGCTTAACCGTTCAGCCAGGCCAGTGTCGGTACTTCGAGGGAGGTTTTCCAACGCTTTCGCGAAGTTCCTTAATTAAATAACCTCTTTTTCCTGGGGGCGTAGCCCCGCTAACACCTTTCTAGACACCTACTTGGTTTATAGCATTGATCGTTAAGTGAGAAATTTCCCGAGGAGTAGCATATACTCACAGTAGGATCGGGATCCAAATATCATCGCGTGACGAAACTGAAGGAATCCTACCAGAATCATCACACTCCAAATGGTATGCAACACTAGCAAGTTTCAGTTCTTTTGAAACTCCCGATGTGGATTTTTGCCCCATGCTCTTATGACCTTGACTTTGGCCAAAATATCATAAGTCACATGTCAAGTTCTACCCGTCATTCTCGAGGTTAATTTGGATCCATCCGTACCTACCCTTGACTTTGGCCAAAATGGTAGTACGACCGTCCCAAACCAACGCATCTATCTATGCTACACATGAATACCCAATAGCTACCAATCACTATGCCTTGACTTTGGCCAACATACACAGCTTGAATACTATTGACTATTCATGTAAAACGACGGAGGGCTACGAATGGTTTTGGCAAAACCGTGAACGTAGTGAACTTGATATAATCGATGGAACGAGATAGCTTTTAAAAGGAGTGGCTCAAGCTCCACATTTAAAAGTTAGTTTTGAAAAGAACCGAGTGGTTTTCCGAAAGTGTTCCAACGATTTTAACTTGGTTTATTTTCTTGCATTAGTTCTTTTAATGCGTGATATTCTTGCATTAGTTCTTTTAATGCGTCCCATCATTTAATCCTACCATTGCAGAAAACAACCAAAATATGACGTACGCTTATGCCATTCGCATTCGCCACGGGGCCCCATCATTACCCGTTAGGTTACTTAACTAACGACAGAGCGGGGGCTGGGCTAGCGCGGCTGTAAAACATAAGCAACGCCTAAATAATATCATATATAGATATTCTGCAATGATAGCCATTTTAGATCATAGATGAACACATTGGATATACTAGGAATCCGCAATTCGTACGAGCCTCTAACGAAAAGCAGATTACACGGTCGTGGTGAATAGCCAATACCCCACCCAAGACCCCTACGGGTGCGGCAAACTACCCGCCAAGTACCCGAAGCGAAGCAACCTCCCTCAACCCCGTGAGTAGGCCACTCGGCACTTCGGCATGCCCGGTAGTTTGTGCACCCCCTCCATGGGTCTATCCTAGGAGCAAAAACAGTAAAAAGAAATTATACAATGACGGCTACAACCCCGACCCGGTTGTGCGGCCATACAAATAATTATTACATCAATTTACAAATTTACATGAATTGAAAGAAAACAAAACTCTCGTCTCACAACCCCCGGCTATTCACCCGCGACAATCCAATGAATTCATATACACATTCCAATGACATTACAGATCACAGATTTGTATAACCCTCACTAATCGACATATAGCGATTAGTAGACGTTCAATACAAATATCACATCACAGAAAAACCCGTCAGCTTAAGTCTTTTAGAAGTTCGATCAAAAATACGGATTTACAGGCCCCAAATACAAAATTTTCGTTCTGGAAAATCTGGGCAGAAAATACATATTCCAAAAATCCCAAAACAACCCCAGAAATACACTGCACCAAATTTGGAGCTCGGCCGAGTCAACTCGGCCGCGGAACCGCGGCGGGAGGGTGCTCCCGCCGCGTTTCCGCGGCGCTTTGAACGGTTCGTGGGACCAAATTTTGTGGTTATTCTATAAAAAGCCTGAACCGAATTTTAAGATGAAATTTATCAACTTTTGAACAGAATAAAAATCGGCAGAAACTTGACAATCTCGGGTTCGTTTCGTGACTTTTTCTTTGATCGATCTTCTAGTTACTTTGCTAACATGTTAGATAGAGTTTAACTAGGCTCTGATACCACTGTAAGTCCATGCTACCTCTCCCGGTACTTTCGGGCATGCGGAATTTGGTGAAAAACAATTTTTCTAGAGGTGGTAACATGGACTCAAAACCGGATCTTTGTTAAACATCTAACTAACAACCTAACTAAGAGTTGTTAACTACTCGGTTAGAGGGTTATACCTTTCTTTCTTGATCTCCTTCGTCTTCAAGCCTCGATGGTTGTCCGGATCGGCTTCACTCTGTCGTCTCCTTGCGCCGAAGATAGATCCACCTCGAAAGCTTCTACCTTTGGCTTCTTCTTCGATCTTTGAAGAAACTAGTTCACTTGGTTTGTTAAACCTTGTGAACTAGAGTGAGTAGAGAAGAGTGTATTGGGATTTTCTCTATGGTTCTTGGTTCTCAACACATGAGACAAGTGAACCATAGACTAAGAGAGGGAGAGCAAGAGTAAAGAGATGAGAGCTCAAAAACAAGAGAGAGAATGAGAATGATAGAATGAGAAAGACTTTTTTCACTTGGCTCTCATAATCCATAACCATCATAACACATCATAGCAATCAAGTATTATGTGATGGTTTAAGCAACAATAGCCATATCATTTCATGCACTCATTTTGCACAAGAGAGCAAGCAAGCAAAAGTCTTTGCCATGAAATGATAGCTATTGTTATCATGATGGTCAACTAGTCAAGCCTAGTCAACCGGTCAACAAAGTCAACCCCTCTACAACCATGTCACCATAATACTTAATTAATATAATTGTTAATCATATATCATATTCTCATTAGGGTTGAGTAAAAAGTCAATAGTCAACGGTCAACGGTCAACAACCCTAATGAGAATCCTCTGCCTCTGTCTCTCCGTCAACTGTGCATACACACCCGCATCCGCGTTCCGAGGAACACGGATGCATACTGGATAAAACCATCCCAAAAGGTACACTAGGATCTGGCTTAAACCAAAGCCTGCTAGTGTAAACTGTCCGCTCACTGTACGTGCACAAGTGCACGGATGTGACCGAACCCTGTCGCAAAACCATGGGACCTGTCGCAAAACCATGCGACCTCTACTCTTTTGCCTAAAGGAGAATAGCTTTCTGTATGGGACTCTAAAGACTCGACACTACGCTGGCAGTGGGTTTAACCACAGACCGCTAGCGGTACTAGCTGTGCGTAACGGTCCCCAGGTAGATGCCGACAAGAAGACTGACGAGGTGAAACCCATCTGAACTCCTACTGAGCCTGAATGTGACAATCTCCGTACAGTCCGGTCTGTTCGTCTGATACATCGCATGGCGGGCCTAGGGGGCGGTAAACGTCAGTCCCCTAATAGCGGTATAAGTCGTGTCGGAGTGAAGCCCAAAACACCCTGAGATAACACTGGAAGCCTACCAGTATATCTCGATTGCCCTGGCCAGGGACTACTCGTGTAATGGCTCTCCTAGACACAGCGCGATGTCAACCCCCAATACCGGGAGAGACGAATCCTATCTAACCGTCACTGCCTCCAAGTGCTTCGGGACTGCACCCAACTACCACCTGTTTGCACGACTCCTTTGAGCCGTGGTAGGGTAGTAATCAAAGTACAGTGGGAACACACTCGAGGCGAAGTGACAATGTCAAGTCAGCGGACTAAGCTGTACTCATGTCACCTGGGAACTGATAACTTACGATAGGTATAGTACCAACCGGTCAGTTCCCGACGAGTCCTTTCCAGTGTACTCGTAACCCAACGAGCACCCGCATACTATCTCCAGTACGACGTACTGATGGCTGTGGGACAGACCATCTCCCACACTGGGATGAGAAGCGCATGCGCTAGTCTACTCCAGAGTATCGATGCCCTGTCTCGATAGTCCTGCGACTAGGGACCTGCATAAGGATGTGCTTACAGATTACCCAGCCCCCACTAGTGTGACTGCCATTACAACGTTGGTAATCAAGCAAAGATCCTAAGGCCTCTGCTAATGCGTATAGGTGATATAATAAAATAAACACATGTACACATTGAAGTAGAAAAGCCAAGTAGCATACTACCTTTTTGAGCAAGATTGTATATACAAGGTGAATATCCCAAGCTTCCATTAAGTAATATACAAACTAGTATTGATACAGTAATGGCCTCTAGGGCATATACACTAACAGCTAGCCCTGCCTTGCTCTGGCGTTAGTTACCTAACCTAACGGTGCAGACGGGACATCGAGGCGAATGCGGATGGCATAAGCGTACGTTGTATTAATCTGTGATGTTTAGGTGGACTTAAATGATGGGACATTCATTAATGAGATTAATGAAAGAAAATAAACCTAAAAGATGTTGTGGAATCGAATTTCAAAAACAGGTAGCTAAAGTTCTTACATTGCATCGCGGTGTTCCTTGTAGAACATCCTGCACCTTATTCGATAAGGAAAGGGCCGAGATCCCATCACCGGGAGTGACCCCTTTAGCGATAACTGGCAGATGCTACAACCCTCGGTTTGTCTTTTGATTGCTTCTATAGTTTTTTGCTTTGCACAGCGGTATATGTGATATATCCTGCACCTTATTCGATGAGGAAAGGGCCGACGATCCCTTCACCGGGAGTGACCCCTTTAGCAAAACTAGAAAAGCCTCAAAAACACTCCATTTAAAAACCATTTGATTCCGCAACGAGATCAAGTTCAAAGCGTTAAAGGTTTTCATAAAAACCATCCGCAACCCTCCGTCATTTTAGGAAGTAGAGTACTTAGTATTCGTGTTGTGTTTGTTGACCATAGTCAAGGCACAGTGTACGGTAGCTAAGGGATGTCTTCCTACACCGCATATGATGCGATTAGTTAGGACAGTCGCGTGACTTTGTTGACCTTAGTTAAGGGTCATATGGGTGGGTCTAATTAATCATGAAATGACGGGTAGAACTTGACTAGTGCTTATGATTTGTTGACCAAAGTTAAGGTCATAAGTGCTAGGGGTAAAAACCTTTATCGGGAGTTTCAAGTGTTGAAATTTGCAATGAGATTACATACCTTCTATATGATAGTTGGATCCTGATACCCACTGCGAGTAATTGTTACTCCTGGGAGAGTTTTGCACTTTGCAATTAGTCGATCAAGTAGGTGTCTAGAAAGGTGTCAACGGGGTTACGCCTATAGGAAAACGAGCTTTATTTTAATTAGGTCCGTGCGAAAGCACGGGGAACCTCCCTCAAAGTACCGACACTGGCCTGGCTGAAAGATTGGCGAACTTGTAGAGTGTAATTAATCCCGGCTAGTCTTTCCTTCTATGGTTTGAAGGAAGATTTGATAAAAACAGTGGGAGCCATCCTGATTAGATAAAATAAATAACCAATCTAATCTTGCAAGAGCGCACGCAGAGTGTTTTCTTCTCTCTCTCTCCAGGTAGCGACCTTGTCACGCCTTAATCAAGATAATAATATGGATGTATTGACCGAACCCGCTTGTTATACTGAGCTGGGGAACGTTGGTCCCGCTCCAACTTATAATTGTTATAAGACAGAGCGGGAATTAGGGGAATACCAGGATTCCCATGCCACCCTAACGAAGAAAGTGCATGACGATGCATCTCCTTCGGGTGTGTTCATTATAAAGAACTGTTTCTCAGTATCCTCTGCGTCCTGGGTATTTGATGCCGGATCAGGATCCCAGATATGTAATCTGTTACATAGGGCTACAGAAAGGTAGAGAACTGAGAACGGGTGATAAGTTTCATGAGACAGAAAACGATGCAAGTGTTGCAGCCAAGTCTGTTGGTCACTGTCACCCTGTATTTCCAAATACATTGATTCTGAACAAATGCTATTAGATACCGAACCTGATATAAAAAATCATATCAGTCTCTTTATTTATTAAAGAAGGATATAATTTTGTATTGTTGAACAATGTTTTGTACATTTCCTATTTCAAAAAATGATCGGTTCAGGCGCATTATCTAAAAGCATTGACGTTCTAAATCAAACTATAGTTCCTAGTATACAGAACACACACAAGAGGAAGAGTTCAGAAATGAACGAATTCTTCTTGAGGCATTGTAGACTAGGTCATATCAATACGACCCGACTGGCTGAAGTTACATTTAGATGCATATTTAAATCAGTTTGAATTTACATCTTGTGAAACTTGCCAGTGATGTCACAAAAATTAGATGACCATAGCTCTGTTTATTGGAAACAGAGAAAGAGTTAGTAAACTCTTAGGACTGATACATAGTGATGTATAAAGGTCCCCAGTCTACATATGCCAAGACTGGTTCTTTGTACTTCCTTACATTCACTGATGATCTCTCAAGATTCGGACACATGTTCCTGTTGAAACACATGTCTGAAGCTTTTGAGAAATTCAAAGAATATAAATCAGAAGTAGAGAACCAATATAGGTATAAGTATTATGTCCTATGATAAGATCAGGGAGGAGAATACTTGTGCATGGAATTCTTGGACTATTCTAAAGGAGAATGAGATTCTCTCTCGGTGTTACTCCTCTGAATACACCACAGCACAACGGTGTATCAGGGCGGAGCAATCACACCTTATATGATATGGTGCGCTCTATGATGAATACTATTGAGTTACCTATTTCCTTTTTGGGGTTGTGCACTTAAGAAGCTGCATACCTATTGAATTAGGTTCGAGTCAGATCACTGCCTACCACTCCATATGAGATATGGTATGGGAAGTGCCTCTCTCTTAAGTAAGTTAAGATTTGGGGTTGTTCGGCCTATGTCAAAAGCAAAATCCGGACAAGATCAAGGCAAGGTCAATTCTGTAGAACTGGAAGGAGTTCCAGCTATACAAACTACAGCTGATGATTTGATAGGACCAAAGGATTCAATAGTCCCCGACGAACCTCAGCCTCTCTGCCGATCTGGTAGGGTTCCTCATCCGCCTGAGAGATACTTCGGTTTCTCGATGACAGTGGGAGCGAGGAATGCATCATGAGATGATGACCTAACTAGTTTCGAGCAGGCCATCGAGAGTAGGGACTCTGTAAGAATGGCTGGATGCTTAGCGATCTGAGATGGAATCCATGTACACCAACAAAGTATGGACTTTAGTTGCTATATCTGAAGGGTTAAATCCCCATCAGGAGAAAGTATATCTTGAGAAGATTACTTGGTGTAGATGGAAAGGTTGAGACTTTCAAAGCTAGACTTGTTAAAGGTTTTCGTCATCAACCAGGCGTGGATAATGATGAAACTTTTTCCAGTGGCTATGCTTAAGTCCATCCGGATCCGACTTGCCATTGCTACATACCATGACTATGATATCTGGTGGTTGGGTGTCATGACTGCTTTTCTAAATATTGATTTAGAAGAGAACGTCTATAAGTACACAGCCAGAGGGCTTCGTAAACCGTGGGAGCAGCGGAAACGTGTGCAAGTTGCTTTACAAGATAAAGCAGGCATCGCGAAGTTGGAACGTCTGTTTTGATGTGGTATTCAAAGAGTTTGACTTCATCAAAATGGTTGATGAACCCTGTATATAGAAAAAGGTAGTAGGGAGTATGGTGGTGATCCTCGTATTGTACGTGGACAACATACTCTTGATAGGAAAAGAGTTTCCTATGCTACGCTCGGTCAATCTCCTCTTATCATAAGGATTCTCCAAATAGGATAAAGGTGATACCTTCTAAATCCTGGGATTTGGATCTATGAGATAGATCTAAAGGGATGTTAGAGTTCTCACTAGGTTTAGTGAGATGGTATCAATCGATCCTAGGGAGAATCACTGGAAATGTTCCAGACTGATAAGCACGACTGAATATCAGTCGCAGGCATTGTCTTTACCCTCAGTGGAGGGACGGTATGTTGGAAGAGTTCCAAGCGAGATACCATGGCAGACTAGACGATAAAGGCTGGTGATATCGCTATCAAAGATACTACCAAAGAGGCAGTTTGGGTGTATATTGGTTCATAAGATGAACTAGGTTCCTACCATTGTATGACAATGGAAGTGTGGTTTTGGCCCAAGAACCCCGATCCCATCAGTGACCCAGACATATTCTGAGGCAGCATCACCTGATCATGGAGATAGTTGACCTCCAGGGTGATTGAGGTTTAGAGAGTGGACTCAGAGGACAACACGGCGGATCCACTCACAAAGGCCTTTTCCCAGAGAGAGACTTATATGGGATGGTTCAGTATGAGATAATCTAACCACTGCTATAAATGGCCCTAGTGCAAGTAGGAGATTGTTAGTTATATGTATGCCCTAGAGGCCATTACTGTACATGGGATGTATATTGTAGTGGATGCTGGGACATATATAGGTAGGACTTTCTTGCTCGACAAGATAGTGCGCTATCTGGTTGCTCTTTATCTTAACATGTATACTTTCTGCCTCTCTGTTACATGTTGATAAAGCCCTCAGGATTTGTACTCGACTTCCTGGACTATGATGTAGATCATACTAGTGGGGCCTGGGTAGTCCATGAGTACATCCTTCAATGTTCCTAGTCGTAGGAATATCGAGACTGGGCATCGATATTCCAGAGTAGACTAGCGTATATCTTCTCGACCCATGTGATGGGTGATGGATGATCCCATATCCATTGGTGTTTGACATCAGAGATGGTATGCGGGTGCTCAGTGGTAACTGGGTACACTGAACGGACTCGCCGAGAACTCCCAGATGGTATTATACCTCACGTCAGATGGCGTTATACCTCACGTCAGATGGCAGTTCTCTGGTGATACTGGTACAGCTTAGTCTGTTGACCCGAGATCGTCATAGATTCTTGTGTGTCTCCCACTGTGCTTTGATTTCTACCCTAACACGGCTTTACTGAGTCATGCAAACAGGTGGTTTTTGTAGGGTTCCTAGGCACACTAATGAGATCTCACAAGGCATCAACCATGCCAATTTCAAAAATTACGGGTGCTGAGAAACCCTAATACGGATCGTTAACTAGAAATTTAGGCGAAAAAACGAGCTAGTAAACTACTTTACTAAGAGTAAACGGAAATACAACCTTTGTAGATCCGGTGCTCCACCTCCATAGCTCCGTGATGAAGTCCTCTCCGCTGTCCAAATCGAATCTTGGACTCTAGTGTCGGCTTCATCGGAGAAATGGACGGGCTAGGTCGTCGACTACGATGCCGAAGATGATCTACGTCGAAGCATCACAAGATCAAGCTCCCACTTCACCAAGTCATGAAACTTGTGAAGAAAACACATTCTACTACTTGGCAAGAGGTAGAGGATGAAGAAATAGGAAGTGGGTTCACTTTAGAATTGGATTTCTCACTCATTTGCTCAAATTGCCATTGTTGAAGCAAGCTTTCTTCAAGTGAAGAAGAAGAAGAAAAAAGAAAGAATATGATAGGTGTTCATTAAAAAATGGAAAAGAAAATCAATCCTTATCATATTCAAACCATGGTTATGTGTAGAGACTAAAATAGGGTTAGTGGGAATGGTTAGGGTTAAGCATGAGACAAAATGGTGACTTAGTCAAAGCTTCATGAAGTTTCAACATACAAACAAACAAAGCCACCATTTTCCCTTTATGCTTTTCATTTTCCAAAAAGAATAAATAAATGAATAAGAAAATGAAAACCCTAACCAATCTACAACCATGGTTTAATCTTCACACAAACCCTAATGAGCATGTATCATCAAACATGATACAAACATGTGTACAAAAGTATATCACATATACAATGTGCACAATCCAAGTGAGAAAACCCTTTAAAAGTGAACCGATACTAGTTAATGCAAAGTAATATATCAAATATATAACTATGCATTAAATCATTAAATCAACACTTGATTCAATGATCCGGTCATGTCGCACACAACCAACTAGTACACAATGTATCGATTTATCGAATCAATCCTTGATTCGATAACTAGGGTATATCGCATACAACCATTCGACATATTCATCGCGAGAATGAAATACGGTATCACATACACGCATTATTCTCGGTCCCGCACATATCTCATATGCGCTCCTATTTCGTTTCGCTTGAGCCAGGAAACCTCTGTGTAGGACTCTAAAGACATGTCAATACGCCGGCAGCAGATGATGATCATATCAATCACCCACAAGCCGCAAGCGGTCTGCTAAACGTAACGGCCACCTGGGTATTGAGCGATCAGAAGATCGACGAGCAAGCCCGCTCACACTCCTGTGAATCCAACCAGTAACACTTACCGTACAGTCCGGTCTGATCGTCTAATATGTCGCATATCTCGCCTAAGGGTGGTAAACGTCAGACCCCAATAGCTCGATAAGTCGTGTCGATATTAGGTCTATAACAGTTCGAGAAACTACTGGTAACACTTACCAGTAAATCTCAGCAACCCTGGCCAGGGATTTCCGGTTATAGCCAATCGAACACAGCGCAACGTCAACTCCCTATACCGGGAGAGACGAATCCCCTCCTATCGCTCATTGCCTCCATGTGATTCTGGACTGTACCCAAAAACCACCGTTTTGCACGCCCTCTTGGACGTGGTAAGGTGAAAATCAAAGCACGGTAGGAACCACACAAGACTCTATGACGATCTCGGGTCAACAGACTACTCTGTACCAGTGTCACCAGAGAACTGCCATCTGACGTAAGGTATAATACCATCTGGGAGTTCTCGGCGAGTCCGTCCAGTGTACCCAGTCTTTACTGAGCACCCGTATATCATCTCTGATGTCAAACACCAATGGATATGGGATCATCCATCGCCCATCTGTATGGGTCGAGAAGGTATACGCTAGTCTACACTGGTATATCAATGCCCCATCTCGATACACCCACGACTAGGGACTTTGAAGGATGTACTTATGGACTACCATGTCCCCACTAGTATGATCTGCATCATAGTCCAGGTAGTCAAGTACACATCTTAAAGGCTTTACCAACATGTAACAGAGAGACAATCAGTATACACGTTGAGGTAAAGATCAACCAGATAGCATACTATCATGTCGAGCAAGAAAGTCCTCCCTATATATGTCAAAGCATCCACTACAATATACATCCTATGTATAGTAATGGCCTCTAGGGCATACATATAACTAACAATCTCCCACTTGCACTAGGGCCATCCGATAGCAGTGGTTGTAGTATCTCATACTCAACCATCCCATAAAAATCTCTCTCTGGGAACAGGCCTTTGTGAGTGGATCCGCTGTGTTGTCCTCTGAGTCTACTCTCCAAACCTCGATCACCCTGGAGATCATCCATCTCCATGATCAGGTGATACTGCCTTAGAATATGTCTGGATCACTGATGGGATGGGTGTTCCTTGGCACAAGCCACAACTCCATTGTCACACAATGGGAGGAACTCAGTTCATCTCATGAACCAATAAACACCCAAACATCCTCTTTGGTAGCATCTTAAGTAGCGATGTATCCTTCCTTTATCGTCTAGTATGTCACGGTATCTAGCTTGGAACTCTTCCAACATACCGTCCCTCGATTGAGGGTAAAGACAATGCCTGTGACTGACACACAGTCGTCTTTATCACTCTGGAACCTTTCCAGTGATTCTCCCCAGGATCGATTGATACCATCTCACTACAACTAGTGAGTGTCCTAATATCCATTTAGATCTATCTCATAGATCCAAAACCCAGGATTTAATAGGTATCACTTTGATCCTATGTGGAGAATCATTGTGATAAGCGGAGATTGATCGAGCGTAGCATAGGAAACTCCTTCCCTATCAAGAGTATGTCATCCACGTACTCTACGAGGATCGTCACCATACTCCCTACTACCTTTTTGTTTATACAAGGTTCATCTACCATTTTGATGATGTCAACTTCTTTGACTAATCCATCAAAACAGATGTTCCAACTCCGCGATGCCTGCTTTATCCTATAAAGCATCTCGCACACGTTTCCGCTGCTCCCACTGTCTACGAGGCCCTCTGGCTGTGTACTTATAGACGCTCTCTTCTAAAACATCATTTAGAAAAGCTGTCATGACACCCAACCACCAGATATCGTAGTCATGGTATGTAGCCGTGGCAAGTAGGATCCGGATGGACTTAAGCATAGCCACTGGAAAAGGTTTCATCATTATCCACGCCTGGTCGATGACGAAAACCTTTAACAAGTCTAGCTTTGAAAGTCTCAACTTTTCCATGTACACCAAGTAATCTTCTCAAGATATACTTGCTCCTGATGGGGATTTAACCCTTCAGATATAGCAACCAAAGTCCATACTTTGTTGGTGTACATGGATTCCATCTCAGATCGCTAAGCATCCAGCCATTCTGACAGAGTCTTACTCCTGATGGCCAGCTCGAAACTAGTTGGGTCATCATCTCATGATGCAATCCTCGCTCCCACTGTCATCGAGAAACCGAAGTATCTCTCAGGTGGGTGAGGAACCCTACTAGATCGGCGGAGAGGCTGAGGTTCGTTGGAATCTACTGAATCCTTTGGTTCTACCAAATTAGCTGCTTTAGTTTGCATAGCTGGAACCTTTCCAGTTCTACATAACAGACATTGCCTCGAGCTTGTCCGGATTTTGTTTTTAGACATAGGCCGGACAACCCCAAATCTTAACTAGCTTAAGACATGGGCTCTTCCCTTTCCATATCACATATGAAGTGGTAGGCAACTGATTTGACTGGAACCCTATTCAATAGGTATGCAGCGTCTCAAGTGCATAACTCCCAAAAGGAAATAGGTAACTCAGTAGTACTCATCATAGAGCACACCTTATCATATAGGGTGTGAATGCTCCGCCCCGATATACCATCGTGCTATGGTGTATACGGAGGAGTAATGCTGAGAGAGAATCTCATTCTCCTTTTGAATAGTCCAGGAATTCCGTGCTCAAGTATTCTCCTCCTTGATCTCATCAAAGGACATAATACTTATACCCGTATTGGTTCTCTACTTCTAACTTATATTCTGTGAATATCTCAAAAGGTTCTGACTTGTGTTTCAACAGGAACATAGGTCTGAATCTCGAAAGATCATCAGAGAATGTAATGAAGTACAAAGAACCGCTCCTGGCATGTGTAGACAGGGGACCTACATACATCAACATGTATCATCCCAAGAGTTCACTAACTCTTTCTCTGTTTCCAATAAACAGAGCTGTGGTCATCTTATCTCTGTGACATGACTGGCAAGTTTCACAATATGTAAATTCAAACTGATTTAAATATGCATCTATATGTAACTTCAGCTAGTCGGGTCGCATTGATATGACCTAGTCTACAATGCCTCAAGAAGGATTCGTTCATTTCTGAACTCCTCCTCTTGTGTGTGTTCTGTATACTAAGAACTGTAGTTTGATTTAGAACATTAATGCTTTTAGATAACGTGCCTAAACCGATCAACTTTTGATATAGGAAATGTTTAAAACATTATCCAACAATACAAAATTTTATCATTTCTTTACTATTAAAGAGAGTGATATGATTTTGTATATCAGGTTCGGTATCTAATAACATTCGTTCAGAATCAATGTATTTGGAATACAGGGTGACAGTGACCAACAGAGTTGGCTGCAACACTTGCCCCGTTTTCTGCCTCATGAAACTTATCACCCGTTCTCAGTCCTTTACCTTTCTGTAGCCCTATGTAACATATTACATATCTGGAATCCTGATCCGGTATCAAATACCCAGGACGTAGAGAATAGAGAAACAGTTCTGCATAAAGAACACACCCGAAGATGATGCATCAGAATGCACTCTCTTCGTTTGGGCGGCACGGGAATTCTGGTAATCTTCAATTTCCTGCTCTGTCTTATAACAATTATAAGTTGGAGCGGGACCAACGTTCCCCAGCTCAGTATAACAAGCGGGTTCGGTCAATTATCCGTATTATTATCTTGATTAAGGCGTGATATGGTCGCTACCTGGAGAGAGAGAGAGAAGAAAACACTCAGCGTATGCTCTTGCAAGATCAGATTGGTTATTATTTTATCTAATCAGGATGGCTCCCACTGCTTTTTATCAAATCTTCCTTCAAACCCTAAAAGGAAAGACTAGCCGGGATTAATTACACACTACAAGTTCGCCAATCTTTCAGCCAGGCCAGTGTCGGTACTTTGAGGGAGGTCCCTCGTGGTTTCGTACGAACCTAATTAATGTAAACCTCGTTTTCCCAGAGGCGTAACCTCGTTAACACCTTTCTAGACACCTACTAGATCGGCTAATTGTAATGTGTAAAACTCTCCTAGGAGTAACTCTTACTCGCAGCGGGTATCGGGATCCAACTATCTCATAGAAGGTATGCAATCTCATTGCAAATTTCAACACTTGAAATTCCCGATAATATTTTGCCCCTAGTGTTCTATGACCTTGATGAATGCCAAACAACCCATAGTCCACTAGTCAAGTTCAACCCGTACATTTCTTGATTGAATTAAACCCACCCGCACGACCCTTGACGAATGCCAAACAACGCCGTACGAATACCCTAATCCAATCTGCATCATATGCATAAGCAGATAAATACTAGTTAGCTACCGCACACTTCGCCTTGACGAATGCCAAACAACCGCAGCACGAATACTTACTAGTACTTATCTGAAATGACGGAGGGCTACGACAGGTTTTTCTGAAAACCTATTGCGTAATAAACTTGAAATCGTTGTAGAATCAAATGATTTTAGAAATGGAGTGATTTTGAGGCTTTTCTAGTTTTGCTAAAGGGGTCACTCCCGGTGAAGGGATCGCCGGCCCTTTCCTCGTCGAATGAGGTGCAGGATATATCACATATACCTCTGTGCAAAGCAAGAACTGTAGCTACCTGTTTTATTTTGAAATTAGATTCTACAACATCTTTAGGTTTCATTTACTTTCATTAATCACATTAATGAAGTCCCATCATTTAAGTACCTAAGCATCACAGATAAATATGACGTACACTTATGCCATCCGCATTCGCCTCGATGTCCCCTCGTGCACCGTTAGGTTAGGTAACTAACGGCAGAGCGGGGCAGGGCTAGCGCGGGTGTAAAACATAAGTAACGTCTATATAATATATCATATATACTATATACTGTATCTATCACAGAACATCACATGATCACATCATAGATATCGCAGCAGAAGAATCATATGATATATTGGATATACTAGGACGTCTATGTTTTCAATACGAGCCAGTATAAAACACGGATTCCACGGTCGTGATGAATAGCCAAACCCACACCCCTAGACCCCTACGAGAGCGGCAAGCAACCCTACCAATTCTAGAGTTAGGAGACCCGGACTCGACTCCTCGAGATGGTCTCCCACTGGACTCCAGAACCCGGTTACTTGTGCTCCCCTCCTTGGGTCTATCCTAGTGCGGAAAAGTAAATAATATACAAAAGGTGACAACTTCCGCAACCTGGAAGTGCCCCAATAAAAGAATATTACATACAAGTTTTTACATGAATGAAAATGAAAAAGACTCATCTCACATAAAAAACCCCCGGCTATTCAAGCACGACGATCCAATATAACATATCCACAACACATAACAACACATGTCATCAACGTAAGTAAATATGCGCATCCCAATTGTCGTTGACATATAGCAACAAAACCGGCGATATCACATATTACACTTACGGTCACAGAAAAGAAAGTGTAAAACTACAACAGTTGGAATCTGCAAACTCCTCAGACATCGCATGCCTGACCAAATGAATTCTTTAGACATTGCATGCCTAACAATTATAAACCCCGCATTTTAGTCTCAAAATCGAAAACACTTTTCAATACCAAGTCGGGCAATTCAACAGGATTCTCTACAATTTGATCGAATGCTCGTCGCAAACTTCAGTAGACGGCCGCACCCCCGATACCGTCGACGAAGTGCACCAAGGCGGAACACCGCTACCGTGAGCACCCGGACGGATGCTTTCGGCGACGGGGTTCTCCTACAGTCACTTGGTCGAGGCTATGGAGTGAGGCTTTCTATTAAGTTTACCCGGCGATTATCCGCGTACGCTACGTGATTGCGACGGACTTTTGATCACATCAAAATTCCGTGGCAACCGATCAAGTGAGACTAAACTGCTATGTTTATAACATTCATTCAGTTATCTCATAACTTTTGTGAATTCCAATTATTGTATCACATTCTAGATAAATAGAAAATGTTAAACTTTTCGATCGAACAGTCAAACACCCAAGTTTTCCCGATACAGATCAACACATGAAATAAGTCTAAAAACATTCAGTTCGTGCCTCAGTACCAACGGTCCAGCCGTAGAAGGGTCAAGCCAACGCCTCACATGTAGCATGCCGTACTGCCCCAAACCCGAAGGTTCAAAGGGCAGTTCAAGACGGTCACATAATCGAGTTAAGGTTTGTTGTCTTCTAGAGGGACCATCGCGTTACTTGCACTACTTAGAAGATCGTTAAACTACGGAAAAATCCAACACTTGGAAATTTCCCGACAGGGGAAAAATTGGGTATTTAAATCCGGTCAAACTTTTTAACATATTCAAACATTATCCGGAAAGCCACATAGACAAAATCTGATACTCCGATCGAAACACCGAATCCCCAAAGCAACCCCAAAATACTCAACTCTTGAGTATAGATTAAAAATTCCCATAAAACTCAGCACCTGAAACCATGAGTTACTGTGCAAAATAGAAAGGCAACTTCCATCATTTGGCCGCGGAACCGCCCCAGAAGCCAAGCTTCTGCCGCGGTTCCGCCGCACAATGAACAGTTCATGGAAAAAATTTTGCACCGTAATTCTTAGATTTCCCTGCTGAATTTTTTAAGCATTTTTAATGTGGAAAAATCCCAGATTTTAGAAAAAGTCCAGAGAGCATGTTTGGTTTAGGGTTTCGGGTTCGTTCGGGTTTCAAACTTCGTCTACGCATCGCCTAAGGCTCTAGCTAGGCTTTGATACCACTGTAGGGTTCCTAGGCACACTAATGAGGTCTCACAAGGCATCAACCATGCCGATTTCAAAAATTACGGGTGCCGAGAAACCCTAATACGGATCGTTAACTAGAAATTTAGGCGAAACAACGAGCTAGTAAACTACTTTACTAAGAGTTAACGGAAATACAACCTTTGTAGATCCGGTGCTCCACCTCCATAGCTCCGTGATGAAGTCCTCTCCGCTGTCTAAATCGAATCTTGGACTCTAGTGTCGGCTTCATCGGAGAAATGGACGGGCTAGGTCGTCGACTACGATGCCGAAGATGATCTACGTCGAAGCATCACAAGATCAAGCTTCCACTTCACCAAGTCATGAAACTTGTGAAGAAAACACACTCTACTACTTGGCAAGAGATAGAGGATGAAGAAATAGGAAGTGGGTTCACTTTAGAATTGGATTTCTCACTCATTTGCTCAAGTTGCCATTGTTGAAGCAAGCTTTCTTCAAGTGAAGAAGAAGAAGAAAAAAGAAAGAATATGATAAGTGTTCATTAAAAAATGGAAAAGAAAATCAATCCTTATCATATTCAAACCATGGTTATGTGTAGAGACTAAACTAGGGTTAGTGGGAATGGTTAGGGTTAAGCATGAGACAAAATGGTGACTTAGTCAAAGCTTCATGAAGTTTCAACATACAAACAAACAAAGCCACCATTTTCCCTTTATGCTTTTCATTTTCCAAAAAGAATAAATAAATAAATAAATGAATAAGAAAATGAAAACCCTAAACAATCTACAACCATGGTTTAATCTTCACACAAACCCTAGTGAGCATGTATCATCAAACATGATACAAACTTGTGTACAAAAGTATATCACATATACAATGTGCACAATCCAAGTGAGAAAACCCTTTAAAAGTGAACCGATACTAGTTAATGCAAAGTAATATATCAAATATATAATTATGCATTAAATCATTAAATCAACACTTGATTCAATGATCCGGTCATGTCGCACACAACCGACTAGTATACAATGTATCGATTTATCGAATCAATCCTTGATTCGATAACTAGGTTATATCGCATACAAACATTCGACATATTCATCGCGAGAATGAAATACGGTACTACATACACACATTATTCTCGGTCCCGCACATATCACATTTGCGCTCCTATTTCGTTTCGCTTGAGCCAGGAAACCTCTGTGTAGGACTCTAAAGACTCGTCAATACGCCGGCAGCAGGTGATGATCATATCAATCACCTACAAGCCGCAAGCGGTCTGCTAAACGTAACGGCCACCCGGGTATTGAGCGATCAGAAGATCGACGAGCAAGCCCGCTCACACTGCTGTGAATCCAACCAGTAACACTTACCGTACAGTCCGGTCTGATCGTCTGATATGTCGCATATCTCGCCTAGGGGTGGTAAACGTCAGACCCCAATATCTCGATAAGTCGTGTCGATATTAGGTCTATAACAGTTCGAGAAACTACTGGTAACACTTACCAGTAAATCTCAGCAACCCTGGCCTGGGATTTCCGGTTATAGCCAATCGAACACAGCGCAACATCAACTCCCTATACCGGGAGAGACGAATCCCCTCCTATCGCTCATTGCCTCCATGTGATTCGGGACTGTACCTAAAAACCACCGTTTTGCACGCCCTCTTGGACGTGGTAAGGTGGAAATCAAAGCACAGTGGGAACCACACAAGACTCTATGACGATCTCGGGTCAACAGACTACTCTGTACCAGTGTCACCAGAGAACTGCCATCTGACGTAAGGTATAATACCATCTGGGAGTTCTCGGCGAGTCCGTCCAGTGTACCCAGTCTTTACTGAGCACCCGTATATCATCTCTGATGTCAAACACCAATGGATATGGGATCATCCTGTTAGTTATATGTATGCCCTAGAGGCCATTACTATACATAGGATGTATATTGTAGTGGATGCTTGGACATATATAGGGAGGACTTTCTTGCTCGACATGATAGTATGCTATCTGGTTGCTCTTTACCTTAACGTGTACACTGATTGTCTCTCTGTTACATGTTGGTAAAGCCCTTAGGATGTGTGCTTGACTATCTGGACTATGATGCGGATCATACTAGGTGGGACATGGTAGTCCATAAGTACATCCTTCAAAGTCCCTAGTCGTGGGTGTATCGAGACGGGGCATCGATATACCAGAGTAGACTAGCGTATACCTTCTCGACCCATACAGATGGGCGATGGATGATCCCATATCCATTGGTGTTTGACATCAGTGATGATATACGGGTGCTCAGTAGAGACTGGGTACACTGGACGGACTCGCCGAGAACTCCCAGATGGTATTATACCTTACGTCAGATGGCAGTTCTCTGGTGACACTGGTACAGAGTAGTCTGTTGACCCGAGATCGTCATAGAGTCTTGTGTGGTTCCCACTGTGCTTTGATTTCCATCTTACCACGTCCAAGAGGGCTTGCAAAACGGTGGTTTTTGGGTACAGTCCCGAGTCACATGGAGGCAATGAGCGATAGGAGGGGATTCGTCTCTCCCGGTATAAGGGGTTGATGTTGCGCTGTGTTCGATTGGCTATAACAGGAAATCCCTGGCCATGGTTGCTGAGATTTACTGGTAAGTGTTACCAGTAGTTTCTCGAATTGTTATAGACCTCATATCGACACGACTTATCGAGCTATTGGGGTCTGACGTTTACCACCCCTAGACGAGATATGCGACATTTCAGACGATCAGACCGGACTGTACGGTAGTGTTACTGGTTGGATTCACTGGAGTTTGAGCGGGCTTGCTCGTCGATCTTTAGATCGCTCAATACCCGGGTGGCCGTTACGTTTAGCAGACCGCTTGCGGCTTGTGGGTGTTTGATATGATGATCGCCTGCTGCCGGCGTATTGACGAGTCTTTAGAGTCCTTCACAGAGGTTTCCTGGCTCAAGCGAAACGAAATAGGAGCGCATATGAGATATGTGCGGGACCGAGAATGATGCGTGTATGTGATACCGTATTTCATTCTCGCGAAGTGACATTGATCGGTTATATGCGATATAGCCGGGTTATCGGATCAAGTGTTGATTCGATAAGTTGTTACTGATGATACCAGTCGGTTATGTGTGACATGACCGGATCATTGAATCAAGTGTTGATTTAGTGATTTAATGCATAATTATATATTTGATATATTACTTTGCATTAACTAGTATCGGTTCACTTTGAATGGATTTTCTCACTCGGGTGTGCGCATTCCATATGCGATATGATTTTGTGCACTTGATTGTATCATGTTTGATGATACATATTATGCTAGGGTTTTTGTGTAAAGATCAAACCATGGTTACTTGATAATGGTTAGGGTTTTGTTTTATTCTTTTATCTTATTTATTTATTCATTTTGGAATATGATAAGCATAAAAAGAAAATGGTTGCTAATTTTGTTTTTAGTTGAAGCTTCATGAAGCTTTGACTTGATGACCTTTTTGTTCTCATCCTTAACCCTAACCAATCAACCCAACCTAAGTCAATTCTCTACACTTAACTAAGGTTAAGATTATGATAAGTATTCTTTTATTTTCTATTTTCTAATAACTTATCATAATTCTTTCTTCATCTTCTTCATTTCTTCAATTGAAGAAAGCTTGCCTCCATCAATGGCAAGTGATGAAAAAGAGTGAGAAATCCAAATCTAAAGTCTACCCACTTCCTATTTTTTCATCCTCTACCTCTTGCCAAGTAGTAGAGTGTGTTTTCTTCACAAGTTTCATGACTTGGTGAAGTTGGAGCTTGATCTAGCGATGCCTCGACGTAGATCATCTTCGGCATGGACATCGACGACCTAGCTTACCCATTCTCCGATGAAGCCGACGCTAGAGCCCGGGAACTCATTTGGACAGCGAGGGGACTTCGTTGCGGAGCTATGGAGGTGGAGCACCGGATCTACAAAGGTTGTATTTCCGTATTCTTATAGTTAAGTGTTAACTTGTTATCGTTTCGCCTAAATATCTAGTTAACGATCCGTAGTCTAGGGTTTCTCGGCACCGTTAAATTTTAAATTGGCATGGTTGATGCCTTGTGAGGCCTCATTAGGGTGCCTAGGAACCCTACAGTAGTATCAGAGCCTAGCTAGAGCCTTAGGCGAAGTCTAGACGGAATTTGAAGTCCGAACGAACCGAAAACCCAACCCGGAAAATGCTCTCTGTCCTTTTTCTAAAATCTGGGATTTTTCGAAAATAAAAATATGCAGAAAAATCAGCAGAGAATCCTAAGAATAACTGTGCAACACGTGTCCATAAGTCCACTGTAGCGCGGCGGAACCGCGGCACAAGCTGCCTTGTGCGGCGGTTCCGCGGCTACTTTGTCGTTTTGTGTGTCTGATTCTGCACAGTAATTCTTAGTTTTATGTGCTGGTTTTCCTGGGAATTTTTAATACTTTTTCCAGAGTTTTAATTTTCAGGGTTGTTTTGGGGATTCGAATGTTCGATCGGATTATCAGATTTTGTCTATGTGACTTTCCGGATAAATTTTAGAATATGTTAAAAGGTTCGACCGGATATAAATACCCAATTTTTCCCCTGTCGGGAAATTTCCAAGTGTTGGATTTTTCCGTTGTTTAACGACGTTCTAAGTAGTGCAAGTAACGCGATGGTCCCTCTAGAAGACAACAAATCTTAACTCGATTATGTGACCGTCTTGAACTGCCCTTTGAACCTTCGGGTTTGGGGCAGTACGGCGTACCACATGTGAGGCGTTGGCTTGACCCTTCTACGGCTGGACCGTCGGTACTGAGGCACGAACTGAATGTTGTTAGACTTATTTCATGTGTTGATCTGTATCGGGAAAAATTGGGTGTTCGATTGTTCGATCGGAAAGTTTGACATTTTCTATTTATCCAGAATGGGATACAATAATTGGAATTCACAAGAAATTATGAGATAACTGAATGAATGTTATAAACATAGCGGTTTAGTCTCACTTGATCGGTTGCCACGGAATTTTGATGTGATCAAAAGTCCGTCGCAATCATGTAGCGTACGCGGATACTCGCCGGGTAAACTTAATAGACAGCCTCACTCCATAGCCCCGACCAAGTGACTGTAGGAGAACCCCGTCGCCGAAAGCATCCGTTCGGGTGCTCGCGGCAGCGGTGTTCCGCCTTTGTGCACTTCGTCGACGGTATCAGGGGTGCAGCCGTCAACTCAAGATTGCGATGAGCATTCGATCAGGATGTCGGGAATCTTGTTGAATTGCCCGACTTGATATTGAAAAGTGTTTTCGATAATGAGACTAAAATGCGGGGTTTATAATTGTTAGGCATGCGATGTCTAAAGAAATTCATTTGGTCAGGCATGCGATGTCTGAGGTGGTTGCGGATTCCAACTGTTGTAGTTTTACACTTTCTTTTCTGTGACCGTAAGTGTAATATGTGATATCGCCGGTTTCGTTGCTATATGTCAACGACAATTGGGATGGACATATTTACTTACGTTGATGACATGTGATGTTATGTGTTGCTGGATATGTTATATTGGATCGTCGTGTTTGAATAGCCGGGGGTTTTTATGTGAGATGAGTGTTTTTTCATTTTCATTCATGTAAAAACTTGTATGTAATATTCTCTTATTGGGGCACTTCCAGATTGCGGAAGATGTCACCGTTTGTATATTATTTACTTTTCCGCACTAGGATAGACCCAAGGAGGGGAGCACAAGTAACCGGGTTCTGGAGTCCAGTGGGAGACCAACTCGAGGAGTCGAGTCCGGGTCTCCTAACTCCAGAATTGGCAGGGTTGCTTGTCGCTCACGTAAGGGTCTAGGGGTGTGGGTTTGGCTATTCATCACGACCGTGGAATCCGTGTTTTATACTGGCTCGTATTGAAAACATAGACGTCCTAGTATATCCAATATATCATATGATTCTTCTGCTGCGATATCTATGATGTGATCATGTGATGTTCTGTGATAGATACAGTATATAGTATATATGATATATTATATAGACGTTACTTATGTTTTACACCCGCGCTAGCCCTGCCCCGCTCTGCCGTTAGTTACCTAACCTAACGGTGCACGAGGGGACATCGAGGCGAATGCGGATGGCATAAGTGTACGTCATATCTATCTGTGATGTTTAGGTACTTAAATGATGGGACATCATTAATGTGATTAATAAAATAAAAGAAACCTAAGATGTTGTAGAATCGAATTTCAAAATAAAACAGGTAGCTACAGTTCTTGCTTTGCACAGCGGTATATGTGATATATCCTGCACCTTATTCGATGAGGAAAGGACCGAGATCCCTTCACCGGGAGTGACTCCTTTAGCAATAACTGGCAGATGCTACACACTCGGTTTGTCTTTTGATTGCTTTTAAGAGTTCTGCTTTGCACAGTGATATATATTATATCCCGCACCTCATTCGACGAGGAAAGGACCGACGATCCCTTCACCGGGAGTGACTCCTTTAGCAAAACTAGAAAAGCCTCAAAATCACTCCATTTTAAAATCATTTGATTCTACAACGATATCAAGTTCATTACGCAATAGGTTTTCAGAAAAACCTGTCGTAACCCTCCGTCATTTCAGATAAGTTGTATATAGTATTCGTGCTACATTTGTTGGCTTTCGTCAAGGTGCAGTGTGCGGTAGCTATATGCTGCTTATCTGCCAGCATACGATGCGATTGGATTAGGGTAGTTGTGCGGCTTTGTTGGCTTTCGTCAAGGGTCGTGCGGGTGGGTTTAATTCGATCAAGAAATGTACGGGTTGAACTTGACTAGCGGGCTATGGTTTGTTGGCTTTCATCAAGGTCATAGCACGTTAGGGGCAAAATATTATCGGGAATTTCAAGTGTTGAAATTTGCAATGAGATTGCATACCTTCTATGAGATAGTTGGATCCTGATACCCGCTGCGAGTAAGAGTTACTCCTGGGAGAGTTTTATACATTGCAATTAGCCGATCAAGTAGGTGTCTAGAAAGGTGTTAACGAGGTTACGCCTCTGGGAAAACGAGGTTTACATTAATTAGGTTCGTGCGAAAGCACGGGGGACCTCCCTCAAAGTACCGACACTGGCCTGGCTGAAAGATTGGCGAACTTGTAGTGTGTAATTAATCCCGGCTAGTCTTTCCTTTTAGGGTTTGAAGGAAGATTTGATAAAAAGCAGTGGGAGCCATCCTGATTAGATAAAATAATAACCAATCTATTCTTGCAAGAGCGCACGCTGAGTGTTTTCTTCTCTCTCTCTCCTGGTAGCGACCATATCACGCCTTAATAAAGATAATAATACGGAACATTGACCGAACCCGCTTGTTATACTGAGCTGGGGAACGTTGGTCCCGCTCCACCTTATAATTGTTATGAGACAGAGCAGGAAATTAGGGATTACCAGAATTCCCGTGCCGCCCAAACGAAGAGAGTGCATGCTGATGCATCATCTTCGGGTGTGTTCATTATACAGAACTGTTTCTCAGTATCCTCCGCATCCTAAGTATATGATACCGGATCGGGATCCCAGATATGTAATATGTTACATAGGGCTACAGAAAGGTAGAGAACTGAGAACGGGTGATAAGTTTCATGAGGCAGAAAACGGGGCAAGAGTTGCAGCCAAGTCTGTTGGTCACTGTCACCCTGTATTACAATACATTGATTATGAACGAATGTTATTAGATACCGAACCTGATATAGAAAATCATATCAGTCTCTTTATTAGTAAAGAAATGATAAAATTTTGTATTGTTGGATAATGTTTTGAACATTTCCTATATCAAAAGTTGATCGGTTCAGGCACGTTATCTAAAAGCATTAATGTTCTAAATCAAACCACAGTTCTTAGTATACGGAACACACACAAGAGGAAGAGTTCAGAAATGAACGAATCCTTCTTGAGGTATTGTAGACTAGGTCATATCAATGCGACCCGACTAGCTGAAGTTACATATAGATGCATATTTAAATCAGTTTGAATTTACATCTTGTGAAACTCGCCAGTCATGTCACAGAGATAAGATGACCATAGCTCCGTTTATTGGAAACAGAGAAAGTGTTAGTGAACTCTTGGGATGATACATGTTGATGTATGTAAGGTCCCCTGTCTACACATGCCAAGACCGGTTCTTTGTACTTCATTACATTCTCTGATAAATCTCTCAAGATTCAGACATATGTTCCTGTTGAAACACAAGTCCGAACCTTTTGAGATATTCACAGAATATAAGTTAGAAATAGAGAACCAAAATACGGATATAAGTATTATGTCCTATGATGTGATCAAGGAGGAGAATACTTGAGCACGGAATTCCTGGACCATTCTAAAGGAGAATGAAATTCTCTCTCAGCATTACTCCTCTGTATACACCATAGCATGATGGTATATCGGGGCGGAGCAGATACACCCTATATGATAAGGTGTGCTCTATGATGAGTACTACTGAGTCACCTATTTCCTTTAGGGAGTTATGCGCTTGAGAAGCTGCATACCTATTGAATTGGGTTCGAATCAAATCAGTTGTCTACCAATTCATATTTGATATGATAAGGAAAGAGCCCATCTCTCAAGTTAGTTGAGATTTGGGGTTGTCCAGCCTATGTCTGAAAAGCAAAATCCGGACAAGCTCGAGGCAAGATCTGTTATGTACAACTGGAAAGGTTCCAGCTATACAAACAACAGCAGATGATTTAGTAGAACCAAAGGATTCAGTAGATTCCAACGAACCTCAGCCTCTCCGCCGATCTAGTAGGGTTCCTCACCCACCAGAGAGATACTTCGGTTCCTCTATGACAGTGGGAGCGAGGACTGCATCATGAGATGATGACCCAACTAGTTTCGAGCAGGCCATCGAGAGTAAGACTCTGTAAGAATGGCTAGATGTTTAGCGATCTGAGATGGAATCCTTATACACCAACAAAGTATGGACTTTGGTTGCTATATCTGAAGGGTTAAATCCCCATCAGGAGAAAGTATATCTTGAGAAGATTACTTGGTGTAGATGGAAAGGTTGAGACTTTCAAAGCTAGACTTGTTAAAAGTTTGCATCATTGACCAGGTGTGGATAATGATGAAACCTTTTCCTGTACCTATGCTTAAGTCCATCCAGATACTACTTACCACGGCTACATACCATGACTACGATATCTGGTGGTTGGGTTGTTGGAGATAGTGCCCTCAGAGTCAATTATTAGGTCACAGGTACGTGATTGTAATGATTGAGGGAGGACCTATCCCGGTAGGACAGTCTTACTCGAGATGATAGTATGCTATCTGGTTTACCTTTATCATCGTGTACTGCTTTAGGTGACCTGACACGTCGCTATTACACGTTGATAGAGCCCCTAGGATTCTTGCTTGACCACCAGCAGTATGAGGGCGATCATATAAGTGGGAGCTGGGGGTCTACAAGCATGTCCTTAAAAGGTCCCTAGTCGTGGGAGTTTCGAGACTGGGCATCGATACTCCATTAGTAGACTAGTGTATACAGTCGAGACCCCGACGAGGGGCGGTGGCCGGTCTCACAAGCCACTGGTGTCAGTTGGATCACCTAAGATGTATACAGGTGCTCATTGGGTTATGAGTACACCGGACAGGACTCGCCGGGAACATGCTAGTTGGTCATATACCAGACGTCAGATGGCAGTTCCCTGGTGACATGTGTGCAGGTTAGTTCATCGACCTGGGGATCGTCATTTGTCTCGTGTGAGTTCCCACTGTACTTTGATTACTACCCTACCACGGCTCAAAGGAGTCGTGCAAACAGGTTTTAGTTGGGTACAGTCCCGAGCCACATGGAGGCAGTGAGCGTATCTTCAGGGGTTCGTCTCTCCCGGTATTGGGGGTGAGGTCGTGCTGTGTCTAGGAGAGCCACTACACAAAGTCCTTGGCCAAGGCAAGGAGATTTACTGGTAGGTATTCCAGTAGTATCTCAGGGTGTTCTGGGCTACACTCCGACACGACTTGTACCGCTTTTGGGGGTCTGACTTTCACCAACCCCCTAGGCCCGCCATGCGATACTCATAGACGAACGGACCGGACTGCACGGATATTGTCACTGACAGGCTCAGTAGGGTGTCAGGATGAGTTCGCTCATCGACGTCCCTTTTGGTCAATAGCTGGTGGCCCGTTACGTATTGGCTTATACCTCTGACGTGCTAGTGGTTAAATCCACAGCCATTGTATTGACGAGTCTTTAGAGTCCACCACACTTTCAGTTACTCAAGTTTCGGGCGAAACGCTGTAGAGGCCGTATGGAGATAGGCAGGGTCCGATCAGATACGTGCGGTATTGCACGGATCAGGATCGGACGGTTTGTACTAGTAGCCGTATAGTTTTATGGCAGGGTTCGATCAGATACGTGCGGTATTGCACGGATCAGGATCGAACGGATATTACTAGCCGGTTTTGGTTTAAGCCGGTCCTAGTTTAGTACAGTGTAGATTTTGTCTCATTGCATTTGTATCCGGACGGAATACAGATGCGGGTGTGTATGCACAGTATCGGGGTTTTCCTGTAATTTATTACGGGACCAGTTTTATGGAGTTGCCAGTTTGCATTCCGTTCCGGCCGGTTTTCCTTTGTTCTTTCCCGGCCGGACTTTTCCGATGGAGGGGGTTATTTGCAGTTTTGCAAATAACACTTTGTGGAGGGGTTTTATGCAATTGTGATGATTATGATAGCTTTCATATCTATCCTCCATGCTTGCTTTAATGTGATTGGAAAGGGTATGGTTTGATTAAAGTTGAAGCATGGTGTATGTTTGTTTAGAGTCACCACTTCCATTCTCCTACACTCACCTCCCTCTTGTTTTTGTTTCACCCTCCACCACAATTCCTCAAGCATAATGGCCGGCCATCATTTTGGGGTGAGGAGAGAAAAATGAGAGTTCTCATTTTGGTGAAAGAATTTAATCATCCATCTCATTCCATTTGCTAGAAAATTGAAAGCACCAATTTTCTTTAGACCATTCCTCCATCAAGGCAACTATAAACCCCATTGAGACAAAGCGTATTCTACAATACACTTCCTACAGCAAATCTTGGACGCGTCGATTCGCCAGCTTCGCGCCCGAGTTGCCTCGGTATTGAGGTGGGAGCCCGTAAAAGCTACAGGCGATGTGGTGCCCTTTTCCGACGAGGAGGAGACAGATGGAGATCCCGCGAGGAGATCGGAGTGGAGATGAAGACCGGAGGACTCGGATCAGTCGGTACATCTCTTCCCCTCTTGTTAGTTAGCTAGACTAGTTTAATGGTTACGATCCGGAGTTTAGTGCGCGGTGGTGCCGGTTTGCAAAGTCCGCAAAAATTTAAGTTTATCACCGCTTCCGCATTCCGGCGTCGGATTGACGGCCGGGGCGCCGCCGTGCACTTACAGTGGTATCAGAGCCTCGCCATTAACTTAGTCTAGCTTTGTGTAATGTGTTTTTCAGTTCCGATCGATCGAAATGTCCAAAAACCCGTATTTGCCCACGACAGTTTCTGTTGAATTTTTTTGGTCTCGAAAATTTTTTCAGGTTGTAAAATATTGATGTACTGGAAAATCTAAGAGTTCTGTAAAAATTTGATGAAGTAACTCCACAGTTGGAGCGCGGAACCGCCGCGAAAACCCACTTTGTGCGGCCCTTCCGCCGCGCACTATTCACATCACTTCACCATTTTTTTACAGAGGCCTTATGGGCTTAAAATATGGGCTTTGGAATATTAAAGTTGGGCCAATTGTTTCTGTGAGTACTACAATTTTCTTTGGGGCCCACTTGTTAATTGTTTGATCAATCGGAAATTTTTTAAACACATTTTTCACAGTATTTACATTATATCTGCGACCGTGAATGTCACTCGATCGGTAAATCCGGTCTAACTGCTATAGCCCGGTTAGACGGATTTGCGAACGTGATTTTCACGTTGATGTTCTATGTATTTGCTGTGATGTTGCGGATCGGTCGTGGGGGATAGCCTGGATGCAATGCTAGTACAGTCTTTGTTGTATTATGTACATTTGATATTGCGGGGCGAGCGTCCGACATGTGGACTGCCGTCACTGCCAGTTTGTATTATTATTTTGGGGCACGACCTGGTTGCGGTCGATGTACCCGGTGTATGTATATTTTACTTTCTGTACTAGGGTTACCCCGCGGAGGGGTGCACGGATAGCCGGGTTCTAGAGGGCAACGGGCCCGCATCTCAGGGCATTGAGACGGAGGGGCTTCAGTCTGGAATTGGCGGGCTATTCGCCGCACTCGTAGGGGGTACAGGTTGACCCAGGAGGGGTGCCCAAGTTGCCGGATTCCGTGAAGTGCTGGGTGGTCCATTCACGGTGCTGGAGGGGGCTGCCTCGCTTCAGGTTTTGGCAGGTGACTTGCCGCGCCCGTAGGGGTCTAGGTTTTCATTGCACAGGCTATCCACACGACCAGGGGAACGTCGGGTTTCAGTAGTGGCTCTGTGAAACCCGGGGATCCCAGATATCTGTATTGTTTTGTGATGCTGTACATTTCTGTGATGTTGCATTTTATTCACGCCTTGAGCGAATATAATATATTGGTATATATATTAGTAGATGTTGTATATGTTTTTCATCCGCGCTAGTCCAGTCCCCGCTCTGCCGTTAGTTAGCTAACCTAACGGGTGATGACGGGACCCAGTGGCGAATGCGGATGGCATATACGTACGTCAGTATATTTTCGTTCTTTGTGGTGTGATCAATTGATGGGACTGCGTTGATTCGGATCAATGCAAGTTAAACAAACCTATTCTGATGTTGTTGGAACACTTTTCAAAAAGCTGTTATTGCAAGGACGTTCACTTTTGTTTTGCATCGTGGTATTCATTTGGAATATCCTGCTCCTCAGTCGACGAGGCAAGGGCCGAGATCCCTTCACCGGGAGTGACCCCTTGGACAATAAGTTTGCGTCAGGGCATTAACTTCACTATAGCCGATTACTTTTGCTTTGCACCGTGGTATTCAGTTGGAATATCCTGCACCTCATTCTACGGGGAAAGAGCCGAGATCCCTTCACCGGGAGTGACCTCTTTAGCGGAAGTTGTCGTCACTATATTTCTAAAAAGCTATCCGTTCCTTCAACGATATCAAGTTCATTACGTTAAAGGTTTTCGCCAGAAACCATTCGTAGCCCTCCGTCGTTTCATATGGGTAGTCAATAGTATTCAAGCTGTGTTTGTTGGCCAAAGTCAAGGCACAGTGTTTGGTAGCTGTTGGTTATTCATATGCAGCATAGATAGATGCGTTGGTTTGGAACAGTCGTACTGCCTTGTTGGCCAAAGTCAAGGGTATGTACGGGTGGATTCAAATGAACCTGGAGAATGACGGGCAGAACTTGACATGTGACTTATGATTTGTTGGCCAAAGTCAAGGTCATAAGAGCATGGGGCAGAAATCACATCGGGAGTTTCAAAAGAACTGAAACTTGCCAGATATACGCATACCTTCTGGAGTGTGATACCGTGAGCGGATTCCGTCACGTTATCATGCGATGATAGTTGGATCCCGATTCCCACTGATGAGTTGGTTTACTCTTCGGGTGACGCTGACTAATTCTTCTTTCAGGTTTGGAGGAGAATTTGAGGTACAGTGGGAGGTTTCCAGATTAGATAAATTGGTAACCATTCTGATCTAGGTTAGAGTGCACGCTGAGTGTTTCTTTTCTCTCTCTCTGGCAGCGACCATTGACCCTACCCTAGACTATGACTCAGAGACCAAGTTGACCGAACCTACTTAACACTGGCTTTTGGATTGTCAGAGTTGCAGACCTCATTGCCACTCCTACTTTTACCCTTTTCTCCAGGACACCCCGTATTACTACGAACGTCCACTTCCATTGGACAAAACCATCGTATGGTTAGATACGAACTCGAAGGAATTCGAGGATGGTTTCCGGTTCTGGAGAAAACGGATAGGATTATTCAGTTGTCTTTTCTTTTCACCCTCTCTCAGGTTGCGAGTACTCCTTAGTTTAGGAGTAGTACACCTATTATGCAAATTGGATAGTCTTCTTCCAAACCATAGGCTGGTGCCGACTGGTAGGGAATAAAGAAAACCAGTTAGCTTAAACGGTGTACAGAAGGTATTAAGTTCAGACAAAGCAAGGGATTAGTAAGAGGGCAAAGTAAATTGCGACTGCTGTTCACGACCAAACCAAGTATTTCTTCGCCAATCCTAAATCACCTTTGTATTTCTCCAGGACACTCCGTATCACTACGAAGATCCCATTTTATTGGATAATCCATCGTATGGTTATATACGAACTCGAAAGGAACTTGTTCCAGTTCGGGGATGGATCCTGGTTCAGGAGAAATAGGAATAAGATTTATTCGGTTGTCTTTTATCTTCACCTTCTCTCGCATTGCGAGTGTTCCTAGGGTTAGGACAGTACACCCATTATGCTTATTGGATAGTCTTCTTCCAAACCATAGGCTGGTGCCGAACGGTAGGGAAGGAAGAAAACCAATTGGCCTAAACGGGTGTGCAGAAGGTAATGACTAAAGACATATAAAGGGATTTGGAGAGGTGGCAAAGAATTATACGGTTATAGTTGTGAATCTGGATAATGAAAGAGGCATTACTAGGAATACCAGGACACCCCATCGAAACATTTCAATGTTTCAGTTCACTGTGTACTGTTAAAAGAAAACTGATTTCCCGATTAGATACTTACTCCAGGGTATGTATTTACCAGGTTTGATTCTCACATCTGTATGGTTTTACAGATGGTGAGTGGGAGTAGGTTATTGGTAATAAGGTGATCATCCTCATTATATCGGGATTCGTTGTAATCGGTGATATTTGAGGAAATCACCTGGGATGTTTGCCGGTCGGCAAATATTTGGTTTTGAATATCCGCTGTTATGCACCAGTTTCAAATTGATATATCTGTACGTCTATTTTCATAGAGTGAGATATACCTTTATGAAATTATGTCTACGACATTTACCTATATCAGTGGATGGTTAGGTAAGGAGCATTAAACAGCGGTGTAATTCTTCTTAACCATAAGTACAGTTTTCAACCTACGACACACAGTAAATGAGTTATCAGACTCAAGGGACTTGTACAGAGTATTGTATATTGTCCAGGGTCCATCAGGACAGAGGGGATGGTCCTCGTACTATATTCAGTTTACTTATGACTCCTCTATTTTTTAGACAGGTGTTTCGTGGAAATACAGGGTCCGAATTTGGAGAAGTTATAGGTATTTGAATAGAGTAGAGAACCAGGTATAGCAAGTATCGGGATTCTTCAAGGTGATCGAAGATGTAGATACTTGTGGTATTCAGTTGAAAGTGATGATTAAGAGAAATTGCTTCTCTTTCAGGTTACTCATAATTGGAAGCATTCCTAAGTTGAGTAACGCTGATCGGCCTCCTTCCATTTAGTTGACATGCGCTGGGGACAGCTGCATGATTTGAATCTGGTTCAATTAATTCAGTGCCTCTGTTTTTATATTGGATATAGAACAGTTCATATCTTAACGATGTTAAGGTACGGGGAGTTGTCCGGTTTATGATTAAAACCAGACACTGGATAACTCAAGGCACGTTTCTGTAATGGCTGTTTGTGGGTTGACCCAGGCTATGACGAGGGTTGATTTTCTACCATCTGGATGAACAATAGCGATATTGTTCTAGACTCGCCACAGTTTTATTAAAAATGGATTTTTTCAGAAAACAGTAGTGGGAGTATGGTAGAACTGGAAGTGATTCCAGAACCACAAACGATTACTGAAGATTTGATAAGGAACCTAAAGATTCAATCTGGATTGACATTCCATTGGCCACTCCGCAGATAAGGTGGGTAACTTCAGGCACCCGAGAGGTACTACAGTAGCCTCAAGGACGGTTACAGGGAAGTTCTTGTTTACCCACAATTACCATTGCTGTTGTTCCAGGCTGCGAGACCCGGCAGGAGGATGAGTATAGCGTCGTTCTAAACTTGCTTTAGAAGTGTACGTCTATATGACTCTGCCAGAGGGTTGTCGTAGTCAGTGGGAGCAGCGGAAGCATTGGTGGACAAGTAGCTTATGTCTATTTATAGACTAGAGCAGATGTAGCGGTGATAGATCATCTATTTCTGATGTGACAGTCATGGGTTTGACTTCATCAGAAAAGGGGATGGATCTGTTGAGAAGGTAGTAGGGTGTGATATCCTGGTATTTGGATGATATACACAGAGTAGGAAAAGAAACTCCTACACTACGATCGGTTGTACTTTGGTCGTCACACAGTTGTTTCTCCACAAAGAAAATGGATTTTATATCAGACATACTGGTTACTGGATCTATGGTTTTAGATCTAGATTTGGGTGGTTTCCCAATCAGGGTACTTGACAGCATTCTAAGAGTATTTAGGATGGACGACTCCTAGCACGGTAGTGTACCTGCAGGTAATGGAGTCACCCTCTCCAAAGGTGTCTTACAGACTAAAGGGAGAGGGACGTGCATGATTGGCAGATCACTTGCTTAGGCAATTGAGTCAATCATGAGATGTCAAGTACCACACCAGATGTTGTTCTTGCACTAAATGCAATAAGTTGACATTAATCCAATCCTGGAGAAACAGTCGGAAGCAGATTTAGAACATAAGTGGATGTTCTAGGGATATGATAACGACAGCCTCATTCAGGAGACGGTTATCATTCCAGGCTTCCAAGGTGACATGGACGACAAGGAGGTTGTCAGAGTTATAGTTTTCCCTCTGACGAGGGGCAGTATTTTGGACAGGTGATCCAAGGCAATACTGAGGGAGGCATGGCGCGCAGGATACTGATTAAGTTCAGTTGACGATACAGTCTAAGAAGTTTGGATTTGGAGTTCATTTATGAGCTATGTCCCATCAGACATCCAGACACATTCTAAGACAGGTATTGCTCATTTCGGGAGATGGGTTTCTCCGCGAACATGAGATATAGAGAGACATGGAAAGAAACAACAAAGCGGATCCACTCACTGAGGCTATTCCTCGAACGCAATAGTTCCGCAAACGAGCTTTGTGAGACTGACTAGTAGAGGAGTTGGGTGTTCGGTATCACACGGGCTGTGAGTATGCGACATCGCAATAATTAGCCTTGAGTGCAAGTGGGAGATTGTTGGAGATAGTGCCCTCAGAGTCAATTATTAGGTCACAGGTACGTGATTGTAATGATTGAGGGAGGACCTATCCCGGTAGGACAGTCTTACTCGAGATGATAGTATGCTATCTGGTTTACCTTTATCATCGTGTACTGCTTTAGGTGACCTGACACGTCGCTATTACACGTTGATAGAGCCCCTAGGATTCTTGCTTGACCACCAGCAGTATGAGGGCGATCATATAAGTGGGAGCTGGGGGTCTACAAGCATGTCCTTAAAAGGTCCCTAGTCGTGGGAGTTTCGAGACTGGGCATCGATACTCCATTAGTAGACTAGTGTATACAGTCGAGACCCCGACGAGGGGCGGTGGCCGGTCTCACAAGCCACTGGTGTCAGTTGGATCACCTAAGATGTATACAGGTGCTCATTGGGTTATGAGTACACCGGACAGGACTCGCCGGGAACATGCTAGTTGGTCATATACCAGACGTCAGATGGCAGTTCCCTGGTGACATGTGTGCAGGTTAGTTCATCGACCTGGGGATCGTCATTTGTCTCGTGTGAGTTCCCACTGTACTTTGATTACTACCCTACCACGGCTCAAAGGAGTCGTGCAAACAGGTTTTAGTTGGGTACAGTCCCGAGCCACATGGAGGCAGTGAGCGTATCTTCAGGGGTTCGTCTCTCCCGGTATTGGGGGTGAGGTCGTGCTGTGTCTAGGAGAGCCACTACACAAAGTCCTTGGCCAAGGCAAGGAGATTTACTGGTAGGTATTCCAGTAGTATCTCAGGGTGTTCTGGGCTACACTCCGACACGACTTGTACCGCTTTTGGGGGTCTGACTTTCACCAACCCCCTAGGCCCGCCATGCGATACTCATAGACGAACGGACCGGACTGCACGGATATTGTCACTGACAGGCTCAGTAGGGTGTCAGGATGAGTTCGCTCATCGACGTCCCTTTTGGTCAATAGCTGGTGGCCCGTTACGTATTGGCTTATACCTCTGACGTGCTAGTGGTTAAATCCACAGCCATTGTATTGACGAGTCTTTAGAGTCCACCACACTTTCAGTTACTCAAGTTTCGGGCGAAACGCTGTAGAGGCCGTATGGAGATATGGCAGGGTCCGATCAGATATGTGCGGTATTGCACGGATCAGGATCGGACGGTTTGTACTAGTAGCCGTATAGTTTTATGGCAGGGTTCGATCAGATACGTGCGGTATTGCACGGATCAGGATCGAACGGATATTACTAGCCGGTTTTGGTTTAAGCCGGTCCTAGTTTAGTACAGTGTAGATTTTGTCTCATTGCATTTGTATCCGGACGGAATACAGATGCGGGTGTGTATGCACAGTATCGGGGTTTTCCTGTAATTTATTACGGGACCAGTTTTATGGAGTTGCCAGTTTGCATTCCGTTCCGGCCGGTTTTCCTTTGTTCTTTCCCGGCCGGACTTTTCCGATGGAGAGGGTTATTTGCAGTTTTGCAAATAACACTTTGTGGAGGGGTTTTATGCAATTGTGATGATTATGATAGCTTTCATATCTATCCTCCATGCTTGCTTTAATGTGATTGGAAAGGGTATGGTTTGATTAAAGTTGAAGCATGGTGTATGTTTGTTTAGAGTCACCACTTCCATTCTCCTACACTCACCTCCCTCTTGTTTTTGTTTCACCCTCCACCACAATTCCTCAAGCATAATGGCCGGCCATCATTTTGGGGTGAGGAGAGAAAAATGAGAGTTCTCATTTTGGTGAAAGAATTTAATCATCCATCTCATTCCATTTGCTAGAAAATTGAAAGCACCAATTTTCTTTAGACCATTCCTCCATCAAGGAAACTATAAACCCCATTGAGACAAAGCGTATTCTACAATACACTTCCTACAGCAAATCTTGGACGCGTCGATTCGCCAGCTTCGCGCCCGAGTTGCCTCGGTATTGAGGTGGGAGCCCGTAAAAGCTACAGGCGATGTGGTGCCCTTTTCCGACGAGGAGGAGACAGACGGAGATCCCGCGAGGAGATCGGAGTGGAGATGAAGACCGGAGGACTCGGATCAGTCGGTACATCTCTTCCCCTCTTGTTAGTTAGCTAGACTAGTTTAATGGTTACGATCCGGAGTTTAGTGCGCGGTGGTGCCGGTTTGCAAAGTCCGCAAAAATTTAAGTTTATCACCGCTTCCGCATTCCGGCGTCGGATTGACGGCCGGGGCGCCGCCGTGCACTTACATGGGTGTCATGACTGCTTTTCTAAATGATGTTTTAGAAGAGTGCGTCTATAAGTACACAGCCAGAGGGCTTCGTAGACAGTGGGAGCAGCGGAAACGTGTGCAAGATGCTTTATAGGATTAAAGCAGGCATAGCGGAGTTGGAACATCTGTTTTGATGGATTAGTCAAAGAAGTTGACATCATCAAAATGGTAGATGAACCTTGTATAAACAAAAAGGTAGTAAGGAGTATGGTGACGATCCTCGTAGAGTACGTGGATGACATACTCTTAATAGGGAAAGAGTTTCCTATGCTACGCTCGATCAATCTCCGCTTATCACAATGATTCTCCATATAGGATCAAAGTGATACCTACTAAATCCTAGGTTTTGGATCTATGAGATAGATCTAATTGGATGTTAGGATTCTCACTAGTTGTAGTGAGATGGTATCAATCGATCCTAGGGAGAATCACTGGAAGGGTTCCAGGGTGATAAAGACGACTGAATGTCAGTCGCAGGCATTGTCTTTACCCTCAGTAAAGGGACGGTATGTTGGAAAAGTTCCAAGCTAGATACCGTGGCATACTAGACGATAAAGGCAGGATACATCGCTACTTAAGATGCTACCAAAGAGGCAGTCTGGGTGTATATTAGTTCATAAGATGAACTTTGTTCCTCCCATTGTGTGACAATAGAGTTGTGGCTTATGCCGAGGAACGCTGGTCCCATCAGTGATCCAGACATATTCTAAGGCAGTATCACGTGATCATAGAGATGGTTGATCTCCAGGGGATCGAGGTCAGGAGAGTAGACTCAGAGGACAACACAGCGGATCCACTCACAAAGGCCTGTTCCCAGAGAGAGACTTTTATGGATGGTTGAGTATGAGATACTTCAAACCACTGCTACAGATGGCCCTAGTGCAAGTGGGAGATTGTTAGTTATATGTATACCCTAGAGGCCATTACTATACATAGGATGTATATTGTAGTGGATGCTTGGACATATATAGGGAGGACTTTCTTGCTCGACATGATAGTATGCTATCTGGTTGCTCTTTACCTTAACGTGTACACTGATTGTCTCTCTATTACATGTTGGTAAAGCCCTTAGGATGTGTGCTTGACTACCTGGACTATGATGCGGATCATACTAGTGGGGACATGGTAGTCCATAAGTACATCCTTCAAATTCCCTAGTCGTGGGTGTATCGAGACGGGGCATCGATATACCAGAGTAGACTAGCGTATACCTTCTCGACCCATACAGATGGGCGATGGATGATCCCATATCCATTGGTGTTTGACATCAGAGATGATATACGGGTGCTCAGTAGAGACTGGGTACACTGGACGGACTCGCCGAGAACTCCCAGATGGTATTATACCTTACGTCAGATGGCAGTTCTCTGGTGACACTGGTACAGAGTAGTCTGTTGACCCGAGATCGTCATAGAGTCTTGTGTGGTTCCTACTGTGCTTTGATTTCCATCTTACCACGTCCAAGAGGGCGTGCAAAACGGTGGTTTTTGGGTACAGTCCCGAGTCACATGGAGGCAATGAGCGATAGGAGGGGATTCGTCTCTCCCGGTATAGGGGGTTGATGTTGCGCTGTATTCGATTGGCTATAACAGGAAATCCCTGGCCAGGGTTGCTGAGATTTACTGGTAAGTGTTACCAGTAGTTTCTCGAATTGTTATAGACCTGTCACGACCCGCAGGGTACGGAACGTGACTGGCACTTAAGTTTACGAGACGTCTCAAGGCGTCCGTAAAATAAGTAAGCCAAAGCCCAGAAAACAAAACCAATGACGCAAAAGAGTGAAGAAAACCCAATCATTTGAAAGCAAGTTTATCAAATAAGTCATGTAAAACACTTTTTAAAAACAATACCAACTTTTCCCGAAAATTTCGGCAGAGTCTCCTTTGTAAATACTGGCCCCCAAAAATGGGTACAACAAAATATATACATGAATCCAACAAAATAGGGCATCCCCAAGCGGGAGCTAGCTCTTCGCCATAAGGCGGTCACAAATCCCACGCAATGTAAATGACAGCAAGCATAATAATCATAATAAAGCATGAGAAAAGCAGCATGTCGGCTCAAGTGAGCTCGACCCCAAAATACAGCATAAAATCCACAAACCTCACAGTCTCATCTCTAGGTCAATATACAATAAATCTGGTAGAAACAGTAGATGGAGTACACTAGATACAAGAATATACAAGAATATACAAGGTGGTACAAAAAAATAACATAACCCACCTATGAGCAAATCTCGAGCTCAGGCAAAAGAGGCAAAAGACAAGTGCACCCGCCGCTACTGAACTGACGGAGCGGACCTGCAAAAGACTGTGGCACAACGGGGGTGAGTTGCCAACTCGTGAGTAATAAATAACATCTACAAAGGCTATCGTATGCATGCACACAAGCATCCTAGCATCTAAAATACAAGTATGACTGGATGCACTAGCAGGTGTGTATATAACATCAGTGTACTAATATGCATGCAACATGAAAATCTGAGGTCTCAATAGGTATATATAAGAAATATTTTATCTCTTTTTGTTTTTGAAACTCTTTTAGAATGCCAGCATAATGTCAATGAATCGACGAAAATCGGTGTCCAGCAACGACACCCAAAGCTGTCTCAAATCTCATAAATGTATCTCTGGCCTCAGCCGTCCGACTGACCTATCTCAAATATCAATACCTCATCATCTAGCGGCCACGGTCGGTATCCTCTGGATATCCGCCGTCCCAAACAGTCACCGGTAGGTAATCCGTCCCCTGCCAGGCTCAACGTCATCACCACATTCCTCTTGCCCCGGGATACCTTACCGGGCCCACCATGTACCCGTGCCGGTTCCTCCACTCCTCGAAACGGATTTCCAAATCCACAGCAAACTCATGGTGGACGATACTTACATCACTAGAAAACCGCAATTTTACATATTTTAAAAATATAATAAGTTTAGAAATTTTGCGGTTTTCCCCCGAAATCCAGCAATATCATAAAATCTCAAGAAATCCTCATAAGTGCATATATCAATGATAATGAATGCGTATGATATCAATAATTAAGTTGCGATGTGTGATCAATGGATTAAGCATGAACAATTAATATGATGAAGTACATGCACATGAATAGCAATACTACGGTTTCATTTTTAAGGAATTAAAGGCAATAGTACCAGTTTAAGTATCGATTAGTAAAAGGTTTCAATTTAAAAGTTATCTAGTGTGGTGGCATGGCAATTACCAGGGTGTGTGTGTAAACATGAATAGTGCTCGTGCTGCATATAAAAACCTGGTAATGGTGCATGTGTCCTACAATTGAGTTTGCGTATATGGGTATAACATATTGATCTAATTGCAGCAATTATCATGCCAGTAATATTATTCTAATGTCACAAGTGGATATCCAGTTTACTATTTTTCAGTTTACTAAATCTATCGGGCGACTTGCGCCATCCAAACGATCGTCCCCCGTAGATGTTAAATCTACTCACCGGAATCCCTGGCTATCTGTGTCCAATCACCGCCTTTCCCTTTCGCGCCGCGTCTGACGTTTCCGCGACCGAACCTGGAATTTACATCAGTACCAAATATAAGGTTACATATCAAGAACGAGGCAAAACCCCAACGAAACTACTAAAGTTCGCTAGCTAGGTACAACGTGCACAAGGTGCGCGGACACACGCGAAAATCGCAAAAACTGCCGAAAAACGCCGATTTGGTCGCCCGGCAAAACTAAAACCCGACTACCCAAAAACCGCACTCACGCATCCTAAAAGTCGCAGGACAAGCCATTACAATCATCAAGATACCACAATTAATTCATCACATAGCTTTTATAAAAATCTAGTAAGCAGAAATTGCAATTTGATGCAACATCGACAATATAGCGACAAAGTCAACACCACCCAACACCAACATCCAAACTAACCAAATAGCTAGCCAATACACAATTTCTAAACCATTAACTAAGCTTAAAAACCTAATTTACATAACAAAACCTTCTCTTGATCTTTGTACTTAGCAAACATAAACCAAACTATATATGAAAAACCTTAATTTAACACTATATTTTAGCCTACTAAGCAAATTAACCACTTAGATTAAGGTTAGCAAAACACTAGATAGCAAATTAGGTTTAATCACTTAAATAATGCTTTCAAAAACTTAATCCACTCACTAATCAAGCTTCACAAACCAATACCAACATAAACCCTCTCTTGAAATTTCAAAACAACAATTCCACCCTTCTAAAATTAACTAATTTAGCAAAATTGAAAGCTATATCAACAAGGTAACTATATAGATTAGTCATTAACAACTAGATTAACTATAAAATAACTTAATTAACTATTATGGCTTTCAAACCCTAGTTAGAATTTTCAAACAAAATCTAAGAAAACTAGATTAAACTACACTAATTTAACACTAAACCATAAAACATAAGAACTCAAACAAAAGAATTTAACATGATAGAAATTATACCTCTTGATCTATGGATCAAGCAAGAAAATTTTGCTCCAAATGATGGCCTCAACACCAAGATCCAAGCAAGAATGGCTAAGGATAATGATAGCTTAAGGATTTTGTTTGGATTTTTGAATTAAATCATGGATTTTGATGTATTTTCTTGAAGAAATTGAAGAAAATGAAAAGAAAAGAGAGGAAGAAGAGGGTGTGCAGGATTTTCGGCCAGAGGAGGAATGGGGGAGGGTGTGGGCAAGTGGGGAAGGTCATGGGTCAAGTCCACAAAGTCAAATGCACCTTACTTTATTCATTTTAATTAAAATAAACCAGAAAAACCCCTTAAATCACTCAAGAAAGCAACTAAAGAAAAGAGATCAGAATTTTCTGGTCTCACACAAGGTGGGGCTGTCCTAGGGCTGAGAAAAAAGAGAGAGGGGTTTTACAAAAGAAATTTTATGCAAAAAGGCCCCCTACAACTCAAAAATTGCAAGTTTTAGCTCAAAATTCAATAAATTCGTTTCAATTTATAAAAATTTGTTAAAAATCAAAATAAATTACTAAAAATTCATGTTATCACTAGATTATAATTATCATAATTTTAGAGATTAAAATTAGCCCGGAAAAATTTGTATTTATCGCTTATTTAATGTATTTTCTTACCGGCTTAAAATAATATTAAAAAAATGAAAAATAGGGAAAAATTTTTAAATGACCAAAATTTCATAATTAACTCATTAGTCACTAAAAACAAGTAATTACCTATCCATTTAAGGTATAATTAGCCCTAAACTGCAAAATATCGAGAAAGACGGTTTTCGGAAAAATACCGAATTTTCACCGAATTTCAGGAAAACACCAAAACGACTTTTCAAGACGCTACAATCTTCCCCCCATAAAGAAATTCGGTCCCCGAATTTAAAAATATAGCTACGCGTACCTTCAAAGAGATGGGGATACTTCTTCCTCATCTCGCCCTCGGTCTCCCACGTAACCTCCTCGCTGCTTGGGCTACGCCAAAGGACCTTGACGGTTGGTATAACCTTCGACCTCAACTTCTTCACCTGCCGATCCAAGATGGCCACCGGCTGCTCTGCAAAAGAAAGGTCGCGCTCTAGCTGGACTGTCGGGTGCTGAATCGCATGCGAAGGGTTGTGAAGGTACTTGCGGAGCATCGAAACATGGAAGACGGGGTGAACATCGGGAAAGCTGGGAGGAAGAGCCAAACGATATGCAACAGCGCCAACATGCTCGAGGATCTCGAAGGGACCTACGAATCTAGGGCTAAGCTTTCCCTTTCGCCCAAAACGCATCACGCCCTTCATCGGAGAGACCCTCAGAAAAACATGGTCGCCAACTGCGAACTCTAATCTGCGACGGCGCCTGTCTGCATACGATTTCTGCCTGCTCTGAGCCGCTCTCATCCGGTCTCGGATCAACTGGATCTTCGATGTCGTCTCCTCAACAAGCTGCGGCCCCAAAATGCTGCTCTCGCTGAGCTCTGTCCAACAAACGGGCGATCTGCATCTCCTCCCATACAATGCCTCGAAAGGTGCCATCTGAATAGTATCCTGGAAGCTGTTGTTGTAGGAGAACTCCACTAGAGGTAAATGACGATCCCAGCTACCACCAAAGTCTAAAACGAACGCTCTGAGCATGTCCTCGAGAGTCTGAATGGTTCGCTCTGACTGTCCGTCTGTCTGCGGATGAAACGCTGTGCTGAAGCTCAAACGAGTGCCCAAAGCCTCCTGAAGTCTCTGCCAAAGTCGGATGGTGAACTGAGTGCCTCGATCTGACACAATACAAGTCGGTACGCCATGTAGTCGCACGATCTCGTCAATATAGAGCTGAGCATACTGAGCAAAGCTGAAAGTCGTCTTCACTGGAAGGAAGTGAGCCGCTTTCGTCAATCTATCCACGATCACCCAGATGGAGTCGTACCCTCGACTGGTCCTGGGTAGACCCACAACGAAGTCCATCGAAATCTGCTCCCATTTCCACTCCGGAATGGGTAACGGCTGTAGCTCTCCTGCGGGCCTCTGGTGCTCGGCCTTGACTTGCTGACAAGTCAGGCATCTCGAAACGAACTCCGCAATGTCCCTCTTCATCCCGTCCCACCAGTAGGTCTCTCTCATATCATGGTACATCTTGGTGGAATCGGGGTGGACACTATACACTGATCGGTGTGCCTCCTCAAGAATGTCGCGCCGCAATCCATCAGCATCTGGTACGCACAGTCTAGATCCAGATCGTAAAATCCCCTGATCGTCAATCACGAACTCGGAAAATCTGCCCTGTCCCATCTGTGCCATGATCTCTGAGCAACGGTCGTCACTGCGCTGTGCCTCATATATACGGTCAAGCAACTGTGGGCGTGCACGAACATGCGCGAGCTGTCCCCCTGTCTGAGTGAACTCGAACTCCACTCGGCTGTCGCATAACATCTGCCAATCTGCTGACGACTGCCTCTGCACTGCGCGCAAAAAGGATAGACTACCCCCGGGCCTCCTACTCAACGCATCTGCCACCACATTTGCCTTGCCGGGGTGATATAAGATCTCGCAGTCGTAGTCTTTCACCAACTCCATCCAACGACGCTGTCTGAGGTTCAGGTCTCGCTGCTGAAATATGTACTTTAAGCTCTTGTGATCGGTGAATATCTGACACGACTCGCCGTATAGGTAATGTCGCCAAATCTTCAGTGCAAAGACCACTGCAGCCATCTCCAAATCATGAGTGGGGTAGTTCTGTTCATGCTTCTTCAACTGCCGAGAAGCATAAGCGATCACCCGGCCATGCTGCATCAAAACGCATCCTAATCCCACTCGCGAAGCATCACAGTAGACAACAAATCCGCCTGATCCCGAAGGTAAAGATAATACCGGCGCCGTAGTCAAACATGTCCGCAGCTGCTGAAAACTGCGCTCGCACTCCTCCGTCCAGACGAAAGGAACTCCCTTCCGGGTCAAACCGGTCAACGGTGCAGCTATACGGGAGAAGTCCTGAACAAAACGCCTGTAGTAGCCCGCCAAGCCTAGAAAACTACGGATCTCAGTAACCGATGTAAGTCGGGGCCACTGCTGAACAGCCTCAATCTTCTTCGGGTCCACACAAATGCCGTCTCTCGTAACCACGTGACCCAAGAATCCGACGCTGTCCAGCCAGAATGCACACTTGGAGAACTTCGCGAACAGCTGGTGCTCCCTCAGAGTCTGTAACGTAATCCGCAAGTGCTGCTCGTGCTCCTCTCTGCTCCGGGAGTACACCAAGATATCGTCGATAAATACGATGATGAACAAGTCAAGATACGGCCTGAAAGTACGGTTCATCAAATCCATGAATGCTGCTGGGGCGTTGGTGAGTCCGAACGACATCACCAAAAACTCGTAGTGGCCGTAGCGCGTGCGGAAAGCTGTCCTCGGTATATCCTCCTGTCGGACTCGCAGCTGATGGTATCCTGATCGCAAGTCGATCCTCGAAAAATACCCCGCACCCTGAAGCTGGTCGAACAAATCATCAATGCACGGCAACGGATATCTGTTCCGAACGGTAACTTTGTTCAGCTGGCGGTAGTCGATACATAAGCGCAAACTTCCATCCTTCTTCTTGACAAACAGGACCGGAGCACCCCACGGAGAAACACTCGGTCGAATAAGCCCCTTATCCAACAAATCCTGCAACTGATCCTTCAGCTCTCGAAGCTCTGCCGGGGCCATCCGATAAGGCGGTATAGAAATAGGCCCCGAACCGGGAATCAAATCAATGCAGAACTCAACATCGCGCTCAGGCGGTAGCCCAGGTAGCTCATCAGGAAAAACATCAGGGAACTCACAAACTACCGGGACCCGGTCCAACGGAACCTCTGCAGCTCGAGTATCACAAACAAACGCTAAGAATCCCTGACATCCCTTCCGCAAGAGCTGACCAGCGCGAAGAGACGAAATTAAACTGGGAAGGGTGACACTGCGGTCTCCCCGAATAACAAGGACTGGCTCTCCCGGAAAGCTAAATCTGACTGCCTTCTCATGGCAGTCCACCGAAGCATAATAAGTGGCTAGCCAATCCATGCCCAGAAGCACATCAAAGTCCAACATATCGAGGAGTATCAAATAAACTGATGAATCCCTCTCCCCGATACGAACGGAACACAAACGAAATACAAAACGAGCGACAAACGACTCGCCTACCGGAGTAACAACAACAAGCGGCCGATCTAACGACGACGACTCACGGCCCAACATCGGTGCAAAGTGTGTAGATACGTACGAATGTGTGGAACCTAGGTCGAATAATACCCGTGCGTCGAAAGTACAAACTGGCAAGGTACCTGTCACAACGGCATTGGATGCCTGCGCATCCTGCGGTGTCAAAGCAAAAACTCGGGCCTGTCCTCCACCGATAGCGGGCTGACCTCGACCTCGGCCTCTGCCTCCTCGTCCTCTCTGAACAGGACCGCCGCGTCCACGGCCTCTCGGTGCACCTAACTGGCGTGGAGCATCGCCTGGGGTAGGAAGTAGGGCTCTCTGAGGAGGGGGTGGTGATGGTGGTAGGGTCACATGCGGAACTGTCGCTGCTCCCTGTCGTCTCACTGGACAGTCTCTGACAAGATGGTGCAGACTCCCGCACCCAAAACATCCTGGCGACGGCTGCTGCCCCTGGGGATAAGAACCATATAACTGTCCCCGTCCAAATCCTCTGCCTGGCCTATCTCTCGGAAAGAATCTGGCGCGCTGCCTCTGAGACGGTACATCGGTGCGAATCCTCTTCGGCCCGGAAACGGCCGAAGTCCGTGATATGCGTGCCTCCATCCGCAATGCCGTATCCATAGCAGCTGAATAAGTGTCGTAGCGCTGGGCGCCAATGGCAAGATATAGCTGGGCATCAAGTCCCTGTACGAACCTCTTCACCATCTTCTCCTCGGTATCCACCAAATACTGAGCGTATCGGGATAACTGTGTAAACTGGATGTCATACTCAGACACCGTCATCCCAGGTGTCTTGACTAAGGCCTCGAAACTGCGAGCTCTGGCGTCACGAACGCTCTCTGGAAGGAAACGGGCTAGAAAGACCGCTGTAAACTCGGCCCAAGTCATAGGCGGTAGATCTGCAGCTCGACCTCTCAAGACTGACTCCCACCATGTCTGCGCGAGACCCTCTAGTCGGAAACTCGCAAGTTCTACCCATCGATCATCCGAACATCTCAGCGAACGGCAGATCCTGGCTAAACTGTCAAGGAACGTCTGTGGGTCCTCCGCTGCCTCGGTGCCGGTGAATACTGGAGGTCTCAGCCTCATGAAGTCCTGTAGTGAAACCGGAATGGACACAATGGTAGTAGTAGGAGCAGGTATCATGGTCGTCTGTGATGTAGTAGGTACGTCATCCTGCCTCGGTGTACGACTGGCTGCAACTAGGGATCCTACCATCTGACGCAGCTCCTGCATGCCTCCCATCATCTGTCGCAACTCCTCCATACCCGTCTCGAGCCTATCCATACGGCCTGGGGAAAGTGGATCGGTCTGTCCCTGCAGCGTAGGCATACCACCCTGCTCAGTCCTAGCCTCGGACGAGCCAGCTCGAATCTCGTCTCTGGCGGCAGCCCTCTGTGCCCTCGTAGCCTTCGGCGGCATAGTGGCTGTTACAGGAAAACGGATAGTAAGAACAGTGCAATAGGATCATAGGATACACGGAATTGAAGAAGGAATTTTCCAAGCAAGTATATCCTAAAGTCACTTAGGCGGAGTACCGTATCGTAAGTATGCCGCGGACATACGCACGCTACGTTACCCTGCTTAAGTCACTTACTCCATCTACCAAGGGTCATCCTACACTCACAAAGGTAAAACCTATCGCTCTGATACCAACTTTGTCACGACCCGCAGGGTACGGAACGTGACTGGCACTTAAGTTTACGAGACGTCTCAAGGCGTCCGTAAAATAAGTAAGCCAAAGCCCAGAAAACAAAACCAATGAAGCAAAAGAGTGAAGAAAACCCAATCATTTGAAAGCAAGTTTATCAAATAAGTCATGTAAAACACTTTTTAAAAACAATACCAACTTTTCCCGAAAATTTCGGCAGAGTCTCCTTTGTAAATACTGGCCCCCAAAAATGGGTACAACAAAATATATACATGAATCCAACAAAATAGGGCATCCCCAAGCGGGAGCTAGCTCTTCGCCATAAGGCGGTCACAAATCCCACGCAATGTAAATGACAGCAAGCATAATAATCATAATAAAGCATGAGAAAAGCAGCATGTCGGCTCAAGTGAGCTCGACCCCAAAATACAGCATAAAATCCACAAACCTCACAGTCTCATCTCTAGGTCAATATACAATAAATCTGGTAGAAACAGTAGATGGAGTACACTAGATACAAGAATATACAAGAATATACAAGGTGGTACAAAAAAATAACATAACCCACCTATGAGCAAATCTCGAGCTCAGGCAAAAGAGGCAAAAGACAAGTGCACCCGCCGCTACTGAACTGACGGAGCGGACCTGCAAAAGACTGTGGCACAACGGGGGTGAGTTGCCAACTCGTGAGTAATAAATAACATCTACAAAGGCTATCGTATGCATGCACACAAGCATCCTAGCATCTAAAATACAAGTATGACTGGATGCACTAGCAGGTGTGTATATAACATCAGTGTACTAATATGCATGCAACATGAAAATCTGAGGTCTCAATAGGTATATATAAGAAATATTTTATCTCTTTTTGTTTTTGAAACTCTTTTAGAATGCCAGCATAATGTCAATGAATCGACGAAAATCGGTGTCCAGCAACGACACCCAAAGCTGTCTCAAATCTCATAAATGTATCTCTGGCCTCAGCCGTCCGACTGACCTATCTCAAATATCAATACCTCATCATCTAGCGGCCACGGTCGGTATCCTCTGGATATCCGCCGTCCCAAACAGTCACCGGTAGGTAATCCGTCCCCTGCCAGGCTCAACGTCATCACCACATTCCTCTTGCCCCGGGATACCTTACCGGGCCCACCATGTACCCGTGCCGGTTCCTCCACTCCTCGACACGGATTTCCAAATCCACAGCAAACTCATGGTGGACGATACTTACATCACTAGAAAACCGCAATTTTACATATTTTAAAAATATAATAAGTTTAGAAATTTTGCGGTTTTCCCCCGAAATCCAGCAATATCATAAAATCTCAAGAAATCCTCATAAGTGCATATATCAATGATAATGAATGCGTATGATATCAATAATTAAGTTGCGATGTGTGATCAATGGATTAAGCATGAACAATTAATATGATGAAGTACATGCACATGAATAGCAATACTACGGTTTCATTTTTAAGGAATTAAAGGCAATAGTACCAGTTTAAGTATCGATTAGTAAAAGGTTTCAATTTAAAAGTTATCTAGTGTGGTGGCATGGCAATTACCAGGGTGTGTGTGTAAACATGAATAGTGCTCGTGCTGCATATAAAAACCTGGTAATGGTGCATGTGTCCTACAATTGAGTTTGCGTATATGGGTATAACATATTGATCTAATTGCAGCAATTATCATGCCAGTAATATTATTCTAATGTCACAAGTGGATATCCAGTTTACTATTTTTCAGTTTACTAAATCTATCGGGCGACTTGCGCCATCCAAACGATCGTCCCCCGTAGATGTTAAATCTACTCACCGGAATCCCTGGCTATCTGTGTCCAATCACCGCCTTTCCCTTTCGCGCCGCGTCTGACGTTTCCGCGACCGAACCTGGAATTTACATCAGTACCAAATATAAGGTTACATATCAAGAACGACGCAAAACCCCAACGAAACTACTAAAGTTCGCTAGCTAGGTACAACGTGCACAAGGTGCGCGGACACACGCGAAAATCGCAAAAACTGCCGAAAAACGCCGATTTGGTCGCCCGGCAAAACTAAAACCCGACTACCCAAAAACCGCACTCACGCATCCTAAAAGTCGCAGGACAAGCCATTACAATCATCAAGATACCACAATTAATTCATCACATAGCTTTTATAAAAATCTAGTAAGCAGAAATTGCAATTTGATGCAACATCGACAATATAGCGACAAAGTCAACACCACCCAACACCAACATCCAAACTAACCAAATAGCTAGCCAATACACAATTTCTAAACCATTAACTAAGCTTAAAAACCTAATTTACATAACAAAACCTTCTCTTGATCTTTGTACTTAGCAAACATAAACCAAACTATATATGAAAAACCTTAATTTAACACTATATTTTAGCCTACTAAGCAAATTAACCACTTAGATTAAGGTTAGCAAAACACTAGATAGCAAATTAGGTTTAATCACTTAAATAATGCTTTCAAAAACTTAATCCACTCACTAATCAAGCTTCACAAACCAATACCAACATAAACCCTCTCTTGAAATTTCAAAACAACAATTCCACCCTTCTAAAATTAACTAATTTAGCAAAATTGAAAGCTATATCAACAAGGTAACTATATAGATTAGTCATTAACAACTAGATTAACTATAAAATAACTTAATTAACTATTATGGCTTTCAAACCCTAGTTAGAATTTTCAAACAAAATCTAAGAAAACTAGATTAAACTACACTAATTTAACACTAAACCATAAAACATAAGAACTCAAACAAAAGAATTTAACATGATAGAAATTATACCTCTTGATCTATGGATCAAGCAAGAAAATTTTGCTCCAAATGATGGCCTCAACACCAAGATCCAAGCAAGAATGGCTAAGGATAATGATAGCTTAAGGATTTTGTTTGGATTTTTGAATTAAATCATGGATTTTGATGTATTTTCTTGAAGAAATTGAAGAAAATGAAAAGAAAAGAGAGGAAGAAGAGGGTGTGCAGGATTTTCGGCCAGAGGAGGAATGGGGGAGGGTGTGGGCAAGTGGGGAAGGTCATGGGTCAAGTCCACAAAGTCAAATGCACCTTACTTTATTCATTTTAATTAAAATAAACCCAAAAAACCCCTTAAATCACTCAAGAAAGCAACTAAAGAAAAGAGATCAGAATTTTCTGGTCTCACACAAGGTGGGGCTGTCCTAGGGCTGAGAAAAAAGAGAGAGGGGTTTTACAAAAGAAATTTTATGCAAAAAGGCCCCCTACAACTCAAAAATTGCAAGTTTTAGCTCAAAATTCAATAAATTCGTTTCAATTTATAAAAATTTGTTAAAAATCAAAATAAATTACTAAAAATTCATGTTATCACTAGATTATAATTATCATAATTTTAGAGATTAAAATTAGCCCGGAAAAATTTGTATTTATCGCTTATTTAATGTATTTTCTTACCGGCTTAAAATAATATTAAAAAAATGAAAAATAGGGAAAAATTTTTAAATGACCAAAATTTCATAATTAACTCATTAGTCACTAAAAACAAGTAATTACCTATCCATTTAAGGTATAATTAGCCCTAAACTGCAAAATATCGAGAAAGACGGTTTTCGGAAAAATACCGAATTTTCACCGAATTTCAGGAAAACACCAAAACGACTTTTCAAGACGCTACAAGACCTCATATCGACACGACTTATCGAGCTATTGGGGTCTGACGTTTACCACCCCTAGGCGAGATATGCGACATATCAGACGATCAGACCGGACTGTACGGTAGTGTTACTGGTTGGATTCACTGGAGTGTGAGCGGGCTTTCTCGTCGATCTTTAGATCGCTCAATACCCGGGTGGCTGTTACGTTTAGCAGACCGCTTGCGGCTTGTGGGTGTTTGATATGATCATCGCCTGCTGCCGGCGTATTGACGAGTCTTTAGAGTCCCACACAGAGGTTTCCTGGCTCAAGCGAAACGAAATAGGAGCGCATATGAGATATGTGCGGGACCGAGAATGATGCGTGTATGTGATACCGTATTTCAATCTCGCGAAGAGACATTGATCGGTTATATGCGATATAGCCGGGTTATCGGATCAAGTGTTGATTCGATAAGTTGTTACTGATGATACCAGTCGGTTATGTGCGACATGACCGGATCATTGAATCAAGTGTTGATTTAGTGATTTAATGCATAATTATATATTTGATATATTACTTTGCATTAACTAGTATCGGTTCACTTTGAATGGATTTTCTCACTCGGGTGTGCGCATTCCATATGCGATATGATTTTGTGCACTTGATTGTATCATGTTTGATGATACATATTATGCTAGGGTTTTTGTGTAAAGATCAAACCATGGTTACATGATAATGGTTAGGGTTTTGTTTTATTCTTTTATCTTATTTATTTATTCATTTTGGAATATGATAAGCATAAAAATAAAATGGTTGCTAATTTTGTTTTTAGTTGAAGCTTCATGAAGCTTTAACTTGATGACCTTTTTGTTCTCATCCTTAACCCTAACCAATCAACCCAACCTTAGTCAATTCTCTACACTTAACTAAGGTTAAGATTATGATAAGTATTCTTTTATTTTCTATTTTCTAATAACTTATCATAATTCTTTCTTCATCTTCTTCATTTCTTCAAGTGAAGAAAGCTTGCCTCCATCAATGGCAAGTGATGAAAAAGAGTGAGAAATCCAAATCTAAAGTCTACCCACTTCCTATTTCTTCATCCTCTACCTCTTGCCAAGTAGTAGAGTGTGTTTTCTTCACAAGTTTCATGACTTGGTGAAGTTGGAGCTTGATCTAGCGATGCCTCGACGTAGATCATCTTCGGCATGGACATCGACGACCTAGCTTGCCCATTCTCCGACGAAGCCGACGCTAGAGCCCAGGAACTCATTTGGACAACGAGGGGACTTCGTTGCGGAGCTATGGAGGTGGAGCACCGGATCTACAAAGGTTGTATTTCCGTATTCTTATAGTTAAGTGTTAACTTGTTATCGTTTCGCCTAAATATCTAGTTAACGATCCGTAGTCTAGGGTTTCTCGGCACCGTTAAATTTTAAATTGGCATGGTTGATGCCTTGTGAGACCTCATTAGGGTGCCTAGGAACCCTACACATCCATCGCCCATCTGTATGGGTCGAGAAGGTATACGCTAGTCTACACTGGTATATCGATGCCCCGTCTCGATACACCCACGACTAGGGATTTTGAAGGATGTACTTATGGACTACCATGTCCCCACTAGTATGATCTGCATCATAGTCCAGGTAGTCAAGTACACATCCTAAGGGCTTTACCAACATGTAACAGAGAGACAATCAGTATACACGTTGAGGTAAAGATCAACCAGATAGCATACTATCATGTCGAGCAAGAAAGTCCTCCCTATATATGTCCAAGCATCCACTACAATATACATCCTATGTATAGTAATGGCCTCTAGGGCATACATATAACTAACAGTTTTAGGGTACAGTCCCGATTCACATAGAGGCAATGAGCGATAGGAGGGGATTCGTCTCTCCCGGTATTGGGGGTTGATGTTGCGCTATGCTCGACTGGCCATAACTGGAAATCCCTGGCCAGGGTTGTAGTGATTTACTGGTAAGTGTTATCAGTAGTTTCACGCTTGTTGTGGACCTTACATCGGCATGACTTATCAAGCTACTGGGGTCTGACGTTTACCACCCCTAGACGAGATATGCGACATATCAGACGAACAGACCGGACTGTGCGGTAAGAGTTACTGGTTGGATTCACAGGAGTGTGAGCGGGCTTGCTCGTTGATCTTCTGATCGCTCAATACCCGGGTGGCCGTTACGTTTAGCAGACCGCTTGCGGCTTGTGGGTGTTTGATATGATCATCACCTACTGCCGGCGTATTGACGAGTCTTTAGAGTCCTACACAGAGGTTTCCTGGCTCAAGCGAAACGAAATAGGTGCGCATATGAGATATGTGCGGGACCGAGAATAATAGCAGTATGTGATAGTTAATTCTATTCTCGCGATTTGTATCATCGGACGGTTATATAAGATATAGCCGGGTTACCGAATCAAATGTTGATTCAATATATTGATACACTTGATATTAGACGGTTATATGCAGTATGACCGGATCATTAAATCAAGTGTTGATTTAATGATTTAATGTATAATTATATATTTGATATATTACTTTATATTAACTAATATTGGTTCACTTAAGATTGATTTTCTCACTTGATATGCACAAGTTGTATATGTGATATATGTTTGTGCACTTGTTTGTATCATGTTTGATGATACATGCAAACTTGGGTGTGTGTATGCTTTAAACCATGTTTAGGTTAATGGTTAGGGTTTTAACTTATTTATTTATTTTATTTATTTATTTTTGGCAAAAAATAAAATGGTTGTTTTCTTTCTTTGCTTCAAGCTTCATGAAGCTTCTTAGCATCTTTGAAAAGTCTTAACCATTTTGTTTTTTCCTTTAACCTAACCATTACACCTAAACCCTAGTTTATTCTCTACATGTGTTAACTTCACCCATGGTTGCATGATGATAAGTATTCACTTGATTTATTATTTTCAAGTATAATTCATTTTCCTTCTTCTTCTTCTTCATCTTCTTCAAGTGAAAAAAACCTATCTTGAAAATTTTCAAGTGATGAAATCAAGTGAGAAATCCAAATCCAAAGTGAACCCACTTCCTATTTCTTCATTCTCTACCACTTGCCATATTGTATAGGGTGTTTTCTTCACAAGGTTCATGACCAAGTGAAGATGGAGCTTGAGTTTGAGTCGCCTCGACGTAGATCATTTTCGGCACCGAAGTCAACGACCTAGCCCGCTCGTTTCTCCGATGAAACCATCGCTAGAGTCCGGGATTCCGATGATCGCAGCGGAGGGACGTCAACACGGAGCTAAAGAAGTGGAGGACCGGATCTACAAAGGTTGTAATCCCTTTCACTTGTAGTTAAAGTTGTTAACTTGCTTGCTTTTGCCTTACCTCTAGTAACGATCTTGCATTAGGGTTTCTCGGCACATGAAAAAATTTGATTTTGGCATGGTTGATCAGTTGTAGAACCTCATGAGTGTGCCTAGGAACCCTACAGCTACGGTCATTACTGTGCTAAAACGACTGCATAATGCTTCTGTACTGCTGCGGATCCGCGGTCCAAGCGCGGTTGGACCACGGTTCCGGAGCAGTTTGTACGACTTATGCCGCCGTTTTTCACTGTAATGCTTATATTAGCCTGCTGATTTTTTTAGGTATTTTTAATTCAGAAAAATCACAGTTTTTAAAAAATGTACAGAGAGGGGGTTAAATTGACGTTTCCGGGTTCGATCGGGGTTTTAACTTCGTATACACGTCGCCTAATACTCTAGCTACGCTCTAATACCACTGTAGGATTAAGAGGCACTCTAACCAGGGTTAAGAAAGCATCAACTATGCCCAATTAAAATTTTAGCCGTGCCTAACAACCCTAAACAAGATCTTTGCTAGAAAATTAGGGTTTCACATGCAAGTAAATAGCATCTACAACTAAGTGAATACGAAATACAACCTTTGTAGATCGGTCCTTCACTTCTTTAGCTCCTTGTTGAAGTCCCTTCACTGCGATCGTGGTTCTCCCGGACTCTTGCATGGCTTCACGAGGCTAAAGGAGCGTCCTTGCTTGAACTCTTCGAGGCCGAAGATGATCTACGTCGAGGGGATGCCAACTCAAGCTTCTACTTCACTAACTAGAGAATTAGTGAAGCAAACACCCTAAACTAAAGTGCTAGTCTAGTAGAGAATGGAGAAATAGGAAGTGGGTTCACTTTAGAATTTATTTTCTCATAATGTTTCTCACTTTGGATCAAACCCTAGAGAGCTCTTTTGCTCAAGGAAGAAGATGAAGAAATAAAGAGAGAAAGATAATGATCAAGTGAGAAGTCTAACCATGGTGAGTGAGTATCATATACTAACTCATGTAGAGACATAACCATGGCTAATCCTTATGGTTGGGTTAACAAATATCCATAGTAAAAACAAATTTAGTGGACTTAGTCAATGCATCCACAAGCTTCCACAAGCTTCATGCATTTTTCTAATCCTCCACTAATTTTGTAATTACTTTAAATATTAAAACCCAACATAATAAATAGCATGGTGTAAGTCTCATACACCCATGAATGATGTATCAACAACCATGATACAAAAAGAAAACACATTTTAATATATATCATATATACATTAAAGTTGTGCACATGTGAGAAAAAACCCTTAAGTGAACAAATGTTAGTTAATGTAAATTAGTATATCCAATATACAATTATATAATAAATTATTAAATCAACACTTGACTTAATAATCCGGTCATAACTCATATAACCGACTAACATCCAATGTATCGACTTATCGAATCAACACTTGATTCGATAACCCGGCTATATCACATATAACCGACCGATACAAAAAGTCGCGAGAATAGAATACGGTATCACATACACGGATTATTCTCGATCCCGTGCATATCACATATATGCTCCTATTTCGTTTTTCCTGAGCCAGTAAAACCTCTATGTAGGACTCTAAAGACTCGTCAATACGCCGGCAGTAGGTGATGATCAAATCAAGCACCCACAAGCCGTCAGCGGTACTAGCTGGACGTAACGGCTACCCGGGTATTGAGCGATCAGAAGATCAGCAAGAAAGCCCGCTCCAACTCCTGTAAAAGCCAAACGGTAACACTTTCCGTACAGTCCGGTCTTCTCGTCTGATATGTCGCATATCAAGTCTAGGGGTGGTAAACGTCAGACCCCAATAACCGATAAGTCGTGCCGATGTAAGGCTCATAACGGGTCGAGAAACTACTGGTAACACTTACCAGCAAATCTCTAAATTAGCCCTGGCTAGGGACTTCCCTGTTATGGCCAATCGAGCACAGCGCAACATCAACCCCGAATACCGGGGGAGACGAAACCCCTCCTATCGCTCATTGCCTCCATGTGACTCGGGACTGTACCCAAAAACCACCGTTTTACACGCCCTCTTGGACACGGTAAGGTGGAAATCAAAGCACAGTGGGAATCATACAAGACTCTATGACAATCTCGGGTCTACAAACTAACCTGCACAAGTGTCACCAGAGAACTGCCATCTGACGTGAGGTGTAATACCATCTGGGAGTTCTCGGCGAGTCCGTCCAGTGTACCCAGTCTCCACTGAGCACCCGTATACCATCTCTGATGTCAAACACAAATGGATATGGGATCATCCATCGCCCATCTCATGGGTCGAGAAGCGTATACGCTAGTCTACTCTGGTATATCGATGCCCTGTCTCGATACACCTACGACTAGGAACATTAAAGGATGTACTTATGGACTACTCTGTCCCTACTAGTATGATCTACATCATAGTCCAGGTAGTCAAGTACACATCCTAAGGGCTTTACCAACATGTAACTATAAGACAGTATCAAGAGACAAGTATACATGTTAAGATAAAGAGCAACCAGATAGCATACTATCATATCGAGCAAGAAAGTCCTCTCTATATATGTCCAAGCATCCAATATAATATACATCATCTATACAATACTGGCCTCTAGGGCATACATACTACTAATAATTTCGACCTTAGAGTCGCGCGTTGTAGTATTATGGTTTTCAAGCTGATTTGAGTTTTCCATTGAGTTTTGATCCTCGCCCTTCGGCGTTGTATATTATACTACTTCCGTGGTTGTGATCGTCGATTGACGAAGAGCTAGCTCCCACTTAGGGATGCATTTTATCATTGTATATATGCTTTTATCATGATTGTATCCCGTTCAGGGCCAGTATTTACAAAGGAAACTCTGCCGAAATTTTCAGAAAAGACTATAGATTTTAAAAATGCATATTCGGCTTACTTATTTAAAAACCTTGTTTTTAAAACATGTTTTCTTCACTTATTAAAACTATTTTCCTTCAGTTATTATTTAAAATGGTTTTAGATTTCTGGGCTTTTGGCTTACTTGAATTTGATGGGGTCCTATAGACTTCATATAATTCAAGGGCCAGTCATGGGCTATTTCGGGTCATGACAAAGTTGGTATCAGAGCGCTAGGTTAACCTTGGTTCGAGTCTAAATTTGACTATGCGGAGCCTAGAGCGTTATATATATACGGAACTTAGGCCTGACCTTACGGAACTTAGACTTAGTCGAGGGGGTATTATACCTGAATTTTCGTCACATAGGATGACCCTTGGTTGATGGAGTAAGTAGCTTGAGTAGAGTAACATACCGTACGTATGTTCCGTGGCATACTTACGATACGCTACTCCGCTTAAGAAACCTTAGGATGTACATTTTCTTGCACAGTATTATATTCTTTCCTATGATCTATCCTCATCGATATTGGTTATGATTTTGCTGCCACGATTACCCGGGCAGAGAGAGCTACGGCTAGAGTTGCATCAGTATGAGCTCGTCACGGACGAGGACTGACCAAGGCGTGATTCCAGAGACGTACAATTGTATAAAGGCGTCGCTCTATTGCGTTTTCGCGCCATGAGCATTTGACAGATCGCTTTTACGAGATTTTCCGGATGTGCTGATCGGTACTAGAGGATCAGGCTACTGCTAAAGGCCAGCCAAAATGTGATGATCATTGATATATCACTTATTCATGATGCTTGAGGCGCTGTTCAGCGGACAAACGAATTAGCCAGTTGTTGCTGCAAATGACGAGATATCGCTATTACACGTTGATAGAGCCCCTAGGATTCTTGCTTGACTACCAGCAGTATGAGGGCGATCATATAAGTGAGAGCTGGAGTCTATAAGCACCTCCTTAAAAAGGTCCCTAGTCGTGGGAGTTTCGAGACAGGGCATCGATTCTCCAGAGTAGACTAGTGTATACAGTCGAGACCCCGACAAGGGACGGTGGCCGGTCTCACAAGCCACTGGTGTCAGTTGGTTCACCTAAGATGTATACAGGTGCTCATTGGGTTATGAGTACACCGGACAGGACTCGCCGGGAACCTGCTAGTTGGGATTATACCAGACGTCAGATAGCAGTTCCCTGGTGACATGTGTACAGGTTAGTTCATCGACCTGAGATCGTCATTTGTCTCGTGTGAGTTCCCACTGTGCTTTGATTACTACCCTACCACGGCTCAAAGTGTAAGTGCACGGCGGCGCCCCGGCCGTCAATCCGACGGCCAAACGCGGAAACGGTGGTAAACTTTTATTTTTGCGGACTTAGCAAACAGGCACCACCGCGCACTAAACTCCGGATCGTGCCATTAAACTAGTCTAAGCTATCAAGAGAGGGGGTAGAGAAGTATACCGACGATCCAAGTCCTCCGGTCTTCATCTCCACTCCGATCTCCTCGCGGGATCTCCATCCGTCTCCTCCTCGTCGGAAAGGGCACCACGAAGCCGGGTACTTTTACGGGCTCCCACCTCAATACCGAGGCAACTCGGGCGCGAAGCTGGCGAATCGACGCGTCCAAGATTTGCTGTAGGAATATAGTGTAGAGTGTATGTCTCACTTTGGGGTTGGTTGCCATTTGTGGATGATGGAGGAAACAAGGATAAGAAAAATGGTGCTTGCATTTTTCTTGGCATGGAATGAGATCAAGAATGAAAACCTCTCTCAAAGATGAAGCTCTCTCTTCTTCTCTTTTCTTCTTCTCACTTTTCCCTCTCTCTTTTTCTTCTCTCTTTTCTAAAATGAAAAACCCTCATCCTTAGAAAAATGGTGGAGCAAGGATTATGAAGCAACAAGGGAGGTGAGTGTAGGAGAAAAGAAAGGGTGACCACAACCATAAACATAATCATCACAAAACTTTCCATCAACCTCAAATCCATCCTAATCACATAATTACATGAAAAGCAAAGATGCTTATCATATCAAACCTTATGCAATAAAACCCTCCACAATGTGTTATTTGCAAACTTGCAAATAACACCCTCCATCGGAAAAGTCCGGCCGGGAAAGAACAAAGGAAAACCGGCCGGAACGGAAAGCAAACTGGCAACTCCAGAAAACTGGTCCCGTAATAAATTACAGGAAAACCCCATACTGTGCATACACACCCGCATCTGTATTCCGACCGGATACAAATGCAAAGAGACAAAATCTACACTGTACTAAACTAGGACCGGCTTAAACCAAAGCCGGCTAGTAAAATCCGTTCGATCCTGATCCGTGCAATACCGCATGTATCTGATCGAACCCTGCCATATAACCATACGGCCATTAGTACAAACCGTCCGATCCTGATCCGTGCAATACCGCACGTATCTGATCGGACCCTGCCATATCTCCATACGGCCTCTACAGCGTTTCGCCCGAAACTTGAGTAACTGAAAGTGTGGTGGACTCTAAAGACTCGTCAATACTATGGCTGTGGATTTAACCACTAGCACGTCAGAGGTATAAGCCAATACGTGACGGGCCACCAGCTATTGACCAAAAGGGACGTCGATGAGCGAACTCATCCTGACACCCTACTGAGCCTGTCAGTGACAATATCCGTGCAGTCCGGTCCATTCGTCTATGAGCATCGCATGGCGGGCCTAGGGGGTTGGTAAAAGTCAGACCCCCAAAAGCGGTACAAGTCGTGTCGGAGTGTAGCCCAGAACACCCTGAGATACTACTGGAATACCTACCAGTAAATCTCCTTGCCTTGGCCAAGGACTTTGTGTAATGGCTCTCCTAGACACAGCACAACCTCACCCCCAATACCGGGAGAGACGAACCCCTGAAGATACGCTCACTGCCTCCATGTGGCTCGGGACTGTACCCAACTAAAACCTGTTTGCACGACTCCTTTGAGCCGTGGTAGGGTAGTAATCAAAGTACAGTGGGAACTCACACGAGACAAATGACGATCCCCAGGTCGATGAACTAACCTGCACACATGTCACCAGGGAACTGCCATCTGACGTCTGGTATATGACCAACTAGCATGTTCCCGGCGAGTCCTGTCCGGTGTACTCATAACCCAATGAGCATCTGTATACATCTTAGGTGATCCAACTGACACCAGTGGCTTGTGAGACCGGCCACCGCCCCTCGTCGGGGTCTCGACTGTATACACTAGTCTACTAATGGAGTATCGATGCCCGGTCTCGAAACTCCCACGACTAGGGACCTTTTAAGGATATGCTTGTAGACTACCAGCTCCCACGTATATGATCGCCCTCATACTGCCGGTAGTCAAGCAAGAATCCTAGGGGCTCTATCAACGTGCAATAGTGACCTGTCATGTCACCTAAAGCAGTGCACGATGATAAAGGTAAACCAGATAGCATACTATCATCTCGAGTAAGACTGTCCTACCGGGATAGGTCCTCCCTCAATCATTACAATCACGTACCTGTGACCTAATAATTGACTCTGAGGGCACTATCTCCAACAATCTCCCACTTGCACTCAAGGCTAATTATTGCGATGTCGCATACTCACAGCCCGTGTGATACCGAACACCCAACTCCTCTACTCGTCAGTCTCACAAAGCCTGTTTGCGAAACTCTTGCGTTCGAGGAATAGCCTCAGTGAGTGGATCCGCCTTGATGTTCCTTTCTATGTCTCTCTATATCTCAAGTTCGCGGAGAAAGCCATCTCCCGAAATGAGTAATACCTGTCTTAGAATGTCTGGATGTCTGATGGGACCTAGCTCATAAATGAACTCCAAATCCAAACTTCTTAGACTGTATCGTCAACTGAACTTAATCAGTATCCTGCGCGCCATGCCTCCCTCAGTATTGCCTTGGACCACCTATCCAAAATACTGCCCCTCATCAGAAGGAAAAACTATAACTCTGACAACCTTCTTGTCGTCCATGTCACCTTGGAAGCCTGGAATGATAACTGTCTCCCGAATAAGGCTGTCGTTATCATATCCCTAGAACATCCACTTATGTTCTAAAACTGCTTCCGACTGTTTCTCCAGGATTGGATTAATGTCAACTTATTGCATCTAGTGCAAGAACAACATCTGGTGTGGTACTTGACATCTCACGATTGACTCAATTGCCTGAGCAAGTGATCTGCCAATCATGCACGTCCCTCTCCCCTTTAGTCTGTAAGACACCTTTGGAGAGGGTGACTCCATTACCTGCAGGTACACTACCGTGCCAGGAGTCGTCCATCCTAAATACTCTTAGAATGTTGTCAAGTACCCTGATTGGGAAACCACCCAAATCTAGATCTAAAACCATAGATCCAGTAACCAGTATGTCAGATATAAAATCCATTTCCTCTGTGGAGAAACCACTGTGTGACGACCAAAGTATAACCGATTGTAGTATAGGAGTTTCTCTTCCTATTCTGTGTATGTCATCCAGATACCATGACACCACACCCTACTACCTTCTCAACAGATCCATCCCCTATTCTGATGAAGTCAAACCCATGACTGTCACGTCAGAAATAGATGATCTATCTCCGCTATATCTGCTTTAGTCTATAAATAGACATAAGCTACCTGTCCACCAATGCTTCCGCTGCTCCCACTGAGTACGACAACCCTCTGGCAGAGTCATATAGACGTACACTTCTAAAACTAGTTTAGAACGACGCTATACTCATCTTCCCGCCTGGTCTCGCAGCCTGGAACAACAGCAATGGTAATTGTGGGTAAACAAGAACTTCCCTGTCACCGTCCTTGAGGCTACCGGAGTACCTCTCGGGTGTCTGAAGTTACCCACCTTATCTGCGGAGTGGCCAATGGAATGTCAAATCAGATTGAATCTTTAGGTTCCTTATCAAATCTTCAGTAATCGTTTGCGGTTCTGGAATCACTTCCAGTTCTACCATACTCCCACTACTGTTTTTGAAAAAATCCATTTTTAATAAAACTGTGGCGAGTTTAGAACAATATTTCTATTGATCTGCCAGATGGTAGAAAGTCAACCCTCGTCATAGCCTGGGTTAACCCACAAACAGCCATTACAGAAACGTGCCTTGAGTTATCCAGAGTCTGGTTTTAATCATAAGCCGGACAACTCCCCGTACCTTAACAATGTTAAGATACGAACTGTACTATATTCAATATAGGACCAGAGGCACTGATTTAACTGAACCAGATTCAAATCATGCAGCTATCTCCAGTGCATGTCAACTAAATGGAAGGAGGCCGATCAGCGTTACTCAACTTAGGAATGCTTCCAATTATGAGCAACCCGAAAGAGAAGCAAGTTCTCTTAATCATTACTATTAACTGAATACCATACACAAGTATCTACATCTTCAATCTCTTTGAAGAATCCTGATACTTGCTACACCTGGTTCTCTACTCTATTCAAATACCAATAACTTCTCCAAATTCGGACCCTGTGTTTCTACGAAACACCTGTCTAAAAACTAGAGAAGTCATAAGTAAACTGAATGTAGTACGAGGACCAACCCCTCTGTCCTGATGGACCCTGGACAACATACAATACTCTGTATAAGTCCCTTGAGTCTGATAACTCATTCACTGTGTGTCGTAGTTCGAAAACTGTACTTATGGTTAAGAAGAATTACACCGCTGTTTAATGCTCCTTACCTAACCATCCACTGATATAGGTAAATGTCATAGACATAATTTCAGAAAGGTATATCTCACTCTATGAAAATAGACGTACAGATATATCAATTTGAAATTGGTGCACAACAGCGGATATTCAAAACCAAATATTTGCCAACCGGCAAACAGCCCAGGTGATCTCCTCAAATATCACCGATTACAACGAATCCCGATACAGTGAGGATGATCACCCAATTCCCAATAACCTACTCCCACTCATCATCTGTAAAACCATACAAATGTGAGAATCAAAACTTGGTAAATACATACCCTGAAGCAAGTGATCTAATCGGGAAATCAGTTTTCTTTTAACATTACACATTGAAACTGAAACATTGAAATGTTTCGTTGGGGTATCCTGGTATTCCTAGTAATGCCTCTACCATTATCCAGATTCACAACTATAACCGTATAATTCTTTGCCACCTCTCCAAATCCCTTTATGTGTCTTTAGTCATTACCTTCTGTACACCCCTTTAGGCCAAATGGTTTTCTTCCTTCCCTACCGTTCGGCACCTGCCTATGGTTTGGAAGAAGACTATCCAAAAAGCATAAAGGGTGTACTGTCCTAATCCTAGGAGCACTCGCATTGCGAGAGAGGGTGAAGATAAAAGACACCTGAATGTACTTTATTCCTATTTCTCCTGAACCAGGATCCATCCCCGAACTGGAACGAGTTCCTTTCGAGTTCGTATATAACCATACGATGGATTATCCAATAAAATGGGATCTTCGTAGTGATACGGAGTGTCCTGGAGAAATACAAAGGTGATTTAGGATTGGCGAAGGAATACATGGTTTAGTTGTGAATATCTGTCGCAATTTACTTTGCCCTCTTACTAATCCCTTGCTTTGTCTGAATTTAATACCTTCTGTACATCGTTTAGGCTAACTGGTTTTCTTCATTCCCTACCGGTCGGCACCAGCCTAAGGTTTGGAAGAAGACAATCCAATTTGCGTAATAGGTGTACTACCCCTAAACCAAGGAGTACTCGTAACCTGAGAGAGGGTAAAAAGAAAAGACAACTGAATAATCCTATCCGTTTTCTCCAGAACCGGAAACCATCCTCGAATCCCTTCGAGTTCGTATCTAACCATACGATGGTTTTGTCCAATGGAAGTGGACGTTCGCAGTAATACGGGGTGTCCTGGAGAAAAGGGTAAAAGTAGGAGTGGCAATGAGGTCTGCAACTCTGACAATCCAAAAGCCTGTGTTAAAGAAGGTTCGGTCAACTTGGTCACTGAGTCAAAGTCTTAGGGTCGGGTCAAATGGTCGCTGCCAGAGAGAGAGAGAAAAGAAACACTCAGCGTGCACTCTAACCTAGATCAGAATGGTTACCAATTTATCTAATCTGGAATCCTCCCACTGTACCTCAAATTCTCCTCCAAACCTGAAAGAAGAATTAGTCGGGAACACCCGAGGAGTAAACCAACTCATCAGTGGGAATCGGGATCCAACTATCATCGCATGATAACGTGACGGAATCCGCTCACGTCAACACACTCCAGAAGGTATGCGCATATCTGGCAAGTTTCAGTACTTTTGAAACTCCCGATGGATTTCTGCCCCATGCTCTTATGACCTTGACTTTGGCCAACAAATCATAAGTCACATGTCAAGTTCTACCCGTCATTCTCCAGGTTGATTCGAATCCACCCGCACAAGCCCTTGACTTTGGCCAACAAGGCTATACGACTGTTCCAAACCAACGCATCTATCTATGCTGCATATGAATAACCAACAGCTACCAAACACTGTGCCTTGACTTTGGCCAACAAACACAGCTTGAATACTATTGAATACCCATATGAAACGACGGAGGGCTACGAATGGTTTCTGGCGAAAACCTTGAACGTAAAGAACTTGATATCGTTGAAGGAACTGATAGCTTTTTGAAAATATAGTGACGAAAACCTTCGCTAAAGAGGTCACTCCCGGTGAAGGGATCTCGGCTCTTTCCCCGTAGAATGGGGTGCAGGATATTCCAACTGAATACCACGGTGCAAAGCAAAAGTGATCGGCTATAGTGAAGTTAATGCCCTGACGCAAACTTCTGTCCAAGGGGTCACTCCCGGTGAAGGGATCTCGGCCCTTGCCTCGTCGACTGAGGAGCAGGATATTCCAAATGAATACCACGATGCAAAACAAAAGTGAACGTCCTTGCAATAACAGCTTTTTGAAAAAGTGTTCCAACAACATCAGATTAGGTTTGTTTTTTAACTTGCATTGATCCGAATCAATGCAGTCCCATCAATCGATCACACCACAAAGAACGAAAATATACTGACGTACGTATATGCCATCCGCATTCGCCACTGGGTCCCGTCATCACCCGTTAGGTTAGCTAACTAACGGCAGAGCGGGGACTGGACTAGCGCGGATGAAAAACATATACAACATCTACTAATATATATACCAATATATTATATTTCGCTCTAGGCGTGAAAAGAAATGCAACATTACAGAAATGTACAGCATCACAGAACAATACAGATATCTGGGATCCCCGGGTTTCACAGAGCCACTACTGAAACCCGACGTTCCCCTGGTCGTGTGGATAGCCTGTGCAATGAAATCCTAGACCCCTACGGGCGCGGCAAGTTACCCGCCAAAACCTGAAGCGAGGCAGCCCCCTTCAGCGCCGTGAATGGACCACCCAGCACTTCACGGAATCCGGTAACTTGGGCACCCCTCCTGGGTCAAACCTGTACCCCCTACGAGTGCGGCGAATAGCCCGCCAATTCTAGAGTGAAGCCCCCTCCGTCCCAATGCCATGAGATGCGGGCTTGCTGCCCTCTAGAACCCGGCTATCCGTGCACCCCTCCGAGGGGTAATCCTAGTACAGAAAGTAAAATATACATACAACGGGTACATCGACCGCAACCAGGTCGTGCCCCAAAAGAATAATACAAACAGGCAGTGACGGCAGTCCACATGTCGGACGCTCGCCCCGCAATATCAAATGTACATAATACAACAACAACGTACTAGCATTGCATCCAGGCTATCCCCCATGACCGATCCGCAACAACACAGCATAAACATAGAACATCAACGTGAAAGTCACGTTCGCAAATCCGTCTAACCGGGCTATAGCAGTTAGACGGGATTTACCGATCGAGTGACATTCACGGTCGCAGATATAATGTAAATACTGCGAAAAATGTGTTTAAAATTTTCCGATTGACCAAAAATTAACAAGTGGGCCCTCAATCAAAACTGTAGCACTCACAGAAATCCTGGGCCCAATTTTAATATTCCAAAACCCATATTTTAAGTCAATAAGGCCTCTGTAAAAAATTGGTGACGTCATGTGAATAGTGCGCGGCGGAAGGGCCGCGGGAAGGGGGTTTTCGCGGCGCTTCCGCGCTCCCACTGTGGAATTACTTCGTCGAATTTTTACAGAGCTCTTACATTTTCCAGTACATCAATAATTTACAACCTGAAAAATTTTTAGACTTCAAAAAATTTCAACAGAAACTGATGTGAAGGAAAAATACGGTTTTTGGAATTTTGGTCGATCGGAACTGCGAAACACATCAAACGAAGCTAGACGAAGTTAATGGCGAGGCTCTGATACCACTGTAAGTGCACGGCGGCGCCCCGGCCGTCAATCCGACGGCCAAACGCGGAAACGGTGGTAAACTTTTATTTTTGCGGACTTAGCAAACAGGCACCACCGCGCACTAAACTCCGGATCGTGCCATTAAACTAGTCTAAGCTATCAAGAGAGGGGGTAGAGAAGTATACCGACGATCCAAGTCCTCCGGTCTTCATCTCCACTCCGATCTCCTCGCGGGATCTCCGTCCGTCTCCTCCTCGTCGGAAAGGGCACCACGAAGCCGGGTACTTTTACGGGCTCCCACCTCAATACCGAGGCAACTCGGGCGCGAAGCTGGCGAATCGACGCGTCCAAGATTTGCTGTAGGAATATAGTGTAGAGTGTATGTCTCACTTTGGGGTTGGTTGCCATTTGTGGATGATGGAGGAAACAAGGATAAGAAAAATGGTGCTTGCATTTTTCTTGGCATGGAATGAGATCAAGAATGAAAACCTCTCTCAAAGATGAAGCTCTCTCTTCTTCTCTTTTCTTCTTCTCACTTTTCCCTCTCTCTTTTTCTTCTCTCTTTTCTAAAATGAAAAACCCTCATCCTTAGAAAAATGGTGGAGCAAGGATTATGAAGCAACAAGGGAGGTGAGTGTAGGAGAAAAGAAAGGGTGACCACAACCATAAACATAATCATCACAAAACTTTCCATCAACCTCAAATCCATCCTAATCACATAATTACATGAAAAGCAAAGATGCTTATCATATCAAACCTTATGCAATAAAACCCTCCATAATGTGTTATTTGCAAACTTGCAAATAACACCCTCCATCGGAAAAGTCCGGCCGGGAAAGAACAAAGGAAAACCGGCCGGAACGGAAAGCAAACTGGCAACTCCAGAAAACTGGTCCCGTAATAAATTACAGGAAAACCCCATACTGTGCATACACACCCGCATCTGTATTCCGACCGGATACAAATGCAAAGAGACAAAATCTACACTGTACTAAACTAGGACCGGCTTAAACCAAAGCCGGCTAGTAAAATCCGTTCGATCCTGATCCGTGCAATACCGCATGTATCTGATCGAACCCTGCCATATAACCATACGGCCATTAGTACAAACCGTCCGATCCTGATCCGTGCAATACCGCACGTATCTGATCGGACCCTGCCATATCTCCATACGGCCTCTACAGCGTTTCGCCCGAAACTTGAGTAACTGAAAGTGTGGTGGACTCTAAAGACTCGTCAATACTATGGCTGTGGATTTAACCACTAGCACGTCAGAGGTATAAGCCAATACGTGACGGGCCACCAGCTATTGACCAAAAGGGACATCGATGAGAGAACTCATCCTGACACCCTACTGAGCCTGTCAGTGACAATATCCGTGCAGTCCGGTCCGTTCGTCTATGAGCATCGCATGGCGGGCCTAGGGGGTTGGTAAAAGTCAGACCCCCAAAAGCGGTACAAGTCGTGTCGGAGTGTAGCCCAGAACACCCTGAGATACTACTGGAATACCTACCAGTAAATCTCCTTGCCTTGGCCAAGGACTTTGTGTAATGGCTCTCCTAGACACAGCACAACCTCACCCCCAATACCGGGAGAGACGAACCCCTGAAGATACGCTCACTGCCTCCATGTGGCTCGGGACTGTACCCAACTAAAACCTGTTTGCACGACTCCTTTGAGCCGTGGTAGGGTAGTAATCAAAGTACAGTGGGAACTCACACGAGACAAATGACGATCCCCAGGTCGATGAACTAACCTGCACACATGTCACCAGGGAACTGCCATCTGACGTCTGGTATATGACCAACTAGCATGTTCCCGGCGAGTCCTGTCCGGTGTACTCATAACCCAATGAGCATCTGTATACATCTTAGGTGATCCAACTGACACCAGTGGCTTGTGAGACCGGCCACCGCCCCTCGTCGGGGTCTCGACTGTATACACTAGTCTACTAATGGAGTATCGATGCCCGGTCTCGAAACTCCCACGACTAGGGACCTTTTAAGGATATGCTTGTAGACTACCAGCTCCCACGTATATGATCGCCCTCATACTGCCGGTAGTCAAGCAAGAATCCTAGGGGCTCTATCAACGTGCAATAGTGACCTGTCATGTCACCTAAAGCAGTGCACGATGATAAAGGTAAACCAGATAGCATACTATCATCTCGAGTAAGACTGTCCTACCGGGATAGGTCCTCCCTCAATCATTACAATCACGTACCTGTGACCTAATAATTGACTCTGAGGGCACTATCTCCAACACAAAGGAGTCGTGCAAACAGGTTTTAGTTGGGTACAGTCCCGAGCCACATGGAGGCAGTGAGCGGATCTGCAGGGGTTCGTCTCTCCCGGTATTGGGGGTGAGGTCGCGCTGTGTCTAGGAGAGCCAGAACATGAAAAGTCCTTGGCCAAGGCAGGAGATTTGCTGGTAGGTATTCCAGTAGTATCTCAGGGTATTCTGGGCTACACTCCGACACGACTTGTACCGCTTTTGGGGGTCTGACTTTCACCAACCCCCTAGGCCCGCCATGCGATGCTCATAGACGAACGGACCGGACTGTACGGATATTGTCACTGACAAGCTCAGTAGGGTGTCAGGATGAGTTCGCTCATCGATGTCCCTTTTAGTCAGTATCTGGTAGCCCGTTACGTATTGGTTTATACCTCTGACGTGCTAGTGGTTAAATCCACAGCCATAGTATTGACGAGTCTTTAGAGTCCACCACACTCAGTTACTCAGGTTTCGGGCAAAACGCTGTAGAGGCCGTATGGAGATATGGCAGGGTTCGATCAGATACGTGCGGTATTGCACGGATCGTGATCGGACGGATTTTACTAGCCGGCTTTGGCTTAAGCCGGATCCTAGTATTAGATAGTGTAGTTTTGTCTCTTTGCATTTTTGTTCAGTGGGAATACAAATGCGGGCATGTATTTGCAGTAGCGGGGTTTTTCTGTAATTTATTACGGGATCAGTTTTCTGAAGTTGCCAGTTTGCATTCCGTTCCGGCCGGTTTTCCTTTGTTCCTTCGCGGCCGGACTTTCCGATGGAGGGGGTTATTTGCACATTTGCAAATAACATTTTGTGGAGGGCTTTCATGCATTTGTGAGGCATCATGAGTGTTCTTTTCATCATGAGATTCCTTATTGGTCTTATCTTTGATTTATTGTGATGGTTTGATTTGTGAGTTGAAAAGGGAATTGGTGTGACTTTATTTAGCTTGATCAATTTCCTTTTCTCCACTTGCTTTTTCCTTCCCCACCCACTTGATGAGGCCGGCCATTTTTTTACAGAGAGAGAGAGAGGATGAGTTTTGATTGGGTGAGTGTGGAATATTATTGATATCACATATTTCTTGCTACAAAAAATTGCTACATCCCTCAAAAAGTTCATTCCACCTCCATCCATGGCAACATAAACCCCAAAAGAGACATGGTTTTCTACACTTGTCTACAGCACTCCTTGGACGCGTCGGCTAGCCAACTTCGCGCCCGAGTTGCCTCGGTCAAGAGGTGGGAGCCCGTAAAAGATTCCGGCTACGTGGTGCCCTTTCCGATGAGAAGTTGACGGACGAAGATTCCGCGGGAGATCGGAGTGGAGACGAAGACCGAAGGACACGGATCGCTTGGTATGGCTTCTCTACTCTTTTCTAGTTTGCTAGTAGCTAGGTTAATGGCCCGATCCGGGTGAAAAGTGCGCGGTGGTGCCGGTTTGCTAGTTTGCAAAGTTTTTCGTTTCCGCGTTTCTGGCGTCGGATCGACGGCCGGGGCGCCGCCGCGGACTTACATCGGAATCCGGCAACTTGGGCACCCCTCCTGGGTCAACCCTATACCCCCTACGAGTGCGGCGAATAGCCCGCCAATTCTAGAGTGAAGCCCCCTCCGTCTCAATGCCATGAGATGCGGGCTTGTTGCCTTCTAGAACTCGGCTATCCGTGCACCCCTCCGCGGGGCAATCCTAGTACAGAAAGTAAAATATACATGCGACGGGTACATCGACCGCAACCTGGTCATGCCCCAAAATAATAATACAAACAGGCAGTGAAGGCAGTCCACATGTCGGACGCTCGCCCCGCAGTAACAAATGTACATATAAAACAAAACTGTACTAACATTGCATCCAGGCTATCCCCCACGACCAATCCGCAATAACACAGCAAAACACAGAACATCAACGTGAATGTCACGTTCGCAAATCCGTCTAACCGGGCTATAGCAGTAAGACTGGATTTACCGATCAAGTGACATTCACGGTCGCAGATATAATGTAAATACTGTGAACTGGCGTGTTTCAAATATCCGATCGAACAAATTCTATCAAGTGGGCCCCAAGCAATACTGTAGCACTTACAGAAAATCTGGGCCCAAAAATAATATCCCAAAACCCCTATTTCCTATTCAAAAGCCCACTGGAAAAATTTGGTTCAACAATTCCACTTACCCACCGCGGAACCGCGGCCAAACCAGGGGTTTGGCCGCGTTTCCGCGGTCATAGTAAGGAATCAGTGAATCATATTTTCCCAGAATTCTTAGAATTACTTGCATGTCTTTCTGCAATGACCTGAAAAAATTTTGGAGCTGGAAAAATTTCAACAGAGAACACATGCACTAGAAATACAGTTTTTGAAATTTTTGTTCGATCGGGTTTTAAACATACTAGAGCAAGCTAGGCATGGTTAATGGCGTGGCTCTGTGAAACCCGGGGATCCTAGATATCTGTATTGTTCTGTGATGCTGTACTTTTCTGTACTGTTGCATTTTATCACGCCTTGAGTGAAAATTATATATTGTATATATACTAATAGATGTTGTATATGTTTTGCATCCGCGCTAGTCCAGTCCCCGCTCTGTCGTTAGTTAGCTAACCTAACGGGTGATGACGGGACCCAGTGGCGAAGGCAGATGGCATATACGTACGTCAGTATATTTTCGTTCTGTGTGGTGTGATCAATTGATGGGACTGCGTTGATTTGGATCAATGCAAGATAAACAAACCTATTTGATGTTGTTGGAACACTTTTCAAAAGGCTGTTATTGCAAGGGCGATTACTTTTGTTTTGCATCGTGGTATTCAGTTGGAATATCCTGCTCCTCAATCGACGAGGCAAGGGCCGAGATCCCTTCACCGGGAGTGACCCCTTGGACAGAAGTTTGCGTCAGGGCAATAACTTCACTATAGCCGATTACTTTTGCTTTGCATCGTGGTATTCAGTTGGAATATCCGGCACCTCATTCTACGGGGAAAGAGCCGAGATCCCTTCACCGGGAGTGACCTCTTTAGCGAAGGTTTTCTTCACTATATTTTTCTAAAAAGCTATCCGTTCCTTCAACGATATCAAGTTCATTGCGTTAAAGGTTTTCGCCAGAATCCATTCGTAGCCCTCCGTCATTTCAGTTAAATATTCGGTAGATGAATCGCTCCCGAAAAAGAATCTATTGATTCTCTCCCAATTGGTTGGATCGAAAAAGTGGTTGTTTCCCTTTATTTTGACCTCACGCCAAGGCATAATGATTGGTAGCTGCCGGGTATTTATCTGTTGCATAGATAGATGCGTTGGTTTGGGACAGTCGTACTACTATTTTGGCCTACGTCAAGGGTATGTACGGGTGGGTTCAAATTAACCTGGACAATGACGGGTAGAACTTGACATGTGACTTATGATATTTTGACCTCACGCCAAGGTCATAAGAGCATGGGGCAAAAATCCACATTGGGAGTTTCAAAAGAATTGAAACTTGCCAGATACGCGCATACCTTCTGGAGTGTGATAATGTGAGCGGATTCCGTCACGTTATCAAGCGATGATAGTTGGATCCCGATTCCCACTGATGAGTTGGTTTACTCCTCGGGTGATCCCAGCTAATTCTTCTTTCAGGTTTGGGGAAGAATTTGACGTTACAGTGGGAGGTTTCCAGATTAGATAAAGTGATAACCATTCTGATCTAGATTAGAGTGCACGCTGAGTGTTTCTTTTCTCTCTCTCTTGGGCAGCGACCATTGACCTAACCCTAGACTATGACTCAGTGACCAAGTTAACCGAACCTTCTTAACACTGGCTTTTGGATTGTCAGAGTTGCAGACCTCATTGCCACTCCTACTTTTACCCTTTTCTCCAGGACACCCCGTATTACTATGAACGTCCACTTCCATTGGACAAAACCATCGTATGGTTATATACGAACTCGAAGGAATTCGAGGATGGTTTCTGGTTCTGGAGAAAATGAATAGGACTATTCAGTTGTCTTTTCCTTTTACCTTCTCTCAGGTTGCGAGTACTCCTTGGTTTAGGAGATAGTACACCTATTACGCAAATTGGATAGTCTTCTTCCAAACCTTAGGCTGGAGCCGACCGGTAGGGAATGAAGAAAACCAATTAGCCTAAACGGTGTACAGAAGGTATTAAGTTAAGACAAAGAAAGGGATTAGTAAGAGGGCAAAGTAAATTGCGACTGCTATTCACGACCAAACCAAGTATTTCTTCGCCAATCCTAAATCACCTATTTCTAAGGTTTATTCGGTTGTCTTTTATCTTCACCTTCTCTCGCATTGCGAGTGTTCCTAGGATTAGGACAGTACAACCATTATGCTTATTGGATAGTCTTCTTCCAAACCATAGGCTGGTGCCAAACGGTAGGGAAGGAAGAAAACCATTTGGCCTAAAAGGGTGTACAGAAGGTAATGACTAAAGACATATAAAGGGATTTAGAGAGGTGGCAAAGAATTATAAGGTTGCAGTTGTGAATCTGGACAATGGAAGAGGCATTACTAGGAATACCAGGATCCCCCATCGAAACATTTCAATGTTTCAGTTTCACTGTGTACTGTTAAAAGAAAACTGATTTCCCGATTAGATACTTACTTCAGGGTATGTATTTACCAGGTATGAGTCTCACATCTGTATGGTTTTACAGATGATGAGGGGGAGTAAGTTATTGGGAATTAGGTGACCATCCTCATTATATCGGGATTCGTTGGAATTGGTGATATTTGAGGAAGCCACCTGGGTTGTTTGCCGGTCGGCAAATATTTGGTTTTGAATATCCATTGTTGTGCGGCAATTTCAAATTGATATATCTGTACGTCTATTTTTATAGAGTGAGACATACCTTTTTGAAATTATGTTTATGACATTTACCTATACCAGTGGATGGTTAGGTAAGGAATATTCAACAACGGTGTAATTCTTCTTAACCATAAGTACAGTTTTCAACCTACGACACACAGTGAATGAGTTATTCGACTCAAGGGACTTATACAAAGTATTGTATATTGTCCAGTGTCCATTAGGACATAGGGGTTGGTCCTCATACTATATTCTGTTTACTTTTAACTTCTCTAGTTCTTAGACCTGTGTTTCGTAGAAACACAGGGTCTAAGTTTTGAGGAGTTATAAGTATAAGAATAAAGTAAAGAACCAGGTATTGCAAGTATCGGGATTCTTCAAGATGATCGAAGATATAGATACTTGTATAAGGTATTCAGTTGATAGTAATGTTTAAGAGATCTTGTTTCTCTTTCAGGTTACTCATAATTGGAAGCATTTCTAAGTTGAGTAACGCTGATCGGCCTCCTTCCATTTAGTTGACATGCACTGGAGACAGCTGCATGATTTGAATCTGGTTCAATTAAATCAATGCCTCTGTTTCTTGGATATAGAACAGTTCATATCTTGACATTGTTAAGATACGGGGAGTTATCCAGCTTATGCTTAAAACCAGACTCCGGATAACTCAAGGCACGTTTCTGTAATGGCTGTTTGTGGGTTGACCCGGGATATGACGAGGGTTGACTTTCTACCATCTGGAAGATCAATAGTGATATTGTTCTTAACTCGCCACAGTTTTAATTAAAAATGGATTTTTTCAGAAAACAGAAGTGGGAGTTGTAGGGTTCCTAGGCACGCTAGTGAGGTCTCCCAAGCCATCAACCATGGAAATTTCAAAAATTATGGTGCCTAGAAACCCTAAACTACGGATCGATAACTAGATGTCTAGGCGAAAAGAACTAGTTAACACTTAACTAATGAGAATACGGAAATACAACCTTTGTAGATCCGGTGCTCCACCTCCATAGCTCCGCAACGAGGTCTTCTCCGCTGTCCAAAAAGAATCCGGGCTCTAGCGTCAACTTCATCGGAGAATAAGTGAGCTAGGTCGTCGATGTCCATGCCGAAGATGATCTACGTCGAGGCATCGATGAATCAAGCTCCACCTTCACCAAACCGTGAAAAGTTGTGAAGGAAACACACTCTACTACTTGGCAAGAGGTAGAGGATGAAGAAATAGGAAGTGGGTAGACTTTAGAATTGGATTTCTCACTCATTTCCATCACTTGCCATTGATGGGGCAAGTTTTCTTCACTTGAAGAAATGGAGGAAGAAGAAGAATATTGTGATAAGATTATTCAAAATAGAAAAGAATAACAATACTTATCATAATATTAACCCTAGTCAAGTGTAGAGAATGAATCATGGTTAGTGGAAATGGTTAGGGTTAAGAATGAGATAAGAATGGTTGACTTGAATAAAGCTTCATGAAGCTTCAACTAAAGAACAAAATTAGCCACCATTCTTTTCTCTTTTCTTTTATTCATTTATCAAAAATAAATAAACAAATAAATAAATGAATAATTAAAGGAAATGAAACCCTAACCATTCTTTTAACCATGGTTTATTCTTTGCACTTAACCAAGTAATCATGTATCATCAAACATGATACAATCAAGTGCACAAAATCATATCGCATATGTAATGCGCACAATCCGAGTGAGAAAATCCATCTTAAGTAAACCGGTACTAGTTGATGCAAAGTAATATATCAAATATATAAATATGCATTAAATCATTAAATCAACACTTGATTCAATGACCCGGTTATGTCGCACACAACCGACTAGTATACAATATATCGGCTTATCGAATCAACGCTTGAATCGATAACTAGGTTATATCGCATACAACCATTCGATATATTTATCGTGAGAATAGAATACGGTATCACATACACGCATTATTCTCGGTCCCGCACATATCTCATATGCGCTCCTATTTCGTTTCGCTTGAGCCAGGAAACCTCTGTGTAGGACTCTAAAGACTCGTCAATACGCCGGCAGCAGGCGATGATCATATCAAACACCCACAAGCCGCAAGCGGTCTGCTAAACGTAACGGCCACCCGGGTATTGAGCGATCTGAAGATCGACGAGCAAGCCCGCTCACACTCCAGTGAATCCGACCAGTAACACTACCGTACAGTCCGGTCTGATCGTCTGATATGTCGCATATCCCGCCTAGGGGTGGTAAACGTCAGACCCCAATAGCTCGATAAGTCATGTCGATATGAGGTCTATAACTATTTGAGAAACTAATGGTAACACTTACCAGTAAATCTCAGCAACCCTGGCCAGGGATTTCCTGTTATAGCCAATCGAACACAGCGCAACATCAACCCCCTATACCGGGAGAGACGAATCCCCTCCTATCGCTCATTGCCTCCATGTGACTCGGGACTGTACCCAAAAACCACCGTTTTGCACGCCCTCTTGGACGTGGTAAGATGGAAATCAAAGCACAGTGGGAACCACACAAGACTCTATGACGATCTCGGGTCAACAGACTACTCTGTACCAGTGTCACCAGAGAACTGCCATCTGACGTGAGGTATAATACCATCTGGGAGTTCTCGGCGAGTCCGTCCAGTGTACCCAGTCTCTACTGAGCACCCGTATATCTCCTCTGATGTCAAACACCGATGGATATGGGATCATCCATCGCCCATCTGCATGGGTCGAGAAGGTATACGCTAGTCTACTCTGGTATATCGATGCCCCGTCTCGATACACCCACGACTAGGGACTTTGAAGGATGTACTTATGGACTACCATGTACCCACTAGTATGATCCGCATCATAGTCCAGGTAGTCAAGTACAAATCCTAAGGGCTTTACCAACATGTAACAGAAAGACAATCAGCATACACGTTAAGGTAAAGGGTAACCAGATAGCATACTATCATGTCGAGCAAGAAAGTCCTCCCTATATATGTCCCAGCATCCACTACAATATACATCCTATGTACAGTAATGGCCTCTAGGGCATACATATAACTAACAATCTCCCACTTGCACTAGGGCCATCTGTAGCAGTGGTTGCAGTATCTCATACTCAACCATCCCCTAAAAGTCTCTCTCTGGGAACAGGCCTTTGTGAGTGGATCCGCTGTGTTGTCCTCAGAGTCTACTCTCCTAACCTCGATCTCCTTGGAGATCAACCATCTCCATGATCAAGTGATACTGCCTTAGAATATGTCTGGATCACTGATGGGACCGGCGTTCCTTAGCATAAGCCACAACTCCATTGTCACACAATGGTAGGAACGTAGTTCATCTTATGAACCAATATACACCCAAACAGCCTCTTTGGTAGCATCTTAAGTAGTGATGTATCGTGCCTTTATCGTCTAGTATGTCACGGTATCTAGCTTGGAACTCTTCCAACATACCGTCCCTTTACTGAGGGTAAAGACAATGCCTGTGACTGACATTCAGTCGTCTTTATCACCCTGGAACCCTTCCAGTGATTCTCCTCAGGATCGATTGACACCACCTCACTACATCTAGTGAGTTTCCTAACATCCATTTAGATCTATCTCATAGATCCAAAATCCAGGATTTAGGAGGTATCATTTTGATCCTATATGGAGAATTATAGTGATAAGCGGAGATTGATCGAGCGTAGCATAGGAAACTCCTTCCCTATCAAGAGTATGTCATCCACGTACTCTACGAGGATCGTCACCATACTCCCTACTACCTTTTTGTTTATACAAGGTTCATCTACCATTTTGATGATGTCAACTTCTTTGACTAATCCATCAAAACAGATGTTCCAACTCCGCGATGCCTGCTTTATCCTATAAAGCATCTTGCTCACGTTTCCGCTGCTCCCACTGTCTACGAAGCCCTCTGGCTGTGTACTTATAGACACTCTCTTCTAAATCATCATTTAGAAAAGCAGTCAAGACACCCAACCACCAGATATCGCAGTCATGGTATGTAGCCGTGGCAAGTAGGATCTGGATGGACTTAAGCATAGCTACTTGAAAAGGTTTCATCATTATCCACGCCTGGTCGATGACGAAAAGCTTTAACAAGTCTAGCTTTGAAAGTCTCAACTTTTCCATCTACACCAAGTAATCTTCTCAAGATATACTTGCTCCTGATGGGGATTTAACCCTTCAGATATTGCAACCAAAGTCCATACTTTGTTGGTGTATAAGGATTCTATCTCAGATCACTAAACATCCAGCCATTCTTACAGAGTCTTACTCTCGATGGCCAGCTCGAAACTAATTGGGTCATCATCTCATGATGCATTCCTCGCTCCCACTGTCATAGAGAAACCGAAGTATCTCTCAGGTGGGTGAGGAACCCTACTAGATCGGCGGAGAGGCTGAGGTTCGTTGGTATCTACTGAATCCTTTGGTTCTATCAAATCATCTGCTGTAGTTCGTATAGCTGGAACATTTCCAGTTCTACATTACAGACCTTGCCTCGAACTTGTCCAGATTTTGCTTTTCAGACATAGGCTGGACAACCCCAAATCTTAACCAACTTAAGATATGGGCTCTTCCCTTTCCATATCATATATGAAGTGGTAGGCAACTGATTTGATTCGAACCCTATTCAATAGGTATGCAGCTTCTCAAGCGCATAACTCCCAAAAGGAAATAGGTAACTCAGTAGTACTCATCATAGAGCACACCTTATCATATAGGGTGTGACTGCTCCGCCCCGATATACCATCGTGCTATGGTGTATTCGGAGGAGTAATGCTGAGAGAGAATCTCATTCTCCTTTAGAATAGTCCAGTATTTCCGTGCTCAAGTATTCTCCTCCTTGATCTCATCATAGGATATAATACTTATACCCGTATTTTGGTTCTCTACTTCTAAATCATATTCTGTGAATATCTCAAAAGGTTCGGACTTGTGTTTCAACAGGAACATATGTCTGAATCTTGAGAGATTATCAGAGAATGTAATGAAGTACAAAGAACCGGTCCTGGCATGTGTAGACAGGGGACCTTACATACATCAACATGTATCATCCCAAGAGTTTACTAACTCTTTCTCTATTTCCAATAAACTGAGCTATGGTCATCTTATCTTTGTGACATGACTGGCGAGTTTCACAAGATGTAAATTCAAACTGATTTAAATATGCATCTATATGTAACTCTAGCTAGTCGGGTTACATTGATCTGACCTAGTCTACAATGCCTCAAGAAGAATTCGTTCATATCTGAACTCTTCCTCTTATGTGTGTTCCGTATACTAAGAACTGTAGTTTGATTTAGAACATTAATGCTTTTAGATAACGTGCCTGAACCAATCAACTTTTGATATAGGAAATGTTCAAAACATTATCCAACAATACAAAATTATATCATTTCTTTACTAATAAAGAGACTGATATGATTTTGTATATCAGGTTCGGTATCTAATAACATTCGTTCAGAATCAATGTATTGTAATACAGGGTGACAGTGACCGACAGACTTGGCTGCAACACTTGCCCCGTTTTCTGCCTCATGAAACATATCACCCGTTCTCAGTTACCTTTATGTAGCCCTATGTAACTGATTACATATCTTGGATCCTGATCCGGTATCATTTACCCAGGACGTAAAGGATACTGAGAAACAGTTCTGTATAATGAACACACCCGAAGATGATGCATCAGCATGCACTCTCTTCGTTTGGGCGGCACGGGAAATCTGGTATTCCCCTTATTTCCTGCTCTGTCTTATAACAATTATAAGTTGGAGCGGGACCAACGTTCCCTAGCTCAGTATAACAAGCGGGTTCGGTCAATATTCCGTATTATTATCTTGATTAAGGCGTGATATGGTCGCTACCTGGAGAGAGAGAGAAGAAAACACTCAGCGTGCGCTCTGTCAAGAATAGATTGGTTATTATTTTATCTAATCAGGATGGCTCCCACTGCTTTTTATCAAATCTTCCTTCAAACCCTAAAAGGAAAGACTAGCCGGGATTAATTACACACTACAAGTTCGCCAATCTTTCAGCCAGGCCAGTGTCGGTACTTTGAGGGAGGTCCCCCGTGCTTTCGCACGAACCTAATTAATGTAAACCTCGTTTTCCCAGAGGCGTAACCCCGTTGACACCTTTCTAGACACCTACTTGATCGGCTAATTGTAATGTATAAAACTCTCCCAGGAGTAACTCTTACTCGCAGCGGGTATCGGGATCCAACTATCTCATAGAAGGTATGCAATCTCATTGCAAATTTCAACACTTGAAATTCCCGATAATATTTTGCCCCTAGCTCGCTATGACCTTGACGGAGGCCAAACAACCCATAGTCCGCTAGTCAAGTTCAACCCGTCATTTCCTGATTAAATTAAACCCATCCGCACGACCCTTGACGGAGGCCAAACAACGCCGTACGAATACCCTAATCCAATCGCATCATATGCTAGCAGATAATCACTAGTTAGCTACCGTACACTACGCCTTGACGGAGGCCAAACAACCGCAGCACGAATACTAACTAGTACGTATCTGAAATGACGGAGGGCTACGACAGGTTTTTCTGAAAACCTATTGCGTGAAGAACTTGATATCGTTGTAGGATCGAATGAATTTTGAAATGGAGTGTTTTTGAGGCTTTTCTAGTTTTGCTAAAGGAGTCACTCCCGGTGAAGGGATCGTCGGTCCTTTCCTCGTCGAATGAGGTGCGGGATATATCATATATATCACTGTGCAAAGCAAAAACTCTTAAAAGCAATCAAAATACAAACCGAGTGTGTAGCATCTGCCAGTTATTGCTAAAGGAGTCACTCCCGGTGAAGGGATCTCGGTCCTTTCCTCATCGAATAAGGTGCAGGATATATCACATATACCGCTGTGCAAAGCAAGAACTGTAGCTACCTGTTTTATTTTGAAATTCAATTCTACAACATCTTAGGTTTCTTTTATTTCATTAATCACATTAATGAAGTCCCATCATTTAAGTACCTAAACATCACAGATAAATACGACGTACACTTATGCCATCCGCATTCGCCTCGATGTCCCCTCGTGCACCGTTAGGTTAGGTAACTAACGGCAGAGCGGGGCAGGGCTAGCGCGGGTGTAAAACATAAGTAACGTCTATATAATATATCATATATACTATAAATGTATCTATCACAGAACATCACATGATCACATCACAGATATCGCAGCAGAAGAATCATATGAAATATTGGATATACTAGGACGTCCGTGTTTTCAATACGAGCCAGTATAAAACACGGATTCCACGGTCGTGATGAATAGCCAAACCCACACCCCTAGACCCCTACGAGAGCGGCAAGCAACCCTACCAATTCTGGAGTTAGGAGACCCGGACTCGACTCCTCGAGTTGGTCTCCCACTGGACTCCAGAACCCGGTTACTTGTGCTCCCCTCCTTGGGTCTATCCTAGTGCAGAAAAGTAAATAATATACAAACGGTGACTACTTCCGCAACCTGGAAGTGCCCCAATAAAAGAATATTACATACAAGTTTTTACATGAATGAAAATGAAAAACACTCATCTCACATAAAAACCCCCGGCTATTCAAACACGACGATCCAATATAACATATCCAGCAACACATAACATCACATGTTATCAACGTAAGTAAATATGTCCATCCCAATTGTCGTTGACATATAGCAACGAAACCGGCGATATCACATATTACACTTACGGTCACAGAAAAGAAAGTGTAAAACTACAACAGTTGGAATCCGCAATCTGCATAGACATCGCATGCCTAATCAAATGAATTACTTAGACATCGCATGCCTAACAATTATAAACCCCGCATTTTAGTCTCATTATCGAAAACACTTTTCAATACCAAGTCGGGCAATTCAACAAGATTCCCGACAGTCTGATCAAATACTCGTCGCAAACATCAGTAGGCGGCCGCACCCCCGACGCCGTCGACCAAGTGCACCAAGGCGGAACACCGCTACCGCGAGCACCCGAACGGATGCTTTCGGCGACGGGGTTCTCCTACAGTCACTTGGTCGGGGCTATGGGACGAGGCTGTCTATTAAGTTTACCCGGCGAGTATCCGCGTACGCTACGTGATTGCGACGGACTTTTGATCACATCAAAATTCCGTGGCAACCGATCAAGTGAGACTAAATTGCTAGATTTACAACATTCATTTAGTTATCACATAACTTATTGTGAATTCCAATTATTGTATCCCATTCCAGATAAACAGAAAATGTTAAACTTTTCGATCGAACAATCGAACACCCAAGTTTTCCCGATACAGATCAACACATGAAACAAGTATAACAACATTCCGTTCGTGCCTCAGTACCAACGGTCCAGCCGTAGAAGGGTCAAGCCAACGCCTCACATGTGGCACGCCGTACTGCCCCAAACCCGAAGGTTCAAAGGGCAGTTCAAAGCGGTCACATAATCGAGTTAAGGTTTGTGTCTTCTAGAGGGACCATCGCGTTACTTGCACTACTTAGAACGTGATTAAACTACAGAAATATCCAACACTTGGAAATTTCCCGACAGGGGAAAAATTGGGTATTTATATCCGGTCGAACTTTTTAACATATTCAAAAAAATTATCCGGAACGACACATAGACAAAGTTTGACAATCCGATCGAATGTATGAACTCCCAATACAACCCAAAATACTCAACTCTTGATTTCAGATTAAAAATTCCCAGAAAAACCAGCACTGAAAAATAGGAGTTACTGTGCAAAATTGAGTGCCTAATAAGACAAAACGGCGGCGGAAGGGCCGCATTAGCACGCTAATGCCGCGGTTCCGCCGCACTTTTGAGGGATCATTAGGTAATTTTTGCATCGTAATTCTTAGATTTACCTTCTTGTTTTTCTGCATATTTTTAATTATCAAAAATCCACGAATTTCAAAAAAGTACAGAGAGCATTCTAAGGTTTGGGTTTCGGTTCGATCGGACTTCAAACTCCGTCTACGCATCGCCTAAGGCTCTAGCTAGGCTCTGATACCACTGTAGGGTTCCTAGGCACGCTAGTGAGGTCTCCCAAGCCATCAACCATGGAAATTTCAAAAATTATGGTGCCTAGAAACCCTAAACTACGGATCGATAACTAGATGTCTAGGCGAAAAGAACTAGTTAACACTTAACTAATGAGAATACGGAAATACAACCTTTGTAGATCCGGTGCTCCACCTCCATAGCTCCGCAACGAGGTCCTCTCCGCTGTCCAAAAAGAATCCGGGCTCTAGCGTCAACTTCATCGGAGAATAAGTGAGCTAGGTCGTCGATGTCCATGCCGAAGATGATCTACGTCGAGGCATCGATGAATCAAGCTCCACCTTCACCAAACCGTGAAAAGTTGTGAAGGAAACACACTCTACTACTTGGCAAGAGGTAGAGGATGAAGAAATAGGAAGTGGGTAGACTTTAGAATTGGATTTCTCACTCATTTCCATCACTTGCCATTGATGGGGCAAGTTTTCTTCACTTGAAGAAATGGAGGAAGAAGAAGAATATTGTGATAAGATTATTCAAAATAGAAAAGAATAACAATACTTATCATAATATTAACCCTAGTCAAGTGTAGAGAATGAATCATGGTTAGTGGAAATGGTTAGGGTTAAGAATGAGATAAGAATGGTTGACTTGAATAAAGCTTCATGAAGCTTCAACTAAAGAACAAAATTAGCCACCATTCTTTTCTCTTTTCTTTTATTCATTTATCAAAAATAAATAAACAAATAAATAAATGAATAATTAAAGGAAATGAAACCCTAACCATTCTTTTAACCATGGTTTATTCTTTGCACTTAACCAAGTAATCATGTATCATCAAACATGATACAATCAAGTGCACAAAATCATATCGCATATGTAATGCGCACAATCCGAGTGAGAAAATCCATCTTAAGTAAACCGGTACTAGTTGATGCAAAGTAATATATCAAATATATAAATATGCATTAAATCATTAAATCAACACTTGATTCAATGACCCGGTTATGTCGCACACAACCGACTAGTATACAATATATCGGCTTATCGAATCAACGCTTGAATCGATAACTAGGTTATATCGCATACAACCATTCGATATATTTATCGCGAGAATAGAATACGGTATCACATACACGCATTATTCTTGGTCCCGCACAAATATCATATGCGCTCCTATTTCGTTTCGCTTGAGCCAGGAAACCTCTGTGTAGGACTCTAAAGACTCGTCAATACGCCGGCAGCAGGCGATGATCATATCAAACACCCACAAGCCGCAAGCGGTCTGCTAAACGTAACGGCCACCCGGGTATTGAGCGATCTGAAGATCGACGAGCAAGCCCGCTCACACTCCAGTGAATCCGACCAGTAACACTACCGTACAGTCCGGTCTGATCGTCTGATATGTCGCATATCCCGCCTAGGGGTGGTAAACGTCAGACCCCAATAGCTCGATAAGTCATGTCGATATGAGGTCTATAACTATTCGAGAAACTACTGGTAACACTTACCAGTAAATCTCAGCAACCCTGGCCAGGGATTTCCTGTTATAGCCAATCGAACACAGCGCAACATCAACCCCCTATACCGGGAGAGACGAATCCCCTCCTATCGCTCATTGCCTCCATGTGACTCGGGACTGTACCCAAAAACCACCGTTTTGCACGCCCTCTTGGACGTGGTAAGATGGAAATCAAAGCACAGTGGGAACCACACAAGACTCTATGACGATCTCGGGTCAACAGACTACTCTGTACCAGTGTCACCAGAGAACTGCCATCTGACGTGAGGTATAATACCATCTGGGAGTTCTCGGCGAGTCCGTCCAGTGTACCCAGTCTCTACTGAGCACCCGTATATCTCCTCTGATGTCAAACACCGATGGATATGGGATCATCCATCGCCCATCTGCATGGGTCGAGAAGGTATACGCTAGTCTACTCTGGTATATCGATGCCCCGTCTCGATACACCCACGACTAGGGACTTTGAAGGATGTACTTATGGACTACCATGTACCCACTAGTATGATCCGCATCATAGTCCAGGTAGTCAAGTACAAATCCTAAGGGCTTTACCAACATGTAACAGAAAGACAATCAGCATACACGTTAAGGTAAAGGGTAACCAGATAGCATACTATCATGTCGAGCAAGAAAGTCCTCCCTATATATGTCCCAGCATCCACTACAATATACATCCTATGTACAGTAATGGCCTCTAGGGCATACATATAACTAACAGGAGTATGGTAGAACTGGAAGTGATTCCAGAACCGCAAACGATTACTGAAGATTTGATATGAGCCTAAAGATTCAATCTGGTTTGACATTCCATTGGCCACCCCGCAGATATGGTGGGTAACCTCAGGCACCCGAGAGGTACTTCGGTATGCTCAAGGACGGTGGCAGGGAGGTTCTTGTTTACCCAGACTTGCCATTGCTGTTGTTCCAGACTGTGAGACCCGGCAGGAGGATGAGTATAGCGTCCTTCTAAACTGGCTTTAGAAATGCACGTGTATATAACTCTGCCAGAGGGTTGTCGTAGTCAGTGGGAGCACCAGAAGCATTGGTGGACATCAGGCTTATGTCTATTTATAGACTAAAGCAGATATAGCGGAGATAGATCATCTATTTCTGATGTGACAGTCATAGGTTTGACTTCATCAAAATAGGGGATGGATCTGTTAAGAAGGTAGTAGGGTGTGATGTCCTGGTATTTGGTTGACATACACAGAATAGGAAGTGATTTTCCTATACTACGATCGGTTATACTTTGGTCGTCACACAGTGGTTTCTCCACATAGGACGTGGATATTATATCAGACATTCTGGTCACTAGATCTGTGGTTTTAGATCTAGATTTGGGTAGTTTCCTAATCTGGGTACTTAGACAGCATTCTATGAGTATTTAGAATGGACGACTCCTAGCATGGTGGTGTACCTGCAGGTAATGGAGTCACCCTCTCTAAAGGTGTCTTACAGACTAAAGGGGAGAAGGATGTGCATGATTGACAGATCACTCGCTTAGGCAATTGAGTCAATCATGAGATGTCAAGTACCACACCAGATGTTGTTCTTGCAGTAGGTGCAATAAGTTGATATTCATCCAATCCTGGAGAAACAATCGGAAGCAGTTTTAGAACATAAGTGGATGTTCTAGGGATATGATAACGGCAGCCTCCTTTAGGAGACGGTTATCATTCCAGGCTTCCAAGGTGACCTGGATGGCAGAGTGGCTGTCAGAGTTGTAGTTTTCCCTCTGACGAGGGGCACTATTTTGGACAGGTGGTCCAAGCAGATACTGAGGGAAGGCATGGCGCAGGATACTGATTAAGTTCAGTTGACGATACAGTCTAAGAAGTTTGGATTTGGAGTTCATTTATGAGCTAGGTCCCATCAGACATCCAGACATTCTAAGAAAGGTATTGCTCATTTCGGGAGATGGCTTTCTCCGCGAACTTGAGATATAGAAAGAAACACCACAGCGGATCCACTCACTGAGGCTATTCCTCGAACGAAATAGTTTCGCAAACGAGCTTTGTGAGACTGACTAGTAGAGGAGTTGGGTGTTCGGTATCATACGGGCTGTGAGTATGCGACATCGCAATAATTAGCCTTGAGTGCACATGGGAGATTGTTGGAGATAGTGCCCTCAGAGTCAATTATTGTATCATAGGCACGTGATTGCAATGATTGAGGGAGGACCTGTCCCGGTAGGACAGTCTTACTCGAGATGATAGTATGCTATCTGGTTTATCATTATCATCGTGTACTGCTTTAGGTGACCTTACGAGTCGCTATTACACGTTGATAGAGCCCCTAGGATTCTTGCTTGACTACCAGCAGTATGAGGGCGATCATATAAGTGAGAGCTGGAGTCTATAAGCACCTCCTTAAAAAGGTCCCTAGTCGTGGGAGTTTCGAGACAGGGCATCGATTCTCCAGAGTAGACTAGTGTATACAGTCGAGACCCCGACAAGGGGCGGTGGCCGGTCTCACAAGCCACTAGTGTCACTTGGTTCACCTAAGATGTATACAGGTGCTCATTGGGTTATGAGTATACCGGACAGGACTCGCCGGGAACCTGCTAGTTGGGATTATACCAGACGTCAGATAGCAGTTCCCTGGTGACATGTGTACAGGTTAGTTCATCGACCTGAGATCGTCATTTGTCTCGTGTGAGTTCCCACTGTGCTTTGATTACTACCCTACCACGGCTCAAAGGAGTAGTGCAAACAGGTTTTAGTTGGGTACAGTTCCGAGCCACATGGAGGCAGTGAGCGGATCTGCAGGGGTTCGTCTCTCCCGGTATTGGGGGTGAGGTCGTTCTGTGTCTAGGAGAGCCAGAACATGAAAAGTCCTTGGCCAAGGCAGGAGATTTGCTAGTAGGTATTCCAGTAGTATCTCAGGGTATTCTGGGCTACACTCCGACACGACTTGTACCGCTTTTGGGGGTCTGACTTTCACCAACCCCCTAGGCCCGCCATGCGATGCTCATAGACGAACGGACCGGACTGTACGGATATTGTCACTGACAGGCTCAGTAGGGTGTCAGGATGAGTTTGCTCATCGATGTCCCTTTTAGTCAGTATCTGGTAGCCCGTTACGTATTGGCTTATACCTCTGACGTGCTAGTGGTTAAATCCACAGCCATAGTATTGACGAGTCTTTAGAGTCCACCACACTCAGTTACTCAGGTTTCGGACGAAACGCTGTAGAGGCCGTATGGAGATATGGCAGGGTTCGATCAGATACGTGCGGTATTGCACGGATCGTGATCAGACGGATTTTACTAGCCGGCTTTGGCTTAAGCCGGATCCTAGTATTAGATAGTGTAGTTTTGTCTCTTTGTATTTGTGTTCAGTGGGAATACAAATGCGGGCATGTATTTGCAGTAGCGGGGTTTTCCTGTAATTTATTACGGGATCAGTTTTCTGAAGTTGCCAGTTTGCATTCCGTTCCGGCCGGTTTTCCTTTGTTCCTTCGCGGCCGGACTTTCCGATGGAGAGGGTTATTTGCACATTTGCAAATAACATTTTGTGGAGGGCTTTCATGCATTTGTGAGGCATCATGAGTGTTCTTTTAATCATGAGATTCCTTATTGGTCTTATCTTTGATTTATTGTGATAGTTTGATTTGTGAGTTGAAAAGGGAATTGGTGTGACTTTATTTAGCTTGATCAATTTCTTTTTCTCCACTTGCTTTTTCCTTCCCCACCCACTTGATGAGGCCGGCCATTTTTTTACAGAGAGAGAGAGAGGATGAGTTTTGATTGGGTGAGTGTGGAATATTATTGATATCACATATTTCTTGCTACAAAAAATTGCTACCTCCCTCAAAAAGTTCATTCCACCTCTATCCATGGCAACATAAACCCCAAAAGAGACATGGTTTTCTACACTTGTCTACAGCACTCCTTGGACGCGTCGGCTAGCCAACTTCGCGCCCGAGTTGCCTCGGTCAAGAGGTGGGAGCCCGTAAAAGATTCCAGCTACGTGGTGCCCTTTCCGATGAGAAGTTGACGGATGGAGATTCCGCGGGAGATCGGAGTGGAGACGAAGACCGAAGGACACGGATCTCTTGGTATGGCTTCTCTACTCTTTTCTAGTTTGCTAGTAGCTAAGTTAATGGCCCGATCCTGGTGAAAAGTGCGCGGTGGTGCCAGTTTGCTAGTTTGCAAAGTTTTTCGTTTCCGCGTTTCCGCGTCGGATCGACGACCGGGGCGCCGCCGCGGACTTACAATTTGTGAGGCTTGGGTTTGCCCTTCTACGGTTGGTCCAAAGGTGCTGTGGTATGTACCGGAATACTATTAAACTTTACTCAAGATGTTGATCTCTTGGAGGATTATGAGGTTTTGACAAATCGATCTGATGGTTCGACATCTTTCGGATATCATGTGATGGGACACATTGCTTGGGAGACTGCAAATACGAGTATAGCCGTTGGAGCGCAGTCCATGCAGCCACAAGAAGACGAGTTCGAATTAGTCAACATTAGAAAAGAGTGGAGTAAAGAGGTCGCAACTGGTACTCTTGCATAATCTCTTCTCGCTCTATGGACATCTGCGTTCGTGTGTCGCCGGAATAATGCCATGGTCAGTCCTCGTTCGTGACGAGCTCATGCTGACCGCAACTCTAGCCGTAGCTCTCCCTGCCCGTTATCGTGGCGGCAAAACCATAATTGGTACCGATGAGGCTAGATCAGGAAGGAATATAATACTGAACAAGGAAATGTACATCCTAAGGCTTCTTAAGTGGAGTGGCGTATCGTAAATATGCCGCGGACATACCCACGGTACGTCACTCTACTTTAGTCATCTATTCCATCAACCAAGGGTCATCCTATGCTCCGAAGGTAAAACCTAATGCTCTGATACCAACTTTGTCACGTCCCAAAAGTACGGAACATGACCGGCACTTAAGCTACGAACGTCTCAAGGCGTACGTGCTGTAAGTAAGCCGAGCCCAGAAATCCAAACCAAGAAAAGTAGTAGAGTGTAGGAAAACCATTTTAGACCAACCAGTTTACAACATGATATACAACGTCTAAAGGCGAGGATCACAACAGAACAGGAAGCTCAAACAGCAAGAAATCTATGGAAATATAACGCGCGACTCTAAGGTCGAAAGAATAAACATCTGTTGGAGATAGTGCCCTCAGAGTCAATTATTGGATCACAGGCACGTGATTGCAATGATTGGGGGGAGGACCTGTCCCAGTAGGACAGTCTTACTCGAGATGATATTATGCTATCTGGTTTATCTTTATCATCGTGTACTGCTTTAGGTGACCTTACGAGTCGCTATTGCACGTTGATAGAGCCCCTAGGATTCTTGCTTGACTACCAGCAGTATGAGGGCGATCATATAAGTGAGAGCTGGAGTCTATAAGCACATCCTTAAAAGGTCCCTAGTCGTGGGAGTTTCGAGACAGGGCATCGATTCTCCAGAGTAAAATAGTGTATACAGTCGAGACCCCGACGAGGGGCGGTGGCCAGTCTCACAAGCCACTGGTGTCAGTTGGTTCACCTAAGATGTATACAGGTGCTCATTGGGTTATGAGTACACCGGACAGGACTCGCCGGGAACCTGCTAGTTGGGATTATACCAGACGTCAGATAGCAGTTCCCAGGTGACATGTGTACAGGTTAGTTCACCGACCTGAGATCGTCATTTGTCTCGTGTGAGTTCCCACTGTGCTTTGATTACTACCGTACCACGGCTCAAAGGAGTCGTGCAAACAGGTTTTAGTTGGGTACAGTCCCGAGCCACATGGAGGCAGTGAGCGGATCTACAGGGGTTCATCTCTCCCGGTATTGGGAGTGAGGTCGCGCTGTGTATAGGAGAGCCAGAACATGAAAAGTCCTTGGCCAAGGCAGGAGATTTTTTGGTAGGTATTCCAGTAGTATCTCAGGGTCTTCTGGGCTACACTCCGACACGACTTGTACCGCTATTGGGGTCTGACTTTTACCAACCCCCTAGGCCCGCCATGCGATGCTCATAGACGAACGGACCGGACTGTACGGATATTGACACGGACAGGCTCAGTAGGGTGTCAGGATGAGTTCGCTCATCGACGTCCCTTTTGGTCAATACCTAGTAGCCCGTTACGTATTGGCTTATACCTCTGACGTGCTAGTGGTTAAATCCATAGCCATAGTATTGACGAGTCTTTAGAGTCCACCACACACAGTTACTCAGGTTTCGGGCGAAACGTTGTAGAGGCCGTATGGAGATATGGCAGGGTTCAATCAGATACGTGCGGTATTGCACGGATCGTGATCGGACGGTTTTTACTAGCCGGCTTTGGCTTAAGCCGGATCCTAGTATTTGATAGTGTAGATATTGTCTCTTTGCATTTGTGTTCAGTGGGAATACAAATGCGGGCATGTATTTGCAGTAGTGGGGTTTTCCTGTAATTTATTACGGGATCAGTTTTCTGAAGTTGCCAGTTTGCATTCCGTTCCGGCCGGTTTTCATTTGTTCCTTCACGGCCGGACTTATCGATGGAGAGAGGGTTATTTGCATATTTGCAAATAACATTTTATGGAGAGGTTTCTTGCACATTTGTGGTTCAACCATCATGAGATTCTTTTCTTGTCCATTCTTTGCTTTCATGTGATGGTTTAGTGATTTGATGAGATGAGAAGTGGGTGTGACATTATTCCTTGCATTATCTTTTCTTTTCTCCATGTTAATTTCATTCCATTATCTCCACCATGGAAAAAAGGGGCCGGCCACTTTGAGGGGTAAGGAGAAAATGAGAGGGATCATTTTTTTGGTGTGGCATTTTATCTTCATCTCATTCTATGGTTGCAAAAGGATTAGCTCCAAAGCTCATTCTTATTCTCATTCTCTTCTCAATTCCTCTATGGCAACTAAACCCCAAAAGAGACAACGATTCTACACTATTCTACAGCACATCTTGAACGCGTCGGCTAGCCAACTTCGCGCCCGAGTTGCCACGGTCCAGAGGTGGGAGCCCGTAAAATATTCCGGCTACGTGGTGCCCTTTCCGACGAGGAGTTGACGGACGGAGATTCCGCGGGAGATCGGAGTGGAGACGAAGACCGAAGGACACGGATCGCTTGGTATAACTTCTCTACTCTTTTCTAGTTTGCTAGTAGCTAGGTTAATGGCCCGATCCGGGTGAAAAGTGCGCGGTGGTGCCGGTTTGCTAGTTTGCAAAGTTTTTTGTTTCCGCGTTTCCGGCGTCGGATCGACGGCCGGGGCGCTGCCGCGGACTTACAACATCACATGTCTCTATCTCAAATAAGTACATGTTTGGTTGATGGAACTTCTAGATACAACTGAAATATAATATATAATGTATAATGATGGGTACGATACAAATAACCCACCTACTAGCAAGTCACCTGAAGAAGCTGTGCCCGCAAAACCGTAATGAAACCCGTACGGCAACACCTGCAAGAAACTGGGGCACAACGGGGGTGAGTTGCCAACTCGTGAGTAGAAAAGGATCTATGAATAGAAAATCGCATGTATGACGCAATCCTAGGTCATACGATCATAATATATATAATTCTCAAATATATAACCAACAACCTATAACAATGGCTAGGGAAACTATCTAACCCAAATGTAATCCCATGTGCCCGTGTCAGTGCATCAGGTGGCAATATATCATATAGATGATGTATGAATGCATGAAAAGTATGATCAATGTAATCAGAGTCTGTATGTGATCAATGTCTGTATATAGGTGGATCCCGTCCACATGTCACCTAATGACAATAAGCATCATGCATGTAAATATGAGGATATAGTAAAAATCATGGAAAAACATCATGAAACCTGTGCCTAGCATCGGCACAAAACATAGCCTCAATCTCAATATCTCAATGTCTCTGATAAGTCTCACTATCTAGGACGCCGTCAATCCAGACCGGCCCCTACCATCAATATCAAGACCACGACGGTATCCTCCGGATATCCGACGCGTCGGGTAAAATCACCGGTTGGTAGTGTTCCCCTGCCAGGCTCAACGCCATCTCCTGCGATCTTCTTGCCCCGGGGTACCGCACCGGGCCCACCATGTACCCGCAATCGGCCTCATCCGCCTCCTCGAATCGGGTTTCACATGTCGCTCTCTGCACCGAGAAAACACATGGTGGACGCACTGAAATATCATATCAGGGGTAACCGGGTTTTTAAAACAATTACATAATCTCTTTGAAATACCCACGGTTCCCAAATCCAGAAATATCATAGAAACAATATATCTCAATGCGCATAATCAGAAAACATGATGTATGTGACATATCAATGAAGTGCAAGTATGACAGTATATCTTGCAACATGGAATAATAGTATGCACATACAAGGGTCATATCCTGCAGCAATAATACTACTGTGTAGTGACGTGGCAATTACCGATGAAGATGTGTGTGAACTGGCAAGTAAGTGTACGTGGTATATAAGCATCATCGGTAATGGTGCTGGTGTCCTAACAGCATGATATCGACAATAGAATATGAATCACAATAAGTATGCGATGCAGAGCAACAATAATAATGTACGGGAGCTGAATACCAAACACAATGATAGCTAAACTGCATCTAATGTCATAAGAGTCATATAGCTACACCACTATAAGGTTGAGCTAAAGCTAATAGGAGGTAAGGGAAACCGCCTAACCTCTGAGTTGATACATATATATACATATATAATCAGTGATCCCGCCTCGATAATATCACATCCGATACCATATATCTATAATCAGTTATTCCCAAATCAAGAGTGCGGATCAAACATCAAGTTATAGCTCGTACATAAATCCGTCGTACGGCATCCCCAAATCTGTGTACGGGTCAATATCATATTCGTCATATCATTCATCTGGTATTCTCTTTATCAAATATCATAATCTGGGTACTGACCTATGTCTAGTACAATGCTAACATCATCACTATAATCATGATCTGACTACTGATCGACAGTCTCGTATAAATCGATATCACCATCATATATCGTTAATATAATCATAATCCGGCCTCCGATTGACAGCCTCTAGCAACACGATATCATCAGCACATATCATCTCAAGGAGTAAACAACGCCCAAGGAGGCCTATCATAAAAATCTTGTCATATCATATCATATCATATCATATCTCGTATTATAATCACATGTTGATCATTTTATATATATCACTATTCCTATGGCATTATCATCCCAAAATCCGCTAAAGCATCAAGACGTATCTCAAGTATGAATTTTACCATATCACCGACATCAAAATCTCGGATCAAATATCCTCGACACATCTCAAACCCAAGTATCACCCTCACATCCGTATGTGAACACATAGTCCCATACCCACATGAACACATAACCACATATGAAACAAGGATGTATGCAAGTATGTATGTATGTATATGTATGTGTAGTGCACCCACTACCCTAGGGTTCCGTAACCTTTCACCAATCCAACACACTAATATCCATCCTAAACATCAGTAATTAATCCCAAACAACATATAATAATTGTTAGTGTGTATACGCATCCGTATACATCACCACGAACTGCGGGGATGCTATACACCATCCACCCGACTTCTCCCCGTAGATATAAATCTACTCACCTTGTTTATGTGTGTCGGTGCCGATGTCGCCATTTGCATCTCCAACGCTTCGACGCCACATGGGGGTACCTACAAGGGTATCACACGCTAAAACATATGAAAACCATGTCGGAAACCAAAATGGTGCATGCTACGCCCATAGGTAAAAACCTGTAGCCTCGCGTGCAAACGCAGCCAATATCCCTCTGCCGTTGGCGTTCAAACGCCACCCGACAGAAACGAATCACCAAATACCCAAAATCCATACGAAAAGAAGTCGTAAATCATGCGCCAACTTAAGAAAATCAACCCAGATTCTACCCTGTTTGGAATCAGACAAAACTAGATATACCCAGGGTCAAGTTTCTAGGTAAAAGAGCCATGCACGCAAAACGATGCAGTTTCACCCTGGTCTGGCAGCAAATTGCGGCCAGAGGGAATATATCTGCGGCCAGGAAATTGAGGTGGGGGCTAGGGTTTTATGGAATGGTTCCAGGGTGCCTGCACAGCTTACTGCCAAGTCAATTTTATTTTAGGGTTCCCGGGGTGAAAGCAGATCTCAGAAAGGTCAATAAGTCGACAAAATTGCAAAAATACGCCAAGTCGAAACTTTCAGGTAACTTACTGGAAATCTGGGGTATTCTGGGGTTAACTGGTGTCAAACACACCTAATAAGGTTACCCTAATCATCAAAACCAACACTTGGTCAAGTCTCACTCAAATTTATCTAAACTAGCACTAATCTACTTAATAACACTAAGTTTCAGCCAATTATCCATAACTTAACAAGATAGGAGTTGGGTTGCAAGATTATACCACAAAGGTGGTCTTAGGATGTAGGAGAAGAGAGGATGAAGGAAGGAGGAAGGGATGTTGCTGCTGGGGAGCTGCTCCATTTGCTCCAGATGATGCTGCAGTAGCTGATGCTGATGCTGTTTTGAAATGAAGTTGCTGGAGCTGTTGCTACAACAGTGGCTGTTGTTGTTGTTGCTTTGGTAATGTGGGAAAGGTTGTGGTGGTGTGGTGGTGTTGTATTGAGTGGTATTGTTTCAGCTGATGCAGAACTGGGCTGAAGTGTTGATATTGGGGGCTGAAGTGTTGGTATTGGGGCTGAAGTTTTACATCTGCTGCTGTTGCAGCAGATGATGATGATGCTGATACTTTGCTGCAGCTAATGTGATAAAAAGTGGGACTGAAGTTGTGCTGATGTAGCTATAGTAGGTGTCGGACTATGGTGTGTTGATGTTGTTGATGGGGTTGTGTTGTGTTAGTTATATGTATGCCCTAGAGGCCATTACTGTACATAGGATGTATATTGTAGTGGATGCTAGGACATATATAGGGAGGACTTTCTTGCTCGACAAGATAATATGCTATCCGGTTGCTCTTTATCTTAACGTGTACACTGATTGTCTCTCTGTAACATGTTGGTAAAACCCTTAGGATCTGTACTTGACTACCTGGACTATGATGCGGATTATACGAGTGGGGACATGGTAGTCCATAAGTACATCCTTCAAGGTCCCTAGTCATGGGTGTATCGAGACGGGGCATCGATATACCAGAGTAGACTAGCGTATACCTTCTCGACCCATACAGATGGGCGGTGGATGATCCCATATCTATTGGTGTTTGACATCAGAGATGATATACGGGTGCTCAGTGGAGACTGGGTACATTGAACGGACTCGCCGAGAACTCCCAGATGGTATTATACCTTACATCAGATGGCAGTTCTCAGGTGACACTGGTACAGGTTAGTCTGTAGACCCGAGATCGTCATAGAGTCTTGTGTGATTCCTACTGTGCTTTGATCTCCACCTTACCACGTCCAAGAGGGCGTGCAAAATGGTGGTTTTTGGGTACAGTCCCGAATCACATAGAGGCAATGAGCGATAGGAGGGGATTCGTCTCTCCCGGTATAGGGAGTTGATGTTGCGCTGTGTTCGATTGGCTATAACCGGAAATCCCTGGCCAGGGTTGCTGAGATTTACTGGTAAGTGTTACCAGTAGTTTCTCGAACTGTTATAGACCACATATCTACACGACTTATCGAGCTATTGGGGTCTGACGTTTACCACCCCTAGGCAAGATATGCGACATATCAGACGAACAGACCGGACTGTACGGTAAGTGTTACTGGTTGGATTCACAGGAGTGTGAGCGGGCTTGCTCATTGATCTTCTGATCGCTCAATACCCGGGTGGCCGTTACGTTTAGCAAACCGCTTGCGTCTTGTGGGTGTTTGATATGATCATCACCTGCTGCCGGCGTATTGACGAGTCTTTAGAGTCCTACACAGAGGTTTCCTGGCTCAAGCGAAACGAAATAGGAGCGCATATGAGATATGTGCGGGACCGAGAATAATACCAGTATGTGATACTGTATTCTATTCTCGCAATTTGTATCATCGGTAGGTTATATGTGATATAGCCGGGTTACCGAATCAAGTGTTGATTCGATACATTGATACACTTGATATTAGTCGGTTATATGCATTATGACCGGATCATTAAATCAAGTGTTGATTTAATGATTTAATGTATAATTATATATTTGATATATTACTTTACATTAACTAGTATTTTTTCACTTAAGATTAACTTTCTCACTTGATGTGCATAAGTTATATATGTGATATATTTTTGGTGCGCTAGTTTGTATCATGTTTAATGATACATGCAAACTTGGGTGTGAGTATTCTTTAAACCTTGATTAGGTCAATGGTTAGGGTTTGATTTACTTATTTATTCTTTTTATTTATTTTTGGCAAAATATAAGATGGTGGCTTTCTTTGTTTGATACTTGAAGCTTCATGAAGCTTTGAAAAGTCTAGCCATTTTGTCTTTTGCCTTAACCCTAACCATTTACCTAAACCCTAGTTCATTCTCTACATGAGTTTATCTCACCCATGGTTGCATTATGATAAGGCATCACTTGATTTTCTATTTTATTAATTCATTATTCATTTTCTTTCTTCCTCATCTTCTTCATGAAGAAGAAAAACCATTGCTAGAAATTTCCAAGTGATGATTCCAAGTGAGAAATCCAAATCCAAAGTGAACCCACTTCCTATTTCTTCACCCTCTACCACTTGCCATGTAGTAGAGTGTGTTATCTTCACAAGTTCCATGACCTTGTGAAGGTGGAGCTTGAGTTTGAGTCGCCTCGACGTAGATCATCTTCGGCATCGAAGTCAACGACCTAGCCCGATCTTTTCTCCGATGAAACCACCGCGAGAGTCCAGGATTCCGATGGTTGCAGCGGAGGGACGTCATCACGGAGCAAAGGAAGTGGAGGACCGGATCTACAAAGGTTGTATTTCCATTCACTTAGTAGTTAAGTTGTTAACTTGCTTGTAGTTTCGCCTAATCTCTAGTTAACGATCTAGTTTAGGGTTTCTCGGCACCGGAAAATTTTGAATTTGGCATGGTTGATACCTTGTGGAACCTCTTGAGTGTGCCTAGGAACCATACAGTGGTATCAGAGCCTAGCTAGAGCCTTAGGCGAAGTGTAAACGATGTTAGAAGTCCGATCGAACCCTAAACCCTAGTTCAAAACCCTTCTCTGTACATTTTTTCAAAACTGGGATTTTTCCAAATTAAAAATATGCAGAAAAATTAGCAGGCTTTTATAAGAAATACTGTGCAAAACGAAACCCTAACTCAATTAAACCGCCGCGGAACCGCGGCACGAGCATGGCTTGCGCGGCGGTTCCGCGGCCGTACTGTAGCATCTTTTATCTAATTTTGCACAGTAATTTCTTTCTGTTATTGCTGAGTTTTCTGGGAATTTTTAAATTGCTCTCAAGAGTTGAGTATTCTGGGTTATATTGGGAGTTCGTAGATTCGATCGGATTGTCAAACTTTGTCTATGTGTTTTTCCGGGTAATTTTAGAATATGTTAAAAAGTTCGACCGGATATAAATACCCACTTTTTCCCTTGCCGGGAAATTTCCAATTGTTGGATTTTTCCGTAGTTTAATGGCGTTCTAAGTAGTGCAAGTAACTCGATGGTCTCTCTAGAAGACAACAAACCTGAACTCGATTATGTGACCGTCTTGAACTGCCTTTTGAACTTTAGGGTTTGGGGCAGTACGGCGTGCCACATGTGAGGCGCTGGCTTGACCCTTCTACGGCTGGACCGTTGGTACTGAGGCATGAAGTGGATGTTTTTAAACTTATTTCATGTGTTGAGCTGTTTTGGGAAAACTTGGGTGTTTGATTGTTCGATCGAAAAGTTTAACATTTTCCATTTATCTGGAATGTGATACAATATGGGGAATTCATAAGTAGTTATGAGATAACTAATATGAATGTTATAAACATAGCACTTTAGTCTCACTTGATCGGTTGCCACGGAATTTTGATGCGATCAAAAGTCCGTCGCAATCACGTAGCGTACGCGGATACTCGCCGGATAAACTTAATAGACAGCTACATCCCTTAGCCCCGACCAAGTGACTGTAGGAGAACCCCGTCGCAGAAAGCATCCGTTCGGGTGCTCGTGGTAGCGGTGTTCCGTCTTGGTGCACTTCGTCGACGGTATCGGGGGTGCGGCCGTCTACTAAAGTTTGCGACGAGCATTCGATCAGGATGTCGGGAGTCTTGTTGAATTGTCCGACTTGATATTGAAAAGTGTTTTCGATAATGAGACTAAATGCGGGGTTTATAATTGTTAGGCATGTGATATCTAAGGAATTCATTTGGTTAGGCATGCGATGTCTATGCAGGTTGCGGATTCCAACTGTTTTAGTTTTACACCTTCTTTTCTGCGACCGTAAGTGTAATATGTGATATCGCCGGTTTCGTTGCTATATGTCAACGACAATTGGGATGCGCATATTTACTTACGTTGATGACATGTGATGTTATGTGTTGCTGGATATGTTATATTGGATCGTCGTGTTTGAATAGCCGGGGGTTTTATGTGAGATGAGTGTTTTTCATTTTTATTCATGTAAAAATTTGTATGTTATATTCTTTTGTTGGGGCACTTCCAGGTTGCGGAAGATGTCACCATTGTATATTATTTACTTTTCCGCATTAGGATAGACCTAAGGAGGGGAGAACAAGTAACCGGGTTCTAGGGTCCAGTAGGAGACCATCACGAGGAGTCGAGTCCCGGTCTCCTAACCCTAGAATTGGTAGGGTTGCTTGCCGCTCTCGTAGGGGTCTAGGGGTGTGGGATTGGCTATTCATCACGACCGTGGAATCCGTGTTTTATACAGGCTCAAAATAAAACATGGACGTCCTAGTATATCCAATATTTCATACGATATTTTCTGCTGCGATATCTGTGATGTGATCATGTGATATGTTCAGATAGATATTGTATATAGTATATATGATATATTATATAGACGTTGCTTATGTTTTACACCCGCGCTAGCCCTGCCTCACTCTGGCGTTAGTTACCTAACCTAACGGTGCAGACGGGACATCGAGGCGAATGCGGATGGTATAAGCGTACGTTATATTTATCTGTGATGTTTAGGTGGACTTAAATGATGGGACTTCATTAATATGATTAATGAAAAAAAAGAAACCTAAGATGTTGTGGAATCGAATTTTCAAAAACAGGTAGCTACAGTTCTTGCTTTGCATCGAGGTGTTCCTTGTAGAACATCCTGCAAATTATTCGATAAGGAAAGGACCGAGATCTCTTCACCGGGAGTGACTCCTTTAGCAATAACTGGAAGATGCTACAACTCTCGGTTTGTCTTTTGATTGCTCCTACAGTTCTTGCTTTGCACGGCGGTATATATAATATATCCTGCACCTTATTCGATGAGGAAAGGGCCGACGATCCCTTCACCGGGAGTGACCCCTTAAGCAAAACTAGAAAAGCCTCAAAAACACTCCATTTTAAAATCATTTGATTCTACAACGATATCATGTTCATTACGCAATAGGTTTTCAGAAAAACCTGTCGTAGCCCTCCGTCATTTCAGATAAGTACTACTTAGTATTCGTGCTGCGGTAGTTTGGCATTCGTCAAGGCATAGTGTACGGTAGCTAACTAGTATTTATCTGCTAATGCATATGATGCAGATTGGATTAGGGTATTCGTATGGCATTGTTTGGCGTTCGTCAAGGGTCGTGCGGGTGGGTTTAATTCAATCAAGAAATGTACGGGTTGAACTTGACTAGTGGACTATGGGTTGTTTGGCATTCGTCAAGGTCATAGAACGCTAGGGGCAAAATATTATCGGGAATTTCAAGTGTTGAAATTTGCAATGAGATTGCATACTTCTATAAAATAGTTGGATCCCGATACCCGCTGCGAGTAAGAGTTACTCCTGGGAGAGTTTTACACATTACAATTAGCCGATCAAGTAGGTGTCTAGAAAGGTGTTAACGAGGTTACGCCTCTGGGAAAACGAGGTTTACATTAATTAGGTTCGTGCGAAAGCACGGGGGACCTCCCTCAAAGTACCGACACTGGCCTGGCTGAAAGATTGGCGAACTTGTAGCGTGTAATTAATCCCGGCTAGTCTTTCCTTTTAGGGTTTGAAGGAAGATTTGATAAAAACAGTGGGAGCCATCCTGATTAGATAAAATATTAACCAATCTGATCTTGCAAGAGCGCACGCAGAGTGTTTTCTTCTCTCTCTCTCTCCAGGTAGCGACCTTGTCATGCCTTAATCAAGATAATAAAACGGATATATTGACCGAACCCGCTTGTTATACTGAGCTGGGGAAAGTTGGTCCCGCTCCTACTTATAACTGTTATGAGACAGAGCAGGAAATAGGGGAATACCAGGATTCCCATGCCGCCCAAACGAAGAAAGTGAATAAGATGCATCTCCTTCGGGTGTGTTCATTACAAAGAACTGTTTCTCAGTATCCTCTACGTCCTGGGTATTTGATACCGGATCAGGATCCCGCAAATATGGGCCACAGAAAGGTAGAGAACTGAGAATGGGTGATAAGTTTCATGAGACAGAAAACGGGGCAAGTGTTGCAGCCAAGTCTGTTGGTCACTGTCACCCTGTATTTCGAATACATTGATTCTGAACAAATGCTATCAGATATCGAACCTAACATACAAAATCTTATCAATCTCTTTATTTAGTAAAGAAATGATAAAATTTTGTATTGTTGGATAATGTTTTGAACATTTCCTATTTCAAAAGTTGATCGGTTCAGGCACGTTATCTAAAAGCATTGACGTTCTAAATCAAACTACAGTTCCTAGTATACAGAACACACACAAGAGAAAGAGTTCAGAAATGAACGGATTCTTCTTGAGATATTGTAGACTAGGTCATATCAATGCGACCCGACTGGCTCATATTTAAATCAGTTTAAATTTACATTTTGTGAAACTTGCCAGTCATATCACAAAGATTAGATAACCATAGCTCTGTTTATTGGAAACAGAGAAAGAGGTAGTAAACTCTTGGGACTGATACATGATGATGTATGTAAGGTCCCCTGTCTACACATGCCAAGTCTGGTTCTTTATGCTTCATTACATTCTCTGATGATCTCTTAAGATTCAAACATATGTTCCTGTTGAAACACAAGTCCGAACCTTTTGAGATATTCACAGAATATAAGTTAGAAGTAGAGAACCAATATGGGTATAAGTATTATATCCTTTGATGAAATCAAGGAGGAGAATACTTGAGCACGGAAATCCTGAACTATTCTAAAGGAGAATTAGATTCTCTCTCAGCATTACTCCTCCGTATACACCATAGAACGATGGTATATCGGGGCGGAGCAATCACACCCTATATCATAAGGTGTGCTCTATGATGAGTACTACTGAGTTACCTATTTCCTTTTGGGAGTTATGCACTTATGAAGTTGCATACCTATTGAATAGGGTTCTAATCAAATCAGTTGCATACCGCTTCATATGTGTTATGGAAAGGGAAGAGCCCATATCTTAAGTTGGTTAAGATTTGGGGTTGTCCGGGCTGTGTCTAAAAGAATAATCCGGACAAGCTCGAGGCATGGTCTGTTATGTAGAACTGGAATGGTTCCAGCTATACAAACTACAGCTGATGATTTGATAGAACCAAAGGATTCAATAGTCCCCAACGAACCTCAGCCTCTCCGCCGATCTAGTAGGGTGCCTCACCCACCTGAGAGATACTTTGGTTTCTCTATGACAGTGAGAGCGAGGATTGCATCATGAGATGATGACCCAACTAGTTTCGAGCTGGCCATCAGGAGTGGGACTCTGTAAGAATGGCTGGATGCTTAGCGATCTGAGATGGAATCCTTATACACCAACAAAGTATGGACTTTGGTGGCTTTATCTGAAGGGTTAAATCCCCATCAGGAGAAAGTATATCTTGAGTAGATTACTTGGTGTATATGGAACTTGGTGTATATGGAAAGGTTGAGACTTTCAAAGCTAGACTTGTTAAAGGTTTTCGTCATCGACCAGGTGTGGATAATGATGAAACCTTTTCCAGTGCCTATGCTTAAGTCCATCCAGATCCTACTTACCACGGCTACATACCATGACTATGATATCTGGCGGTTGGGTGTCATGACTGCTTTCCTAAATGATGATTTAGTAGAAAGCGTCTATAAGTACATAGTCAGAGGGCTTCATAGACAGTAGGAGCAGCGGAAACGTGTGCAAGATGTTTTATGTGATGAAGCAGGCATCGCGGAGTTGGAACATCTGTTTTGATGAGTTAGTCAAACAGTTTGACATCATCAAAATGGTAGATGAACCTTGTATATACAAAAAGGCAGTAGGGAGTATGGTAGTGATCCTCGTAGAGTACGTGGATGACATACTCTTGATAGGGAAGGAGTTTCCTATGCTACGCTCGGTCAATCTCCGCTTATCACAAGGATTCTCCATATAGGATCAAAATGATACCTCCTAAATCCTGAGTTTTCATCTATGAGATAGATGTAAATGGATGCTAGGATTCTCACTAGTAGTAGTGAGATGGTATCAATCGATCCTGGGGAGAATCACTGGAAAGGTTCCAGGGTGATAGGGACGACTGAATGTCAGTCACAGGCATTGTCTTTACCCTCAGTGGAGGGATGGTATGTTGGAAGAGTTCCAAGCTAGATACCGTGGCATACTAGACGATAAAGGCTGGATACATCGCTACTTAAGATTACCAAGGAGGCTGTCTGGGTGTATATAAGTTCATGAGATGAACTTAGTTCCTCCCATTGTGTGACAATGGAGTTGTGGCTTATGCCCAGGAACCCCGGTCCCATCAGTGACCCAGACGTATTCTGAGGCAGCATCACCTGATCATGGAGATAGTTGATCTCCAGGGGATCGAGGTTAGGAGAGTAGACTCAGAGGACAACACGGCGGATCCACTCACAAAGGCCTTTTCCCAGAGAGAGACTTTTATGGGATGGTTGAGTATGAGATACTGCAACCACTGCTACAGATGGCCCTAGTGCAAGTGGGAGATTGTTAGTTATATGTATGCCCTAGAGGCCATTACTGTACATAGGATATATATTGTAGTGGATGCTAGGACATATATAGGGAGGACTTTCTTGCTCGACATGATAGTATGCTATCTGGTTGCTCTTTATCTTAACGTGTACACTGATTGTCTCTCTGTTACATGTTGGTAAAGCCCTTAAGATGTGTACTTGACTACCTGGACTATGATGCGGATCATACTGGTGGGGACATGGTAGTCCATAAGTACATCCTTCAAGGTCCCCAGTCGTGGGTGTATCGAGACGGGGCATTGATATACCAGAGTAGACTAGCGTATACCTTCTCGACCCAAACAGATGGGCGGTGGATGATCCCATATCCATTGGTATTTGACATCAGAGATGATATACGGGTTCTCAGTGGAGACTGGGTACACTGGACGGACTCGCCGAGAACTCCCAGATGGTATTATACCTTACGTCAGATGGCAGTTATCAGGTGACACTGGTACAGGTTAGTCTGTAGACTCGAGATCGTCATAGAGTCTTGTGTGATTCCCACTGTGCTTTGATTTCCACCTTACCACGTCCAAGAGGGCGTGCAAAACGGTGGTTTTTGGGTACAGTCCCAAATCACATGGAGGCAATGAGCGATAGGAGGGGATTCGTCTCTCCCGGTATAGGGAGTTGATGTTGCGCTGTGTTCGATTGGCTATAAACGGAAATCCCTGACCAAGGTTGCTGAGATTTACTGGTAAGTGTTACCAGTAGTTTCTCGAACTGTTATAGACCTCATATCGACACGACTTATCGAGCTATTGGGGTCTGACATTTACCACCCCTAGGCAAGATATGCGACATATCAGACGAACAGACCGGACTGTACGGTAAGTGTTACTGGTTGGATTCACAGGAGTGTGAGCAGGCTTGCTCGTTGATCTTCTGATCGCTCAATACCCGGGTGGCCGTTACGTTTAGCAGACCGCTTGCGGCTTGTGAGTGTTTGATATGATCATCACCTGCTGCCGGCATATTGACGAGTCTTTAGAGTCCTACACAGAAGTTTCCTGACTCAAGCGAAACGAAATAGGAGCGCATATGAGATATGTGCGGGACCGAGAATAATACCAGTATGTGATACTGTATTCTATTCCCGCGATTTGTATCATCGGCAGGTTATATGTGATATAGCCGGGTTACCGAATCAAGTGTTGATTCGATACATTGATACACTTGATATTAGTCGGTTATATGCATTATGACCGGATCATTAAATCAAGTGTTGATTTAATGATTTAATTTATAATTATATATTTGATATATTACTTTACATTAACTAGTATTTGTTCACTTAAGATTAACTTTCTCACTTGATGTGCACAAGTTATATATGTGATATATTTTTGGTGCACTAGTTTGTATCATGTTTGATGATACATGCAAACTTGGGTGTGAGTATACTTTAAACCTTGATTAGGTCAATGGTTAGGGTTTGATTTACTTATTTATTCTTTTTATTTATTTTTGGAAAAATATAAGATGGTGGCTTTCTTTGTTTGATACTTGTAGCTTCATGAAGCTTTGAAAAGTCTAGCCATTTTGTCTTTTGCCTTAACCCTAACCATTTACCTAAACCCTAGTTCATTCTATACATGAGTTTATCTCACCCATGGTTGCATTATGATAAGGCATCACTTGATTTTCTATTTTATTAATTCATTATTCATTTTCTTTCTTCTTCATTTTCTTCATGAAGAAGAAAAACCATTGCTAGAAATTTCTAAGTGATGATTCCAAGTGAGAAATCCAAATCCAAAGTGAACCCACTTCCTATTTCTTCATCCTCTACCACTTGCCATGTAGTAGAGTGTGTTATCTTCACAAGTTCCATGACCTAGTGAAGGTGGAGTTTGTGTTTGAGTCGCCTCGACATAGATCATCTTCGGCATTGAAGTCAACAACCTAGCCCGATCTTTTCTCCGATGAAACCACCGCGAGAGTCCAGGATTCCGATGGTTGCAGCGGAGGGACGTCATCATGGAGCCAAGGAAGTGGAGGACCGGATCTACAAAGGTTGTATTTCCATTCACTTCGTAGTTAAGTTATTAACTTGCTTGTAGTTTCGCCTAATCTCTAGTTAACGATCTAGTTTAGAGTTTCTCGGCACCGGAAAATTTTGAATTTGGCATGGTTGATGCCTTGTGGAACCTCTTGAGTGCGCCTAGGAACCCTACATGCTGATGTTGGCTGAAGTTACTGTTGCTTATGGCAGCAGCTGATGCTGCTGATGTCTGCTGATGCTGAAACAAATGTGGGCTGTTGTTAGGATGGGTTGTTTGCTGATGTAGTTGTTTTGGTTTCTGATGTTGCTTCAGCTGCTGATGCTGAAGCTAACTTGTTGTTGTTTTGTGTTGTGAAGTGTTGGTGGTTTAGTTGTGGGGTGTTGGTTTGTGGTGAAGTGAAGTATTTGATGTGGTGTGCAGCTGGTGTAGAGTAGCTAGTGGGGTGTTGATGGCTGATGGTATTGTTGCAGCTGATGCTAAGGGCTGGGGTAGCTACAGCTGCTGCTAAGTTGCTGATGTTTGGGCAGCAGCTGGTGTAATTGATATGGGGGCTGATGTGGTGTGTGTGTGTGAGAGGGAGTTTGAAAGACAAGTAAAAAGTTTTGAAATGAAATGGGGTGACATAACCTCATAGCCTCCTCTCTCTCTCTCACTTAATGTTGCTTGCACAAGCCATCATGGCTCTTTCTCTCTCCCTACACAAGTCAACCCCCATCCTAATCACCCTTAAACAAGCTAAAGACCCTTAATTAACCCCAATTAACTTAACCAAATGATTAACCCACCAAGTTCATCTAAACATGGTAACCCTAGACTAATCCAAGCTAACATGCACAAGTGTGTGCAGCACTATAAAATTCCAATAAAATATTCATAAAACCAGATAAAATATTTTAAAGCCATTTTGGTAAACTTTTTACCAAAAACCCTACATTAAACACAATTACCACTAAATAACATATTTTAGAATTTCCATAATTTTTTGTCCAGAATTTTCCCAAAATAATATTTTATTTTTTTGAAATGTTATACGTACAGTTCGGCATAGGCGAGATCGGAAGAGACCTTGAGCAGGGTTCCTTCCAGAACGCTGCTACGATAAGATTTGCCCCCAGGATCCAATGTGTAATGCGTATTCAGAGGACCAGAGGTCGACGCCAGTGACGTGCTGCTTTACGAGTGGCCGTGAGGATTGACCGAGAGATGACCAGAGAAGTGCCAGAACGGAATCGTCCCCGTTAGCACACCTAACAGGGCCGATGAGCCGAGGGATCATGAGATTGGTAATCCGCAGGGAAGATAAGGGCCCAGAGACGGAGGACGCCAGACCGTGAGAAAGAGGCAAGTAGATACCTTGCACTGCTTGCATTGGATGCACCGACACCTTCTCGACTTTGAAGGAGGATATACTGACGACGGTATTTATGATTTGTGATTTTGTGATTCGATTATCACGCATCCGTCACCTTGGATTTCGGTATTTTGGGCGATCTATTCGCATGATTTGGTCTTGATGGCTGAGTTCCATGATTTCTGTTTTCGTGCACCATGGTTGCACCTACTGGGTATTCATATTTGTGCACAGTTATTGCACCTGATATCGTTTTTGTGCCTTGGTTGCACATGCTTATGACTTCATGGATTTCATACCATTGGGTTGATTTTGTGTACGTGGTATGCACACGAGTTGGCTTTTTGCACTCGGTATAGCTTATATGTGCTTGTAGTTCATTGATATGTGTTTTGTTCACGCAGTTGCACACATTTATGATTTTCTTTACACCTAGGTACACTCGGTGTTGCTATTTACGTATTTGAGTTATTGCTTAGTATTTGTGCACAGGATGCACCGTATTTGTATTTCTTGCCCAGGATGCACCAGTTTTATGTTTCGTGAGTTTATCGCACCAGATTTATATTTCGTGCGTTGTTGCACCTGACTTCGATTTGATGCCATTCGATATGTTGATTTCTTGCACTCCGTGCATTTGATTTGGATTTTCGCTCATATTGAGCGCATGTTTTGAGATGAGATTTTTGTGCACGCCGGATGCACTAAATCGAGATTTTCGTGCATGTCTGATATACCTGATTTTGCTGCCAGGCACACACGTTGCCTATGACAGATGTTTCGTGCACACCTGTTGCACCTAGATGTTGCTTCTGTGCACATATATGGCACAAGTATGGATTTTTGATTTCCGTGCGCACCAGACGCACAGGGGATTCTTATATACATTTTAGGATTTATTCCTTATGAACCAGTACGTTTTTATGATATTTGCTATATGTTTTCGTACTGAGCAGGACTAATCAGAGGACAGTACCTGGATATATTTTGCATGCATTGATAGTTATCGAAGGGATTTCCAAAAAGAGAGCTATAGTCTCAGTATTTACCTACGTGTCTGATATGACATGAAACATTTAAAACAAGGAAACCCTTCTAAATTGTTTTCAAAACGGCGGAACATACCTATTAAACAAAAGATATCTACGTATATGGTTATTTTCCTACAGTAGACGTCCGCCACTGTGCAGTGATATGTGCATCGCACAGCGATTTAAAAAGGTTTGGCATGCATTTCTTTTAGATATTTACATGTATAGATTTGAGGACTACATGTATAGTTCTGATTTATATCATATTAGTTTTATTTTGGATTTGACATTTGTGTCTTTACCATAACTCCGATGATTGCATGATGTTTGACGGAGTTTTGTTGTCGACTTATCTGCTCATTGTTTATGCGCATGCATTGCGCTATGACGCGTCTTATGTATTGATGATTTCGGAGCCCCGACGACTTGGACTTTTTATTGAAATGTTTTAGAATTTGGGGGTTTAAAAAAATTTAAATTCGGGGACCGAATTTCTTTAAGGGGGGAAGATTGTAACATTTCAAAAAAAATAAAATATTATTTTTGAGAATTTTTATAATTTAATAATAAAATATTGAATATTTTAATAAAGCGGTAAAATTAAATACCGATAAATGGGGGAAAATTTGGAAAATTATGGAAATTACTAAAAGAGGGTGTTTTAGGTGAATTATGAAAATTTTAAGTTTTTATGACTTATTTGACACTATTTTAGTGCTAATCGCAATTAAAAATCGCTAATCGCGCTTTAAGCGTGTTTTGTGCAAACATGCATCATATCTTTTTTTTCACTTGTTTCATTTTCCTACATGGATTTATATTCATTCTTCATTCTTTGTTTTGGGGTTACTATTGAGGTGAGAAGGTAGATAGAAAAGAAAAAGAAAATCAATAAAGAATGGGGTATGGGTGAGAGAGAGAAAGAGAGGGGTTAACATTGACTTTAGCATTTCCTCCCCCATTCCTTCACCCTCATCATCTCTCTCCCTCTTCTTTCAGCTGCTGCTGCTATTCTTATTTTCCCCATCCTCAAATTATCACAACATCATGAAAATAACCTCAAAACCCAAATCCCATTTCACAAAAAAGATGCACAAGCTCAAGAGAAACACATTGGACCAAGAAAGCAAGGATTTTGGCCACTTGGGGCAACACAAGAATTTTCTTGAGTTGCCAAATAAGGTAATTTCTGAACCTTTAGCTTAGTATTTGCATTACTTTTACCCCCATGTTATGATAGAACTGATATCGTGTGATTTTGTGGACTTAGGAAAACTCTAGTTAGGGTTAATGGGAATTGAGAGTGGTGATGGGTAATTAAGCTCAGTAGAGGCCACACAAACCCCCTGGTGCTAGAATTAATACCCAAACCAGAGACTAGAAATCCGGAATATGGATTTAGAAACCGATATCGGAAGAATTGTGAATTCTGTGGATGTAAAATGGAATAGGCTATCACCCCGAGACTCTAAAAATTGTTTTGTAAGGACAGTGATACATGCAGGAAACTAGGAAGCTACCACCAAAAACCCTAGCCCCTAACCCCAAATTCTGGCCGTAATTAAATCCATTCTGGCCGCAAATTGTGGCCAGACCAGTGAGGATTTGGCTCGTTTTTGTTCCATGGATTTATCATCAGTAAAATAGACCCTTGGCATACTCAAAATTGTCTGATTTGACCTAGGGTAGAATCTTGGACCTTTTTCCTGAGCTGCTATTTTGGATTCGTGTTTCGTTTCTCGTATTTTGAATTCTAGATTTCGAGTGTTGTGTTTTACCTCGATCACTTGACGTTTGTACGTCTATATCGAGTGATATCGGGTTGATTTGCGAGAGCTAACCATAGGTTCTAACTGTTAGTGTATATGCCCTAGAGGCTATTACTGTATCATACTAGTTTGTATATTACTTAATGGAAGCTTGGGATATTCACCTTGTATATACAATCTTGCTCAAAATAGTAGTATGCTACTTGGTTTGTTTCTACTTCAATGTGTACATGTGTTTATTTTAGTATATCGCCTATACACATTAGTGGAGCCCTTAGGATCTTTGCTTGATTACCAGCGTTGTGATGGCAGTCACAATAGTGGGGCTGGGTAATCTATAAGCACATCCTTATGCAGGTCCCTGGTCGCAGGACTATCGAGACAGGGCATCGATACTCCGGAGTAGACTAGCGCATGCGCTTCTCATCCCAGTGTGGGAGACGGTCTGTCCCACAGCCGTCGGTACGTCGTACTTGAGATAGTATGCGGGTGCTCGTTGGGTTACGAGTACATGGACAGGACTCGTCGGGAACTGACTAGTTGGTATTATGCCTATCGTCAGTTATCAGTTCCCAGGTGACATGAGTACAGCTTAGTCCGCTGACTTGACACTGTCACTTCGCCTCGAGTGTGTTCCCACTGTACTTTGATTACTACCCTACCACGGCTCAAAGGAGTCGTGCAAACAGGTGGTAGTTGGGTGCAGTCCCGAAGCACTTGGAGACAGTGACGGTTAGACAGGATTCGTCTCTCCCGGTATTGGGGGTTGACATCGCGCTGTGTCTAGGAGAGCCATTACACGAGTAGTCCCTGGCCAGGGCAAACGAGATATACTGGTAGGCTTCCAGTGTTATCTCAGGGTGTTTTGGGCTTCACTCCGACACGACTTGTACCGCTATTGGAGGACTGACGTTTACCGCCCCCTAGGCCTGCCATGTGATGTATCAGACGAACAGACCGGACTGTACGGAGAATGTCACATTCAGGCTCAGTAGGACTTCAGATGGGTTTCGCCTCGTCAGTCTTCTTGTCGGCATTACCTGGGGACCGTTACGCACAGCTAGTGCCGCTTGCGGTCTGTGGTTAAACCCACTGCCAGCGTAGTGTCGAGTCTTTAGAGTCCCACACAGAAAGCTTTTCTCCTTTAGGCAAAAGAGTAGAGGTCGCATGGTTTTGCGACAGGTCGCATGGTTTTGCGACAGGGTTCGGTCACATCCATGCACTTGTGCACGTACAGTGTCCGGACAGTTTACACTAGCAGGCTTTGGTTTAAGCCAGATCGTAGTGTACATATTGGGATTGGATTTATCCAGTTTGTATTCATGTTCCTCGGAACGCGGATGCGGGTGTGTATGCACAGTTGACGGAGAGACAGAGGCAGAGGATTCTCATTAGGGTTGTTGACCGTTGACTGTTGACTATTGACTTTTTGGTCAACCCTGATGAGAATATGATATGTGATTAACAATTATATTAATTAAGTATTGTGGTGACATGGTTGTTGAGGGATTGACTTTGTTAACTTGTTGACTTTTGTTGACTTGTTGACTTTGTTGACCGGTTGACTAGGATTGACTAGTTGACCATCATGATGACTATGGCTATCATTTCATGGCAAAGACTTTTTACTTGCTTGTTTCTTTTGTGAGAAATGAGTGCATGAAATGATTTAGCTATTTTGACTTGAACCATTTTACACAATACTTGATTATTATTTTTGTGATGATGGTTTTGGATTATGAGAGGGTGAAAGACAAAAGAGAGGCTCATTCTCACTTGACCATTCTCTCTCCTTTGTTTTGAGCTCTCTTCCTCTTGCTCTCATCCTCTTCCTCTTGTTCTCTCCTCTTAACTCTATGGTTCACTTGTCTCATGAGTTGAGAACCAAGAACCATAGATAAAATCCCATACAAACTCTTCTCTACTCACTCTAGTTCATAAGGTTTAGCAAACCGAGTGAACTAGTTTCTTCAAAGATCGAAGAAGGAGCCAAAAGGTTGAAGCTTTCAGGTGGATCTATCTTCGGCGTAAGGAGACGACGGGAAGAAGCCGATCCGGACCACCATCGGAGTTTGAAGACGAAGGAGTTCAAGACAAGCAAGGTATAAACCCCCTAACCGAATAGTTAACGACTCCTAGTTAGGTTGTTAGTTAGATGTTTAACAAAGATCCGGGTTTTAGGTCCATGTTACCACCTCTATAAAAATCATTTTTTATCAAATTCCGCATGCCCGAAAGTACCGGGAGAGGTAGCATGGACTTACAGTGGTATCAGAGCCTAGTTAAACTCTATCTAACATGTTAGCAAAGTAGCTAGAAGATCGATCAACGAAAAGTCGCAAAACGAACCCAAAACTGTCAAGTTTCTGCCGATTTTTATTCTGTTCAAAAGTTGATAATTTTCATCTTAAAAATCGGCTCAGGCTTTTTTTAGAATAACCACCAAATTTGGTCCAACGATCGAGTCAAAGCGCCGCGGAAACGCGTTTTGGTGCAGTGTGTTTCTGGGGTTGTTTTGGGATTTTTGGAATATGTGTTTTCTGCCCAGATTTTCCAGAACGAAAATTTTATTTTTGGGGTCCCGAAAATCCGTATTTTTTATCGAACTTCTAAAAGACTTAAGCTGACGGGTTTTTCTGTAATGTGATATTTGTATTGAACGTCTGCTAATCGCTATATGTCGATTAGTGTGGCTTATACAAATCTGTGATCTGTAATGTTGCTGAAATATGTATATGAATATGTTGGATTGTCGCGGGTGAATAGCCGGGGGTTGTGAGACGAGATTTTTTCTTTTCTTTCAATTCATGTAAATTTATAAATTGATGTAATAATTATTTGTATGGCCGCACAACCGGGTCGGGGTTGTAGCCGTCATTGTATAATTTCTTTTTACTGTTTTTGCTCCTAGGATAGACCCATGGAGGGGGTGTACAAACTACCGGGTATGCCGAAGTGCCGAGTGGCCTACTCACGGAGTTGAGGGTGGTTGCTTCGCTCCGGGTACTTGGCGGGTAGTTTGCCGCACCCGTAGGGGTCTTGGGTGGGGTTTTGGCTATTCACCGCGACCGTGTAATCTGCTTTTCGTTACAGGCTCGTACGAATTGCGGATTCCTAGTATATCCAATGTATTCATCTGTGATCTGAAATGGCTATCATTGCAATATATCTATATATGATATTATTTAGGCGTTGCTTATGTTTTACAGCCGCGCTAGCCCAGCCCCCGCTCTGTCGTTAGTTAAGTAACCTAACGGGTAATGACGGGGCCCCGTGGCGAATGCGAATGGCATAAGCGTACGTCATATTTTGGTTGTTTTCTGCAATGGTAGGATTAAATGATGAGACGCATTAAAAGAACTAATGCAAGAATATTACGCATTAAAAGAACTAATGCAAGAAAATAAACCAAGTTAAAATCGTTGGAACACTTTCGAAAAACCACTCGGTTCTTTTCAAAACTAACTTTTAAATGCGGAGCTTGAGCCACTCCTTTTAAAAGCTATCTCGTTCCATCGATTATATCAAGTTCACTACGTTCACGGTTTTACCAAAACCATTCGTAGCCCTCCGTCGTTTCACATGAATAGTCAATAGTATTCAAGCTGTGTATGTTGGCCAAAGTCAAGGCATAGTGATTGGTAGCTATTGGGTATTCATGTGTAGCATAGATAGATGCGTTAGTTTGGGACAGTCGTACTGCCATTTTGGCCAAAGTCAAGGGTAGGTACGGATGGATCCAAATTAACCTGGATAATGACGGGTAGAACTTGACATGTGACTTATGATATTTTGGCCAAAGTCAAGGTCATAAGAGCATGGGGCAAAAATCCACATCGGGAGTTTCATAAGTATTGAAAATTGCTAGATTTGCATACCACTTGGAGTGTGATGATTCTGGTAGGATTCCTTCAGTTTCGTCACGCGATGATATTTGGATCCCGATCCTACTGTGAGTATATGCTACTCCTCGGGAAATTTCTCACTAAACGATCATTGCTATAAACCTAGTAGGTGCCTAGAAAGGTGTTAGCGGGGCTACGCCCCCAGGGAAAAGAGGTTCTTGAATTAAGGAACTTCGCGAAAGCGTTGGAAAACCTCCCTCGAAGTACCGACACTGGCCTAGCTGAACGGTTAAGCAAGTATTGTGCGGTGGGATTGATCCCGACTAATTCTTTCTTTTTGGTTTGAGGAGGGATTCGAGAAACAGTGGGAGCCATCCTGTTTAGACAAACTAAAAACCATTCTAAACTTGCAAGAGCATCAAGCTGAGTGTTTCTTCTCTCTCCTAATTGCAGCGACCAATCGACATGACTGGACTTAAGTTACTTCTAGATAAAAACAAACTGACAGGGCCAAACTACAAAGATTGGCTCAGGAATGTCAAGATAGCAATCACTTACGACAAACTGGGGTATCATCTTACCACCAAAGCTCCCCCTGTCCCTGGTCCCACTTCCAGCGTCGCGGATAAGGAAATCCGTAAGACTTGGGAGATTGATAGCACGAAGGCCAAATGCCTCGTACTTGCCTCTATGGACAATGAACATCAGAGGAGGCACGAGAATATGGACTTGGAATCCATATTTCTTCATACAAAAGAACTGTATGGAGAGCAATCTCGTATCGCAAGATACGAAGCGTCGAAAAAGTTATTTTCGGCAAGAATGGCCGTCGGATCATCAGTAGCAGAGCACGTGCTAAAGATGATCGGCTACATTGAGGAGCTCGCGGACCTAGGGACCACATTGGAGAGTGAGCTCTATACGGACTTAGTTCTCCAGTCCCTTCCTTCCACTTACGCCCAGTTTATACTGAACTTCAACCTACAAGAAAAAGAGGTTGAACTTTCAGAGCTCCTCAACATGCTGAGGAGCGCAGAGGGCACCTTACAGAAAAGTAGGGAAACATCCACTTTGTTTGTAGGAGGATCATCTTCTTCTAGGTCCAAGGCGAAAGCCAAGGGAAAGAAGAAGAAAGCCCCCACCAAACTAAGAGGCGGTGTTAGTAAAGTGGATACGAAGGGAAAAGCAAAAGCAACAAAGATAGCGGGGAAGCTTGTGGATAAGGAAGAATGCTTTTATTGTCATAAGAAAGGACACTGGAAGAATGATTGCAGGGCTTGGAAAGCCAGGACACAGGAATTGAAGCAGGTTGCAGCTTCAGCTTCAGGTGTGTATGTTATTGAAAACTGTCTTTCAATAAACTCTACTTCCTGGGTATTGGATACCGGATCAGGATCTCATATCTGTAATTCTTTGCAGGCGTTGAGAAACCGTAGGGTTTTGAAGGCAGGTGACATGACCCTCAGAGTTGCGAACGGAGCTAGCATGGATGCTAAAGCCGTGGGGGACTATCACCTGGGAATGTCAGATGGACATGTTTTGGTTTTGCGTAATTGCTTTTTTGTACCCAACGCAACTTGTAATATCATTTCTGTATCTTTAGTTTCTAAAGAAGGTTATGAATTTGCGTTTGTAAGTAATGTTGTAAACATTCACCTTAATCAAGTTTTGATTGGGTCAGGTACATTGAGTAATGGTATATACGTATTAAACCAACCACAGATTTTCAACGTCCAGAATACACACAAAAGAAAGTCCCCGGAAATAAATCAGACTTTCTTATGGCATTGTAGACTGGGTCACATCAATGAGAGAAGGTTGACTAAGTTACATACTGAAGGATATTTGGATTCGTTCGAATATCAATCGTATGCCACTTGTCAATCCTGTCTCAAAGGAAAGATGACAAAGACTCCTTTCACTGGACACGGAGTAAGAGCGAGCGAGCTCTTGGGACTCGTACACAGCGACGTGTGCGGTCCAATGTCTACACATGCGCGAAGCGGTTATTCTTACTTCATCACTTTTACGGATGACTTCTCAAGGTACGGTTATGTCTTCTTAATGAAACATAAGTCCGAAGCCTTTGGAAAGTTCCAGGAATTTAAGAGTGAAGTAGAAAAACAGACCGGCAAAAGTATCAAGATTCTAAGATCGGATCGAGGTGAAGAATACTTAAGTGCCGAATTTCTGAATTATTTAAAAGAGAACGGAATTCTCTCTCAGCTTACTCCTCCATACACTCCGCAACATAACGGTGTATCGGAAAGACGGAACCGAACCCTATTGGATATGGTACGGTCCATGATGAGTAACGCTGAGTTACCACGATCATTCTGGGGGTATGCGCTAGAATCAGCTGCATACCTTTTGAACCGAGTTCCTACTAAGACTGTGCCTACTACACCATATGAGATGTGGTGTGGGAAGAGACCCCATCTTAATCACATTAAAACATGGGGAAGTCCAGCTTTCGTCAAAAAGCAGCATGCGGACAAGCTCGAGGCACGCTCAGTACTGTGTAAGTTTGTGGGATATCCAAAGAATTCCAAGGGATATTTCTTCTACTGCGAAGAGGAACAAAAAGTCCTTGTTTCTCGTCATGCCCACTTTCTAGAACACCAGTTCTTAGAAAAGGAAATTAGTGGGAGCGCAGTAGAACTGGAAGAAATTCCAGAACCACAGACTATTACTGAAAGTTTAGTGGAACCAGAGGGTTCAAAAGAACAGGACATTCCTACGCCGCTCCGCAGGAGTAGTAGGCAGTCTCATCCGCCCGAGAGATACTACAGTTTTCTCATAGACGGGGATAGAGAGGATTGCATCATAGATTATGATGAGCCTACTAGCTTCCAGCAGGCCGTTCAGAGCGTTGACTCAGTGAAATGGCTGGATGCAATGCGGACCGAAATGGAGTCCATGTACACCAACAAAGTGGACGTTGGACATTGCTCCAGATGGGGTAAAACCCGTAGGATGCAAGTGGATCTTCAAAAGGAAGATTGGTGTAGATGGACAGGTTGAGACCTATAAAGCTAGACTTGTAACAAAGGGTTTCCGTCAAAGACCTGGCTTGGACTATGACGAAACCTTTTCTCCAGTGGCTATGCTGAAATCCATTCGGATCCTTCTTTCCATTGCTGCCTTCCACGATTATGAGATCTGGCAAATGGACGTAAAGACCGCTTTTCTAAATGGAAATTTAGAGGAGTGTGTCTATATGGACCAACCAGAGGGTTTCATTCAGAGTGGGAGCAGCGGAAAGGTGTGCAAGTTGCTTAAGTCCATTTATGGACTAAAGCAGGCATCGCGGAGTTGGAACATCTGTTTTGATGAGACGGTCAAGGAATTTGGCTTTATCAAAAATCCAGATGAACCATGCATCTATTGTAGATTTGTAGCGAGAACTGTAGTATTCCTCGTTTTGTACATGGATGACATTCTCTTAATAGGAAATGACATTCCTATGCTACAATCTGTCAAGGGGTTCTTGTCACAAAGGTTCTCCATGAAAGACCTGGGTGATGCCTCATACATCCAGGGGATCCGGATCCATCGTGATAGATCCAAGAGGATATTAGGACTTTCACAGTCCAGGTACATCGACACCATACTGAAGAGGTTCAGTATGGAAGATTCCAAGCGCGGTAACCTACCAGCTTGTCACGGGATCACCCTCTCTAAAGAGATGTCTCCCAAGACTGATTTGGAGAGGGATCGCATGTCTATTATACCCTACGCTTCTGCGGTAGGCTCTATAATGTATGCGATGTTGTGTACCAGACCGGATGTAGCTTATGCACTGAGTGTGGTAAGCCGGTATCAGTCAAACCCTGGGGAGAAACACTGGATAGCGGTAAAGAACATTCTCAAGTACCTGAGAAGGACTAAGGAGATGTTCTTGGTGTATGGCGGAAAAGACCTCCAGATCGAGGCCTTTGCTGACTCCAGCTTCCAGAGTGACAAGGATGATTCCAAGTCCATGTCGGGGTTTGTCTTTACCCTCAATAGAGGGGCGGTGTGTTAGAAGAGTTCCAAACAGGAAACCGTTGCAGACTCGACGATGGAAGCGGAATACATCGCTGCATCTGATGCCGCAAAAGAAGCCGTCTGGATGAGGAAGTTCTTGAAAGAACTTCAGGTGGTTCAGTCCATTGTTGATCCAATACCTCTGTATTGTGACAACAACGGGGCTATAGCTTTAGCGAAGGAACCCAGGTCCCATCAGAGATCCCGACATATCTTAAGGCGGTATCACCTGATCAGGGAGATCGTGGATCGCCAGGAGATCGAGGTTCGGAGAGTCGCTTCAGAAGATAACACTGCAGATCCATTCACCAAGGCCTTGCCTCAGACTCAGTTCGAGCAGCTGATCGAGATGATAGGTCTTCGATACGCCAGTACATGGCCTTAGTGCAAGTGGGAGATTGTTAGTGTATATACCCTAGAGGCCATTACTGTATCATACTAGTTTGTATATTACTTAATGGAAGCTTGGGATATTCACCTTGTATATACAATCTTGCTCAAAATAGTAGTATGCTACTTGGTTTGTTTCTACTTCAATGTGTACATGTGTTTATTTTAGTATATCGCCTATACACATTAGTGGAGCCCTTAGGATCTTTGCTTGATTACCAGCGTTGTGATGGCAGTCACAATAGTGGGGCTGGGTAATCTATAAGCACATCCTTATGCAGGTCCCTGGTCGCAGGACTATCGAGACAGGGCATCGATACTCCGGAGTAGACTAGCGCATGCGCTTCTCATCCCAGTGTGGGAGACGGTCTGTCCCACAGCCGTCGGTACGTCGTACTTGAGATAGTATGCGGGTGCTCGTTGGGTTACGAGTACACTGGACAGGACTCGTCGGGAACTGACTAGTTGGTATTATGCCTATCGTCAGTTATCAGTTCCCAGGTGACATGAGTACAGCTTAGTCCGCTGACTTGACACTGTCACTTCGCCTCGAGTGTGTTCCCACTGTACTTTGATTACTATCCTACCACGGCTCAAAGGAGTCGTGCAAACAGGTGGTAGTTGGGTGCAGTCCCGAAGCACTTGGAGGCAGTGACGGTTAGACAGGATTCGTCTCTCCCGGTATTGGGGGTTGACATCGCGCTGTGTCTAGGAGAGCCATTACACGAGTAGTCCCTGGCCAGGGCAAACGAGATATACTGGTAGGCTTCCAGTGTTATCTCAGGGTGTTTTGGGCTTCACTCCGACACGACTTGTACCGCTATTGGGGGACTGACGTTTACCGCCATCTAGGCCCGCCATGCGATGTATCAGACGAACAGACCGGACTGTACGGAGAATGTCACATTCAGGCTCAGTAGGAGTTCAGATGGGTTTCGCCAAGTCAGTCTTCTTGTCGGCATTACCTGGGGACCGTTACGCACAGCTAGTGCCGCTTGCGGTCTGTGGTTAAACCCACTGCCAGCGTAGTGTCGAGTCTTTAGAGTCCCACACAGAAAGCTTTTCACCTTTAGGCAAAAGAGTAGAGGTCGCATGGTTTTGCGACAGGTCGCATGGTTTTGCGACAGGGTTCGGTCACATCCGTGCACTTGTGCACGTACAGTGTCCGGACAGTTTACACTAGCGGGCTTTGGTTTAAGCCAGATCGTAGTGTATGTATTGGGATTGGATTTATCCAGTTTGTATTCGTGTTCCTCGAAACACGGATGCGGGTGTGTATGCACAGTTGACGGAGAGACAGAGGCAGAGGATTCTCATTAGGGTTGTTGACCGTTGACTGTTGACTATTGACTTTTTGGTCAACCCTAATGAGAATATGATATGTGATTAACAATTATATTAATTAAGTATTGTGGTGACATGGTTGTTGAGGGATTGACTTTGTTGACTTGTTGACTTTTGTTGACTTGTTGACTTTGTTGACCGGTTGACTAGGATTGACTAGTTGACCATCATGATGACTATGGCTATCATTTCATGGCAAAGACTTTTTACTTGCTTGTTTCTTTTGTGAGAAATGAGTGCATGAAATGATTTAGCCATTTGACTTGAACCATTTTACACAATACTTGATTATTATTTTTGTGATGATGGTTTTGGATTATGAGAGGGTGAAAGACAAAAGAGAGGCTCATTCTCACTTGACCATTCTCTCTCCTTTGTTTTGAGCTCTCTTCCTCTTGCTCTCATCCTCTTCCTCTTGTTCTCTCCTCTTGACTCTATGGTTCACTTGTCTCATGAGTTGAGAACCAAGAACCATAGATAAAATCCCATACAAACTCTTCTCTACTCACTCTAGTTCACAAGGTTTAGCAAACCGAGTGAACTAGTTTCTTCAAAAATCGAAGAAGGAGCCAAAAGGTTGAAGCTTTCAGGTGGATCTATCTTCGGCATAAGGAGACGACGGGAAGAAGCCGATCCGGACCACCATTGGAGTTTGAAGACGAAGGAGTTCAAGACAAGCAAGGTATAAACCCCCTAACCGAGTAGTTAACGACTCCTAATTAGGTTGTTAGTTAGATGTTTAACAAAGATCCGGGTTTTAGGTCCATGTTACCACCTCTATAAAAATCATTTTTTATCAAATTCCGCATGCCCGAAAGTACCGGGAGAGGTAGCATGGACTTACGCTAACCTATAAACTTTTAAGCGTATCGTTTTGGTTTTTGTGTGTCGTTTTGGTTTTGATTTGGTTTTAATGCGATGCGATACGTGTGACATGTAGGTACCCCCACGATGATCCGAGACGATGAAGAAGATGAAGGCGACATCGACACCGACACGCAGGATTCAAGGTGAGTAGATTATATCTACGGGGGAAGTTGGGTGGATGGTGTATAGCACCCCCGCAGTTCGATATTTAGTATACTATGTATTGTAAGTCCACGTTGCTCACCCCGGTACTTGCGGGGAGGCGGAAACGGCGAAAAACGATTTTTGGGTGCAAAAGCAACATTGACTAAAACACAGATCTCTGCTAAACTATGAACTAGCAAACTACTAGAGGCGTTATCTACTATGCCATAGAAGTTATACCACACGATACCGGTCCTTCGGGTCTTCTCTCCGCTGTCCGGCTCATCCATCCACGCTCCGAGGGTCGATCCGGATCTTGGTCACCTCCGCGGCCTCCTTGAGTCGAAGACGATCCACCCGAGAGTTGTATATGGAGCTCCACCTCGAGCCGAGGCAACTAGAGCAACAAGATCGCTAGTCTTGATGTCCTAGATTGTGTAGAAGAAATAGTTGGAAGTGTTTGTCTATGTGGATTCTTTTTCTCTCAACACATGAGATCAAAAGAAAGAATCAAGAGGAGGAAGAAGAAGGAGCACTAGCAACCAAGGAGCTTTTCTTTTCTTCTCACTTGCAAGAGAGAGAATGATAATGAGAAAATGAATTATCTTAACTAAAGAAAAAGGCACCATGGTTGCAATAATACTAAAAATCATCATTACTAATCCTATCATGATAAAGTTGATGGCTACATTGAATTGACCATTTTCATAATCAAAAAGAAAAAGAAAACCAAAGAAGAGTGTAGACCACTCATGAAGGTCAAGGTCAACTTTGGTCAATGGGTCAACAAAGTCAAGAGTGGTCAAGGTGGTCAAATGGTCAAAGCAATTAGCCATCACAAAATTATCACTAAAAGGATTAGTAAACAATGTCTCCGGCTCATAATGGTTTTGACCGAACGGATTGCCAAAACCCTAATGAGCCTGCCACATAACGGTTTTGGCCGAACCAACTGCCAAAACCCTAATGAGGCACCTCCTCCTTCATCGCTCCTCAAAACTGTGCATACACACCCGCATCCGCATTCCGTAGAATGCAAATGCACAGAAGAAAAAACAAATCCATCCGTGTAATACTAGGATCCGGCTTAAACCAAAGCCCACTAGTATTGCCTGCCCGAACTGCATACGCACACAAGTGCACGTAAGTGATCGCAGCCCTGCCGTAAAACCATACGGCCTCTACACGTTTCGCTCAGTGCAGGGAAACTCTCTGTGTGGGACTCTAAAGACTCGACACTACGCTGGCAGTGGGTTTAACCATAGACCGCAAGCGGCACTAGCTGTACGTAACGGTCCCCAGGTAGATGTCGATAAGAAGACCGACGAGCTAAACCTATCTGAACTCCTACTGAGCCTGTATGTGACAATCTCCGTACAGTCCGGTCTGTTCGTCTGATACATCGCATTGCTAGTTATATGTACGCCCTAGAGGCCATTACTATACATAGGATGTATATTGTAGTGGATGCTGGGACATATATAGGGAGGACTTTCTTGCTCGACATGATAGTATGCTATCTGGTTGATCTTTACATTAACGTGTATACTGTTTGTCTTTCTGTTACATGTTGGTAAAGCCCTTAGGATGTGTACTTGACTACCTGGACTATGATGCGGATCATACTAGTGGGGACATGGTAGTCCATAAGTGCATCCTTCAAAGTCCCTAGTCGTGGGTGTATCGAGACGGGGCATCGATATACCAGAGTAGACTAGCGTATACCTTCTCGACCCATTCAAATGGGCGATGGATGATCCCATATCCATTGGTGTTTGACATCGGAGATGATATACGGGTGCTCAGTAGAGACTGGGTACACTGGACGGACTCGCCGAGAACTCCCAGATGGTATTATACCTCACGTCAGATGGCATTATACCTCACGTCAGATGGCAGTTCTCTGGTGACACTGGTACAGAGTAGTCTGTTGACCCGAGATCGTCATAGAGTCTTGTGTGGTTCCCACTGTGCTTTGATTTCCATCTTACCACGTCCAAGAGGGTGTGCAAAACGGTGGTTTTTGGGTACAGTCCCGAGTCATATGGAGGCAATGAGCGATAGGAAGGGATTCGTCTCTCCCGGTATAGGGAGTTGATGTTGCGCTGTGTTCGATTGGCTATAACAGGAAATCCCTGGCCAGGGTTGCTGAGATTTACTGGTAAGTGTTACCTGTAGTTTCTTGAAGTGTTATAGACCTCATATCGACACGACTTATTGAGCTATTGGGGTCTGACGTTTACCACCCCTAGGCGAGATATTCGACATATCAGACGATCAGACCGGACTGTACGATAGTGTTACTGGTCGGATTCACTGGAGTGTGAGCGGGCTTGCTCGTCGATCTTCAGATCGCTCAATACCCGGGTGGCCGTTACGTTTAGCAGACCGCTTGCGGCTTGTGGGTGTTTGATATGATCATCATCTGCTGCCGGCGTATTGACGAGTCTTTAGAGTCCTACACAGAGGTTTCCTGGCTCAAGCGAAACGAAATAGGAGCGCATATGAGATATGTGCGGGACCGAGAATAATGCGTGTATGTGATACCGTATTCTATTCTCGCGATGTATGTGTCGAATGGTTGTATGCGATATAACCTAGTTATCGAATCAAGGATTGATTCGATAAATCGATACATTGGATATTAGTCGGTTATATGTGATATGACCGGATCGTTAAATCAAGTGTTGATTTAATGATTTAATGTATAATTATATATTTGATATATTACTTTGCATTAACTAATATTGGTTCACTTTAAATGGATTTTCTCACTTGAAGTTCACATGTTGTATATGTGATATACTTTTGTGCACTTGATTGTATCATGTTTGATGATACATGTTTACTTGAGTTTATGTAAAGATTAAACCATGGTTATTTAAATGGTTAGGGTTTTGTTTTTCATATCTATTTATTCATTTATTTATTTATTTTCTTTTTGGAAAAAGAAATGAGAAGAATGGTGGCTTTCTTTGTTTGTATTTGAAGATTCATGAAGCTTTGACTTTGTCCACCATTCTTATCTCATGCTTAACCCTAACCATTTGATTTAACCCTAGTTTATTCTCTACACTTCACCATGGTTAGTTTATGATAATCATTCCTTTTATTTTCTATTTTGGAATTAACTTATCATAACAATATTCATCTTCTTCATCTTCTTCTTCCTTGAAGAAGCTTGCTTCATCAATGGTGATTGATGAAAACAAGTGAGAAATCCAATTCTAAAGTCTACCCACTTCCTATTTCTTCATCCTCTACCTCTTGCCAAGTAGTAGAGTGTGTTTTCTTCACAAGTTTTTTGACTTGGTGAAGTCGGAGCTTGATTTAGCGATGCCTCGACGTAGATCATCTTCGGTATGGACATCGATGACCTAGCCCGTCCATTCTCCGATGAAGCCGACGCTAGAGCCCGGGACTTATTATGGACAGCGAGGAGACTTCATTGCGGAGCTTTGGAGATGGAGAACCGGATCTACAAAGGTTGTATTTCCGTATCTCTTAGTTAAGTGTTAACTAGTTTACTTTTTGCCTAGAAATCTAGCCGACGATCCATAGTCTAGGGTTTCTCGGCACCATAATTTTTGAAATTGGCATGGTTGATGCCTTGTGAGACCTCACTAGAGTGCTTAGGAACCCTACAGTGGTATCAAAGCCTAGCTAGAGCCTTAGGCGAAGTCTAGACGACGTTTGAAGTCCGAACGAACCCGAAACCCCAAATCAAAATTGCTCTCTGGAAATTTTCTAAAATCTGGGATTTTTCAATATTAAAAATATGCAGAAAATAAAGCAGGGTTTATTATGAAATACTGTGCAAAACGGAGCCGTAACTCCGTCATGACGGCGCGGAACCGCGGCCTAAGCCCACGTAGCGCGGCGGTTCCGCGGCGATACTGTTGACTCTTTGACTTTTGTTTGCACAGTAATTCCTATTTTCTGGAGTTGGATTTTATGGGAATTTTTAATATTTATTCAAGAGTTGAATTTTCTGGGGTTGCTTTGGGGATTCGGTGTTTCGATCGGGGTATCAAATTTTGTCTATGTGGCTTTCCGGATAAATTCTTGAATATGTTAAAAAGTTCGACCGGATATAAATACCCAATTTTTCCCCTGTCGGGAAATTTCCAAGTGTTGGATTTTTCCGTAGTTTAACGACGTTCTAAGTAGTGCAAGTAACGCGATGGACCCTCTAGAAGACAACAAACCTTAACTCGATTATGTGACCGTCTTGAACTGCCCTTTGAACCTTCGGGTTTGGGGCAGTACGGCGTGCCACATGTGAGGCGTTGGCTTGACCCTTCTACGGCTGGACCGTTGGTACTGAGGCACGAACTGAATGTTGTTAGACTCATATTTCATGTGTTGATCTGTATCGGGAAAACTTGGGTGTTCGATTGTTCGATCGGAAAGTTTGACATTTTCTATTTATCCGGAATGGGATACAATAATTGGAATTCACAATGAGTTATGAGATAACTGAATGAATGTTATAAACATAGCACTTTAGTCTCACTTGATCGGTTGCCACGGAATTTTGATGTGATCAAAAGTCCGTCGCAATCACGTAGCGTACGCGGATACTCGCCGAGTAAACTTAATAGACAGCCTCACTCCATAGCCCCGACCAAGTGACGGTAGGAGAACCCCATCGCCGAAAGCATCCGTTCGGGTGCTCGCGGCAGCGGTGTTCTGCCTTGGTGCACTTCGTCGACGGCGTCAGGGGGTGCGGCCGCCTACTAAAGTTTGCGACGAGCATTCGATCAGGATGTCGGGAATCCTGTTGAATTGCCCGACTTGATATTGAAAAGTGTTTTCGATAATGAGACTAAAATGCGGGGTTTATAATTGTTAGGCATGCGATGTCTAAGTAATTCATTTGGTCAGGCATGCGATGTCTGAGGTGGTTGCGGATTCCAACTGTTGTACTTTTACACTTTCTTTTCTGTGACCGTAAGTGTAATATGTGATATCGCCGGTTTCGTTGCTATACGTCAACGACAATTGGGATGCGCATATTTACTTACGTTGATGACATGTGATGTTATGTGTTGCTGGATATGTTATATTGGATCGTCGTGTTTGAATAGCCGGGGGTTTTTATGTGAGATGAGTGTTTTTCATTTTCATTCATGTAAAAACTTGTATGTAATATTCTTTTATTGGGGCACTTCCAGGTTGCGGAAGATGTCACCCTCTGTATATTATTTACTTTTCCGCACTAGGATAGACCCAAGGAGGAGGGCACAAGTAACCGGGTTCTGGAGTCCAGTGGGAGACCAACTCGAGGAGTCGAGTCCGGGTCTCCTAACTCCAGAATTGGTAGGGTTGCTTGCCGCTCTTGTAGGGGTCTAGGGGTGTGGGTTTGGCTATTCATCACGACCGTGGAATCCGTGTTTTATACTGGCTCGTATTGAAAACACGGACGTCCTAGTATATCCAATATTTCATATGTTTCTTCTGCTGCGATATCTGTGATGTGATCATGTGATGTTCTGTGATAGATACTGTATATAATATATATGATATATTATATAGGCGTTACTTATGTTTTACACCCGCGCTAGCCCTGCCCCGCTCTGCCGTTAGTTACCTAACCTAACGGTGCACGAGGGGACATCGAGGCGAATGCGGATGGCATAAGTGTACGTTGTATTTATCTGTGATGTTTAGGTATTTAAATGATGGGACTTCATTAATGTGATTAATGAAATAAAAGAAACCTAAGATGTTGTAGAATCGAATTTCAAAATAAAACAGGTAGCTACAGTTCTTGCTTTGCACAGCGGTATATGTGATATATCCTGCACCTTATTCGATGAGGAAAGGATCGAGATCTCTTCACCGGGAGTGACTCTTTTAGCAATAACTGGCAGATGCTACACACTCGGTTTGTCTTTTGATTGCTTTTAAGTGTTTTTGCTTTGCACAGTGATATATATGATATATCCCGCACCTCATTCGACGAGGAAAGGACCGACGATCCCTTCACCGGGAGTGACTCCTTTAGCAAAACTAGAAAAGCCTCAAAAACACTCCATTTTAAAATCATTTGATTCTACAACGATATAAAGTTCATTACGCAAAAGGTTTTCTTAAAAACCTGTCGTAGCCCTCCGTCATTTCAGATAGGTAATAGTTAGTATTCGTGCTGCGTTTGTTGACTCGGTCAAGGCGTAGTGTGCGGTAGCTGATTATTGCTTATCTGCAAAGCATATGATGCGATTGGATTAGGGTAGTCGTGCGGCCTTGTTGACTCAGTCAAGGGTCGTGCGGGTGGGTTTAATTCAATCAAGAAATGACGGGTTGAACTTTACTTGCGGTCTATGGTTTGTTGACTCAGTCAAGGTCATAGATCGCATGGGGCAAAATATTATCGGGAATTTCAAGTGTTGAAATTTGCAATGAGATTGCATACCTTCTATGAGATAGTTGGATCCCGATACCCGCTGTGAGTAATTGTTACTCCTGGGGGAGTTTTATACATTACAATTAGCCGATCAAGTAGGTGTCTAGAAAGGTGTTAACGAGGTTACGCCTCTGGGAAAACGAGGTTTGCATTAATTAGGTTCGTGCGAAAGCACGGGGGACCTCCCTCAAAGTACCGACACTGGCCTGGCTGAAAGATTGGCGAACTTGTAGTGTGTAATTAATCCCGGCTAGTCTTTCCTTTTAGGGTTTGAAGGAAGATTTGATAAAAAGCAGTGGGAGCCATCCTGATTAGATAAAATAATAACCAATCTATTCTTGCAAGAGCGCACGCTGAGTGTTTTCTTCTCTCTCTCTCCTGGTAGCGACCATGTCACGCCTTAATCAAGATAATAATACGGAATATTGACCGAACCCGCTTGTTATACTGAGCTGGGGAACGTTGGTCCCGCTCCAACTTATAAATGTTATAAGACAGAGCAGGAAATTGGGGATTACCAGAATTCCCGTGCCGCCCAAACGAAGAGAGTGCATGTGGATGCATCATCTTCGGGTGTGTTCATTACACAGAACTGTTTCTCAGTATCCTTTACGTCCTGGGTATGTGATACCAGATCAGGATCCCAGATATGTAATCTGTTACATAGGGCTACAGAAAGGTAGAGAACTGAGAACGGGTGATAAGTTTCATGAGGCAGAAAACGGGGCAAGTGTTGCAGCCAAGTCTGTCGGTCACTGTCACCCTGTATTACCAATACATTGATTCTGAACGAATGTTATTAGATACCGAACCTGTTATGCAAAATCATATCTGTTTCTTTATTAGTAAAGAAACGATAAAATTTTGTATTGTTGGACAATATTTTGAACATTTCCTATATCAAAAGTTGATCGGTTCAGGCACGTTATCTAAAAGCATTAATGTTCTAAATCAAACTACAGTTCTTAGTATACGGAACACACACAAGAGGAAGAGTTCAGAAATGAACGAATCCTTCTTGAGGTATTGTAGACTAGGTCATATCAATGCGACCCGACTGGCTGAGTTACATTTAGATGCATATTTAAATCAGTTTGAATTTACATCTTGTGAAACTCGCCAGTCATATCACAAAGATAAGATGACCATAGCTCCGTTTACTGGAAACAGAGAAAGAGTTAGTGAACTCTTGGGATGATACATGTTGATGTATGTAGGTCCCCTGTCTACACATGCCAGGACCGGTTCTTTGTACTTCATTACATTTTCTGATGACCTTTCGAGATTCAGACCTATGTTCCTGTTGAAACACAAGTCCGAACCTTTTGAGATATTCACAGAATATAAGTGAGAAGTAGAGAACCAAAATACGGGTATAAGTATTATGTTTTTTGATGAGATCAAGGAGGAGAATACTTGAGCACGGAATTCCTGGACTATTCTAAAGGAGAATGAGATTCTCTCTCAGCATTACTCCTCTGTATACACCATAGCACGATGGTATATCAGGGCGGAGCAATCACACCCTATATGATAAGGTGTGCTCTATGATGAGTACTACTGAGTCACCTGTTTCCTATTGGGGGTTATGCACTTATGAAGTTGCATACCTATTGAATGGGGTTCCAATCAAATCAGTTGCCTACCACTTCATATGTGATATGGAAAGGGAAGAGCCCATCTCTTAAGTTGGTTAAGATTTGGGGTTGTCCAGCCTATGTCTGAAAAGTATAATCCGGACAAGCTCGAGGCAAGGTCTGTTATGTAGAACTGAAAATGTTCCAGCTATACAAACTACAGCTGATGATTTGAAAGAACCAAAGGATTCAGTAGATTCCAACGAACCTCAGCCTCTTCGCCGATCTAGTAGGGTTCCTCACCCACCTGAGAGATACTTCGGTTTCTCTATGACAGTGGGAGCGAGGATTGCATCATGAGATAATGACCTAACTAGTTTCGAGCTGGCCATCAGGAGTGTGACTCTGTAAGAATGGCTGGATGCTTAGTGATCTGAGATGGAATCCTTATACAACAACAAAGTATGGACTTTGGTTGCTATATCTGAAGGGTTAAATCCCCATCAGGAGCAAGTATATCTTGAGAAGATTACTTGGTGTAGATGGAAAAGTTGAGACTTTCAAAGCTAGACTTGTTAAAGGTTTGCATCATTGACCAGATATGGATCATAATGAAACCTTTTCTAAGGATCTATGCTTAAGTCCATCCAGATCCTACTTACCACGGCTGCATACCATGACTACGATCTCTGGTGGTTGGGTGTCTTGACTGCTTTTCTAGATGATATTTTAGAAGAGTGCGTCTATAAGTACACAGCCAGAGGGCTTCGTAGACAGTGGGAGCAGCGGAAACGTGTGCAAGATGCTTTATTGGATAAAGCAGGCATCGCGGAGTTGGAACATCTGTTTTGATGAATTAGTCAAAGAGTTTGACATCATCAAAATGGTAGATGAACCTTGTATAAACAAAAAGGTAGTAGGGAGTATGGTGACGATCCTCGTAGAGTACATGGATGACATACTCTTGATGGGGAAGGAGTTTCCTATGCTACGCTCGGTCAATCTCCGCTTATCACCATAATTCTCCATATAAGATCAAAGTGATACCTCCTAAATCCTGGATTTTGGATCTATGAGATAGATCTAAATGGATGTTAGGATACTCACTAGCTGTAGTGAGATGGTATCAATCGACCCTGGGGAGAATCACTGGAAGGGTTCCAGGGTGATAAAGACGACTGAATGTCAGTCACAGGCATTGTCTTTACCCTCAGTGGAGGGACGGTATGTTGGAAGAGTTCCAAGCTAGATACCGTGGCATACTAGAAGATAAAGGCTGGATACATCGCTACTTAAGATGCTACCAAAGAGGAAGTCAGGGTGTATAAAAGATCATAAGATGAACTTTGTTCCTACCATTGTGTGACAATGGAGTTGTGGCTCATGCCAAGGAACGCCGGTCCCATCAGTGATCCAGACATATTCTAAGGCAGTGTCACCTGATCATGGAGATAGTTGATCTCCAGGGTGATCGAGGGAAGGAGAGTAGACTCAGAGGACAACAAAGCGGATCCACTCACAAAGGCCTGTTCCCAGAGAGAGACTTTTATGGGATGGTTGAGTATGAGATACTACAACCACTGCTATCAGATGGCCCTAGTGCAAGTGGGAGATTGTTAGTTATATCTATGCCCTAGAGGCCATTACTATACATAGGATGTATATTGTAGTGGATGCTGGGACATATATAGGGAGGACTTTCTTGCTCGACATGATAGTATGCTATCTGGTTGATCTTTACCTTAACGTGTATACTGTTTGTCTTTCTGTTACATGTTGGTAAAGCCCTTAGGATGTGTACTTGACTACCTGGACTATGATGCGGATCATACTAGTGGGGACATGGTAGTCCATAAGTGCATCCTTCAAAGTCCCTAGTCATGGGTGTATCGAGACGGGGCATCGATATACCAGAGTAGACTAGCGTATACCTTCTCGACCCATTCAGATGGGCGATGGATGATCCCATTTCCATTGGTGTTTGACATCGGAGATGATATACGGGTGCTCAGTAGAGACTGGGTACACTGGACGGACTCGCCGAGAACTCCCAGATGGTATTATACCTCACGTCAGATGGCATTATACCTCACGTCAGATGGCAGTTCTCTGGTGACACTGGTACAGAGTAGTCTGTTGACCCGAGATCGTCATAGAGTCTTGTGTGGTTCCCACTGTGCTTTGATTTCCATCTTACCACGTCCAAGTGGGTGTGCAAAACGGTGGTTTTTGGGTACAGTCCCGAGTCATATGGAGGCAATGAGCGATAGGAGGGGATTCGTCTCTCCCGGTATAGGGAGTTGATGTTGCGCTGTGTTCGATTGGCTATAACAGGAAATCCCTGGCCAGGGTTGCTGAGATTTACTGGTAAGTGTTACCTGTAGTTTCTTGAAGTGTTATAGACCTCATATCGACATGACTTATTGAGCTATTGGGGTCTGACGTTTACCACCCCTAGGCGAGATATGCGACATATCAGACGATCAGACCGGACTGTACGGTAGTGTTACTGGTCGGATTCACTGGAGTGTGAGCGGGCTTGCTCATCGATCTTCAGATCGCTCAATACCCGGGTGGCCGTTACGTTTAGCAGACCGCTTGCGGCTTGTGGGTGTTTGATATGATCATCATCTGCTGCCGGCGTATTGACGAGTCTTTAGAGTCCTACACAGAGGTTTCCTGGCTCAAGCGAAACGAAATAGGAGCGCATATGAGATATGTGCGGGACCGAGAATAATGCGTGTATGTGATACCGTATTCTATTCTCGCGATGTATGTGTCGAATGGTTGTATGCGATATAACCTAGTTATCGAATCAAGGATTGATTCGATAAATCGATACATTGGATATTAGTCGGTTATATGTGATATGACCGAATCGTTAAATCAAGTGTTGATTTAATGATTTAATGTATAATTATATAATTGATATATTACTTTCAATTAACTAATATTGGTTCACTTTAAATGGATTTTCTCACTTGAAGTTCACATGTTGTATATGTGATATACTTTTGTGCACTTGATTGTATCATGTTTGATGATACATGTTTACTTGAGTTTGTGTAAAGATTAAACCATGGTTATTTAAATGGTTAGGGTTTTGTTTTTCATATCTATTTATTCATTTATTTATTTATTTTCTTTTTGGAAAAAGAAATGAGAAGAATGGTGGCTTTCTTTGTTTGTATTTGAAGATTCATGAAGCTTTGAGTTTGTCCACCATTCTTATCTCATGCTTAACCCTAACCATTTGATTTAACCCTAGTTTATTCTCTACACTTCACCATGGTTAGTTTATGATAATCATTCCTTTTATTTTCTATTTTGGAATTAACTTATCATAACAATATTCATCTTCTTCATCTTCTTCTTCCTTGAAGAAGCTTGCTTCATCAATGGTGATTGATGAAAACAAGTGAGAAATCCAATTCTAAAGTCTACCCACTTCCTATTTCTTCATCCTCTACCTCTTGCCAAGTAGTAGAGTGTGTTTTCTTCACAAGTTTTTTGACTTGGTGAAGTCGGAGCTTGATTTAGCGATGCCTCGACGTAGATCATCTTCGGCATGGACATCGATGACCTAGCCCGTCCATTCTCCGATGAAGCCGACGCTAGAGCCCGGGACTTGTTATGGACAGTGAGGAGACTTCATTGCGGAGCTTTGGAGATGGAGAACCGGATCTACAAAGGTTGTATTTCCGTATCTCTTAGTTAAGTGTTAACTAGTTTACTTTTTTCCTAGAAATCTAGCCGACGATCCATAGTCTAGGGTTTCTCGGCACCGTAATTTTTGAAATTGGCATGGTTGATGCCTTGTGAGACCTCACTAGAGTGCCTAGGAACCCTACACGCATGGCGGGCCTAGGGGGTGGTGAACGTCAGTCCCCTAATAGCGGTACAAGTCGTGTCGGAGTGTAGCCCAGAACACCCTGAGATAACACTGGAAACCTACCAGTATATCTCGCTTGTCCTGGCCAGGGACTACTCGTGTAATGGCTCTCCTAGACACAGCGCGATGTCAACCCCTAATACCGGGAGAGACGAATCCTGTCTAACCGTCACTGACTCCAAGTGCTTCGGGACTGCACCCAACTACTACCGTTTGCACGACTCCTTTGAGCCTGGTAGGGTTGTAATCTAAGTACAGTGGGAACACACTCGAGGCGAAGTGACAGTGTCAAGTCAGCGGACTAAGCTGTACTCATGTCACCTGGGAACTGATAACTGACGATAGGTATAATACCAACCAACAATTCCCGATGAGTCATGTCCAGTGTACTCGTAACCTAACGAGCACCCGCATACTATCTCCAGTATGACGTACTGATGGCTGTGGGATAGACCACCTCCCGAGCTGGGATGAGAAGCATATACGCTAGTCTACTCCGGGGTATCGATGCCCCGTCTCGATAATCCTACGACTAGGGACCTGTATAAGGATGTGCTTGTAGATTACCCAGCCCCCACTAGTGTGACTGCCATCACAACGCTGGTAATCAAGCAAAGATCCTAAGGGCTCTACTAATATGTATAAGCGATATGCTAAAAGAAACACATGCACATATTGAAGTAGAAACAAACCAAGTAGCATACTACCATTTTGAGCAAGATTGTCTATACAACTGTGAATATCCTAAGCTTCCTTTAAGTAATATACAAGCTAGTATGATACAGTAATGGCCTCTAGGGCATATACACTAACAATCTTCCACTTGCACTAAGGCCATGTACTGGCGTATCGAAGACCTATCATCTCGATCAGCCGCTCGAATTGAGTCTGGGGTAGGGCCTTCGTGAGTGGATCTGCAGTGTTATTCTTTGAATTTACTCTCTTCACCTCGATCTCCCGGCGATCTACGATCTCCCTGATCATGTGGTACCGCCTCAAAATGTGCCTGGACTTCTGATGGGACCTGGGTTCCTTCGCTAAAGCTATAGAGCCGTTGTTGTCGCAATACAGCAGTATTGGATCAACAATGGTAGGAACCACCGGAAGCTCGGTGAGGAACTTCTTCATCCAGACAACTTCCTTTACGGCATCTCAAGCAGTTATGTACTCCGCTTCCATAGTTGAGTCAGCAACGGTTTCCTGCTTGGAACTCTTCCAGCAAACCGCCCCTCCATTAAGGGTAAAGACATTACCCGACATGGACTTGGAGTCATCCTTGACACTCTGGAAGCTGGAGTCAGCAAAGGCCTCGATCTGGAGGTCTTTTCCGCCATACACCAAGAACATCTCCTTAGTCCTTCTCAGGTACTTGAGAATGTTCTTTACCGCTATCCAGTGTTTCTCCCCTGGGTCCGACTAATATCGGCTTACAACGCTCAATGCGTATGCTACATCTGGTCTGGTACATAACATCGCATACATTATAGAGCCTACCGCAGAAACGTAGGGTATAATAGACATGCGATCCCTTTCCAAATCAGTCTTAGGAGAAATCTCTTTAGAAAGGGTGATCCCGTGACAAGCCGGTAAATTACCGCGCTTGGAATCTTCCATACTGAATCTTTTCAGTATGGTGTCGATGTATCTGGACTGTGAAAGTCCCAGCATCCTCTTAGATCTATCACGATAGATCTGGATCCCCAGAATGTAGTTGGCATCGCCCAGGTCCTTCATGGAAAACCTCTGCGACAAGAATCCTTTGACTGACTATAGCATAGGAATATCATTTCCTATTAGGAGAATGTCATCCACGTACAAGATGAGGAATACTACGGTTCTCCCTACAATCTTACTGTAAACGCATGGTTCATCAGGGTTTTTGATAAAGTCGAATTCCTTGACAGTATCATCAAAGCAGATGTTCCAACTCCGCGATGCCTTCTTAAGTCCATAGATGGACTTGAGCAACTTGCACACTTTACCACTGCTCCCACTCTGAATGAATCCCTCCAGCTGATCCATATAGACGCACTCTTCTAAATTTCCATTTATAAAAGCCGTCTTTACGTCCATCTGCCAGATTTCATAATCGTGGAAGGCAGCAATGGCAAGAAGGAACCGAATGGATTTCAGCATAGCCACTGGAGAAAAGATCTCGTCATAGTCCAAACCAGGTCTTTGACGAAAACCCTTTGCAACAAGTCTAGTTTTATAGGTCTCAACCTGCCCATCTACACCAATCTTCTTTCTGAAGATCCATTTGCAGCCTACGGGTTTTACCCCTTCTGGAGCAAAGTCCAAAGTCCAAACTTTGTTGGTGTACATGGACTCCATCTCGGTCTGCATTGCATCCAGCCATTTTACCGAGTCACCGCTCTGAATGGGTTGCTGGAAGCTAGTAGGCTCACCATAATCCATAGTGCAATCCTCTCTATCCCCGTCTATGAGAAAACCGTAGTATCTCTCGGGCGGATGAGACTGCCTACTACTCCTGCGGAGTGGCACTGGGATGTCCTTTTCTTTCGAACCTTCTGGTTCTACTAAGCTTTCAGTAATAGCTTGTGGTTCTAGAATTTCTTCCAGTTCTATTACGCTCCCACTTATCTGGTTTTCCAAAAACTCAGTTTCCAAGAAGCAGGCATGACGAGAAACAAAAACCTTTTGTTCCTCTGCGTAATAGCAAAGATACCCCTTGGAGTTCTTTGGGTATCCCACAAACTTACACTGTAGTGAACGTGCCTCGAGCTTGTCTGCATGCTGCTTTTTAACAAAAGTGTAGGGTTCCTAGGCACTCTCAAGAGGTCTCACAAGGCATCAACCATGCCAATTTTAAAAATTACGGGTGCCGAGAAACCCTAATAGGGATCGTTAACTAGATTTTAGGCGAAACAACGAGCTAGTTAACAACTTAACTAAAGTGTACGGAAATACAACCTTTGTAGATCCGGTCCTCCACCTCCACGGCTCCGTGATGAAGTCCTCTCCGCTATCCAAATGAAATCTCGGGCTCTAGCGTCGGCTTCATCGGAGAAATGGGCGGGCTAGGTCATCGACGACGATGCCGAAGATGATCTACGTCGAGGCATCACTAGATCAAGCTCCACCTTCACCAAGCCATGAAAACTTGTGAAGGAAACACCCTATACTACTTGGCAAGAGGTAGAGGATGAAGAAATAGGAGGTGGGTTCACTTTAGAATTGGATTTCTCACTCTTTTCATCAAGTTGCCATTGATGAGGAAAGCTTTTTCTTCAAGTGAAGAAGAAGAAGAAGAAGATGATGAATATTATGATAAGTCTTTTTTAAAATCAAAACCAATATGATACTTATCATAATCTTAACCTTAGTTAGGTGTAGAGAATAAACCATGGTTAGGGTTAATGGTTAGGTTTAGGAAAAGAACAAGAATGGTCAAGCTTTCAACATATCATGAAGTTTCCACAAAACTACAAAATAAGCCACCATTCTCATTATCTTTTCAAAATGAAATAAACAAATAAATGAATAAATAAATATGGATAAACAAAACCCTAATCATTAGTTTAACCATGGTTTAATTCTTTGCACTTAACCAAGTAAACATGTATCATCAAACATGATACAATCAAGTGCACAAAAGTATATCACATATACAACTTGTGAACTTCTAGTGAGAAAATCCATTTAAGTGAACCTATATTAGTTAATGTAAAGTGATATATCAAATATATAATTATACATTAAATCATTAAATCAACACTTGATTTAACGACCCGGTCATATCGCATATAACCGACTAATATTAACAGTAGCAACTTATCGAATCAACACTTGATCCGATAACCCGGCTATATCGCATATAACCGATCAATGTCACATATCGCGAGAATCGAATACAGTATCACATACTGGTATCATTCTCGGTCCCGCACATATCTCATATGCGCTTCTATTTCGTTTCGCTTGAGCCAGGAAACCTCTGTGTAGGACTCTAAAGACTCATCAATACGCCAGCAGCAGGGGATGATCATATCAAACACCCACAAGCTGCAAGCGGTCTGCGAAATGTAACGGCCACCCGGGTATTGAGCGATCAGAAGATCGACGAGCAAGCCCACTCACACTCTAGTGAATCCAACCAGTAACACTACCGTACAGTCCGGTCTGATCGTCTGATATGTCGCATATCTGGCCTAGGGGTGGTAAACGTCAGACCCCAATAGCTCGATAAGTCCTGTCGATATGAGGCCTATAACAGTTCGAGAAACTACTGGTAACACTTACCAGTAAATCTCAGCAACCCTGGCCAGGGATTTCCGGTTATAGCCAATCGAACACAGCGCAACATCAACTCCCTATACCGGGAGAGACGAATCCCCTCCTATCGCTCATTGCCTCCATGTGATTCGGGACTGTACCCAAAAACCACCATTTTGCACGCCCTCTTGGACGTGGTAAGATGGAAATCAAAGCACAGTGGGAACCACACAAGACTCTATGACGATCTCGGGTCAACAGACTACTCTGTACCAGTGTCACCAGAGAACTGCCATCTGACGTAAGGTATAATACCATCTGGGAGTTCTCGGCAAGTCCGTCCAGTGTACCCAGTCTCTACTGAGCACCCGTATATCATCTCTGCTGTCAAACATCAATGGATATGGGATCATCCATCGCCCATCTGTATGGGTCGAGAAGGTATACGCTAGTCTACTCTGGTATATCGATGCCCCGTCTCGGTACACCCACGACTAGGGACCTTGAAGGATGTACTTATGGACTACCCTGTCCCCACTAGTATGATCTGCATCATAGTCCAGGTAGTCAATTACACATCCTAAGGGCTTTACCAACATGTAACAGAGAGACAATCAGTATACACATTAAGGTAAAGAGTAACCAGATAGCATACTATCATGTCGAGCAAGAAAGTCCTCCCTATATATGTCCCTGCATCCACTACAATATACATCCTATGTATAGTAATGGCCTCTAGGGCATACATATAACTAACAATCTCCCACTTGCACTAGGGCCATCTGATAGCAGTGGTTGTAGTATCTCATACTCAACCATCCTATAAAAATCTCTCTCTGGGAACAGGCCTTTGTGAGTGGATCCGCTGTGTTGTCCTCTGAGTCTTCTCTCCAAACCTCGATCTCCTTGGAGATCAACCATCTCCATGATCAGGTGACACTGCCTTAGAGTTTGTCTGGATCACTGATGGGACGGGTGTTCCTTGGCATAAGCCACAACTCCATTGTCACACAATGGGAGGAACATAGTTCATCTCATGAACCAATATACACCCAGACAGCCTCTTTGGTAACATCTTAAGTAGCGATGTATCCGGCCTTTATCGTCTAGTATGTCACGGTATCTAGCTTGGAACTCTTCCAACATACTGTCCCTTTACCGAAGGTAAAGACAATTCCTTTGACTGACTTTCAGTCATTCTTATCACTCTGGAACCCTTCCAGTGATTCTCCCCAGGATCGATTGATACCATCTCACTACAACTAGTGAGAATCCTAACATCCAATTAGATCTATCTCATAGATCCAAAACCCAGGATTTAGGAGGTATCATTTTGATCCTATGTGGAGAATCATTGTGATAAGCGGAGATTGACCGAGCGTAGCATAGGAAACTCCTTCCTTATCAAGAGCATGTCATCCACGTACTCTACAAGGATCGTCACTATACTCCCTACTACCTTTTTGTTTATACAAGGTTCATCTACCATTTTGATGATGTCAAACTCTTTGACTTCTTCATCAAAACAGATGTTCCAACTCCGCGATGCCTGCTTTATCCTATAAAGCATCTTGCACACGTATCCGCTGCTCCCACTGTCTACGAGGCCCTCTGGCTGTGTACTTATAGACGCTCTCTTCTAAAACATCATTTAGAAAAGCTGTCATGACACCCAACCACCAGATATCGTAGTCATGGTCTGTAGCCGTGGCAAGTAGGATCTGGATGGACTTAAGCATAGATCCTTAGAAAAGGTTTCATTATGATCCATATCTGGTCAATGATGCAAACCTTTAACAAGTCTAGCTTTGAAAGTCTTAACTCTTCCATGTACACCAAGTAATCTTCTCAAGATATACTTGCTCCTGATGGGGATTTAACCCTTCAGATATAGCAACCAAAATCCATACTTTGTTGGTGTATAAGGATTCCATCTCAGATCGATAAACATCCAACCATTCTTACAGAGTTTTACTCTCGATGGCCAGCTCGAAGCTAGTTGGGTCATCATCTCATGATGCAATCCTCGCTCCCACTGTCATAGAGAAACAGAAGTATCTCTTAGGTGGGTGAGGAACCCTACTAGATCGGCGGAGAGGCTGAGCTTCGTTGGTTACTATTGAATCCTTTGGTTTTATCAAATCATGTGCTGTAACTTGTATAGCTGGAACCTTTCCAGTTCTACATTACAGACCTTGCCTCGAGCTTGTCCGGATTTCGCTTTTAGACATAGGCTGGACAACCCCAAATCTTAACCAATTTAAGATATGGGCTCTTCCCTTTCCATATCACATATGAAATGGTAGGCAACTGATTTGATTCGAACCATATTCAATAGGTATACAGCTTCTCAAGTGCATAACTCCCAAAAAGGAAATAGGTAACTCAGTATTACTCATCATAGAGCGCACCATATCGAATAGGGTGCAATTGCTCCGCCCCGATATACCATCGTGCTATGGTGTATACGGAGGAGTAATGCTGAGAGAGAATCTCATTCTCCTTTAGAATAGTCCAGGAATTCCGTGCTCAAGTATTCTCCTCCTTGATCACATCAAAGGACATAATACTTATACCCGTATTTTGGTTCTCTACTTCTAAATCATATTCTGTGAATATCTCAAAAGGTTCGGACTTGTGTTTCAACAGGAACATAGGTCTGAATCTCGAGAGATCATCAGAGAATGTAACGAAGTACAAAGAACCAGTCCTGGCATATGTAGACAGGGGACCTATCATACATCAACATGTATCATCCCAAGAGTTCACTAACTCTTTCTCTGTTTTCAATAAACAGAGCTATGGTCATCGTGTCTTTGTGACATGACTGGCAAGTTTCACAAGATGTAAATTCAAACTGATTTAAATATGCATCTAAATGTAACTTCAGCTAGTCGGGTCGCATTGATATGACCTAGTCTACAATACCTCAAGAAGGATTCGTTCATTTCTGAACTCTTCCTCTTGTGTGTGTTCCATATAATAAGAACTGTAGTTTGATTTAGAACATCAACGTTTTTAGATAACGTGCCTGAACCGATCAACTTTTGATATAGGAAATGTTCAAAACATTATCCAACATTACAAAATTTTATCATTTCTTTACTAATAAAGAGAGTGATATGATTTTGTATATCAGGTTCGGTATCTAATAACATTCGTTCAGAATCAATGTATTGGTAATACAGGATGACAGTGACCAACAGACTTGGCTGCAACACTTGCCCCGTTTTCTGCCTCATGAAACTTATCACCCGTTCTCAGTTCTCTACCTATCTGTAGCCCTATGTAACAGATTACATATCTGGGATCCTGATCTGGTATCACATACCCAGGACGTAGAGGATACAGAGAAACAGTTCTTTGTAATGAACACACCCGAAGATGATGCATCAGTATGCACTCTCTTCGTTTGGGCGGCACGGGAATTCTGGTAATCCCCAATTTCCTGCTCTGTCTTATAACAATTATAAGTTGGAGCGGTACCAACGTTCCCCAGCTCAGTATAACAAGCGGGTTCGGTCAATACATCCGTATTATTATCTTGATTAAGGCGTGATATGGTCGCTACCTGGAGAGAGAGAGAGGAAAACACTCAGCGTATGCTCTTGCAAGAATAGATTGGTTTTTATTTTATCTAATCAGGATGGCTCCCACTTCTTTTTATCAAATCTTCCTTCAAACCCTAAAAGGAAAGACTAGACGGGATTAATTACACGCTACAAGTTCGCCAATCTTTCATCCAGGCCAGTGTCGGTACTTTGAGGGAGGTCCCCCGTGCTTTCGCACAAACCTAATTAATGTAAACCTCGTTTTCCCAGAGGTGTAACCTCGTTGACACCTTTCTAGACACCTACTTGATTAGCTAATTGCAATGTGTAAAACTCTCCCAGGAGTAACTCTTACTCGCAGCGGGTATCGGGATCTAACTATCTCATAGAAGGTATGCAATCTCATTGCAAATTTCAACACTTGAAACTCCCGATAATATTTTGCCCCTAGCGTCCTATGACCTTGACGGAGGTCAACAAACCATAGGCTACTAGTCAAGTTCAACCCGTCATTTCTTGATCGAATTAAACCTACCCGCACGACCCTTGACGGAGGTCAACAAGGTCGCACGACTACCCTAATCCAATCTGCATCATATGCATAAGCAGATAAATACTAGTTAGCTACCGCACACTACGCCTTGACGGAGGTCAACAAACGTAGCACGAATACTAAGTAGGACTTATCTGAAATGACAGAGGGCTACGACAGGTTTTTCTGAAAACCTATTGCGTAATGAACTTGATATCGTTGTAGGATCGAATGAATTTTGAAATGGAGTGTTTTTGAGGCTTTTCTAGTTTTGCTAAAGGAGTCACTCCCGGTGAAGGGATCGTCGGTCCTTTCCTCGTCGAATGAGGTGCGGGATATATCATATATATCACTGTGCAAAGCAAAAACACTTAAAAGCAATCAAAAGACAAACCGAGTGTGTAGCATCTGCCAGTTATTGCTAAAGGAGTCACTCCCGGTGAAGGGATCTCGGTCCTTTCCTCATCGAATAAGGTGCAGGATATATCACATATACCGCTGTGCAAAGCAAGAACTGTAGCTACCTGTTTTATTTTGAAATTCGATTCTACAACATCTTAGGTTTCTTTTCTTTCATTAATCATATTAATGAAGTCCTATCATTTAAGTACCTAAACATCACAGATAAATACAACGTACATTTATGCCATCCGCATTCGCCTCTATGTCCCTTCGTGCACCGTTAGGTTAGGTAACTAACGGCAGAGCGGGGCAGGGCTAGCGCGGGTGTAAAACATAAGTAACATCTATATAATATATCATATATACTATATACTGTATCTATCACAGAACATCACATGATCACATCACAGATAACGCAGCAGAAGAATCATATGAAATATTGGATATACTAGGACGTCCGTGTTTTCAATACGAGCCAGTATAAAACACGGATTCCACGGTCGTGATGAATAGCCAAACCCACACCTCTAGACCCCTACGAGAGCGGCAAGCAACCCTACCAATTCTAGAGTTAGGAGACCCGGACTCGACTCCTCGAGTTGGTCTCCCACTGGACTCCAGAACCCGGTTACTTGTGCTCCCCTCCTTGGGTCTATCCTAATGCGGAAAAGTAAATAATATACAAACGGTGACAACTTTCGCAACCTGGAAGTGCCCCAATAAAAGAATATTACATACAAGTTTTTACATGAATGAAAATGAAAAACACTCATCTCACATAAAAACCCCCGGCTATTCAAACACGACGATCCAATATAACATATCCAGCAACACATAACATCACATGTCATCAACGTAAGTAAATATGCGCATCCCAATTGTCGTTGACATATAGCAACGAAACCGGCGATATCACATATTACACTTACGGTCACAGAAAAGAAAGTATAAAACTACAATAGTTGGAATCTGCAATATCCTCAGACATCGCATGCCTAATCAAATGAATTCCTTAGACATCGCATGCCTAACAATTATAAACCCCGCATTTTAGTCTCAAAATCGAAAACTCTTTTCAATATCAAGTCGGGCAATTTAACAGGATTCGCGACATTTTGATCGAATGCTCGTCGCAAACTTTAGTAGGCGGCCGCACCCCCGATACCGTCGACGAAGTGCACCAAGGCGGAACACCGCTACCGCGAGCACCCGAACGGATGCTTTCGGTGACGGGGTTCTCCTACAGTCACCTGGTCGGGGCTATGGAGTGAGGCTGTCTATTAAGTTTACCCGGCGAGTATCCGCGTACGCTACGTGATTGCGACGGACTATTGATCACATCAAAATTCCGTGGCAACCGATCAATTGAGACTAAACTGCTATGTTTATAACATTCATTCAGTTATCACATAACTACTTGTGAATTCCAATTATTGTACCCCATTCCAGATAAAATAGAAAATGTTAAACTTTTCGATCGAACATTCAAACACCCAAGTTTTTCCGATACAGATCAACACATGAAACAAGTCTAAAAACATTCAGTTCGTGCCACAGTACCAACGGTCCAGCCGTAGAAGGGTCAAGCCAACGCCTCACATGTGGCACGCCGTACTGCCTCAAACCCGAAGGTTCAAAGGGCAGTTCAAGACGGTCACATATTCGAGTTAAGGTTTGTTGTCTTCTAGAGGGTCCATCGAGTTACTTGCACTACTTAGAATGTCTTTAAACCACGGAAAAATCCAACACTTGGAAATTTCCCGACAGGGGAAAAATTGGGTATTTATATCCGGTCGAACTTTTTAACATATCCAAAAATTATCCGGAAAACCACACACACAAAATTTGATAATCCGATCGAACATACGAATCCCCAAAACAACCCAAAAAATTCAACTCTTGAATAAATATTAAAAATTCACAGAAAATCCAACTCCAGAAAAGAGAAATTACTGTGCAAAAATGGGAAGCTGACGTCATCATAAGCCCACGGAACCGCCGCAGAAGCCAGGCTTCTGCCGCGGTTCCGCCGCACTTTAGTGGATTCATAGGTACGGGCTTCACAGTAATTCTTACAATTCCCTGCTGATTTTTCTGCATATTTTTAATATCGAAAAACTCCAGATTTTGGAAAAAGTCCAGAGAGCATGTTTGGTTTAGGGTTTCGGGTTCGTTCGGGTTTCAAACTTCGTCTACCCATCGCCTAAGGCTCTAGCTAGGCTCTGATACCACTGTAGGGTTCCTAGGCACTCTCAAGAAGTCTCACAAGGCATCAACCATGCCAATTTCAAAAATTACGGGTGCCGAGAAACCCTAATACGGATCGTTAACTAGATTTTAGGCGAAACAACGAGCTAGTTAACAACTTAACTAAAGTGTACGGAAATACAACCTTTGTAGATCCGGTCCTCCACCTCCACGGCTCCGTGATGAAGTCCTCTCCGCTGTCCAAATGAAATCCCGGGCTCTAGCGTCGGCTTCATCGGAGAAATGGACGGGCTAGGTCATCGACGACGATGCCGAAGATGATCTACGTCGAGGCATCACTAGATCAAGCTCCACCTTCACCAAGCCATGAAAACATGTGAAGGAAACACCCTATACTACTTGGCAAGAGGTAGAGGATGAAGAAATAGGAGGTGGGTTCACTTTAGAATTGGATTTCTCACTCTTTTCATCAAGTTGCCATTGATGAGGAAAGCTTTTTCTTCAAGTGAAGAAGAAGAAGAAGAAGATGATGAATATTATGATAAGTCTTTTTTAAAATCAAAACCAATATGATACTTATCATAATCTTAACCTTAGTTAGGTGTAGAGAATAAACCATGGTTAGGGTTAATGGTTAGGTTTAGGAAAAGAACAAGAATGGTCAAGCTTTCAACATATCATGAAGTTTCCACAAAACTAAAAAATAAGCCACCATTCTCATTATCTTTTCAAAATGAAATAAACAAATAAATGAATAAATAAATATGGATAAACAAAACCCTAATCATTAGTTTAACCAAGGTTTAATTCTTTGCACTTAACCAAGTAAACATGTATCATCAAACATGATACAATCAAGTGCACAAAAGTATATCACATATACAACTTGTGAACTTCTAGTGAGAAAATCCATTTAAGTGAACCTATATTAGTTAATGTAAAGTGATATATCAAATATATAATTATACATTAAATCATTAAATCAACACTTGATTTAACGATCCGGTCATATCGCATATAACCGACTATTATTAACAGTAACAACTTATCGAATCAACACTTGATCCAATAACCCGGCTATATCGCATATAACCGATCAATGTCACATATCGCGAGAATCGAATACAGTATCACATACTGGTATCATTCTCGGTCCCGCACATATCTCATATGCGCTCCTATTTCGTTTCGCTTGAGCCAGGAAACCTCTGTGTAGGACTCTAAAGACTCGTCAATACGCCGGCAGCAGGTGATGATCATATCAAACACCCACAAGCCGCAAGCGGTCTGCTAAACGTAACGGCCACCCGGGTATTGAGCGATCAGAAGATCGACGAGCAAGCCCGCTCACACTCTAGTGAATCCGACCAGTAACACTACCGTACAGTCCGGTCTGATCATCTGATATGTCGCATATCTCGCCTAGGGGTGGTAAACGTCAGACCCCAATAGCTCGATAAGTCGTGTCGATATGAGGTCTATAACAGTTTGAGAAACTACTGGTAACACTTACCAGTAAATCTCAGCAACCCTGGCCAGGGATTTCCGGTTATAGCCAATCGAACACAGCGCAACATCAACTCCCTATACCGGGAGAGACGAATCCCCTCCTATCGCTCATTGCCTCCATGTGATTCGGGACTGTACCCAAAAACCACCGTTTTGCACGCCCTCTTGGACGTGGTAAGATGGAAATCAAAGCACAGTGGGAACCACACAAGACTCTATGACGATCTCGGGTCAACAGACTACTCTGTACCAGTGTCACCAGAGAACTGCCATCTGACGTAAGGTATAATACCATCTGGGAGTTCTCGGCGAGTCCGTCCAGTGTACCCAGTCTCTACTGAGCACCCGTATATCATCTCTGATGTCAAACACCAATGGATATGGGATCATCCATCGCCCATCTGTATGGGTCGAGAAGGTATATGCTAGTCTACTCTGGTATATCGATGCCCCGTCTCGATACACCCACGACTAGGGACCTTGAAGGATGTACTTATGGACTACCCTGTCCCCACTAGTATGATCTGCATCATAGTCCAGATAGTCAAGTACACATCCTAAGGGCTTTACCAACATGTAACAGAGAGACAATCAGTATACACGTTAAGGTAAAGAGTAACCAGATAGCATACTATCATGTCGAGCAAGAAAGTCCTCCCTATATATGTCCCAGCATCCACTACAATATACATCCTATGTATAGTAATGGCCTCTAGGGCATACATATAACTAACAAAAAGCTGGACACCCCCATGTCTTAAAGTGCTTAAGACAGGGTTTCTTCCCACTCCACATCTGATATGGTGTGGTAGGCACTGACTTAGTAGGAACTTGGTTCAAAAGATATGCAGCTGTTTCTAGTGCATAACTCCAGATGGATTGTGGTAACTCAGCCTCACTCATCATGGAACGAACCATATCCAATAGGGTTCGATTCCGCCTTTCTGATACACTGTTGTGTTGTAGTGTGTATGGAGGAGTAAGCTGAGAGAGAATTCCATTCTCTTTTAAGTAGCTCAAAAACTCGGCACTCAAGTATTCACCACCTCGATCAGATCTCAGTGTCTTAATACTTTTGCCTGTTTGTTTTTCAACTTCATTCTTGTATTCCCGAAACTTCTCAAAGGCCTCGGATTTATGCTTCATCAAGAAGACATGTCCATACCTAGAGAAATCGTCTGTGAAAATAATGAAGTATGAATAACCACTTCGCGCATGTGTAGACATTGGACCACACACGTCACTGTGTATGAGTCCCAAGAGCTCGCTTGCTCTTTCTCCGTGTCCAGTGAACGGAGTCTTTGTCAACTTTCCCATGAGACAAGATTCACAAATGGCATAAGACTGGTACTCGAAGGGATCCAAGTATCCTTCTTTATGTAACTTTGTCAACCGTGTCTCATTAATGTGACCCAGTCTACAATGCCATAAGAAAGCCTGATTTAATTCCGGAGACTTTCTTTTAAGTGTGTTCTGGACACTAAAACCTGAGCTTGATTCAGTACGTATATTCCGTTTTTCAATGTACCTGACCCAATCAGAACTTGATTTAGGTAGATATTTACTACATCGCTTACAAAAGTAAAATCATATCCTTCCTTAGAAAGTAAGGATACAGATATGATATTACAAGTCATTCCTGGTACATAAAAACAGTCACGCAGAATCAATATCTGCCCAGTTGTCAGTCCAAGATGATATTCCCCTACGGATTCAGCGTACATGCTCATTCCGTTAGCAACCCTGAGAGTCATATCACCTTTCTTGATAATCCTACGGTTTCTCAGAGCCTGTAACGAATTACAGATATGAGATCCTGATCCGGTATCCAATACCCAGGAAATAGGGTTAACTGACATACAGTTCTCTATTACAAACACACCCGAAGCCGAAGCCACAACATGCTTCGAATCCTGGCTACTGGCTTTGCAAGCCCTGCAATCCTTCTGCCAATGTTCATTCCTGTAACAATAGGAACATCCCTCTTTTACTACATCCAGTCCTGAAACTTCTGCCCTTCCCTTTCTTTCTACGTCCCTGGTTTCCTTCAGGGTAGTAGGTAGAGACTGTTGAACTAAGTCAGCATCTGACCCATTCTTCAACGTGGTCTTTAGGTCCGTGAGCTCAAAAGAGCCGGTCTCTGTAAGGACGTTACCCCCTACAGATGACCCAATAGCCAACCTCGCTGGAAGCAATTCGTTCGAGGTCTCATGTCTTGCGATACGAGATTGCTCTCCATATAAATCTTTGTTATGGAGGAAGATAGAAACTAAGTCCATCTTCTCGTGCTGCCTCTGGTATGCACCATCAACTGAGGCTAACACGAGGCACTTGGCTTTCGCACAGTTTTTTTCCGATGTCTTGCAGATATGAATATCCGTGACAGGGGAAACTGGACCTGAGACGGCAGGGGTGTGATTAGTTAAGAGGTGTCCCAGCTTGTCATGGGCAATGGACATCTGGACAGACCTTTGCCAGTCATAACAGTCAGATTCAGTCATTTTATTATCTAGATGTAACCTAGGTGTGGTCACTGGGTCGCTGCAATTAAGAGAGAGAGAAGAAAACACTCAGCATGATGCTCTTGCAAGTTTAGATTGGTTTTTAATTTATCTAAACAGGATGGCTCCCACTGTCTCTTGAATCCCTCCTCAAACCATAAGGAAGAATTAGTCAGGATCAATCTCACCGTACAATACTTGCTTAACCGTTCAGCCAGGCCAGTGTCGGTACTTCGAGGGAGGTTTTCCAACGCTTTCGTGAAGTTCCTTAATTAAGTAACCTCTTTTCCCTATAGGCGTAGCCCCGCTAACACCTTTCTAGACACCTGCTAGGTTTATAGCATTGATCGTTAAGTGAGAAATTTCCCGAGGAGTAGCATATACTCACAGTAGGATCGGGATCCAAATATCATCGCGTGACAAAACTGAAGGAATTCTACCAGAATCATGACACTCTAAATAGTATGCAGCGCTAGCAAGTTTCAGTTCTTTTGAAACTCCCGTTGTGAATTTTTGCCCCATGCTCTTATGACCTTGACTTTGGCCAGCAAATCATAAGTCACATGTCAAGTTCTACCCGTCATTGTCCAGGTTAATTTGAACCCACCCGCACATACCCTTGACTTTGGCCAACAAGGAAGTACGACTGTCCCAAACCAACGCATCTATCTATGCTACATATGAATACCCAATAGCTACCAAACACTGTGCCTTGACTTTGGCCAACAAACACAGCTTGAATACTATTGACTATCCATATGAAATGACGGAGGGCTACGAATGGTTTTGGCGAAACCGTGAACGTAGTGAACTTGATATAATCGATGGAATGAGATAGCTTTTAAAAGGAGTGGTTCAAGCTCCGCGTTTAAAAGTTGGTTTTTGAAAAGAACCGAATGGTTTTGAAAGTGTTCCAACAACTTTTACTTGGTTATTTTCTTGCGTTAATTTTAATGTGTCCCATCATTTAATCCTACCATTGCAGAAAATAACCAAAATATGGCGTACGCTTATGCCATCCGCATTCACCACGGGGCCCCGTCATCACTCGTTAGGTTACTTAACTAACGACAGAGCGGGGGCTAGACTAGCGCGGATGCAAAACATAAGCAATACCTAAATAGATATCATATATAGATATATAGCAATGATAGCCAATCCAGATCACAGATGAACACTTTGGATATACTAGGAATCCGCGATTCGTTCGAGCCTGCAACGAAAAGCGGATTACACGGTCGCGATGAATAGCCAATACCCCACCCTAGACCCCTACGGGTGTGGCAAACTACCCGCCAAGTACCCAAAGCGAAGCAACCTACCTCAACCCGTGAGTAGGCCACTCGGCACTTCGAGATACCCGGTAGTTTGTGCACCCCACCTTGGGTCTATCCTAGGAGCAAAAACAGTAAAAAGAAATTATACAATGGCGGCTACAACCTCATCCCGGATGTGCGGCCAAACAAATAATATTACATCAATTTACAAATTTTACATGAATGAAAGAAAAAGAAACTCTCATCTCACATCCACCCCGGCTATTCATCCGCAACAATCCAACGAGTTCATATACACAAACCATCAACATTACAGATCATAGATATGTATAACCCCCACTAATCGACTTATAGCGATTAGTAGACGTTCAATACATATATCACATCACAGATAATATTTATTAGCCAAAGTCTACGGAATATCGATCAAAATACGGATTTGTAACCACCCCAAAAATCAATTTGTTCTCTGGAAAATCTGGGTAGAAACAACATGTATCAAAAATACCAAAACAACACAGTAAGAACACTGCAGCAAAACGGAGTCGCGGCCGAGTCAACTCGGCCGCGGATCCGCGGCCAAACACATGTTTTGGCCGCGGTTCCGCGGCCAAACACATGTTTTGGCCGCGGTTCCGCGGTAAGTTGGCCGAGTCGGAGGCTCATTTTTGCTGTGTGTTCTATAAAAACCCTGAGCCGATTTTTCATATATGTTAAATTGTTTTTTGAGCAGTATAAAAAATCGGAAGAAAGTTAAATTTTCCGGACTTGTTTTGTGATTTCTTTCCGATCGATATTCTAAATACTTTGCTAACTTGCTAGTTTATGTTTAGCTAGGCTCTGATACAACTGTAAGTCCACGTTGCTCATCCCGGTTCTTACGGGGAGGCGGAAACGGTGAAAAACGATTTTTGGGCGCAAAGGCAACATAGACTAAAACACGAATCTTTGCTAAACTGTGAACTAGCAAACTACTAGAGACGTTATCTAGTATGCCATAGAGGTTATACCTCACGATACCGGTCCTTCGGGTCTTCTCTCCGCTGTCCGGCTCATCCATCCACGCTCTGAGGATCGATCCGGATTTTGGTCACCTCCGCGTCCTCCTTGAGTCGAAGACGATCCACCCGAGAGTTGTACACGGAGCTCCACCTCGAGCCGAGGCAACTAGGGCAACAAGATTTCTAGTCTTAATGTCCTAGGTTGTGTAGAAAAGATAGATGGAAATGTTTGTCTATGTGGATTCTTTTTCTCTCAACACATGAGATCAAAAGAAAGAATCAAGAGGAGGAAAAAGAAGGAGCACTAGCAACCAAGGAGCTTTTCTTTTCTTCTCACTTGCAAGAGAGAGAATGAGAATAAGAAAATGAATTATCTTAACTAAAGAAAAAGGCACCATGGTTGCAATAATACTAAAAATCATCATTACTAATCCTATCATGATAAAGTTAATGGCTACATTGAATTGACCATTTTCATAATCAAAAATAAAAAGAAAACAAAAGAAGAGTGTAGACCTCTCATGAAGGTCAAGGTCAACTTTGGTCAACGGGTCAACAAAGTCAAGAGTGGTCAAGGTGATCAAATGGTCAAAGCAATTAGCCATCACAAAATTATCACTAAAAAGATTAGTAAACAATGTCTCCGGCTCATAATGGTTTTGACCGAACAGATTGCCAAAACACTAATGAGCCTGCCACATAACGGTTTTGGCCAAACCAACTGCCAAAACCCTAATGAGGCACCTCCTCCTTCATCGCTCCTCAAAACTGTGCATACACACCCGCATCCGCATTCCGTAGAATGCGAATGCACAGAAGACAAAACAAATCCATCCGTGCAATACTAGGATCCGGCTTAAACCAAAGCCCACTAGTATTGCCTGCCCGAACAGCATACGCACACAAGTGCACATAAGTGATCCCAGCCCTGCCGTAAAACCATACAGCCTCTACACGTTTCGCTCAGTGCAGGGAAACTCTCTGTGTGGGACTCTAAAGACTCGACACTACGCTGGCAGTGGGTTTAACCACAGACCGCAAACGGCACTAGCTGTACGTAACGGTCCCTAGGTAGATGTCTATAAGAAGGCCGATGAGGCAAACCCATCCGAACTCCTACTGAGCCTGTATGTGACAATCTCCGTACAGTCCGGTCTGTTCGTCTGATACATCACATGGCGGGCCTAGGGGGGTGGTGAATGTCAGTCCCCTAATAGCTGTACAAGTCGTGTCGGAGTGTAGCCCAGAACACCCTGAGATAACACTGGAAACCTACCAGTATATCTCGCTTGCCCTGGCGAGGGACTACTCGTGTAATGGCTCTCCTAGACACAGCGCGATGTCAACCCCCAATACCGGGAGAGATGAATCATGTCTAACCGTCACTGCCTCCAAGTGCTTCGGGACTGCACCCAACTACTACCTGTTTGCACGACTCCTTTGAGCCGTGGTAGGGTAGTAATCTAAGTACAGTGGGAACACACTCAAAGCGAAGTGACAGTGTCAAGTCAGCGGACTAAGCTGTATTCATGTCACCTGGGAACTGATAACTGACGATAGGTATAATACCAACCAACAGTTCCCGACGAGTCCTGTCCAGTGTACTCGTAACCTAACGAGCACCCGCATACTATCTCCAGTACGACGTACTGATGGCTATGGGATAGACCACCTCCTGAGCTGGGATGAGAAGCGTATACGCTAGTCTACTCCGGAGTATCGATGCCCCGTCTCGATAATCCTACAACTAGAGACCTGTATAAGGATGTGCTTGTAGATTATCCAGCCCCCACTAGTGTGACTGCCATCACAACGCTGGTAATCAAGCAAAGATCCTAAGGGCTCTACTAATATGTATAAGCGATATGCTAAAAGAAACACATGTACATATTGAAGTAGAAACAAACCAAGTAGCATACTACCATTTTGAGCAAGATTGTCTATACAACTGTGAATATCCCAAGCTTCCATTAAGTAATATACAAGCTAGTATGATACAGTAATGGCCTCTAGGGCATATACACTAACATGTATATACTATATATTTCTATTTATATTATAGCGTTAGGTGTGACATGGATATTTGAGATGAGATTTAAGTTTACTATGGTTATATTAGGGTGTAGAAGTAAACTAGTATAGTTTTCTAGTTGTGAACCCTAGAATAGGTTACACCCACATGCACACACATGCTTACTTGTATACTTATACCTGGATGATGAGGATAGTGGATGATATTTGGAGATGAGTCGATGATAGTGGGCATAGTGCCATGAGATCGGTGATATGATGTGGTTCGTATTTGGGATACGACTTGAGATTTTAGCGGGCCTTTGGACGTGTGTCTCACACACGCATTTATATTTATATAGATGGTATCGATTTGTACTAGACTTAGATCAGTACCCCCGATCATGTGATATGATGATAAGAATACCAGATAATTGATGAGATGAATGTGATATTGACCCGTACCCAGCTATTGGGATGTCGTACGATGATTTACCATACGAGCTTTACGTTGATGATAGATCCGCACTCATGACTCGAGGATATCATATGATATTGTATCATACGCGGTACGTTTGAGGCGGGATCACCGACTATTATATATATATATATATATATATAGAGAGAGAGAGAGAGAGAGAATAATGGAGAAAAGAGGCCATAGGAGGAAATTTCCTCCTATGGCGTGGAAAAAATACAACCTCCACCAATTTTTTCGACGATCGGCCCCCATCATCTTCATCGTTATCATCTAAGATGTGGGTAAACCAAATTTCATGTGATTCTACAACTTTTTCACCGTTGATTTAGCAATGTAAAAAATTCTATTGTCGGTAAACCGTTAATTTTGAACCCACTAAATCAACGGTGAAAAAGTTGTGGAATCATATGAAATTTGGTGTACGCACATCTTAGATGATAACGATGATGATGATGGGTGCCGATCGTCGGAAAAAAATGGTGGAGGTTGTATTTTTTCCACGCCATAGGAGGAAATCCCCTCCTATGGCCTCTTTCCTCCATTAATGTCATATATATATATATATATATATATATATATATATATATATATATATATCGACTCAGATTTAGGTGGTTTCCTTACCCCTCCTGATTGACTTGTTAGTTAGAGCTGTAGTTTTGCTAGTAGATGTTAGGCTAGGCCGATGTCATACCTATTTCAAAACTAACAAATTGGGAGTATTTCAAATATAGGCAAAGGGATTCTACGGATATTTTCAAAAGACGCATCTTTTCTTAAAAACACCATAGCCCTTATTTTACTAAAAACCCTGATTCGTCTTATTTCAAATGGCAAACTTTATGACATTTTTATATTGATGCAGATGCGTAACTATTGCGTTTATTAGTCGATTCCTGCATATTCTTGTTATTCGCATCACATTGCATGTGCAAATGGTTATTGTTATATTAAAATCATGTTGTTAGGACACCAGCACCATTATCGATGATGCATATGTTCCACGTACACCTGCTTGCCGGCTCACACACTTCATCATCGATAATTTCCATGTCACTACACTGTAGTACTGTTGCATTCAGGATATGACCCTTGCATGGTATACATGTGCACATACCTATTGTACATTCATACTCGTGTACTTACATATTGTACACCCATATTTGTGCACATACTCATTTGTACATACATAGATGATTCTCGCTTGATTTGGAGATTTGGGAACCGCAAGATACTCTTTAAAACTGATTCATTTTAAAAGAGCGGTTTCCCCCAATATGTGCATATTACTATTCCATGTTGCATGATATACTGATATGCTTACATTTCTTTTATATGTCGCATACATCATACTTTCTGATTATACGCATTGAGATATGTTATTTCCATGATATTTCTGGATATGGGAACCGTGGGTATTTTAAAAGAGAGTATGTATTGTTTTAAAAACCCGGTTAACCTTGATATGATATTTCAGTGCGTCCACCATGTGATTTCTCAGTTCTTAGAGTGGTATGTGAAACCCGATTCGAGGAGCGGTAGGCACCGTCTGTGGGTACATGGTGGACCCGGTGAGGTATCCCGGGGCAAGAAGACTCGTATATGATAGACGGTGAGCCTGGCAGGGGAGTACTACCTACCGGTGATTGTGTTGAGCTCGGCGGATATCTGGGGGATACCGACCGGAGTTGAGAGATGAGATGGGCCGATCCGGACTGACGGAGCCCTATGCATATGAGGATTTATGTGCCGATACTAGGCACAAGTTTCATGATATTTTCGAGTGTCGATGCTTGACACTCAGGTTCCATGATTTAATATGTCGCGAGCGACACATGTTGATTTACATCCTTATACTTCCATGCATATGCTTTATGATATTTACATGCATGATGCTTATTGTCATTGGGTGACACGTGGACGATTTCCACATACATATAGTTGACATTGATGATATTGATTACATAGTTGGATGATATCCACATACATATAATTTTCATTGATGACATTGATCACATATTTGAATGGTATCCACATATTCATAGACTTCATGATATAGTCGACATTGATCATACCTCATATTTATGATATGTTATTACCTGAGGCACTGGCACGAGCACTTGGCACTACACTCATGTATAGATGTTACATTGCCACCTTATCATGCTTCAGACTTATTCATTTGTGGTTTATATATATATATATATATATATATATATATATGATCGTATTGACCTAGGATTGTGTCATACATACGATTTCTGCTCTGTGATGTTTTCTATTCATGAGTTGGCAACTCACCCCCGTTGTGCCACAGTTTCTTATAGGTTTTACCGTATAGGTTCCATTGCGGTTTTTCTGGCACACTGCTTCCCTTACGGGTGATTTACTTTGGTAGGTGGGTTCTTTTGCATCAGAACCACCATTGTATATGTATTATTCAGTTGTGTCTAATAATTCCATCAACGAAGCTTTATATTGTTCAGACTTAGAAAACCGGTTATGTATTATTTCGACCTTAGAGTCGCGCGTTGTAGTATTATGGTTTTCAAGCTGATTTGAGTTTTCCTTTGAGTTTTGATCCTCGCCCTTCGGCGTTGTATATTATACTGCTTGCGTGGTTGTGACCGTCGATTGACGAAGAGCTAGATCCCTCTTGGGGATGCATTTTATCATTGTATATATGCTTTTATCATGATTGTACCCCGTTCGGGGCCAGTATTTACAAATGAAACTCTGCCGAAATTTTCAGAAAAGACTATAGATTTTAAAAATGCATATTCGGCTTACTTATTTAAAAACCTTGTTCTTAAAACATGTTTTCTTCACTTCTTAAAACTATTTTCCTTCAGTTATTATTTAAAATGGTTTTAGATTTCTGCGCTTTTGGCTTACTTGAATTAGATGGGGTCCTATAGACTTCATATGATTCAAGGGCTAGTCACGGGCTATTTCGAGTCGTGACAATTAGGTTCTAAGATTGGTGGTTGCTACGTATAGCGACCCTAGTTGTGGTTTGTAGTATTGTCGCGAGCGCGTTTTGTGCACCAAGTGCGTACACGTCTATTTAGTGCGTGTTGGTTGTCTTGTATCGTTTGTGTCCGCGACTATTTATATATCAATCCTCTTATTTACTTGTGTGCGATTCTAGGATCGGGTGCAGAGACATCAGGCGTGGCACGGAAAGGCAAGGCTGTGATCGGATCAGATTAGCCGAGGCGTCCCGGTGAGTAGATGTACACATCTATAGGGGGATCGTCTGGATGGCGCGAGGCGCCCGATAGTCAGGATTACTAGTAGTGCTTGTATCTATATGTGTAGTGTCCTAGTCATTCATCTCATTGCATTGCATCATCTTATATATATGATATTATCTCATAGGACACTTGCACCATTACCATTGGTCCATGCCGCACGTGCACTATTTTATATGAACACACATGCCATTGATAATTGCCATGTCACGAACACTATAGAACTTGCTTAGAATTGGTATCTGTGCATTTACATCATATATAATATGTAGACTTGTAGTTGTATATTCATTTCATCAGGATGGATATGTAGGATTGCTAGTCATATATACATACCCCATCGCATCATGATTCATATATAGCTTCTGGCCATATATCGCATGGTATATACTATCGTATCATAGACATCCATCATCACCGACATATTTACATATTGCGATTCTTCTTGAGGATTTCAGTACTTATGAGATTTCTGGATTTGGGGGGAAAACCACAAGGATTTTATGAGCTTATAACCATTTAAAAAATGTAAGTTGCGGTTTTCTCGTGATATGATGTATGTGTCGTCCACCATGAGTTTTTCTGATTTCTGTTGGTTTTCGAGACCCGATTCGAGGAGTAGGATAAACCATCTCGGATACATGGAGGGCCCAGTAAGGTATCCCGGGGTAAGAAGCTCGAGTTTTAGACGATGAGCTTGGCAGGGGCAAACTACCTACCGGTGATGTCTGACGCGGCGGATATTCAGAGGATACCGACATAGTCGTGAGATTTGATGATATAGGTCGATCCGGACTGATGGAGCCCGAGATATTGAGACATTGAGATAATGAGACATTGAGATATACATATTTTGTGTCGATATTTGACACGGATTTCTGTCGATTTCACTGATGATAATCCAGTTTTATTTTATAACGGTTTTGTTGGAGATAGTGCCCTCAGAGTCAATTATTGGATCACAGGCACGTGATTGCAATGATTGGGGAAGACCTATCCCAGTAAGACAGTTTTACTCAAGATGATAGTATGCTATCTGGTTTATCTTTATCATCGTGTACTGCTTTAGGTGACCTTACGAGTCGCTATTACACGTTGATAGAGCCCCTAGGATTCTTGCTTGACTACCAGCAGTATGAAGGCGATCATATACGTGAGAGCTGGAGTCTATAAGCACATCCTTAAAAGGTCCCTAGTCGTGGGAGTTTCGAGACTGGGCATCGATACTCCATTAGTAGACTAGTGTATACAGTCGAGACCCCGACGAGGGGCGGTGGCCGGTCTCACAAGCCACTGGTGTCAGTTGGTTCACCTAAGATGTATACAGGTGCTCATTGGGTTATGAGTACACCGGACAGGACTCGCCGGGAACCTGCTAGTTGGGATTATACTGTTAGTGTATATACCCTAGAGGCCATTACTGTATCATACTAGTTTGTATATTACTTAATGGATGCTTGGGATATTCACCTTGTATATACAATCTTGCTCAAAATAGTAGTATGCTACTTGGTTTGTTTCTACTTCAATGTGTACATGTGTTTATTTTGTATATCGCCTATACACATTAGTAGAGCCCTTAGGATCTTTTCTTGATTACCAGCGATGTGATGGCCGTCACCCTAGTGGGGCTGGGTAATCTATAAGCACATCCTTATGCAGGTCCCTGGTCGCAGGACTATTGAGACAGGGCATCGATACTCCGGAGTAGACCAGCGCATGCGCTTCTCATCCCAGTGTGGGAGACGGTCTGTCCCACAGCCGTCAGTACGTCGTACTTGAGATAGTATGCGGGTGCTCGTTGGGTTACGAGTACATGGACAGGACTCGTCGGGAACTGACTAGTTGGTATTATACCTATCGTCAGTTATCAGTTCCCAGGTGACATGAGTACAGCTTAGTCCGCTGACTTGATACTGTCACTTCGCCTCGAGTGTGTTCCCACTGTACTTTGATCACTACCCTACCACGGCTCAAAGGAGTCGTGCAAACAGGTAGTGGTTGGGTGCAGTCCCGAAGCACTTGGAGGCAGTGACGGTTAGACAGGATTCGTCTCTCCCGGTATTGGGGTTTGACATCGCGCTGTGTCTAGGAGAGCCATTACACGAGTAGTCCCTGGCCAGGGCAAACGAGATATACTGGTAGGTTTCCAGTGTTATCTCAGGGTGTTTTGGGCTTCACTCCGGCACGACTTGTACCGCTATTGGGGGACTGACGTTTACCGCCCCCTAGGCCCGCCATGCGATGTATCAGACGAACAGACCGGACTGTACGGAGAATGTCACACTCAGGCTCAGTAGGAGTTCAGATGGGTTTCGCCTCGTCCGTCTTCTTGTCGGCATTACCTGGGGACCGTTACGCACAGCTAGTGCCGCTTGCGGTCTGTGGTTAAACCCACTGCCAGCGTAGTGTCGAGTCTTTAGAGTCCCACACAGAAAGCTTTTCGCCTTTAGGCAAAAGAGTAGAGGTCGCATGGTATTGCGACAGGGTTCGGTCACATCCGTGCACTTGTGCACGTACAGTGTCCGGACAGTTTACACTAGCGGGCTTTGGTTTAAGCCAGATCCTAGTGTGCCTTATGGGATTGGATTTATCCAGTTTGCATTCGTGTTCCTCGGAACGCGGATGCGGGTGTGTATGCACAGTTGACAGGGAGGCAGAGGCTGCGGATTCTCATTAGGGTTGTTGACAGTTGACCGTTGACTATTTGACTTTATGCTCAACCCTAATGAGAATATGATATGTGATTAACTATTATATTAATTAAGTATTATGGTGATATGGTTGTTGACTTGTTGACTTTTGTTGACTTGTTGACTTTGGTGACTTGTTGACTTTTGTTGACTTGTTGACCGGTTGACTAGGCTTGACTAGTTGACCATCATGATAACCATGGTTATCATTTCATGCCAAAGACTTTTTCTTGCTTGCTCATTTGAGTAAAATGAGTGCATGACATGATAAGGTTATGGTTGCTTCTAACCATCACATAAGACTTTTTTTGATATGATGAGTTATGATCACTTTGGATTATGAGAGGGTGAAAGACAAAAGAGTGGCTCATTCTTTCTTGCTCATTCTCTCTCTTGTTCTTGAGCTCTCCTCTTGCTCTCACCCTCAACCTCTTGCTCCCTCTCTTGATCTATGGTTCTCTTGTCTCATGAGTTGAGAATCAAGAACCATAGATAAAATCCCATTCTAAATCATCTCTACTCATTCTAGTTCACTAGGTTTAGCAAACCAAGTGAACTAGTTTCTTCAAAGAACGAAGAAGGAGCTAAAGGTTGGAGCTTTCAAGTGGATCTATCTTCGGCGTACGGAGACAACGAGAAGGAGCCATCGAACCACCATCGGAGCTTGAAAAGAAGGAGTTCAAGTTTAGGTATAACCATCTTCATCCGAGTAGCTAAATATCTTTAGCTTAGTATGCTAGTTTTAGTTTAGGTAATGATCCCGACCTAGCTTAGTCCATGTTGCCTCTTGCGTTAAAATTTTGATTTTATACCGTTTCCGCCTCCCCGTAAGAACCGGGGGTCGCAACGTGGACTTACAGTGGTATCAGAGACTAACTAAACTTAAACTAGCTTGGTAGTGAAGTGTAACGAAGTTCGGAACCGGAAAAATCCAAAAACCAAACTTTTACAAAAACTGAGTTTCTGTTGAAATTTTTTTGGCTCAAAATGAAAAACTTTACACTTGTAAATTCGGCTCAGGGTTTTGTGTGAACACCCAAGAAAAACGATACAGTAATTCGTCCAAACCGCCGCCCTTCCGCCGCGCGAGCTAGGCATCCGCCGCGGAACCGCCGCGCTTTGTCGTCTTCTGTGCATCGTTTTTCGTGCAGTGTGTGTCTGTGTTGGTTTTGGGATTTTTGGAATATATTATATGTGCCCAGATTTTCCAGAAAAGAAATTTCTTTTTGGGGTCCTATAATTCCGTATTTTTTCCGAACTTCACTGCACTTTGACTATGATGGTTATATCTGTGATGTTTGCATGTATTGAACGTCGGCTAATCGCTATAAGTCGATTAGTCGGGGTTATACATGATCTGTAATGTGCTGGAATGTGTGTATAAATATGTTGGATTGTCGCGGGTGAATAGCCGGGGGGTTGTGAGACGAGAGTTTTCTTTTCTTGCAATTCATGTAAATCTGTAAATTGATGTAATAATTATTTGTATGGCCGCACAACCGGGAAGGGGTTGTAGCCGTCATTGTATAATTTCTTTTTACTGTTTTTGCTCCTAGGATAGACCCATGGAGGGGTGCACAAACTACCGGGTATGCCGAAGTGTCGAGTGGCCTACTCATGGAGATGAGGGAGGTTGCTACGCTTCGGGTACTTGGCGGGTAGTTTGCCGCACCCGTAGGGGTCTTGGGTGGGGTTTTGGCAATTCACCGCGACCGTGTAATCTGTTTTTGTTGCAGGCTCGTACAAATTACAGATTCCTAGTATATCCAATGTATTTATCTGTGATCTGAAATGTTTATCATTGCAGTATATCTATATATGATATTATTTAGGCGTTGCTTATGTTTTACAGACGCGCTAGCCCAGCCCCCGCTCTGTCGTTAGTTAAGTAACCTAACGGGTAATGACGGGGCCCTGTGGCGAATGCGAATGGCATAAGCGTACGTCATATTTTGGTTGTTTTCTACAATGGTAGGTTTAAATGATGGGACGCATTAAAAGAACTAATGCAAGAATATCACGCATTAAAAGAACTAATGCAAGATAATAAACCAAGTTAAAGTCGTTGGAACACTTTCGAAAAACCACTCGGTTCTTTTCAAAACAAACTTTTAAAATACGGAGTTTGAGCCACTCCATTTAAAAGCTATCTCGTTCCATCGACCAAATTAAGTTCACTACGTTCACGGTTTTGCCAAAACCATCCGTAGCCCTCCATCATTTCAGTTAAATATTCGGTAGTATTCAAGCTATGTATTTTGACCTCACGCCAAGGCATAGTGATTGGTAGCTGCCGGATATTTATCTGTTGCATAGATAGAATGAGTTGGTTTGAGACAGTCGTACTGCCATTTTGGCCTACGTCAAGGGTATGTACGGGTGGATTCAAATTAACCTGGATAATGATGGGACGAACTTGACATGTGACTTATGACATTTTGACCTCACGCCAAGGTCATAAGAGCATGGGGCAAAAATCCACATCGGGAGTTTCATAAGTACTGAAACTTGCTAGATTTGCATACCATTTGGAGTGTGATGATTCTGGTAGGATTCCTTCAGTTTCGTCACGCGATGATATTTGGATCCCGATCCTACTGTGAGTATATGCTACTCCTCGGGAAATTTCTCACTTAACGATCAATGCTATAAACCTAGTAGGTGCCTAGAAAGGTGTTAGCGGGGCTACGCCCCCAGGGAAAAGAGGTTCTTTAATTAAGGAACTTCGCGAAAGCGTTGGAAAACCTCCCTCGAAGTACCGACACCGGCCTGGCTGAACGGTTAAGCAAGTATTGTACGGTGGGATTGATCCTGACTAATTCTTCCTTTATGGTTTGAGGAGGGATTCGAGAAACAGTGGGAGCCATCCTGTTTAGACAAACTAAAAACCACTCTAAACTTGCAAGAGCATCATGCTGAGTGTTTCTTCTTCTCTCTCCTAATTGCAGCGACCAATCAACATGACTGGACTTAAGTTACTCCTAGATAAAAACAAACTGACAGGGCTAAACTACAAAGATTGGCTCAGGAATGTCAAGATAGCAATCACTTATGACAAGCTGGGGTATCTTCTTACCACCAAAGCTCCCCCTGTCCCTGGTCCAACTTCCAGTGTCGCGGATAAGGAAATCCGCAAGACTTGGGAGATTGATAGCGCGAAGGCCAAGTGCCTCCTGCTTGCCTCGATGGACAACGAACATCAGAGGAGGCATGAGAATATGGACATGGAGTCCATATTGCTCCATAGAAAAGAACTGTATGGAGAGCAATCACGTATCGCAAGATACGAAGCGTCGAAAAAGTTATTTTCGACAAGAATGGCCGTCGGATCATCAGTAGCCGAGCACGTGCTAAAGATGATCGGCTTCATTGAGGAGCTCGCTGACCTAGGGATCACATTGGAGAGTGAGCTATATACGGATATAGTTCTCCAGTCCCTTCCTTTCACTTACGCCCAGTTTATACTGAACTTCAACTTACAAGAAAAAGAGGTTGAACTTTCAGAGCTCCTCAACATGCTGAGGAGCGCAGAGGGCACCCTACAGAAAAGTAGGGATACATCCACTTTGTTTGTAGGAGGATCATCTTCTTCTAGGTCCAAGGCGAAAGCCAAGGGAAAGAAGAAGAAGGCCCCCGCCAAACCAAGGGGCGGTGTTAGTAAAGTGGATACGAAGGGAAAAGGAAAAGCAACAAAGATAGCGGGGAAGCTTGTGGATAAGGAAGAATGCTTCTATTGTCATAAGAAAGGACACTGGAAGAATGATTGCAGGGCCTGGAAGGCCAGAACACAGGAATTGAAGCAGGTTGCAGCTTCAGCTTCAGGTGTGTATGTTATTGAAAACTGTCTTTCAATAAACTCTACTTCCTGGGTATTGGATACCGGATCAGGATCTCATATCTGTAATTCTTTGCAGGCGTTGAGAAACCGTAGGGTTTTGAAGGCAGGTGACATGACCCTCAGAGTTGCGAACGGAGCTAGCATGGATGCTAAAGCCGTGGGGGACTATCACCTGGGAATGTCAGATGGACATGTTTTGGTTTTGCGTAATTGCTTTTTTGTACCCAACGCAACTTGTAATATCATTTCTGTATCTTTAGTTTCTAAAGAAGGTTATGAATTTGCGTTTGTAAGTAATGTTGTAAACATTCACCTTAAATCAAGTATTGATTGGGTCAGGTACTCTGAGTAATGGTATATACGTGTTAAACCAACCGCAGATTTTTAATGTCCAGAATACACACAAAAGAAAGTCTCCAGAAATAAATCAGACTTTCTTATGGCATTGTAGATTGGGTCACATCAATGAGAGAAGGTTGACTAAGTTACATACAGAAGGATATTTGAATACGTTCGAATATCAATCGTATGCCACTTGTCAATCTTGTCTCAAAGGAAAGATGACAAAGACTCCGTTTACTGGACAAGGAGTAAGAGCGAGCGAGCTCTTGGGACTCGTACACAGTGACGTGTGCGGTCCAATGTCTACACATGCCCGAAGCGGACATTCTTACTTCATTACTTTTACGGATGACTTCTCAAGGTACGGTTATGTCTTCTTAATGAAACATAAGTCCGAAGCCTTTGGAAAATTCCAGGAGTATAAGAATGAAGTAGAGAAACAGACCGGCAAAAGTATTAAGATTCTAAGATCGGATCGAGGTGGAGAATACTTAAGTGCCGAGTTCCTGGACTATTTAAAAGAGAACGGAATTCTCTCTCATCTTACTCCTCCATACACCCCGCAACATAACGGTGTATCGGAGAGACTGAACCGCACCCTATTGGATATGGTGCGGTCCATGATGAGTAACGCTGAGTTACCGCGATCATTCTGGGGGTATGCGCTAGAATCAGCTGCATACCTTTTGAACCGAGTTCCGACTAAGACTGTGCCTACCACCCCATATGAAATGTGGAGTGGGAAGAAACCCTATCTTCAATATCTGAAGATCTGGGGATGTCCAGCTTTTGTCAAAAAGCAGCATGCGGACAAACTCGAGGCACGCTCAGTACTGTGCAAGTTTGTGGGATACCCAAAGAACACCAGGGGGTATCTTTTCTACTACGCAGAGGAACAAAAAGTCCTTGTTTCTCGTAATGCCCACTTCCTAGAACACCAGTTCTTGGAAAAGGAAAATAGTGGGAGCGCAGTGGAACTGGAAGAAATTCCAGAACCACAGACTATTACTGAAAGGTTAGTGGAACCAGAGGGTTCAACAGAACAGGACATTCCTACGCCGCTCCGCAGGAGTAGTAGGCAGTCTCATCCGCCCGAGAGATACTGCGGTTTTCTCATAGACGGGGATAGAGAGGATTGCATCATAGATTATGATGAGCCTACTAGCTTCCAGCAGGCCGTTCAGAGCGTTGACTCAGTGAAATGGCTGGATGCAATGCGGACCGAAATGGAGTCCATGTACACCAACAAGGTATGGACGTTGGACATTGCTCCAGACGGGGTAAAACCCGTAGGATGCAAGTGGATCTTCAAAAGGAAGATTGGTGTAGATGGACAGGTTGAGACCTATAAAGCTAGGCTGGTAGCAAAGGGTTTTCGTCAAAGACCTGGCTTGGACTACGACGAAACCTTTTCTCCAGTAGCCATGCTGAAATCCATTCGGATCCTTCTTGCCATTGCTGCCTTCCACGATTATGAGATCTGGCAAATGGACGTAAAGACAGCTTTTCTAAATGGAAATTTAGAGGAGTGTGTCTATATGGACCAGCCAGAGGGTTTCATTCAGAGTGGGAGCAGCGGAAAGGTGTGCAAGTTGCTTAAGTCCATCTATGGACTAAAGCAGGCATCGCGGAGTTGGAACATCTGCTTTGATGAGACGGTCAAAGAATTTGGCTTTATCAAAAATCCAGATGAACCATGCATCTATAGTAGATTTGTAGCGAGAACTGTAGTATTCCTCGTTTTATACGTGGATGACATTCTCTTAATAGGAAATGATATTCCTATGCTACAATCTGTCAAGGGGTTCTTGTCACACAGGTTCTCCATGAAAGACCTGGGTGATGCCTCGTACATTCTGGGTATCCGGATCTACCGTGACAGATCCAAGAGGATATTAGGACTTTCACAGTCCAGGTACATCGACACCATACTGAAGAGATTCAGTATGGAAGATTCCAAGCGCGGTAACCTACCGGCTTGTCACGGGATCACCCTCTCTAAAGAGATGTCTCCCAAGACTGATTTGGAGAGGGATCGCATGTCTATTATACCCTACGCTTCTGCGGTAGGCTCTATAATGTATGCGATGTTGTGTACCAGACCGGATGTAGCTTATGCACTGAGTGTGGTAAGCCGGTATCAGTCAAACCCTGGGGAGAAACACTGGATAGCGGTAAAGAACATTCTTAAGTACCTGAGAAGGACTAAGGAGATGTTCTTGGTGTATGGCGGAAAAGACCTCCAGATCGAGGCCTTTGCTGACTCCAGCTTCCAGAGTGACAAGGATGATTCCAAGTCCATGTCGGGTTTTGTCTTTACCCTCAATGGAGGGGCGGTGTGTTGGAAGAGTTCCAAACAGGAAACCGTTGCAGACTCGACGATGGAAGCGGAATACATCGCTGCATCTGATGCCGCAAAAGAAGCTGTCTGGATGAGGAAGTTCTTGAAAGAACTTCAGGTGGTTCCGTCCATTGTTGATCCAATACCTCTGTATTGCGACAACAACGGGGCTATAGCTTTAGCGAAGGAACCCAGGTCCCATCAGAAATCCAGGCACATCTTAAGGCGGTATCACCTGATCAGGGAGATCGTGGATCGCCAGGAGATCGAGGTTCGGAGAGTCGCTTCAGAAGACAACACTGCAGATCCATTCACCAAGGCCTTGCCCCAGACTCAGTTCGAGCGGCTGATCGAGATGATAGGTCTTCGATACGCCAGTACATGGCCTTAGTGCAAGTGGGAGATTGTTAGTGTATATGCCCTAGAGGCCATTACTGTATCATACTAGTTTGTATATTACTTAATGGATGCTTGGGATATTCACCTTGTATATACAATCTTGCTCAAAATAGTAGTATGCTACTTGGTTTGTTTCTACTTCAATGTGTACATGTGTTTATTTTGTATATCGCCTATACACATTAGTAGAGCCCTTAGGATCTTTGCTTGATTACCAGCGATGTGATGGCCGTCACACTAGTGGGGCTGGGTAATCTATAAGCACATCCTTATGCAGGTCCCTGGTCGCAGGACTATCGAGACAGGGCATCGATACTCCGGAGTAGACCAGCGCATGCGCTTCTCATCCCAGTGTGGGAGACGGTCTGTCCCACAGCCGTCAGTACGTCGTACTTGAGATAGTATGCGGGTGCTCGTTAGGTTACGAGTACACTGGACAGGACTCGTCGGGAACTGACTAGTTGGTATTATACCTATCGTCAGTTATCAGTTCCCAGGTGACATGAGTACAGCTTAGTCCGCTGACTTGATACTGTCACTTCGCCTCGAGTGTGTTCCCACTGTACTTTGATCACTACCCTACCACGGCTCAAAGGAGTCGTGCAAACAGGTAGTGGTTGGGTGCAGTCCCGAAGCACTTGGAGGCAGTGACGGTTAGATAGGATTCGTCTCTCCCGGTATTGGGGGTTGACATCGCGCTGTGTCTAGGAGAGCCATTACACGAGTAGTCCCTGGCCAGGGCAAACGAGATATACTGGTAGGTTTCCAGTGTTATCTCAGGGTGTTTTGGGCTTCACTCCGGCACGACTTGTACCGCTATTGGGGGACTGACGTTTACCGCCCCCTAGGCCCGCCATGCGATGTATCAGACGAACAGACCGGACTGTACGGAGAATGTCACACTCAGGCTCAGTAGGAGTTCAGATGGGTTTCGCCTCGTCCGTCTTCTTGTCGGCATTACCTGGGGACCGTTACGCACAGCTAGTGCCGCTTGCGGTCTGTGGTTAAACCCACTGCCAGCGTAGTGTCGAGTCTTTAGAGTCCCACACAGAAAGCTTTTCGCCTTTAGGCAAAAGAGTAGAGGTCGCATGGTATTGCGACAGGGTTCGGTCACATCCGTGCACTTGTGCACGTACAGTGTCCGGACAGTTTACACTAGCGGGCTTTGGTTTAAGCCAGATCCTAGTGTGCCTTATGGGATTGGATTTATCCAGTTTGCATTCGTGTTCCTCGGAACGCGGATGCGGGTGTGTATGCACAGTTGACAGGGAGGCAGAGGCTGCGAATTCTCATTAGGGTTATTGACAGTTGACCGTTGACTATTTGACTTTATGCTCAACCCTAATGAGAATATGATATGTGATTAACTATTATATTAATTAAGTATTATGGTGATATGGTTGTTGACTTGTTGACTTTTGTTGACTTATTGACTTTGGTGACTTGTTGACTTTTGTTGACTTGTTGACCGGTTGACTAGGCTTGACTAGTTGACCATCATGATAACCATGGTTATCATTTCATGCCAAAGACTTTTTCTTGCTTGCTCATTTGAGTAAAATGAGTGCATGACATGATAAGGTTTTGGTTGCTTCTAACCATCACATAAGACTTTTTTTGATATGATGAGTTATGATCACTTTGGATTATGAGAGGGTGAAAGACAAAAGAGTGGCTCATTCTTTCTTGCTCATTCTCTCTCTTGTTCTTGAGCTCTCCTCTTGCTCTCACCCTCAACCTCTTGCTCCCTCTCTTGATCTATGGTTCTCTTGTCTCATGAGTTGAGAATCAAGAACCATAGATAAAATCCCATTCTAAATCATCTCTACTCATTCTAGTTCACTAGGTTTAGCAAACCAAGTGAACTAGTTTCTTCAAAGAACGAAGAAGGAGCTAAAGGTTGGAGCTTTCAAGTGGATCTATCTTCGGCGTACGGAGACAACGAGAAGGAGCCATCGAACCACCATCGGAGCTTGAAGAGAAGGAGTTCAAGTTTAGGTATAACCATCTTCATCCGAGTAGCTAAATATCTTTAGCTTAGTATGCTAGTTTTAGTTTAGGTAAAGATCCCGACCTAGCTTAGTCCATGTTGTCTCTTGCGTTAAAATTTTGATTTTATACCGTTTCCGCCTCCCCGTAAGAACCGGGGGTCGCAACGTGGACTTACATATACCAGATGTCAGATAGCAGTTCCTGTAGGGTTGCTAGGCATGCGCACAAGGGTCTACGAGGCATCAACCATGCCCGATTAAAAATTTAGCCGTGCCGAACAACCCGAATACGGATCTTTAAACTAGAGATTAGGCGAAAACTAACATGTGCTAAACACTTTAACACTAAGTGAGAGGGATTACAACCTTTGTAGATCCGGTCCTTCACTTCATAAGCTCCGTGTTGTGGTCCCTTCGCTGCGATCATCGGGTTCCGGACTCTCGAGAGGTTCCAAGAAGAGAAAGATGCAGTCTTACTTCCGATCTTCGATACAAAGATGATCTACCTTGAAGTTTCATTAACACAAGCTAACACTCACTAAAATTGAGTGAACACTCTCATCTAAAGGGCAAGGGAAGATGAGGATGATGAAGTAAGATTTTTGCTCTCTTTATTTATCTTTTTCTCACATTTATTCATCACTTGGAAAAAGCTAGTAAGCTTTTTCCTTGAAGAAAGAAGAAGGAAGAAGATGAACAATGATCATAGAATTCCTTTTGTGATGAATAGAAAGAATTAATATGATAAATAATGCAACCATGGTCAACTAACCTTTGTAGAGATTGAACTAGGGTTAAGGGGTGTGGTTGGGTTAAGAAATATCATGCAAAAATATCTTTTCCAAAACAAAAAAGAAAACCTTCTAGAAACATCTAGAAAGGTTTAACCCTAATCAAACCCTGACCATGTTTAATCTCTACTAAACATGTTGCAATAGTAATCATATCATGTTACAATATTATATATCACATATATAATATTTATCGTAACAAAATAAAATAATACATTTAACATATATCGCATATATATCAATGTATTACCCGAGTGAGAAAAAGAATCTTTTAGTGAGCAAATATTAGTTAATGTAATTTAATATATCATATATATTATTATACATTAAATTATCGAATCAACACTTGATCCGACAATACGGCTATATCGCATATAACCGACTAATATTTATCCGTACCGATTCATCGAATCAACACTTGATCCAATGACCCGGCTGATATCATATATCGCGAGAATAGAATACGGTATCTCATATCGCATTATCCTCGGTCCCGCACATATCACATATGTGCCCCTACTCCGTTTTGCCTGAGCCAAGAAACCTCTGTGTAGGACTCTGAAGAATCGTCAATACGCCGGCAGTAGGTGATGATCATATCAAACACCCACAAGCTGCAAGCGGTCAGCTAAACGTAACAGCTACCCAGGTATTGAGCGCTCAGAAGATCAACAAGCAAGCCTGTAACTTCTCCTGTGAATCCAAACAGTAACACTCCCGTACAGTCCGGTCTCGTCGTATGATATGTCGCATATCTCGCCTAGGGGTGGTAAACGTCAGACCCTAGTAGTTTGATAAGTCGTGTCGATATTGTAAGTGCACGGCGGCGCCCCGGCCGTCAATCCGACGGCGGAATGCGGAAGCGGTGAATAACTTAAATTTTGCGGACTTAGCAAACCGGCACCACCGCGCACTAAACACCCGGATCGTAACCATTAACAAGTCCTAGCTAACAACAAGAAAGGGAAGAGAGATATACCGACGATCCAAGTCCTCCGGTCTTCTCGTCATCGTCCCGATCTCCTGCGGAATGTCCCGTCTCCTCCTCGTCGCCGGAAGTGCACCACATCGCCTACTTCTTTTACGGGCTCCCACCTCAATGCCGAGGCAACTCGGGCACGAAGCCGGCTACTCGACGTGCCCAAGATTCGCTGTAGAATGTGTAGTGAGCTATTGTCTCTATAGGGGTTGAAGGAGTTGCCAAATGGTGGAGGAAAAAGGAACTTGGAGAGAGGTGGGGAAAAATGTAGCATGCAAAGAATGATAATCACATTTTTCCCTTCACCAAAAGATAAAAAAAAACCTTTCCTCATAGTGGAGAGAAGAAAAAAATGAGAGTCTCTCAAAAAATGGGAGCCAAAAACTCATATCATGCAAGAGAGAGAGAGAGGAATGGTTATGATGCAAAAGGGAATGATCACAACAATAAACCCACACTCAACCAACCTCACCCCTCATCATCATCAACCATCATCAAAACCATGATGATAAAGAAAGTCAAGCAAGTCAATGGATGGTGCACCATCATGAAGACTATCATGATGCTACAAAAAGCAAAGACCCCCTCCACAAATGCCTATTTGCAACAATGCAAATAAACCCTCCTCCACCAATCTTCGGCCAATGAACGGAACAAAGGAAATTGGCCGAAACGGAAAACAAACTGGCAACTCCAGAAAACTGGTCCCGTAATAAATTACAGGAAAACCCCGATACTGTGCATACACACCCGCATCTGTATTTCGACCGAAATACAAATGCAATGAGACAAAATCTACACTGTACTATACTAAGATCCGGCTTAAACCAAAGCCGGCTAGTAATATCTGTTCGATCCTGATCCGTGCAATACCGCACGTATCTGATCGAACCCTGCCATATACCAATACGGCCTATAGTACAAACTGTCCGATCCTGATCCGTGCAATACCGCACGTATCTGATCGGACCTTGCCATATCTCCATACGGCCTCTACAACCTTTCACCCGAAAGCTGAGTAACTGAATGTGGGGGACTCTAAAGACTCGTCAACACCTTGGTTGTGGATTTAACCACTAGCACGTCAGAGGTATAAGCCAATACGTAACGGGCCACCAGGTACTGACTAAAAGGGACGTCTGTGAGCGAACCCAGTCAGACAACCCTACTGAGCCTGTCAGTGACAATATCCGTGCAGTTCGGTCTGTTCGTCTATGAGTATCGCATGGCGGGCCTAGGGGGTTGGTAAAAGTCAGACCCCCAAAAGCGGTACAAGTCGTGTCGGAGTGTAGCCCAGAACACCCTGAGATACTACTGGAATACCTACCAGTAAATCTCCTTGCCTTGGCCAAGGACTTTGTGTAATGGCTCTCCTAGACACAGCACGACCTCACCCCCAATACCGGGAGAGACGAACCCCTGAAGATACGCTCACTGCCTCCATGTGGCTCGGGACTGTACCCAACTAAAACCTGTTTGCACGACTCCTTTGAGCCGTGGTAGGGTAGTAATCAAAGTACAGTGGGAACTCACACGAGACAAATGACGATCCCCAGGTCGATGAACTAACCTGCACACATGTCACCAGGGAACTGCCATCTGACGTCTGGTATATGACCAACTAGCATGTTCCCGGCGAGTCCTGTCCGGTGTACTCATAACCCAATGAGCACCTGTATACATCTTAGGTGATCCAACTGACACCAGTGGCTTGTGAGACCGGCCACCGTCCCTCGTCGGGGTCTCGACTGTATACACTAGTCTACTATGGAGAATCGATGCCCAGTCTCGAAACTCTCACGACTAGGGACATTTTAAGGATATGCTTATAGACCCCCAGCTCCCATTTATATGATCGCCCTCATACTGCTGGTGGTCAAGCAAGAATCCTAGGGGCTCTATCAACGTGTAATAGCGACGTGTCAGGTCACCTAAAACAGTACATGATGATAAAGGTAAACCAGATAGCATACTATCATCTCGAGTAAGACTGTCCTACCGGGATAGGTCCTCCCTCAATCATTACAATCACGTACCTGTGACCTAATAATTGACTCTGAGGGCACTATCTCCAACAATCTCCCACTTGCACTCAAGGCTAATTATTGCGATGTCGCATACTCACAGCCCGTGTGATACCGAACATCCAACTCCTCTACTAGTCAGTCTCACAAAGCTCGTTTGCGGAACTATTGCGTTCGAGGAATAGCCTCGGTGAGTGGATCCGCTTAGTTGTTTCTTTCTATGTCTCTCTAAATCTCAAGTTCGCGGAGAAAGCCATCTCCCGAAATGAGCAAAATCAGTCTTAGAATATGTCTGGATGTCTGATGGGACCTAGCTCATAAATGAACTCCAAATCCAAACTTCTTAGACTGTATTGACAACTGAACTTAATCAGTATCCTGCGCGCCATGCCTCCCTCAGTATTTCCTTGGACCACCTGTCCAAAATACTGCCCCTCATCAGAAGGAAAACGATAACTCTGACAACCTCCTTGTCGTCCATGTCACCTTGGAAGCCTGGAATGATAACTGTCTCCTGAATGAGGCTGTCGTTATCATCTCCCTAGAACATCCACTTATGTTCTAAAACTGCTTCCGACTGTTTCTCCAGGATTGGATTAATGTCAACTTATTGCATCTAGTGCAAGAACAACATCTGGTGTGGTACTTGATATCTCATGATTGACTCAATTACCTGAGCAAGTGATCTGCCAATCATACACATCCCTCTCCCCTTTAGTCTGTAAGACACCTTTAGAGAGGGTGACTCCATTACCTGCAGGTACACTACCGTGCCAGGAGTCGTCCATCCTAAATACTCTTAGAATGCTGTCAAGTACCCTGATTGGGAAACCACCCAAATCTAGATCTAAAACCATAGATCTAGTAACCAGTATGTCTGATATAAAATCCATTTCCTTTGTGGAGAAACCACTGTGTGACGACCAAAGTATAACCGATTGTAGTATAGGAGTTTCTTTTCCTACTCTGTGTAAGTCATCCAAATACTAGGATATCACACCCTACTACCTTCTCAACAGATCCATCCCCTATTCTGATGAAGTCAAACCCATGACTGTCATGTCAGAAATAGATGATCTATCTCCGCTACAACTGCTTTAGTCTATAAATAGACATAAGCTACCTGTCCACCAATGCTTCCGCTGCTCCCACTGACTACGACAACCCTCTGGCAGAGTCATATAGACGTACACTTCTAAAACTAGTTTAGAACGACGCTATACTCATCCTCCTGCCGGGTCTCGCAGCCTGGAACAACAGCAATGGTAGTTGTGGGTAAACAAGAACTTCTCTGTCACCGTCCTTGAGGCTACCGTAGTACCTCTCGGGTGCCTGAAGTTACCCACCTTATCTGCGGAGTGGCCAATGGAATGTCAAACCAGATTGAATCTTTAGGTTCCTTATCAAATCTTCAGTAATCGTTTGTGGTTCTGGAATCACTTCCAGTTCTACCATACTCCCACTACTGTTTTCTGCAAAAATCCATTTTTAATAAAACTGTGGCGAGTCTAGAACAATATCGCTATTGTTCATCCAGATGGTAGAAAGTCAACCCTCGTCATAGCCTGGGTCAACCCACAAACAGCCATTACAGAGACGTGCCTTGAGTTGTCCAGTGTCTGGTTTTAAGCATAAACCGGACAACTCCCCGTACCTTAACATCGTTAAGATATGAACTGTTCTATATCCAATATAGAAACAGAGGCACTGATTTAATTGAACCAGATTCAAATCATGCAGCTGTCCCCAGCGCATGTCAACTAAATGGAAGGAGGCCGATCAGCGTTACTCAACTTAGGAACACTTCCAATTATGAGTAACCTGAAAGAGAAGCAAGATCTCTTTATCATTACTATCAACTGAATACCATATACAAGTATCTACATCTTCGATCACTTTGAAGAATCCCGATACTTGCTATACCTGGTTCTCTACTCTATTCACATACCTATAACTCCTCAAAACTTAGACCCTGTGTTTCTACGAAACACATGTCTAAGAACTAGAGAAGTTAAAAGTAAACAGAATATAGTATGAGGACCAACCCCTCTGTCCTAATGGATACTGGACAACATACAATACTCTGTATAAGTCCCTTGAGTCTGATAACTCTTTCACTGTGTGTCGTAGGTTGAAAACTGTACTTATGGTTAAGAAGAATTACACCGCTGTTTAATGCTCCTTACCTAACCATCCACTGATACAGGTAAATGTCATAGACATAATTTCAGAAAGGTATATCTCACTCTATGAAAATAGACGTACAGATATATCAATTTGAAATTGGTGCATAACTGCGGATATTCAGAACCAAATATTTGCCGACCGGCAAACAGCCCAGGTGATTTCCTCAAATATCACTGATTACAACAAATCCCGATATAATAAGGATAATCACCCAATTCCCAATAACTTACTCCCACTCATCATCTATAAAACCATACAGATGTGAGAATCGTAACTGGTAAATACATACCCTGGAGTAAGTATCTAATCGGGAAATCAGTTTTCCTTTAACATTACACAGTGAAACTGAAATATTGAAATGTTCCGATGGGGTATTCTGGTATTCCTAGTAATGCCTCTTCCATTATCCAGATTCACAACTGTAACCGTGTAATTCTTTGCCATCTCTCCAAATCCCTTCATATGTCTTTAGTCTCTACCTTCTGCACACCCCTTTATGCCAAATGGTTTTCTTCCTTCCCTACCGTTCGGCACCAGCCTATGGTTTGGAAGAAGACTATCCAATAAGCATAATGGGTGTACTGTCCCAATCCTAGGAACACTCGCAATGAGAGAGGGTGAAGATAAAAGACACCTGAATAAATCTTATTCTTATTTCTCCTGAACCAGAATCCATCCCCGAACTGGAACAAGTTCCTTTCAAGTTCGTATATAACCATACGATGGAGTATCCAAATAAACTGTGGATCTTCGTAGTGATACGGAGTGTCCTGGAGAAATACAAAGGTGATGTGGGAGTGGTAACGAAATATTTGGTTTGGTCGTGAATATCTGTTGCAATTTACTTTGCCCTCTTACTAATCCCTTGCTTTGTCTGAACTTAATACCTTCTGCACACCATCGTTATGCTAATTGGTTTTCTTCATTCCCTACCGGTCGGCACCAGCCTAAGGTTTGGAAGAAGACAATCCAATTTGCGTAATAGGTGTACTACCCCTAAACCAAGGAGTACTCGTAACCTGAGAGAGGGTAAAAGGAAAAGACAACTGAATAATCCTATCCGTTTTCTCCAGAACCGGAAACCATCCTCGAATAAATTCTTTCGAGTTCGTATCTAACCATACGATGGTTTTGTCCAATGGAAGTGGACGTTCGTAGTAATACGGGGTGTCCTGGAGAAAAGGGTAAAAGTAGGAGTGGCAATGAGGTTTGCAACTCTGACAATCCAAAAGCCGGTGTTTAAGAAGGTTCGGTCAACTTGGTCACTGAGTCAAAGTCTTAGGGTCGGGTCAATGGTCGCTGCCAAAGAGAGAGAGAAAAGAAACACTCAGCGTGCACTCTAATCTAGATCAGAATGGTTACCAATTTATCTAATCTGGAATCCTCCCACTGTACCTCAAATTCTCCTCCAAACCTGAAAGAAGAATTAGTCGGGGTCACCCGAGGAGTAAACTAACTCATCAGTGGGAATCGGGATCCAACTCTCATCGCATGATAACGTGACGGAATCCGCTCACGTCATCACACTCCAGAAGGTATGCGCATATCTGGCAAGTTTCAGTTCTTTTGAAACTCCCGATGTGATTTCTGCCCCATGCTCTTATGATCTTGGCGTGAGGTCAAAATATCATAAGTCACATGTCAAGTTCTGCCCGTCATTATCCAGGTTAATTTGAACCCACCCGTACATACCCTTGACGTAGGCCAAAATAGTAGTACGACTGTCCCAAACCAACGCATCTATCTATGCAACAGATAAATAACCGGCAGCTACCAAACATTATGCCTTGGCGTGAGGTCAAAATACATAGCTTGAATACTACTGAATATTTAACTGAAATGACGGAGGGCTACGAATGGTTTCTGGCGAAAACCTTTAACGTAATGAACTTGATATCGTTGAAGGAACGGATAGCTTTTTAAAATATAGTGACGAAAACCGCTGCTAAAGAGGTCACTCCCGGTGAAGGGATCTCGGCTCTTTCCCCGTAGAATGGGGTGCAGGATATTCCAACTGAATACCACGGTGCAAAGCAAAAGTAATCGGCTATAGTGAAGTTAATGCCCTGACGCAAACTTTTTGTCCAAGGGGTCACTCCTGGTGAAGGGATCTCGGCCCTTGCCTCGTCGACTGAGGAGCAGGATATTCCAACTGAATACCACGATGCAAAACAAAAGAGAACGTCCTTGCAATAACAGCTTTTTGAAAAGTGTTCCAACAACATCAGATTAGGTTTGTTTTTAACTTGCATTGATCCGAATCAATGCAGTCCCATCAATTGATCACACCAAAAAGAACGAAAATATACTGATGTACGTATATGCCATCCGCATTCGCCACTGGGTCCCGTCATTACCCGTTAGGTTAGCTAACTAACGACAGAGCGGGGACTGGACTAGCGCGGATGCAAAACATATACAACATCTACTAATATATATACCAATATATTATATTCGCTCAAGGCGTGAATAAAATGCAACATCACAGAAATGTACAGCATCACAGAAACAATACAGATATCTGGGATCCCCGGGTTTCACAGAGCCGCTGAAACCCGACGTTCCCCTGGTCGTGTGGATAGCCTGCGCAATGAAATCCTAGACCCCTACGGGCGCGGCAAGTCACCCGCCAAAACCGGAAGCGAGGCAGCCCCCTTCAGCAACGTGAATGGACCACCCAGCACTTCACGGAATCCGGTAACTTAGGCACCCCTCCTGGGTCAACCTGTACCCCCTACGAGTGCGGCGAATAGCCCGCCAATCCTAGAGCGAAGCCCCCTCCGTCTCAATGCCATGAGATGCGGGCTTGTTGCCCTCCAGAACCCGGCTATCCGTGCACCCCTCCGCGGGGTAATCCTAGTACAGAAAGTAAAATATACATACAACGGGTACATCGACCGCAACCAGGTCGTGCCCCAAAATAATAATACAAACAGGCAGTGACGGCAGTCCACATGTTGGACGCTCGCCCCGCAATATCAAATGTACATAATACAACAGCACACTGTACTAGCATTGCATCCAGGCTATCCCCACGACCGATCCGCAGCATCACAGCAAAAACAAAACATCAACGTGAAAGTCACGTTCGCAAATCCGTCTAACCGGGCTATAGCAGTTAGACCGGATTTACCGATCAAGTGACATTCACGGTCGCAGATATAATGTAAATACTGTGAAAAATGTGTTTAAAATTTTCCGATTGACCAAATATTAACAAGTGGGCCCCCAATCAAAACTGTAGCACTCACAGAAAACCTGGGCCCAATTTTAATATCCCAAAACCCCTGAAATAAGCCCATAAGCCCACTGCAAAAAAATAATCACACGAGCCCACAAACTTGCGGCGGAAGCGCGGCCAGAAGAGGGTTTTGGCCGCCCTTCCGCGGTCGTACGGAGGGATCGTGCTACGAAATTTTTTCAGTGTTCTTATAACTCCCTGCACATCATTCTGAGACCACCTGAAAAATTTTTAGACTCCAAAAAATTTCGACAGAAACTGATGCGAAGGAAATACGGGTTTTGGAACTTTTTGATCGATCGGAAATGCAAACACATTACACAAAGCTAGACTAAGTTAATGGCGAGGCTCTGATACCACTGTAAGTGCACGGCGGCGCCCCGGCCGTCAATCCGACGGCGGAATGCGGAAGCGGTGAATAACTTAAATTTTGCGGACTTAGCAAACCGGCACCACCGCGCACTAAACACCCGGATCGTAACCATTAACAAGTCCTAGCTAACAACAAGAAAGGGAAGAGAGATATACCGACGATCCAAGTCCTCCGGTCTTCTCGTCATCGTCCCGATCTCCTGCGGAATGTCCCGTCTCCTCCTCGTCGCCGGAAGTGCACCACATCGCCTACTTCTTTTACGGGCTCCCACCTCAATGCCGAGGCAACTCGGGCATGAAGCCGGCTACTCGACGTGCCCAAGATTCGCTGTAGAATGTGTAGTGAGCTATTGTCTCTATAGGGGTTGAAGGAGTTGCCAAATGGTGGAGGAAAAAGGAACTTGGAGAGAGGTGGGGAAAAATGTAGCATGCAAAGAATGAGAATCACATTTTTCCCTTCACCAAAAGATAAAAAAAAACCTTTCCTCATAGTGGAGAGAAGAAAAAAATGAGAGACTCTCAAAAAATGGGAGCCAAAAACTCATATCATGCAAGAGAGAGAGAGAGGAATGGTTATGATGCAAAAGGGAATGATCACAACAATAAACCCACACTCAACCAACCTCACCCCTCATCATCATCAACCATCATCAAAACCATGATGATAAAGAAAGTCAAGCAAGTCAATGGATGGTGCACCATCATGAAGACTATCATGATGCTACAAAAAGCAAAGACCCCCTCCACAAATGCCTATTTGCAACAATGCAAATAAACCCTCCTCCACCAATCTTCGGCCAATGAACGGAACAAAGGAAATTGGCCGAAACGGAAAACAAACTGGCAACTCCAGAAAACTGGTCCCGTAATAAATTACAGGAAAACCCCGATACTGTGCATACACACCCGCATCTGTATTTCGACCGAAATACAAATGCAATGAGACAAAATCTACACTGTACTATACTAAGATCCGGCTTAAACCAAAGCCGGCTAGTAATATCTGTTCGATCCTGATCCGTGCAATACCGCACGTATCTGATCGAACCCTGCCATATACCAATACGGCCTATAGTACAAACTGTCCGATCCTGATCCGTGCAATACCGCACGTATCTGATCGGACCTTGCCATATCTCCATACGGCCTCTACAACCTTTCGCCCGAAAGCTGAGTAACTGAATGTGGGGGACTCTAAAGACTCGTCAACACCTTGGTTGTGGATTTAACCACTAGCACGTCAGAGGTATAAGCCAATACGTAACGGGCCACCAGGTACTGACTAAAAGGGACGTCTGTGAGCGAACCCAGTCAGACAACCCTACTGAGCCTGTCAGTGACAATATCCATGCAGTCCGGTCCGTTCGTCTATGAGTATCGCATGGCGGGCCTAGGGGGTTGGTAAAAGTCAGACCCCCAAAAGCGGTACAAGTCGTGTCGGAGTGTAGCCCAGAACACCCTGAGATACTACTGGAATACCTACCAGTAAATCTCCTTGCCTTGGCCAAGGACTTTGTGTAATGGCTCTCCTAGACACAGCATGACCTCACCCCCAATACCGGGAGAGACGAACCCCTGAAGATACGCTCACTGCCTCCATGTGGCTCGGGACTGTACCCAACTAAAACCTGTTTGCACGACTCCTTTGAGCCGTGGTAGGGTAGTAATCAAAGTACAGTGGGAACTCACACGAGACAAATGACGATCCCCAGGTCGATGAACTAACCTGCACACATGTCACCAGGGAACAGCCATCTGACGTCTGGTATATGACCAACTAGCATGTTCCCGGCGAGTCCTGTCCGGTGTACTCATAACCCAATGAGCACCTGTATACATCTTAGGTGATCCAACTGACACCAGTGGCTTGTGAGACCGGCCACCGCCCCTCGTCGGGGTCTCGACTGTATACACTAGTCTACTATGGAGAATCGATGCCCAGTCTCGAAACTCTCACGACTAGGGACCTTTTAAGGATATGCTTATAGACCCCCAGCTCCCACTTATATGATCGCCCTCATACTGCTGGTGGTCAAGCAAGAATCCTAGGGGCTCTATCAACGTGTAATAGCGACGTGTCAGGTCACCTAAAACAGTACACGATGATAAAGGTAAACCAGATAGCATACTATCATCTCGAGTAAGACTGTCCTACCGGGATAGGTCCTCCCTCAATCATTACAATCACGTACCTGTGACCTAATAATTGACTCTGAGGGCACTATCTCCAACAGATATGAGGTCTATAACAGTTTGAGAAACTACTGATAACACTTACCAGTAAATCTCAGCAACCCTGGCCAGGGATTTCCGGTTATAGCCAATCGAACACAGCGCAACATCAACTCCCTATACCGGGAGAGACGAATCCCCTCCTATCGCTCATTGCCTCCATGTGATTCGGGACTGTACCCAAAAGCCACCTTTTTGCACGCCCTCTTGGATGTGGTATGATGGAAATCAAAGCACAGTGGGAATCACACAAGACTCTATGACGATCTCGGGTCAACAGACTACTCTGTACCAGTGTCACCGGAGAATTGCCATCTGACGTGAGGTATAATACCATCTGGGAGTTCTCGGCGAGTCCGTCCAGTGTACCCAGTCTCCACTGAGCACCCGTACACCATCCTTGATGTCAAACACCGATGGATATGGGATCATCCATCGCCCATCATATGGGTCAAGATACGTATACGCTAGTCTACTCTGGTGCATCGATGCCCTGTCTCGATATACCCTCGACTAGGAACAGTTATAGGATGTACTCATCGACTACCGTAGCCCCACTAGTATGATCTCATCATAGTCCCAGTAGTCGAGTACACATCCTAAGGGCTTTATCAATATGTAATATAGAGACAATCAGAGTACATGTTAAGATAAAGTACAACCAGATAGCGTACTATCATGTCGAGCAAGAAAGTCCTCCCTATATATGTCCAAGCATCCATTATAATATACATCGTATGTACAGTAATGGCCTCTAGGGCATACATATAACTAACAATCTCCCACTTGCACTAGGGCCATCTGTTGTGGTATCACATACCCAACAATTAGCTGTGGTTGAAGTATCTCATACTCAACCATCCCGTAAAAGTCTCTATTGGGAAAAAGGCCTTTGTGAGTGGATCCACGCTGTCGTCCTCTGTGTCTACTCTCCTAACCTCGATCTCCCTGGAGATCAACCATCTCCATGATGAGGTGATACTGCCTAAGAATTATATCTGGATTTCTGATGGGACGGTAGTTCCTTGGCTAAAGCCACAACTCCATTGTCACATAATGGTAGGAACGAAGTTCATCTTATGAACTTATATATATCCAGACTGCCTCTTTGGTAGCATCTTTGGTAACGATGTATCTTGCCTTTAATCGTCTAGAATGTCACGGTATCTGGCTTGGAACTCTTCCAACATACCGTCCCTCCACTGAGGGTAAAGACAATGCCTGCGACTGACATTCAGTCGTCCTTATCACCTTGGAACCTTTCAAGTGATTCTCCCCAGGATCGATGGATACCATCTCACTACAACTAGTGAGTATCCTAACATCCAATTAGATCTATCTCATAGATCCAAAACCCAGGATTTAGGAGGTATCACTTTGATCCTATATGGAGAATCCTTGTGATAAGCGGAGATTGACCGAGCGTAGCATAGGAAATTCCTTCCCTATCAAGAGTATGTCATCCAAGTACTCTACGAGGATCACCACCATACTCCCTACTACCTTTTTGTATATACAAGGTTCATCTACCATTTTGATGAAGTCAAACTCTTTGACTACCACATCAAAATAGATGTTCCAACTCCGTGATGCCTGTTTTATCACATAAAACATCTTGCTCTCGTTTCCGCTGCTCCCACTGCCTACGAAGCCCTCTGGCTGTGTACTTATAGACGCTCTTTTCTAAAACATCATTTAGAAAAGCAGTCATGACACCCAACCACCTGATATCGTAGTCATGGTATGTAGCCGTGGCAAGTAGGATCTGGATGGACTTAAGCATAGCTTTGAAAGTCTCAACTTTTCCATGTACACCAAGTAATCTTCTCAAGATATACTCGCTCCTGATGGGGATTTAACCCTTCAGATAAAGCAACCAAAGTCCATACTTTGTTGGTGTATAAGGATTCCATCTCAGATCGATAAGCATCCAGCCATTCTTACAGAGTCCCACTCCTGATGGCCAGCTCGAAACTAGTTGGGTCATCATCTCATGATGCAATCCTCGCTCCCACTGTTATAGAGAAACCGAAGTATCTCTCAGGTGGGTGAGGAACCCTACTAGATCGGCGGAGAGGCTGAGATACGTTGGAAACTATTGAATCTTTTGGTTCTACCAAATCATCAGCTACAGTTTGTATAGCTGGAACCTTTCCAGTTCTACATAACAGACCTTGCCTCGAGCTTGTCCGGATTTTGCTTTTAGACATAGGCTGGACAACCCCAAATCTTAACAAACGTAAGATATGGGCTCTTCCCTTTTCATATCATATATGAAGTGGTAGGCAGCTGATTTGATTTGAACCCTATTCAATAGGTATGCAGCTTCTCAAGTGCATAACTCCCAAAAGGAAATAGGAAACTCAGTAGTACTCATCATAGAGCACACCATATCAAATAGGGTGCTATTGCTCCGCCCCGATATACCAACGTGCTGTGGTGTATACGGAGGAGTAATGCTGAGAGAGAATCTCATTCTCCTTTAGAATAGTCCAGGAATTCCATGCTCAAGTATTCTCCTCCTTGATCTCATCAAAGGACATAATACTTATACCCGTTTTTGGTTCTCTACTTCTAACTTACGTTCTGTGAATATCTCAAAAGGTTCGGACTTGTGTTTCAGCAGGAACATATGTCTGAATCTTGAGAGGTCATCAGAGAATGTAATGAAGTACAAAGAACCGGTCTTCGCATGTGTGGACAGGAGACTTTCATACATCAGCATGTATCAATCCCAAGAGTTCACTAACTCTTTCTCTGTTTCCAATAAACAGAGCTATGGTCATCTTATCTTTGTGACATGACCGGCAAGTTTCATAAGATGTAAATTTAAACAAATTTAAATATGCATCTAAATGTAACTTGGTTAGTCGGGTCGCATTGATATGACCCAGTCTACAATACCTCAAGAAGGATTCGTTCATTTCTGAACTATTCCTCTTATGCGTGTTCTATATACTAAGAACTGTAATTTGATTTAGAACGTCAATGCTTTTAGATAACGTGCCTGAACCGATCAACTCTTGATATAGGAAATGTTCAAAACATTATCCAACAATACAAAATTATATCCTTTCTTTACTAATAAAGAGAATGATATGATGTTGTATATCAGGTTCTGTATCTAATAACATTTGTTCAAAATCAATGTATTCTGGTAATACTGGGTGATAGTGACCAACAGACTTGGCTGCAACACTTGCACCATTTTCTGTCTCATGAAACTTATCACCCGTTCTCAGTTCTCTACCTATCTGTAGCCCATGTAACAGATTACATACGCGGGATCCTGATCCGGTATCTCATACCCAGGATGTAAAGGATACTGAGAAACAGTTCTCTGTAATGAACACACCCGAAGATGATGCATCAACATGCACTTTCTTTGTTAGGGCGGCACGGGAAATCTGGTATTCCCCAATTTCCTGCTCTGTCTTATAACAATTATAAGCTGGAGCGGGACCAACGTTCCCCAGCTCAGTATAACAAGCGGGTTCGGTCAATATATCCGTTTTATTATCTTGATTAAGGCGTGATATAGTCGCTACCTAGAGAGAGAGAGAACAAAACACTCAGTGTATGCTCTTGCAAGATTAGATTGGTTATCTAATATATCTAATCAGGATGTCTCCTACTGTTTTAATCAAATCTTCCTTCAAACCCTAAAAGGAAAGACTAGCCGGGATTAGTTACACGCTACAAGTTCTCCAATCTTTCAGCCAGGCCAGTGTCGGTACTTTGAGGGAGGTCCCCCGTGCTTTCGCACGAACCTAATTAATGTAAACCTCGTTTTCCCAGAGGCATAACCCCGTTAACACCTTTCTAGACACCTACTTGATCGGCTAATTGTAATGTGTAAAACTCTCCCAGGAGTAACTCTTACTCGCAGCGGGTATCGGGATCCAACTATCTCATAGAAGGTATGCAATCTCATTGCAAATTTCAACACTTGAAATTCCCAATAATATTTTACCCCTAGCGTTCTATGACCTTGACGAATGCCAAACAACCCATAGTCCACTAGTCAAGTTCAACCTGTACATTTCTTGATTGAATTAAACCCACCCGCACGACCCTTGACGAATGCCAAACAACGCCGTACGAATACCCTAATCCAATCGCATCGTATGCTAGCAGATAAGCACTAGTTAGCTACCGTACACTACGCCTTGACGAATGCCAAACTACCGCAGCACGAATACTAAGTAGTACTTATCTGAAATGACGGAGGGCTGCGACAGGTTTTTAAGAAAACCTTTTGCGTAATGAACTTGATATCGTTGTATAATAGAGTGATTTTAAAATGGAGTGCTTTTGACGCTTTTCTAGTTTTGCTAAAGGAGTCACTCCCGGTGAAGAGATCGTCGGTCCTTTCCTCGTCGAATGAGGTGCGGGATATATCATATATATCACTGTGCAAAGCAGAAACTATAGAAGCAATCAAAAGACAAACCGAGGGGTGTAGCATTTGCCAGTTATTGCTAAAGGAGTCACTCCCGGTGAAGGGATCTCAGTCCTTTCCTTATCGAATAAGGTGGAGGATGTTCTACAAGGAACACCGCTATGCAAAGCAAGAACTGTAGCTGCCTGTTTTTAATTTAAACAAGTTTCTACAACATCTTAGGTTTCTTTTAGTTTCATTAATCTCATTAATGAAGTCCTATTATATTTTTCTTCACAAGCATCTCTTTAGAAACGAAATCTGCAATATAATATATATCTCATATATATAATATAAACATTCGTCTCAGGCAGTAATATGATCTCATCACAGAACATTGCAGCAAAAGAACATATATGAAATATTGGATATACTAGGACGTCCGTGTTTTCAATACGAGCCTGTATAAAACATGGATTCCACGGTCGCGATGAATAGCCAAACCCACATCCCTAGACCCCTACGAGAGCGGCAAGTAACACTGCCAATTCTAGGGTTAGGAGACCCGGTCCCGACTCCTCGAGATGGTCTTCCACTGTGTTAGTTATATGTATGCCCTAGAGGCCATTACTGTATATAGGATGTATATTGTAGTGGATACTGGGACATATATAGGGAGGTCTTTCTTGCTCGACATGATAGTATGCTATCTGGTTACTCTTTACCTTAACGTGTAGACTAATTGTCTCTCTGTTACATGTTGGTAAAGCCCTTAGGATGTGTACTTGACTACCTAGACTATGATGTGGATCATACTAGTGGGGACATGGTAGTCCATAAGTACATCCTTCAAGGTCCCTAGTCGTGGGTATATCAAGACGGGGCATCGATATACCAGAGTAGACTAGCGTATACCTTCTCGACCCATACAGATGGGCGATGGATGATCCCATATCCATTGGTGTTTGACATCAGAGATGATATACGGGTGCTCAGTGGAGACTGGGTACACTGGACGGACTCGCCGAGAACTCCCAGATGGTATTATACCTTACGTCAGATGGCAGTTCTCTGGTGACACTGGTACAGAGTAGTCTGTTGACCCGAGATCGTCATAGAGTCTTGTGTGGTTCCCACTGTGCTTTGATTTCCACCTTACCACGTCTAAGAGGGCGTGCAAAACGGTGGTTTTTGGGTACAGTCCCGAATCACATGGAGGCAATGAGCGATAGGAGGGGATTCGTCTCTCCCGGTATAGGGAGTTGATGTTGCGCTGTGTTCGATTGGCTATAACCGGAAATCCCTGGCCAGGGTTGCTGAGATTTACTGGTAAGTGTTACCAGTAGTTTCTCGAACTGTTATAGACCTCATATCGACATGACTTATAGAGCTGTTGGGGTCTGACGTTTACCACCCCTAGGCGAGATATGCGACATATCAGACGACAAGACCGGACTGTACAGTAAGTGTTACTGGTTGGATTCACAGGAGTGTGAGCGGGCTTGCTCGTCGATCTTCTGATCGCTCAATACCCGGGTGGCCGTTACGTTTAGCAGACCGCTTGCGGCTTGTGGGTGCTTGATATGATCATCATCTGCTGCCGGCGTATTGACGAGTCTTTAGAGTCCTACACAGAGGTTTCCTGGCTCAAGCGAAACGAAATAGGAGTGCATATGAGATATGTGCAGGACCGAGAATAATGCGTGTATGTGATACCGTATTTCATTCTCGCGATGAATGTATCGATTGGTTATATGCGATATAACCTAGATATCGAATCAAGGATTGATTCGATAAGCCGATACATAGGATACTAGTCGGTTATATACGATATGACCGGATCGTTAAATCAAGTGTTGATTTAATGATTTAATGCATAATTATATATTTGATATATTACTTTGCATTAACTAGTTTTTGTTCACTTTAAATGGATTTTCTCACTTGAAGTTCACAAGTTGTATATTTGATATACTTTTGTGCACTTGGATGTATCATGTTTGATGATACATGTATGCTAGGGTTTGTGTAAAGAATTAAACCTTGGTTAAGTAAATGGTTAGGGTTTTTATTTAGTTATTCATTCATTTATCTTTTAATTGGATTAAAAAAGAAATGGGATAAGAAAACAAAATGGTTGCTTTCATTCTTGAAGCTTGTTGAAGCTTCATGAAGCTTTGACCAAAGTGACCATTTTGTCTTCATCCTTAACCCTAACCATTCATCTAACCTTAGTCAATTCTCTACACCTAACCATGGTTCATATTATGATAAGTATTCATTTTCTTTTGTATTTTAATTAACTTATCATAATATTTTCTTCTTCTTCTTCTTCTTCAAGATGAAGAAGCTTGCAACCATCAATGGTGATTTGATGAAAAGAGTGAGAAATCCAATTCTAAAGTGAACCCACCTCCTATTTCTTTATCCTCTACCTCTTGCCAAGTAGTATAGGGTGTTTTCTTCACAAGTTTCATGACTTGGTGAAGTGGGAGCTTGATCTTGTGATGCCTCGACGTAGATCATCTTCGGCATCGTAGTCGATGACCTAGCCCGCCCATTTCTCCGATGAAGCCGACGCTAGAGCCCGGGATTCGATTTGGACAGCAAGGAGACTTCATCATGGAGCTATGGAGGTGGAGAACCAGATCTACAAAGGTTGTATTTCCGTTCACTTAGTTATGTTGTTAACTAGTTGCTTGTTTCGCCTAAAATTCTAGTTAACGATCCGTATTAGGGTTTCTCGGCACATGTAAAATTTTAAATTGGCATGGTTGATGCCTTGTGAGACCTCATTAGAGTGCCTAGGAACCCTACAGTGGTATCAGAGCCTAGCTAGAGCCTTAGGCGATGCGTAGACGAAGTTTGAAACCCGAACGAACCCGAAACCCTAAAATTTCACGCTCTCTGGACTTTTTTCAAAAACTGGGTTTTTTCCAGATTAAAAATGCTTAAAAAATTCAGCAGGGAATTATAAGAATTACGGTGCAAAATTTGACCAATGATACCTCAAACATGCGGCGGAACCGCGGCAGAAGCCTAGCTTCTGCGGCGGTTCCGCGGCTCTCTGGTGACGTCAGCCCTCCATATTTGCATAGTAATTCCTCTTTCACAGTGCTGAGTTTTATGGGAATTTTTAATATTTATTCAACAGTTGGATTTTCTGGGGTTGTTTTGGGGATTCGATGATTCGATCGGATTATCATATTTTTTCTATGTGGATTCCGGATAATTTTTGAATATGTTAACAAGTTCGACCGGATATAAATACCCAACTTTTCCCCTGCCGGAAAATTCCAAGTGTTGGATTTTTCCGTGGTTTAAAGACGTTCTAAGTAGTGCAAGTAACGTGATGGTCCCTCTAGAAGACAACAAACCTTAACTCGATTATGTGACCGTCTTGAACTGCCCTTTGAACCTTAGGGTTTGGGGCAGTACGGCGTGCCACATGTGAGGCGTTGGCTTGACCCTTCTACGGCTGGACCGTTAGTACTGAGGCACGAAGTGAATGTTTTTAAACTTATTTCATGTGTTGAGCTGTATCGGGAAAACTTGGGTGTTCGACTGTTCGATCGGAAAGTTTAACATTTTCTGTTTATCTGGAATGTGATACAACAGTTGGAATTCACAAGAAGTTATGAGATAACTGAATGAATGTTATAAACATAGCAGTTTAGTCTCACTTGATCGGTTGCCACGGAATTTTGATGTGATCAAAAGTCCGTCGCAATCACGTAGCGTACGCGGATACTCGCCGGGTAAACTTAATAGACAGCCTCACTCCATAGCCCCGACCAAGTGACTGTAGGAGAACCCCGTCGCCGAAAGCATCCGTTCGGGTGCTCGCGACAGCGGTGTTCCGCCTTGGTGCACTTCGTCGACGGCGTCGGGGGTGCGGCCGCCTACTAAAGTTTGCGACGAGCATTCGATCAGGATGTCGGGAATCTTGTTGAATTACCCGACTTGATATTGAAAAGTGTTTTCGATAATAAGACTAAAATGCGGGGTTTATAATTGTTAGGCATGCGATGTCTAAGGAATTCATTTGATTAGGCATGCGATGTCTATGCAGGTTGCGGATTCCAACTGTTGTAGTTTTACACTTTCTTTTCTGTGACCGTAAGTGTAATATGTGATATCGCCGATTTCGTTGCTATATGTCAACGACAATTGGGATGCGCATATTTACTTACGTTGATGACATGTGATGTTATGTGTTGCTGGATATGTTATATTGGATCGTCGTGTTTGAATAGCCGGGGGTTTTTATGTGAGATGAGTGTTTTTCTTTTTCATTCATGTAAAAACTTGTATGTAATATTCTTTTATTGGGGCACTTCCAGGTTGCGGAAGATGTCACCCTTTGTATATTATTTACTTTTCCGCACTAGGATAGACCCAAGGAGGGGAGCACAAGTAACCGGGTTCTAAGGTCCAGTGGGAGACCATCTCGAGGAGTCGAGTCCGGGTCTCCTAACCCTAGAATTGGTAGGGTTGCTTGCCGCTCTCGTAGGGGTCTAGGGGTGTGGGTTTGGCTATTCATCGTGACCGTGGAATCCGTGTTTTATACTGGCTCGTATTGAAAACACGGACGTCCTAGTATATCCAATATTTCATATGATTCTTCTGCTGCGATATCTGTGATGTGATCATGTGATATGTTCTGTGATGGATACAGTATATAGTATATATGATATATTATATAGATGTTTCTTATGTTTTACACCCGCGCTAGCCCTGCCCCGCTCTGCCGTTAGTTACCTAACCTAACGGTGCATGAGGGGACATCGAGGCGAATGCGGATGGCATAAGTGTACATCGTATTTATCTGTGATGTTTAGGTACTTAAATGATGGGACTTCATTAATGTGATTAATGAAATAAAAGAAACCTAAGATGTTGTAGAATCGAATTTCAAAAAATAAAACAGGTAGCTACAGTTCTTGCTTTGCTCAGAGGTATATGTGATATATCCTGCACCTTATTCGATGAGGAAAGGACCGAGATCCCTTCACCGGGAGTGACTCCTTTAGCAATAACTGGCAGATGCTACACACCCGGTTTGTCTTTTGATTGCTTTTAAGAGTTTTTGCTTTGCACAGTGATATATATGATATATCCCGCACCTCATTCGACGAGGAAAGGACTGACGATCCCTTCACCGAGAGTGACTCCTTTAGCAAAACTAGAAAATCCTCAAAAAACACTCCATTTCAAAATCATTTGATTCTACAACGATATCAAGTTCATTACGCAATAGGTTTTCAGAAAAACCTGTCGTAGCCCTCCGTCATTTCAGATAAGTACTAGTTAGTATTCGTGCTACGTTTGTTGACTATGTTAAGGCGTAGTGCGCGGTAGCTAATTAATGCTTATCTGTATAAGCATATGATGCGATTGGATTAGGGTAGTCGTGCGACTTTGTTGACTATGTTAAGGGTCGTGCGGGTGGGTTTAATTTAATCGGAAAATGACGGGTTGAACTTGACTAGCACTTATGATTTGTTGACTATGTTAAGGTCATATAGCTGCTAGGGGCAAAATATTATCGAGAATTTCAAGTGTTGAAATTTGCAATGAGATTGCATACCTTCTATGAGATAGTTGGATCCCGATACCCGCTGCGAGTAAGAGTTACTCCTGGGAGAGTTTTACACATTACAATTAGCCGATCAAGTAGGTGTCTAGAAAGGTGTCAACGAGGTTACGCCTCTGGAAAAACGAGGTTTTCATTAATTAGGTTCGTGCGAAAGCACGGGGCACCTCCCTCAAAGTACCGACACTGGCCTGGCTGAAAGATTGGCGAACTTGTAGTGTGTAATTAATCCCGGCTGGTCTTTCCTTTTAGGGTTTGAAGGAAGATTTGATAAAAAGCAGTGGGAGCCATCCTGATTAGATAAAATAAAACCAATCTGATCTTGCAAGAGCATACGCTGAGTGTTTTCTTCTCTCTCTCTCCAGGTAGCGACCATATCACGCCTTAATCAAGATAATAATACGGAATATTGACCGAACCCGATTGTTATACTGAGCTGGGGAACGTTGGTCCCGCTCCAACTTATAATTGTTATAAGACAGAGCAGGAAATTGGGGAATACCAGATTTCTCGTGCCGCCCAAATGAAGAGAGTGCATGCCGATGCATCATCTTCGGGTGCGTTCATTACAAAGAACTGTTTCTCCATATCCTCTACGTCCTGGGTATGTGATACCAGATCAGGATCCCAGATATGTAATCTGTTACATAGGGCTACAGAAAGGTAGAGAACTGAGAACGGGTGATAAGTTTCATGAGGCAGAAAATGGGGCAAGTGTTGTAGCCAAGTCTGTTGGTCACTGTCACCTTGTATTACAAATACATTGATTCTGAACAAATGCTATTAGATACCGAACCTGATATACAAAATCATATCATTCTCTTATCAGTAAAGAAAGGATATAATTTTGTATTGTTGGATAATGTTTTGAACATTTCCTATATCAAAAGTTGATCGGTTCAGGCACGTTATCTAAAAGCATTGATGTTCTAAATCAAACTACAGTTCTTTAGTATACTGAACACACAAAAGAGGAAGAGTTCAGAAATGAACGAATCCTTCTTGAGGCATTGTAGACTAGGTCATATCAATGCGACCCGACTAGCTGAAGTTACATGAAGATGCATATAAGCTAGAAGTAGAGAACCAATAGAGGGTATAAGTATTATGTCCTTTGATGTGATCGAGGAGGAGAATACTTAAGCACGGAAATCCAGGGCTATTCTAAAAGGAGAATGAGATTCTCTCTCAGCATTACTCCTCCGTATACACCATAGCACGATGGTATATCGGCGCGGAGCAATTGCACCCTATGTGATATGGTGTGCTCTATGATGAGTACTACTGAGTTTCCTATTTCCTTTAGGGAGTAATGTGCTTGAGAAGCTGCATACCTATTGAAAAGGGTTCCAATCAAATAAGTTGCCTACCGCTTCATATGTGATATGGAAAGGGAAGAGCCCATATCTTAAGTTGGTTAAGATTTGGGGTTGTCTGGCCTATGTCTAAGGCAAAATCCGGACAAGTTCAAGGCAGGATCTGTTATGTAGAACTGGAAATGTTCCAGCTATACAAACAACAGCAGATGATTTGAAAAAACCAAAGGATTCAATAGTTACCAACGAACCTCAGCCTCTCCGCCGATCTAGTAGGGTTCCTCACCCACCTGAGAGATACTTTGGTTACTCTATGACAGTGGGAGCGAGGATTGCATCATGAGATGATGACCCAACTAGTTTCGAGCTGGCCATCAGGAGTGAGACTCTGTAAGAATGGCTGGATGCTTAGCGATCTGAGATGGAATCCATGTACACCGAGAAAGTATGGACTTTGGTTGCTATATCTGAAGGGTTAAATCCCCATCAGAAGCAAGTATATCTTGAGAAGATTATTTGGTGTAGATGGAAAAGTTGAGACTTTCAAAGCTAGACTTGTTAAAGGTTTTATTCATCAACCAGGTATGGATAATGATGAAACCTTTTCTAAGTAGCTATGATTAAGTCCATCCAAATCCTACTTGCCACGGCTACATACCATGACTACGATATCTGGCGGTTGGGTGCCATGACTGCTTTTCTAAATGATGTTTTAGAAGAGAACGTCTATAAGTACACAGCCAGAGGGCTTCGTAGACAGTGGGAGTAGCAGAAACGTGCACAAGATGCTTTATAGGTTAAAGCAGGCATCGCGGAGTTGGAACATCTGTTTTGATGTGTTAGTCAAACAGTTTAACATCATCAAAATGGTAGATGAACCTTGTATATACAAAAGGGTAGTAGAGAGTATGGTGATGATCCTCGTAGAGTACGTGGATGACATACTCTTGATAGGGAAGGAGTTTCCTATGCTGCGCTAGGTCAATCTCCGCTTATCACAATGATTCTCCATAAAGGATCAAAGTGATACCTCCTAAATCCTGGGTTTTGGATCTATGAGATAGATTTAATTGGATGTTAGGATTCTCACTAGTTGTAGTGAGATGGTATCAATCGATCCTGGGGAGAATCACTGGAAGGGTTCCAGAGTGATAATTGTTAGTGTATATGCCCTAGAGGCCATTACTGTATCATACTAGTTTGTATATTACTTGATGGAAGCTTGGGATATTCACAGTTGTATATACAATCTTGCTCGAAATGGTAGTATGCTACTTGGTTTGACTCTGCTTTAATATGTGCATGTGTTTCTTTTATCATATTGCTGATATACATATTAGTAGAGCCCTTAGGATCTTTGCTTGATTACCAGCGTTGTGATGGCACTCGCACTCGTGGGAGCTGGGTGATCTATAAGCACATCCTTATACAGGTCCCTAGTCGTTGAACTATCGAAACAGGGCATCGATACTCCGGAGTAGACTAGCGTATGTGCTTCTCATCCCAGCGTGGGAGACGGTCTGTCCCACAGCCGTCAGTACGTCGTACTTAAGATAGTATGCGGGTGTTCGTTAGGTTACGAGTACACTGGACAGGACTCGTCGGGAACTGTTGGTTGGTATTATACCTATCGTCAGTTATCAGTTCCCAGGTGACATGAGTACAGCTTAGTCCGTTGACTTGACACTGTCACTTCGCCTCGAGTGTGTTCCCACTGCACTTTGATTACTACCCTACCATGGCTCAAAGGAGTCGTGCAAACAGGTAGTTTTTGGGTGCAGTCCCGAAGCACTTGGAGGCAGTGACGGTTAGACAGGATTCGTCTCTCCCGGTATTGGGGGTTGACATCGCGCTGTGTCCAGGAGAGCCATTACACGAGTAGTCCCTGGCCAGGGCAAGCGAGATATACTGGTAGGTTTCCAGTGTTATCTCAGGGTGTTCTGGGCTACACTCCGACACGACTTGTACCGCTATTAGGGGACTGACGTTCACCGCCTCCCTAGGCCCGCCATGCGATGTATCAGACGAACAGACCGGACTGTACGGAGATTGTCACATACAGGCTCAGTAGGAGTTCGGATGGGGTTCACCTCGTCAGTCTTCTTATCGACATCTACCTAGGGACCGTTACGTACAGCTAGTGCCGCTTGCGGTCTGTGGTTAAACCCACTGCCAGCGTAGTGTCGAGTCTTTAGAGTCCCACACAGAGAGCTATTCGCCTTTAGGCAAAATGAGTAGAGGTCGCATGGTTTTGCGACAGGGTTCGTTCACATTCACGCACTTGTGCACGTTTGCTGTCCGGACAGTTTATACTAGCGGGCTTTGGTTTAAGCCGGATCCTAGTATATGATTTGAGATTGGTTTTTCTCAGAGTATTCGTGTTCCTCGGATCACGAATGCGGGTGCGTATGCACAGTTGCTTGAGATTGAGGGAGAGGACCTTGATTAGGGTTAATGGATATTGTCATTTTATTAACCCTAATGTTTATGTGTGTATTATTGTTAATTAATAATTAGTTTAATAATTGTCCATGGTTATGGTTGTTGACCATTTGACTTCTTTGACTTGTTGACCTAGGTTGACACTTTGACCATCGTCATTTCTTTTGGAAGATGCTTTTTGATCTTTGCAAATTGAAATGATAATGGTCATGTCATGATTAACCATGACAATTATCTAGCTAATTATTCAATTAAAATAATTCACACATATTAGTGAGAATGGCTCAATTATTTCCCAATTTCTATCATATCCTTTCTCTCTCTCTCTTGTTCTTCCTCTCCCTCAAGCTCTCTCCCTCTCATGTGTTGAGAAACACTTGAGCTTGAGAAAAACCCTCTCTTGATCTTCTCTACTCTCATCTAGGGTTAAAGGTCTAGCACTTCTTGAACCCTAGTTACTTCTAGCTTAGAGTTGAAGCCAAAGGTTGAGGCTTTCGGGTGGATCTTTCTTCGGCGTGAGAAGACGAGCAAGGTGACCTCCTTCCACTACTCCAAGGAGCAAGGAGAGAAGGACTAAGAGACCAAAGGTATAACTTTTCTACCGCTTGGCTACTTTCAAGTTAGCTTTAGCAAGTTTTTGTTTAGTAAAGATCCTTAAAGCATAGTCCATGTTGCCTATAGTTGATAAAAATCCGATTTTTATTATGTTTTCCGCCTCCCCGTAAGCACCGGGGTGGGCAACGTGGACTTACAGTGGTATCAGAGCCTAACTAAACATAAACTAGCTAGGTAGTAAAGTGTAACGAAGTTCGAAACCGAAAAATCCAAAAACCGAGTTTTCAAAAACCCTAGTTTCTGTTAAAAAAATTTCTGGTCAAAACAAAATTTGTCATACACCAAAAATCATCTCAGGGTTTTTTAAAGATAACCACAAAACCCGGTCCAGTGAGTCGACTAAACCGCCGCCGTTTAGACTCCTCACTGGGTCGAGTTTGGTGCAGTGTATCTCTGGCTTGGTTTTAGGATTTTTAAGATATGTTGTATGTGCCCAGATTTTCCAGAATAGAAATTTATTTTTGGGGGCCTATAAATCCGTATTTTTTCCGAACTTCACTACACTTTGACTATGATGGTTATATCTGTGATGTTTGTATGTATTGAACGTCGGCTAATCGCTATATGTCGATTAGTCGGGGTTATACATATCTGTGATCTGTGTTTGATATTGGTTTGTGTATATGAATGGGTTGGATCGTCGCGGGTGAATAGCCGGGGTGGATGTGAGATGAGTGTTGCTTTTCTTTCATTCATTTGTAATATGTAAATTGATGTAATATTATTATTTGTTTGGCCGCACAACCGGGTCGGGGTTGTAGCCGTCATTGTATAATTCTTTTTACTGTTTTTGCTCCTAGGATAGACCCATGGAGGGGGTGCACAAACTACCGGGTGTCTCGAAGTGCCGAGTGGCCTACTCATGGTGGTGAGGGAGGTTGCTTCGCTTCGGGTACTTGGCGGGTAGTTTGCCGCACCCGTAGGGGTCATGGGTGGGGTATTTGGCTATTCACCGCGACCGTGTAATCCGCTTTTCGTTGCAGGCTCGAACGGATTGCGGGTTCCTAGTATATCCAATGTATTCATCTGTGATCCGTAATGTCTATCATTGCTATATATTTATATATAATAACTATTTAGGCGTTGCTTATGTTTTACAGCCGCGCTAGCCCAGCCCCCGCTCTGTCGTTAGTTAAGTAACCTAACGGGTGATGACGGGGCCCCGTGGCGAATGCGAATGGCATAAGCGTACGTCATATTTTGGTTGTTTTCTGCAATGGTAGGATTAAATGATGGGACGTATTAAAAGAACTAATGCAAGAAAATAAACCAAGTAAAAGTCGATTGGAACACTTTGAAAGTCACTCGGTTCTTTTCAAAACCAAACTTTTAAACGCGGAGCTTGAACCACTCCTTTTAAAAGCTATCTAGTTCCATCGATTATATCAAGTTCACTACATTCACGGTTTCGCCAAAACCATCCGTAGCCCTCCATCATTTCAGTTAAATATTCGGTAGTATTCAAGCTATGTATTTTGACCTCACGCCAAGGCATAGTGATTGGTAGCTGCCGGATATTTATCTGTTGCATAGATAGAATGCGTTGGTTTGAGACAGTCGTACTGCCATTTTGGCCTACGTCAAGGGTAGGTACGGGTGGGTTCAAATTAACCAGGATAATGATGGAAAGAACTTGACATGTGACTTATGACATTTTGACCTCACGCCAAGGTCATAAGAGCATGGGGCAAAAATCCACATCGGGAGTTTCATAAGTACTGAAACTTGCTAGCGCTGCATACCATTTGGAGCGTGATAATTCTGGTAGGATTCCTTCGGTTTTATCACGCGATAATATTTGGATCCCGATCCTACTGTGAGTATATGCTACTCCTCGGGAAAACTCTCACTTAACGATCAATGCTATAAACTTAGTAGGTGTCTAGAAAGGTGTTAGCGGGGCTACGCCCACAGGGAAAAGAGGTTACTTAATTAAGGAACTTCGCGAAAGCGTTGGAAAAGCTCCCTCGAAGTACCGACACTGGCCTGGCTGAACGGTTAAGCAAGTATTGTACGGTGAGAGTGATCCTGACTAATCCTTTCTTTACGGTTTGAGAAGGGATTCGAGAGACAGTGGGAGCCATCCAGTTTAGACAAACTAAAAACCACTCTAAACTTGCAAGAGCATCATGCTAAAGTGTTTCTTTTCTCTCTCCTAATTGCAGCGACCATTCTACATGACCGGACTTAAGTTATTATTAGATAAAAACATATTGACAGGGCCAAACTACAAAGATTGGCTCAGGAATGTCAAGATGGCAATCACTTACGACAAGCTGGGGTATCTCCTTACCACTAAAGCTCCCCCTGTCCCAGGTCCCAAAACCAGTGTCGTAGATAGGGAAATCTACAAGACCTGGGAAATAGATTGCGCGAAGGCCAAATGCCTCGTACTTGCCTCGATGGATAACGAACATCAGAGAAGGCACGAGAATATGGACCTAAAGTCCATATTTCTTCATACAAAAGAACTGTATGGAGAGCAGTCTCGTATCGCAAGATACGAAGTGTCGAAGAAGTTGTTTTCGGCAAGGTTGGCCGTCGGATCATCGGTAGCGGAACACGTGCTTAAGATGATTGGCTACATTGAGGAGCTCGCGGACCTTGGGACCACGTTGGAGAATGAACTCTATACTGATTTGATTCTCCAGTCCCTTCCTTCCACTTACGCCCAGTTTATTCTTAACTTCAACATGCAAGGAAAGGAGGTTGAACTTTCCGAGCTTCTGAACATGTTGAGGAGTGCAGAGGGCACCCTACAGAAGGGTAGGGAGACATCCACTTTGTTTGTAGGAAGATCTTCCTCTTTTAGGTCCAGGGCGAAAGCCAAGGGCAAGAAGAAGAAAGCCCCCGCCAAACCAAAAGGCGGTGTCGGTAAAGTGGATACGAAGGGAAAAGGAAAAGCAACAAAGATAGCGGGGAAGCTAGTGGGGAAGGAAGAATGCTTCTATTGTCACAAAAGTGGTCACTGGAAACAGGATTGCAAGGCTTGGAAGGCCAGAACACAGGATTTGAAGCGAGTTGCAGCTTCCGCTTCAGGTGTGTATGTTATTGAAAACTGTCTATCAATAAACTCTACATCCTGGGTATTGGATACCGGATCAGGATCTCATATCTGTAATTCTTTGCAGGCATTGAGAAAGCGTAGAGTTTTGAAGACAGGTGACATGACCCTCAGAGTTGCGAACGGTGCTAGCATGGATGCTGAGGCCGTGGGGGACTATCACCTGGGATTGTCGGATGGACATTTTTTGGTTTTGCGTAGTTGTTATTATGTACCAAATGCAACCTGTAATATCATTTCTGTATCTTTATTGTCTAAAGAAGGTTATGAATTTGCATTTGTAAGTAATGTAGTGAACATTCACCTTAATCAAGTTTTGATTGGGTCAGGTACATTGAACAACGGTATATACGTATTAAACCAGCAACAGATTTTCAATGTCCAGAATACACACAAAAGAAAGTCTCTAGAAATCGATAAAACTTTCTTATGGCATTGTAGACTGGGTCACATCAATGAGAGAAGGTTGACTAAGTTACATGCAGAAGGATATTTGGATTTATTCGAATATCAATCGTATGCCACTTGTCAATCCTGTCTCAAAGGAAAGATGACAAAGACTCCGTTTACTGGACACGGAGAAAGAGCGAGCGAGCTCTTGGGACTCGTACACAGCGACGTGTGCGGTCCAATGTCTACACATGCGCAAAGCGGTTATTCTTACTTCATTACTTTTACGGATGATTTCTCAAGGTTCGGACATGTCTTCTTAATGAAGCATAAATCCGAAGCTTTTGATAAGTTCCAGGAATATAAGAATGAAGTAGAAAAACAAACAGGCAAAAGTATCAAGACACTGAGATCTGATCGAGGTGGTGAATACTTAAGTGCCGAGTTCCTGGGTTACTTAAAAGAGAATGGAATTCTCTCTCAGCTTACTCCTCCATACACTCCGCAACATAATGGTGTATCGGAGAGACGGAACCGAACCCTATTGGATATGGTACGGTCCATGATGAGTAACGCTGAGTTGCCGCGATCGTTCTGGGGATATGCGCTAGAAACAGCTGCATACCTTTTGAACCGTGTTCCCACTAAGACTGTGCCCACCACACCATATGAGTTATGGAGTGGGAAGAAAACCTATCTTCAATACTTGAAGATTTGGGGATGTCCAGCTTATGTCAAAAAGCAGCATGCGGACAAACTAGAGGCACGCTCAGTACTGTGCAAGTTTGTGGGATACCCAAAGAACTCCAGGGGGTATCTTTTCTATTACGCAGAGGAACAAAAAGTCCTAGTTTCTCGTAATGCCCATTTTCTAGAACACCAGTTCTTAGAAAAAGAAATAAGTGGGAGCGCAATAGAACTGGAAGAAATTCCAGAACCACAAGCTATTACTGAAAGCTTAGTAGAGCCAGAGGGTTCGAAAGATCAAGACATTCCCACGCCACTCCGCAGGAGTAGTAGGCAGTCTCATCCGCCCGAGAGATACTACGGTTTTCTCATTGACGGGGATAGAGAGGATTGCATCATAGACCTTGATGAGCCTACTAGCTTCCAGCAAGCCATTCAGAGCGTCGACTCGGTAAAATGGCTGGATGCAATGCGGACCGAAATGGAGTCCATGTACACCAACAAAGTATGGATGTTGGACATTGCTCCAGATGGGGTAAAACCCGTAGGATGCAAGTGGATCTTCAAAAGGAAGATTGGTGTAGATGGACAGGTTGAGACCTATAAAGCTAGACTGGTAGCAAAGGGTTTTCGTCAACGACCTGGTTTGGACTATGACGAAACCTTTTCTCCAGTAGCTATGCTGAAATCCATTCGGATCCTTCTTGCCATTGCTGCCTTCCACGATTATGAGATTTGGCAGATGGACGTAAAGACAGCTTTTCTAAATGGACATTTAGAGGAGTGTGTCTATATGGATTAGCCAGAGGGTTTCATTCAGAGTGGGAGCAGCGGAAAGGTGTGCAAGTTGCTTAAGTCCATTTATGGACTGAAGCAAGCATCGCGGAGTTGGAACATCTGTTTTGATGAGACGGTCAAGGAATTTGGCTTTATCAAAAATCCAGATGAACCATGCATATATTGTAGATTTGTAGCGAGAACTGTAGTATTCCTCGTTTTATATGTGAATGACATTCTCTTAATAGGAAATGACATTCCTATGCTACAATCTGTCAAGGGGTTCTTGTCACACAGGTTCTCCATGAAAGACCTGGGTGATGCCTCATACATTCTGGGTATCCGGATCTACCGTGACAGATCCAAAAGGATATTAGGACTTTCGCAGTCCAGGTACATCGACACCATACTGAAGAGATTCAGTATGGAAGATTCCAAGCGCGGTAATCTACCGGCTTGTCATGGGATCACCCTCTCCAAAGAGATGTCTCCCAAGACTGATTTGGAGAGGGATCGCATGTCTATTATACCCTACGCTTCTGCGGTAGGCTCTATTATGTATGCGATGTTGTGTACCAGACCGGATGTGGCTTATGCACTGAGTGTGGTAAGCAGGTATCAATCAAACCCTGGGGAGAAACATTGGATAGCAGTAAAGAACATTCTCAAGTACCTGAGAAGGACTAAGGAGATGTTCTTGGTGTATGGCGGAAAAGACCTGCAGATTGAGGCCTTTGCTGACTCCAGCTTCCAGAGTGACAAGGATGATTCCAAGTCCATGTCGGGTTTTGTCTTTACCCTCAATGGAGGGGCGGTGTGTTGGAAGAGCTCCAAACAGGAAACCGTTGCTGACTCGACTATGGAAGCGGAATACATCGCTGCATCTGATGCCGCAAAAGAAGCTGTCTGGATGAGGAAGTTCTTGAAAGAACTTCAGGTGGTTCCGTCCATTGTTGACCCAATACCTCTGTCTTGCGACAACAACGGGGCTATAGCTTTAGCGAAGGAACCCAGGTCCTATCAGAAATCCAGACACATCTTAAGGCGGTATCACCTGATCAGGGAGATCGTGGATCGCCAGGAGATCGAGGTCTGGAGAGTTGCATCAGAGGATAACACTGCAGATCCATTCACCTAGGCCTTGCCCCAGACTCAGTTCGAGCGGCTGATCGAGATGATAGGTCTTCGATACGCCAGTATATGGCCTTAGTGTAAGTGGGAGATTGTTAGTGTATATGCCCTAGAGGCCATTACTGTATCATACTAGTTTGTATATTACTTGATGGAAGCTTGGGATATTCACAGTTGTATATACAATCTTGCTCGAAATGGTAGTATGCTACTTGGTTTGTTTCTGCTTTAATATGTGCATGTGTTTCTTTTAGCATATTGCTGATATACATATTAGTAGAGCCCTTAGGATCTTTGCTTGATTACCAGCGTTGTGATGGCACTCGCACTCGTGGGAGCTGGGTGATCTATAAGCACATCCTTATACAGGTCCCTAGTCGTTGGACTATCGAGACAGGGCATCGATACTCCGGAGTAGACTAGCGTATGCGCTTCTCTTCCCAGCGTGGGAGACGGTCTGTCCCACAGCCGTCAGTACGTCGTACTTGAGATAGTATGCGGGTGCTCGTTAGGTTATGAGTACTGTAAGTGCACGGCGGCGCCCCGGCCGTCAATCCGACGGCCAAAAGCGGAAGCGGTGATAAACTTTAAATTTTCTTAAACTGGCAAACCGCCGCCACCGCGCACTAAACACCCGGATCGAACCATTAACTAGTCCTAGCTAACTACAAGAAAGGGAATAGAGATATACCGACGATCCAAGTCCTCCGGTCTTCTCGTCATGGTCCCGATCTCCTGCGGAAAATCCTGCCTCCTCCTCGTCGCCGGAAGTGCACCACATCGCCTACTTTGTTTACGGGCTCCCACCTCAATGCCGAGGCAACTCGGGCACGAAGCCGGCTACTCGACGTGCCCAAGCTTCGCTGTAGAATATGCAGTCCTCAAGTCTCATTTGGGGTTTTGGAGCTTTGCCATTTTTGGTGGAGGAAAAACAACTTGGAGAGAGGTGAGAAAAATGTAGCATACAAAAAGAATGAATGTATCATATTTTCTCCACTAATCAAAAATGAATCCCCTTCCATTCCCCTCCTAGGAATGGCCGGCCCCCCACCTCACAAGTGTGATTGGAGAGAGAAAGAGAAAGGTCAAGGGGGAGTGGTGGAACCATCATACAAGGGAGTGTCAAGTTATGATGTGAAGAAATGATAGCTAGGAAAGTCCAACACTCAAAACAACCATCAACATAACCAAAGTCAATCCATCATGAGAAGGAGAAGTCAATGATGGTGCTCATCATGAAAACCATCATGATACAAAAATAAGCAAAGAACCCCTCCACAAATGCCTATTTGCAACAATGCAAATAAACCCTCCTCCACCAAACTTCGGCCAATGAACGGAACAAAGGAAATCGGCCGAAACGGAAAGCAAACCGGCAACTCCAGAAAACTGGTCCCGTAATAAATTACAGGAAAACCCCGATACTGTGCATACACACCCGCATCTGTATTTTGACCGAAATACAAATGCAATGAGACAAAGTCTACACTGTACTATACTAGGATCCGGCTTAAACAAAAGCCGGCTAGTAATATCTGTTCGATCCTGATCCGTGCAATACCGCACATATCTGATCGAACCCTGCCATATAACTATACGGCCTATAGTACAAACTGTCCGATCCTGATCCGTGCAATACCGCACGTATCTGATCGGACCTTGCCATATCTCCATACGGCCTCTACAACCTTTCGCCCGAAAGCTGAGTAACTGAATGCGGGGGACTCTAAAGACTCATCAACACCTTGGTTGTGGATTTAACCACTAGCACGTTAGAGGTATTAGCCAATACATAACGGGCTACCAGGTATTGACTAAAAGGGACGTCCGTGAGCGAACTCAGCCTGACACCCTACTGAGCCTGTCAGTGACAATATCCGTGCAGTCCGGTCCGTTCGTCTATGAGTATCGCATGGCGGGCCTAGGGGGTTGGTAAAAGTCAGACCCCCAAAAGCGGTACAAGTCGTGTCGGAGTGTAGCCCAGAACACCCTGAGATACTACTGGAATACCTACAAGTAAATCTCCTTGCCTTAGCCAAGGACTTTGTGTAATGGCTCTCCTAGACACAGCACGACCTCACCCCCAATACCGGGAGAGACGAACCCCTGAAGATACGCTCACTGCCTCCATGTGGCTCGGGACTGTACCCAACTAAAACCTGTTTGCACGACTCCTTTGAGCCGTGGTAGGGTAGTAATCAAAGTACAGTGGGAACTCACACGAGACAAATGACGATCCCCAGGTCGATGAACTAACCTGCACACATGTCACCAGGGAACTGCCATCTGACGTCTGGTATATGACCAACTAGCATGTTCCCGGCGAGTCCTGTCCGGTGTACTCATAACCCAATGAGCACCTGTATACATCTTAGGTGATCCAACTGACACCAGTGGCTTGTGAGACCGGCCACCGCCCCTCGTCGGGGTCTCGACTGTATACACTAGTCTACTAATGGAGTATCGATGCCCAGTCTCGAAACTCCCACGACTAGGGACCTTTTAAGGATAAGCTTATAGACCCCCAGCTCCCACTTATATGATCGCCCTCATACTGCTGGTGGTCAAGCAAGAATCCTAGGGGCTCTATCAACATGTAATAGCGACGTGTCAGGTCACCTAAAGCAGTACACGATGATAAAGGTAAACCAGATAGCATACTATCATCTCGAGTAAGACTGTCCTACCGGGATAGGTCCTCCCTCAATCATTACAATCACGTACCTGTGACCTAATAATTGACTCTGAGGGCACTATCTCCAACAATCTCCCACTTGCACTCAAGGCTAATTATTGCGATGTCGCATACTCACAGCCCGTGTGATACCGAACATCCAACTCCTCTACTAGTCAGTCTCACAAAGCTCGTTTGCGGAACTATTGCGTTCGAGGAATAGCCTCAGTGAGTGGATCCGCTTTGTTGTTTCTTTCTATGTCTCTCTATATCTCAAGTTCGCGGAGAAAACCATCTCCCGAAAAGAGCAATACCTGTCTTAGAATGTGCTTGGATGTCTGATGGGACATAGCTCATAAATGAACTCCAAATCCAAACTTCTTAGACTGTATCGTCAACTGAACTTAATCAGTATCCTGCGCCATGCCTCCCTCAGTATTGCCTTGGACCACCTGTCCAAAATACTGCCCCTCGTCAGAAGGAAAAACTATAGCTCTGACAACCTCCTTGTCGTCCATGTCACCTTGGAAGCCTGGAATGATAACTGTCTCCCGAATGAGGCTGTCGTTATCATATTCCTAGAACATGCACTTATGTTCTCAAACTGCTTCCGACTGCTTCTCCAGGATTGGATTAATGTCAACTTATTGCATCTAGTACAAGAACAACATCTGGTGTGGTACTTGACATCTCATGATTGACTCAATTGCCTGAGCAAGTGATCTGCCAATCATGCACGTCCCTCTCCCCTTTAGTCTGTAAGACACCTTTAGAGAGGGTGACTCCATTACCTGCAGGCACACTACCGTGCCAGGAGTCGTCCATTCTAAATACTCTTAGAATGCTGTCAAAGTACCCTGATTGGGAAACCACCCAAATCTAGATCTAAAACCATAGATCTGGTAACCAGTATGTCTGATATAATACCCAATTCCTATGTGGAGAAACTACTGTGTGACGACCAAAGTATGACCGATCGTAGTATAGGAGTTTCTTTTCCTATTCTGTGTATGTCATCCAAATACCAGGATATCACACCCTACTACCTTCTCAACAGATCCATCCCCTATTCTGATGAAGTCAAACCCATGACTGTCACGTCAGAAATAGATGATCTATCTCCGCTACATCTGCTTTAGTCTATAAATAGACATAAGCTACCTGTCCACCAATGCTTCCGCTGCTCCCACTGACTAGGACAACCCTCTGGCAGAGTCATATACACGTGCACTTCTAAAACTAGTTTAGAACGACGCTATACTCATCCTCCCGCCGGGTCTCGCAGCCTGGAACAACAGCAATGGTAATTGTGGGTAAACAAGAACTTCCCTGTCACCGTCCTTGAGGCTACCGGAGCACCTCTCGGGTGCCTGAAGTTACCCACCTTATCTGCGGAGTGGCCAATGGAATGTCAATCCAGATTGAAACTTTAGGTTCCTTATCAAATCTTCAGTAATCGTTTGTGGTTCTGGAATCACTTCCAGTTCTACCATACTCCCACTACTGTTTTCTGAAAAAATCCATTTTTAATAAAACTGTGGCGAGTCAAGAACAATATCGCTATTGTTCATCCAGATGGTAGAAAGTCAACCCTCGTCATAGCCTGGGTCAACCCACAAACAGCCATTACAGAAACGTGCCTTGAGTTGTCCAGTGTCTGGTTTTAATCATAAACCGGACAACTCCCCGTACCTTAACATCGTTAAGATATGAACTGTTCTATATCCAATATAGAAACAGAGGCACTGATTTAATTGAACCAGATTCAAATCATGCAGCTGTCCCCGGCGCATGTCAACTAAATGGAAGGAGGCCGATCAGCGTTACTCAACTTAGGAATACTTCCAATTATGAGTAACCAGAAAGAGAAGCAAGATCTCTTTATCATTACTATCAACTGAATACCACACACAAGTATCTACATCTTCGATCTCTTTGAAGAATCCCGATACTTGCTATACCTGGTTCTCTACTCTATTCAAATACCTATAACTTCTCCAAATTCGGACCCTGTGTTTCCACGAAACACCTGTCTAAAAACTAGAGAAGTCATAAGTAAACCGAATATAGTATGAGGACCACCCCTCTGTCCTGATGGACCCTGGACAACATACAATACTCTGTATAAGTCCCTTGAGTCTGATAACTCATTCACTGTGTGTCGTAGGTTGAAAACTGTACTTATGGTTAAGAAGAATTACACCGCTGTTCAATGCTCCTTACCTAACCATCCACTGATATAGGTAAATGTCGTAGACATAATTTCAAAAAGGTATATCTCACTCTATGAAAATAGACGTACAGATATATCAATTTGAAATTGGTGCATAACAGCGGATATTCAAAACCAAATATTTGCCACCCGGCAAACAGCCCAGGTGATTTCCTCAAATATCACCGATTACAACGAATCCCGATATAATGAGGATAATCACCTAATTCCCAATAACTTACTCCCACTCATCATCTGTAAAACCATACAGATGTGAGAATCGTACCTGGTAAATACATACCCTGGAGTAAGTATCTAATCGGGAAAACAGTTTTCCTTTAACATTACACAGTGAAACTGAAACATTGAAATGTTCCGATGGGGTATTCTGGTATTCCTAGTAATGCCTCTTCCAGATTCACGACTGTAACCGTATAGTTCTTTGCCACCTCTCCAAATCCCTTCATATGTCTTTAGTCTTTACCTTCTGTACACCCCTTTAGGCCAAATGGTTTTCTTCATTCCCTACCGTTCGGCACCAGCCTATGGTTTGGAAGAAGACTATCCAATAAGCATAATGGGTGTAATGTCCCAATCCTAGGAACACTCGCAATGCGAGAGAAGGTGAAGATAAAAGACACCTGAATAAATCTTATTCCTATTTCTCCTGAACCAGAATCCATCCCCGAACTGGAACAAGTTCCTTTCGAGTTCGTATATAACCATACGATGGAGTATCCAAATAAACTGTGGATCTTCGTAATGATACGGAGTGTCCTGGAGAAATACAAAGGTGATGTGGGAGTGGTAACGAAATACCTGGTTTGGTCGTGAATATCTGTTGCAATTTACTTTGCCCTCTTACTAATCCCTTGCTTTGTCTTAACTTAATACCTTCTGCACACCATCGTTATGCTAATTGGTTTTCTTTATTCCCCACCGGTCGGCACCAGCCTAAGGTTTGGAAGAAGACAATCCAATTTGCGTAATAGGTGTACTACCCCTAAACCAAGGAGTACTCGTAACCTGAGAGAGGGTAAAAGGAAAAGACAACTGAATAATCCTATCCGTTTTCTCCAGAACCGGAAACCATCCTCGAATAAATTCTTTCGAGTTCGTATCTAACCATACGATGGTTTTGTCCAATGGAAGTGGACGTTCGTAGTAATACGGGGTGTCCTGGAGAAAAGGGTAAAAGTAGGAGTGGCAATGAGGTTTGCAACTCTGACAATCCAAAAGCCGGTGTTTAAGAAGGTTCGGTCAACTTGGTCACTGAGTCAAAGTCTTAGGGTCGGGTCAAATGGTCGCTGCCAGAGAGAGAGAGAAAAGAAACACTCAGCGTGCACTCTAACCTAGATCAGAATGGTTACCAATTTATCTAATCTGGAATCCTCCCACTGTACCTCAAATTCTCCTCCAAACCTGAAAGAAGAATTAGTCGGGGTCACCCGAGGAGTAAACTAACTCATCAGTGGGAATCGGGATCCAACTATCATCGCATGATAACGTGACGGAATCCGCTCACGGTATCACACTCCAGAAGGTATGCGCATATCTTGCAAGTTTCAGTTCTTTTGAAACTCCCGATGTGATTTCTGCCCCATGCTCTTATGACCTTGGCGTGAGGTCAAAATATCATAAGTCACATGTCAAGTTCTGCCCGTCATTATCCAGGTTAATTTGAACCCACCCGTACATACCCTTGACGTAGGCCAAAATAGTAGTACGACTGTCCCAAACCAACGCATCTATCTATGCAACAGATAAATAACCGGCAGCTACCAAACACTATGCCTTGGCGTGAGGTCAAAATACATAGCTTGAATACTACCGAATATTTAACTGAAATGACGGAGGGCTACGAATGGTTTCTGGCGAAAACCTTTAACGTAATGAACTTGATATCGTCGAAGGAACGGATAGCTTTTTTAAAAATATAGTGACGAAAACCGTTGCTAAAGAGGTCACTCCCTGTGAAGGGATCTCGGCTCTTTCCCCGTAGAATGGGGTGCAGGATATTCCAAATGAATACCGCGATGCAAAGCAAAAGTAATCGGCTATAGTGAAGTTAATGCCCTGACGCAAACTTCTGTCCAAGGGTCACTCCCGGTGAAGGGATCTCGGCCCTTGCCTCGTCGACTGAGGAGCGGGATATTCCAACTGAATACCACTGTGCAAAACAAAAGAGAACGTCCTTGCAATAACAGCTTTTTGAAAAAGTGTTCCAACAACATCAGATTAGGTTTGTTTTTAAACTTGCATTGATCCGAATCAATGCAGTCCCATCAGTTGATCACACCAAAAAGAACGAAAATATACTGATGTACGTATATGCCATCCGCATTCGCCACTGGGTCCCGTCATTACCCGTTAGGTTAGCTAACTAACGACAGAGCGGGGACTGGACTAGCGCGGATGCAAAACATATACAACATCTACTAATATATATACCAATATATTATATTCGCTCAAGGCGTGAATAAAATGCAACATCACAGAAATGTACAGCATCACAGAACAATACAGATATCTGGAAACCCCGGGTTTCACAGAGCCGCTACTGAAACCCGACGTTCCCCTGGTCGTGTGGATAGCCTGTGCAATGTAATCCTAGACCCCTACGGGCGCGGCAAGTCACCCGCCAAAACCTGAAGCGAGGCAGCCCCCTTCAGCACCGTGAATGGACCACCCAGCACTTCATGGAATCCAGTAACTTGGGCACCCCTCCTGGGTCAACCTGTACCCCCTACGAGTGCGGCGAATAGCCCGCCAATTCTAGAGTGAAGCCCCCTCCGTCTCAATGCCATGAGATGCGGGCTTGTTGCCCTCCAGAACCCGGCTATTCGTGCACCCCTCCGCGGGGCAATCCTAGTACAGAAAGTAAAATATACATACAACGGGTACATCGACCGCAACCAGGTCGTGCCCCAAAATAAATAATACAAACAGGCAGTGACGGCAGTCCACATGTCGGACGCTCGTCCCGCAATATCAAATGTACATAATACAACAAAACTGTACTACCACTGCAACCAGGCTATCCCCCACGACCGATCCGCAACAACACAGTACAATCACAGAACATCAACGTGAAAGTCACGTTCGCAAATCCGTCTAACCGGGCTATAGCAGTTAGACGGGATTTACCGATCAAGTGACATTCACGGTCGCAGATATAATGTAAATACTGTGAAAAATGTGTTTAAAATATCCGACCGATCAAATTATAACAAGTGGGCCCAAAAACAATACTGTAGCAGTTCAGGAAATTATGGGCCCAAAATTAATGTTCCAGAAACCCAAATTTAACCCCAGAGGCCCACTGGAAAATTTCCACACACTGATCAATGACTACGGCGGCGGAACAGCGGCACTAAGTGGGTACATGCCGCGTTTCTGCGCTCCAATTGGAGAATCAGTGTCTCGAATTTTTCCACTGGTCTTAGATCTTCAAGAACAGTACTTTTATGGAACCTGAAAAAATTTTGGACTTAAAAAATTTTCGACAGAAAACTGTCGTGGGTGTATTTGGGTTTTCGGACATTTCGATCGATCGGAACAGAAAAACACATTACACAAAGCTAGACTAAGTTAATGGGGAGGCTCTGATACCACTGTAAGTGCACGGCGGCGCCCCGGCCGTCAATCCGACGGCCAAAAGCGGAAGCGGTGATAAACTTTAAATTTTCTTAAACTGGCAAACCGCCGCCACCGCGCACTAAACACCCGGATCGAACCATTAACTAGTCCTAGCTAACTACAAGAAAGGGAATAGAGATATACCGACGATCCAAGTCCTCCGGTCTTCTCGTCATGGTCCCGATCTCCTGCGGAAAATCCTGCCTCCTCCTCGTCGCCGGAAGTGCACCACATCGCCTACTTTGTTTACGGGCTCCCACCTCAATGCCGAGGCAACTCGGGCATGAAGCCGGCTACTCGACGTGCCCAAGCTTCGCTGTAGAATATGCAGTCCTCAAGTCTCATTTGGGGTTTTGGAGCTTTGCCATTTTTGGTGGAGGAAAAACAACTTGGAGAGAGGTAAGAAAAATGTAGCATACAAAAAGAATGAATGTATCATATTTTCTCCACTAATCAAAAATGAATCCCCTTCCATTCCCCTCCTAGGAATGGCCGGCCCCCCACCTCACAAGTGTGATTGGAGAGAGAAAGAGAAAGGTCAAGGGGGAGTGGTGGAACCATCATACAAGGGAGTGTCAAGTTATGATGTGAAGAAATGATAGCTAGGAAAGTCCAACACTCAAAACAACCATCAACATAACCAAAGTCAATCCATCATGAGAAGGAGAAGTCAATGATGGTGCTCATCATGAAAACCATCATGATACAAAAATAAGCAAAGAACCCCTCCACAAATGCCTATTTGCAACAATGCAAATAAACCCTCCTCCACCAAACTTCGGCCAATGAACGGAACAAAGGAAATCGGCCGAAACGGAAAGCAAACTGGCAACTCCAGAAAACTGGTCCCGTAATAAATTACAGGAAAACCCCGATACTGTGCATACACACCCGCATCTGTATTTCGACCGAAATATAAATGCAATGAGACAAAGTCTACACTGTACTATACTAGGATTCGGCTTAAACCAAAGCCGGCTAGTAATATCTGTTCGATCCTGATCCGTGCAATACCGCACGTATCTGATCGAACCCTGCATATAACCATACGGCCTATAGTACAAACTGTCCGATCCTGATCCGTGCAATACCGCACGTATCTGATCGGACCTTGCCATATCTCCATACGGCCTCTACAACCTTTCGCCCGAAAGCTGAGTAACTGAATGCGGGGGACTCTAAAGACTCATCAACACCTTGGTTGTGGATTTAACCACTAGCACGTTAGAGGTATTAGCCAATACATAACGGGCTACCAGGTATTGACTAAAAGGGACGTCCGTGAGCGAACTCAGCCTGACACCCTACTGAGCCTGTCAGTGACAATATCCGTGCAGTCCGGTCCGTTCGTCTATGAGTATCGCATGGCGGGCCTAGGGGGTTGGTAAAAGTCAGACCCCCAAAAGCGGTACAAGTCGTGTCGGAGTGTAGCCCAGAACACCCTGAGATACTACTGGAATACCTACAAGTAAATCTCTTTGCCTTGGCCAAGGACTTTATGTAATGGCTCTCCTAGACACAGAACGACCTCACCCCCAATACCGGGAGAGACGAACCCCTGAAGATACGCTCACTGCCTCCATGTGGCTCGGGACTGTACCCAACTAAAACCTGTTTGCACGACTCCTTTGAGCCGTGGTAGGGTAGTAATCAAAGTACAGTGGGAACTCACACGAGACAAATGACGATCCCCAGGTCGATGAACTAACCTGCACACATGTCACCAGGGAACTGCCATCTGACGTCTGGTATATGACCAACTAGCATGTTCCCGGCGAGTCCTGTCCGGTGTACTCATAACCCAATGAGCACCTGTATACATCTTAGGTGATCCAACTGACACCAGTGGCTTGTGAGACCGGCCACCTCCCCTCGTCGGGGTCTCGACTGTATACACTAGTCTACTAATGGAGTATCGATGCCCAGTCTCGAAACTCCCATGACTAGGGACCTTTTAAGGATAAGCTTATAGACCCCCAGCTCCCACTTATATGATCGCCCTCATACTGCTGGTGGTCAAGCAAGAATCCTAGGGGCTCTATCAACATGTAATAGCGACGTGTCAGGTCACCTAAAGCAGTACACGATGATAAGGGTAAACCAGATAGCATACTATCATCTCGAGTAAGACTGTCCTACCGGGATAGGTCCTCCCTCAATCATTACAATCACGTACCTGTGACCTAATAATTGACTCTGAGGGCACTATCTCCAACAAGTACACTGGACAGGACTCGTCGGGAACTGTTGGTTGGTATTATACCTATCGTCAGTTATCAGTTCCCAGGTGACATGAGTACAGCTTAGTCCGTTGACTTGACACTGTCACTTCGCCTCGAGTGTGTTCCCACTGCACTTTGATTACTACCCTACCACGGCTCAAAGGAGTCGTGTAAACAGGTAGTTTTTGGGTGCAGTCCCGAAGCACTTGGAGGCAGTGACGGTTAGACAGGATTCATCTCTCCCGGTATTGGGGGTTGACATCGCGCTGTGTCCAGGAGAGCCATTACACGAGTAGTCCCTGGCCAGGGCAAGCGAGATATACTGGTAGGTTTCCAGTGTTATCTCAGGGTGTTCTGGGCTACACTCCGACATGACTTGTACCGCTATTAGGGGACTGACGTTCACCGCCCCCCTAGGCCCGCCATGCGATTTATCAGACGAACTGACCGGACTGTACGGAGATTGTCACATACAGGCTCAGTAGGAGTTCGGATGGGGTTCACCTCGTCAGTCTTCTTTTCGACATCTACCTGGGGAACGTTACGTACAGCTAGTGCCGCTTGCGGTCTGTGGTTAAACCCACTGCCAGCGTAGTGTCGAGTCTTTAGAGTCCCACACAGAGAGCTATTCGCCTTTAGGCAAAATGAGTAGAGGTCGCATGTTTTTGCGACAGGGTTCGTTCACATTCGCGCACTTGTGCACGTTTGCTGTCCGGACAGTTTATACTAGCGGGCTTTGGTTTAAGCCGGATCCTAGTATATGATTTGAGATTGGTTTTTCTCAGAGTATTCGTGTTCCTCGGATCACGAATGCGGGTGCGTATGCACAGTTGCTTGAGATTGAGGGAGAGGACCTTGATTAGGGTTAATGGCTATTGTCATTTTATTAACCCTAATGTTTATGTGTGTATTATTGTTAATTAATAATTAGTTTAATAATTGTCCATGGTTATGGTTGTTGACCATTTGACTTCTTTGACTTGTTGACCTAGGTTGACACTTTGACCATCATCATTTCTTTTGGAAGATGCTTTTTGATCTTTGCAAATTGAAATGATAATGGTCATGATTAACCATGACAATTATCTAGCTAATTATTCAATTAAAATAATTCACACATATTAGTGAGAATGGCTCAATTATTTCTCAATTTCTATCATATCCTTTCTCTCTCTTGTTCTTCCTCTCCCTCAAGCTCTCTCCCTCTCATGTGTTGAGAAACACTTGAGCTTGAGAAAAACCCTCTCTTGATCTTCTCTACTCTCATCTAGGGTTAAAGGACTAGCACTTCTTGAACCCTAGTTACTTCTAGCTTGGAGTTGAAGCCAAAGGTCAAGGCTTTCGGGTGGATCTTTCTTCGGCGTGAGAAGACGAGCAAGGTGACCTCCTTCCACTACTCCAAGGAGCAAGGAGAGAAGGACTAAGAGACCAAAGGTATAACTTTTCTACCGCTTGGCTACTTTCAAGTTAGCTTTAGCAAGTTTTTGTTTAGTAAAGATCCTTAAAGCATAGTCCATGTTGCCTATAGTTGATAAAAATCCGATTTTTATTATGTTTTCCGCCTCCCCGTAAGCACCGGGGTGGGCAACGTGGACTTACAGTAATGACGACTGAAAGTCAGTCACAGGCATTGTCTTTACCCTCAGTAAAGGGACGGTATGTTGGAAGAGTTCCAAGCTAGATACCGTGGCTAACTAGACGATAAAGGCAGGATACATCGCTACTTAAGATACTACCAAAGAGGATGTTTGGGTGTATATTGGTTCATGAGATGAACTACGTTCCAACCATTGTGAGACAATGGAGTTGTGGCTTATGCCAAGGAACGCCGGTCCCATCAGTGATCCAGACATATTCTAAGGCAGTGTCACCTGATCATGGAGATGGTTGATCTCCAGGGTGATCGAGGTTAGGAGAGTAGACTAAGAGGATAAACATGGCGGATCCACTCAGAAAGGCCTTTTCCCAGAGAGAGACTTTTATGGGATGGTTGAGTATGAGATACTACAACCACTGCTATCAGATGGCCCGAGTGCAAGTTGGAGATTATTAGTTATATGTATGCCCTAGAGGCCATTACTGTACATAGGATGTATATTGTAGTGGATGCTGGGACATATATAGGGAGGACTTTCTTGCTCAACATGATAGTATGCTATCTGGTTACTCTTTACCTTAACGTGTACACTAATTGTCTCTCTGTTACATGTTGGTAAAGCCCTTAGGATGTGTACTTGACTACCTGGACTATGATGCGGATCATACTAGTGGGGACATGGTAGTCCATAAGTACATCCTTCAAGGTCCCTAGTCGTGGGTATATTGAGACGGGGCATCGATATACCAGAGTAGACTAGCGTATACCTTCTCAACCCATACAGATGGGCGATGGATGATCCCATATCCATTGGTGTTTGACATCAGAGATGATATACGGGTGCTCAGTGGAGACTGGGTACACTGGACGGACTCGCCGAGAACTCCCAGATGGTATTATACCTTACGTCAGATGGCAGTTCTCTGGTGACACTGGTACAGAGTAGTCTGTTGACCCGAGATCGTCAGAGAGTCTTGTGTGGTTCCCACTGTGCTTTGATTTCCACCTTACCACGTCCAAGAGGGCGTGCAAAACGGTGGTTTTTGGGTACAGTCCCGAATCACATGGAGGCAATGAGCGATAAGAGGGGATTCGTCTCTCCCGGTATAGGGAGTTGATGTTGCGCTGTGTTCGATTGGCTATAACCGGAAATCCCTGGCCAGGGTTGCTGAGATTTACTGGTAAGTGTTACCAGTAGTTTCTCGAACTGTTATAGACCTCATATCGACACGACTTATCGAGCTGTTGGGGTCTGACGTTTACCACCCCTAGGCGAGATATGCGACATATCAGACGACAAGACCGGACTGTACGGTAAGTGTTACTGGTTGGATTCACAGGAGTGTGAGCGGGCTTGCTCGTCGATCTTCTGATCGCTCAATACCCGGGTGGCCGTTACGTTTAGCAGACCGCTTGCGGCTTGTGGGTGCTTGATATGATCATCATCTGCTGCCGGCGTATTGACGAGTCTTTAGAGTCCTACACAGAGGTTTCCTGGTTCAAGCGAAACGAAATAGGAGCGCATATGAGATATGTGCAGGACCGAGAATAATGCGTGTATATGATACCGTATTTCATTCTCGCGATGAATGTATCAATTGGTTATATGCGATATAACCTAGATATCGAATCAAGGATTGATTCGATAAGCCGATACATAGGATACTAGTCGGTTATATGCGATATGACCGGATCGTTAAATCAAGTGTTGATTTAATGATTTAATGCATAATTATATATTTGATATATTACTTTGCATTAACTAGTTTTTGTTCAATTTAAATGGATTTTCTCACTTGAAGTTCACAAGTTGTATATGTGATATACTTTTGTGCACTTGGATGTATCATGTTTGATGATACATGTATGCTAGGGTTTGTGTAAAGAATTAAACCTTGGTTAAGTAAATGGTTAGGGTTTTTATTTAGTTATTCATTCATTTATCTTTTAATTGGATTAAAAAAGTAATGGGATAAGAAAACAAAATGGTTGCTTTCATTCTTGAAGCTTGTTGAAGCTTCATGAAGCTTTGACCAAAGTGACCATTTTGTCTTCATCCTTAACCCTAACCATTCATCTAACCTTAGTCAATTCTCTACACCTAACCATGGTTCATATTATGATAAGTATTCATTTTCTTTTGTATTTTAATTAACTTATCATAATATTTTCTTCTTCTTCTTCTTCTTCTTCTTCAAGATGAAGAAGCTTGCAACCATCAATGGTGATTTGATGAAAAGAGTGAGAAATCCAATTCTAAAGTGAACCCACCTCCTATTTCTTCATCCTCTACCTCTTGCCAAGTAGTATAGGGTGTTTTCTTCACAAGTTTCGTGACTTGGTGAAGTGGGAGCTTGATCTTGTGATGCCTCGACGTAGATCATCTTCGGCATCGTGGTCGATGACCTAGCCCGCCCATTTCTCCGATGAAGCCGATGCTAGAGCCCGGATTCGATTTGGACAGCAAAGAGACTTCATCATGGAGCTATGGAGGTGGAGAACCAGATCTACAAAGGTTTTATTTCCGTTCACTTAGTTATGTTGTTAACTAGTTGCTTGTTTCGCCTAAAATTCTAGTTAACGATCCGTATTAGGGTTTCTCGGCACATGTAAAATTTTAAATTGGCATGGTTGATGCCTTGTGAGACCTCATTAGAGTGCCTAGGAACCCTACACACTGGATCCTAGAACCCGGTTACTTGTGCTCCCCGCCTTGGGTCTACCTAATGCGGAAAAGTAAATAATATACAACGGTGACATCTTCCGCAACCTGGAACCTGCCCCAATAAAAGAATATTACATACAAATGAATTTTACATGAATGAAAAAGAAAAAAAACCTCTCATCTCATATAAAAACCCCGGCTATTCAAACGCGATGATCCAATATAACATATCACAGCAACACATAATATCTCATATCATCAACGTAAGCAAGTATGCGTATCCCGATTGTCGTTGATGTATAGCAACGTAGCCGGCGATACACCACATACTACGCTTACGGTCACAGAAAAGAAAGTGTAAAACTACAACAGTTGGAATCCGCAACCTCCTTAGACATCGCATGCCTAACCAAATGAATTCCTTAGACATCACATGCCTAACAATTATAAACCCCGCATTTTAGTCTCATTATCGAAAACTCTTTTCAATATCAAGTCGGGCAATTCAACAAGATTCCCGACATTCTGATCGAATGCTCGTCGCAAACTTTAGTAGACGGCCGCACCCCCGGATGCCGTCGACAAAGTGCACTAAGGCGGAACACCGCTGCCGCAAGCACCCGAACGGATGCTTTTGGCGACGGGGTTCTCCTACAGTCACTTGGTCGGGGCTATGGGACGTAGCTGTCTATTAAGTTTACCCGGCGAGTATCCGCGTACGCTACGTGATTGCGACGGACTTTTGATCACATTAAAATTCCGTGGCAACCGATCTTCTGAGACTAAATTGCTATGTTTATAATATTCAAATCAGTTATCTCATAACTTTTTGTGGATTCCAAATATTGTATCACATTCCAGATAAATAGACAATGTTAAACTTTCCGATCGAATAATCAAACACCCAAGATTTCCCCAATATATCTCAACACTTGAAAACAGTTTAAAAACATCCATCACATGCCACAGTACCAATGGTCCAGCCGTAGAAGGGTCAAGCCAACGCCTCACATGTGGCACGCCGTACTGCCCCAAACCCTAAGGTTCAAAAGGCAGTTCAATACGGTCACATAATCGAGTTAAGGTTTGTTGTCTTCTAGAGGGTCCACCGCGTTACTTGCACGACTTAGAACGTTCTTAAACACGAGAAAAAATCCAACTTTTGAAAAATTTTCCGACTGGGGAAAAAGTGAGTTATTGATATCCGTTCGAACTTTTTAACAGTTTCTAAAAATTATCCGGACAAACTAAACAAAGTTAAATTATCTGATCGAATCAACGATTCCCCAATACAACCCTTAAAAACTCAACACTTGAGTGGAATTAAAATATTCCCAGAAAAAATTAACAATAAAGGGCCTAAAAATAATTACATGAAATTTCAGGGACTAAGTCCAAATTTTGGCCGCGGAACCGCCGCAAAACCCATGGTTTCGCCGCGGTTCCGCGGTCAAATTTTCGAGTTAGAGGTCCGTACTTCACAGTAATTCTTAGTTTTTCCTGATTAATTTTCTGAGAATTTTTAATTCAGAAAAAACCACATTTTTGAAAAATGTACAGAGAGGGTTCCGTGTCGGGGTTTCGGCGTTCGATCGGACTTTAAATTTCGTCTAGACTTCGCCTAAAGCTCTAGCTTGGCTCTGATACCACTGTAGGGTTGCTAGGCATGCGCACAAGGGTCTACGAGGTATCAACCATGCCCGATTAAAAATTTAGCCGTGCCGAACAACCCGAATACGGATCTTTAAACTAGAGATTAGGCGAAAACTAACATGTGCTAAACACTTTAACACTAAGTGAGAGGGATTACAACCTTTGTAGATCCGGTCCTTCACTTCATAACCTCCGTGTTGTGGTCCCTTCGCTGCGATCATCGGGTTCCGGACTCTCGAGAGGTTCCACGAAGAGAAAGATGCAGTCTTGCTTCCGATCTTCGATACAAAGATGATCTACCTTGAAGTTTCATTAACACAAGCTAACACTCACTAAAATTGAGTGAACACTCTCATCTAAAGGGCAAGGGAAGATGAGGATGATGAAGTAGGATTTTTTCTCTCTTTATTTATCTTTTTCTCACATTTATTCATCACTTGGAAAAAGCTAGTAAGCTTTTTCCATGAAGAAAGAAGAAGGAAGAAGATGAACAATGATCATAGAATTCCTTTTGTGATGAATAGAAAGAATTAATATGATAAATAATGCAACCATGGTCAACTAACATTTGTAGAGATTGAACTAGGGTTAAGGGGTGTGGTTGGGTTAAGAAATATCATGCAAAAATATCTTTTCCAAAACAAAAAAGAAAACCATCTAGAAACATCTAGAAAGATTTAACCCTAATCAAACCCTAACCATGTTTAATCTCTACTAAACATGTTGCAATAGTAATCATATCATGTTACAATATTATATATCACATATATAATATTTATCGTAACAAAATAAAATAATACATTTAACATATATCGCATATATATCAATGTATTACCCGAGTGAGAAAAAGAATCTTTTAGTGAGCAAATATTAGTTAATGTAATTTAATATATCATATATATTATTGTTAGTTATGTATATGCCCTAGAGGCCATTGTTGTACATATGATGTATATTATAATGGATGCTTGGATATATATAGAGATGACTTTCTTGCTCGTCATGATAGTATGCTATTTGGTTTCACTTTATCTTAACATGTTGACTTGTATTGGTTTACTGTTTTTCTCTCACATGTTGATAAAGCCCTTAGGATATGTACTCGACTACTGGGACTATGATGAGATCATACTAGTGGGGCCTTGGTAGTCGATGAGTACATCCTATAACTGTTCCTAGTCGAGGGTATATCGAGACAGGGCATCGATACACCAGAGTAGACTAGCGTATACGCATCATGACCCATATGATGGGCGATGGATGATCCTACATCCATCGGTGTTTGACACCAGAGATGGTGTACGGGTGCTCAGTGGAGACTGGGTACACTGGACGGACTCGCCGAGAACTCCCAGATGGTGATATACCACACGTCAGATGGCAGTTCTCCGGTGACACTGGTACAGGGTAGTCTGTAGACCCGAGATCGTCATAGAGTCTTGTGTGATTCCCACTGTGTTTTGATTTCCACCTTACCACGTCCAAGAGGGCGTGCAAAACGGTGGCTTTTGGGTACAGTCCCGAATCACATGGAGGCAATGAGCGATAGGAGGGGATTCGTCTCTCCCGGTATAGGGAGTTGATGTTGTGCTGTGTTCGATTGGCTATAACTGGAAGTCCCTGGCCAGGGCTGATATAGAGATTTACTGGTAAGTGTTACTAGTAGTTTCTCGACCCGTTATGAGCCACACATCGACACGACTTATCGGTTACTGGGGTCTGACGTATACCACCCCTAGACTTGATATGCGACATATCAGACGAACAGACCGGACTGTACAGGAGTGTTACTGATTGGATTCACAGGAGAACGCACAGGCTAGCTTGTTGATCTTCTGATCACTCAATACCTGGGTGGCTGTTACGTTTAGCTGACCGCTTGCAGCTTGTGGGTGTTTGATATGATCATCACCTGCTACCGGCGTATTGACGATTCTTTAGAGTCCTACACAGAGGTTTCTTGGCTCAGGCGAAACGGAGTAGAGGCACATATGTGATATGTGCAAGACCGATAATAATGCGATATGAGATACCGTATTATATTCTCGCCATATTTAGATATGAACCGGGTCATCGGATCAAGTGTTGATTCGATGAATCGGTACATGATATATTAGTCGGTAATATTCGATATAGCCGGATCGTCGGATCAAGTGTTGATTCGATGATTTAATGTATAATAATATATATGATATATTGTATTACATTATCTAATATTGGCTCGCTTTATTATTTCATTTTCTCACTGGATGATACATTGATATATATGCGATATATGTTAATTGTATTATTTTCTTTTGTTGCAAATATATATAATATATATGTGATATATATTATTGTGACATGATATGATTAATTGTTAAACATGTTTAAGGATGATTAACTGAGGTTAGGGTTTGATTAGGGTTAGTTGCTTCATGCACCTTCTAGAAGCTTTATCTTTTATCATGGTTAAGATATTTTTTGATGACACATTGCTAACCAAACCAAACCCTAACTCTAGTTGTTTCTCTACACATTTTTAGCCACTCATCCTTGACCATGGTTTATATATCAATCATATACATTTCTTTCTATTCATCACAAAAGGATTTTATCATTATGATTTTCCATTATCATCTTCTTCTCTCTTGAAAAAGCTCACTAGAAATTCTTTATGTGATGAATAAATATGAGAAAATGATTTAAAAAGAAGCATAAATACTACTCTCTCATCCTCATTTCATCTGCCCATGAGATTAGTGTGTTCATCTCTTTAGAGTGAGAAAGCTTGAGTCTTTGCAATTTCGACGTAAATCATCGGAGATTTGGAACACTTGAAGCTAGCATGGATCGTTCGAGTCGTGGAACCTCTCATGAGTCCGGGAGATCGTGGATCGCGGCAAATGGAATTCTACTCGGAGCTTGTGAAGAGAAGGAGCGGACTACAAAGGTTGTAATCCCTCACACTTAGATAAAAGTTATCATCTTGCATGTTTAACCCTAATAATCTAGCAAAGATCCCGGCTTTGGGTTGTTCGGCACGTCTAAATTTTTATCCGGGCATGTTTGATGCCTTATAAACCTTTACAAGAGTGCCTAGGAACCCTTCAGTGGTATCAGAGCCTAGCTAGAGCATTAGGCGACGTGTTTACGAAGTTAAAACTCCGATCGAACCCGAACCGACGAATTTAACCCCCTCTCTGGAAATTTTTCAAAAACTGGGATTTTTCTGAATTAAAAATACGTAAAAAAATTAGCAGGGAATTCTAAGAATTACCATGAAACGCGGGCCCACAATTCCTCTAAACGGCGGCGGAACCGCGGCGAAAACATGCTTTTCGCGGCGGTTCCGCGGCGGAATTATGGATTGGTGACACGTGTTTTTCATGGTAATATCCGTAGGTGCTTGTTGATACTTCTGGGTATTTTTAATCTGTTTCAAGTGTTGAATATTCAGGGGTTTGTTTTGTAATAGTAGATTCGATCGGAATATTTAAATTCGTATTTCTTTCCGGATATTTAAAAACTGTTAAACTAGTTGAACGGATATCATTAACCCACTTTTTCCCGGCACGTAAAACTTTCAAGTGTTGAATTTTTATCGGGTTTAAATCTTTCGGAAAAATTGTACAAGTTAAGCGGTGGACCCTCTAGAAGACAACAAACCTTAACTCGATTATGTGACCGTCTTGAACTGCCTTTTGAACCTTCGGGTTTGGGGCAGTACGGCGTGCCACATGTGAGGCGTTGGCTTGACCCTTCTACGGCTGGATCACTGGTACTTTGACATATTCTGGGATTATTTGAACTCCGCTCAAGAGTTGAGCACTTTGGGAAATCTTGAGTGTTTGATTATCTGTTCGGAAAGTTTAATACTGTCTATTTATCTGGAATGTGATACAATATGTGGAATTTATAGAGTTAGGCATGAAATGCGAAGTATGTGATATTTCGGATTTACGATGTCTAAAGTGATTGTGGATTCCAAATGTTGTAGTTTTACACTTTCTTTTCTGTGACCGTAAGTGTAATATGTGATATCGCCAGTTTCGTTGCTATATGTCAACGACAATTGGGATGCGCATATTTACTTACGTTGATGATATGTGATATTATGTGTTGCTGTGATATGTTATATTGGATCGTCTTGTTCTGAATAGCCGGGGGTTTTATGTGAGATGAGGGTTTTTATTTTCATTCATGTAAAATTCATTTGTAATGTAATATTCTTTTATTTGGGGCACTTCCAGGTTGAAGTTGATGTCACCAGTGTATATTATTTACTTTTCCGCATTAGGTAGACCCAAGGAGGGGAGCACAAGTAACCGGGTTCTAGGGTCCAGTGGGAGGCCATCTCGAGGAGTCGAGACCGGGTCTCCTAACCCTAGAATTGGCAGTGTTACTTGCCGCTCTCGTAGGGGTCTTGGGATGTGGGTTTGGCTATTCGTCGCGACCGTGGAATCCGTGTTTTATACGTATTAAAAACACAGACGTCCTAGTATATCCAATATTTCATATATGTTCTTCTGCTGCAATGTTCTGTGATGAGATCATATTACTGCCTGAGACGAATGCTTATACTATATATATATGCTGATATATAAATATTACTGCTTTCGTTTCTTCTGTGATGCTTAGGAAGCATAAGCTGATGGGATTTTATTAATGAGATTAATAAAAGGAAAAGAAACCTAAAGATGTTGTAGAATCAAAACTTTATAAAAGGGGTAGCTACAGTTTTGCTTTGCACAGTGATATATATGATATATCCTGCACCTTATTCGATGGGGAAAGAGCCGAGATCCCTTCACCGGGAGAGACCTCTTTAGCGAAACTGGCAGATGCTACAAAACGCGGTTTGTCTTTTGAATGCTTTTAGTGTTTTGCTTTGCACAGCGGTATATATGATATATCCTGCACCTTATTCGATGAGGAAAGGGCCGACGATCCCTTCACCGAGAGTGACCCCTTTAGCGAAACTAAGAAAAAGCCTCAAAAACACTCCTTTTCAAAAACTACATGATTCTACGACGATATCAAAGTTCACTACGCTCAGGGTTTTCTGAAAAACCTGACATAGCCCTCCGTTATTTCAGATAAGTCCTATTTAGTATTCGTGCTACGTTTGTTGACCTCCGTCAAGGCGTAGTGTACGGTAGCTGACTAGTTTTTTATCTGCTTATGCATTTGATGCAGATTGGATTAAGATAGTCGTACGGCCTTTGTTGACCACCGTCAAGGGTCGTGCGGGTGGGTTTAATTCAATCAAGAAATGACGGGTTGAACTTGACTAGTAGCCTATGGTTTGTTGACCTCCGTCAAGGTCATAGGACACTAGGGGCAAAATATTATCGAGAATTTCAAGTGTTGAAATTTGCAATGAGATTGCATACCTTCTATGAGATAGTTGGATCCCGATACCCACTGCGAGTAAGTGTTACTCCTGGGAGAGTTTTACACAGGACAATTAGCCGATCAAGTAGGTGTCTAGAAAAGTGTTAACGGGGTTACGCCTCTGGGAAAACGAGGTTTACTATAATTAGGTCCGTGCGAAAGCACGGGGAACCTCCGTCAAAGTACCGACACTGATCTGGCTGAAAGATTGACGAAATTGTAGGGTGTAATTAATCCCGACTAATCTTACCTTTTAGGGTTTGAAGGTAGATTTGATAAAAACAGTGGGAGACATCCTGATTAGATAAGATATTAACCAATCTAATCTTGCAAGAGCATACGCTAAAGTGTTTTCTTCTCTCTCTCTCCAGGTAGCGACCATGTCAGGCCATAATCAAGATAATAATATGGATGTATTGACTGAACCCGATTATTATACAGTGCAGGGGAACGTTGGACCCGTTCTTTCTTATAAGAGTTATAAGACCGAACAGGAAACAGGAGAATATCTGGATTCTCACGCCGCCCAAAAGAACATGCATGTTGATGCATCTTCTTCGGGTGTGTTAGTTATTGAGAACTGTTTCTCAGTTCACCCTACGTCCTGGGTATTAGATACCGGATCAGGATCCCATATATGTAAATTGTTACATGGGCTACGTAAAGGTAGAGAACTGGGAAAAGGTGATCATTCCGTTCAAGTAGGGAACGGTGCAAGTATTGTAGCCAAAGCAGTTGGCGAATATCACCTTGTATTGCCGAGTCGTAATACACTGATTCTAAATGAGTGCTATTATACACCGAACATGATGTGCAATATTATATCAGGTTCTTTATTAAGTAAAGAAGGATATAATTTTGTAGTAAAGAATAATGTTATGAACATATTCCTAGATCAAAAGTTGATTGCATCAGGCTCGTTACATAATGGCATATTCATTCTGAATCAGAATACAGCCCTGAATATACAAAACACACACAAGAGGAAAAGTTCAGATATGAACGAATCCTACTTGTGGCATTGTAGATTTGGTCATATCAATGCGACACGACTGGCTAAGTTACATAAGGATGGTTATTTGAATCCGTTCGAATTATCATCTTATGATACTTGCCATTCATGTCTCAAAGGAAAAATGACCAAAGCTCCGTTTAGTGGACACGGAGAAAGAGTTACTGAACTCTTAGGACTAATACATAGTGATGTATGTGGTCCCATGTCTACACATGCCAAGAACGGTTCTTCCTACTTCATTACATTCACTGACGATCTCTCTAGATACGGACATGTGTTTCTGATGAAACACAAGTCTGAAGCTTTTGAGAAATTCAGAGAATATAAGCACGAAGTAGAGAACCAAACAGGCAAAAGTATTAAGATTCTTCGATCTGATCGAGGAGGTGAATACTTAAGCAATGAGTTCCTAGATTATCTAAAAGAGAATGGGATTCTCTCTCAGCTTACTCCTCCTTATACACCACAGCACAACGGTGTATCGGAACGAAGGAATCGCACCCTATTAGATATGGTGCGCTCTATGATGAGTACAGCTGAGTTACCTATTTCCTTCTGGGGGTATGCACTTGAGACAGCGGCATACATACTGAATAAAGTTCCTACCAAATCTGTGCCTACCACCCCATATGAGATATGGGAAGGGAAGAGACCATATCTTAATTTTGTTAAGATATGGGGTTGCCCGGCTTATGTCAAAAGACAAAACCCGGACAAACTCGAGGCAAGATCTATTTTATGTAAGTTTATTGGATATCCCAAGCATTCGCGAGGGTATATTTTCTACCACAGTGAGGAACAAAGGGTATTTGTTGCTCAACACGCCACCTTTTTAGAAAAGGAATTTCTTGCAAAAGAGATTAGTGGCTCTGAGGTAGAACTGGAAGAAGTTCCAGCAGAACAAACTACAACAGATGATTTAGTGGAACCAGAGGATTCAGTAGTACCCGATGAACCCCAGCTTCTCCGCCGATCTAGTAGGGTTTCTCATCCATCTGAGAGATACTACGGTTTTCTCATTGATGGTGGGAGCGAGGATTGCATCATGGATGATGATGACCCGACTAGTTTCGAGCAGGCCATCACGAGTGGTGACTCTGTGAAATGGCTGGATGCAATGCGATCTGAGATGGAATCCATGTACACCAATAAATTATGGATTTTGGAAAATGCTCCTGAAAGGGTAAAACCCATTGGGAGTAAGTGGATTTTTAAAAGGAAATTTGGTGTAGATGGAAAAGTTGAGACTTTCAAAGCTAGACTTGTAGCAAAGGGATTTCGTCAACGACCAGGTGTGGATTATGACGAAACCTTTTCTCCAGTGGCTATGCTTAAGTCCATCCGGATCTTACTTGCCATTGCTGCATACCATGACTACGAAATCTGGCAAATGGATGTTAAGACCGCCTTTCTAAACGGTGATTTAGAAGAGAGCATGTACATGACTCAGCCAGAGGGCTTCGTAGATAGTGGGAGCAGCGGAAAGGTGTGCAAGCTGCTTAAATCCATTTATGGGTTAAAGCAAGCATCGCGGAGTTGGAACATCTGTTTTGATGTTGTAGTCAAAGAGTTTGACTTCATCAAAAATATAGATGAACCTTGTATCTATAAGAAGGTAGCAGAGGGTAAGGTTGTCTTCCTCGTATTGTACATGGATGACATACTCTTGATAAGAAATGATATTCCTATGCTGCAATCAGTCAAGCTCTTCTTATCACAGAGATTCTCGATGAAAGATCTAGGTGATGCCTCCTGCATATTGGGAATCATGATCTATAGAGATAGATCTAAACGGATACTGGGATTGTCCCAATCCAGGTACATTGACACCATACTAAAGAGGTTTAGTATGGAAGAATCCAAGCATGGGAACCAACCCACGATCTCTGGACTCACTCTCTCCAAAGAGATGTCTCCCAAGACTGATTTGGAGAGAGCTCGCATGCAAGGGATACCCTATGCTTCGGCAGTAGGCTCTATCATGTATGCGATGCTATGTACCAGACCCGATGTAGCATACTCACTAAGTATGGTGAGTCGGTATTAAGCAGATCCTGGAGAGAGTCATTGGACAGCTGTGAAGAACATTCTCAAGTACTTACGAAGGACTAAAGAGATGCTCTTAGTGTATGGTAACGGAGAACTCCAGGTGGAGTCATTTACCGATTCCAGCTTCCAAAGTGATAAGGACGACTCTAAGTCGCACTCGGGATTTGTCTTTACCCTCAATGGAGGGGCGGTATGTTGGAAGAGTTCCAAACAGGATACCGTTGCAGACTCGACGATGGAGGCTGAATACATCGCTGCCAACGATGCTGCCAAAGAGGCTGTCTGGATCAAGAAGTTCATTACTGAACTTGGAGTGGTTCAATCCATTGAGCATCTAATACCTCTGTATTGCGATAACAATGGAGCTGTGGCATTGGCCAAGGAACCCAGATCCCATCAAAAGTCCAGACATATTCTGAGGCGGTATCACCTGATCAGGGAGATAGTTGATCGCCAGGAGATCGAGCTCAGGAGAGTAGATACGAAGGACAACACTGCGGATCCATTCACGAAGGCTATTCCCCAGATACAGTTTGAGAGATTATTCGGGATGCTAGGTATGAGATACTACAGCAGCTGGCCTTAGTGCAAGTGGGAGATGGTTAGTTATGTATATGCCCTAGAGGCCATTGTTGTACATATGATGTATATTATAATGGATGCTTGGATATATATAGAGATGACTTTCTTGCTCGTCATGATAGTATGCTATTTGGTTTTACTTTATCTTAACATGTTGACTTGTATTGGTTTACTGTTTTTCTCTCACATGTTGATAAAGCCCTTAGGATATGTACTCGACTACTGGGACTATGATGAGATCATACTAGTGGGGCCTTGGTAGTCGATGAGTACATCCTATAACTGTTCCTAGTCGAGGGTATATCGAGACAGGGCATCGATACACCAGAGTAGACTAGCGTATACGCATCTTGACCCATATGATGGGCGATGGATGATCCCACATCCATCGGTGTTTGACATCATAGATGGTGTACGGGTGCTCAGTGGAGACTGGGTACACTGGACGGACTCGCCGAGAACTCCCAGATGGTGATATACCACACGTCAGATGGCAGTTCTCCGGTGACACTGGTACAGGGTAGTCTGTAGACCCGAGATCGTCATAGAGTCTTATGTGATTCCCACTGTGTTTTGATTTCCACCTTACCACGTCCAAGAGGGCGTGCAAAACGGTGGCTTTTGGGTACAGTCCCGAATCACATGGAGGCAATGAGCGATAGGAGGGGATTCGTCTCTCCCGGTATAGGGAGTTGATGTTGTGCTGTGTTCGATTGGCTATAACTGGAAGTCCCTGACCAGGGCTGATATAGAGATTTACTGGTAAGTGTTACTAGTAGTTTCTCGACCCGTTATGAGCCACACATCGACACGACTTATCGGTTACTGGGGTCTGACGTATACCACCCCTAGACTTGATATGCGACATATCAGACGAACAGACCGGGCTGTACGGGAGTGTTATTGATTGGATTCACAGGAGAACGCACAGGCTAGCTTGTTGATCTTCTGATCGCTCAATACCTGGGTGGCTGTTACGTTTAGCTGACCGCTTGCAGCTTGTGGGTGTTTGATATGATCATCACCTGCTACCGGCGTATTGACGATTCTTTAGAGTCCTACACAGAGGTTTCTTGGCTCAGGCGAAACGGAGTAGAGGCACATATGTGATATGTGCAAGACCGAGAATAATACGATATGAGATACCGTATTATATTCTCGCGATATTTAGATATGAACCGGGTCATCGGATCAAGTGTTGATTCGATGAATCGGTACATGATATATTAGTCGGTAATATTCGATATAGCCGGATCGTCGGATCAAGTGTTGATTCGATGATTTAATGTATAATAATATATATGATATATTGTATTACATTATCTAATATTGGCTCGCTTTATTATTTCATTTTCTCACTGGATGATACATTGATATATATGCGATATATGTTAATTGTATTATTTTCTTTTGTTGCAAATATATATAATATATATGTGATATATATTATTGTGACATGATATGATTAATTGTTAAACATGTTTAAGGATGATTAACTAAGGTTAGGGTTTGATTAGGGTTAGTTGCTTCATGCACCTTCTAGAAGCTTTATCTTTTATCATGGTTAAGATATTTTTTGATGACACATTGCTAACCAAACCAAACCCTAACTCTAGTTGTTTCTCTACACATTTTTAGCCACTCATCCTTGACCATGGTTTATATATCAATCATATACATTTCTTTCTATTCATCACAAAAGGATTTTATCATTATGATTTTCCATTATCATCTTCTTCTCTCTTGAAAAAGCTCACTAGAAATTCTTTATGTGATGAATAAATATGAGAAAATGATTTAAAAAGAAAGCATAAATACTACTCTCTCATCCTCATCTCATCTAGCCCATGAGATTAGTGTGTTCATCTCTTTAGAGTGAGAAAGCTTGAGTCTTTGTAACTTCGACGTAGATCATCGGAGATTTGGAACACTTCAAGCTAGCATGGATCGTTCGAGTCGTGGAGCCTCTCATGAATCTGGGAGATCGTGGATCGCAGCAAAGGTACTTCTACTCGGAGCTTGTGAAGCGAAGGAGCGGACTACAAAGGTTGTAATCCCTCACACTTAGATAAAAGTTATCATCTTGCATGTTTAACCATAATAATCTAGCAAAGATCCCGGCTTTGGGTTGTTCGGCACGTCTAATTTTTTATCCGGGCATGTTTGATGCCTTATGAACCTTTACAAGAGTGCCTAGGAACCCTTCAATTATTATACATTAAATTATCGAATCAACACTTGATCCGACAATCCGGCTATATCGCATATAACCGACTAATATTTATCCGTACCGATTCATCGAATCAACACTTGATCCGATGACCCGGCTGATATCATATATCGCGAGAATAGAATACGGTATCTCATATCGCATTATCCTCGGTCCTGCACATATCATATATGTGCCCCTACTCCGTTTTGCCTGAGCCAAGAAACCTCTGTGTAGGACTCTAAAGAATCGTCAATACGCCGGCAGTAGGTGATGATCATATCAAACACCCACAAGCTGCAAGCGGTCAGCTAAACGTAACAGCTACCCAGGTATTGAGCGCTCAGAAGATCAACAAGCAAGCCTATAACTTCTCCTGTGAATCCAAACAGTAACACTCCCGTACAGTCCGGTCTCGTCGTCTGATATGTCGCATATCTCGCCTAGGGGTGGTAAACGTCAGACCCCAGTAGCTTGATAAGTCGTGTCGATATGAGGTCTATAATAGTTCGAGAAACTACTGATAACACTTACCAGTAAATCTCAGCAACCCTGGCCAGGGATTTCCGGTTATAGCCAATCAAACACAGCGCAACATCAACTCCCTATACCGGGAGAGACGAATCCCCTCCTATCGCTCATTGCCTCCATGTGATTTGGGACTGTACCCAAAAGCCACCTTTTTTCACGCCCTCTTGGACGTGGTATGATGGAAATCAAAGCACAGTGAGAATCACACAAGACTCTATGACGATCTCGGGTCAACAGACTACTCTGTACCAGTGTCACCGGAGAACTGCCATCTGACGTGAGGTATAATACCATCTGGGAGTTCTCGGCGAGTCCGTCCAGTGTACCCAGTCTCCACTGAGCAGCCGTACACCATCCTTGATGTCAAACACCGATGGATATGGGATCATCCATCGCCCATCATATGGGTCAAGATGCGTATACGCTAGTCTACTCTGGTGCATCGATGCCCTGTCTCGATATACCCTCGATAGGAACAGTTATAGGATGTACTCATCGACTACCGTGGCCCCACTAGTATGATCTCATCATAGTTCCAGTAGTCGAGTACACATCCTAAGGGCTTTATCAACATGTAATATAGAGACAATCAGAGTACATGTTAAGATAAAGTACAACCAGATAGCGTACTATCATATCGAGCAAGAAAGTCCTCCCTATATATGTCCAAGCATCCATTATAATATACATCGTATGTAAAGTAATGTCCTCTAAGGCATACATATAACTAACAGTTCCAAGGTGACATGTGTACAGGTTAGTTCATCGACCTGAGATCGTCATTTGTCTCGTGTGAGTTCCCACTGTGCTTTGATTACTACCCTACCACGGCTCAAAGGAGTCATGCAAACAGGTTTTAGTTGGGTACAGTCCCGAGCCACATGGAGGCAGTGAGCGGATCTGCAGGGGTTCGTCTCTCCCGGTATTGGGGGTGAGGTCGCGCTGTGTCTAGGAGAGCCATTACACAAAACCCTCGGCCGAGGCAGGAGATTTACTGGTAGGTATTCCAGTAGTATCTCAGGGTGTTATGGGCTACACTCCGACACGACTTGTACCGCTTTTGGGGGTCTGACTTTTACCAACCCCCTAGGCCCGCCATGCGATACTCATAGACGAACGTACCGGACTGTACGGATATTGTCACTGACAGGCTCAGTAGGGTGTCAGGATGAGTTCGCTCATCGACGTCCCTTTTGGTCAATAGCTGGTGGCCCGTTACGTATGGCTAATACCTCTGACGTGCTAGTGGTTAAATCCACAGCCATAGTATTGACGAGCCTTTAGAGTCCACCACACTCAGTTACTCAAGTTTCGGGCGAAACGCTGTAGAGGCCGTATGGAGATATGGCAGGGTTCGATCAGATACGTGCGGTATTGCACGGATAGTGATCGGACGGATTTTACTAGCCGGCTTTGGCTTAAGCTGGATCCTAGTATTAGATAGTGTAGATTTTATCTCTTTGCATTTGTATTCAGTGGAAATACAAATGCGGGCATGTATATGCAGTCGTGGGGTTTTCCTGTAATTTATTACGGGATCAGTTTTCTGAAGTTGCTAGTTTGCATTCCGTTCCGGCCGGTTTTCCTTTGTTCTTTCGCGGTCGGACTTTCCGATGGAGGGGGTTATTTGCAAGTTTGCAAATAACATTTATGGAAGGGGGTTTCTTGCATTTGTAGCTTCATCATGATGAGATTCTTTATTAGTCTTTTCCTTTGCTTTTTGAGATGAGATAAGATTTGAAATGGTGTGACTTTTATTCCTAGTTTTCTTCTCATCTCTTATGGTCACCTTGTGCTATCCTACACTCACCTCCCTTGTTGCTATTTCTCTCCACCATTTGATGAGGGGCCGGCAACTATTGGAGAGAGGGAGAGGATTCCTTTTGTTGTGGGAGAAATTATCATATCACATTATGCTTTGCTACAAAATCTATAAGCCATTTCAAAAGCTTTTTCTCTTCTTCCTTCCTCCAATGGCAACTTCACTACCCCAAAGAGACATAGAATCTACACTAGCCTACAGTACCCTTGGACGCGTCGGCTTGCCAACTTCGCGCCCGAATTGCCTCAGTCCAGAGGTGGGAGCCCGTAAAAGGATTTGGCTTCGTGGTGCCCTTTCCGACGAGGAGGTGAAGGACGGAGATTCCGCGGGAGATCGGAGTGGAGACAAAGACCGAAGGACACGGATCGCTTGGTATAACTCTCTACCCATTCTCTTGATTGCTAGGATTAGGTTAATGGTTACGATCCGGGTTTTATTGTCCGCGGTAGCGCCAGTTTAAAAGTCAAGAAAATTTTGATTCCGTATTTTGGTCTCGAGTAGACGGCCGGGGCGCTGCCGTAGCGCAACATGGTATCAGAGCCACGCCATTAACCTAGTCTAGCTTGCTCTAACGTGTTTACAAGTTCGATCGAACGGATTTTCCGAAAACCCATTTTCATTTGCACGGTTTTCTGTCGAAATTTTTTGGGCTCCAAAAATTTTTCAGTACATTGCAGTGACATGTGCAGGGAATTCTAAGCATTCTGTGAAAATTTGGTAGCGTGATCTCACTATTCCACCGAGGAACCGCGGCCAAACCCACGTATTTGCGGCGGTTCCGCGGCCATTTTTACTATTCATTGGACCAAATTTTTGCAGTGAGCTCCTGGGTTGAAAATGGGGTTTTTGGAATATTCTTTTTGGGCCTAGACTCTCTTTAAGTGCTACAGTAATGCTTGGGGCCCACTTCGATAAATTTGATCGATCGAAAAGTTTAAACACATTAGTTCACAGTATTTACTTTATATCTGCGACCGTGAATGTCACTCGATCGGTAAATCCAGTCTATCTGCTATAGCCCTTTTAGAAGGATTTGCGAACGTGACATTCACGTTGATGTTCTGTGTTTGTGCTGTGATGTTGCGGATCGGACATGGGGATAGCCTGGATGCAGTGGTAGTACAGTTTTGTTTTATATGTACATTTGATATTGCAGGGCGAGCGTCTGACATGTGGACTGCCGTCACTGCATGTTTGTATTATTCTTTTGGGGCACGACCAGGTTACGGTCGATGTACCCATTGTATGTATATTTTACTTTCTGTACTAGGATTACCCCGCGGAGGGGTGCACGGGTAGCCGGGTTCTAGAGGGCAACGAGCCCGCATCTCATGGCGTTGAGACGGAGGGGGTTTTACTCTAGAATTGGCAGGCTGTTCACCGCACTCGTAGGGGGTACAGGTTGACCCAGGAGGGGTGCCCAAGTTGCCGGATTCCGTGAAGTGCTGGATGGTCCATTCACGTTGCTGAAGGGGGCTGCCTCGCTTCAGGTTTTGGCGGGTGACTTGCCGCGCCCGTAGGGGTCTAGGTTTTTCATTGCACAGGCTATCCACACGACCAGGGGAACGTCGGGTTTCAGCAGCGGCTCTGTGAAACCCGGGGCTTCCAGATATCTGTATTGTTCTGTGATGCTGTACATTTCTGTGATGTTGCATTTTATCACGCCTTGAGCGAAAATTATATATTATATATATACTAGTAGATGTTGTATATGTTTTGCATCCGCGCTAGTCCAGTCCCCGCTCTATCATTAGTTAAGTAACCTAACGGGTGATGACGGGACCCAGTGGCGAATGCGGATGGCATATACGTACATCATTATTTTCGTTCTTTTGTGGTGTGATCAATTGATGGGACTGCGTTGATTCGGATCAATGCAAGATAAACAAACCTATTCTGATGTTGTTGGAACATTTTTCAAAAAAGCTGTTATTGCAAGGACGTTCACTTTTGTTTTGCATCGTGGTATTCAGTTGGAATATCCTGCTCCTCAGTCGACGGGGCAAGGGCCGAGATCCCTTCACCAGGAGTGACCCCTTGGACAGAAGTTTGCGTCAGGGCAATAACTTCACTATAGCCGATTACTTTTGCTTTGCATCGTGGTATTCAGTTGGAATATCCTGCACCTCATTCTACGGGGAAAGAGCCGAGATCCCTTCACCGGGAGTGACCTCTTTAGCAAAGGTTTTCGTCACTATATTTTTATAAAAAGTTATGCAGTTCCTTCAACGATATCAAGTTCATTACGTTAAAAGCTTTTCGCCAAAAACTAGACGTAGCCCTCCGTCATTTCTTACAAGTATTACTTAGTATTCGTGCTGCGTTTGTTGACTGTGTCAAGGCGTAGTGTGCGGTAGCTAAGTAGTGTTTGTTTGTAGCGTATTAATGGGATTGGTTAGGACAGTCGTGCGGCCTTGTTGACTGTGTCAAGGGCTCATACGGGTGGGTTTAATGCAATCCAGATAATGACGGGTTGAACTCGACTAGGACTCTTTGATTTGTTGACTGTGTCAAGGTCACTTGGGTCCTAGGGGTAAAAATCACATCGGGAGTTTCTAAAGAAACTGAAACTTGCCAGGCATGCGCATACCTTCTGGAGTGTGGTGACTTGAGTGGATTCCGTCAAGTTATCATGCGATGATAGTTGGATCCCGATTCCCACTGATGAGTTGGTTTACTCCTCGGGTGATCCCGGCTAATTCTTCTTTCAGGTTTGGGAAAGAATTTGACGTTACAGTGGGAGGTTTCCAGATTAGATAAAGTGATAACCATTCTGATCTAGGTTAGAGTGCACGCTGTGTCACGACCCGAAAATTTCGACTCGTGACCGGCACTTAACCATGCAACGTCTACAGGCGTAACGCGTCTAAGTAAGCCGAACCCAGAAATCAAAACCAATAAATATAGAGTGATTTAAAACATTTTCGTAAAAACAGTCATGCATGTCCGAAAAACATTTTATTAATTTAGTAGAAATCCTTTTAAGTTCAAGAGTTATAACTTTTATAATTTTAGCAACATTTCCTTTTTAAAACATTTGCCCCGCAAGTCAGGCAAAAGCAAGGTGTAGCAGAAATGACAAGTGAAAGAATAAAGCATCACAATATGATATACGACGCCGTAGCGAAGAATACACAGTAAAGCAAGGACAAATATCACGAAAGGTAAAACTGCATAAAATAAAGCCGGCTCACATGCGAGCTCGACACCAGAGTACAAAATCATACACATCGTCCTCACAACTGTCTCTGAGTCAATACAGAACGGTAGATGGAGAGTACTAGATACATCAATATACAACTGAAAGATAACAGATACCGCACAAAAACCCACCTAACAGCAAAAGGCTAACTCGCCTCAGCAATGGTATCTGTGCCAAAAGATGCGGTAAACAGCCAACCGTGACTACTCCCAAGGGCAACCTGCAAGTACTGTGGCACAACGGGGGTGAGTTGCCAACTCGTGAATAGAGATAACATATAAAGGTGATCGCGAGCATGCACATATAGCGTGGCTCTACTAATGCCATCAGATGATATCAATGCATGCCAAACAGTGGATGCAATAGTAATGCAAGTACTTTATCAGGTAAATGCTACAAGATGAGATATATAGTAGTCAATACTGAGTATGGGATAAATAACATCTACATGGACTGTGTCAACATGGAAAACAATAAGCGATGCCTCAAACTGCACCCAATCCCAAATACACTCAGGCGCCGGCACACCCGTCGGCCCTCAAATCCTGTATATCACAGAGGAATCACGAGTGCCCAACATCGGCACCCAAAATATCATAAAATACTCGTGTCCAGCATCGACACGCAAATCCTCGTATATCGGGCTCCGTCAGTCCGGATCGGCCCACGGGGTCCGTCTGCGGTGTCGGCCCTCGGCCCCTGCAGTACGGATCATCCCGCATCCATCTCTCGACTCTGGTCAGTATCCTCCGGACAACTGCCAGGTCCAACCAATCACCGGTAGGTACTCGCCCGCCTCCAGGCTCAATCGGCAAAACCCATCGATCATCTCGCCGAGGGGAACCATACCGGCCCACCACGAACCTGCAGACGGATCATCCACTCCTCGAATCGGGTTTCAAGCACACGTCTCAGCACCGAGAAAACGCGTGGTGAACGCACCAAAATATCATATCACGAGGTACCGGGTTTTTCAAAATGGTGCATCTTTTCTTTAAATAATTCCACGGTCCTCAAAACCAGAAATCACATGAAAATCCATCACTAAGTAAATCCAATGAGTGATACAATGTAAATCAATCCATGGTATGGGTATAAGGGGAAAAACCGCTTTTTAAAATAGTTTCCGTTTTTAAAGATGTCATGCGGCTCCCAATTTCCAGGAAATCACCACCAATCATATGTAAGATAAACTACAGCAATATAATCATGGCAGTTCTACAGTGGGTGTGGCATGGCAATCACTAACGGTGTGTGTGTAGCATGCAAATAGTGCCCGTGCAACATAGACCGTTAGTAATAGTGTGGTGTTCTATCAGTTCTAAGCATATTTATATATATATATGTGGCAGGGAATGCAATATGCGATGACAGTCTATGGGGTACATGCAACATATAATAATAAAGTCCTATCAGCCCTGACGCATAATGCCATGCGGGCGATATCCCCGTAGATGTGAAATCTACTCACCGTGTCTCGCGCTAAGTGTATCCAACAACTTGCTTGCCCTTCTTCGCAGCGTCCGTCTCACTGGCCTGCGAAACTAGAATCACATAACAGATATCACACATAAGCTCAATTTCACAGAAACGCGACATTACGGTCCAACTAGAATCCCGTGTCGCAAACCAATCGCGCGTGTGCGCGATACGCTAAAACGTGTGATCATGCGCCTGAAACTACCCCGACGCGTCGCGATACGCAAAAACCCAAAACCTACTCACGTATCACGCGTGTCGCGAAGGTTTAGAAAAACGGCAAAATAGGTATTTGGTCCCAAATTTCTATACAGAACTAGATTTACAAAACTATATATATAACAACACCCTACACACTAGCAGACACCTACAGGACCAAACACCACCCCAAACCCTACCCATCTGGCCGCAATTTGCGGCCAGAAAGAGAAAATCGGCGGCCTACTGTAGCAATTAGGGGGTCGGGTTCAAGCTATGGTATCAGCACATCTCCACTACACTGCAGTCTTCCCAATTTCACTCAGATCTCATCGGGTCAAAAGCAGATCCAGAAAACCTCAAATTTGCTTAAAAACGACAATTTGCATCAAATAGGGAAACTGGTGGTATTTTAGTGTAATAGGGGTTAAGCTAAGCTAATAGGGTCTCAACAAACCTCAATTATCCTACTGAAACCAATTTACACCTCATTAGCACAAGGTTCCCACTAAACACTCCATATCACACTAAAACGCACTAAAAACCATTAACCGATGCAAATCTACGCCAACCAAGCAAACTAGGGAAGCAAGTTAGGAAATATACCTCACACTTAACCCTAGGGAGCTACAGGAAGATGAAGAAGTGAAGGGAAGGGGCTGCACTTGCTGTTGTTGCTGTTGGTGCTCACTGCTGCTGCTGCTGAACTTTGCTGCTGCTGCTACTGCTTCTTGCTGCCACTGCTGCTGTGCTTGCTACTGTTGTTGCTGCTGCTGGGGGTTCTGCTGAGGTTGGAGAGGTAAGTGTTTGTGTGTGTGTGTGTGTGTGTATGAGAGTTAAGAGAGAAACAAAGAAATGAGGGGAAAAACAACCATCACTCAAGTGTCAACCCTCCTCTCTCTCTCTTCATTTAATGCAAGCATGGCTTGAGCCATGATGTCCCTCTCTCTCTCTCTCTCACAAGTCAACACCTACAACAATTCAAATTAAAGTAACTTTTAATTAGCTAATTAAACCCTACTTAAAAACCCAAAAGACTTAATTCTATGATTAACCCACCATGGTTAATAATTATGGTAATAACTCATTTTAAAAACCCTAGTTTACATGCACATGTGTGTGCAAGCCTAGGAAAATTTTGGAAAAATATTTATTAAATTAGGAAAAATATTTAAAACACAATTTGGTAAACTTTTTGTTAAAAACCATTATTTAAATATAACTATTCACTAACCATTATCCTAAGGTGTTACAATCTCTCCCCGTTAAAGAAATTCGTCCCCGAATTTCAAAATCTAACTACACGTACCTTCAAAAAAATGGGGATACGTCTTCATCATCTCGTTTTCGGTCTCCCAAGTGACCTCCTCACAGTTCTGGCCACGCCAAAGTACCTTAACTGATGGGATGTCCTTCGATCTCATCTTCACTTGTCGATCCAAGATCATCACCGGCTGTTCTGCATAGGAAAGGTCGCGCTCAAACTGGATCGTCGGGTGCTGAATCGCATGCGAAGGATCATGAAGATATCTGCGGAGCATCGAGACATGAAATACGGGATGCACATCTGGAAAGCTGGACAGAAGGGCTAAGCGGTAGGCTACTGCACCAACACGCTCGAGGATCTCGAAGGGGCCCACATACCTGGGACTGAGCTTCCCTTTCTTCCCAAACCTCATCACACCTTTCATTGGGGAGACCCTCAAGAAAACATGATCACCAATAGAAAACTCAAGCCTGCGCCGCCGACGGTCCGCATAAGATCTCTGCCTACTCTGGGCTGCTCTCATCCTATCGCGAATCAACTGGATCTTCGCTGTCGTCTCCTCAACGATCTGTGGCCCTAAGATACTGCTCTCACTGAGCTCTGTCCAACAAGTGGGCGATCTGCATCTCCTCCCATAAAGAGCCTCAAACGGTGCCATCTGAATGGTCTCCTGGTAGCTGTTATTGTAGGAGAACTCTACTAAGGGTAAGTGATGATCCCAGCTACCTCCGAAATCCAATACACAAGCTCTGAGCATGTCCTCGAGAGTCTGAATGGTCCGCTCTGACTGTCCGTCGGTCTGCGGATAAAATGCTGTGCTGAAACTCAAGCGAGTGCCCAAAGCCTCCTTGAGCCTCTGCCATAGTCGACTGGTAAACTGGGTGCCTCTGTCGGACACAATGCATGTCGGGACTCCGTGTAGTCGCACTATCTCGTCGATGTAGATCTGGGCATACTGAGTAAATCCGAAAGTCGTCTTCACCGGTAGGAAGTGAGCCGCCTTCGTCAAACGATCCATGATCACCCAGATGGAGTCATACCCCCGACTAGTCCTGGGTAGACCCACCATGAAATCCATCGAAATCTGCTCCCACTTCCACTCTGGAATGGGTAGCGGCTGTAGCTCTCCCGCGGGCCTCTGGTGCTCAGCCTTGACTTGCTGACAAGTCAGGCATCTCGACACAAAATCTGTGATGTCCCTCTTCATTCCGTCCCACCAGTAAACACCTCTCATATCATGATACATTTTAGTGGAACCAGGATGGACGCTATATACCGATCGATGTGCCTCAGTCCCTCAGCATCAGGTACACACAGTCTAGTCCCAAATCGTAGTATCCCCTGATCATCGATCACGAACTCGGAAAATCTACCATGTCCAATCTGTGCCATGATCTCTGAACATCGGTCATCACTGAGCTGTGCCTCACGTATACGATCGATCAACTGTAGGCGTGCACGGACATGCGCTATCTGTCCTCCAATCGACGTGAACTCGAACTGTATCCGGCTGTCGCATAATATCTGCCAGTCCGCGGATGACTGCTCCTGTACTGCGATCAAACAAGATAAACTACCCCCGGGCCTCCTACTCAAAGCATCCGCCACTACATTTGCCTTGCCCGGGTGATATAAGATCTCGCAGTCATAATCCTTCACTAACTCCATCCATCGGTGCTGTCGAAGGTTCAGATCCCACTGCTGGAATATGTATTTCAGACTTTTGTGATCCGTGAATATCTGGCACGACTCGCCATATAGGTAATGTCGCCAGATCTTAAGTGCAAAGACCACTGCTGCCATCTCCAAATCGTGAGTGGGGTAGTTCTGCTCATGCTTCTTCAATTGTCGCGAGGCATACGCGATCACCTTATCATGCTGCATTAGTACGCACCCTAACCCCATTCGAGAAGCATCACAAAAGACCACAAATCCGCCCGATCCGGAAGGTAAAGATAACACCGGTGCCGTCGTCAGCCGTGTCCGTAACTGCTGGAAACTGTGCTCGCACTCCTCCGTCCAAACGAAAGGAACTCCCTTCCGGGTCAACCCGGTCAACGGTGTAGCAATACGGGAGAAGTCCTGCACAAAATGTCTATAGTAACCGGCCAACCCCAAAAAGCTGCGAATCTCCGTCACCGATGTGGGTCTGGGCCAACGCTGAACGGCCTCGATCTTCCTCGGGTCTACACATATACCGTCTCGTGAAATCACATGCCCCAAGAAATCTACGCTGTCGAGCCAAAATGCACACTTGGAGAATTTCGCATAGAGCTGGTGCTCCCTCAAGGTCTGCAATGTGATCCGCAGGTGCTGCTCGTGCTCCTCACTACTCTGGGAATACACCAAGATATCGTCAATGAAGACTATGATAAACAGATCCAAGTATGGCCGGAAAATACGGTTCATCAAGTCCATGAAGGCTGCTGGCGCATTGGTGAGTCCGAACGACATTACCAAAAACTCGTAATGGCCGTAGCGCGTACGGAAAGCTGTCCTGGGAATGTCCTCCTGTCGAACCCGCAGCTGATGATAGCCCGATCGTAAATCGATCCTCGAAAAGTACCCTGCCCCCTGAAGCTGGTCGAACAAATCGTCGATACGCGGCAAAGGATACCTGTTCCGCACTGTCACCCTGTTCAGCTGGCGGTAGTCGATACACAGACGCAAACTGCCGTCCTTCTTCTTGACGAACAGGACTGGAGCACCCCAAGGAGAAACACTGGGTCGAATAAGTCCCTTATCTAGCAAATCTTGCAACTGACCCTTCAATTCCCTAAGTTCCGCCGGGGCCATTCGATAAGGTGGTATGGAAATAGGCCCCGAGCCAGGAACCAAATCAATACAGAAAGAAATGTCGCGCTCGGGCGGCAACCCTGGAAGCTCGGCAGGGAACACATCAGGAAACTCGCTAACAACCGGAACCTGATCCAATGGAACCTCTGTAGCGCGAGCATCGCAAACATAGGCGAGAAATCCCTGACATCCCTTCCTCAAAAGCTGTCCAGCGCGAAAAGAAGAAATCACACTGTGAGGGGCGGCACCACGGTCCCCCAACACAACAAAAACCGACTCGCCGGGAAAGCAGAATCTAACTGTCTTCTCACGGCAGTCCACAGAAGCATAGCACGTGGCTAACCAATCCATGCCCAAAAAAACGTCGAAGTCCAACATCTCCAGAAGGATCAAGTCGACAGGCAACTCTCTCTCGCCAATACAGACGATACAGGATCGGAACACGTGCCTAGCAACAAACGACTCTCCCACAGGAGTGGTCACCACAAGCGGCTGATCAAGCAAGCCAGACTCTCTACCTAGACTCGGCACGAAGTGTGTGGATACGTACGAGTGTGTGGATCCGGGATCGAACAACACGTGTGCATCAACTGAACATACAGGAAGGATACCTGAAACCACTGCATTGGACGCCTGCGCGTCCTGATGTGTCAAAGCAAAAACCCGTGCCTGTCCACCACCTGTAACTGACTGCCCTCTGCCTCGGTCATCTCTCCCCCTCTGAGCAACTCCTCCACGCCCACGACCTCTCTGTGCGTGAGTCTGGCGCGGAGCAACGGTAGGTACAACGGGCAACGCCCTCTGGGGTGGTGAAGGTGGTAAAGTAACATGCGGTGCTGCCGCCTCCCTCCGGTGTGTCTCTGGACAATCTCGAACGAGGTGAAGTAGGCTGCCACATCTGAAGCAACCCCACGGCGACTGCTGACTTTCCTGGGGATACGAACTAATCATCCTGCCTCGTCCCGAATCTCTGCTACTCCTCGTACCAGAACGATACCTATCGCGGCGTCTGAATGATTGCCTCCATGCGGAAATACTGGTACGAACTCTCTTCGGCTCTGGAACTACCGAAGTCTCAGCAAGGTGCTCCTCCACTACTAGGGCTGCGTCTACAGCTGCTGCATAGGTCTCGTAGTGCTGCGCGCTGATCGTAAGGAACAGTGGTGTAAGCAAGCCTCGAACAAATCTCCTGACTCGCAACTCCTCGGTAGCCACTAAATATGGGGCGTAGACTGCTAGCTCTGTAAACAGCACGTCATACTCTACCACTGTCATCCCTGGCGTCTGGCGCAAGGACTCAAATCTGCGTGCTCGGGCATCCCTAACACTATGGGGAAGGAAACGGGCTAGAAATATGGTCAGGAACTCCGTCCAGGTGATAGGAGGAAGACCTGCTGCTCTGCCCTTCTCAACTGAATTACACCACTTCTGCGCAAGACCTTCCAGGCGAAAGCTCGCAAACTCGACCCACCTCGTATCTGCGCATCTGAGGGAACGGCATATACGGGCCATCCTGTCGATGAAAGACTGTGGGTCCTCGGCTGTATCGGTGCCTGTGAAGACCGGAGGCTTCAGCCTCATGAACTCTGATAACGATACTGTGATCACATCTGTGGATGCAGAGACAACTGGCTGTGCGGTAGGTACCATCGCGGTCGCTGGAACAGGTGGAGCTACCTCTGGTCGCTGCGCTCGAAGCGTCTCAACTAGCGATCCTATCATCTGGCGCATCTCCTGCATGCTAGATCCCACCGTCTGGCGCATCTCCTGCATACCAGCCCCTAGCGTGGCGATCTGATCTGTCACGGCAGGAACAGCCTGCTCGGGTACAACGGGTGCACTGCCCGGATCAGTCCTCGTCTCGGACGAGTCAACACGAATCTCGGCCCTCGCGGCCGCTCTCTGTGCCCTCGTAGTCTTAGGCAGCATAATGGCTGAAAGAAAATTTGGATTCGATAAGAACACGGAAATCGAATCGCAAGAACATATGTAATCAAGGAGGATTTTAAATCAACAAGTTCTAAGGTCGCGTAGGCGGAGTACCGTGTCGTGAGTATACCGCGGAACATACACACGCTACGCTACCCTGCTGCAGCTACCTACTCAATCATACCAGAGTCATCCTACACTCCGAAGGTAAAACCTACGCTCTGATACCAACTTTGTCACGACCCGAGAATTTCGACTCGTGACCGGCACTTAACCACGCAACGTCTACAGGCGTAACGCGGCTAAGTAAGCCGAACCCAGAAATCAAAACCAATAAATATAGAGTGATTTAAAACATTTTCGTAAAAACAGTCATGCATGTCCGAAAAACATTTTATTAATTTAGTAGAAATCCTTTTAAGTTCAAGAGTTATAACTTTTATAATTTTGGCAACATTTCCTTTTTAAAACATTTGCCCCACAAGTCGGGCAAAAGCAAGGTGTAGCAGAAATGACAAGTGAAAGAATAAAGCATCACAATATGATATACGACGCCGTAGCGAAGAATACACAGTAAAGCAAGGACAAATATTACGAAAGGTAAAACTGCATAAAATAAAGCCGGCTCACATGCGAGCTCGACACCAGAGTACAAAATCATACACATCGTCCTCACAACTGTCTCTAAGTCAATACAGAACGGTAGATGGAGAGTACTAGATACATCAATATACAACTGAAAGATAACAGATACCGCACAAAAACCCACCTAACAGCAAAAGGCTAACTCTCCTCAGCAATGGTATCTGTGCTAAAAGATGCGGTAAACAGCCAACCGTGACTACTCCCAAGGGCAACCTGCAAGTACTGTGGCACAACGGGGGTGAGTTGCCAACTCGTGAATAGAGATAACATATAAAGGTGATCGCGAGCATGCACATATAGCGTGGCTCTACTAATGCCATCAGATGATATCAATGCATGCCAAACAGTGGATGCAATAGTAATGCAAGTACTTTATCAGGTAAATGCTACAGGATGAGATATATAGTAGTCAATACTGAGTATGGGATAAATAACATCTACATGGACTGTGTCAACATGGAAAACAATAAGCGATGCCTCAGACTAAACCCAATCCCAAATACACTCAGGCGCCGGCACACCCGTCGGCCCTCAAATCCTGTATATCTCAGAGGAATCACGAGTGCCCAACATCGGCACCCAAAATATTATAAAATACTCGTGTCCAGCATCGACACGCAAATCCTCGTATATCGGGCTCCGTCAGTCCGGATCGGCCCACGGGGTCCGTCTGCGGTGTCGGCCCTCGGCCCCTGCAGTACGGATCATCCCGCATCCATCTCTCGACTCTGGTCAGTATCCTCCGGACAACTGCCATGTCCAACCAATCACCGGTAGGTACTCGCCCGTCTCCAGGCTCAATCGGCAAAACCCATCGATCATCTCGCCGAGGGGAACCATACCGGGGCCACCACGAACCCGCAGACGGATCATCCACTCCTCGAATCGGGTTTCAAGCACACGTCTCAGCATCGAGAAAACGCGTGGTGGACGCACCAAAATATCATATCACGAGGTACCGGGTTTTTCAAAATGGTGCATCTTTTCTTTAAATAATTCCACGGTCCTCAAAACCAGAAATCACATGAAAATCCATCACTAAGTAAATCCAATGAGTGATACAATGTAAATCAATCCATGGTATGGGTATAAGGGGAAAAACCGCTTTTTAAAATAGTTTCCGTTTTTAAAGATGTCATGCGGCTCCCAATTTCCAGGAAATCACCACCAATCATATGTAAGATAAACTACAGCAATATAATCATGGCAGTTCTACAGTAGGTGTGGCATGGCAATCACTAACGGTGTGTGTGTAGCATGCAAATAGTGCCCGTGCAACATAGACCGTTAGTAATAGTGTGGTGTTCTATCAGTTCTAAGCATATTTATATATATATGTGGCAGGGAATGCAATATGCGATGACAGTCTATGGGGTACATGCAACATATAATAATAAAGTCCTATCAGCCCTGACGCATAACGCAATGCGGGCGATATCCCCGTAGATGTGAAATCTACTCACCGTGTCTCGCGCTAAGTGTATCCAACAACTTGCTTTCCCTTCTTCGCAGCGTCCGTCTCACTGGCCTGCGAACCTAAAATCACATAACAGATATCACACAAAAGCTCAATTCCACAGAAACGCGACATTACGGTCCAACTAGAAACCCGTGTCGCAAACCAATCGCGCGTGTGCGCGATACGCTAAAACGTGTGATCACGCGCCTGAAACTACCCAGACGCGTCGCGATACGCAAAAACCCCAAACCTACTCACGTATCACGCGTGTTGTGAAGGTTTAGAAAAACGGCAAAATAGGTATTTGGTCCCAGATTTCTTTACAGAACTAGATTTACAAAACTATATATATAACAACACCCTACACACTAGCAGACACCTACAGGACCAAACACCACCCCAAACCCTACCCATCTGGCCGCAATTTGCGGCCAGAAAGAGAAAATCGGCGGCCTACTGTAGCAATTAGGGGGTCGGGTTCAAGCTATGGTATCAGCACATCTCCACTACACTGCAGTCTTCCCAATTTCACTCAGATCTCATCGGGTCAAAAGCAGATCCAGGAAACCTCAAATTTGCTTAAAAACGACAATTTGCCTCAAATAGGGAAACTGGTGGTATTTTAGTGTAATAGGGGTTAAGCTAAGCTAATAGGGTCTCAACAAATCTCAATTATCCTACTGAAACCAATTTACACCTCATTAGCACAAGGTTCCCACTAAACACTCCATATCACACTAAAACGCGCTAAAAACCATTAACCGATGCAAATCTACGCCAACCAAGCAAACTAGGGAAGCAAGTTAGGAAATATACCTCACACTTAACCCTAGGGAGCTGCAGGAAGATGAAGAAGTGAAGGGAAGGGGCTGCACTTGCTGTTGTTGCTGTTGGTGCTCACTGCTGCTGCTGCTGAACTTTGCTGCTGCTGCTACTGCTTCTTGCTGCCACTGCTGCTGTGCTTGCTGCTGTTGTTGCTGCTACTGGGGGTTCTGCTGAGGTTGGAGAGGTAAGTGTTTGTGTATGTGTGTGTGTGTGTGTGTGAGAGTTAAGAGAGAAACAAAGAAATGAGGGGAAAAACAACCATCACTCAAGTGTCAACCCTCCTCTCTCTCTCTTCATTTAATGTAAGCATGGCTTGAGCCATGATGCCCCCCTCTCTCTCTCTCACAAGTCAACACCTACAACAATTCAAATTAAAGTAACTTTTAATTAGCTAATTAAACCCTACTTAAAAACCCAAAAGACTTAATTCTATGATTAACCCACCATGGTTAATAATTATGGTAATAACTCATTTTAAAAACCCTAGTTTACATGCACATGTGTGTGCAAGCCTAGGAAAATTTTGGAAAAATATTTATTAAATTAGGAAAAATATTTAAAACACAATTTGGTAAACTTTTTGTTAAAAACCATTATTTAAATATAACTATTCACTAACCATTATCCTAAGGTGTTACACGCTGAGTGTTTCTTTTCTCTCTCTCTTTGGCAGTGACCATTGACCCGACCCTAGACTATGACTCAGTGAACAAGTTGACCGAACCTTCTTAACACTGGCTTTTGGATTGTCAGAGTTGCAAACCTCATTGCCACTCCTACTTTTACCCTTTTCTCCAGGGTACCCCGTATTACTACGAACGTCCACTTCCATTGGACAAAACCATCGTATGGTTATATACGAACTAAAAGTTATTCGAGGATGGTTTCCGGTTCTGGAGAAAAAGAATAGGACTATTCAGTTGACTTTTCCTTTTACCTTCTCTCTCAGATTGCGAGTACTCCTTGGTTTAGGAGATAGTACACCTATTACGCAAATTGGATAGTCTTCTTCCAAACCATAGGCAGGTGCCGAACGGTAGGGAATGAAGAAAACCAATTAGCCTAAATGGTGTACAGAAGGTATTAAGTTAAGACAAAGAAAGGAATTAGTAAGAGGGCAAAGTAAATTGCGACTGCTATTCACGACCAAACCAAGTATTTCTTCGCCAATCCTAAATCACCTTTGTATTTCTCCAGGACACTCCGTATCACTACGAAGATCCCAAGTTTATTGGATAATCTATCGTATGGTTATATACGAACTCGAAAGGAACTTGTTCCAGTTCGGGGATGGATCCTGGTTCAGGAGAAATAGGAATAAGGTTCATTCGGTTGTCTTTTATCTTCACCTTCTCTCGCATTGCGAGTGCTCCTGGAATTAGGACAGTACACCCATTATGCTTATTGGATAGTCTTCTTCCAAACCATAGGCCGATGCCGAACGGTAGGGAAGGAAGAAAACCATTTGGCCTAAAGGGGTGTGCAGAAGGTAATGACCAAAGACATAAAAAAAAAAAAGGGATTTGGAGAAGTGGCAAAGAATTATACGGTTACAATTGTGAATCTGGATAATGGAAGAGGCATTACTAGGAATATCCCGATACCCCATCGAAACATTTCAGTGTTTCAGTTTCACTGTGTACTGTTAAAGGAAAACTGATTTCCCGATTAGATACTTACTCCAGGGTATGTATTTACCAGGTATGATTCTCACATCTGTATGGTTTTACAGATGATGAGTGGGAGTGAGTTATTGGGAATTAGGTGATCGTCCTCATTATATCGGAATTCATTGTAATTGATGATATTTGAGGAAGTCACCTGGGTTATTTGCCGGACGGCAAATATTTAGTTTTGAATATCCGTTGTTATGCACCAATTTCAAATTGATATATCTGTACGTCTATTTTTATAGAGTGAGATATACTTTTTGAAATTATGTCTATGACATTTACCTATATCAGTGGATGGTTAGGTAAGGAGCATTGAACAGCGGTGTAATTCTTCATAACCATAGTACAGTTTTCAACCTACGACACACAGTGAATGAGTTGTTAGACTCAGGGACTTATACAGAGTATTGTATATTGTCCAGTGTCCATTAGGACAGAGGGGTTGGTCCTCGTACTATATTCTGTTTACTTTTAATTTCTCTAGTTCTTAGACATGTGTTTCGTAGAAATACAAGGTCTGAGTTTTGAAGAGTTATTGGTATAAGAATAGAGTAGAGAACCAGGTATTGCAAGTATCGGGATTCTTCAAGGTGATCGAAGATGTAGATACTTGTGAATGGTATTCAGTTGATAGTAATGATTAAGAGAACTTGCTTCTCTTTCAGGTTACTCATAATTGGAAGTACTCCTAAGTTGAGTAATGCTGATCGGCCTCCTTCCATTTAGTTGACATGCACTAGTGACAGCTGCATGATTTGAATCTGGTTCAATTAAATCAGTGCCTCTATTTCTATATTGGATATAGAACAGTTCATATCTTAACGATGTTAAGGTACGGGGAGTTGTCCGGCTTATGCTTAAAACCAGACTCCGGATAACTCAAGGCACGTTTCTGTAATGGCTGTTTGTGGGTTGACCCAGGCTATGACAAGGGTTGACTTTCTACCATCTGCAAGATCAATAGTGATATTGTTCTTGACTCGCCACATTTTTAAAAGAAATGGATTTTTCAGAAAACAGTAGTGGGAGTATGGTAGAACTGGAGGTGATTCCAGAACCGCGAACGATTACTGAAGATTTGATAAGAACCTAAAGATTCAATCTGATTTGACATTTCATTGGCCACTCCGCAGATAAAGTGGGTAACCTCAGGCACCCGAGAGGTACTTCGGTATGCTCAAGGACGGTGGCAGGGAGGTTCTTGTTTACCCAGACTTGCCATTGCTGTTGTTCCAGACTGTGAGACCCGGCAGGAGGATGAGTATAGCGTCATTCTAAACTGGCTTTAGAAGTGTACGTCTATATGACTCTGCCAGAGGGTTGTCGTAGTCAGTGGGAGCAATGGAAGCACGGTGGGCAAGAGGCTTATATACTTAAGCACATATAGCGGAAATAGATCATCTATTTCTGATGTGACAGTCATAGGTTTGACTTCATCAGAATAGGGGATGGATCTGTTAAGAAGGTAGTAGGGTGTGATGTCCTGGTATTTGGATGACATACACAGAGTAGGAAGTGATATTACTATACTACGATCGGTTATACTTTGGTTGTCATACAGTGGTTTCTCCACATAGGACTTGGATATTCTACATTCTGGTTACTGGATCTATGGTTTTAGATCTAGATTTGGGTGGTTTCCCAATCTGGGTACTTAGACAGCATTCTATAAGTATTTAGAATGGACGACTCCTGGCACGGTAGTGTACCTGCAGGTGATGGAGTCACCCTCTCTAAAGGTGTCTTACAGACTAAAGGGAAGAGGGATGTGCATGATTGGCAGATCACATGCTTAGGCAATTGAGTCAATCATGAGATGTCAAGTACCACACCAGATGTTGTTCTTGCAGTAGATGAAATAAGTTGATATTAATCCAATCCTGGAGAAACAATCGGAAGCAGTTTTAGAACATAAGTGAATGTTCTAGGAATTTGATAACGGCAGCCTCCTTTAGAAGACGGTTATCATTCCAGGCTTCCAAGGTGACATGGACGACAGGGTGGTCGTCAGAGTCATGATTTTCCCTCTGACGAGGGGCAGTATTTTGGACAGGTGGTCCAGGCGGATACTGTGGGAGGCATGGCGCAGGATACTGATTAAGTTCAGTTGACGATACAGTCTAAGAAGTTTGGATTTGGAGTTCATTTATGAGCTAGGTCCCATCAGATATCCAGACACATTCTAAGACAGGTATTGCTCATTTCGGGAGATGGCTTTCTCCACGAACTTGAGATAAAGAGAGACATAGAAAGAAACGTCGCAGCGGATCCACTCACTGAGGCTATTCCTCGAACGCAATAGTTTCGCAAACGAGCTTTGTGAGACTGACTAGTAGAGGAGTTAGGTGTTCGGTATCACACGGGCTGTGAGTATGCGACATCGCAATAATTAGCCTTGAGTGCAAGTGGGAGATTGTTGGAGATAGTGCCCTCAGAGTCAATTATTGGATCACAGGCACGTAATTGCAATGATTGGGGAGGACCTATCCCAGTAGGACAGTCTTACTCAAGATGATAGTATGCTATTTGGTTTATCTTTATCATCGTGTACTGCTTTAGGTGACCTTACGAGTCGCTATTACACGTTGATAGAGCCCCTAGGATTCTTACTTGACTACCAGCAGTATGAGGGCGATCATATACGTGAGAGCTGGAGTCTATAAGCACATCCTTAAAAGGTCCCTAGTCGTGGGAGTTTCGAGACGGGGCATCGATACTCCATTAGTAGACTAGTGTATACAGTCGAGACCCCGACGAGGGGCAGTGGCCGGTCTCACAAGCTACTGGTGTCAGTTGGTTCACTTAAGATGTATACAGGTGCTCATTGGGTTATGAGTACACCGGACAGGACTCGCCGGGAACCTGCTAGTTGGGATTATACCAGATGTCAGATAGCAATTCCCAGGTGACATGTGTACAGGTTAGTTCATCGACCTGAGATCGTCATTTGTCTCGTGTGAGTTCTCACTGTGCTTTGATTACTACCCTACCACGGCTCAAAGGAGTCGTGCAAACAGGTTTTAATTGGGTATAGTCCCGAGCCACATGGAGGCAGTGAGCGGATCTGCAGGGGTTCGTCTCTCCCGGTATTGGGGGTGAGGTCGCGCTGTGTCTAGGAGAGCCATTACACAAAGCCCTCGGCCGAGGCAGGAGATTTACTGGTAGGTATTCCAGTAGTATCTCAGGGTGTTCTGGGCTACACTCCGACACGACTTGTACCGCTTTTGGGGGTCTGACTTTTACCAACCCCCTAGGCCCGCCATACGATACTCATAGACGAACGTACCGGACTGTACGGATATTGTCACTGACAGGCTCAGTAGGGTGTCAGGATGAGTTCGCTCATCGACGTCCCTTTTGGTCAATAGCTGGTGGCCCGTAACGTATGGCTAATACCTCTGACGTGCTAGTGGTTAAATCCACAGCCATAGTATTGACGAGTCTTTAGAGTCCACCACACTCAGTTACTCAAGTTTCGGGCGAAACGCTGTAGAGACCGTATGGAGATATGGCAGGGTTCGATCAGATACGTGCGGTATTGCACGGATAGTGATCGGACGGATTTTACTAGCCGGCTTTGGCTTAAACCGGATCCTAGTATTAGATAGTGTAGATTTTGTCTCTTTGCATTTGTATTCAGTGGGAATACAAATGCGGGCATGTATATGCAGTTGCGGGGTTTTCCTGTAATTTATTACGGGATTAGTTTTCTGAAGTTGCCAGTTTGCATTCCGTTCCGGCCGGTTTTCCTTTGTTCTTTCGCGGTCGGACTTTCCGATGGAGGGGGTTATTTGCAAGTTTGCAAATAACATTTGTGGAAGGGGGTTTCTTGCATTGGTAGCTTCATCATGATGAGATTCTTTATTAGTCTTTTCCTTTGCTTTTTGAGATGAGATAAGATTTGAAATGGTGTGACTTTTATTCCTAGTTTTCTTCTCATCTCTTATGGTCACCTTGTGTTATCCTACACTCACCTCCCTTGTTGCTATTTCTCTCCACCATTTGATGAGGGGCCGGCCACTATTGGAGAGAGGGAGAGGATTCCTTTTGTTGTGGGAGAAATTATCATATCACATTATGCTTTGCTACAAAATCTATAAGCCATTTCAAAAGCTTTTTCTCTTCTTCCTTCCTCCAATGGCAACTTCACTACCCCAAAGAGACATAGAATCTACACTAGCCTACAGTACCCTTGGACGCGTCGGCTTGCCAATTTCGCGCCCGAGTTGTCTCGGTCCAGAGGTGGGAGCCCGTAAAAAAATTTGGCTACGTGGTGCCCTTTCCGATGAGGAGGTGACGGGCGGAGATTCCGCGGGAGATCGGAGTGGAGACGAAGACCGAAGGACACGGATCGCTTGGTATAACTCTCTACCCATTCTCTTGATTGCTAGGATTAGGTTAATGGTTACGATCCGGGTTTTATTGTCCGCGGTAGCGCCAGTTTAAAAGTCAAGAAAAATTTTGATTCCGCATTTTGGCCTCGAGTAGACGGCCGGGGCGCTGCCGTGGCGCAACAGGTTTTACTAAGTTAAAAATACAGGTCTTCTCATATCAGATATATCATGATTTCATGTTGACTATACATTCATGTTGCATTCATACTTGTGCATCACATCATATTAGTATATGTAAACTGTGACGCATTTGCGTGTATGATTACGATAGCCTTATTAGATGTTACTTACTACTCACGAGTTGGCAACTCACCCCCGTTGTACCACAGTATCTTGCAGGTCCGACCCGTCAGCATAGTAGCAGCGGGCATACTTCTTATTTTTTTTCTTTTGCTTAGACTTGCGGCTTTGCTCGTAGGTGAGTTGCGAGGATACTTTTGTTTCCACCTTATATTATTATTTGTATCTAGTATTCTCCATCTACCGTTTCTACCATTGTATATGTGACCTAGAGGTGTGACAGTGAGATTAGTATATGTATTGTTTCTCTGGGGTCGAGCTCACTTGAGCCGACGTGGTGCTTTCTTATTTTCGTGCTTTTATATGCTATTTTGCGCTATATATATTTGTATGTATGTATGTATATATGTATGTATATATATATGTATATATGTATGTATATATATATATATACACACACACATTTGCGTGTGGTTGTGATTCCGCCATTTGGCGAAGAGCTAGCTCCCGCTTGGGGATACTTTTATTCATTACTTATATGTATTCTTGTTTTGTACCCGTTTGGGGCAAGTATTTACATAGGAAACTCTGCCGAAATTTTTGGGAAAATTTGATATTTTAAAAAATGTTTTAATGTGACCTTATTTTTCTAAATTCACATTTTAAGTTAAGTTTTCCTTCACTCTATTTCCTTAAATGGTTTAGATTTTTTTGGCTTTGGCTTACTTAGATTACGTTACACCTTGAGACGTTTCGTAATTTAAGTGCCGGTCATATTCCGTACCTTCGGGTCGTGTCAGAGGCTTTGGACGAGCTTCCTCCAATGAACTTCATGCCGAAGATGATCCACGCGAATTCCCTCCAACTCAAGCTGCCTCTACACTAAACTCTTTAGCATAGTAAACACGCTACACTCGATCGCTAGTCAAGTGTAGGATGGTTAAGTAGGGGATGTTAAAACTCACAAGTTTGTGTTCAAGCTTCATGGTTCACATCACATGTGAGGGTTGAAGCTTGAATCATGACATTAAGGAAGAAGAAGAAGCTAGAGAGCATTCATGGGAGCAACTAAAGAAAATGGCTAAGTGTTGAATGAGCAAGTGAGAATGGCAACTCTTGACCCCTCACTCATTCAAGCATGGAAATATTGCAATATAAAATTGCAACCATGCTTGAATAGTGAGTCAAGATGAATAAACAAAAATAAAGCCCATGCTTACAACCATGCTCTCATTTTCCACCTCATTTCTATTTTTCTCAAAAATAGAAATCATGCCATGCTATACACACACACACACACATATACATATAAGAAAATATTTAGTGAGCTAATAATATTAGTTAAGATATAATTATATCAAATATAATATATATCACATTATTAAATCAACACTTGATTTAATAATCCGGTTGTATCACATATGACCGACTAATATCATTTATCTATATATCACATTATCAAATCAACACTTGATTCGACAATCTGGTTATATCACATGTAACCGAACCGATAACAGATAACTACCAGATTACAATTCGGTATCACATACACTTATTTAATCAGGCCCACACACATATCACATATATGTCCTACTTCGTTTCGCTTGAACCAGGGAACTTCTATATGGGATCTAAAGACTTGTCAATACGCCAGCAGTAGATGATGATCACATCAGTCACTTACAAGCCGACAGCGGTACTAGCTGGACGTAATGGCTACTTGGGTATTGAGCGATATGAAAATCAACAAGCAAGCTTGTCCATAGTCTCCATGAAACCTATCAGTAACACTACCGTACAGTCCGGTCTCTTCGTCTGATATGTCGCATATCAAGTCTAGGGGTGGTAAACGTCAGACCCCGGTAACGTGATAAGTCATGTCGATGTCTGGCCTATAACGGTTCGAGAAACTACTGATAACACTTATCAGTAAATCTCAGCAGCAGCCCTGGTCAGGAACTTCCAGTTATAGCCAATCGAGTATAACGCAACATCAACCCCCAATACCGGGAGAGACGAAGCCCGAGAGACGAAGCCCCTTCTATCGCTCATTGCCTCCATGTGACTCGGGACTGTACTCAAAATCCACCTGTTTGCACAACTCTTCTTAAGCGTGGTAGGGAGGAAATAAAAGCACAGTGGGAGCCACACAAAACTCTATGACGGTCTCGGGTCTACAGACTAACTTGTATCAGTTTCACCAAAGGAATGCTCTCTGACGATAGGTATACTACCAACTAGGATTCCTCGGCGAGTCCTGTTCGGAGTACCCATTCTCCAATGAGTACCTGTGTACAATCTTTGTTGTCTCACACCAATTGTTGTGGGATCAACCATCGCCCTATAAGAGACAAGAAATGTACACACTAGTCTGCTCTGGAATATCGATGTCCTAGTCTCGATATTCACTCGACTAGGAAACTGATTAAAGGATGTACTTTTGGGCTACCCTGGCTCCACTAGTATGATCTCATCATAATCCTGGTAGTCAAGTATATATCCTAAAGGCTTTATCAACATGTAAGAGACAGACAGTATAAATACCAGTCTACATGTTAAGATAAAAGTAACCTGATAGCATACTATCATGTCGAGCAAGAAAGTCCTCTATATATATGTCCAAGTATCCACTATATCAACAATAATAGCCTATAGGGCATACATATATTCCCTAATAATGCCAACACTATGGATCTAGGGTTCCTTGGTTGCCTAAAGGTTCACACTTTCCAAGTATACACCTTTGATTTCTCTATCGAGTATCTTGGCATTTTTATATTTTTGAATTTCAATGTTTGCCACTGAGTACTTTTACATGTGGCGAAAACTCAACCTGTAAAGACTGAAAAGTGCTATCCGGTGAGCACAATATTGTACAAAACATTATGAAGACTCTCGATCTGTCTGTCTAGGTTTAATGGTTGTAACTGAACATTCAAGGGTGTTGTGTACACCGAAGAAGATTGTAGTTTAACGTCATTTGTTTGCTAAACATATATGGAATAACCAAAAGCACATGGAATTAGATGGATACAATTATTCGATAATGATTTTGATGCAGGACGATATATTCTCTTAATCTAGACCAACATTTTGAAGCGGAGTTTAGGTGAATGCTCCGGGCTATCGACTATTTTGTTTTTAAAACATAAGCAGATTATTTGCATATAAATCAACAACTAGCTTTATGCTATGTGTGTGTTTTTCTAAGAGAACTCTAATTTCTCTTTATGCGGAACTTATATGCTTCAATATTTCAAAATTTATTAAGCTTCTATATTTCAAAAACTTCCTTTACAAAGGATATATTTAAAAATTTTAAAGCAAATAAATAATACTTATTTTTCATGTTCTTATATAAGAAATTCGAGGATAGAAGTCCTAATAAGAAGTTTTTATATCAAAAGTACTAACCCAAATTTTAATCAAAAAGAAGAAAAAGGTTCTAGCCCAAAGATGAGTTTTCAATTTCTATTTCTATTTACTTATTTTTGGGTAAATTGTCAAAAATTTCCCCGGCCCGTCAGGAGTTGTTTGAAAAACCCTGATATTTTCAAAATTATTGGGAAGGCGCTACTGTTCAATTTGTGAAAAAAACCCATGGGCTGCATTATGGGGTTTGAATTGGACACAAGCGTTAGGGTAAATTGTGAAAAAGCCCCAGGCTCGCTTCAAACTTGTGTAAAATCCCTGAGCTTTTTGTTCTTGTTAAAAAAAAACCTGGGCCTAATCAAAACCCCTTATACCAGTTGCTCTTGTAATATCTAAGCAGTTGACTGTAATATCCAAGCAGTTGAGAGAGAATACAAGGCCTAAATGAAATACAACCCAAGAGTTTTTTCATAAAGATTTTGAACAGTAGGCCCTTCCCAATAGATTTGAAAATTACAAGGGTTTCTAGACAACTCCCGAGCAGGTCGGGGGCTTTTTTGATAATTTGCCCTTTTTAACAAGAGCAGAATTTTACTCAAAGTTTGAAATGGGCTGTGGGCTTTTTGACAATTTACCCTTAATTTTTTTGTATTTCTTGGATAAGGGCTACAATAAGCCCGAGACTCTAAATCCCAAATACTATTCCGTACCCAAATAGTAGATGGGCGTTCAGTAGTCATGACTTGGTCCAAAAGCCCAATTATCAGGGAGTTGAGCTATCAATTAGGAAAGTTTATAATTAATTATACAACAAGTAATTAATTAAGGGCCAACTATATAGAGCACCCATGAACTTTCTCATTTTTCTATGATAGCGCCATTAAACTTTATAAATTTCATGAATGTACCTCCCTTCAAGTGTAATTTTGTATCCAAAAAAAAGAGACTATTTTTTGGGTCAAAAATGCCATATTTTTTTAATATTGGGAGTATTCACTACGTGTCCAAGGTTATTTTAGTGTTAGTCAGTCAATTACTGTGTTAATGAAATCAACCAAACCAGCATTTTCAAACGATCACTAGTATAATAAGGATTCATGACATTATTAAAACTCAACAATAGTATCGCAAAATCCGTAAAACATTCAATGGTGCTTTATAAATGGGGCAAATTGTCAAAAAGCTCCCTACCCGCTTCAAACTTGTGTAAAAACGTGTCGGCCTTTTGCTCTTGTTAAAAAAACTCTGTGCCCAATTGAAACCCCCTTTATGCTAGAAGCTTGTAATATTTAAAAAGTTGTATGCAATACCTAAGTAGTTGTCTGTAATATCTGAACACTTGAAGGGAATAGATTTCTAAATGAAATACGGCTCAGGTTGTTTCACAAAGATTTTTGAATGGCAGGCAGACTCTTTGCTAACAATTTTGAAAAATCAGGGGTTTTTAGACAAGTCCTGAATGGGCTGGGGCATTTTTGACAATTTACCCTTATAAAGTTATCCAATGACTAAAACCTTTTCTCTTATTGGATTTTCAATTTCATGGAACAATTAATGTCGCAAAGAATTAAAGATTGGTTATATCTTTATATACTTTCTCAGCTTCAATTTACTTAGTCATTTTCGAAAGTACGTTTTATTGTTCAGTATTACTTGTTGTCGTTTTGAACAGATAAAAATTAATAAGAATATCCTTTCATACGGTTAAATTTCACTAACCTACCCTTCGCTATGGGTATTTTCAAGTAACTAGCTTTTTTTTGGTTTACAATTAGCAAACATGAAGTGCTAAATTTAAGGCAGTTGACAGATTGGTTAAAACCAAAGTTGAAGGGAGTTTAGAGTAATAAAACTTGGTCACGATCCAAAATTTGGCCCGTAACCGGTACTTAAACTACGTAACGTCTATAAGTAAGCCGAAACCCAGAAATCTAAACCACCAAAAACTGGATAAACGGAGAAAAACATAGTTTAAAACATTCGGAAATTCTCAAGAAGAAAAAAAATCTTTAAGTTTAGTTTTCGTTCTTAAAAATTTCGGCAGTACCTCCTTTATAAAAACAAGCCCCGAAAACGGGTACAACATAAATAATATATAAAGCATCTCAAACGGGAGCAAATCACGCCCAACGGCGGAGACAACTATAACAAACATATATACGACGCCGAAGCGAAGAAATATAAAAGAAAACTGCATAAAGAAGTAAAACTTTTCAACAAAACCGGCTTCCACGAGCACGGCATCCCACAGTCACCAAAATAATAATACAACACCAAATCCTCACAACTCGTCTCTAAGTCAAATACACGAAGTGGTAGATGGAGAATACTAGATCCAACAAAAAGATATACATGTACAAACAGATAATCGCAACCCACCTAAAAGCAAAGGACTCACAGCCAACCGTAGCGGTATCCGCAAAAGTAGAGATGATAAGACGCCCTGCCGCGACTACTCAGAGGGTAAGCCCTGCAAAACACTGTGCCACAACTGTTAGTGTATATGCCCTAGAGGTCATTACTGTATCATACTAGTTTGTATATTACTTAATGGAAACTTGGGATATTCACCTTGTATTGACAATCTTGCTCAAAATGGTAGTATGCTACTTGGTTTGTTTCTACTTTAATATGTGCATGTGTTTATTTTAGTATATTACTTATACATATTAGTAGGGCCCTTAGGATCTTTGCTTGATTACCAGCGTTGTGATGGCAGTCACACTCGTGGGGGCTGGGTAATCCACAAGCACATCCTTATGGAGGTCCCTAGTGTTAGTTATATGTATGCCCTAGAGGCCATTACTGTACATAGGATGTATATTGTAGTGGATGCTGGGACATATATAGGGAGGACTTTCTTGCTCGACATGATAGTATGCTATCTGGTTACTCTTTACCTTAACGTGTACACTGATTGTCTCTCTGTTACATGTTGGTAAAGCCCTTAGGATGTGCACTTGACTACCTGGACTATGATGCGGATCATACTAGTGGGGACATGGTAGTCCATAAGTACATCCTTCAAGGTCCCTAGTCGTGGGTGTATCGAGACGAGGCATCGATATACCAGAGTAGACTAGCGTATACCTTCTCGGCCCATACTGATGGGCGATGGATGATCCCATATCCATTGGTATTTGACATCAGAGATGATATACGGGTGCTCAGTGGAGACTGGGTACACTGGACGGACTCGCCTAGAACTCCCAGATGGTATTATACCTCACGTCAGATGGTAGTTCTCTGGTGACACTGGTACAGGTTAGTCTGTAGACCCGAGATCGTTATAGAGTCTTGTGTGATTCCCACTGTGCTTTGATTTCCACTTTACCACGTCCAAGAGGGCGTGCAAAACGGTGGTTTTTGGGTACAGTCCCGAATCACATGGAGGCAATGAGCGATAGGAGGGGATTCGTCTCTCCCGGTATAGGGAGTTGATGTTGCGCTGTGTTCAATTGGCTATAACCGGAAATCCCTGGCCAGGATTGCTGAGATTTACTGGTAAGTGTTACCAGTAGGTTCTCGAACTGTTATAGACCTTATATCGACATGACTTATCGAGCTACTGGGGTCTGACGTTTACCACCCCTAGGCGAGATATGCGACATATCAGACGATCAGACCGGACTGTACGGTAAGTGTTACTGGTTGGATTCACAGGAGTGTCAGCGAGCTTGCTCGTCGATCTTCTGATCGCTCAATACCCGGGTGGCTGTTACGTTTAGCAGACCGCTTGCGGTGTGTGCGTATTTGATATGATCATCACCTGCTGCCGGCGTATTGACGAGTCTTTAGAGTCCTACACAGAGGTTTTCTGGCTCAAGCGAAACGAAATAGGAGCGCATATGAGATATGTGCGGGACCGAGAATAATACCAGTATGTGATACTGTATTCTATTCTCGCGATATGTGACATTGATCGGTTATATGCGATATAGCCGGGTTATCGGATCAAGTGTTGATTCGATAAGTTGTTACTATTGATATTAGTCGGTCTTATACGATATGACCGGATCGTTAAATCAAGTGTTGATTTAATGATTTAATGTATAATTATATATTAGATATATTACTTTACATTAACTAGTATTTGTTCACTTAAAGATGGATTTTCTCACTTGATGTGCACATTGTATATGTGATATAGTTTTGTGCACTTGTTTGTATCATGTTTGATGATACATACAAACTTGGGTGTATGTTTGAATTGAACCATGTTTAGTAAATGGTTAGGGTTTCATATTATTTGCTTTATTTACTTATTCATTTATTTATTTATTCATTTAGGTAAGAAATAAAATGGTGACTTTATTTGGATTTCACTTGACGTTTCTTGAAGCTTTGAAAGTCAAACCATTTTGTTTCTTTCCTAAATCCTAACCCTTTAACTAAACCCTAGTTCATTCTCTACACTTAACCATGGTTGCTAATATGATAAGAATCATTTTATTTTCTATCATATATTATTCTTATCATATTCTTTTACTTCTTCTTCTTCTTCTTCAACAAGAAGAAAGCTTGCTACCATTAATGGCAACATGAGAAAAAGAGTGAGAAATCCAATTCTAAAGTGAACCCACTTCCTATTTCTTCATTCTCTACCGCTTGCCAAGTAGTATAGGGTGTTTTCTTCACAATTTCATGACTTGGTGAAGTTGGAGCTTGATCTTGAGTTGCCTCGATGTAGATCATCTTCGGCATCGAAGTCGATGACCTAGCCCGATCATTTCTCCGACGAAACCAACGCCAGAGTCCGGATTCCGATAGGTACAGCGGAGGGACGTCATCACGGAGCTATGGAGGTGGAAGACCGGATCTACAAAGGTTGTATTTCCGTTCACTCTTAGTTAAGTTGTTAACTTGCACATGTTTCGCTTAATCTCTAGTTAACGATCTAGCGTTAGGGTTTCTCGGCACCTAGAAAAATTTGATTTTGCCATGGTTGATCAGTTGTGGAACCTCTTGAGTGTGCCTAGGAACCCTACAGTACTATCAGAGCCTAACTAGAGCCTTAGGCGAAGTGTAGACGATGTTAGAAATCCGAACGAACCCCGAAACCCTAACAAAACCACTCTCTGGAAATTTTCTGGAATTTTGGATTTTTGTGAATTAAAAATTGCCAAAAAATTCAGCAGGGAATTGTAGGAGTTACTGTGAAGCACGTGACGCAAACTCGACCAAAGCGCTGCGGGACCGCGGCCCCATCCTGGGTTCCACGGCGGTTCCGCCGCCATATTGGTGAGTTAGGCCACGTGGCTTGCACAGTAATTCATGTCTGGAAGTGCTGAGTCTTCTGGGAATTTTTATATTTTACTCAACAGTTGAGTTTTCTGGGGTTGTTTTGGGAACTCGTGGATTCGATCGGATTGTCTAATCTTGTCTATGTGTTTTCCGAATAATTATTGAATATGTTAAAAGGTTCGACCGGATATAAATACCCACCTTTTCCCCTGTCGGGAAATTTCCAAGTGTTGGATCTTTCCGTGGTTTAATAACGTTCTAAGTGGTGCAAGTAACGCGATGGATCCTGTAGAAGACAACAAACCTTAACTCGATTATGTGACCGTCTTGAACTGCCCTTTGAACCTTAAGGTTTGGGACAGTATGGCGTGCCACATGTGAGGCGTTGGCTTGACCCTTCTACGGCTGGACCGTTGGTACTGAGGCATGAAGTGAATGTTTTTAAACTTATTTCATGTGTTGAGCTGTTTCGAGAAAACTTGGGTGTTTGATTGTTCGATCGGAAAGTTTAACATTTTCTATTTATCTGGAATGTGATACAATATTTGGAATCCACATGTAGTTATGAGATAACTGATTTGGATGTTATAAACATAGCAGTTTAGTCTCACTTGATCGGTTTCCACGGGATTTTGATGTGATCAAAAGTCCGTCGCAATCACGTAGCGTACGCGGATACTCGCCGGATAAACTTAATAGACAGCTACACCCCTTAGCCCTGACCAAGTGACTGTAAGAGAACCCCGTCGCCGAAAGCATCCGTTCGGGTGCTCGCGGTAGCGGTGTTCCGCCTTGGTGCACTTCGTCGACGGTATCGGGGTGCGGCCGTCCACTAAAGTTTGCGACGAGCATTCGATCAGAATTTCGGGAATCCTGTTGAATTTCCCGACTTGATATTGAAAAGAGTTTTCGATAAATGAGACTAAAATGCGGGGTTTATAATTGTCAGGCATGTGATGTTTGAGGAATTCATTAGGTTAGGCATGCGATGTCTATGCAAGTTGCGGATTCCAACTGTTGTAGTTTTACACTTTCTTTTCTCTAACCGTAAGTGTAATATGTGATATCGCCGGTTTCGTTGCTATATGTCAACGACAATTGGGATACGCATGTTTACTTATATTGATGACATGTGATGTTATGTGTTGCTGGATATGTTATATTGGATCGTCGTGTTTGAATAGCCGGGGGGCTTTTATGTGAGATGAGTGTTTTTCATTTTCATTCATGTAAAAACTTGTATGTAATATTCTTTTATTGGGGCACTTCCAGGTTGCGGAAGATGTCACCTTTCGTATATTATTTACTTTTCCGCACTAGGATAGACCCAAGGAGGGGAGTACAAGTAACCGGGTTCTAGGGTCCAGTGGGAGACCAATTCGAGGAGTCGAGTCCGGGTCTCCTAACCCTAGAATTGGAAGGGTTGCTTGCAGCTCTCGTAGGGGTCTAGGGGTATGGGATTGGCTATTCATCGCGACCGTGGAATCCGTGTTTTATACAGGCTGAAAATAAAACACGGACGTCCTAGTATATCCAATATTTCATATGATATTTTCTGCTGCGTTATCTGTGATGTGATCATGTGATATGTTCAAATAGATATAGTATATAGTATATATGATATATTATATAGACGTTGCTTATGTTTTACACCCGCGCTAGCCTTGCCTCGCTCTGGCGTTAGATACCTAACCTAACGGTGCAGACGGGACATCGAGACGAATGCGGATGGCATAAGCGTACGTTATATTTATCGGTGATGTTTAGGTGGACTTAAATGATGGGACTTCATTAATGTGATTAATGAAAGAAAAGAAACCTAAAAGATGTTGTGGAATCAAATTTCTTAAAAACAGGTAGCTACAGTTCTTGCTTTGCATCGCGGTGTTCCTTGTAGAACATCCTGCACCTTATTCGATGAGGAAAGGGCCGAGATCCCTTCACCAGGAGTGACCCCTTTAGCAATAACTGGCAGATGCTACACACTCGGTTTGTCTTTTGATTGCTTCTATAGTTTCTTCTTTGCACAGTGATATATATGATATATCCCGCACTTCATTCGACGAGGAAAGGGCCGACGATCCCTTCACCGGGAGTGACCCCTTTAGCAAAACTAGAAAAGCCTCAAAAACACTCCATTTCAAAAATCATTTAATTCTACAACGATATCAAGTTCATTACGCAATAGGTTTTCAGAAAAACCTGTCGTAGCCCTCCGTCATTTCAGATAAGTAGTAGTTAGTATTCGTGCTGCGTTTGTTGGCCTTTGTCAAGGCGTAGTGTGCGGTAGCTGACTAGTGCTTATCTTCTTATGCATATGATGCAGATTGGATTAGGGTAGTCGTGCGACCTTGTTGGCCTTTGTCAAGGGCCATGCGGGTGGGTTTAATTCAATCAAGAAATGACGGGTTGAACTTGACTAGCATCTTATGGTTTGTTGGCCTTTGTCAAGGTCATAGGAGGTTAAGGGCAAAATTATCGGGAATTTCAAGTGTTGAAATTTGCAATGAGATTGCATACCTTCTATGAGATAGTTGGATCCCGATACCCACTGCGAGTAATTGTTACTCCTGGGAGAGTTTTACACACTACAATTAGCCGATCAAGTAGGTGTCTAGAAAGGTGTTAACGAGGTTACGCCTCTGGGAAAATGAGGTTTACATTAATTAGGTTCGTGCGAAAGTACGGGGGACCTCCCTCAAAGTACCGACACTGGCCTGGCTGAAAGATTGGTGAACTTGTAGCGTGTAATTAATCCCAGCTAGTCTTTCCTTTTAGGGTTTGAAGGAAGATTTGATAAAAAACAGTGGGAACCATCCTGATTAGATAAAATAATAACCAATCTATTCTTGCAAGAGCGCACGCTGAGTGTTTTCTTCTCTCTCTCTCCAGGTAGCGACCATTTCACGCCTTAATCAAGATAATAAAACGGATATATTGACCGAACCCACTTGTTATACTGAGCTGGGGAACGTTGGTTCCGCTCCAACTTATAATTGTTATAAGACAGAGCAGGAAATAGGGGATTACCAGAATTCCCATGCCGCCCAAACGAAGAGAGTGCATGCTGATGCATCATCTTCGGGTGTGTTCATTATACAGAACTGTTTCTCAGTATTCTTTACGTCCTGGATATGAGATACCGGATCAGGATCCCGAATATTTAATTTGTTACATGGGCTACAGATAGGTAAAGAACTGAGAACGGGTGATAAGTTTCATGAGACAGAAAACGGGGCAAGTGTTGCAGCCAAGTCTGTTGGTCACTGTCACCCTGTATTACCAGTACATTAATTCTGAACAAATGCTATTAGATACCGTACCTGATATACAAAATCATATCAATCTCTTAATTTAGTAAAGAAAGGATATAATTTTGTATTGTTGGATAATGTTTTGAACATTTCCTATATCAAATGTTGATAGGTTCAGGCACGTTATCTAAAAGCATTGACGTTCTAAATCAAACTACAGTTCTTAGTATACAGAACACACACAAGAGGAAGAGTTCAGAAATGAACGAATCCTTCTTGAGGCATTGTAGACTAGGTCATATCAATGCGACTCGACTGGCTGAAGTTACATTTAGATGTATATTTAAATTAGTTTGAATTTACAACTTGTGAAACTTGCCAGTCATGTCACAAAGATTAGATGACCGTAGCTCTGTTTATTGGAAACAGAGAAAGAGTTAGTAAACTCTTGGGACTGATACATGATGATGTATGTAAGGTCCCCTGTCTATACATGCCAGGACTGGTTCTTTATACTTCATTACATTCTCTGATGATCTCTCAAGATTCAGACATATGTTCCTGCTGAAACACAAGTCCGGACCTTTTGAGATATTCACAGAATATAAGCTAGAAGTAGAGAACCAATACGGGTATAAGTATTATGTCCTTTGATGTGATCAGGTAGGAGAATACTTGAGCACGGAATTCATGGATTATTCTAAAGGAGAATGAGATTCTTTCTCAGTGTTACTCCTCTGAATACACCACAGCACAACGGTGTATCGGGGCGGAGCAATCGCACCATATTGGATATGGTGTGCTCTATGATGAGTACTACTGAGTTACCTATTTCCTTTTGGGAGTTATGCACTTATGAAGTTGCATACCTATTGAATAGGGTTCCAATCAAATCAGTTGCCTACCGTTTCATATGTGATATGGAAAGGGAAGAGCTCATATCTTAAGTTGGTTAAGATTTAGGGTTGTCCGGGCTATGTCTAAAAGCATAATCCGGACAAGCTCGAGGCAAGGTCTGTTATGTACAACTGGAAAGGTTCCAGCTATGCAAACTACAACAGATGATTTGGTAGAACCAAAGGATTCAGTAGATTCCAACGAACCTCAGCCTCTCCGCCGATCTGGTAGGGTTCCTCATCCGCCTGAGAGATACTTCGGTTTCTCTATGACGGTGGGAGTGAGGATTGCATCATGAAATGATGACCCAACTAGTTTCGAGCAGGCCATCAAGAGTAGGGACTCTGTAAGAATGGCTGGATGCTTAGTGATCTGAGATGGTATCCTTATACACCAACAAAGTGTGGACTTTGGTTGCTATATCTGAAGGGTTAAATCCCCATCAGGAGCAAGTATATCTTGAGAAGATTACTTGGTGTACATGGAAAAGTTGCGACTTTCAAAGCTGGACTTGTTAAAGGTTTTTCGTCATCGACCAGGCGTGGATAGTGATGAAACCTTTTCTAAGTAGCTATGCTTAAGTCCATCCAGATCCTACTTGCCACGGCTACATACCATGACTACGATATCTGGAGGTTGGGTGTCATGACTGCTTTTCTAGAAGAGAACGTCTATAAGTACACAGCCAGAGGGCTTCGTGGACAGTGGGAGCAGCGGAAACGTGTGCAAGATGTTTTTTGTGATGAAGCAGGAATCGCGGAGTTGGAACATCTGTTTTAATGAGTTAGTCAAACAGTTTGACATCATCAAAATGGTAGATGAACCTTGTATATACAAGAAGGTAGTAGGGAGTATGGTAGTGATCTCGTAGAGTACGTGGATGACATACTCTTGATAGGGAAGGAGTTTCCTATGCTACGCTCGGTCAATCTCCGCTTATCACAAGGATTCTCCATATAGGATCAAAGTGATACCTCCTAAATCCTGAGTTTTCATCTATGAGATAGATGTTATTAAGTGTTAGAATACTCGCTAGATGTAGTGAGATGGTATCAATCGATCCTAGGGAGAATCACTGGAAAGGTTCCAGGGTGATAAAGATGACTGAATTTCAGTCACAGGCATTGTCTTTACCCTCAGTAAAGGGACGGTATGTTGGAAGAGTTCCAAGCTAGATACCGTGGCATACTAGACGATTAAGGCTGGATACATCGCTACTTAAGATGCTACCAAAGAGGCTGTCTGGGTGTATATTAGTTCATGAGATGAACTCAGTTCCTACCATTGTGTGACAATGGAGTTGCGGCTTATGCCAAGGAACGTCCGTCCCATCAGTGATCCAGACATATTCTAAGGCAGTATCACCTGATCATGGAGATGGTTGATCTTCAGGGTGATCGAGGCTAGGAGAGCAGACTCAGAGGATAACACGACGGATCCACCCACAAAGGCCTTTTCCCAGAGAGAGACTTTTATGGGATGGTTGAGTATGAGATACTGCAACCACTGCTACAGATGGCCCTAGTGCAAGTGGGAGATTGTTAGTTATATGTATGCCCTAGAGGCCATTACTGTACATAGGATGTATATTGTAGTGGATGCTGGGACATATATAGGGAGGACTTTCTTGCTCGACATGATAGCATGCTATCTGGTTACTCTTTACCTTAACGTGTACACTGATTGTCTCTCTGTTACATGCTGGTAAAGCCTTTAGGATGTGCACTTGACTACCTGGACTATGATGCGGATCATACTAGTGGGGACATGGTAGTCCATAAGTACATCCTTCAAGGTCCCTAGTCGTGGGTGTATCGAGACGGGGCATCGATATACCAGAGTAGACTAGCGTATACCTTCTCGACCCATACTGATGGGCGATGGATGATCCCATATCCATTGGTATTTGACATCAGAGATGATATATGGGTGCTCAGTGGAGACTGGGTACACTGGACGGACTCGCCGAGAACTCCCAGATGGTATTATACCTCACGTCAGATGGTAGTTCTCTGGTGACACTGGTATAGGTTAGTCTGTAGACCCGAGATCGTTATAGAGTCTTGTGTGATTCCCACTGTGCTTTGATTTCCACTTTACCACGTCCAAGAGGGCGTGCAAAACGGTGGTTTTTGGGTACAGTCCCGAATCACATGGAGGCAATGAGCGATAGGAGGGGATTCGTCTCTCCCGGTATAGGGAGTTGATGTTGCGCTGTGTTCGATTGGCTATAACCGGAAATCCCTGGCCAGGATTGCTGAGATTTACTGGTAAGTGTTACCAGTAGTTTCTCGAACTGTTATAGACCTCATATCGACACGACTTATCGAGCTACTGGGGTCTGACGTTTACCACCCCTAGGCGAGATATGCGATATATCAGACGATCAGACCGGACTGTACAGTAAGTGTTACTGGTTGGATTCACAGGAGTGTGAGCGGGCTTGCTCGTCGATCTTCTGATCGCTCAATACCCGGGTGGCCGTTACGTTTAGCAGACCGCTTGCGGTTTGTGGGTGTTTGATATGATCATCACCTGCTGCTGGCGTATTGACGAGTCTTTAGAGTCCTACACAGAGGTTTCCTGGCTCAAGCGAAACGAAATAGGAGCGCATATGAGATATGTGCGGGACCGAGAATAATACCAGTATGTGATATTGTATTCTATTCTCGCGATATGTGACATTGATCGGTTATATGCGATATAGCCGGGTTATCGGATCAAGTGTTGATTCGATAAGTTATTACTATTGATATTAGTCGGTCTTATGCGATATGACCGGATCGTTAAATCAAGTGTTGATTTAATGATTTAATGTATAATTATATATTAGATATATTACTTTACATTAACTAGTATTTGTTCACTTAAAGATGGATTTTCTCACTTGATGTGCACATTGTATATGTGATATAGTTTTGTGCACTTATTTGTATCATGTTTGATGATACATGCAAACTTGGGTGTATGTTTGAATTGAACCATGTTTAGTAAATGGTTAGGGTTTCATATCATTTGCTTTATTTACTTATTCATTTATTTATTTATTCATTTAGGTAAGAAATAAAATGATGACTTTATTTGGTTTTCACTTGAAGCTTCTTGAAGCTTTGAAAGTCAAACCATTTTGTTTCTTTCCTAAACCCTAACCCTTTAACTAAACCCTAGTTCATTCTCTACACTTAACCATGGTTGCTAATATGATAAGAATCATTTTATTTTCTATCATATATTATTCTTATCATATTCTTTTTCTTCTTCTTCTTCTTCTTCAACAAGAAGAAAGCTTGCTACCATTAATGGCAACTTGAGAAAAAGAGTGAGAAATCCAATTCTAAAGTGAACCCACTTCCTATTTCTTCATCCTCTACCACTTGCCAAGTAGTATAGGGTGTTTTCTTCACAAGTTTCATGACTTGGTGAAGTTGGAGCTTGATCTTGAGTTGCCTCGACGTAGATCATCTTCGGCATCGAAGTCGACGACCTAGCCCGATCATTTCTCCGACGAAACCAACGCCAGAGTCCGGATTCCGATAGGTACAGCGGTATGGACGTCATCATGGAGCTATGGAGGTGGAGGACCGGATCTACAAAGGTTGTATTTCCGTTCACTCTTAGTTAAGTTGTTAACTTGCACATGTTTCGCCTAATCTCTAGTTAACGATCTAGCGTTAGGGTTTCTCGGCACCTAGAAAAATTTGATTTTGCCATGGTTGATCAGTTGTGGAACCTCTTGAGTGTGCCTAGGAACCCTACACCTAGTCGTCGGACTATCGAGACAGGGCATCAATACTCCGGAGTAGACTAGCGTATGCGCTTCTCATCCCAGCAGGGGAGACGGTCTGTCCCACAGCCGTCTGTACGTCGTACTTGAGATAGTATGCGGGTGCTTGTTAGGTTACGAGTACACTGAACAGGACTCGTCGGGAACTGATTGGTTGGTATTATACCTATCGTCAGTTATCAGTTCCCAGGTGACATGAGTACAGCTTAGTCCGCTGACTTGACACTGTCACTTCGCCTCGAGTGTGTTCCCACTGTACTTTGATTACTACCCTACCACGGCTCAAAGGAGTCGTGCAAACAGGTAGTAGTTGGGTGCAGTCCCGAAGCACTTGGAGACAGTGACGGTTAGACAGGATTCGTCTCTCCCGGTATTGGGGGTTGACATCGCGCTGTGTCTAGAAGAGCCATTACACAAGTAGTCCCTGGCCAGGGCAAGCGAGATATACTGGTAGGTTTCTAGTGTTATCTCAGGGTGTTCTGGTTACACTCCGACACGACTTATACCGCTATTAGGGGACTGGCGTTTACCGCCCCCTTAGGCCTGCCATGCGATGTATCAGACGAACAGACCGGACTGTACGGAGACTGTCACATTCAGGCTCAGTAGGAGTTCAGATGGGTTTCACCTCATCCGTCTTCTTATCGGCATCTACCTGGGGGCCGTTACGCACAGCTAGTGCCGCTTGCAGTCTGTGGTTAAACCCACTGCCAGCGTAGTGTCGAGTCTTTAGAGTCCCACACAGAGAGCTATTCGCCTTTAGGCAAAAGAGTAGAGGTCGTATGGCTTTGCGACAGGTCGCATGGTTTTGCGACAGGGTTCGGTCACATCCGTGCACTTGTGCACGTTTAGTGACCGGGCAGTTATTACTAGCGGGCTTTGGTTTAAGCCAGATCCTAGTATATGTTTTGGGAATGGTTTTATCTCGTTTGTATTCGTGTTCCCCGGAACGCGGATACGGGTGTGTATGCACAGTTGACAGAGACAGAGGCAGAGGATTCTCATTAGGATTGCTGATTGTTGACTTTTGTCAAACCCTAATGAGATTAAGAAACATGATTAACAATAATATTAGTTGAGTATTATAGTGACATGGTTAGGGTTGAAAGGTTGACCTAGTTGACTTGTTGACTTTTGTTGACCGGTTGACTAGGTTAGACTTGTTGACCACCATCATGACAATGGCCATCATTTGGTTGCATTGACTTATGCTTGCTTGTTTTGTTCACCATTTGCATTTAATGCAAGAAATGATAGTGTCATTTGTCATGATAATAACCATTACAATATACTCAATTATTATTACTTGTGATGATGATTTTGGATTATGAGAGCAAAGGATGGCAAAAAGGTTTACTTATTCTCTCATTTCATTTCTCTCTCATGCCATCACTTGCTCAAGCTCTCCCTCTTCCTCTTGCTCTCTCTAGCTCAAGGCAAACCCTTCTCATGAGTTGAGAACCATTGCCTTAGAGATAAAAACACCAAAACAATCCTCTACTCATCCTAGTTCACAAGGCCTTGCAAGCCAAGTGTTCTAGTTTCTTCAAGATCGTAGAAGAAGCCAAAGGTAGAAGCTTTCGGGTGGATCCATCTTCGGCGCGAGAAGACGACGAGGGGAGGCCGGTCCGTACACCACAAGAGTTGAAGACGAAGGAGTTCAAGAAAGCTATAACCCCCTAACCGAGTAGTTAAACAACTCCTAGTTAGGTTGTTAGCTAGTTGTTTAACAAAGATCTGTATTATGAGTCCATGTTACCACCCTAGCAAAAATCGTTTTACACCAATTCTGCAACCCCGTAAGTACCGGGAAAGGGTAGCATGGACTTACAGTGGTATCAGAGCCTAGTTAAACACTATCTAACATGTTAGTAAAGTGAGTAGAAGTTCGATTGGAGAAAATATCACGAAACACACCCGAATAATTTGGTTTCTGCCGATTTTTCCCACTGTTCAAAAAGTAATAAATCATACATGAAAAATCAGCTCAGGCTTTTGTTAAGACACCCAAGAAAATTGGTCCAACGAACCGGTCAAGTCGCCGCGGAAACGCGGCGGGAGCACGCTCCCGCCGCGGTTCCGCGGCCGAGTTGACTCGGCCGTGGAAAATTTTTCTTGCAGAGTGTTTCTGGGGTTGTTTTAGGATTTTTACAATATGTTTTTTCTGCCCAGATTTTCCCGAAAGCAAAATTTGTTTTTGGGGCTTAAAAAACCGTATTTTGATCGAACTTCTAGTAGACTAAAGCTAACGGGTTTATATCTGTGCTGTATTATATGTATTGAACGTCCGTTAATCGCTATACGTCGATTAGTGGGGGTTATACATATCTGTGATCTGTAATGTTGATGGTTTGTGTATATGAATTCATTTTATTGTCGCTGATGAAAAGCCGGGGGGTTGTGAGATGAGAGTTTTCTTTTATCTTTCAATTCATGTAATATGTAAATTGATGTAATATTATTTGTATGGCCGCACAACCGGGTCGGGGTTGTAGCCGTTGTTTTTGCTCCAAAGATAGACCCAAGGTGGGATGTACAAACTACCGGGTATCTCGAAGTGCCGAGTGGCCTACTCACGTCGTTGAGAGAGGTTGCTCCGCTTCGGATATTTGGCGGGTAGTTTGCCACACCCGTAGGGGTCTTGGGTGGGGTATTGGCTATTCACCGCGACAGTGTAATCCGCTTTTCGTTACAGGCTCGTACGAATTGCGGATTCCTAGTATATCCAATGTGTTCATCCTTGATCTGAAATGGCTATCATTGCAGTATATCTATATATGATATTTATTTAGGCGTTGCTTATGTTTTGCATCCGCGCTAGTCCAGCTCCCGCTCTGTCGTTAGTTAAGTAATCTAACGGGTAATGACGGGGCCCCGTGGCGAATGCGGATGGCATAAGCGTACGTCATATTTTGGTTGTTTTCTGCAATGGTAGGATTAAATGATGGGACACATTAAAAAGAATTAATGCAAGAAAAATAAACCAAAGTAAAGTCGCTGGAACACTTTCAAAACCACTCGGTTCTTTTCAAAAACCAACTTTTAAATGCGGAGCTTGAGCCACTCCTTTTAAAAGCTATCTCGTTCCATCGATTATATCAAGTTCACTACGTTCACGGTTTCGCCAAAACCATTCGTAGCCCTCCATCATTTCAGTTAAATATTCGGTAGTATTCAAGCTATGTATTTTGACCTCATGCCAAGGCATAGTGATTGGTAGCTGCCGGATATTTATTTGTTGCATAGATAGAATGCATTGGTTTGAGACAGTCGTACTACCATTTTGGCCTACGTCAAGGGTAGGTACGGGTGGGTTCAAATTAACCTGGATAATGATGGGTAGAACTTGACATGTGACTTATGACATTTTGACCTCACGCCAAGGTCATAAGAGCATGGGGAAAAAATCCACATCGGGAGCATCAAAAGAACTGAAACTTGCTAGTGTTGCATACCATTTGGAGTGTGATGATTCTGGTAGGATTCCTTTAGTTTTGTCACGCGATGATATTTGGATCCCGATCCTACTGTGAGTATATGCTACTCCTCGGAAAATTTCTCACTTAACGATCAATGCTATAAACCAAGTAGGTGTCTAGAAAGGTGTTAGCGGGGCTACGCCCCCAGGGAAAAGAGGTTATTTAATTAAGGAACTTCGCGAAAACGTTGGAAAACCTCTCTCGAAGTACCAACACTGGCCTGGCTGAATGGTTAAGCAAGTATTGTACGGTGAGATTGATTCCGACTAATTCTTCCTTTTTGGTTTGAGGAGGAATTCGAGATACAGTGGGAGCCATCCTGTTTAGACAAACTAAAAACCACTCTAAACTTGCAAGAGCATCATGCTGAGTGTTTCTTCTCTCTCTCCTAATTGCAGCGACCAATCGACATGAGCGGACTTAAGTTACTTCTAGATAAAAATATACTGACAGGACCAAACTACAAAGATTGGCTCAGGAATGTCAAAATGGCAATCACTTACGGCAAGATGGGGTATCTTCTTACCACCAAAGCTCCCCCTGTCCCAGGTCCCACCTCCAGCGTCGCGGATAAGGAAATCCGTAAGACTTGGGAGATCGATTGCGCGAAGGCCAAGTGCTTCGTGTTTGCCTCTATGGGCAATGAACATCAGAGGAGGCACGAGAATATGGACCTCGAATCCATATTTCTTCATACAAAAGAACTGTATAGAGAGCAATCTCGTATCTCAAGATACGAAGTGTCGAAGAAGCTATTTTCGGCAAGGTTGGCCATCGGATCATCGGTAGTGGAACACGTGCTTAAGATGATTGGCTTCATTGAGGAGCTCGCGGACCTTGGGACCACGTTAGAGAACGAGCTCTATACGTACTTGATTCTCCAGTCCCTTCCTTCCACTTATGCCCAGTTTATCCTGAACTTCAACTTGCAAGGAAAAGAAGTTGAACTTCCGGAGCTCCTCAACATGCTGAGGAGTGCAGAGGGCACCCTACAGAAAAGTAGGGATACATCCACTTTGTTTGTAGGAGGATCTTCCTCTTCTAAGTCCAAGGCGAAAGCCAAGGGAAAGAAGAAGAAAGCCCCCACCAAACCAAGGGGCGGTGTTAGTAAAGTGGATACGAAGGGAAAAGCAAATACAACAAAGGTAGCGGGAAAGCTTGTGGGAAAGGAAGAATGCTTCTACTGTCATAAGAGTGGATACTGGAAGAAAGATTGCAGGGCTTGGAAGGACAGAACACAGGATCTGAAGCAGGTTGCGGCTTTGGCTTCAGGTGTGTATGTTATTGAAAACTGTCTATCAATAAACTCTACTTCCTGGGTATTGGATACCGGATCAGGATCTCATATCTGTAATTCTTTGCAGGCGTTGAGAAAGCGCAGGTTTTTGAAGGCAGGTGACATGACCCTCAGAGTTGCGAACGGAGCTAGCATGGATGCTGAGTCCGTGGGGGACTATCACCTGGGATTGTCAGATGGACACATTTTGGTTTTGCGTAATTGCTATTTTGTACCCAATGCAACTTGTAATATAATTTCTGTATCTTTATTATCTAAAGAAGGTTATGAATTTGCATTTGTACGCAATGTTGTAAACATTCACCTTAATCAAGTCTTGATTGGGTCAGGTACATTGAGCAATGGAATATACGTATTAAACCAACTACAGATTTTCAATGTCCAGAATACACATAAAAGAAAGTCTCCGAAAACCAATCAGGCTTTCTTATGGCATTGTAGACTGGGTCACATCAATGAGAGAAGGTTGACGAAGTTATATACAGAAGGATATTTGAATCTGTTCGAATATCAATCGTATGCAACTTGTCAATCCTGTCTCAAAGGAAAGATGACAAAGACTCCGTTCACTGGACACTGAGTAAGAGCGAGCGAGCTCTTGGGACTCGTACACAGCGACGTGTGCGGTCCAATGTCTACGCATGCCCGAAGCGGTTATTCTTACTTCATTACTTTTACGGATGATTTTTCAAGGTTCAGACATGTCTTCTTAATGAAGCATAAATCTGAAGCCTTTGAAAAATTCAAGGAATATAAGAATGAAGTAGAAAAACAAACCGGCAAAAGTATCAAAACACCGAGATCTGATCGAGGTGGTGAATACTTGAGTGCCGAGTTCCTGGATTACCTAAAAGAGAACGGAATTCTCTCTCAGCTTACTCCTCCATACACTCCGCAACATAACGGTGTATCGGAGAGACGGAACCGCACCCTATTGGATATGGTACGTTCCATGATGAGTAACGCTGAGTTACCGCGATCATTCTGGGGATATGCGCTAGAATCAGCTGCATACCTTTTGAACCGAGTTCCAACTAAGACTGTGCCTACCACACCATATGAAATGTGGAGTGGGAAGAAACCCTATTTTCAGTATCTGAAGATCTGGGGATGTCCAGATTTTGTCAAAAAGCAGCATGCGTAAAAACTCGAGGCATGCTCAGTACTGTGCAAGTTTGTGGGATACCCAAAGAACTCTAGGGGGTATCTTTTCTATTACGCAGAGGAACAAAAAGTCTTTGTTTCTCGTAATGCCCACTTTCTGGAACACCAGTTCTTAGAAAAAGAAATAAGTAGGAGCACAATAGAACTGGAAGAAATTCCAGAACCACAGACTATTACTGAAAGCTTAGTAGAACCAGAGGGTTCGAAAGAACAGGATATTCCTACGCCGCTCCGCAGGAGTAGTAGGCAGTCTCATCCGCCTGAGAGATACTACGGTTTTCTCATAGAAGGGGATAGAGAGGAGTGCATCATTGATTATGATGAGCCTACTAGCTTCCAGCAGGCCGTTCAGAGCGTTGACTCGGTAAAATGGCTGGATGCAATGCGGACCGAAATGGAGTCCATGTACACCAACAAAGTATGGACGTTGGACATTGCTCCAGATGGGGTAAAACCCGTAGGATGCAAGTGGATCTTCAAAAGGAAGATTGGTGTAGATGGACAGGTTGAGACCTATAAGGCTAGACTTGTTGCAAAGGGTTTTCGTCAAAGACCTGGTTTGGACTATGACGAGACCTTTTCTCCAATGGCTATGCTGAAATCCATTCGGATCCTTCTTTCCATTGCCGCCTTCCACGATTATGAGATTTGGAAGATGGGCGTAAAGACCGCTTTTCTAAATGGAAATTTAGAAGAGTGTGTTTATATGGACCAGCCAGAAGGTTTCATTCAGAGTGGGAGCAGCGGAAAGGTGTGCAAGTTGCTTAAGTCCATCTATGGACTAAAGCAGGCATCACGGAGTTGGAACATCTGTTTTTATGAGACGGTCAAAGAATTTGGCTTTATCAAAAATCCAGATGAACCATGCATCTATAGTATATTTGTAGCAAGAACTGTCATATTCCTCGTTTTATACGTGGATGACATTCTCTTGATAGGAAATGATATTCCTATGCTACAATCTGTCAAGGGGTTCTTGTCACACAGGTTCTCCATGAAAGACCTGGGTGATGCCAATTACATTCTGGGGATCCGGATCCATCGTGATAGATCCAAGAGGATGTTAGGACTTTCGCAGTCCAGGTACATCGACACCATACTAAAAAGGTTCAGTATGGAAGAATCCAAGCGCGGTAATCTACCGGCTTGTCACGGGATCACCCTCTCCAAAGAGATGTCTCCCAAGACTGATTTGGAAAGGGATCGCATGTCTATTATACCCTACGCTTCTGCGGTAGACTCTATAATGTATGCGATGTTGTGTACCAGACCGGATGTAGCTTATGCACTGAGTGTAGTAAGCCGGTATCAGTCAAACCCTAGGGAGAAACACTGGATAGCGGTAAAGAACATTCTCAAGTACCTGAGAAGGACTAAGGAGATGTTCTTGGTGTATGGCGGAAAAGACCTCCAGATCGAGGCCTTTGCTGACTCCAGCTTCCAGAGTGACAAGGATGATTCCAAGTCCATGTCGGGTTTTGTCTTTACCCTCAATGGAGGGGCGGTGTGTTGGAAGAGTTCCAAACAGGAAACCGTTGCTGACTCGACGACGGAAGCGGAATACATCGCTGCTGCTGATGCCGCAAAAGAAGCCGTTTGGATGAGAAAGTTCTTGAAAGAACTTCAGGTGGTTCCGTCCATTGTTGATCCAATACCTCTGTATTACGACAACAACGGGGCTATAACTTTAGCGAAGGAACCCAGGTCCCATCATAAATCCAGACACATCTTGAAGCGGTATCACCTGATCAAGGAGATCGTTGATCGCCAGGAGATCGAGGTTCGGAGGGTTGCTTCAGAAGATAACACTGCAGATCCATTCACCAAGGCCTTGCCCCAGACTCAGTTCGAGCGGCTGATCGAGATGATAGGTCTTCGATACGCCAGTACATGGCCTTAGTGCAAGTGGGAGATTGTTAGTGTATATGCCCTAGAGGCCATTACTGTATCATACTAGTTTGTATATTACTTAATGGAAGCTTGGGATATTCACCTTGTATTGACAATCTTGCTTAAAATGGTAGTATGCTACTTGGTTTGTTTCTAATTTAATATGTGCATGTGTTTCTTTTAGCATATTGCTTATACATATTAGTAGAGCCCTTAGGATCTTTGCTTGATTACCAGCGTTATGATGGCAGTCACACTCGTGGGGGCTGGGTAATCCACAAGCACATCCTTATGCAGGTCCCTAGTCGTAGGACTATCGAGACAGGACATCGATACTCCGGAGTAGACTAGCGTATGTGCTTCTCATCCCAGCAGGGAAGACGGTCTGTCCCACAGCCGTTAGTACGTCGTATTTGAGATAGTATGCGGGTGCTCGTTAGGTTACGAGTACACTGGACAGGACTCATCGGGAACTGATTGGTTGGTACTATACCTATCGTCAGTTATCAGTTCCCAGGTGATATGAGTACAGCTTAGTCCGCTGACTTGACACTGTCACTTCGCCTCGAGTGTGTTCCCACTGTACTTTGATTACTACCCTACCACGGCTCAAAGGAGTCGTGCAAACAGGTAGTAGTTGGGTGCAGTCCCGAAGCACTTGGAGGCAGTGACGGTTAGATAGGATTCGTCTCTCCCGGTATTGGGGGTTGACATCGCGCTGTGTCTAGGAGAGCCATTACACAAGTAGTCCCTGGCCAGGGTAAGCGAGATATACTGGTAGGTTTCTAGTGTTATCTCAGAGTGTTCTGGGCTACACACCGACACGACTTGTACCGCTATTAGGGGACTGACGTTTACCGCCCCCCTAGGCCTGCCATGCGATGTATCAGACGAACAGACCGGACTGTACGGAGACTGTCACATTCAGGCTCAGTAGGAGTTCAGATAGGTTTCAGCTCGTCCGTCTTCTTATCGGCATCTACCTGGGGGCCATTACGCACAGCTAGTGCCGCTTGCGGTCTGTGGTTAAACCCACTGCCAGCGTAGTGTCGAGTCTTTAGAGTCCCACACAGAGAGCTATTCGCCTTTAGGCAAAAGAGTAGAGGTCGCATGGCTTTGCGACAGGTCGCATGGTTTTGCGACAGGGTTCGGTCACATCCGCACACTTGTGCACGTTTAGTGACCGGGCAGTTATTACTAGCGGGCTTTGGTTTAAGCCAGATCCTAGTATACATTTTGGGAATGGTTTTATCTCGTTTGTATTCGTGTTCCCCGGAACGCGGATACGGATGTGTACGCACAGTTGACAGAGACAGAGGCAGAGGATTCTCATTAGGGTTGCTGACTGTTGACTTTTGTCAAACCTGTTCACACCAGAATATTGCATTATTATATTCCCCATTCTTATATATTTTACAAATAAACGGGTGCTTTTGACACATGTCTGCTACATGTTACAGGTTAAAGGTTCTTGGACAGAAAATAGTGCAAACGATGTAAAGACGATGAAAATGTGGACTTTAACCAACAAACAGAGAATCTTGATCAAGCCTACATAAGGAACAATTCACAAAGCAAGATTCAAGACATCGACTCAAAGCGAACGGTTAAAAATCCATTGCAAATTGTTCACTGAAGATCTGGAACCAACGTAGAAGCCCAAATGGAAAAAGATATATAGAAATAAGAAGCCCAAGCCAACAAGAAGCATCCCCGGAAAATTCATGAGGTGATCTCACCAATGGGCCGCGGAACCGTGGCCCAAGCCTGCCATTGCCGCGGTTCCGCGGCCGTCTGGTGCCCGTGCTTCGAGAAATTTTACCAAAATTAGTTTGCGGCTCTGAAAAGATTTCCTAAGGGCTATTTTTGTAATTTAAGACATGCGAAACAAATGTAACCCTAGGGTTTCCTATTCTTTATAAATAGGAACTCTAACCATTGTAATTCTTATGCCTCCCGTCATTAATAAAATACAAAATTCTTTTGGAAAGTATCGGTGTTTCTTTTCCATTCAGAAATTCAGATCTGACAAACCTGCATGGATGATTGGAGGGATGCATCTGTAAGTAGATTTAATTTCTCGCCCTAATATAGATTTCAATTCTTTGCCCTAGGTAGATTTAATTTCAAGCCCTAATTTAGATTTTATTTATCTGCCCTAATTATAACTTTCAATTAATTGCCCTAGGTAGAATAATTAGATTTTTAGATTTAATAATCAATCGAACACCCTTTGGAATTAACTCGTAAGAACGAATCGGAAATTCACAAAATCTCTGTGGATCGACCCGTACTCACCGGCTAACTTCATGCGACGCCATTCTTGATTGCGGTTTAGAAATAGTTTTTGAGATACTGTAATGGTCGAGATTTCTAATAAAATGACTTTCATTTTGAATTCCTAGAGTCGAGTAGTTATTTACATTTTTTTTTGAGTAAATCAATGTTTTTAATAATTTTTCTGAACATTGAATAGGATTAAAAGAATTTTCTAATTCTACTTATTCTTTTCATAGGCATAAAATGTTTTAATAAAATTTTATAATACCTTAAAATAATCTACATATTTTTATTATCAAGTAAAGCAATTAAGTCGTAATTAAAAATATTTTAAAGATAAACTAGATATTATATAATTATTATAACTAGCTAACAATTTAGAAATGGATATATTATTTGTTTTTAGCCAAAATTATTTTATAGTAAATATAATAATAAAATATATTTTCTGGATATTTTCCATAATTTTCCCGCACTTTAAACTATTTTTAACAATTTTTGGAAGCCAAATCCAATTTTTAAAATAATAAACAGAAATATTATTTTTTATATAAAAAATAAAATAAAATAAAATAAGCCCCTTTAACCTGGACCGTTGGATCACAAGATCCAACGGCCCAGAGCCCGCTGACGGCGCCCACGTGGTGGGGACCACGCGAAAGCGCGTGATCCCCACACGCGCAGGCGCGTGGCGACGCGTGGCGACGCGTGGCGTGGCGGCGGGGGCTGGCGGTGCGATCTGGGCCGTTGGATACAGATCCAACGGCCACGAAACGTGGCGGCGGGCGCAATCATTAACTGAATGATTCGCAATGATTGGCCGGCGTGATTTTCCGTGGGTTTTAACTACTTTTTTGGATTTTATTGTTACCATTTGAACCCTATAAATAGGCACTTTAAACCTAAATTTCTCACACCACCGAACTCCAAAAATTCTGAAAAAAATACCGGTGCCTTCGTATCGACGACGCGGACGCTACGGCTACATCCAATCGCCAAGAAAAAATCGGGACGCGGAGGTTTTGCGAAATTTTTGTACCAGCCTACGTCTTCCACCGTCTACGTCCAGACTCTAAACAAAGGTAGGATCCGCCTCTCTCTCCTTTTCCTGTCACCTTCTTCTATCGAAATTCCAACTTCTAATCATCAACCCATATTTAAAAAGTTGTTATAATAATTGTGCATACCTTTTTCTTTGTACCCTCAATAATAATAATGTCAACCCCATTTAAAACGGTGTTAAATTTTCCTTTGCACATAGAAATATATTGCATACCCAAAACACCTTGAATCTAATATGCTTAATGTCATGAATTGTCATTCTACCTCTGACATACCCCCACTATAAAAATGATCTCGTAATAGGCTACTTCCACAAGATGCTCTCGTTTAATTTAAATATTATATTTGTTTAAATAGCTATAAGAACTAAAAGATATATGAAATAAATATTTTAGATACAGTATACGTATGTTCTACTTACAAATAGTTCTAAAACCCCTCAGCTTTTTAAGAAAGAAAATATTAAATTTAAATAACGATATTTTTTTTATAAAAAAAAAAAAGGAATAGTTGGTATCTTTTAAAAGGTAATTCGAAAATAACACCAATCTAGAATAAAGGAACGGTTGTAGGCATCGATCGTTTATCTAATCCAGCCTTTGTGCTGTCTAGGCAAGTGTGTCTAAGGCTAGTGGTTATTAATTAGGCCCACTACTTACGTAGTGGAGTACCTTCCCACTTACCTGGCACTTACCTAGCCACAACTGGCGGTGAAGAGGCGATTTGAGGACCTCATAACTTATCCGTTGGAATATTGGGAACTGTTTAGATTTTTCAAATAAAAACCCATTTTAAAAGATTTTCAAATAAACATCACAACCTAGTCTCAAAAGGATATTTTCTGTAAAACCTTATACTTTTCCAAAATAATAAATATCCATAAATATCCTGTTTTCTTTTAGAAATAATAAACGATATTTAAACCTTATTATTTAACTAAGCTTTTGCCGAAGAACACAAAGTACTTTACAAATTCTAGAAAATAAAACGAGTGGTTGTGGAAGGCCATATCAAATGAGATCAAATACTCTTTCTGAAATCCCAGCTTATAACACCATGCCATATACAAAACATGATACGGTTAGGGTTAGAATGCGCGGACCTAGGTATGGAATACTTTATGAAGATCCCTGCAAGCAGGGTGAACAGTCCAAAGAGTGGACGACTATATAAATATGAAGATCCCGATATTTCGGGTGAACAGTCCAATATGTGGGCGACTACAAATATGAAGATCCCGATATTTCGGGTGAACAGTCCAAATGTGGGCGACTATACAATATGGAAATTCCATGCCTAGAAGTATACGCACTAACTCTAATCCGTCCAAACCTATATACTGAACCACGGGGATGGGTAGTTTGATTAGGCAAGGATAATTCGGAGCTCGGATTCCCCTACTACTCGATCATGATCCCGGGAAGTGAAACGGTACATTTCACTTCCCCAGTTGTTGTTCCGTGGCCACAACGGAATAATCTCGAGTATCCGGACCCTTGTTTAACAAACTAATACAAACTATTACCTTCATACACATATAACTTGCAACATATATAACCTACTCATATTCACATATCCACTTTTTACTTAACCACATACCTTTATACTCATATACATCATATTCATTATACACACATGTTCATTCCTTTACTATCTTATGAGGCAATCCTACCCGAGTTTAACTCGCTGACGGACCTTCCTTTTCTTTCTATATCCTTGGAATGTCCGTCAGATAAGAATGAGTATTACAGCGAAGATTAAGGTGTGAAGCCAACTTATGAAGACAGGACAATGGAAGATTAGATAGTTTTAATTTTTATTGTTGCCCACATGTTTAGGGCTTTTTGCTTCTCCTTTGATGTAAATAAACTACTTAGTTTATTTTACTATTTCCTTTGGGATGTAATAAAGTTTAGTTAATGGAAATAAAATGCCTTTCGCTTTTATTATTTTTGTTTTGGTACACAATCCTGCATATTAATTATTTATACGCTTAACGTAACTGTATTGAATAGACCACCTTCAATACAGTTAGGTTGCGGACCTTGCCACGTCTTCCTTCTCCTTCTTTTGGGAAGCGGGGCGTGACAGGTTTTTGTGGTGGCCCATGCAGGTCCTCTTGTGTACTAAAATAAAACCATTAACTGACTTATTATATTTGTGAATCTTATCCATCTATACCGATATCATAGTTTTCCTTATGTCCCTTGTTCCTTCCTTGATATTCTGTACCTTGACCGTGATATTTCCTTCTGGTCATGGTAAATCTTTCCAACGAGGACGATATGTCCGATATTACTTTGAAGCTATATCTGAAGATTCTGAAGGCGAAGTCGTAGACTCTCAGGCGGTTGCCCCCGCAAGGCACCGTGGGAATGGTCGTGCTTTTCTTAGATCAAGGACCTATCATCACTTGTTGAACTCCCATAATCAAGACTAATAAGTCTTTTCCCTTTCTTTGGCCGAATTAAACAATGTCCTTACTTTTCGGTTGTACTCTCCATTTTGAAGTTGGATAATAAAATCTTAGTTTCGAGCAATAATCTCTCTTGTGTCTCTTGCACTTCTCAGTCTCTCCCTTGCATTGATTGTTGTTCTTTCATGCAAGTTATCTTGCCTCACCTCAGCCTGTTCTGATTCAGATCATCGATGGCTGGACGACACCATCACCGCAACCGAAGGGGAAACGGAGACAATAAAGCAACTGCCCATCACGCGGCGATGCTACAAATGTTACAAGGATTACTGGAACAACAGCAGCAGCAGACAGCTGCCCTACATCAAGAGCTGCGCGAGAGTAGGCAACAACAAGCAGAAGTTTTTAAGCAGGCACTAACCCCAGTTCCACAAGGTTCGGCGGGAGTGAAGCAGTTCAGATCACTCCACCCTAAGACTTTTTCAGGAAAGGAAACCCCTTTAGAAGCTGAAGAATGGCTTAAGGGAACAGTCAATGATCTCAATGCCGCCCAAATCCCGAAGGACGCATGGGTGAACATTGCCAAACTACAACTTACGGATAATGCCAGGATATGGTGGGAGGCCGAGGAAAGCAGGCTGAAAGAGCCCGTCGACTGGGAAACATTCAAACGACGGTTCGATACTCAATACTTTCCCGCCGTAGCACACCTAAAAATGGAACGGGAGTTTGTACAGTTCCAACAGGGGAGTATGTGGGATAAATCGGTGGATGAGTACGCTTCGGAGTTCGCAAGATTAAGTCGGTTTGCGCATCACCTGGTGGCAACTCCGGAACTGTATGCCAAAAGATTCCGGCAGGGGTTGGATCTGAAGACGCAGTCATCCATGTCTTCTGCCACCTTAACAACTTATGATGAAATCCTAGAGGCGGCACGAAACTTCGAAGACCTTCAGAGACGCATAAGGAAGGATGATCGATTGACTGGCATTAAGCGACCCGCCCAGCAAGTTCTTAGAGGAGCCTCTTCCAGATTTCACGCGAGGCAACAACCTAAGAGACCAGCAGGACCATCTACTTTCAGGAAACCTGCAGTCACATGCAACCATTGCGGAAAGGTCGGACACTTCATGAAGGATTGCCGCTATTTGAACAAGCTCTGTATAATCTGTGGGTCTCCGGAACATGCCATAGGGGATTGTCCACAGAGAAGACGACCATTACTCCCGGACAGCAGACCAGCCAATCTTGGAGCGTCTCAACAGGGAGCCCGGCCACCACCCGCTAATAAACCGAACGGGCAAGGAACAGCAGCTAGAGGACTACCCTTACCCCAACAGAAGCGAGTCTTTCAGCAAGCTCAGCGCAACGGACCGAAGCGTCAGGCCTTTACTATGACCGCAGAAGAAGCTGAAGCAACTGGTGAAGTAATTACAGGTATCCTCCTAGTAGCCTCTTTACCTGCATTCACACTTTTTGACTCTGGTGCGTCGCATTGCTTTATGGCACAAAAGTTTGTGACCACCAACTCCATCCCCGCAACACCTCTCATCACCGAGTGGAACGTCAACACGGGAAACGGTGTGATCAAATCCACTTCAGGATACGATCTGTGCCCCGTGGTAGTCTGCGGGCGAGGTTTCTATGCCAACTTTATGGTAATAGATATGCCCAATTTCGACGTGGTCTTGGGTATGGACTGGTTGAGTACTTTCTACGCTACTATCGACTGTCGTCAAAGGAGGGTAGTGTTTGAAATCCCTGACCACCCGCTGTTCATATTCGAGAGTGGAAGTAAGTCCTTAGACCCAGCAACCTACCGAGCTGTACCGAGAAAGGAAGAGACTTTGTACGTCGTACAAAGGGAGGAAAGGATGCCGATGGTCGTACGAGAGTTTGAGGACGTATTTGCAGAAGTGTCGGGTTTACCGCCGGATCGGGCGTTTGAGTTCACCATAGACTTGGTACCAGGAACTCAACCCATATTGAAGGCACCGTATCGAATGAGGCCAGCAGAATTGAAGGAGCTTCGAGCGCAAGTGGAGGACCATCTCAATAAGGGGTTCATTCGGCCCAGCTCGTCACCTTGGGGTGCCCCAGTTCTTTTAGTACCTAAGAAGGATGGAACTAAGCGGATGTGCATCGACTATCGGGAATTAAATAAAGTAACAATCAAGAACAAATATCCCTTGCCACGGATAGATGACCTGTTCGATCAGCTGGAGGGGGCCCGAGTGTTCTCCAAGTTGGATTTACGAACAGGCTACCATCAACTCAAGGTGAAAGTGTCTGACATACCCAAGACGGCTTTCAGGACTAGGTATGGACATTATGAATTCCTAGTGATGCCCTTTGGAGTAACCAATGCCCCCGCAGTCTTTATGAACTTGATGAATCAAGTGTTTTATGAGCAATTAAGACAAGTTTGTGGTTGTCTTCATCGACGATATTCTAGTGTATTCTAAGAATCAAGAAGAACACACAGAACACTTGCGTGCGGTGCTCGAAACCTTGCGACAACACCAACTTTATGCAAAGCTCAGCAAATGCGAGTTTTGGTTAGAGCAGGTGGCATTCCTGGGACACGTGGTGTCAGGCGAAGGGATTTCAGTGGATCCAGCCAAGATTGTCGCGGTACAAGCATGGCCGATACCAAGAACTGTTACCGAGATCAGGAGCTTTTTGGGACTTGCTGGGTATTACCGTCGTTTCATCAAGAACTTCTCCAAAATTGCGGAACCACTGACGACTTTGACTCGGAAAGATGTACCGTATGTATGGTCCGAGTGTTGTGAGGAAGCATTCGCTGAGTTGAAGACCCGTTTAACCTCTGCACCCATTCTAACGATTCCCGACAGGACTGGAGGATTCGACGTACATTGCGACGCCTCGGGAAAAGGCTTGGGATGCGTTTTGCACCAACATGGTAGGGTAGTAGCCTATGCGTCCAGACAATTAAAGGTACATGAGCGAAACTACCCAACGCATGATTTAGAACTTGCCGCAGTTGTTTTCGCACTAAAGATTTGGAGGCACTATTTGTTGGGTGAGAGAGTAGATATTTACACCGACCACAAGAGCTTGAAGTATATCTTCACCCAGAAGGAACTCAATATGAGGCAGAGGAGATGGCTGGAATTAATGGCAGATTTCGACGTAAATTTGCAATACCATCCGGGAAAGGTGAATGTAGTCCCGGATGCTTTGAGTCGTCAACCCATGATTTCGAGTCTGACTACTCATTGGAGGAATCGCCAAGATCTTAATGAACTAGAAACCGAGTTATTAATGCCCGGAATGTATACATTCTTCATGAATTTGCAAATTCACTCAACATTAGTCGAACGGATCAAGACCGCTCAAATGGAGGACCCGAAGTTGCGAAGGATCAAAGAACAAGTGGACGCCAATCTGCGGACGGATTTCATCATACACGAAGATGGTTCTTTGAGATATGGAAGCAGAGTCTGTGTACCTAAGGGGGAGATGAGGGAGGAGTTATTAAAAAAGGCACATAGTTCTCCCTACTCTGTTCATCCGGGAGGAACAAAGATGTACAAGGACCTCAGGCAAAACTATTGGTGGCATGGGATGAAGCGGGAGATAGCCAAGAGTATATCCAAATGTCTCGTTTGCCAACAAGTAAAAGCCGAACACCACAGGACGGCGGGTCTATTACAGCCGTTACCAATACCCGAATGGAAATGGCAAAACATTACTATGGATTTTGTGACCGCACTCCCCCGCAGCTCTAAGGGGAACGACGCTGTATGGGTGATTGTGGACCGACTCACCAAGTCGGCGCATTTCATTCCTTTTTCGAGTGGATCAATCAACCGAAAGCCTTGCAAAAAGGTATATGGAGGAGATTGTCAGATTGCACGGCGTACCGATTTGCATCGTGTCCGACCGGGATACGCGTTTCAGATCTAAGTTTTGGCAAAGCCTACAAGAGAGTCTGGGCACGAATCTGAGTTTCAGTACCGCCTACCATCCTCAGACCGATGGCCAATCGGAAAGGGTTATTCAAATTCTCGAAGACATGCTCCGGGCCTGTATGCTGGATTTTAAAGGATCTTGGGAAGATCACCTGCACTTGGTAGAGTTTGCTTACAACAATAGCTACCAGTCTAGTATCGGCATGGCGCCTTTCGCCGCTTTGTATGGACGAAAGTGTAGGTCACCGTTAAGTTGGGACGATATTGGGGATCGAGAACTACTAGGCCCCGAGATGATTGTCGAGACAGTGGAGGTGATAAGAACCATCAAAGAACAATTACGCATAGCACAAGATCGGCAGAAGCATTGGGCGGATACAAAGAGAAGGCCACTAGAGTTCCAACCAGGAGAACACGTGTTTCTGAAGATTTTCTCCTAACCGGGGAGTGATACGTTTTGGGAAACGCGGAAAACTCAGCCCACGGTTTATAGGTCCCTTCGATATTCTCGAACGGGTTGGAGAGGTTGCGTATCGTTTAGCCTTGCCTCCTTCTTTGGAGGGCGTACGCAACGTTTTTCATATCTCTCAATTGAGGAGATATGTCAGCGATCCCGGTCACGTTTTAGATCATTCCGAAATCACCGTGGGAACTGACCTAACCTATGAACAACAGCTGGTGGAGATCCTTGATCGGAAGGAAAAGATCTTGAGAGACAAGACGATCGGATTGGTTAGGGTCATGTGGAGGAAGGACTCTCCCGGAGAATCCACGTGGGAAAGAGAAGACGAGATGAGAGAACGACATCCTCACTTATTTGAAGTTTCCTTTATGTAATTTTTCCTTCCCTCCCTCCTTTTGACCTACTTTCTGAATTTCGGGGACGAAATTATTCTAAGGAGGGTAGATTGTAATGGTCGAGATTTCTAATAAAATGACTTTCATTTTGAATTCCTAGAGTCGAGTAGTTATTTACATTTTTTTTTGAGTAAATCAATGTTTTTAATAATTTTTCTGAACATTGAATAGGATTAAAAGAATTTTCTAATTCTACTTATTCTTTTCATAGGCATAAAATGTTTTAATAAAATTTTATAATACCTTAAAATAATCTACATATTTTTATTATCAAGTAAAGCAATTAAGTCGTAATTAAAAATATTTTAAAGATAAACTAGATATTATATAATTATTATAACTAGCTAACAATTTAGAAATGGATATATTATTTGTTTTTAGCCAAAATTATTTTATAGTAAATATAATAATAAAATATATTTTCTAGAAATTTTCCATAATTTTCCCGCACTTTAAACTATTTTTAACAATTTTTGGAAGCCAAATCCAATTTTTAAAATAATAAACAGAAATATTATTTTTTATATAAAAAATAAAATAAAATAAAATAAGCCCCTTTAACCTGGACCGTTGGATCACAAGATCCAACGGCCCAGAGCCCGCTGACGGCGCCCACGTGGTGGGGACCACGCGAAAGCGCGTGATCCCCACACGCGCAGGCGCGTGGCGACGCGTGGCGACGCGTGGCGGCGGGGGCTGGCGGTGCGATCTGGGCCGTTGGATACAGATCCAACGGCCACGAAACGTGGCGGCGGGCGCAATCATTAACTGAATGATTCGCAATGATTGGCCGGCGTGATTTTCCGTGGGTTTTAACTACTTTTTTGGATTTTATTGTTACCATTTGAACCCTATAAATAGGCACTTTAAACCTAAATTTCTCACACCACCGAACTCCAAAAATTCTGAAAAAAATACCGGTGCCTTCGTATCGACGACGCGGACGCTACGGCTACATCCAATCGCCAAGGAAAAATCGGGACGCGGAGGTTTTGCGAAATTTTTGTACCAGCCTACGTCTTCCACCGTCTACGTCCAGACTCTAAACAAAGGTAGGATCCGCCTCTCTCTCCTTTTCCTGTCACCTTCTTCTATCGAAATTCCAACTTCTAATCATCAACCCATATTTAAAAAGTTGTTATAATAATTGTGCATACCTTTTTCTTTGTACCCTCAATAATAATAATGTCAACCCCATTTAAAACGGTGTTAAATTTTCCTTTGCACATAGAAATATATTGCATACCCAAAACACCTTGAATCTAATATGCTTAATGTCATGAATTGTCATTCTACCTCTGACATACCCCCACTATAAAAATGATCTCGTAATAGGCTACTTCCACAAGATGCTCTCGTTTAATTTAAATATTATATTTGTTTAAATAGCTATAAGAACTAAAAGATATATGAAATAAATATTTTAGATACAGTATACGTATGTTCTACTTACAAATAGTTCTAAAACCCCTCAGCTTTTTAAGAAAGAAAATATTAAATTTAAATAACGATATTTTTTTTATAAAAAAAAAAAAGGAATAGTTGGTATCTTTTAAAAGGTAATTCGAAAATAACACCAATCTAGAATAAAGGAACGGTTGTAGGCATCGATCGTTTATCTAATCCAGCCTTTGTGCTGTCTAGGCAAGTGTGTCTAAGGCTAGTGGTTATTAATTAGGCCCACTACTTACGTAGTGGAGTACCTTCCCACTTACCTGGCACTTACCTAGCCACAACTGGCGGTGAAGAGGCGATTTGAGGACCTCATAACTTATCCGTTGGAATATTGGGAACTGTTTAGATTTTTCAAATAAAAACCCATTTTAAAAGATTTTCAAATAAACATCACAACCTAGTCTCAAAAGGATATTTTCTGTAAAACCTTATACTTTTCCAAAATAATAAATATCCATAAATATCCTGTTTTCTTTTAGAAATAATAAACGATATTTAAACCTTATTATTTAACTAAGCTTTTGCCGAAGAACACAAAGTACTTTACAAATTCTAGAAAATAAAACGAGTGGTTGTGGAAGGCCATATCAAATGAGATCAAATACTCTTTCTGAAATCCCAGCTTATAACACCATGCCATATACAAAACATGATACGGTTAGGGTTAGAATGCGCGGACCTAGGTATGGAATACTTTATGAAGATCCCTGCAAGCAGGGTGAACAGTCCAAAGAGTGGACGACTATATAAATATGAAGATCCCGATATTTCGGGTGAACAGTCCAATATGTGGGCGACTACAAATATGAAGATCCCGATATTTCGGGTGAACAGTCCAAATGTGGGCGACTATACAATATGGAAATTCCATGCCTAGAAGTATACGCACTAACTCTAATCCGTCCAAACCTATATACTGAACCACGGGGATGGGTAGTTTGATTAGGCAAGGATAATTCGGAGCTCGGATTCCCCTACTACTCGATCATGATCCCGGGAAGTGAAACGGTACATTTCACTTCCCCAGTTGTTGTTCCGTGGCCACAACGGAATAATCTCGAGTATCCGGACCCTTGTTTAACAAACTAATACAAACTATTACCTTCATACACATATAACTTGCAACATATATAACCTACTCATATTCACATATCCACTTTTTACTTAACCACATACCTTTATACTCATGTACATCATATTCATTATACACACATGTTTATTCCTTTACTATCTTATGAGGCAATCCTACCCGAGTTTAACTCGCTGACGGACCTTCCTTTTCTTTCTATATCCTTGGAATGTCCGTCAGATAAGAATGAGTATTACAGCGAAGATTAAGGTGTGAAGCCAACTTATGAAGACAGGACAATGGAAGATTAGATAGTTTTAATTTTTATTGTTGCCCACATGTTTAGGGCTTTTTGCTTCTCCTTTGATGTAAATAAACTACTTAGTTTATTTTACTATTTCCTTTGGGATGTAATAAAGTTTAGTTAATGGAAATAAAATGCCTTTCGCTTTTATTATTTTTGTTTTGGTACACAATCCTGCATATTAATTATTTATACGCTTAACGTAACTGTATTGAATAGACCACCTTCAATACAGTTAGGTTGCGGACCTTGCCACGTCTTCCTTCTCCTTCTTTTGGGAAGCGGGACGTGACAGATACCAATCAAATGGCGCCGTTGCCGAGAATGGCGTAGAAATTCCCTTTTCGCAATTTCGGGTTAATCAAAATTTTAAAAAAAAAATCATCATAAAAATCTGAAAAAATAAAAAAAAATATAAAAAATATATATATCATTTGTTATTTTTGGAAGGGATACTTTGTGTTTGAATTTTTGCAGGATATACAATTCGAATCTGGAGATTTTCAGAAAGCAAAACAGGAAACAAAATATCGGAACAGAAGAGATTTTGAACAATAGAACAGTGCAAATTTTTTGGAGCAGTGAACACCCCATACCGCCGCGATTCCGCGGCCAAAACCCACCTTAAGCCACGGAACCGCGGCCTTCTTGTCGAATCGTCGCACCAAAATTTTTCTGGGGATCCAAAGAGTTCAGGGGACCGCGGAACCGCGGTGTTAGAGCAAATTTGCCGCGGAAACGCGGCTATCTCGAGGCTTCATCTGAGGAAAATTTTTCTGTAAGCCCCACTGTCTCTTTTTTGTATATTTTAAAATATATTTTCTGGAAATTCCTGCAAGATTCCATGCGCTTTAAAAATATATTCCCTTCCATATAACAATTTTGTGCAGGATTTTCGCGCCCCGCTTAAATTAGAAATTGATTGCAAGTAATCTTTTTGTTGCATATCTTTTCTCGAATATCTTTTTGCAACAATTTTTTCCAAATAAAGATTCTTGTGATATGCTTAAAATAATAACAGATTGCAAGTAATATTTTTCTGTTGCATATTTTTTATCAAAATCTTTTTGCAATAATTTCCAAATAAAGAAAAAATAAAAAGGACAAATCTTTTATAGAAACTTGCAAAATTTTTGGCTGCAAATAAATCCTTGCACCACAACAAACTTTCCTTCTTTCCCTCTTTTCTTACAACATGGGTACCCCACATAATAAATCATTAGCCGAACTTTGGTATCCCGAACCTAATTTTGCGTCGTATGTCAATTTGTTCGGTCAATTTAAAGACGATCCCTCCTTGCCAAAAATATCTTTGAAAGATCAAATAGAGGCGTCTAGGAGAAACAGTTTGACTTTTCAACCCACTTTGTGTCAACCAAGTCAACCTTTACCACTTCCATATGTTGATATTTTTTTTTCAAGTCCTTCTGTCACTCCTAAGCCGATGTCCATTGCTGAGCATATTGCTCAATCTCGCAGTCGATCTTTCACCCCTCTCCACCCATCTAGTTCTAGGGATCTACACGACTATTCACCTTTTTATCCATATGTTGACCCTACCCCTGTCCAATCACCCACTCCCTACCAGTCATACCCGACCTTCTCACCTTCACTAGACACTGCTTCTACACAGCCTGTTGGGAGTTTTGCATATCCACACCATTTCGAATCTTTTACCGAAAACCCCTCACCACCTAAGTCTAGTTTGGAAGAGTCGTTGGAGGCGTATATAACAGCAACAAATAAAATGACTAGGAATGTGGAAGCGTCCGTAGCCGCCCTTATGCAACCTGCTGAACCGGTAGCTAGTTTCCCGCTAGCTCAAAAATTTTCAATGTATAAGGAGGCGGTTGGACAGAGTGAGAATGTGAGAGGATTTCCAAATCAAACCTACCCCTACCCAATTGAAGCCCACAACTCCAGTTTTCCATCGAATGTCCTAAATGATTTACTAGTTCAAAATAAAAACGAGTTGTGTGATTTTGTAGTGTTTGATTTGCCAAATTGTGAGGAACCCCTTTCGAGTGAAACCGCTTCTAATCCTTTCGATATTTACACCTCCCATCTAGAACCTAAATCGATAGATATCCATGCTTTTGATGAGGTGCCTAAGAAAATTGATTTTCACTTGATTGAGGATATAGACGTAGGGAATATTTTGGATGATAAACCTGTCGATTTAATTGAGATTTTATGTTCAAATCATCATTCCGAGTTATTAAATGTTTCTCCCGAATCTCATATGCGTCTTGAATTTGATGATAATGGCATGGATGAGTTGAATTTTGAGGAAAATTATAAGGATAATATTGAGGAGAGTTTTGAGGATAATATTGAGGTTGAACCATTTTTGTTTAATGTGTCGGATTTTCCAATTTAGCCCCCTGAACCTTTAACTGTTATATCACCCTCCCTCCCTCCTATTGTTCCGACCGTGCAAGTGACCGTTACGCTTACATCTCAAATACCAAGTTCGGCGTACCCATATTTTCTTGCGAATCTTGAGGGATTTGACCCCATTTCCCGACGGGTTGATAGGTTAGCGCAATCGCTTATAACATATCGATCATCACATATTGCGCTAATTTATTCACTTGATTTACACCCTCAAGTTCGCGCGATCCTTCTTTCTCCTTTCCGCCCTTCTTTCCCCCCACCAAGACCATATTCTACCATTCTTCTTTCCACACGGTCTCGCGTGTTTCTCATTTCTTTTATCTCCACCCCATTCTTGCACCGATTATACCTTTACCATGATAAGATTTTTAAATGGTTGGTACTAACATTTGGCTTGTGTAAGGCCAAGCTTAAGTTTGGGGGGGACCTTTGTATATATGTACATATATTTTTTTTGTTTTCTTTTTATAAAAAAAAAAAAAAATTCAAAACATTAAAAAAATAAAAAAATATTGTAAATAAATAAACAGGGGAGTGCCGACATTTTGACCCTCTTGGTTCAGTATGACAGTGAGGACACTGTCAAGTTCAAGTTTGGGGGTATGCTCGGTACGTCTTCTTCCTTCGCATTCATTTGTACATATTTTTGCATTTGCATATTTATTTGAAAAACCCATAAAAATTGAAAATTTTCAAAAATTATAAAAATTAATGTATTCAATTTTGGCTAATTGACTTGAGTTTGATGAATGGGTTAACTGGCTAGGAACAACTAGATCTTAGACTTAGTGAATTAAAAACCCTAAAAATAACATTCCTTAAAGTTTAACGGTAGAAAGTATATGCCTTGTAGTTTATTTAGAAATAGGCAAATTTTGGGTTCACTTCTTGGGCTAAGTCAAAACAAGGGAAGAGTATTGATGTTCTTATTAGAGTATAAGTTTGAAAAATAGTTCCTAACTTAAGTCTAGATTCTGAAAATATATACCCTACAACTTGCACAATCACGCACCTTGAAACTTGGAATAGTAGAAGAGACCTTGAAATGCTCTTGTCTAAAGTCCTTAGTACGAAGAAAATAAAAAAAAAGTGAATAAAGAAAAAAAAATGGACACTGGTTTTTGTGATTACTTAAGGCTGTAAAAAATAGAAAAATATTTAGCGAGGGTGCCTTATCACCTAGTGCCTTAGACCAACTGGTTTGGGAGTCACTGCTAAAGCCTTGGGTGTTGCAAAACTAGGAAGTACGCCTTAAAGTGCTAACGCATCTTGTAATCGGTTGTTGGTACCTCAAGAAATATTAATGATCGCATGAAGAATGTGTAAGCAAATTTCATTTAAAAATTCACTAATTAATAAGTGCTTTGGACAATGGACGAGAGTACGATTGCTTGATTTGAATTTCGAAGTGTAGGGGTGATATTTACACACACGTAGGGATATGTGATTAGAGTTTAGATAAGAGAAAGGAATGAAGAATAGAACTTGTATTTTTAATAGAGTTGATAGAAATTCCTAAGTGGAGATGGAACTTTAGAAGGAAAACTTAAGAGATGCTGAAAGCTAAGTAGGTCTACATAACATATATAATCTTAAGTTAGATGATGAGAAAGTGTGAAGAATATGGGTGGATAATTTACAAGTAGAAGATAATAGAATTCCTTGTTAAAAGACCTAATTGGAGAACTAAAGTTAATGGGCCGAGTTGATAGGATTTTGTGGGTGTAATCTGCTGAAAACCCTTAGGAGACAACACTCCTCCTACTAGGGACACCTAGAGGTTTAACGGCTTGTTGCACATGCTCAGTGCAATTGCGTTTCCCTGCGAAAGTGTGGTTAGGATTTTAGTGAATAAAAATAAGTTTGCTCGAGGACGAGCAAAAGATAAGTCTGGGGGTATTTGTTCACACCAGAATATTGCATTATTATATTCCCCATTCTTATATATTTTACAAATAAACGGGTGCTTTTGACGCATGTTTGCTACATGTTACAGGTTACAGGTTCTTGGACAGAAAACAGTGCAAACGATGTAAAGACGATGAAAATGTGGACTTTAACCAACAAACAGAGAATCTTGATCAAGCCTACATAAGGAACAATTCACAAAGCAAGATTCAAGGCATCGACTCAAAGCGAACGGTTAAAAATCCATTGCAAATTGTTCACTGAAGATCTGGAACTAACCTAGAAGCCCAAATGGAAAAAGATATAAAGAAATAAGAAGCCTAAGCCAACAAGAAGCATCCCAGGAAAATTCATGAGGTGATTTCACCAATGGGCCGCGGAACCGCGGCCCAAGCTTGCCATTGCCGCGGTTCCGCGGACGTCTGGTGTCCGTGCTTCAAGAAATTTTACCAAAATTAGTTTGCGGCTCTGAAAAGATTTCCTAAGAGCTATTTTTGTAATTTAAGACATGCGAACAAATGTAACCCTAGGGTTTCCTATTCTTTATAAATAGGAACTCTAACCATTGTAATTCTTATGCCTCCCTTCATTAATAAAATACAAAATTTTTTTGGAGAGTATCGGTGTTTCCTTTCCATTCAGAAATTCAGATCTGACAAACCTGCATGGATGATTGGAGGGATGCATCTGTAAGTAGATTTAATTTCTCGCCCTAATATAGATTTCAATTCTTTGCCCTAGGTAGATTTAATTTCATGCCCTAGTATAGATTTTATTTATCTGCCCTAGTTATAACTTTCAATTAATTTCCCTAGGTAGAATAATTAGATTTTTAGATTTAATAATCAACCGAACACTCTTCGGAATTAACTCGTAAGAACGAATCGGAAATTCACAAAATCCCTGTGGACCGACCCGTACTCACCGGCTAGCTTCATGCGACGCCGTTCTTGATTGCGGTTTAGAAATAGTTTTTGAGATACTAATCAAAACCCTAGTGAGATTAAGAAACATGATTAACAATAATATTAGTTGAGTATTATAGTGACATGGTTAGGGTTGAAAGATTGACCTAGTTGACTTGTTGACTTTTGTTGACTAGGTTGGACTTGTTGACCACCATCATGACAATGGCCATCATTTGGTTGCATTGACTTATGCTTGCTTGTTTTGTTCACCATTTGCATTTAATGCAAGAAATGATAGTGTCATTTGTCATGATAATAACCATTACAATATACTCAATTATTATTACTTGTGATGATGATTTTGGATTATGAGAGCAAAGAATGGCAAGAAGGTTTACTCATTCTCTCATTTCTTTTCTCTCTCTTGCCATCACTTGCTCAAACTCTCCCTCTTCCTCTTGCTCTCTCTGGCTCAAGGCAAACCCTTCTCATGAGTTGAGAACCATTGCCTTAGAGATAAAAACACCAAAACAATCCTCTACTCATCCTAGTTCACAAGGCCTAGCAAGCCAAGTGTTCTAGTTTCTTCAAGTTCGAAGAAGAAGCCAAAGGTAAAAGCTTTCGGGTGGATCCATCTTCGGCGCGAGATAACGACGAGAGGAGGCCGGTCCGTACACCACAAGAGTTGAAGACGAAGGAGTTCAAGAAAGGTATAACCCCCTAACCGAGTAGTTAAACAACTCCTAGTTAGGTTGTTAGCTAGTTGTTTAACAAAGATCCGTATTATGAGTCCATGTTACCACCCTAGCAAAAATCGTTTTACACCAATTTCGCAACCCCGTAAGTACCGGGGAAGGGTAGAATGGACTTACAACAACGGGGGTGAGTTGCCAACTCGTGAATAGTAATTAACATCATACTGTAATCGCAAGTATGCACGAATAGCGATTAAACTATCACAAGTAATCCGATAGCATAAGTATAACAATATGAATATGTAACTATCATGTAATGGTACATCATCAGGGTACTACAACTACATGAAGCAATGCATATCCAAAAATAATCCTGAGTGTGTGGGATGATATAATAAAATCTCATGCAAAATCATCAGCATGGGAAAACACCAGTGTCCCTCACTGACACATCAAATCCCAAATTCTCAGGCACCGCATCCTCAGATTGGCCCTCACATCCTGTAAGTTTCATGGAACCTGAGTGTCTAATATCGACACCCGAAATATCATGAAAACATATGCCTGTGTGTATATATACAAATATAAGTATGAGGATATCAACCTCATATGTCCACCGACGATACGTAGAAGTCATGGAAAATCTGAGTGTCAAACACTGACACTCAACATCATAAAACCCGGTTTTTCTTGATATGATATTTTGATGCGTCCAGCATGAGATTTCTCGGTTCTGAGATTTGTGATATATACCCGATGCGGAAAATTGTGATATTTTAGGGTATTTTAGGATCATTTAAGCCCTTTTTATTTCAAAATAGTTAATTGCACATGTAAAACCAAATCAAACATTTTAGTCTTCACACTCTTGGTTAATGTATCGATATAATATATTTTAAGCGATACAACTACCTTGTTCCACAAGAGAATTGATTTAAAATGAAGAACTTTCTCCGTACTTTCTTTGGGTTACTAACACATATTGCTTGTCATCCAAGTATAAATACATATGCAATCTCTAATTTGCGTATATCCAAACTACGAGTACAGTATAACCTAACGGTAAAATCTTCCTACAGTTGGACAAGAGGTCTGGAACCTTGATTAATTGCATTTTGTTACGAACTTACAACCTATATTAATTTTAGAAAGATGGTCAATATCCAAACACAGGATTTGCCATCTCATCAAGAATATATATATATATATATATGAGATCATAGCTAGATTGGAGAAAGATACAAGCTTGGAATGATCATGAAGAACAATTGTCCTTTACATGCCTGTACAACATCTTGGATTGTTCGTTGAGATATTTTTAAATAGAAATTGTCTTTTTATTTCTCTGTCGGGATCTCATATATCCCTTGTCCCATTAATGTGGAGTGACCAAACACCAACAATATAACTGATTTTGAAACATCTTTTCCGAATCTCTCTTTCATTTTTTATTTCCATACCGACGTTCAACCTACCATATTACTATCGATGACGTATATCTTTCCGCATCCAGGCTTTTCGAAAGTTACTGGTGTCAGAGTCTTTATCGACGAGCTGGACCAGTTATAGCAAAGATTTAGATCTATCGTACACTTTTGTTTCTTGCCAGTTGGCATTAATATATAAAATAATTGCATGACCAATATTTAATCTAGCATGCTATCACATTATGTCATTTTCCCTTTTTTTAATTTTTATCTTTTCTCTTTTTTAATATATATTTCTTTCCAGCGATGTCGATAATGAAGCTTATGACATTCCCTTACAATATTGGAAAAGATTGGAAAAGATCATGTAGGAATCATAAATATTGTGGCAATGATGTATGATCAAGTGAGAAAGCGATACGGATAAATATGATGTAAGAGTCAAGATTGAATTACGTACGAAAAGATATATTGTTTCAAATAAAGTTTCAAGAAAATCGACTGTATCGACCAATATATTAACCTCCGGCGAGCAAGGGATGTTGTTTGTTTAAATACCGTCCAATGTATCACATGCTTCATCTGTTCCCACCAATATATTATTCAATATATCATGGTTTAATGGGTTATTTTGCATGACCTGTTTACTCTTTAAAGATTCGAAAAATCAAATAAAAAAGGGAAGTGAGTGACATCTCATGATTTTTTTTCTTACGGCTATAAGTAATTAATGCAATAAATCGCTTCAGTTTGGCCTTTTTTCAGCTAATTGTTTATTTATATATTTTCGTTTTATATGCTTTATTTCATTTGCATGTTCTGTTTTGGCCTGTAGCTTAAAAGATTCTCTTTTATAGATGATATTTTAGATATCTTTAGTTTGTCATTGTACATATGACCATGTGTGGATAATAATTAAATAAGTGAAATGCTTCTAAAGCAGTGCCCAATATTTTTTATAAAACATCCAAAATATTGATTCATACCCTCGATTTGTCATCTGATTTCTACTATCTAATTTATAAAGCATCCATCCAACATGATTGGTTGAAACCTTGGAAAATAGTGACCAGGAACTTAATAATTAATCTAATTAAAATTAAGAGAAACCAACCATAAACTCCACGATTGATTGATCCATTAGTGAAAAACCATCTAGTGGAATGATCTCCTGAGCTGAAAACCATTTTCGGTTTCGCAAAATAAAAAATCCCTGAGGTTCAGTATACTACCAAATGATGTTTCTATCGGTTGCCCAAATAATAACTACCATTTATTTGATTGTTTTGCACAAAAACAACCTTTAGTTTGAACTTTCTTAATTTTTTCTCAATCTATTATGAGCTTTGAATCTTCAAAATGTTTCGATATGATTCCAAGATATGCGGTAGTTGGTAAGAAGATGAGATTAATGTGAAAGAGCCCTCAGGTTCAAGGTGTGGAAAGAACATAAGGAAAGAATATATCAAAACGTCTTATTAAATAGGGAAGGAGGTGTGTCGGTTTGAGTTACGTGCACCTTATAACTCAATACCAACAAAGGCTTAACTTTATAAAACCTTCACTGTTTTTCACAAAACTATCTTATAATTTGAAAAATACAAAAAAAATAAAATTATATCTCACCTTCAAAACTTTCATATATGTAAATTTCGTCCCTAAATATTCATATTTCTAAAATTCATCCCTAAAATCTTTAAGTTGTTGATAAATCTTCCCTTGATTAGGTTTGCAAAGCATATTATATGAATATTCTGGTATTTTAATTAACATGCCGTTAAGTGACTGGTAAAAGATAAAAATACCCTTCAAAATTATCTTCTCCCTTTTCAATTTAAGCTTTAGGGCTAGAGTTCTCTTTAATTTTAAATTAGAACTTTTCTTTACATAATGATATTGTCTATAAAATTGGTGCTTTTAATCCGAGTTTACTACATAAGTACAGGAAACAGGTATGGAGCGGATGACAGACTTTTCAAGCTTAAACCAGACCGATTCAAATCTGGTCAAAGTCAACAGGTCAAACTTACAAATTTCGATGTAAGCAAAATCAAGTTATTATATGCCTTAAGGACCCGCTAAAATAGCGAGAAGAACACACAAAATATTTAGAGTGTCAAATCATCAAAATAGCGGGGGAACCGCTGCAAGCGAAGAAGGATCCGCAATGGATCCGCCACAGAATTTGGTCCATAGGATCTAAGTTTTTTTGGGCATATTCGTCTTTTTGCATGCATTGATATCGAAGCTATGGGTTCAAATTTTAGAGCCTACAAATACAAATGAGCAGCAACCAATAGAAGCCATCTAGGTTTTAGTTTTCAGGTTAGAAATTAGTTGTAATTTAGAATTTGGATTTCTTTTTAGCCATTCAAATTTTGTATCAAGCTTCAAGTTATGATTAAAGTTTTTTATGAAGCTTCAAGTTATGATTAAAATTTTGTTTAATTCTCGTCTCTTTTTTTATCTTGCACTTTAATTTTTGGTACTTCAATTTTCTGCAATCTTTTTGTCACGCACTTTTATTTTATTAGATAAACCGTAGATGGCCTTTTTTTTATGGATCTTCTTTCTTCTCCTTACTTCTTTGCAATTGTTTTATATATGATGATGCTCGATAGATGCTACTCGCCATCGTGAGAGCCCTATTAGTTAGCATATTTATAATTCTTTGATCTTTTCATCTCTCTTTTTTTTGTTAATGGATTAGTAATTTTCTCGCTCTTCAGGGTTTTAGAAAGAGTAATTTGAGGGTTGGAAAAATCCTTTACAATTTCTCTTTTCCCAACATATGAATTTAAACATTTGCAAAGATAAAATACATCCCACTATTTTTGGGTGCTCTATCCCTACATGATAGTTGTGACCCAATTTTCGAGACAAGTTATGGTCATCTTTACTGAAGGCTTGAGATAAGAACAAATAATGGAAGGACAAGGGTCAACAGAGAGAACTTACTAGTACCCGTTTAGAAACCCTAATCCGCATTGTTTGCTCTTTTCCTACCATCAATTCAGTATTGATTAAAGGAAAAGAATTTTTAATACATCTCTTTATCAACCGAATCCTAATCCTAATGAGTTGCTTTCTTAATTTATTTTAAATCACCTAGTTTAGATCAAACAAAACATTATTTCTATTTATTTAACTTGTCTAAAACAAGATTTATAATTTACCATCTCGCTTTGGATGACCCGTACTCACCGCGGCTAGCTATTACAATACCGTGTTGATTGCGGTAATTAGGAAACAGTAAAAATTTTTTTTTCACATCAATCAAATGATGTCGTTGCCCAACCACCATTTTCTTCTTCTTACTCCTCCAAACCACCACCACCACCTTCTTTCTTGTTGGATATGTATGCCCTAGAGACCTGTATTGTATAGGATACTAGAAATATGTATGTACAAGACAATCTTGCTCAGTTGTATAGTATACTATTTGAGTTGTTTTTATTTGAATATGTGTATTTGTTCATGTTTATAAAGACACGTTACAGTAATATACTATTTTGGTTTGTCTTTATTTTAACATATGCATATGTTATACTCGATATCATATATGGATGATACATGTTGATAAAACCCGTAGGATTTTGCTTGACTACCAGCGTTATGATGACGATCATACGTGTGCGGGCTGGGTAGTCCATAACTACATCCTTAAAAGACGCAAGAGTATCGAGACCGGGTATCGATATTCCAGAGTAGATTTGTGCATACGTTTCTAGACTCCAGCGAGGGGCGGTGATTGGTCCCACAACCATTGGTGTGATCACCTAAGATTGTAAACATGTGCTTAGTGGGAGTGAGTATACTTGACGGACTCGCCGAGAACCTCTAGATGGTATTATACTTATCTTCAGATAGCGGTTCTCAGGTAACATGAGAACAAGTTACTCTTTAGACCTGAGATCGTCATTTGTCTCATATGAGTTCCCACTATACTTAGATCACTATCCTACTATGGCTCTACTGAGTCGTGCAAATAGGTTTTGGTTGGGTACGGTCCTAAGCCACATGGAGGCAGTGAGTGATTGTCAGGGATTTGTCTCTCCGTGTTTTGGGAGTCAATATCACACTGTGTCCGGTTGGTCAGAACAATAAGACCTTGGCCAAGACAGTTGAGATTTACTGATGGTTAGATCAGTCGTTTCTCGGATCGGTCCTGAGCAATATCGACACGAATTATCGGGTCAGTAGGGGTCTGACGTTTACCATCCCTTAGACCTAATATGTGATACTCTTAGACGAAGAGACCAGACTGTACGGAGATTGTCCTGGATAGGCTTAGTAGAGGTTCGGACTATTAGGTTACGGCAGCGCCCCGGCCATCAAACCGTGGCTAAATGCGGAACAAAAATTTACAAAAACTGGCGGTACCACAACCCGATGCCCGGATCTTCCCTAAACCCTAAACTAGAAAGAAATATAAAGAGTTAGGAATGGTTATACCGAATGAATCAAGTCCTTCGGGTCTTCAACCATCATCCCAAGCTCCTAGTGGTCGCGGATCGAATTTGGTTGTCGATCTTCGTCCATCTACGATGATCCACCCGAGGGAAACGGTGTAAGCTTCAACCTTGCCTAGCAAGACAAGCGACGCTCCAAGGTTGCTAACAATGGAGAGTGGAGGTGTAGGATTATCTAACTATAATTTTCTCTCATCACTAATGCTCAAAAGAGTAATTCAAGAAGAAGAAGAAGGAGGTGGAGAAAACAATGGCATGAGCAACCATGGAAAATAGCCGAGTCTTTCAAGATAGAAGAGAATTATCAAGTCAAGTATAACATTTCAGAAAAATATAAAATATTATTTTTGGAATTTAACATTAAAATAATATATTTCGCGAAAACTACCCGATTTGCGAAATTGGGGTTTTCGTAAAATTGTATAAATATATACTAATAACTGTGAAATAATTGGAGATTAAAATGATTTATTAATTTAAATATATATTTATTCGATTTGGCATTTTTATAATTAATTATATGCAGTTTGGATAAAAATTGATTTGTACACTACTAATCGCGATTAAGCCAAATCTGTGTTCCACAGTTTTCCATGGTTAGTGCACCATGTCATGTTACATTTTAGTTACATGTTGTTTTAATTGTGTTTGGTGTTATTTGTGAGAAGGGAAAAGAAAAGAAAAAGAGAAAAGGGTTAAAAAGAGAATGATTGGAGAGAGAGAGAGAGTGAGACATGAGCTTGAGAGGGGTGAGAATAAGAGAGAGTGAGGGTAAGAGAGAGAGAGGGTAGCCATCACTTTTCCCTCCCCATTATTTCCATCATCTTCTTCCTCCCCATCTCCCTCCACCTCCACCTCCAAATATCATCTACAAATCTTCATCAAAACCCTACACCTTCTTCATTAAAAATGATCCCCACTTCATCCTCAACACATTGGACCTTGCAAGTTTGGATTTTGGAGATTTTGAGAAGCTAGGGTTTTTCTTGAGTTGCCCAAATGAGGTATATCTCCCTTCATTTAGATTAGTTTTTAGTTTCTTGCATCCTAGTTTAGTTTAGAATGTGATTTGGTTAGGATATGTGATGTTTGGAAATTCCTAGAGAGGGTTTGGGTTATTGTGTGGATTGGTGATATGTAGTGGTTGTTTATAAGACATTAGTGTTGAGTTTATGGCCAAGAACAGAGACTAGAAAACCAAAACACGGACGTAGAATTTTCCCGACATCGTAATTTGAAAGTTTGTGAGGTTTATAGGAATATGGAGTGACCCGAGACCACCATAAATTAAGTTCCTATGACAGTGAGACATGTAAGTCCATGTCACGCACCCCACGAGATCGCGGGGAGGCGGAATATATGAAAAACAATTATCAAAGCGTCGTAACATGGACTTGAGCACACGGATCGTGTCTAAACCATAATTAGCAAACCACGAGAGGTTTAACTACTCTGATTCGAAGTTATACCTCACGTTACTTGTCCTTCGGGTCATCATCGCTGTCCTCCATACCTCGTAGGCTCTATGGAACATGGGCGCCTCAACGGCCTCCTCGAGTCAAAGACGATCCACCCGAGAGTCTATAGTCTGAGCTCCTATCTCGAATCTAAGATAACTACGGCTTCTAGATTACTAATCTAGAAGTCCTAGAGGGTGTAGAGTAATTAGATAGATTACTTAGTCACTTAAACCCTAGGATTCTCAACTCATGAGAGCTTTTAGGGTTTTGAGGAAGAAGATGAAGACTTGAAGAGAGAGAAAGCTTTTGTGATAATGAAATGAATAATTCCTCATGATAGAAAAATATCAAGCATAAAAATATCTCTTGATAAATATCTAGAAATATCTTTTAAGCTTCATTTAATCCTAATGGTGAATCACCTCATGAGTCATTAAGCATTTAATGAAAACCTACACCTCATCTCTTCACCTCATTTGTGTTTAATCCAAAAGAAATAAATACAAATGAGTCATCTTCTTCTAGAAGCTTCCCGACAAATTACAATACTGCCCCTCCCATCTGTATTTCCGAAAAACCCGGATAATCTTTAGCTGCCATCTGTATAATACTAGAATTTGGTTTAAACCAAAGCCCGCTAGTATTATCTGCCCGATTATAATACATGCACAAGTGTACGCAAGTGATTGCGGCCCTGTCGTAAAACCATACGGCCTCTACACCTTTTGCCCGGTGTAGGGAAACTCTCTGTGTGGGACTCTAAAGACTCAACACTACGCTGACAGTGGGTTTAACCACAGGCCGCAAGCGGTACTAGCTGTACGTAACGGTCCCCAGGTAAATGTCGATAAGAAGGACGATGAGAAAACCCATCCGAACTCCAACTGAGTCTGATGTGACAATCTCCGTACAGTTCGGTCTGTTCGTCTAGGACTATCGCATATCGGGCCTAGGGGGCGGTAAACGTCAGACCCCTAATAGCGGTATAAGTCGTGTCGGAGTGAAGCCCATTACATCTTGAGAAACTACTGGAAGCCTACCAGTAAATCTCGTTTGCCCTGGCCAGGGACTTTACGTAATGGCTCTCCAGACACAGCGCGATATCAACCCCTAATACCGGGAGAGACGAATCCTGTCTAACCGCCACTGCCTCCAAGTGCTTTGGGACTGCACCCAACTACTACCTGTTTGCACGACTCCTTTGAGCCGTGGTAGGGTAGTAATCTAAGTACAGTGGGAATACACCCGAGGCGAAGTAGCAGTGTCAAGTCGACGGACTAAGCTGTACTCATGTCACCTGGGAACTGCTATCTGACGATGGGTATAAAACCAACCTGCAGTTCCCGACGAGTCCTGTCCGGTGTACCCGTAACTTAACGAGCACCTGCATACTATCTCCTGTACAACGTACTGATGGCTGTGGGACAGACCATCTCCCCAACTGAGATGCGAAGCGCACACACTAGTCTACTCCAGAGTATCGATGCCCTGTCTCGATAATCCTACGACCAGAGACCTGTATAGGATGTTGCTTATAGACTACCCAGCCCCCACTAGTTATTGGATATAGTGCCCTCAGAGTCAATTATTGGATCACAGGCACGTGATTGCAATGATTATGGGAGGACCTATGCCGGTAGGACAGTCTTACTCGAGATGATAGTATGTTATCTGGTTTGTCTTTATCATCGTGTACTGCTTTAGGTGACCTTACAGGTCGCTATTAAACGTTGATAGAGCCCTTAGGATTCTTACTTGACGACCAGCAGTATGATGGCGATTATATACATGGGAGCTGGGGTCTATAAGCACATCCTTAAAGTGATAGCTAGTCGTGGGAGTTTTGAGACTGGGCATTGATACTCCATTAGTAGACTAGTGTATACAGTCGAGACCTGGAAGAGGGGCGGTGGCCGGTCTCACAAGCCATTGGTGTCAGTTGGATCACCTAAGATATATACAGGTGCTCATTGGTTTATGAGTACACCGGACAGGACTCGCCGGGAACATGCTAGTTGGTATTATACGTGACGTCAGATAGCAGTTCCCTGGTGACATGTGTACAGGTTAGTTCATCGACTTGAGATCGTCATTTGTCTCGTGTGAGTTCCCACTGTGCTTTGATTACTACCCTACCATGGCTCAAAGGATTCGTGCAAATAGGTTTTAGTTGGGTACCGTCCCGAGCTATATGGAGGCAGTGAGTGGATCGGCAAGGGTTTCGTCTCTCCCGGTATTGGGGGTGAGATCGCGCTGTGTCTAGGAGAGCCATTACACGAAGTCCTTGGCCAAGCTAGGAGATTTACTGGTAGGTATTCCAGTAGTATCTCAGGGTGTTCTAGGCTACACTCCGACACGGCTTGTACCGCTTTTCGGGGTCTGACTTTTACCAACCCCCTAGGCCCACCATGCGATGCTCATAGACGAACGAACCGAACTGTACGGATATTGTCACTGATAGGCTCAGTAGGGTGTCAGGATGAGTTCGCTCATCGACCACCCTTTTTGGTCAATACCTGGTAGCCCGTTACGTACGGCTAGTACCTCTGACGTGCTAGTGGTTAAATCTACAGCCAAAATATTGACGAGTCTTTAGAGTCCCTCACAGATAGTTTCTCAAGTTTCGGGCGGAACGTTGTAGAGGCCGTATGATATATGGCAGGGTTCGATCATATACGTGCGGTAGTGCACAGATCATGATCGGACGGATCATACTAGTGGGCTTTGGTTTAAACCGGATCCTAGTATTAGATTTGTTGGATTACTTTAGTCTCATCGTATTCGCATTCAGTCGGAATACGGATGCAGGTATGTATATACAGGTGAGGGGTATCCTTGTGATCCATCACGAGTTTACTTTAGATGTTGACGTATCTTTTTATTGTTGCAAACATTTTGATTAATGTTTGCAAATAGAAATTGTGAGCTCAAGGTTATGATAGAGTGCATTTAATGTGGCATGTGCAAGGGTAGTAACTCATGGTCTCTTTTTATGTGCATATGTCACATTATTGTTTGATTTGTGTGTTGATATGATAAGAGGAGAGAGGGAGGGCAGCCATGAGAAGGGGTTAGCTCTTGTATTTTTGATTCTCACTCTCTCTCTCATTTTTATCATAACAACACAAAAGAAAGAAAAAGGCTTCTTCTTCTTATTCTACTTCCTATAGCTCACAACTTCTATTGATGGCTTCTTCTTCAACCTCCATCCATGCAATGGATGCAAGAGACAAGGTTGTCACACACATTCTCTTCTTCATCTTGGACACGTCAGCTGGAGAACTTCGTGCCCGAGTTGCTTCGGATGAAGCGGGAGCCCGTAAAAAGACTCGATGATGTGGTGCCCTTTCCGGCGAGGAGATCGAGATCGGAGATACCGCGAGGAGCTTGGGATGGTGGCCAAATACCGAAGGACACGGATCGATCGGTATAGCTTTCCAACCCTTTCTCTAGTTGCTAGTTGTAGGTTAATGGTTCGATCCGGGTTTAAAGTATACGATAGCGCCGGTTTCAAGTTTAAGAAAAATTTTCGTTTCCGCATTTTGGCCTCGGACAGACGGCCGGGGCGCTACCGTAGACTCACATGGTATCAGAGCCACGCCATTAACCTTTACTAGCTTTTTCTAACGTATTTAAAATATCGATCGAACGAAATTTCCAAAACCGCGATTCCAATTTATGCAGTTTCTGTCGAAAGTTTTTTGTTGTCAAAAACTTATTTTGAGTGTTTCAGAAAATCAGGTAGGCTTTTTTAAGAGATCGGAGAAAATTTGGTACACCGATATCCCTGTAGCGCCACGGAACCGCGGCCGTACCCACGTTTTGGCCACGGTTCCGCCGCCGTGCTGTAGCAACACTGCACCAAATTTTCTGAGGTGGTCTCTGAATTGGAATTGGGGTTTCTGGTAATTTTATTTTTGGCCCAGATTATTTTGAGTACTGGGTATTGTGTTTGGGGCCCACTTCGGGAAATTTTGTCGATCGAAAATTTTAAATATATTAGTTTACAGTACTTACATTATATCTGCGACCGTGAATGTCATTCGAGCGGTAAATCTTGTCTAATTGCTATAGTTCTTTTAGACGGATTTGCGAACGTGATATTCACGTTGATGTTCTGTGTTGTGCTGTGATGTTGCGGATTTGTCGTGGTGGATCTCCTGGATGCAATGGTAGTACAGTTTGGTTATATTTGTACATTTGATATTGCAGGGCGAGCGTCCGACACGTGGACTGCCGTCACTGCCTGTTTGTATATTATTCTTTTGGGGCACGACCGGGCTGAGCTCGATATACCCATTGTATATATTTTACTTTCTGTACTAGGATTATCCCGCGGTGGGGTGCACGGATAGCCGGGTTCTAGAGGGCAACGGGCCCGCATCTCATTGATTTGAGACGGAGGGGGCTTCACTCTAGAATTGGCGGGTGATTCGCCGCACTCGTGGGGGGTATAGGTTGACCCAAGTAGGGGTGCTCAAGTTATCGGATTCCGTGAAGTGCTGGGTGGTCCATTCACTTTGTTGAAGGGGTCTGCCTCGCTTCAGGTTTTGGCGGGTAACTTGCCGCGTCCATAGGGGTCTAGGATTTCATTCCATAGGCTATCCATACGACCAAGGGAACATCGGGTTTCAGTAGCGGCTCTATGAAACCCGGGGATCCCAGATTATCTGTATTGTTTTGTGATGCTTATTACATTTCTGTGATGTTGCATTTTATCACGCCATGTACGAATATTATATATTGATATATATATATATACTAGTAGATGTTGTATATATTTTACACCCGCGCTAGTCCAGTCCCCGCTCTGTCGTTAGTTAAGTAACCTAACGGGTGATGATGGGACCTAGTGGCGAATGCGGATGGCATATACGTACATCATATTTTTTTGTGGTGTGATTAATTGATGGGACTGCATTGATTCGGATCAATGCAAGCTAAACAAACCTATTCTGATGTTGTCGGAACATTTTTTAAAAAGCTGTTATTGCAAGGACGTTCTCTTTTCTTTTGCACAGTGGTATTCGGTTATGAATATCCAGCACCTCAGTCGACGAGGCAAAGGCCGAGATCCCTGTTGGAGATAGTGCCCTCAGAGTCAATTATTGGATCACAGGCACGTGATTGCAATGATTGAGGAAGGACCTATCCCGGTAGGACAGTCTTACTCGAGATGATAGTATGCTATCTGGTTTATCTTTATCATCGTGTACTGCTTTAGGTGACCTTACGAGTCCCTATTACACGTTGATAGAGCCCCTAGGATTCTTGCTTGACTACCAGCAGTATGAGGGCGATCATATACGTGAGAGCTGGAGTCTATAAGCACATCCTTAAAAGATCCCTAGTCGTGGGAGTTTCGAGACTGGGCATCGATGCTCCATTAGTAGACTAGTGTATACAGTCGAGACCCCGACGAGGGGCGGTGGCCGGTCTCACAAGCCACTGGTGTCAGTTGGTTCACCTAAGATGTATATAGGTGCTCATTGTGTTATGAGTACACCGGACAGGACTCGCCGGGAATCTGCTAGTTGGGATTATACCAGACGTCAGATAGCAGTTCCTAGGTGACATGTGTACAGGTTAGTTCATCGACCTGAGATCGTCATTTATCTCGTGTGAGTTCCCACTGTGCTTTGATTACTACCCTACCACGGCTCAAAGGAGTCGTGCAAACAGGTTTTAGTTGGGTACAGTCCCGAGCCACATGGAGGCAGTGAGTGGATCTGCAGGGGTTCGTCTCTCCCGGTATTGGGGGTGAGGTCGCGCTGTGTCTAGGAGAGCCATTACACAAAGCCCTCGGCCGAGGCAGGAGATTTACTGGTAGGTATTCCAGTAGTATCTCAGGGTGTTCTGGGCTTCACTCCGACACGACTTGTACCGCTGTTGGGGGTCTGACTTTTACCAACCCCCTAGGCCCGCCATGCGGTACTCATAGACGAACGGACCGGACTGTACGGATATTGTCACTGACAGGCTCAGTAGGGTGTCAGGATGAGTTCGCTCATCGACGTCCCTTTTGGTCAATAGCTGGTGGCCCGTCACGTATGGCTAATACCTCTGACGTGCTAGTGGTTAAATCCACAGCCATAGTATTGACGAGTCTTTAGAGTCCACCACACTCAGTTACTCAAGTTTCGGGCGAAACGCTGTAGAGGCCGTATGGAGATATGGCAGGGTTCGATCAGATACATGCGGTATTGCACGGATCGTGATCGGACGGTTTTTACTAGCCGGTTTTGGTTTAAGCCGGATCCTAGTATTTGACAGTGTAGATTTTGTCTCTTTGCATTTATATTCAGTGGGAATACAAATGCGGGCATGTATTTGCAGTAACGGGGTTTTCCTGTAATTTATTACGGGATCAGTTTTCTGTTGTTGCCATTTTGCATTCCGCTCCGGCCGGTTTTCCTTTGTTCCTTCCCGGCCGGACTTTTCGATGGAGGGGGTTATTTGCAAGTTTGCAAATAACTTTTTGTGGAGGGGGTTTCTTACATTTATGGCATTATGATAAGTTAAGCATCTTTGCTTTTCATGATGGCTTGCTTTTTGTGATTAGATGAGATTTGAAATGAAATTGACATTGTTATCATCATATTTGGTGTGGTCACCCCTTTACTTTTCCTAGCATCACCTCCCTTCTTATTTTGTTGATTCCTCCACCATTTGATAAAGGGGGGCCGGCCACAATTTGAGGTGAGGAGAGAGGCTTCACATTTTGATGATGATAATTTGTTCATCTCATTTTTCTTGCTACAAAAATTCTAGCTCCACTTGAAAGTTCATTTTCATTCTATTCCTCCATCACCATGGCAACTACTTAAACCCCAAAAGAGACAAGGTTTTCTACACTAGCCTACAGTACCCTTGGACGCGTCGGCTTGCCAACTTCGCGCCCGAGTTGCCTCGGTCCAGAGATGGGAGCCCGTAAAAGAATCCGGCTGCGTGGTGCCTTTTTCGACGAGGAGGTGACGGACGGAGATTCCGCGGGAGATCGGAATGGAGACGAAGATCGAAGGACACGGATCGCTCGGTATAGCTTCTCACCCCTTCTCTTGTTAGCTAGCATTAGGTTAATGGTTACGATCCGGGTATTTTGTCCGCGGTAGCGCCAGTTTAAAGTTAAGAAAAATTTTGATTCCGCATTTTGGCCTCGAGTAGAAGGCCGGGGTGCTGCCGTGGCGCAACATGGTATCAGAGCCACGCCATTAATCTAGTCTAGCTTTGTCTAGTGTGTTTACATCTTCGATCAAACAAAATTCCAAAACCCGCGTTTTCAAAATTCACAGTTTCTGTCGAAATTTTTTGGGCTCCAAAAATTTTTCAGGTTGTTGCAGAATACTGTGCATGGAAATACAAGCAATCTGTGAAAATTTGGTCGCGAGATCTCACCAAACCGCCGCGGAACCGCGGCCAAACCCATGCTTGGGCCGCGGTTCCGCCGCGCTTTTGACTTGTCAACGCACCAAATTTTTGCAGTGGGCTTTTGGGCTGGAAATAGGGGTTTTGGTATATTCTTTTTGGGCCCAGATTTTCTGTAAGTGCTACAGTACTGCTTGGGGCCCACTTGATAAAATTTGTTCGATCGGATATTTTAAACACGCTAGTTCACAGTATTTACATTATATCTGCGACCGTGAATGTCACTCGATCGGTAAATCCAGTCTAACTGCTATAGCCCGGTTAGACGGATTTGCGAACGTGACTTTCACGTTGATGTTCTGTGATTGTGCTGTGTTGTTGCGGATTGGTCATGGGGGATAGCCTGGATGCAATATTAGTACAGTTTTGTTTTATATGTACTTTTGATATTGCGGGGCGAGCGTCCGACATGTGGACTGCCGTCACTGCCTGTTTGTATTATTCTTTTGGGGCACGGCCATGTTGCGGTCGATGTACCCGTTGTATGTATATTTTACTTTCTGTACTAGGTTTACCCCGCGGGAGGGTGCACGGATAGCCGGGTTCTAGAGGGCAACGGGCCCGCATCTCATGGCATTGAGATGGAGGGGGCTTCGCTCTAGAATTGGCGGGCTATTCGCCGCATTCGTAGGGGGTACAGGTTGACCCAGGAGGGGTGCCCAAGTTACCGGATTCCGTGAAGTGCTGGGTGGTCCATTCACGTTGCTAAAGGGGGCTGCCTCGCTTTAGGTTTTGGCGGGTGACTTGCCGCGCCTGTAGGGGTCTAGGATTTTCATTGCACAGGCTATCCACACGACCAGGGGAACGTCGGGTTTCAGTAGCGGCTCTATGAAACCCGGGGATCCCAGATATCTGTATTGTCCTGTGATGCTGGTTACATTTCTGCGATGTTGCATTTTTCCACGCCTTGAGCGAAAATTATATATTGTATATATACTAGTAGATGTTGTATATGTTTTGCATCCGCGCTAGTCCAGTTCCCGCTCTGTCGTTAGTTAAGTAACCTAACGGGTGATGACGGGACCCAGTGGCGAATGCGGATGGCATATACGTACATCATTATTTTCGTTCTTTTGTGGTGTGATCAATTGATGGGACTGCGTTGATTCGGATCAATGCAAGATTAACAAACCTATTTTGATGTTGTTGGAACATTTTTCAAAAAACTGTTATTGCAAGGACGTTCACTTTTTGTTTTGCAAAGTGGTATTCAGTTGGAATATCCTGCTCCTCAGTCGACGAGGCAAGGGCCGAGATCCCTTCACCGGGAGTGACCCCTTGGACAGAAGTTTGCGTCAGGGCAATAACTTCACTGTAGCCGATTACTTTTGCTTTGCATCTTGGTATTCAGTTGGAATATCCTGCACCTCATTCTACGGGGAAAGAGCCGAGATCCCTTCACCGGGAGTGACCTCTTTAGCAAAGGTTTTCGTCACTATATTTTTATAAAAGGCTATGCAGTTCCTTCAACGATATCAAGTTCATTACGTTAAAAGTTTTTCGCCAAAATCTAGACGTAGCCCTCCGTCATTTCTTACAAGTATTACTTAGTATTCGTGCTGCGTTTGTTGACTGTGTCAAGGCGTAGTGTGCGGTAGCTAAGTAGTGTTTGTTTGTAGCATATTAATGGGATTGGTTAGGACAGTCGTGCGGCCTTGTTGACTGTGTCAAGGGCTCGTACGGGTGGGTCTAAAGCAATCCAGGATAATGACGGGTTGAACTTGACTAGGACTCTTTGATTTGTTGACTGTGTCAAGGTCACTTGAGTCCTAGGGGTAAAAATTACATCGGGTGTTTCTAAAGAAACTGAAACTTGCCAGGCATGCGCATACCTTCTGGAGTATGGTGACGTGAGTGGATTCCGTCACGTTATCATGCGATGATAGTTGGATCCCGATTCCCACTGATGAGTTGGTTTACTCTTCGGGCGATCCCGGCTAATTCTTCTTTTAGGTTTGGGGAAGAATTTGACGTTACAGTGGGAGGTTTCCAGATTAGATAAAGTGATAACCATTCTGATCTAGGTTAAAGTGCACGCTGAGTGTTTCTTTTCTCTCTCTCTTTGGCAGCGACCATTGACCCGACCCTAGACTATGACTCAGTGACCAAGTTAACCGAACCTTCTTATAAGACTGGCTTTTGGATTGTCAGAGTTGCAAACCTCATTGCCATTCCTACTTTTACCCTTTTCTCCAGGACACCCCGTGTTACTACGAATGTCCACTTCCATTGGACAAAACCATCGTATGGTTATATACGAACTCGAAGGAATTCGAGGATGGTTTCCGGTTCTAGAGAAAACGAATAGGACTATTCGGTTGTCTTTTCCTTTTACCCTCTCTCAGGTTGCGAGTACTCCTTGGTTTAGGAGTAGTACACCTGTTACGCAAATTGGATAGTCTTCTTCCAAACCATAGGCAGGTGCCGACCGGTGGGGAATGAAGAAAACCAATTAGCCTAAACGGTGTACAGAAGGTATTAAGTTAAGACAAAGAAAGGGATTAGAAGGAGGGAAAAGTAAATTGCGACTGCTATTCACGACCGAACCAAGTATTTCTTCGCCAATCCTAAGTCACCTTTGTATTTCTCCAGGACACTCCGTATCACTACGAAGATCCCAAGTTTATTGGATAATCCATCGTATGGTTATATACGAACTCGAAAGGAACTTGTTCCAGTTCAGGGATGGATCCTGGTTCAGGAGAAATAGGAATAAGGTTTATTAGGTTGTCTTTTATCTTCACCTTCTCTCGCATTGCGAGTGTTCCTAGGATTAGGACAGTACACCCATTATGCTTATTGGACAGTCTTCTTCCAAACCATAGGCTGGTGCCGAACGGTAGGGAAGGAAGAAAACCATTTGGCCTAAAGGGGTGCACAGAAGGTAATGACTAAAGACATAAAAAGGGATTTGGAGAGATGGTAAAGGGATATACGGTTACAGTTGTGAATCTGGATAATGGAAGAGGCATCACTAGGAATACCGGGATACCCCATCGAAACATTTCAATGTTTCAGTTTCACTGTGTACTGTTAAAAGAAAACTGATTTCCCAATTAGACACTTGCTGCAGGGTATGTATTTACCAGGTATGATTCTCATATCTGTATGGTTTTACAGATGATGAGTGGGTGTAAGTTATTGGGAATTAGGTGATCATCCTCATTATATCGGGATTCGTTGTAATTGGTGATATTTGAGGAAGTCACCTAGGTTGTTTGCCGGACGGCAAATATTTGGTTTTGAATATCCGTTGTTATGCACCAATTTCAAATTGATATATCTGTACGTCTATTTTTATAGAGTGAGATATACCTTTTTGAAATTATGTCTATGACATTTACCTATATCAGTGGATGGTTAGGTAAGGAGCATTGAACAGCGGTGTAATTCTTCTTAACCATAAGTACAGTTTTCAACCTACGATACACAGTGAATGAGTTATCAGACTCAAGGGACTTATACAGAGTATTGTATGTTGTCCAATGTCCATTAGGACAGAGGGGATGGTCCTCGTACTATGTTCAGTTTAGTTATGACATCTCTGGTTTTAGACAGGTGTTTCGTAGAAACACAGGGTCTGAGTTTTGAGAAGTTATAGGTATAAGTATAAAGTAGAGAACCAGATATTGCAAGTATCGGGATTCTTCAAGGTGATCGAAGATGTAGATACTTGTGGATGGTATTCAGTTGATAGTAATGATTAAGAGAACTAGCTTCTCCTTCAGGTTACTCATAATTGGAAGTACTCCTAAGTTGAGTAACGCTGATCGGCCTCTCTTCCATTTAGTTGACATGCACTAGAGACAGCTGCATGATTTGAATCTGGTTCAATTAAATCAGTGCCTCTGTTTCTGTATTGGATATAGAACAGTTCATATCTTAATGATGTTAAGGTACGGGGAGTTGTCCGGCTTATGCTTAAAACCAGACTCCGGATAACTCAAGGCACGTTTCTGTAATGGCTATTTGTGGGTTGACCCAGGCTATGACGAGGGTTGACTTTCTACCATCTGGAAGATCAATAGTGATATTTTTCTTGACTCGCCACATTTTTAAAAGGAAATGGATTTTTCATAAAACAGTAGTGGGAGTATGGTAGAACTGGAAGTGATTCCAGAACTGCAAACGATTACTGAAGATTTGATAAGAACCTAAAGATTCAATCTGGTTTGACATTCCATTGGCCACTCCGCAGATAAAGTGGGTAACCTCAGGCACCCGAGAGGTACCTCGGTATGCTCAAGGACGGTGGCAGGGAGGTTCTTGTTTACCCAGACTTGCCATTGCTGTTGTTCCAGTCTGTGAGATCCGGCAGGAGGATGAGTATAGCGTCATTCTAAACTGGCTTTAGAAGTGTACGTCTATATGACTCGCCAGAGGGTTGTCGTAGTCAGTGGGAGCAGCGGAAGCATTGGTGGACAAGTGGTTTATGTCTATTTGTAGACTAAAGCAAATATAGCGGAGACAGATCATCTATTTCTGATGTGACAGTCGTAGTTTTGACTTCATCAGAATAGGGGATGGATCTGTTAAGAAGGTAGTAGGCTGTGATGTCCTGGTATTTGGATGACATACACAGAGTAGGAAGTGATATTCCTATACTACGATCGGTTATACTTTGGTTGTCACACAGTGGTTTCTCCATATAGGACTTGGATATTATATCAGACATTCTGGTTACTGGATCTATGGTTTTAGATCTAGATTTGGGTGGTTTCCCAATCTGGGTACTTTGACAGCATTTTATGAGTATTTAGAATGGACGACTCCAGGCATGGTAGTGTACCTGCAGGTGATGGAGTCACCCTCTCTAAAGTTGTCTTACAGACTAAAGGGGAGAGGGATGTGCATGATTGGCAGATCACTTGCTTAGGCAATTGAGTCAATCATGAGATGTCAAGTACCACACCAGATGTTGTTCTTGCAGGAGATGCAATAAGTTGATATTAATCCAATCCTGGAGAAACAATCGGAAGCAGCTTTAGAACATAAGTGAATGTTCTAGGGATTTGATAACGGCAGCCTCCTTTAGGAGACGGTTATCATTCCAGGCTTCCAAGGTGACATGGACGACAGGGTGGTCGTCAGAGTCATGATTTTCCCTCTGACGAGGGGCGGTATTTTGGACAGGTGATCCAAGCAGATACTGAGGGAAGGTATGGCGCAGAATACTGATTAAGTTTAGTTGACGATACAGTCTAAGAAGTTTGGATTTGGAGTTCATTTATAAGCTAGGTCCCATCAGACATCCGGACACATTCTAAGACAGGTATTGCTCATTTCGGGAGATGGCTTTCTCCGCGAACTTGAGATAAAGAGAGACATAGAAAGAAACATCACAGCGGATCCACTCACTGAGGCTATTCCTCGAACGCAATAGTTTCGCAAACAGGCTTTGTGAGACTGGCTAGTAGAGGAGTTGGGTGTTCGGTATCACACGGGCTGTGAGTATGCGACATCGCAATAATTAGCCTTGAGTGCAAGTGGGAGATTGTTGGAGATGGTGCCCTCAGAGTCAATTATTGGATCACAGGCACGTGATTGCAATGATTGAGGGAGGACCTATCCCGGTAGGACAGTCTTACTCGAGATGATAGTATGCTATCTGGTTTATCTTTATCATCGTGTACTGCTTTAGCTGACCTTACGAGTCGCTATTACACGTTGATAGAGCCCCTAGGATTCTTGCTTGACTACCAGCAGTATGAGGGCGATCATATACGTGAGAGCTGGAGTCTGTAAGCACATCCTTAAAAGGTCCCTAGTCGTGGGAGTTTCGAGACTAGGCATCGATGCTCCATTAGTAGACTAGTGTATACAGTCGAGACCCCGACGAGGGGCGGTGGCCGGTCTCACAAGCCACTGGTGTCAGTTGGTTCACCTAAGATGTATACAGGTGCTCATTGGGTTATGAGTACACCGGACAGGACTCGCCGGGAACCTGCTAGTTGAGATTATACCAGACGTCAGATAGCAGTTCCCAGGTGACATGTGTACATGTTAGTTCATCGACCTGAGATCGTCATTTGTCTCGTGTGAGTTCCCACTGTGCTTTGATTACTACCCTACCACGGCTCAAAGGAGTCGTGCAAACAGGTTTTAGTTGGGTACAGTCCCGAGCCACATGGAGGCAGTGAGCGGATCTGCAGGGGTTCGTCTCTCCCGGTATTGGGGGTGAGGTCGCGCTGTGTCTAGGAGAGCCATTACATAAAGCCCTCGGCCGAGGCAGGAGATTTACTGGTAGGTATTCCAGTAGTATCTCAGGGTGTTCTGGGCTTCACTCCGACACGACTTGTACCGCTGTTGGGGGTTTGACTTTTACCAACCCCCTAGGCCCGCCATGCGGTACTCATAGACGAACGGACCGGACTATACGGATATTATCACTGACAGGCTCAGTAGGGTGTCAGGATGAGTTCGCTCATCGACGTCCCTTTTGGTCAATAGCTGGTGGCCCGTCACGTATGGCTAATACCTCTGACGTGCTAGTGGTTAAATCCACAGCCATAGTATTGATGAGTCTTTAGAGTCCACCACACTCAGTTACTCAAGTTTCGGGCGAAACGCTGTAGAGGCCGTATGGAGATATGGCAGGGTTCGATCAGATACGTGCGGTATTGCACGGATCGTGATCGGACGGTTTTTACTAGCCGGTTTTGGTTTAAGCCGGATCCTAGTATTTGACAGTGTAGATTTTGTCTCTTTGCATTTATATTCAGTGGGAATACAAATGCGGGCATGTATTTACAGTAGCGGGGTTTTCCTGTAATTTATTACGGGATCAGTTTTCTGTTGTTGCCATTTTGTATTCCGCTCCGGCCGGTTTTCCTTTGTTCCTTCTCGGCCGGACTTTTCGATGGAGGGGGTTATTTGCAAGTTTGCAAATAACTTTTTGTGGAGGGGGTTTCTTACATTTGTGGCATTATGATAAGTTAAGCATCTTTGCTTTTCATGATGGCTTGCTTTTTGTGATTAGATGAGATTTGAAATGAAATTGACATTGTTATCATCATATTTGGTGTGGTCACCCCTTTACTTTTCCTAGCATCACCTCCCTTCTTATTTTGTTGATTCCTCCACCATTTGATAAAGGGGGGCCGGCCACAATTTGTGGTGAGGAGAGAGGCTTAACATTTTGATGATGATAATTTGTTCATCTCATTTTTCTTGCTACAAAAATTCTAGCTCCACTTGAAAGTTCATTTTCATTCTATTCCTCCATCACCATGGCAACTACTTAAACCCTAAAAGAGACAAGGTTTTCTACACTAGCCTACAGTACCCTTGGACGCGTCGGCTTGCCAACTTCGCGCCTGAGTTGCCTCGGTCCAGAGGTGGGAGCCTGTAAAAGAATCCGGCTGCGTGGTGCCCTTTTCGATGAGGAGGTGACGGACGGAGATTCCGCGGGAGATCGGAATGGAGACGAAGACCGAAGGACACGGATCGCTCGGTATAGCTTCTCACCCCTTCTCTTGTTAGCTAGCATTAGGTTAATGGTTACGATCCGGGTATATTGTCCGCGGTAGCGCCAGTTTAAAGTTAAGAAAAATTTTGATTCCGCATTTTGGCCTCGAGTAGAAGGCCGGGGCGCTGCCGTGGCGCAACAATCCCTTCACCGGGAGTGACCCCTTGGACAGAAGTTTGCGTCAGGGTAATAACTTCACTATAGTCGATTACCTTTTGCTTTGCATCGTGGTATTCGGTTGGAATATCCCGCACCTCATTCTACGGGGAAAGAACCGAGATCCCTTCACCGGGAGTGACCTCTTTAGCAAAGGTTTTCGCCACTATATTTTTATAAAAAGCTATCCGGTTCCTTCAATGATATCAAGTTCATTACGTTAATGGTTTTTCGCCAAAAACCATTCGTAGCCCTCCGTCATTTCAGACGGGTAGCACTTAGTATTCATGCTATGTTTGTTGGCCAAAGTCAAGGCATAGTGTATGGTAGCTATTTGTTACCTTTCTGTTGTATAGATAGATGCGTTGGTTTAGGACAGTCGTACTGCTTTGTTGGCTAAAGTCAAGGGTAGGTATGGGTGGGTTCAAATTAACCTGGATAATGACGGGTAGAACTTGACATGTGACTTATGATTTGTTGGCCAAAGTCAAGGTCATAAGAGCATGAGGTAAAAATCACATCGGGAGTTTCTAAAGAAACTGAAACTTGCCAGATATGCGCATATCTTCTGGAGTGTGATAACGTGAGTGGATTCCATCGCGTTATTATGTGATGATAGTTGGATCCTGATTCCCACTGATGAGTTGGTTTATTCCTCGGGTGATCTCGACTAATTTTTCTTTCAGGTTTGGAGGAGAATTTGAGGTTATAGTGGGAGGTTTCCTGATTAGATAAATTGATAACCATTCTGATCTAGGATTAGAGTGCACGCAGAGTGTTTCTTTTCTCTCTCTCTTGGCAGCGACCATGGCCCGACCCTGGACTATGACTCAGTGACCAAGTTAACCGAACCTTCTTAAACATTGGCTTTTGGATTGTCAGAGTTGCATACCTTATTGCCACTCCCACTTTTACCCTTTTCTCCAGAACACCCCGTATTACTACGAACATCCACTTCCATTGGATAAAACCATCGTATGGTTATATACGAACTCGAAGGAACTTGTTCCAGATTCGAGGGTGGTTTCCGGTTCTAGAGAAAATGAATAGGACTATTCAGTTGTCTTTTCCTTTTACCTTCTCTCAGGTTGCGAGTGCTCCTTGAATTAGGACAGTACACCTATTATGCTAATTGGATAGTCTTCTTCCAAACCTGTAACAACGTAGTGTTAGTTATATGTATGCCCTAGAGGCCATTACTATACATAGGATGTATATTGTAGTGGATGCTTGGACATATATAGGGAGGACTTTCTTGCTCGACATGATAGTATGCTATCTGGTTGCTCTTTACCTTAACGTGTACACTGATTGTCTCTCAGTTATATGTTGGTAAAGCCCTCAGGATGTGTACTTGACAACCTGGACTATGATGCGGATCATACTAGTAGGGATATGGTATTCCATAAGTACATCCTTCAAAGTCCCTAGTCGTGGGTGTATCGAGACGGGGCATCGATATACCAGAGTAGACTAGCGTGTACCTTCTCGACCCATACAGATGGGCGATAGATGATCCCATATCCATTGGTGTTTGACATCAGAGATGATATACAGGTGCTCAGTGGAGACTGGGTACACTGGACGGACTCGCCGAGAACTTCCAGATGGTATTATACCTTACGTCAGATGGCAGTTCTCTGGTGACACTGGTACAGAGTAGTCTGTTGACCCGAGATCGTCATAGAGACTTGTGTTTTTCCTACAGTGCTTTGATTTCCACCTTACCACGTCCAAGAGGGCGTGCAAAACGGTGGTTTTTAGGTACAATCCCGAATCACATGGAGGCAATGAGCGATAGGAGTGGATTCGTCTCTCCCGGTATAGGGAGTTGATGTTGCGCTGTGTTCGATTGGCTATAACCGGAAATCCATGGCCAGGGTTGCTGAGATTTACTGGTAAGTATTACTAGCAGTTTCTCGAACTGTTATAGACCTTATATCGACACGACTTATCGAGCTATTGGGGTCTACCGTTTACCACCCCTAGGCAAGATATGCGACATATAAGATTGACGAGACCGGACTGTACGGTAAGTGTTACTGGTTGGATTCACAGGAGTGTGAGCGGGCTTGCTCGTCGATCTTCTGATCGCTCAATACCTGGGTGGCCGTTACGTTTAGCAGACCGCTTGCGGCTTGTGGGTGTTTGATATGATCATCATCTGCTGCCGGCGTATTGACGAGTCTTTAGAGTCCTACACAGAGGTTTCCTGGCTCAAGCGAAACGAAATAGGAGCGCATATGAGATATGTGCGGGACCGAGAATAATGCGTGTATGTGATACCGTATTCTATTCTCACGATGAATGTATCGATTGGTTGTATGCGATATAACCTAGTTATCGAATCGAGAATTGATTCGATAAGTCGATACATTGGATATTAGTCGGTCATATGCGATATGGCCGGATCGTTAAATCAAGTGTTGATTTAATGATTTAATCCATAATTATATATTTGATATATTACTTTGCATTAACTAGTATTGGTTCACTTAAGATGGATTTTCTCACTTTTTGTGCACATTGTATATATAATATAGTTTTGTGCACTAGTTTGTATCATGTTTGATGATACATGCAAACTTGGGTGTGTATAATTAAACCATGATTAGGTTAATGGTTAGGGTTTTGATTTACTTATTTATTTATTCTTTTCCTTTATTCTTTTTGGCAAAAGAAAATAAAATGGCAGCTTTTTGTTTTATACTTGAAGTTTCATGAAGCTTTGAAAAAGCTTTGACCATTTTGTTTCTTTCCTTAACCCTAACCATTCACTTAAACCATAGTTTATTCTCTACACTTGTTAACTCACCCATGGTTTCTAAATGATAGATATCACTTCATTTTCTTTTTGAAAATAATTGATTCTTTTTCTTCTTCTTCACTTCTTCTTCTTCAAGTGAAGAAAAAGAAAAACTTTGCTAGAAAAATTCAAGTGATGAATCCAAGTGAGAAATCCAAATCCAAAGTGAACCCACTTCTTATTTCTTCATCCTCTACCACTTGCTAAGTAGTATAGGGTGTTTTCTTCACAAGTTTCATGACTTGGTGAAGTTGGAGCTTGATCTTGAGTTGCCTCGATGTAGATCATCTTCGGCATCGATGTCGACGACCTAGTCCGATTATTTCTTCGACGAAACCATCGCTAGAGTCCAGGATCCGATGATCGCAGCGGAGGGACGTCAACACGGAGCTAAGGAAGTGGAGGACCGGATCTACAAAGGTTGTAGTCTCTTTCACTTAGCTGTAAAGTTGTTTACTACTTGCATGTTTCGCCTAATATCTAGTTAACGATCTATATTAGGGTTTCTCGGCACCGGAAAATTTTGAAATTGGCATGGTTGATACCTTGTGAGACCACATTAGTATGCCTAGGAACCCTACAGTGGTATCAGAGCCTAGCTAGAGTTTTAGGCGAAGTGTAGACGAAGTTAGAAGTCCGATCAAACCCGTAAACCCCGACAAAACCCTTCTCTGTACATTTTTCAAAACAGTGGATTTTTGTGAATTAAAAATTCTCAGAAAAACAAGCAGGAAAAACTAAGAATTACTGTGATGTACGGTCCACTAAGTCGACAATTTGACCGTGGAACCGCGGCTAAACCATGGGTTTGGCGGCGGTTCCGCGGCCTAAATTTGGAATTAGTCCCTGAAATTTCATATATATATTCTTAGGTCCTTTCTTGGCAATTTTTTATGGTAATTTTTTAATTCCACTCAAGTGTTGAGTTTTCTAGGGTTTTATTGGGGACTCAATGATTCGATCGGAATCTTTAATTTCGTCTATGTGTTTTCCGAATATTTTAGAATATGTTAAAAAGTTCGACCGGATATAAATACCCACTTTTTCCCCTGCCGGGAAATTTCCAAATGTTGGATTTTTCCGTAGTTTAAGAATGTTCTAAGTAGTGCAAATAACACGATGGACCCTGTAGAAGACAACAAACCTTAACTCGATTATGTGACCGTCTTGAACGGCCCTTTGAACCTTAGGGTTTGGGGCAGTACAGCGTGCCACATGTGAGGCGTTGGCTTGACCCTTCTATGGCTGGACCGTTGGTACTGAGGCATGAAGTGGATGTTTTTAAACTTATTTCATGTCTTGAGCTGTTTCGGGAAAACTTGGGTGTTTGATTGTTCGATCGGAAAGTTTAACATTTTCTATTTACCCGGAATGTGATACAATATTTGGAATCCACAAGTAGTTATGAGATAACTGATATGAATGTTAAAAACATAGCACTTTAGTCTCACTTGATCGGTTGCCACGGAATTTTGATGCGATCAAAAGTCCGTCGCAATCACGTAGCGTACGCGGATATTCGCCGGGTAAACTTAATAGACAGCCACGCCCCATAGCCCCGACCAAGTGACTGTAGGAGAACCCCGTCGCCGAAAGCATCCGTTCGGGTACTCGCGGCAGCGGTGTTCCGCCTTAGTGCACTTCATCGAAGGTATCGGGGGTGCGGCCGTCTACTAAAGTTTGCGACGAGCATTCGATCAGGATGTCGGGAATCTTGTTGAATTGCCCGACTTGATATTGAAAAGAGTTTTCGATAATGAGACTAAAATGCGGGGTTTATAATTGTTAGGCATGCGATGTCTAAGGAATTCATATGGTTAGGCATGCGATGTCTAAGAAGGTTGCGGATTCCAACTGTTGTAGTTTTACACTTTCTTTTCTGTGACCGTAAGTGTAATATGTGATATCGCCGGTTTCGTTGCTATATGTCAACGACAATTAGGATACGCATGTTTACTTACGTTGATGACATGTGATGTTATGTGTTGCTGGATATGTTATATTGGATCGCCGTGTTTGAATAGCCGGGTTTTTTTTATGTGAGATGAGTGTTTTTCATTTTCATTCATGTAAAAATTTGTATGTAATATTCTTTTATCGGGACACTTCCAGGTTGCGGAAGATGTCACCTTTTGTATATTATTTACTTTTCCGCACTAGGATAGACCCAAGGAGGAGGGCACAAGTAACCGAGTTCTGGAGTCCAGTGGGAGACCAACTCGAGGAGTCGAGTCCGGGTCTCCTAACTCTAGAATTGGTAGGGTTGCTTGCCGCTCTCGTAGGGGTCTAGGGGTGTGGGTTTGGCTATTCATCGCGACCGTGGAATCCGTGTTTTATACTGGCTCGTATTGAAAACACGGACGTCCTAGTATATCCAATATTTCATTTGTTTCTTCTGCTGCGATATCTGTGATGTGATCATGTGATGTTCTGTGATAGATACTGTATATAGTATATATGATATATTATATAGACGTTACTTATGTTTTACACCCGCGCTAGCCCTGCCCTGCTCTGCCGTTGGTTACCTAACCTAACGGTGCATGAGGGGACATCGAGGCGAATGCGGATGGCATAAGTGTACGTCGTATTTATCTGTGATGTTTAGGTACTTAAATGATGGGACTTCATTAATGTGACTAATGAAAGAAAAAAGAAACCTAAAGATGTTGTGGAATCGAATTTCAAAAATAAAACAGGTAGCTACAGTTCTTGCTTTGCACATCGGTATATATGATATATCCTGCACCTTATTCGATAAGGAAAGGGCCGACGATCCCTTCACCGGAAGTGACCCCTTTAGCAATAACTGGCAGATGCTACACACTCGGTTTGTCTTTTGATAGCTTCTATAGTTTCTGCTTTGCACAGTGATATATATGATATATCCCGCACCTCATTCGACGAGGAAAGGGCCGACGATCCCTTCACCGGGAGTGACCCCTTTAGCAAAACTAGAAAAGCCTAAAAAACACTCCATTTTAAAATCATTTGATTCTACAACGATATCAAGTTCATTACGCAATAGGTTTTCAGAAAAACCTGTCGTAGCCCTTCGTCATTTCAGATAAGTCCTGCTTAGTATTCGTGCTGCGTTTGTTGACCTTGTTAAGGCGCAGTGTACGGTAGCTAACCAGTATTTATCTGCTTATGTATATGATGCAGATTGGGTTAGGGTAGTCGTATGGCCTTGTTGACCTTGTCAAGGGTTGTGCGGGTGGGTTTGATTCAATCAAGAAATGACGGGTTGTCATGACCCGCAGGGTACGGAACGTGACTGGCACTTAAGTTTACGAAACGTCTAAAGACGTCCATAAAATAAGTAAGCCAAAGCCCAGAAAACAAAACCAATTAAGCAAAAGAGTGAAGAAAACCCAAACATTTGAAAGCAAGTTTATCAAATAAGTCATGTAAAACCCTTTTTAAAAACAATACCAATTTTTCCGAAAATTTCGGCAGAGTCTCCTTTGTAATTACTGGCCCCCAAAATGGGTACAACAAAAATATGCATGAATCCAACAAAATAGGGCATCCGCAAACGGGAGCTAGCTCTTCGCCACAAGGCGGTCACAAATCCCACGCAATATAAAACGACAGCATGCAAAATAATCATAATGAAGCATAAGAAAAACAGCATGTCGACTCAAGTGAGCTCGACCCCAAAATACAGCACAAAAGTCTACAAATCTCACAGTCTCATCTCTAGGTCAATATACAATAAAACTGGTAGAAACAGTAGATGGAGTACACTAGATACAAAGAATATACAAGGTGGTACAAAAATAATAACATAACCCACCTATGAGCAAATCTCGAGCTCAGGCAAAAGAGGCAAAAGAACAAGTGCGCCCGCCGCTACTGAACTGACGGAGCGGACCTGCAAAAGACTGTGGCACAACGGGGGTGAGTTGCCAACTCGTGAGTAATAAATAACACCTACAAAGGCTATCGTATGCATGCACACAAGCATCCTAGCATCTGAAATACAGGTATGAATGGGTGCACTAGCAGGTGTGTATACAACATCAGTGTACGAATATGTATGCAACATGAATATCTGAGGTCTCAATAAGTATATATAAGAAACATTTATATCTTTTTGTTTTTGAAACTCTTTTAGAATGCCAGCATAATACTCAAAGAATCGACGAGAACCGGTGTCCAGCAACGACACCCAAAAGCTGTCTCAAATCTCATAAATGTATCTCTGGCCTCAGCCGTCCGGCTGACCCATCTCAAATATCAATATCTCATCATCTAGCGGCCACGGTCGGTATCCTCTGGATATCCGCCGTCCCAAACAGTCAACGGTAGGTAATCCGTCCCCTGCCAGGCTCAACGTCAACACCACATTCCTCTTGCCCCGGGGTACCTTACCGGGCCCACCATGTACCCGTGCCGGTTCCTCCACTCCTCAACACGGATTTCCAAAACCACAGAAAACTCATGGTGGACGACACTTACATCACTAGAAAACCGCAATTTACATATTTTAAAAATATAATAAGTTTAGAAATCTTGCGGCTTTCCCCCGAAATCCAGCAATATCATAAAATCTCAAGAAATCCTCATAAGTGCATATATCAATGATAATGAATGCATATGGTATCAATAATCAAGTTGCGATGTGTGATTAATGTATTAAGCATGAACAATTAATATGATGAAGTACATGCATATGAATAGCAATCCTACGGTTTCATTTTAAGGAATTAAAGGCAATAGCACCAGTTTAAGTATCAATTATTAAAAGGTTTAAATTAAAGGTTATCTAGTGTGGTGGCATGGCAATTACCAGGGTGTGTGTGTAAGCATGAATAGTGCTCGTGCTGCATATAAAAACCCAGGAAATGGTGCAGGTGTCCTATAAAATGGTTTCGTATAGGTATGTCAATATAATGCATGGATGCAGCAAATAGTCAATTAAGTATTTCACCCCTAATTACTAACATTACTAAGGATCTTGTAAGTTACTAAAACTATCGGGCGGCTTGCGCCATCTAACGATAGTCCCCCGTAGATGTTACATCTACTCACCGGAATCCCTGGCTAGCTGTGTCCAATCACCGCCTTTCCCTTTCGCGCCGCGTCTGACGTCTCCGCGACCGAACCTGGAATTTACATCAATACCAAACATAAGGTTACATATCAAGAACGACGCAAAACCCCAACGAAACTACTAAAGTTTGCTAGCTAGGTACAACGTGCACAAGGTGCGCGGAACACACGCGAAAATCGCAAAAAACTAACTAAAATCGTCGATTTGGTCGCCCGGCAAAACTAAAACCCGACCACTCAAAAATCCGCACTCACGCATCCTAAAAGTCGTAGGACAAGCCATTACAATCATCAAGATATCAAAAATAATCCATCACATAATTTTATAACAAAACTAGTAAGCACAAACATTCCAAAAATCGGCGCAACATCGCCGTTTTGCGATAAAAAGGACTACAATCTAGCATAATCATCCAAGTCACACCATTAGATAGCCACTACACAAAATTTCAACACATTAATCATGCTTCAAAACCTATATTCCACAACCAAACCCTTTCTTGATTTTTATAAATCGCAATTGCAATCAAAATTTCACACTAAAATAACTTAGATTAGCATAATTTGAAGCCACATAAGCAAAGTAACCCTATTGATTAGGTTAGTAAAACACTAGATAGCAAAATAAATTAATTAACCCAATAATGATTTTCTAAACCCTAATTAAAATTTCAAGCCATGAACTTTTAAAACCTAGACTAGAAATTAACACTAATATTTACACTAAAACAACCCAATTAAAGAAATCTAACCAAAAGAATTTAAATGGGTAAGGATTATACCTCTAGATCTAGAGATCTAGCAAGAAATTTTGACTCCAAACATGGTCTCCTAGCATCCAAGATCCATGCAAGAAAGATTAAGAAGAATGGATGAAGGATTTGGTTTGAATTTTGAATAAATTGTGGATTTTTGGAGCAAATTGGATGAACTTTGATGGAAGAAGAGTGGAGATTTTTGGGGCTGTTTTTTCTGCTGGAATTCAGCAGTGAGGGAGTGGGAAGAAGTGTGGGGAAGTGGGGAAAAAAAGTCCAAGTCAACTCTCTTATATTACCATAATACCTTTACCTCAAATAAATATATAAATAACCCTTTATTTAGCCCATTCTCATATAATTTAAAGTCAAAAAGAGGGGAAGAAAATTCTTGGGGTCCTACAACTATGTGAGGCCGACCATGGGGAGTGAGAGTGAGTGTGAGAGACTTTACAAAAAAATTCTATGCAAAAACACCCCCTACAAATCAAAAATTGCAAGTTTATGCTTAAATTCAATAAATTTCGTTTCCTATAATAAAAATTAGTTAAAAATCAAAATAAAATACTAAAAATTTATGTTACAACTAGATTTTAATTAACATAATTTTAAGGATTAAAATTAGCCCGGAAAAATTTGTATTTACCGCTAATTTAATGTATTTTCTTACTGGCTTAAAATAATATAAAAAAATTGAAAAATAGGGAAATTTTTTTAAACGACCAGAATTTCATAATTAACTCATTAGCTACTAAAAACAAGCAATTACCTATCCATTTTAGGTATAATTATCCCTAAACTGCAAAATAACAAGAAAGACGGTTTTCGGAAAAATACCGAATTTTCACCGAATTTCAGGAAAACACCAAAATGACTTTTCAAGACGCTACAATCTTCCCCCCCTTAAAGAAATTCGGTCCCCGAATTTAAAAATATAGCTACGCGTACCTTCGAAGAGATGGGGATATTTCTTTCTCATCTCGCCCTCGGTCTCCCAGGTAACCTCCTCGCTGCTCGGGCTACGCCAAAGGACCTTGACGGTTGGTATAATCTTCGACCTCAACTTCTTCACCTGCCGATCCAGGATGGCTACCGGCTGCTCTGCAAAAGAAAGGTCGCGCTCTAGCTGGACTGTCGGGTGCTGAATCGCATGCGAAGGGTCGTGAAGGTACTTGCGGAGCATCGAAACATGGAAGACGGGGTGAACATCGGGAAAGCTGGGAGGAAGAGCCAAACGATATGCAACAGCGCCAACCCGCTCGAGGATCTAGAAGGGACCCACAAATCTGGGAATAAGCTTCCCTTTTCGCCCAAATCGCATCACGCCCTTCATCGGAGAGACTTTCAGAAAAACATGGTCGCCAACTGCGAACTCTAATCTGCGACGGCGCCTGTCTGCATAGGATTTCTGTCTGCTCTGAGCTGCCCTCATCCGGTCTCGAATCAACTGTATCTTCGCTGTCGTCTCCTCAACAAGCTGCGGCCCCAAAATGCTGCTCTCGCTGAGCTCTGTCCAACAGACGGGCGATCTGCATCTCCTCCCATACAATGCCTCGAAAGGTGCCATCTGAATAGTATCCTGGAAGCTGTTGTTGTAGGAGAACTCCACTAGAGGTAAATGACGATCCTAGCTACCGCCGAAGTCTAAAACGGACGCTCTGAGCATGTCCTCGAGAGTCTGAATGGTCCGCTCTGACTGTCCGTCGGTCTGCGGATGAAACGCTGTGCTGAAGCTCAAACGAGTGCCCAAAGCCTCCTGAAGTCTCTACCAAAGTCGGCTGGTGAACTGGGTGCCTCGATCTGACACGATACAAGTCGGTACGCCATGCAACCGCACGATCTCATCGATGTAAAGCTGGGCATACTGAGCGAAGCTGAAAGTCGTCTTCACTGGCAGGAAGTGAGCCACTTTCATCAATCGATCTACGATCACCCTGATGGAGTCGTACCCTCGACTGGTCCTGGGTAGACCCACAACGAAGTCCATCGAAATCTGTTCCCATTTCCACTCTGGAATGGGTAACGGCTGTAGCTCTCCTGCGGGCCTCTGGTGCTCGGCCTTGACTTGCTGACAAGTCAGGCATCTCGAAACGAACTCCGCAATGTCCCTCTTCATCCCTTCCCACCAGTAGGTCTCTCTCATATCATGGTACATCTTGGTGGAACCGGGGTGGACACTATACACTGATCGGTATGCCTCCTCAAGAATGTCGCGCCGCAATCCATCAGCATCTGGTACGCACAGTCTAGATCCATATCGTAAAATCCCCTGATCGTCAACCACGAACTCGGAAAATCTTCCCTGTCCCATCTGTGCCATGATCTCTGAGCAACGGTCGTCACTGCGCTGTGCCTCATATATACGGTTAAGCAACTGTGGGCGTGCACGAACATGCGTGAGCTGTCCCCCTGTCTGAGTGAACTCGAACTCAACTCGGCTGTCGCATAACATCTGCCAATCTGCTGACGACTGCCTCTGAACTGCGTGCAAAAAGGATAGACTACCCCCGGGCCTCCTACTCAACGCATCTGCCACCACATTCGCCTTGCCTGGATGATATAAGATCTCGCAGTCGTAGTCTTTCACCAACTCCATCCAACGACGCTGTCTGAGGTTCAGGTCTCGCTGCTGAAATATGTACTTTAAGCTCTTGTGATCGGTGAATATCTGACACGACTCGCCGTATAGGTAATGTCGCCAAATCTTCAGTGCAAAGACCACTACAGCCATCTCCAAATCATGAGTGGGGTAGTTCTGTTCATTCTTCTTCAACTGCCGAGAAGCATAAGCGATCACCCGGCCATGCTGCATCAATACGCATCCTAATCCCACTCGCGAAGCATCACAGTAGACAACAAATCCGCCTGATCCCGAAGGCAAAGATAATACCGGCGCCGTAGTCAAACAAGTCCGTAGCTGCTGAAAACTGCGCTCGCACTCCTCTGTCCAAACGAAAGGAACTCCCTTCCGGGTCAAACCGGTCAACGGTGCAGCTATACGGGAGAAGTCCTGAACAAAACGCCTGTAGTAGCCCGCCAAGCCTAGAAAACTACGGATCTCAGTAACCGATGTAGGTCGGGGCCACTGCTGAACAGCCTCAATCTTCTTCGGGTCCACACAAATGCCGTCTCTCGTAACCACGTAACCCAAGAATCCGACGCTGTCCAGCCAGAATGCACACTTGGAGAACTTCGCGAACAGCTGGTGCTCCCTCAGAGTCTGTAACGTAATCCGCAAGTGCTGCTCGTGCTCCTCTCTGCTCCGGGAGTACACCAAGATATCGTCGATAAACACGATGATGAACAAGTCAAGATACGGCCTGAATGTACGGTTCATCAAATCCATGAATGCTGCTGGGGCGTTGGTGAGTCCGAACGACATCACCAAAAACTCGTAGTGGCCGTAGCGCATGCGGAAAGCTGTCCTCGGTATATCCTCCTGTCGAACTCGCAGCTGATGGTATCCTGATCGCAAGTCGATCTTCGAAAAAATACCCCGCACCCTGAAGCTGGTCGAACAAATCATCAATGCGCGGCAACGGATATCTGTTCCGAACGGTAACTTTGTTCAGCTGGCGGTAGTCGATACATAAGCGCAAACTTCCATCCTTCTTCTTGACAAACAGGACCGGAGCACCCCACGGAGAAACACTCGGTCGAATAAGCCCCTTATCTAACAAATCCTGCAACTGATCCTTCAGCTCTCGAAGCTCTGCCGGGGCCATCCGATAAGGCGGTATAGAAATAGGCCCCGAACCGGGAATCAAATCAATGCAGAACTCAACATCGCACTCAGGTGGTAGCCCAGGTAGCTCATCAGGGAAAACATCAGGGAACTCACAAACTACCGGGACCCGGTCTAACGGAACCTCTGCAGCTCGAGTATCATAAACAAACGCTAAGAATCCCTGACATCCCTTCCGCAAGAGCTGACCAGCGCGAAGAGACGAAATTAAGCTGGGAAGGGTGACACTGTGGTCTCCCTGAATAACAAGGACTGGCTCTCCCGGAAAGCTAAATCTGACTGCCTTCTCACGGTAGTCCACCGAAGCATAACAAGTGGCTAACCAATCCATGCCCAGAAGCACATCAAATTCCAACATATCGAGGAGAATCAAATCAACAGATGAATCCCTCTCCCCGATACGAACGGAACACAAACGAAATACAAACCGAGCGACAAACGACTCACCTACCGGAGTAACAACAACAAGCGGATGATCTAACGACGACGACTCACGGCCCAACATCGGTGCAAAGTGTGTAGAGACGTACGAATGTGTGGAACCTGGGTCAAATAATACCCGCGCGTCGAAAGAACAAACTGGCAAGGTACCTGTCACAACGGCATTGGATGCCTGCGCATCCTGCGGTGTCAAAGCAAATACTCGGGCCTGTCCTCCACCGATAGCGGGCTGACCTTGACCTCGGCCTCTGCCTCCTCGTCCTCTCTGAACAGGACCGCCGCGTCCACGGCCTCTGGGTGCACCTAACTGGCGTGGAGCATCACCTGTGGTAGGAAGTAGGGCTCTCTGAGGAGGGGGTGGTGATGGTGGTAGGGTCACATGCGGAACTGTCGCTGCTCCCTGTCGTCTTGCCGGACAGTCTCTGACAAGATGATGCGGACTCCCGCACCCAAAACACCCTGGCGACGGCTGCTGCCCCTGGGGATAAGAACCATATAACTGTCCCCGCCCAAATCCTCTGCCAGGCCTATCTCTCGGAAAGAATCTGGCGCGCTGCCTCTGAGACGGTACATCGGTGCGAATCCTCTTCGGCCCAGAAACGGCCGAAGTCCGTGATATGCTTGCCTCCATCCGCAATGCCGTATCCATAGCAGCTGAATAAGTGTCGTAATGCTAGGCGCCAATGGCAAGATATAGCTGGGCATCAAGTCCCTGTACGAACCTCTTCACCATCTTCTCTTCGGTATCCACCAAATACTGAGCATATCGGGATAACTGTGTAAACTGGATGTCATACTCAGACACCGTCATCCCAGGTGTCTTGACTAAGGCCTCGAAGCTGCGAGCTCTGGCGTCACGAACGCTCTCTGGAAGGAAACGAGCTAGAAAGACCGCTGTAAACTCGGCCCAAGTCATAGGCGGTAGACCTGCAGCTCGACCTCTCAAGACTGACTCCCACCATATTTGCGCGAGACCCTCTAGTCGGAAACTCGCAAGCTCTACCCATCGATCATCCGAACATCTCAGCGAACGGTAGATCCTGGCTAAACTGTCAAGGAACGTCTGTGGGTCCTCCGCTGTCTCGGTGCCGGTGAATACTGGAGGTCTCAGCCTTATGAAATCCTGTAGTGAAACCGGAATGGCCACGGTGGTAGTAGTAAGAGCAGGTATCATGGTCGTCTGTGATGTAGTAGGTACGTCATGCGGCCTCGGTGTACGACTGGCTGCAACTAGGGATCCTACCATCTGACGTAGCTCCTGCATGCCTCCCATCATCTGTCGTAACTCCTCCATACCGGTCTCGAGCCTATCCATACGGCCTGGGGAAGGTGGATCGGTCTTTCCCTGTGGCGTAGGCATACCACCCTGCTCAGTCCTAGTCTCGGACGAGCCAGCTCGAATCTCATCTCTGGCGGCAGCCCTCTGTGCCCTCGTAGCCTTCGGCGGCATAGTGGCTGTTACAGGAAAACGGATAGTAAGGACAGTGCAATAGGATCATAGGATACACGGAATTGAAGAAGGAATTTTTCAAGCAAGTATATCCTAAAGTCACTTAGACGGAGTACCGTATCGTAAGTATGCCGCGGACATACGCACGCTACGTTACCCTGCTTAAGTCACTTACTCCATCTACCAAGGGTCATCCTACACTCACAAAGGTAAAACCTATCGCTCTGATACCAACTTTGTCACGACCCGCAGGGTACGGAACGTGACTGGCACTTAAGTTTACGAAACGTCTAAAGACGTCCGTAAAATAAGTAAGCCAAAGCCCAGAAAACAAAACCAATTAAGCAAAAGAGTGAAGAAAACCCAAACATTTGAAAGCAAGTTTATCAAATAAGTCATGTAAAACCCTTTTTAAAAACAATACCAATTTTCCGAAAATTTCGGCAGAGTCTCCTTTGTAATTACTGGCCCCCAAAATGGGTACAACAAAAATATGCATGAATCCAACAAAATAGGGCATCCCCAAGCGGGAGCTAGCTCTTCGCCACAAGGCGGTCATAAATCCCACGCAATATAAAACGACAGCATGCAAAATAATCATAATGAAGCATAAGAAAAACAGCATGTCGACTCAAGTGAGCTCGACCCCAAAATACAGCACAAAAGTCTACAAATCTCACAGTCTCATCTCTAGGTCAATATACAATAAAACTGGTAGAAACAGTAGATGGAGTACACTAGATACAAAGAATATACAAGGTGGTACAAAAATAATAACATAACCCACCTATGAGCAAATCTCGAGCTCAGGCAAAAGAGGCAAAAGAACAAGTGCGCCCGCCGCTACTGAACTGACGGAGCAGACCTGCAAAAGACTGTAGCACAACGGGGGTGAGTTGCCAACTCGTGAGTAATAAATAACACCTACAAAGGCTATCGTATACATGCACACAAGCATCCTAGCATCTGAAATACAGGTATGAATGGGTGCACTAGCAGGTGTGTATACAACATCAGTGTACGAATATGTATGCAACATGAATATCTGAGGTCTCAATAGGTATATATAAGAAACATTTATCTCTTTTTGTTTTTGAAACTCTTTTAGAATGCCAGCATAATACTCAAAGAATCGACGAGAACCGGTGTCCAGCAACGACACCCAAAAGCTGTCTCAAATCTCATAAATGTATCTCTGGCCTCAGCCGTCCGGCTGACCCATCTCAAATATCAATATCTCATCATCTAGCGGCCATGGTCGGTATCCTCTGGATATCCGCCGTCCCAAACAGTTACCGGTAGGTAATCCGTCCCCTGCCAGGCTCAACGTCAACACCACATTCCTCTTGCCCCGGGGTTCCTTACCGGGCCCACCATGTACCCGTGCCGGTTCCTCCACTCCTCGACACGGATTTCCAAAACCACAGCAAACTCATGGTGGACGACACTTACATCACTAGAAAACCGCAATTTACATATTTTAAAAATATAATAAGTTTAGAAATCTTGCGGCTTTCCCCCGAAATCCAGCAATATCATAAAATCTCAAGAAATCCTCATAAGTGCATATATCAATGATAATGAATGCATATGGTATCAATAATCAAGTTGCGATGTGTGATTAATGTATTAAGCATGAACAATTAATATGATGAAGTACATGCACATGAATAGCAATCCTACGGTTTCATTTTAAGGAATTAAAGGCAATAGCACCAGTTTAAGTATCAATTATTAAAAGGTTTAAATTAAAGGTTATCTAGTGTGGTGGCATGGCAATTACCAGGGTGTGTGTGTAAGCATGAATAGTGCTCGTGCTGCATATAAAAACCCTGGCAATGGTGCAGGTGTCCTATAAAATGGTTTCGTATAGGTATGTCAATATAATGCATGGATGCAGCAATTAGTCAATTAAGTATTTCACCCCTAATTACTAAAATTACTAAGGATCTTGTAAGTTACTAAAACTATCGGGCGGCTTGCGCCATCCAACGATAGTCCCCCGTAGATGTTACATCTACTCACCGGAATCCCTGGCTAGCTGTGTCCAATCACCGCCTTTCCCTTTCGCACCGCGTCTGACGTCTCCGCGACCGAACCTGGAATTTACATCAATACCAAACATAAGGTTACATATCAAGAATGACGCAAAACCCCAACGAAACTACTAAAGTTCGCTAGCTAGGTACAACGTGCACAAGGTGCGCGGAACACACGCGAAAATCGCAAAAAACTAACTAAAATCGTCGATTTGGTCGCCCGGCAAAACTAAAACCCGACTACTCAAAAATCCGCACTCACGCATCCTAAAAGTCGTAGGACAAGCCATTACAATCATCAAGATATCAAAAATAATCCATCACATAATTTTATAACAAAACTAGTAAGCACAAACATTCCAAAAATCGGCGCAACATCGCCGTTTTGCGATAAAAAGGACTACAATCTAGCATAATCACCCAAGTCACACCATTAGATAGCCACTACACAAAATTTCAACACATTAATCATGCTTCAAAACCTATATTCCACAACCAAACCCTTTCTTGATTTTTATAAATAGCAATTGCAATCAAAATTTCACACTAAAATAACTTAGATTAGCATAATTTGAAGCCACATAAGCAAAGTAACCCTATTGATTAGGTTAGTAAAACACTAGATAGCAAAATAAATTAATTAACCCAATAATGGTTTTCTAAACCCTAATTAAAATTTCAAGCCATGAACTTTTAAAACCTAGACTAGAAATTAACACTAATATTTACACTAAAACAACCCAATTAAAGAAATCTAACCAAAAGAATTTAAATGGGTAAGGATTATACCTCTAGATCTAGAGATCTAGCAAGAAATTTTGACTCCAAACATGGTCTCCTAGCATCCAAGATCCATGCAAGAAAGATTAAGAAGAATGGATGAAGGATTTGGTTTGAATTTTGAATAAATTGTGGATTTTTGGAGCAAATTGGATGAACTTTGATGGAAGAAGAGTGGAGATTTTTGGGGCTGTTTTTTCTGCTGGAATTCAGCAGTGAGGGAGTGGGGAGAAGTGTGGGGAAGTGGGGAAAAAAAGTCCAAGTCAACTCTCTTATATTACCATAATACCCTTACCTCAAATAAATATATAAATAACCCTTTATTTAGCCCATTCTCACATAATTTGAAGTCAAAAAGAGGGGAAGAAAATTCTTGGGGTCCTACAACTATGTGAGGCCGACCATGGGGAGTGAGAGTGAGTGTGAGAGACTTTACAAAAAAATTCTATGCAAAAAGACCCCCTACAAGTCAAAAATTGCAAGTTTATGCTTAAATTCAATAAATTTCGTTTCCTATAATAAAAATTAGTTAAAAATCAAAATAAAATACTAAAAATTTATGTTACAACTAGATTTTAATTAACATAATTTTAAGGATTAAAATTAGCCCGAAAAAATTTGTATTTACCGCTAATTTAATGTATTTTCTTACCGGCTTAAAATAATATAAAAAAATTGAAAAATAGGGAAATTTTTTTAAACGACCAGAATTTCATAATTAACTCATTAGCTACTAAAAACAAGCAATTACCTATCCATTTTAGGTATAATTAGCCCTAAACTGCAAAATAACAAGAAAGACGGTTTTCGGAAAAATACCGAATTTTCACCGAATTTCAGGAAAACACCAAAACGACTTTTCAAGACGCTACACGGGTTGAACTTGACTTACGGTCTATGGTTTGTTGACCTTGTTAAGGTCATAGATCGTTTGGGGCAAAATATTATCGGGAATTTCAAGTGTTGAAATTTGCAATGAGATTGCATACCTTCTATGAGATAGTTGGATCCCGATACCCACTGCGAGTTAGAGTTACTCCTGGGAGAGTTTTATAAATTACAATTAGCCGATCAAGTAGGTGTCTAGAAATGTGTCAACGGGGTTACGCCTCTGGGAAAACGAGGTTTACATAATTAGGTTCGTGCGAAAGCACGGGGGACCTCCCTCAAAGTACCGACACTGGCCTGGCTGAAAGATTGGCGAACTTGTAGCATGTAATTAATCCCGGCTAGTCTTTCCTTTTAGGGTTTGAAGGAAGATTTGATAAAAACAGTGGGAGCCATCCCGATTAGATAAAATAATAACCAATCTATTCTTGCAAGAACGCACGCTGAATGTTTTCTTCTCTCTCTCTCCAGGTAGCGACCATATCACGCCTTAATCAAGATAATAATATGGATATATTTGACCGAACCCGCTTGTTATACTGAGCTGAGGAACGTTGGTCGCGCTCCAACTTATAATTGTTATAAGACAGAACAGGAAATAGGGGATTACCAGAATTCCCGTGCCGCCCAAACGAAGACAGTGTATATTGATGCATCATCTTCGGGTGTGTTCATTATAAAGAACTGTTTCTCAGTATCCTCTACGTCCTAGGTATTAGATACCGGATAAGGATTCCGCAAATGTAATCCGTTACATGGGCTACAGAAAGGTAGAGAACTGAGAACGGGTGATAAGTTTCATGAGACAGAAAACGGGGCAAGTGTTGCAGCCAAGTCTGTTGGTCACTGTCACCCTGTATTCCAAATACATTGATTCTGAACGAATGTTATTAGATACCGAACCTGATATACAAAATCATATCAGTCTCTTTATTAGTAAAGAAATGATAAAATTTTGTATTGTTGGATAATGTTTTGAACATTTCCTATATCAAAAGTTGATCGGTTCAGGCACGTTATCTAAAAGTATTGATGGTCTAAATCAAACTACAGTTCTTAGTATACGGAACACACACAAGAGGAAGAGTTCAGATATGAACGAATCCTTCTTGAGGTATTGTAGACTAGGTCATACCAATGTGACCCGACTGGCTGAAGTTACATTTAGATGCATATTTAAATTAGTTTGAATTTACATCTTGTGAAACTTACCAGTCATGTCACAGAGATAAGATGACCATAGCTCTGTTTATTGGAAACAGAGAAAGAGTTAGTGAACTCTTGGGATGATACATATAGATGTATATAAGGTCCCCTGTCTGCACATGCCAAGACCGGTTCTTTGTATTTCATTACATTCTCTGATGATCTCTTAAGATTCAGTCATATGTTCCTGTTGAAACACAAGTCCGAACCTTTTGAGATATTCACAGAATATAAGTTTGAAATAGAGAACCAAAATACGGGTATAAGTATTATGTCCTATGATGAGATCAGGTAGGAGAATACTTAAGCACGGAATTCTTGGACTATTCTAAAGGAGAATGTGATTCTCTCTCAGCATTACTCCTCCGTATACACCATAGCACGATGGTATATCGGGGCGGAGCAATTGCACCCTATGAGATATGGTGCGCTCTATGATGAGTACTACTGAGTTACCTTTTTTCCTTTTGGGGGTTATGCACTTGAGAAGATGCATAACTATTGAATTGGGTTCGAATCAAATCAGTTGCCTACCACTCTATATGAGATATGGTATGGGAAGAGCCCATGTCTTAAGCTAATTAAGATTTGGGGTTGACCGGCCTATGTCTAAAAGCAATATCCGGACAAGCTCGAGGCCAGGTCTGTTATGTAGAACTGGAAAGGTTCCAGCTATATAAACTACAGCAGATGATTTGATAGAACCAAAGGATTCAATGGTGATGAACGAACCTCAGCCTCTCCGCCGATCTAGTAGGGTTCCTCACCCACCTGAGAGATACTTCGGTTTCTCTATGACAGTGGGAGCGAGGATTGCATCATGAGATGATGACCCAACTAGTTTCAAGCAGGCCATCGAGAGTAGGGACTCTGTAAGAATGGCTGGATGCTTAGTGATCTGAGATGGAATCCTTATACACCAACAAAGTATGGACTTTGGTTGCTATATCTGAAGGGTTAAATTCCCATCAGGAGCAAGTATATCTTTAGAAGATTACTTGGTGTAGATGGAGAAGTTGAGACTTTCAAAGCTAGACTTGTTAAAGGTTTTCGTCATCGACCAGGCATGGATAATGATGAAACCTTTTCCAGTGGCTATGCTTAAGTCCATCCGGATCCTACTTGCCACGGCTACATACCATGACTACGATATCTGGCGGTTGGGTGTCATGACTGCTTTTCTAAAATGATGTTTTAGAAGAGAGAGTCTATAAGTACACAATCAGAGGGCTTCGTAAACAGTGGGAGCAGTGGAAACGTGTACAAGATGCTTTATAAGATAAAGCAGGCATCGCGGAGTTGGAACATCTATTTTGATGAGATAGTCAAAGAGTTTGACATCATCAAAATGGTAGATGAACCTTGTATATACAAAAAGGTAGTAGGGAGTATGGTGGTGATCCTCGTAGAGTACCTGGATGACATACTCTTGATAGGGAAGGAGTTTCCTATGCTACGCTCGATCAATCTCCGCTTATCATAAAGATTCTCCATATAGGATCAAAGTGATACCTACTAAATCTTGGATTTTGGATCTATGAGATAGATCTAATTGGATGTTAGGATACTCACTAGTTGTAGTGAGATGGTATCAATCGATCCTGGGGAGAATCACTGGAAGTGTTCCAGGGTGATAAGGACGACTGAATGTCAGCCACAGGCATTGTCTTTACCCTCTATGGAGGGACGGTATGTTGGAAGAGTTCCAAGCTAAATACCGTGACTTACTAGACGATAAAGGCTGGATACATCGCTACTTAACATGCTACCAAAGAGGCAGTCTGGATGTATATTTGTTCATGAGATGAACTTCGTTCCTCCCATTGTGAGACAATGGAGTCGTGGCTTATGCCTAGGAACGCCTGTCCCATCAATGATCCAGACATATTCTAAGGCAGTATCACCTGATCATGGAGATGGTTGATCTCCAGGGTGATCGAGGTTAGGAGAACAGACTCAGAGGACAACACGGCGGATCCACTCACAAAGGCCTTTTCCCAGAGAGAGACTTTTATAGGATGGTTGAGTATGAGATACTACAACCACTGCTATCAGATAGCCCTAGTGCAAGTGGGAGATTGTTAGTTATATGTATGCCCTAGAGGCCATTACTATACATAGGATGTATATTGTAGTGGATGCTTGGACATATATAAGGAGGACTTTCTTGCTCGACATGATAGTATGCTATCTGGTTGCTCTTTACCTTAACCTGTACACTGATTGTCTCTCTGTTACATGTTGGTAAAGCCCTTAGGATGTGTACTTGACTACCTGGACTATAATGCGGATCATACTAGTGGGGACATGGTAGTCCATAAGTACATCCTTCAAAGTCCCTAGTCGTGGGTGTATCGAGACGGGGCATCGATATACCAGAGTAGACTAGCGTGTACCTTCTCGACCCATACAGATGGGCGATAGATGATCCCATATCCATTGGTGTTTGACATCAGAGACGATATACGGGTGCTCAGTGGAGACTGGGTACACTGGACGGACTCGCCGAGAACTCCCAGATGGTATTATACCTTACGTCAGATAGCAGTTCTCTGGTGACACTGGTACAGAGTAGTCTGTTGACCCGAGATCGTCATAGAGTCTTGTGTCATTCCCACTGTGCTTTGATTTCCACCTTACCACGTCCAAGAGGGCGAGCAAAACGGTGGTTTTTGGGTACAGTCCCGAATCACATGGAGGCAATGAGCGATAGGAGGGGATTCGTCTCTCCCGGTATAGGGAGTTGATGTTGCGCTGTGTTCGATTGGCTATAACCGGAAATCCCTGGCCAGGGTTGCTGAGATTTACTGGTAAGTGTTACCAGCAGTTTCTCGAACTATTATAGACCTCATATCGACACGACTTATCGAGCAATTGGGGTCTGACGTTTACCACTCCTAGGCAAGATATGTGATATATCAGATTGACGAGACCGGACTGTACGGTAAGTGTTACTTGTTGGATTCACAGGAGTGTGAGCGGGCTTGCTCGTCGATCTTCTGATCGCTCAATACCCGGGTAGCCGTTACGTTTAGCAGACCGCTTGCGGCTTGTGGGTGTTTGATATGATCATCACCTGCTGCCGGCGTATTGACGAGTCTTTAGAGTCCTACACAGAGGTTTCCTGGCTCAAGCGAAACGAAATAGGAGTGCATATGAGATATGTGCGGGACCGAGAATAATGCGTGTATGTGATACCGTATTCTATTCTCACGATGAATGTATCGATTGATTGTATGCGATATAACCTAGTTATCGAATCGAGGATTGATTCGATAAGTCGATACATTGGATATTAGTCGGTCATATGCGATATGGCCGGATCGTTAAATCAAGTGTTGATTTAATGATTTAATGCATAATTATATATTTGATATATTACTTTGCATTAACTAGTATTGGTTCACTTAAGATGGATTTTCTCACTTTTTGTGCACATTGTATATATGATATAATTTTGTGCACTAGTTTGTATCATGTTTGATGATACATGCAAACTTGGGTGTGTATGATTAAACCATGATTAGGTTAATGGTTAGGGTTTTGATTTACTTGTTTATTTATTCTTTTCCTTTATTCTTTTTGGCAAAAGAAAATAAAATGGTGGCTTTTTGTTTTATACTTGAAGCTTCATGAAGCTTTGAAAAAGCTTTGACCATTTTGTTTCTTTCCTTAACCCTAACCATTCACTTAAACCATAGTTTATTCTCTACACTTGTTAACTCACCCATGGTTGATAAATGATAGATATCACTTCATTTTCTTTTTGAAAATAATTGATTCTTTTTCTTCTTCTTCTTCACTTCTTCTTCTTCAAGTGAAGAAAAAGAAAAACTTTGCTAGAAAAAATGAAGCGATGAATCCAAGTGAGAAATCCAAATCCAAAGTGAACCCACTTCCTATTTCTTCATCCTCTACCACTTGCCAAGTAGTATAGGGTGTTTTCTTCACAAGTTTCATGACTTGGTGAAGTTGGAGCTTGATCTTGAGTTGCCTCGACGTAGATCATCTTCGGCATCGATGTCGACGACCTAGCCCGATTATTTCTTCGACGAAACCATCGCTAGAGTCCGGGATCCGATGATCGCAGCGGAGTGACGTCAACACGGAGCTAAGGAAGTGGAGGACCGGATCTACAAAGGTTGTAGTCTATTTCACTTAGCAGTAAAGTTGTTTACTACTTGCATGTTTCGCCTAATATCTAATTAACGATCTATATTAGGGTTTCTCGGCACCGGAAAATTTTGAAATTGGCATGGTTGATGCCTTGTGAGACCTCATTAGTGTGCCTAGGAACCCTACACATAGTTCATTTATACCAATTCCAGTTCTCGTATTTCCTTAATTATGGTATTTTCCTGATTTATCGTGTTTTGGGTGCGAATAGTATTTTACATTGTATTCGACCCGATCCGTCTGCTTAAACTTATTTGATTCATATTTATGAATTATCCTAACTTGCTACGTAGACTGGTGCATTTTCATGTTTAGTGCATACTGGCATTTTATCTGGCATTTGTATTTTTACAATATAACATTTTAAGTCACATAAAATATTTTAAAAATACATGGCATGGCCTGCATGATACCCTTAGCCCCGTAGTAGTATCCGCGCATCTTGTTCTCGTCCCATTCAGTGAAACGGACATGTTTGGATGGCTACGCACACGTGCGTGCATCCGTTCTTGAGGGTATGCATTTTTCGTAATCCGGACATTCATTTTTTTATTTTGGTCGACATGTATATTTTTCGTATTTTAAAACTGAATTTTAGACCCAACCCGGGCATGTTTTGGACTATGTTTGTATTTACCAGAATATCAAATTTTATTTATATAATATTAATTATATAAATTGATACAAATTAACATTTAGTTAACTAATAAAAGATTTTTTAAATTTGAATCTAAACTAATTTCCTAACAAACTAACAACCCCTTTCTCTCTCTCTCTCCTCTACATATATATATATATATATTTATATATATTTTATTTATTTAATTTTTCTTTCCGTATTTAATATACAGCCTCTTCTTCTTACTTCTTCTTCTTCTTTCTTCTTTCTTTTTCTTGATCTTGTTTCTTGATTCCAGTGATCACTGCCGAGCCGTGCTCGTTGCTGACGATCCGAGTGATCCAGTGAATGTACCCGACTTGCGTGATCACCCTCGTGCATTGTTTGGAACCGTTCCATGTACCGTGCGCGCGTCGCGACATTTCGCCGATGAAGGACGTTCCGTACACATCTGTTCTTGTTCCGTCTAGGCAAGTTAATCTTGCTACATACTATATAACTCATTATATACCTATTAAAATAAATATCACACATGTATTTTAAATCAAGCATCGCATGTTTCATATTACAGCCTTTCGACGTTCCGTTTACATTTGTATAGTGCATTTCAGATCTAGGGCATGCAAAACAATCTTAATTACATGCTACATTACTTTAGACGCATCTATTTTAACAATGGAATACCTGTATTTAAAATCAAGCACCCCATATTTAGTTTTATAACTTTTCGATGTTCCGTTTGCATCCATTCATATCATTTCAGATCTAGGTCATGAAAACCTATCTTGTTACATACTATACTATCATATACTCCATCAAATTGATTAGTTACATTTCATATTGCTTAGTTATATGTTCCACACTTGTTAGTTTATCATTTTACGATTATGTGATATCCGTTTGCATTCATATCATTTAAAATATATATCGTCGTAATATTTCTTATTATTATCTTTAATTAGTTTATAATCTGCATTTTATAATATTATACATTTGAAAATATTATAGTTTACGCATGGAACGTCGTCGCAAAACGGATACGACAAATCTGAAATTTACTGTACACCATACCTTATAAAATTCATTATAAATCATAGAAAAATTATTAGTATACGTTCTTTAAGTCGTTATGAAGATAACTCAAAATACTATAACTCTATGAAATACTTACTTGCAAAATAAATTATTTAAATAACGTAAAATGCAAATGAAAATGTCTCTAAACTGCAGTCCAGGGAAATTCCAGCAGCAAACTTTCAACTTCGAATATTCATATCTTTTTGTAGGGACAACCTGCGATACTTCAACTTGTAAAAATAAAAACCTTATTGAATTATCTTTATTTTGGTATAAGACACGTCCCTTTTGGAGAACGTTTGTTATTTTTAAGCTATTTTACAAATCAGGGTGACGCTGAATTTCTGAACGGAACTTTCTTGTGCATGGTTAATCAATACCACTTTTATAGTTATTAATCGTTTTGAATATATTATCCATGTTAATATTATTATATCAATATCTATTTAATAAATAATAGTGCTTGTGTTTTAATATTCAGCAAATTTTACCGATTTACAGTTTTATAGTATCCGTCTGTATCCGTACGGCTTATTACATATCTAGTTGCACACCGAGACCATATTAATTCATGTTACTGTTGTATTAGTGCACCATGCTTGATAATTGTGCATCCTACATAGTCATGATGTAACCCCTGACAAAATATTTGTGCATCCATGCTTTACCGTGCATCCGTACTTGCTACAGTTTTAGTATGAGCATTCGCTTAACACATATGCACTACCTGTCATGACCTGATATACTACTGCTTGACTTGATACCTGATACACCACTACTTGACATGACTTGATACATGTACACTACCTGACATGACCTGATATATCACTACTTGACATGTTACCTGATCCTGTTTCTAATGCCGACAATCCTGACTTCTTATCCCAATGGACATATCCTGTTGTCTGTACAGACAAACCTGTTCCTGCTTGATCCTGTGTTGGCATTAGTCTCAGATTTATAAATACCTGACTTACACACATAACTTGGGGGTATGGAGAAATCAAGAATGTAGCTGAACGTAACTCAAAAGGCTATTAAATCATTTTACCGTGGTCCCGTGGGGAATGAACGTGGCATAGACCGATGGGTTACGATGAGGATTACATTCATTGATTTCGAATAACTTTAGAGTAGATCACCCTATAGCACAGTTTAGACTACTCACTGCACTTCACCTGTTTATATCATGTTCACTGATTTATATTCATGTTACTGTTACTTGTTATTGATGACTTGTTACTGTTCATACTCATGCTTGCATGACTTGTTACCCCCTGATTATATTATTGTTGATATTATGACGCACTGACGTCTGGGTTTTGCATGGCCCAGATACTCTACCTTTGTCGCAGGCTGATCAAGAGTAATTCCGCCGTCAGGCCGAGCAGTGAGGATCCTGTTAGTATCAAGTTAGTTATTTCCTTACTTTCTAGATGTTATTGTTACTTGGATTTGTTGCTTCCGCACATTATTTCTTGACTCGTTTATTCTGGCTCATGGACATGTACTAGATAGTTTATTTACTTTCCTGTTCTTGATATCTCTACAGCTGTAATGTGACTGTGGAGGGATTTTTCATATCCATAGGTAGCATGGTTGGCTCTGTCACGTGTCTATCTTAGCACACTCTGGGAAGCAGGGCGTGACAGGGTTTGTTTGGTATCAGAGCCATAGGATTTAGGTTAATCGGGTTTGATTCTTTTGTAGTTGGGTATTGGACCCAATACACGAATCAGAAAATTCTTGATTAGGAACATGTCCTGCCATATTGTTATCATGATTCTTGAATCATATCTTTCTCTTGACCCCTGTCCTGACGATATGCAAACAACTTTGCATCTCGAGTTGAAATTCTTTTGGTTCCCTATTGTTTCTTCCGTCCTATTCCTTTGATTCTGATACTAGGATTTGGGCGACTTGAACGGAGTTATGTGATTGTAACTATGAACTGCAGCATGGTTACAATGCGGTACTCTATTTAAGTAACTTGGAGTCCTGGTCTTGTTCCATTTCCTTGTTTCATGGTTGTTTTATTACCTTGGTTCTTTCCATTTCATTGCTTACCAGTTTATGTTTTGCAGATTTCTTGGTGACCGATACCGGCAGTTATGAAGTTGTCTTGGAAATTGATGGTCTCACTTTCCACGCTCACATTGATTGAAGGGCAAAGAAAGTGATTTTCCAGATTCCCAGACATCCGGAGTTTGTTTTGCTGGAGGTAGCAGTTCTGTCGGGCTAGTCGAGTTTAGGGCTAGGCCGACAAGCAATGTTCTTTCATCAATGGAAGTTGATAAGGAGGAAGCGCCAGCTGTAGTTTGAGAGTTCATGGACATGTTCGAGGACATCTCGGCTTTACCGCCAAAACGATATGTGGAGTTCGCGATCGATCTTGTTCCTGGTGCAGCGCCAATCTCAAAGACGTACTATCCGATGGCATCAGTGGAGTTGAAAGAAGTAAAGAAGCAGGTTACCAAATTGCTAGAGAAGGGTTGAATTCGCAGCAGCAATTCACCTTGGGGAGCTCCAGTTCTTCTAGTAAAGAAGAAAGATGGCACAAGGAGGATATACATCGATTATCGAGAATTAAACCGGGTGACTATTAAGAACAAGTACCCGATCCCTCACATTGGCGAATTGTTCGACCAGCTTAGTGGCGCGAGGGTATTCTCGAGGCTGGATTTGCGGTCCAGATATCATCAGGTCTGAGTTAAATCAGAAAATATTTGCAAGACTGCGTTCCGAAATCGGTATGGACATTACAAGTATTTAGTGATGCCATTCGGAGTCACGAATGCACCGGCGATATTTACGGACTTGATGAACCGAATCTTTTCACCGTTCTTGGACCAGTTTATAATGGTGTTCATCGATGATATTCTGGTCTACTCGAGGAGCATTGAAGAGCATGCGGAACACTTGAAGATCGCACTGCAGACATTGAGGCAAGAAAGATTATATGCAAAGATGAGCAAGTGCAACTTTTAGCTTGAAGAAGTGAAGTTTTTGGGGCACGTCGTATCCGGAGATGGAATCGCCGTTGATCCCGAGAAGATTGCAGCAGTTCAAAATTGGCTGATTCCGAAGAACGTAGCAGAGATCAGAAGTTTTCTTGGACTTGCCGGCTATTACAGAAGGTTCATGGAGAATTTTGCTCGTTTGGATGAGCCTTTGACCAAGCTTACGTGCAAAGAAGTACCATTTATGTGGACGGATAAGTGTGCGTCAGCTTTTGAGGCGTTGAAGCAGAGATTGATAACCGCTCTTATTTTGACTGTACCAGACAGTTCCGGAGGATTGGTGATTCACAGCGACGCATCTGGGAAAGGATTGGGATGTGTTTTGACACAGCATGGGAAGGTTATAGCCTACGCATCGAGACAGCTGAAGACCCATGAGAAGAATTACCCAACTCATGATTTGGAGCTAGCAGCTGTGATTTTCGCTTTAAAGATTTGGAGACACTACTTATTGGGTGAAAGGGTCGAAGTATTCACCGATCACAAAAGCCTGAAGTATGTGTTCACACAGAAGGAGCTTAATATGAGGCAGCGTAGATGGTTGGAGCTGATGGCTGACTACGATCTTGATCTTAAGTACCATCCGAGGAAAGTTAATGTTGTGCCGGATGCGCTTAGTCGGTTGCCAGCAATTCAGATGTTGACTGGACAGAAGGAGCTTATGGAAGACTTTCGGAGATTCGAGTTAGAGATCGTGCTACCGTATTTTTCAGGACAGTTGATGCAGCTGCAAGTACAGTCGTCACTGATCGAGAGTATTAAAGCAGCGCAGTCGAAGGACCCAAGATTGCAAAGGCTTTGAGAACAGGTTGAAGCTGGACTTCGAACGGACTTGTTAATTCATGAAGATGGTTCGTTGCGATATGGTAGCCGTTTGTGTGTGCCAAAAGGAGATATTCGCGAAGAAGTTATGAAGGAGGCACACAGTTCCGCGTATTCCGTATATCTAGGAGGCACGAAGATGTACCGTGATCTACGACAGCATTTCTGATGGGGAGGCATGAAAAGGGAGATTGCTCGTTTTGTAGCAAAGTGCTTAGTGTGTCAGCAAGTTAAGGCTGAACATCAAAGGGTTGCTGGTTTATTGCAACCACTTCCGATTCCTCAATGGAAATGGGAACATATAACCATGGATTTCGTGACAGCTTTACCGCGGAGTCCAAAGGGCAACAATGCAATTTGGATGATTGTTGATCGACTGTCCAAGACAGCTCACTTCATACCGTTTCGAGTTGGTTAGTCAACGGAAGCGTTACCAGAACGGTACATGCAGGAGATTGTGAGATTGCATGGAGTACCTGTGAGTATCGAGTTCGACCGTGACACCCGATTCTTATCACACTTCTGGAGGAGCTTACAGGAAAGTTTGGGGACTTGATTGAAGTTTAGCACAGCTTATCATTCTTAAACAGATGGCCAGTCGGAGATAACGATCCAAACTCTTGAAGAAATGTTGAGAGCTTGTATGTTAGACTTCAAGGGTTCATGGGTGGATCATCTACACTTGGTGGAGTTTTCGTACAACTACAGCTTTCAGGCGACTATTCAGATGGCTCCATTCAAAGTATTGTATGGTCGCAAGTGTCGCTCACATGTTTGTTGGGACGATATTGGAGAACGAAGATTGTTGGGACTGGATTTGATCGTGCAAACCGTAGAGAAAGTTAATACTATCCGGAATCATATGAAGGTAGCGCAAGGTCGACAGAAGAGTTGGGCCGATACATCGAGAAGACCTCTAGAGTTCGTTGTTGGTGATCTAGTATTCTTGAAGATATCACCGACTAGAGGAGTGATTCGTTTTGGGAGTCGAGGAAAGCTTAGTCCTCGATTCGTTGGGCCTTTCGAGATTTTGGAACGTGTTGGAGAAGTGGCTTATCGATTGGCGTTACCATAATCTTTGGCGAATGTTCATGACGTGTTTCATGTATCTCAACTCCGTAAATATGTTCGAGATGAAACACACATGCTGGATCATTCGGAGCTGACTGTACGAGAAGATTTAACCTTTGAGGAACGACCGATGCCGATTGTGGATCGAAGGGAAAAGGTTCTTAAGAAAAAATTATCTCTCTCGTACTTGTTTCTTAGAGAAATCGCTCACATGGAGAATCAATTTGGGAACGAGAAAATGAAACCCCGGCAGAAGTTTCCACATCTATTCTTATAGTTTCTTGATTGTCTATCCTTTCTTGTTCTTGAAATTTCGAGGACGAAATTCTTTTGTAGTTGGATATAATATAACAACCTAGTTCATTTATACCAATTCCAGTTCTCGTATTTCCTTAATTGTGGTATTTTCCTGATTTATCGTGTTTTGGGTGCGAATAGTATTTTCCATTTTACATTGCATTCGACTCGATCCGCCTGCTTGAACTTATTCGATTCATATTTATGAATTATCCTGACTTGCTACGTAGACTGGTGCATTTTCATGTTTAGTGCATACTGGCATTTTATCTGGCATATGTATTTTTAAAATATAACATTTTAAGTCACATAAAATATTTTAAAATACATGGCATGGCCTGCATGATTCCCCTAGCCCCGTAGTAGCATCCGCGCATCTTGTTCTCGTCCTATTCAGTGAAACGGACTTGTTTGGATGGCTACGCACACGTGCGTGCATCCGTTCTTGGGGGTATGCATTTTTCGTAATACGGACATTCATTTTTTTATTTTGGTCGACATGTATATTTTTCGTATTTTAAAACTGAATTTTAGACCCGACCCGGGCATGTTTTGGACTATGTTTGTATTTACCAGAATATCAAATTTTATTTATATAATATTAATTTTATAAATTGATACAAATTAAAATTTAGTTAACTAATAAAAGATTTTTTAAATTTGAATCTAAACTAATTTCCTAACAAACTAACAACCCCTTTCTCTCTCTCTCTCCTCTGCATATATATATTTATATATATTTTATTTATTTAATTTTTCTTTCCTTATTTAATACACAGCCTCTTCTTCTTACTTCTTCTTCTTCTTTTTCTTCTTTCTTCTTTCTTTTTCTTGATCTTGTTTCTTGATTCCGGTGATCACCGCCGGAGCCGTGCTCGTCATTGACGATCCGAGTGATCCGGTGAATGTACCTGACTTGCGTGATCACCCTCGTGCATTGTTTGGAACCGTTCCGTGTACCGTGGGCGCGTCGCGACATTTCGCCGACGAAAGACGTTCCGTACACATCCGTTCTTGTTCCGTCTAGGCAAGTTAATCTTGCTACATGCTATATAACTCATTATATACCTATTTAAATAAATATCACACCTGTATTTTAAATCAAGCATCGCATGTTTCATATTACAGCCTTTCGACGTTCTGTTTACATTTGTATAGTGCATTTCAGATCTAGGGCATGCAAACCAATCTTATTACATGCTATATTACTTTAGACGCATCTATTTTAACAATGGAATACCTGTATTTAAAATCATGCACCCCATATTTAGTTTTATAACTTTTCGATGTTCCGTTTGCATCCATTCATATCATTTCAGATTTAGGTTATGAAAACTTATCTTGTTACATACTATACTATTATATACTGCATCAAATTGAATAGTTACATTTCATATTGCTTAGTTATATGTTCCGCACGTGTTAGTTTATCATTTTACGATTATGTGATACCCGTTTGCATCCATATCATTTAAAATATATATCGTCGTAATATTTCTTATTATTATCTTTAATTAGTTTATAATCTGCATTTTATAAAGTTATACATTTGAAAATATTATACTTTACGCATGAAACGTCGTCGCAAAGCGGATACGACAAATCTGAAATTTACTGTACACCTTACCTTATAAAATTCATTATAAATCACAGAAAAATCATTAGTATACGTTCTTTAGTTAGTTATGAAGATAACTCAAAATACTATAACTCTATTAAATATTTACTTGCAAAATTAATTGTTTAAATAACGTAAAATGCAAATGAAAATGTCTCTAAACTGCTGTCCAGGGAAATTCCAGCAGCAAAGTTTCAATTTCGAATGTTCATAGCTTTTTGTAGGGACAACCTGAGATATTTCAACTTATAAAAATAAAAATCTTATTGAATTATATTTATTTTGGTATAAGACACATCCGTTTTGGAGAATGTTTGTTATTTTTAAGCTATTTTACAAATCAGGGTGACGCTGAATTTCTGAACGGAACTTTCTTGTGCACGGTTAATCAATACTACTTTTATAGCTATTAATCGGTTTGAATATGTTATCCATATTAATATTATTATATCAATATCTATTTAATAAATAATAGTGCTTGTGTTTTAATATTCTGCAAATTTTACCGATTTACAGTTTTATAGTATCCGTCTGTATCCGTACGGTTTATTACATATCTAGTTGCACACTGAGACCATATTATTTCATGTTACTATTGTATTAGTGCACCATGCTTGATAATTGTGCATCCTACATAGTCATGATGTAACCTTCTCTCAGGTTGCGAGTGCTCCTTGGATTAGGACAGTAAACCTATTATACTAATTGGATAGTCTTCTTCCAAACCTGTAACAACGTTGTGTTAGTTATATGTATGCCCTAGAGGCCATTACTATACATAGGATGTATATTGTAGTGGATGCTTGGACATATATAGGGAGGACTTTCTTGCTCGACATGATAGTATGCTATCTGGTTGCTTTTTACCTTAACGTGTACACTGATTGTCTCTCTGTTACATGTTGGTAAAGCCCTTAGGATGTGTACTTGACTACCTGGACTATGATGCGGATCATACTAGTGGGGACATGGTAGTCTATAAGTACATCCTTCAAAGTCCCTAGTCGTGGGTTTATCGAGACGGGGCATCGATATACCAGAGTAGACTAGCGTGTACCTTTTCGACCCATACAGATGGGCGATAGATGATCCCATATCCATTGGTGTTTGACATCAGAGAGGATATATGGGTGCTCAGTGGAGACTGGGTACACTGGATGGACTAGCCAAGAACTCCGAGATGGTATTATACTGTAGGGTTCCTAGGCACCCTAATGAGGTCTCACAAGGCATCGAACATGCCATTATAAAATTTTACGGGTGCCGAGAGACCCGACTACGGATCGTTTGCTAGAAAACTAGGCGAAAAGTAAACTAGTTAACACTTAACTAATGGGAAACGGAAATACAACCTTTGTAGATCCGGTTCTCCACCTCCATTGCTCCGCAACGAAGTCCTCTCCGCTGTCCAAAAAGAATCCGGGCTCTAGCGTCGACTTCATCGGAGAATAAGCGAGCTAGGTCGTCGATGTCCATGCCGAAGATGATCTACGTCGAGGCATCGCTAAATCAAGCTCCGACTTCACCAAGTCAAGAAACTTGTGAAGAAAACACACTCTACTACTTGGCAAGAGGTAGAGGATGAAGAAATAGGAAGTGGGTTCAATTTAGAATTGGATTTCTCACTCTTTATCATCAATCACCATTGATGACCTCAAGGTTTTCTTCTTGAGTTCAAGGAAGAAGAAGAAGAAAAATGATATGATAAGTTGAATAAATAAATGAATAAGTAAAAACCCTAATCATCCACTTAACCATAGTTTAATACTTTACACTTAACCAAAAAGCATGTATCATCAAACATGATACAATCATGTGCACAAAATCATATCGCATATGCAATGCGCACACTCGAGTGAGAAAATCCATTTAAAGTGAACCGATACTAGTTAATGCAAAGTAATATATCAAATATATAATTATGCATCAAATAATTAAATCAACACTTGATTCAATGATCCGGTCATGTCGCACACAACCGACTAGTATACAATGTATCGGCTTATCGAATCAATCCTTGATTCGATAACTAGGTTATATCGCATACAACCATTCGACACATTCATCGCGAGAATGGAATACGGTATCACATACACGCATTATTCTCGGTCCCGCACATATCTCATATGCGCTCCTATTTCGTTTCGCTTGAACCAGGAAACCTCTGTGTAGGACTCTAAAGACTCGTCAATACGCCGGCAGCGGATGATGATCATATCAAACATCCACAAGCCGCAAGCGGTCTGCTAAACGTAACGGCCACCCGGGTATTGAGCGATCTGAAGATCGACGAGCAAGCCCGCTCACACTCCAGTGAATCCGACCAGTAACACTACCGTACAGTCCGGTCTGATCGTCTGATATGTCGTATATCTTGCCTAGGGGTGGTATACGTCAGACCCCAATATTTCGATAAGTCGTGTCGATATGAGGCTCATAACGGGTCGAGAAACTACTGGTAACACTTACCAGCAATTCTTTGAGCAGCCCTGGCCAGGGACTTCCTGTTATAGCCAATCGAACACTGTGCAACATCAACTCCCTATACCGGGAGAGACGAATCCCCTCCTATCGCTCATTGCCTCCATGTGACTCGGGACTGTACCCAAAAACCACCGTTTTGCACGCCCTCTTGGACGTGGTAAGATGGAAATCAAAGCACAGTGGGAACCACACAAGACTCTATGACGATCTCGGGTCAACAGACTACTCTGTACCAGTGTCACCAGAGAACTGCCATCTGACGTGAGGTATAATACCATGTGGGAGTTCTCGGCGAGTCCGTCCAGTGTACCCAGTCTCTACTGAGCACCCGTATATCATCTCTGATGTCAAATACCAATGGATATGGGATCATCCATCGCCCATCTGTATGGGTCGAGAAGGTATACGCTAGTCTACTCTGGTATATCGATGCCCCGTCTCGATACACCCACGACTAGGGACTTTGAAGGATGTACTTATGGACTACCATGTCCCCACTAGTATGATCCGCATCATAGTTCAGGTAGTCAAGTACAGATCCTAAGGGCTTTACCAACATGTAACATAGAGACAATCAGTATACACGTTAAGGTAAAGATCAACCAGATAGCATACTATCATGTCGAGCAAGAAAGTCCTCCCTATATATGTCCCAGCATCCACTACAATATACATCCTATGTATAGTAATGGCCTCTAGGGCATACATATAACTAACAATCTCCCACTTGCACTAGGGCCATCTGATAGCAGTGGTTGTAGTATCTCATACTCAACCATCCCATAAAAGTCTCTCTCTGGGAACAGGCCTTTGTGAGTGGATCCGCTGTGTTGTCCTCTGAGTCTACTCTCCTAACCTCGATCCCCTGGAGATCAACCATCTCCATGATCAGGTGATACTGCCTTAGAATATGTCTGGATCATTGATGGGACGGACGTTCCTTGGCATAAGCCACAACCCCATTGTCACACAATGGGAGGAACTAAGTTCATCTCATGAACCAATATACACCCAGACAGCCACTTTGGTAGCATCTTAAGTAGCGATGTATCCTGCCTTTATCGTCTAGTATGTCACGGTATCTAGCTTGGAATTCTTCCAACATACCGTCCCTTTACTGAGGGTAAAGACAATGCCTGCGACTGACATTCAGTCGTCTTTATCACCCTGGAACACTTCCAGTGATTCTCCTTAGGATCGATTGACACCATCTCACTACATCTAGTGAGTATCCTAACATCCATTTAGATCTATCTCATAGATCCAAAATCCAGGATTTAGTAGGTATCACTTTAATCCTATATGGAGAATCTTTGTGATAAGCGGAGATTGATCGAGCGCAGCATAAGAAACTCCTTTCTTATCAAGAGTATGTCATCCACGTACTCTACGAGGATCGTCACCATACTCCCTACTACCTTTTTGTATATACAAGGTTCATCTACCATTTTGATGATGTCAAACTCTTTGACCGCTTCATCAAAACAGATGTTCCAACTCCGCGATGCCTGCTTTATCAGATAAAACATCTTGCACACGTTTCCGCTGCTCCCACTGTTTACGAAGCCCTCTGGCTGTGTACTTACAGACGCACTCTTCTAAAACATCATTTAGAAAAGCAGTCATGGCACCCAACCGCCAGATATCGTAGTCATGGTATGTAGCCGTGGCAAGTAGGATCCGGATGGACTTAAGCATAGTCACTTGAAAATGTTTCATTATGATCCACACCTGGTCAATGATGCAAACCCTTAACAAGTCTAGCTTTGAAAGTCTCAACTTTTCCATGTACACCAAGTAATCTTCTCAAGATATACTTCCTCCTGATGGGGATTTAACCCTTCAGATATAGCAACCAAAGTCCATACCTTGTTGGTGTATAAGGATTCCATTTCAGATCACTAAGCATCCAGCCATTCTTATAGAGTCTTACCCCTGATGGCCAGCTCGAAGCTAGTTGGGTCATCATCTCATGATGCAATCCTCGCTCCCACTGTTATAGAGAAACCGAAGTATCTCTTAGGTGGGTGAGGAACCCTACTAGATCGGCGGAGAGGCCGAGGTTCGTTGGTCTCTACTGAATCCTTTGGTTTTATCAAATCATCTGCTGTAGTTTGTATAGCTGGAACCTTTCCAGTTCTACATTACAGACCTTGCCTTGAGCTTGTCCGAATTTTGTTTTTATACATAGGCCGGACAACTCCAAATCTTAACTAGCTTAAGACATGGGCTCTTCCCTTTCCATATCACATATGAAGCGGTAGGCAACTGATTTGATTGGAACCCTATTCAATAGGTATGCAGCTTCTCAAGTGCATAACTCCCAAAAGGAAAAAGGTAACTCAGTAGTACTCATCATAGAGCACACCTTATCATATAGGGTGTTATTGCTCCGCCCCGATATACCATCGTGCTATGGTGTATATAGAGGAGTAATGCTGAGAGAGAATCTCATTCTCCTTTAGAATAATCCAGGATTTTCGTGCTCAAGTATTCTCCTCCTTGATCACATCAAAGGACATAATACTTATACCCGTGTTGGTTCTCTACTTCTTAATCATATTCTGTGAATATCTCAAAAGGTTCTGACTTGTGTTTCAACAGGAACATATGTCTGAATCTTGAGAGATTATCAGAGAATGTAATGAAGTACAAAGAACCGGTCTTGGCATGTGTAGACAGGGGACCTACATACATCAACATGTATCATCCCAAGAGTTCACTAACACTTTCTCTGTTTCCAGTAAACGGAGCTATGGTCATCTTATCTTTGTGACATGACTGGCGAGTTTCACAAGATGTAAATTCAAACTGATTTAAATATACATCTATATGTAACTCTAGCCAGTCGGGTCGCATTGATCTGACCTAGTCTACAATACCTCAAGAAGGATTCGTTCATTTCTGAACTCTTCCTCTTGTGTGTGTTCCATATACTAAGAACTGTAGTTTGATTTAGAACATCAATGCTTTTAGATAACGTGCCTGATCCGATCAACTTTTGATATAGGAAATGTTCAAAACATTATCCAACAATACAAAATTTTATCATTTCTTTACTAATAAAGAGATAGATACGATTTTGTATATCAGGTTCGGTATCTAATAACATTCGTTCAGAATCAATGTATTTGCAATACAGGGTGACAGTGACCAACAGACTTGGCTGCAACACTTGCTCCGTTTTCTGCCTCATGAAACTTATCACCCGTTCTCAGTTCTCTACCTTTCTTTAGCCCTATGTAACAGATTACATATCTGGGATCCTGATCTGGTATCATATACCCAGGACGTAAAGGATACTGAGAAACAGTTCTGTATAATGAACACACCCGAAGATGATGCATCAGCATGCACTCTCTTCGTTTGGGCGGCACGGGAATTTTGGTAATCCCCAATTTCTTGCTCTGTCTTATAACAATTATAAGTTGGAGCGGGACCAACGTTCCCCAGCTCAGTATAACAAGTGGGTTCGGTCAATATTCCGTATTATTATCTTGATTAAGGCGTGATATGGTCGCTACCAGGAGAGAGAGAGAAGAAAACACTCAGCGTGCGCTCTGTCAAGAATAGATTGGTTATTATTTTATCTAATCAGGATGGCTCCCACTGCTTTTTATCAAATCTTCCTTCAAACCCTAAAAGGAAAGACTAGCCGGGATTAATTACACACTACAAGTTCGCCAATCTTTCAGCCAGGCCAGTGTTGGTACTTTGAGGGAGGTCCCCCGTGCTTTCGCACGAACCTAATTAATGTAAACCTCATTTTCCCAGAGGCGTAACCTCCTTGACACCTTTCTAGACACCTACTTGATCGGCTAATTGTAATGTATAAAACTCTCCCAGGAGTAACACTTACTCGCAGCGGGTATCGGGATCCAACTATCTCATAGAAGGTATGCAATCTCATTGCAAATTTCAACACTTGAAATTCCCGATAATATTTTGCCCCTAGCAGCTATATGACCTTAACATAGTTAACAAATCATAAGTGCTAGTCAAGTTCAACCCGTCATTTCCCGATTGAATTAAACCCACCCGCATGACCCTTAACATAGTCAACAAAGTCGCACGACTACCCTAATCCAATCACATCATATGCTTATGCAGATAAGCACTAATTAGCTACCGCACACTACGCCTTAACATAGTCAACAAACGTAGCACGAATACTAACCAGTACTTATCTGAAATGACGGAGGGCTACGACAGGTTTTTCTGAAAACCTATTGCGTAATGAACTTGATATCGTTGTAGAATCAAATGATTTTAAAATGGAGTGTTTTTGAGGCTTTTCTTGTTTTGCTAAAGGAGTCACTCCCGGTGAAGGGATCGTCGGTCCTTTCCTCGTCGAATGAGGTGCGGGATATATCATATATATCACTGTGCAAAGCAAAAACTCTTAAAAGCAATCAAAAGACAAACCGAGTGTGTAGCATCTGCCAGTTATTGCTAAAGGAGTCACTCCCGGTGAAGGGATCTCGGTCCTTTCCTCATCGAATAAGGTGCAGGATATATCACATATACCGCTGTGCAAAGCAAGAACTGTAGCTACCTGTTTTATTTTGAAATTCGATTCTACAACATCTTAGGTCTCTTTTATTTCATTAATCACATTAATGAAGTCCCATCATTTAAGTACCTAAACATCACAGATAAATACGACGTACACTTATGCCATCCGCATTCGCCTCGATGTCCCCTCGTGCACCGTTAGGTTAGGTAACTAACGGCAGAGCGGGGCAGGGCTAGCGCGGGTGTAAAACATAAGTAACGTCTATATAATATATCATATATACTATATACTGTATCTATCACAGAACATCACATGATCACATCACAGATATCGCAGCAGAAGAATCATATGAAATATTGGATATACTAGGACGCCCGTGTTTTCAATACGAGCCAGTATAAAACACGGATTCCACGGTCGCGATGAATAGCCAAACCCACACCCCTAGACCCCTACGAGAGCGGCAAGCAACCCTACCAATTCTAGAGTTAGGAGACCCGGACTCGACTCCTCGAGTTGGTCTCCCACTGGACTCCAGAACCCGGTTACTTGTGCCCTCCTCCTTGGGTCTATCCTAGTGCGGAAAAGTAAATAATATACAAAAGGTGACAACTTCCGCAATCTGGAAGCGCCCCAAATAAAAGAATATTACATACAAGTTTTTACATGAATGAAAATAAAAAACACTCATCTCACATAAAAACCCCCGGCTATTCAAACACGACGATCCAATATAACATATCCAGTAACACATAACATCACATGTCATCAACGTAAGTAAATATGCGCATCCCAATTGTCGTTGACATATAGCAACGAAACCGGCGATATCACATATTACACTTACGGTCACAGAAAAGAAAGTGTAAAACTACAACAGTTGGAATCCGCAACCTCCTCAGACATCGCATGCCTGACCAAATGAATTCTTTAGACATCGCATGCCTAACAATTATAAACCCCGCATTTTAGTCTCAAAATCGAAAACACTTTTCAACACCAAGTCGGGTAATTCAGCAAGATTCCCGACATCCTGATCGAATACTCGTCGCAAACTTCAGTAGACGGCCGCACCCCCGACGCCGTCGACGAAGTGCACCAAGGCAGAATACCGCTACCGCGAGCACCCTGACGGATGCTTTCGGCGACGGGGTTCTCCTACAGTCACTTGGTCGGGGCTATGGAGTGAGGCTGTCTATTAAGTTTATCCGGCGAGTATCCGCGTACGCTACGTGATTGCGACGGACTTTTGATCACATTAAAATTCCGTGGCAACCGATCAAGTGAGACTAAACTGCTATGTTTATAATATTCATTCCGTTATCTCATAACTATTTGTGAATTCCAATTATTGTATCCCATTCCGGATAAATAGAAAATGTCAAACTTTCCGATCGAACAATCGAACACCCAAGTTTTCCCGATACAGATCAACACATGAAATAAGTCTAACAACATTCAGTTCGTGCCTCAGTACCAACGGTCCAGCCGTAGAAGGGTCAAGCCAACGCCTCACATGTGGCACGCCGTACTGCCCCAAACCCGAAGGTTCAAAGGGCAGTTCAAGACGGTCACATAATTGAGTTAAGGTTTGTTGTCTTCTAGAGGGACCATCGCGTTACTTTCACTACTTAGAACGTCGTTAAACTACGGAAAAATCCAACACTTGGAAATTTCCCGACAGGGGAAAAATTGGGTATTTATATCCGGTCGAACTTTTTAACATATTCTAAAAACTATCCGGAAAGCCACACAGACAAAATTTGATACTCCGATCGAAACACCGAATCCCCAAAACAACTGCAGAAAAATTCAACTCTTGAATAAAATATAAAAATACCCAGAGAACTCAGCACTGAAAACAATGAATTACTGTGCAACTTTTAAAGGCTGACGTCATCAATATGCCGCGGAACCGCCGCCTAATGCAGGTTTCTGCAGCTGTTCCACGCTATCTTGCACTGTTCATGACCCCAATTTTGTGCCGTAATTCTTATATTTTCCTGCTGGGTTTTCTGCATATTTTTAATTTGGAAAAATCCCCGTTTTTAGAAAAAGTACAGAGAGCAAGTTTGTGATCGGGTTTCGGGTTCGTTCGGACTTCAAATTCTGTCTGGACTTCGCCTAAGGCTCTAGCTAGGCTCTGATACTACTGTAGGGTTCCTAGGCACCCTAATGAGGTCTCACAAGGCATCGAACATGCCATTATAAAATTTTACGGGTGCCGAGAGACCCGACTACGGATCGTTTGCTAGAAAACTAGGCGAAAAGTAAACTAGTTAACACTTAACTAATGGGAAACGGAAATACAACGTTTGTAGATCTGGTTCTCCACCTCCATAGCTCCGCAACGAATTCCTCTCCGCTGTCCAAATAGAATCCGGGCTCTAGCGTCGACTTCATCGGAGAATAAGCGAGTTAGGTCGTCGATGTCCATGCCGAAGATGATCTACGTCGAGGCATCGCTAAATCAAGCTCCGACTTCACCAAGTCAAGAAACTTGTGAAGAAAACACACTCTACTACTTGGCAAGAGGTAGAGGATGAAGAAATAGGAAGTGGGTTCAATTTAGAATTGGATTTCTCACTCTTTATCATCAATCACCATTGATGACCTCAAGGTTTTCTTCTTGAGTTCAAGGAAGAAGAAGAAGAAAAATGATATGATAAGTTGAATAAATAAATGAATAAGTAAAAACCCTAATCATCCACTTAACCATAGTTTAATACTTTACACTTAACCAAAAAGCATGTATCATCAAACATGATACAATCATGTGCACAAAATCATATCGCATATGCAATGCGCACACCCGAGTGAGAAAATCCATTTAAAGTGAACCGATACTAGTTAATGCAAAGTAATATATCAAATATATAATTATGCATCAAATAATTAAATCAACACTTGATTCAATGATCCGGTCATGTCGCACACAACCGACTAGTATACAATGTATCGGCTTATCGAATCAATCCTTGATTCGATAACTAGGTTATATCGCATACAACCATTCGACACATTCATCGCGAGAATGGAATACGGTATCACATACACGCATTATTCTCGGTCCCGCACATATCTCATATGCGCTCCTATTTCGTTTCGCTTGAACCAGGAAACCTCTGTGTAGGACTCTAAAGACTCGTCAATACGCCGGCAGCGGATGATGATCATATCAAACATCCACAAGCCGCAAGCGGTCTGCTAAATGTAACGGCCACCCGGGTATTGATCGATCTGAAGATCGACGAGCAAGCCCGCTCACACTCCAGTGAATCCGACCAGTAACACTACCGTACAGTCCGGTCTGATCGTCTGATATGTCGCATATCTTGCCTAGGGGTGGTATACGTCAGACCCCAATAGTTCGATAAGTCGTGTCGATATGAGGCTCATAACGGGTCGAGAAACTACTGGTAACACTTACAGCAATTCTCTGAGCAGCCCTGGCCAGGGACTTCCTGTTATAGCCAATCGAACACTGTGCAACATCAACTCCCTATACCGGGAGAGACGAATCCCCTCCTATCGCTCATTGCCTCCATGTGACTCGGGACTGTACCCAAAAACCACCGTTTTGCACGCCCTCTTGGACATGGTAAGATGGAAATCAAAGCACAGTGGGAACCACACAAGACTCTATGACGATCTCGGGTCAACAGACTACTCTGTACCAGTGTCACCAGAGAACTGCCATCTGACGTGAGGTATAATACCATCTGGGAGTTCTCGGCGAGTCCGTCCAGTGTACCCAGTCTCTACTGAGCACCCGTATATCATCTCTGATGTCAAACACCAATGGATATGGGATCATCCATCGCCCATCTGTATGGGTCGAGAAGGTATACGCTAGTCTACTCTGGTATATCGATGCCCTGTCTCGATACACCCACGACTAGGGACTTTGAAGGATGTACTTATGGACTACCATGTCCCCACTAGTATGATCCGCATCATAGTCCAGGTAGTCAAGTACAGATCCTAAGGGCTTTACCAACATGTAACATAGAGACAATCAGTATACACGTTAAGGTAAAGATCAACCAGATAGCATACTATCATGTCGAGCAAGAAAGTCCTCCCTATATATGTCCCAGCATCCACTACAATATACATCCTATGTATAGTAATGGCCTCTAGGGCATACATATAACTAACATATACCTTACGTCAGATGGCAGTTCTCTGGTGATACTGGTACAGAGTAGTCTGTTGAACCGAGATCGTCATAGAGTCTTGTGTGATTCCCACCGTGCTTTGATTTCCACCTTACCACGTCCAAGAGGCCGTGCAAAACGGTGGTTTTTGGGTACAGTCCCGAATCACATGGAGGCAATGAGCGATAGGAAGAGATTCGTCTTTCCCGGTATAGGGAGTTGATGTTGCGTTGTGTTCGATTGGCTATAACCGGAAATCTCTGGCCAGGGTTGCTGAGATTTACTGGTAAGTGTTACCGGCAGTTTCTCGAACTGTTATAGACCTCATATCGACACGACTTATCGAGCTATTGGGGTCTGACGTTTACCACCCCTAGGCAAGATATGCGACATATCAGATTGACGAGACCGGACTGTACGGTAAGTGTTACTGGTTGGATTCACAGGAGTGTGAGTGGGCTTGCTCGTCGATCTTCTGATCGCTCAATACCCAGGTGGCCGTTACGTTTAGCAGACCGCTTACGGCTTGTGGGTGTTTGATATGATCATCACCTGCTGCCGGCGTATTGACGAGTCTTTAGAGTCCTACACAGAGGTTTCCTGGCTCAAGCGAAATGAAATAGGAGCGCATATGAGATATGTGCGGGACCGAGAATAATGCGTGTATGTGACACCATATTCTATTCTCGCGATGAATGTATCGATTGGTTGTATGCGATATAACCTAGTTATCGAATCGAGGATTGATTCGATAAGTCGATACATTGGATATTAGTCGGTCATATGCGATATGGCCGGATCGTTAAATCAAGTGTTGATTTAATGATTTAATGCATAATTATATATTTGATATATTACTTTGCATTAACTAGTATTGGTTCACTTAAGATGGATTTTCTCACTTTTTGTGCACATTGTATATATGATATAGTTTTGTGCACTACTTTGTATCATGTTTGATGATACATGCAAACTTGGGTGTGTATGATTAAACCATGATTAGGTTAATGGTTAAGGTTTTGATTTACTTATTTATTTATTATTTTCCTTTATTCTTTTTGGCAAAAGAAAATAAAATGGTGGCTTTTTGTTTTATACTTGAAGCTTCATGAAGCTTTGAAAAAGCATTGACCATTTTGTTTCTTTCCTTAACCCTAACCATTCACTTAAACCATAGTTTATTCTCTACACTTGTTAACTCACCCATGGTTGCTAAATGATAGATATCACTTCATTTTCTTTTTGAAAATAATTGATTCTTTTTCTTCTTATTCACTTCTTCTTCTTCAAGTGAAGAAAAAGAAAAACTTTGCTAGAAAAATTCAAGTGATGAATCCAAGTGAGAAATGCAAATCCAAAGTGAACCCACTTCCTATTTCTTCATCCTCTACCACTTGCCAAGTAGTATAGGGTGTTATCTTCACAAGTTTCATGACTTGGTGAAGTTGGAGCTTGATCTTGAGTTGCCTCGACGTAGATCATCTTCGGCATCGATGTCGACGACCTAGCCCGATTATTTCTTCGACGAAACCATCGCTAGAGTCCGGGATCCGATGATCGCAGCGGAGGGACATCAACACGGAGCTAAGGATGTGGAGGACCGGATCTACAAAGGTAGTAGTCTCTTTCACTTAGCAGTAAAGTTGTTTACTACTTGCATGTTTCGCCTAATATCTAGTTAACGATCTATATTAGGGTTTCTCGGCACCGGAAAATTTTGAAATTGGCATGGTTGATGCCTTGTGAGACCTCATTAGTGTGCCAAGGAACCCTACACGTAGTTCATTTATACCAATTCCAGTTCTCGTATTTCCTTAATTGTGGTATTTTCCTGATTTATCGTGTTTTGGGTACGAATAGTATTTTACATTGTATTCGACCCAATCCGCCTGCTTGAACTTATTTGATTCATATTTATGAATTATTCTGACTTGCTACGTAGACTGGTGCATTTTCATGTTTAGTGCATACTGGCATTTTATCTGGCATTTGTATTTTTACAATATAACATTTTAAGTCACATAAAATATTTTAAAAATACATGGCATGGCCTGCATGATACCCCAAGCCCCGTAGTAGCATCCGCGCATCTTGTTCTCGTCCCATTCAGTGAAACGGACATGTTTGGATGGCTACGCACACGTGCGTGCATCCGTTCTTGGGGGTATGCATTTTTCGTAATCCGGACATTCATTTTTTTTATTTTGGTCGACATGTATATTTTTCGTATTTTAAAACTGAATTTTAGACCCGACCCGGGCATGTTTTGGACTATGTTTGTATTTACCAGAATATCAAATTTTATTTATATAATATTAATTTTATAAATTGATACAAATTAAAATTTAGTTAACTAATAAAAGATTTTTTAAATTTGAATCTAAACTAATTTCCTAACAAACTAACAACCCCTTTCTCTCTCTCTCCTCTGCATATATATATATATATATATATATATATATATATATATATTTATATATATTTTATTTATTTAATTTTTCTTTCCTTATTTAATACACAGCCCCTTCTTCTTCTTTCTTCTTTCTTTTTCTTGATCTTGTTTCTTGATTCCGGTGATCACCGCCGGAGCCGTGCTCGTTGCTGACGATCCGAGTGATCCAGTGAATGTACCTGACTTGCGTGATCACTCTCGTGCATTGTTTGGAACCGTTCCATGTACCGTGCGCGCGTCACGACATTTCGCCGACGAAGGACGTTCCGTACACATCTGTTCTTGTTCCGTCTAGGCAAGTTAATCTTGCTACATGCTATATAACTCATTATATACCTATTAAAATAAATCTCACACCTGTATTTTAAATCAAGCATCGCATGTTTCATATTACAGCCTTTCGACGTTCCGTTTACATTTGTATAGTGCATTTCAGATCTAGGGCATGTAAACCAATCTTAATTACATGCTACATTACTTTAGACGCATCTATTTTAACAATGGAATACCTGTATTTAAAATCATGCACCCCATATTTAGTTTTATAACTTTTCGATGTTCCGTTTGCATCCATTCATATCATTTCAGATCTAGGTCATGAAAACCTATCTTGTTACATACTATACTATCATATACTCCATCAAATTGAATAGTTACATTTCATATTGCTTAGTTATATGTTCCGAACTTGTTAGTTTATCATTTTACGATTATGTGATACCCGTTTGCATCCATATCATTTAAAATATATATCTTAATAATATTTCTTATTATTATCTTTAATTAGTTTATAATCTGCATTTTATAATGTTATACATTTGAAAATATTATAGTTTACGCATGAAACGTCGTCGCAAAACGGATACGACAAATCTGAAATTTACTGTACACCTTACCTTATAAAATTCATTATAAATCATAGAAAAATTATTAGTATACGTTCTTTAGTTCGTTACGAAGATAATTCAAAATAATATAACTCTATGAAATATTTACTTACAAAATAAATTGTTGAAATAACGTAAAATGCAAATGAAAAAGTCTCTAAACTGCAGTCCAGGGAAATTCCAGTAGCAAATTTTCAACTTCGAATATTCATAGCTTTTTGTAGGGACAACCTGAGATACTTCAACTTATAAAAATGAAAACCTTATTGAATTATCTTTATTTTGGTATAAGACACGTCCCTTTTGTAGAACGTTTGTTATTTTTAAGCTATTTTACAAATCAGGGTGACGCTGAATTTCTGAAACGGAACTTTCTTGTACATGGTTAATCAATACCACTTTTATACTTATTAATCATTTTGAATATATTATCCATGTTAATATTATTATATCAATATCTATTTAATAAATAATGGTGCTTGTGTTTTAATATTCAGCAAATTTTACCGATTTACAGTTTTATAGTATCCGTCTGTATCCGTATGGTTTATTACATATCTAGTTGCACACCGAGACCATATTATTTCATGTTACTGTTGTATTAGTGCACCATGCTTGATAATTGTGCATCCTACATAGTCATGATGTAACCCCTGACAAAATATTTGTGCATCCATACTTTACCATGCATCCGTACTTGCTACAGTTTTATTATGAGCATCCGCTTGACACATGTGCACTACCTGTCATGACCTGATTTACTACTGCTTGACTTGATACCTGATACACCACTACTTGACATGACTTGATACATGTACACTACCTGACATGACCTGATATATCACTACTTGACATGTTACCTGATCCTGTTTCTAATGCCGACAATCCTGACTTGTTGTCCCGATGGACATATCCTGTTGTCTGTACAGACAAACCTGTTCCTGCTTGATCCTTTGTTGGCATTAGTCTCAGATTTATAAATACCTGACTTACACACATAACTTGGGGGTATGGGGAAATCAAGAATGTAGCTGTACGTAACTCAAAGGGCTATTAAATCATTTTACCGTGGTCCCGTGGGGAATGAATGGGATATAGACTCACAGTCTATTACTTCATTTTACCGTGGTCCCGTGGGGAATGAATGTGGCATAGATTGATGGGTTACGATGAGGATTACATTCATTGATTTCGAATAACTTTAGAGTAGATCACCCTATAGCACAGTTTAGACTACTCACTGCACTTCACCTATTTATATCATGTTCACTGATTTATATTCATGTTACTGTTACTTGTTATTGATGACTTGTTACTGTTCATACTCATGCTTGCATGACTTGTTACCCCCTGATTATATTATTGTTGATATTATGACGCACTGACGTCTGGGTTTTACATGGCCCAGATACTCTACCTTTGTCGCAGGCTGATCAAGAGTATTTCCGCCGTCAGGCCGAGCAGTGAGGATCCTGTTAGTATCTAGTTAGTTATTTCCTTACTTTCTAGATGTTATTGTTACTTGGATTTGTTGCTTCCACACATTATTTCTTGACTCGTTTATTCTGGCTCATGGACATGTACTAGATAGTTTATTTACTTTCCGGTTCTTGATATCTTTACAGCCGTAATGTGACTGTGGAGGGATTTTTCATATCCATAGGTAGCATGGTTAGCTCTGTCACGTGTCTATCTTAGCGCACTCTGGGAAGAAGGGCGTGACAGGGTTTGTTTGGTATCAGAGCCATAGGATTTAGGTTAATCGGGTTTGATTCTTTTGTAGTTGGGTATTGGACACAATACACGAATCAGAAAATCCGTGATTAGGAACATTTCCTGCCATATTGTTATCATGATTCTTGAATCATCTTTCTCTTGACCCCTGTCCTGACGATATGCAAACAACTTTGCATCTCGAGTTGAAATTCTTTTGGTTCCCTATTGTTTCTTCCGTCCTATTCCTTTGATTCTGATACTAGGATTTGGACGACTTGAACGGAGTTATGTGATTGTAACTATGAACTATAGCATGGTTACAATACGGTACTTTATTTAAGTAACTTGGAGTCCTGGTCTTGTTTCATTTCCTTGTTTCATGGTCGTTTTATTACCTTGGTTCTCTCAATTTCATTGCTTATCAGTTTATGTTTTGCAGATTTCTTGGTGACCGATACCGGCAGTTATGAAGTTGTCTTGGAAATTGATGGTCTCACTTTCTACGCTCACATTGATTGTAGGGCAAAGAAAGTGATTTTCCAGATTCCCAGACATCCGGAGTTTGTTTTGCTGGAGGTAGCAGTTCTGTCGGGCTAGTCGAGTTTAGGGCTAGGCCGACAATCAATGTTCTTTCATCAATGGAAGTTGATAAGGAGGAAGCGCCAGCTGTAGTTTGAGAGTTCATGGACATGTTCGAGGACATCTCGGGTTTACCGCCAAAACGAGATGTGAAGTTCGCGATCGATCTTGTTCCTGGTGCAGCGCCAATCTCAAAGGCGTACTATCTGATGGCATCAGTGGAGTTGGAAGAAGTAAAGAAGCAGGTTACCGAATTGCTAGAGAAGGGTTGAATTCGCAGCAACAATTCACCTTGGGGAGCTCCAGTTCTTCTAGTAAAGAAGAAAGATGGCACAAGGAGGATGTACATCGATTATCGAGGATTAAACCGGGTGACTATTAAGAACAAGTACCCGATCCCTCACATTGGAGAATTGTTCGAGCAGCTTAGTGGCGCGAGGGTATTCTCGAAGCTGGATTTGCGGCTCACATATCATCAGGTCTGAGTTAAATCAGAAAATATTTGCAAGACTGTGTTCCGAAATTGGTATGGACATTACAAGTATTTAGTGATGCCATTCGGAGTCACGAATGCACCGGCGATATTTATGGACTTGATGAACCGAATCTTTTCACCGTTCTTGGACCAATTTATAATGGTGTTCATCGATGATATTCTGGTCTACTCGAGGAGCATTGAAGAGCATGCGGAACACTTGAAGATCGCACTGCAGACATTGAGGCAAGAAAGATTATATGCAAAGATGAGCAAGTGTAATTTTTAGCTTGAAGAAGTGAAGTTTTTGGGGCACGTCGTATCCGGAGATGGAATCGCCGTTGATCCCGAGAAGATTGCAGCAGTTCAAAATTGGCTGATTTCGAAGAACGTAGCAGAGATCAGAAGTTTTCTTGGACTTGCCGGCTATTACAGAAGGTTCGTGGAGAATTTTGCTCGTTTGGATGAGTCTTTGACTAAGCTTACATGCAAGGAAGTGCCATTTATGTGGACGGATAAGTGTGCGTCAGGTTTTGAGGCGTTGAAGCAGAGATTGATAACCGCTCTTATTTTGACCGTACCGGACAGTTCCGGAGGATTGGTGATTCACAGCGACGCATCTGGGAAAGGATTGGGATATGTTTTGATGCAGCATGGGAAGGTTATAGCCTACGCATCGAGACAGTTGAAGACCCATATGAAGAATTACCCAACTTATGATTTGGAGCTAGCACTGTGATTTTCGCTTTAAAGATTTGGAGACACTACTTATTGGGTGAAAGGGTCGAAGTATTCACCGATCACAAAAGCCTGAAGTATGTATTCACACAGAAGGAGCTTAATATGAGGCAGCTTAGATGGTTGGAGCTGATGGCTGACTACGATCATGATCTTAAGTACCATCCGAGGAAAGTTAATGTTGTGCCGGATGCACTTAGTCGGTTGCCAGCAATTCAGATGTTGACTGGACAGAAGGAGCTTATGGAAGACTTTCGGAGATTCGAGTTGGAGATCGTGCTACCGTATTTTTCAGGACAGTTGATGCAGCTGCAAGTACAGTCGTCATTGATCGAGAGTATTAAAGCAGCGCAGTCGAAGGACCCAAGATTGCAAAGGCTTTGAGAACAGGTTGAAGCTGGACTTCGAACGGACTTGTTAATTCATGAAGATGGTTCGTTGCGATATGGTAGCCGTTTGTGTGTGCCAAAAGGAGATATTCGCGAAGAAGTTATGAAGGAGGCACACAGTTCCGCGTATTCCGTATATCTAGGAGGCACGAAAATGTACCGTGATCTACGACAGCATTTCTGGTGGGGAGGCATTAAAAGGGAGATTGCTCGTTTTGTAGCAAAGTGCTTGGTATGTCAGCAAGTTAAGGCTGAACATCAAAGGGTTGCTGGTTTATTGCAACCACTTCCGATTCTTCAATGGAAATGGGAACATATAGCCATGGATTTCGTGACAGCTTTACCGCGGAGTCCAAAGGGCAACAATGCAGTTTGGATGATTGTTGATCGATTGACCAAGACAGCACACTTCATACCCTTTCGAGTTGGTTAGTCAACGGAAGCATTAGAAGAATGGTACATGCAGGAGATTGTGAGATTGCATGGAGTACCTATGAGTATCGTGTCCGACCGTGAAACCCGATTCTTATCACACTTCTGGAGGAGCTTACAGGAAAGTTTGGGGACTTGATTGAAGTTTAGCACAGCTTATCATTCTCAAACAGATGGCCAGTCGGAGATAACGATCCAAACTCTTGAAGCCATGTTGAGAGCTTGTATGTTAGACTTCAAGGGTTCATGGGAGGATCATCTACACTTGGTGGAGTTTTCGTACAACAACAGCTTTCAGGCGACTATTCAGATGGCTCCATTCGAAGTATTGTATGGTCGCAAGTGTCGCTCACATGTTTGTTGGGACGATATTGGAGAACGAAGATTGTTGGGACTGGATTTGATCGTGCAAACCGTAGAGAAAGTTAATACTATCCGGAATCATATGAAGGCAGCGCAAGGTCGGCAGAAGAGTTGGGCCGATACATCGAGAAGACCTCTAGAGTTCGTTGTTGGTGATCTAGTATTCTTGAAGATATCACCGACTAGAGGAGTGATTCGTTTTGGGAGTCGAGGAAAGCTTAGTCCTCGATTCGTTGGGCCTTTCGAGATTTTGGAACGTGTTGGAGAAGTGGCTTATCGATTGGCGTTACCACAATCTTTGGCGAATGTTCATGACGTGTTTCTTGTATCTCAACTCCGTAAATATGTTCGAGATGAAACACACATGCTGGATCATTCGGAGCTGACTGTACGAGAAAATTTAACCTTTGAGGAACGACCGATGTCGATTGTGGATCGAAGGGAAAAGGTTCTTAAGACAAAATTATCTCTCTCGTACTTGTTTCTTGGAGAAATCGCTCACATGGAGAATCAATTTGGGAACGAGAAAATGAAACCCCGGCAGAAGTTTCCACATCTATTCTTATAGTTTCTTGATTGTCTATCCTTTCTTGTTCTTGGAATTTCGAGGACGAAATTCTTTTGTAGTTGGGTATAATGTAACAACCTAGTTCATTTATACTAATTCCAGTTCTCGTATTTCCTTAATTGTGGTATTTTCCTGATTTATCGTGTTTTGGGTGCGAATAGTATTTTACATTTTACATTGCATTCGACTCGATCCGCCTGCTTGAACTTATTCGATTCATATTTATGAATTATCCTGACTTGTTACGTAGACTGGTGCATTTTCATGTTTAGTACATACTGGCATTTTATCTGGCATTTGTATTTTTACAATATAACATTTTAAGTCACATAAAATATTTTAAAAATACATGGCATGGCCTGCATGATACTCCTAGCCCCGTAGTAGCATCCGCGCATCTTGTTCTCATCCCATTCAGTGAAACGGACTTGTTTGGATGGCTACGCGCACGTGCGTGCATCCGTTCTTGGGGGTATGCATTTTTCGTTATCCGAACATTCATTTTTTTATTTTGGTCGACATGTATATTTTTCGTATTTTAAAACTGAATTTTAGACCCGACCCGGGCATGTTTTAGACTATATTTGTATTTACCAGAATATCAAATTTTATTTATATAATATTAATTTTATAAATTGATACAAATTAAAATTTAGTTAACTAATAAAAGATTTTTTAAATTTGAATCTAAACTAATTTCCTAACAAACTAACAACCCCTTTCTCTCTCTCTCTCTCCTCTGCATATATATATTTATATATATTTTATTTATTTAATTTTTCTTTCCTTATTTAATACACAGCCTCTTCTTCTTACTTCTTCTTCTTTCTTCTTTCTTTTTCTTGATCTTGTTTCTTGATTCCGGTGATCACCGCCGGAGCCGTGCTCGTCATTGACGATCCGAGTGATCCAGTGAATGTACCTGACTTGCATGATCACCCTCGTGTATTGTTTGGAACCGTTTCGTGTACCGTGCGCGCGTCGCGACATTTCGCCGACGAAGGACGTTCCTTACAAATCCGTTGTTGTTCCGTCTAGGCAAGTTAATCTTGCTACATGCTATATAACTCATTATATACCTATTTAAATAAATATCACACCTGTATTTTAAATCAAGCATCGCATGTTTCATATTACAACCTTTCGACGTTCTGTTTACATTTGTATAGTGCATTTCAGATCTAGGGCATGCAAACCAATCTTAATTACATGCTACATTACTTTAGACGCATCTATTTTAACAATGGAATCCTGTATTTAAAATCATGCACCCCATATTTAGTTTTATAACTTTTCAATGTTCCGTTTGCATCCATTCATATCATTTCAGATTTAGGTTATGAAAACTTATCTTGTTACATACTATACTATTATATACTGCATCAAACTGAATAGTTACATTTCATATTGCTTAGTTATATGTTCCGCACTTGTTAGTTTATCATTTTACGATTATGTGATACCCGTTTGCATCCATATCATTTAAAATATATATCGTCGTAATATTTCTTATTATTATCTTTAATTAGTTTATAATCTGCATTTTATAATGTTATACATTTGAAAATATTATAGTTTACGCATGAAACGTCGTCGCAAAGCGGATACGACAAATCTGAAATTTACTGTACACCTTACCTTATAAAATTCATTATAAATCATAGAAAAATCATTAGTATACGTTCTTTAGTTAGTTACGAAGATAACTCAAAATACTATAACTCTATTAAATATTTACTTGCAAAATTAATTGTTTAAATAACGTAAAATGCAAATGAAAATGTCTCTAAACTGCTGTCCAGGGAAATTCCAGCAGCAAAGTTTCAATTTCGAATGTTCATAGCTTTTTGTAGGGACAACCTGAGATATTTCAACTTATAAAAATAATAATCTTATTGAATTATCTTTATTTTGGTATAAGACACGTCCCTTTTGGAGAACGTTTGTTATTTTTAAGCTATTTTACAAATCAGGGTGACGCTGAATTTCTGAACGGAACTTTCTTGTGCATGGTTAATCAATACTACTTTTATAGTTATTAATCGGTTTGAATATTTTATCCATATTAATATTATTATATCAATATCTATTTAATAAATAATAGTGCTTGTGTTTTAATATTCAGTAAATTTTACCGATTTACAGTTTTATAGTATCCGTCTGTATCCGTACGGTTTATTACATATCTAGTTGCACACCGAGACCATATTATTTCATGTTTCTGTTGTATTACTGCACCATGCTTGATAATTGTTCATCCTACATAGTCATGATGTAACCCCTGACAAAATATTTGTGCATCCATGCTTTACCGTGCATCCATACTTGCTACAGTTTTAGTATGAGCATCCGCTTGACTTATGTGCACTACCTGTCATGACCTGATATACTACTGCTTGACTTGATACCTGATACACCACTACTTGACATGACTTGATACATGTACACTACCTGACATGACCTGATATATCACTACTTGACATGTTATCTGATCCTGTTTCTAATGCCGACAATCCTAACATGTTGTCCCGATGGACATATCCTGTTGTCTGTACAGACAAACATGTTCCTGCTTGATCCTGTACTGGCATTAGTCTCAGATTTATAAATACCTGACTTACACACATAACTTTAAGGTATGGAGAAATCAAGAATGTAGCTGAACGTAACTCAAAGGGCTATTATATCATTTTACCGTGGTCCCGTGGGGAAGGAACGGGACATAGACTCACAGTCTATTGCATCATTTTACCGTGGTTCCGTGGGGAATGAACGGGGCATAGACTGATAGGTTACGATGAGAATTACATTCATTGATTTCGAATAACTTTAGAGTAGATCACCCTATAGCACAGTTTAGACTACTCACTGCACTTCACCTGTTTATATCATGTTCATTGATTTATATTCATGTTACAGTTACTTGTTATTGATGACCTGTTACTGTTCATACTCATGCCTGCATGACTTGTTACCCCCTGATTATATTATTGTTGATATTATGACGCACTGACGTCTGGGTTTTGCATGGCCCAGATCCTCTACCTTTGTCGCAGGCTGATCAAGAGTATTTCCGCCTTCAGGCCAAGCAGTGAGGATCCTGTTAGTATCCAGTTAGTTATTTCCTTACTTTCCAGATGTTATTGTTACTTGGATTTATTGCTTCCGCATATTATTTCTTGACTTGTTTATTCTGGCTCATGGACATGTACTAGATAGTTTATTTACTTTCCTGTTCTTGATATCTCTACAGCCGTAATGTGACTGTGGAGGGATTTTTCCTATCCACAGGTAGCATGGTTGGATATGTCACGTGCTTATCTTAGCGCACTCTGGGAAGCGAGGCGTGACAAAACCATAGGCAGGTACCGAACGGTGGGGAATGAAGAAAACTAATTGGCCTAACGATGGTGTACAGAAGGTAATAAGTTAAGACAAATAAAGGGATTAGAAAGAGGGCAAAGTAAACTGCGACTGCTATTCACGACCAAACCAAGTATTTCATCGCCACTCCTACTTCACCTTTGTATTTCTCCCGGACACTCCGTATCACTACGAAGATCCACAGTTATTTGGATACTCCATCGTATGGTTATATACAAACTCGAAAGAACTTGTTCCAGTTCGGGGATGGATTCTGGTTCAGGAGAAATAGGAATAAGGTTTTATTCAGTTGTCTTTTATCTTTACCTTCTCTCGGGTTGCGGGTGCTCCTAGGATTAGGACAGTACACCTATTACGCTTATTGGATAGTTTTCTTCCAAACCATAGGCTGGTGCCGAACGGTAGGGAAGGAAGAAAACCATTTAGCCTAAAAGGGTGTACAAAAGATAATGACTAAAGACATATAAAGGGATTTGGAGAGATGCCGAAGAAATATACGGTTTTAGTTGTGAATCTGATAATGGAAGAGGTATTACTAGGAATACCCGGATACCCCTTCGAAACATTTACAAGTTTCAGTTTCACTGTGTATTGTTAAAAGAAGAACTGATTTCCCAATAAGTCCTTGCTCCAGGGTATGTATTTACCAGGTTTTATTCTCACATCTGTATGGTTTTACAGATGATGAGTGGGAGTAAGCTATTGGGAATTGGGTGATCATCCTCATTATATCCGGATTCGTTGTAATTGGTGATATTTAAGGAAATCGCCTGGGTTGTTTGCCGGACGGAAAATATTTGGTTTTGAATATCCGTTGTGTTAGTTATATGTATGCCCTAGAGGCCATTACAATAAATAGGATGTATATTGTAGTGGATGCTTAGACATATATATGGAGGACTTTCTTGCTCGATATGATAGTATGCTATCTGGTTACTCTTTACCTTAACGTGTACACTGATTGTCTCTCTGTTACATGTTGGTAAAGCCCTTAGGATGTGTACTTGACTACCTGGACTATGATGCGGATCATACTAGTGGGGACATGGTAGTCCATAAGTACATCCTTCAAGGTCCCTAGTCGTGGGTGTATCGAGACGGGGCATCGATATACCAGTGTAGTCTAGCGTATACCTTCTCGACCATACAGATGGGCGATGGATGATCCCATATCCATTGGTGTTTGACATCACAGATGATATACGGGTGCTCAGTAGAGACTGGGTACACTGGACGGACTCGCCGAGAACTCCAAGATGGTATTATACCTCACGTCAGATGGCAGTTCTTTGGTGACACGGGTACAGAGTAGTCTGTTGACCCGAGATCGTCATAGAGTCTTGTGTGATTCCTACTGTGCTTTGATTTCCACCTTACCACGTCTAAGAGGGCGTGCAAAACGGTGGTTTTTGGATACAGTCCCGAATCACATGGAGGCAATGAGTGATAGGAGGGGATTCGTCTCTCCCGGGATAGGGAGTTGATGTTGCGCTGTGTTCGATTGGCTATAACCGGAAATCCCTGGCCAGGGTTGCTGAGATTTACTGGTAAGTGTTACCAGTAGTTTCTCGAACTGTTATAGACCTCATATCGACACGACTTATCGAGCTATTTGGGTCTGACGTTTACCATCCCTAGGCGAGATATGCGACATATCAGAAGACGAGATCGGACTGTACGGTAAGTGTTACTGGTTGGATTCACAGGAGTATGAGCGGGCTTGCTCGTCGATCTTCTGATCACTCAATACCCGGGTGGCCGTTACGTTTAGTAGACCGCTTGCGGCTTGTGGGTGTTTGATATAATCATCACCTACTGCCGGCGTATTGACGAGTCTTTAGAGTCCTACACAGAGGTTTCCTGGCTCAAGCGAAACGAAATAGGAGCACATATGAGATATGTGCGGGACCGAGAATAATGCGTGTATGTGATACCGTATTCTATTCTCGCGATGAATGTATCGAATTGTTGTATGCGATATAACCTAGTTATCGAATCAAGGATTGATTCGATAAGTCGATACATTAGATATTAGTCGGTCATATGCGATATGACCGGATCGTTAAATCAAGTGTTGATTTAATGATTTAATGCATAATTATATATTTGATATATTACTTTGCATTAACTAGTATTGGTTCACTTAAAATGGATTTTCTCACTTGAAGTGCATATTGTAAATGTGATATATTTTTTGTGCACTTGATTGTATCATGTTTGATGATACATGCATGTTTGGGTGTATGTTTAGGTTAAACCTTGGTTAAGTAAATGGTTAGGGTTTTAATTAATTTATTTATTTATTTTGGCAAAAAGAGAAATGGTGGCTTGCTTTGTTTTACATTGAAGCTTCATGAAGTTTTGAAAAAGTCTACCATTTTTGTTTCATGCCTAACCTAACCATTCACCTAACCTTAGTTTACTCTCTACACATAACCATGGTTGCTAATATGATAAGAATCACTCATTTTCTATTTTTGATTAAAATCTTATCATATTATCATCTTCTTCTTCTTCTTCTTCTTCAAGAAAGAAGCTTGCTTGCTTCAATGCTGAAATGAGAAAAAGAGTGAGAAATCCAATTCTAAAGTGAACCCACTTCCTATTTCTTCATCCTCTACCACTTGCCAAGTAGTATAGGGTGTTTTCTTCACAAGTTTCATGACTTGGTGAAGTTGGAGCTTGATCTTGTGTTGCCACGACGTAGATCATCTTCGAAATCGAAGTCGACGACCTAGCCCGCCCATTTCTCTGATGAAGCCGACGCTAGAGTCCGGGATCCGATGATCGCAGCGAGGGGACGTCAACACGGAGCTAGAAAAGTGGAGGACCGGATCTACAAAGGTTGTATTTCCGTTCACTTAGCACTAAAGTAGTTTAGTAGCATTTTGTTTCGCCTATCCTCTAGTCACGATCTTCCTTAGGGTTTCTCGGCACATAGGAAAATTTTGAAATCAGCATGGTTGATGCCTTATGAAACCTCATTAGTGTGCCTAGGAACCCTACAGTGGTATCAGAGCCTAGCTAGAGCCTTAGGCGAAGTGTAGACGACGTTAGAAATCCGAACGAACCCCGAAACCCTATCTCAAACTACTCTCTGGAAATTTTCTGAAAATTTGGATTTTTGTGAATTAAAAATTGCCAAAAAATTCAGCAGGGAATTGTAGGAGTTACTGTGAAGCACGGACGCTAACTCGACCAAAGCGCTGCGGAACCGTGGCCCCACCCTGTGTTTTGCGGCGGTTCCGCGGCCATATTGGTGAGTTAGGCCACATGGCTTGCACAGTAATTCTTGTCTGGAATTGCTGAGTCTTCTGGGAATTTTTATATTTTACTCAACAGTTGAGTTTTTCTGGGTTTGTTTTGGGGATTCGATTATTCGATCGGATTGTCTAATTTTGTCTATGTGTTTTCCGGATAATTTTTGAATATGTTAAAAAGTTCGACCGGATATAAATACCCACTTTTTCCCCTGTCGGGAAATTTCCAAGTGTTGGATCTTTCCGTGGTTTAATAATGTTCTAAGCAGTGCAAGTAACGTGATGGACCCTCTAGAAGACAACAAACCTTAACTCGATTATGTGACCGTCTTGAACTGCCCTTTGAATCTTCGGGTTTGGGGCAGTACAGCGTGCCACATGTGAGGCGTTGGCTTGACCCTTCTACGGCTGGACCGTTGGTACTGAGGCATGAACTGGATGTTTTAAAACTTGTTTCATGTGTTGAGCAGTTTCGGGAAAACTTGGGTGTTCGATTGTTCGATCGGAAAGTTTAACATTTTCTATTTATTCGGAATGTGATACAATATTTGGAATCCACATGTAGTTATGAGATAACTTATTTGAATGTTATAAACATAGCAGTTTAGTCTCACTTGATCGGTTGCCACGAAATTTTGATGCGATCAAAAGTCCGTCGCAATCACGTAGCGTACGCGGATACTCGCCGGGTAAACTTAATAGACAGCCTCACCCCTAGCCCCGACCAAGTGACTGTAGGAGAACCCCGTCGCCGAAAGCATCCGTTCGGGTGCTCGCGGCAGCGGTGTTCCGCCTTGGTGCACTTCGTCGACGGTATCGGGGGTGCGGCCGCCTACTAAAGTTTGCGACGAGCATTCGATCAGGATATCGGGAATCTTGTTGAATTGCCCGACTTGATATTGAAAAATGTTTTCGATAATGAGACTAAAATGCGGGGTTTATAATTGTTAGGCATGCGATGTCTAAGGAATTCATTTGATTAGGCATGCGATGTTTAAAGAGATTGCGGATTCCAACTGTTGTAGTTTTACACTTTCTTTTTTGCGACCGTAAGTGTAATATGCGATATCGCCGGTTTCGTTGCTATATGTCAACGACAATTGGGATACGCATGTTTACTTACGTTGATGACATGTGATGTTATGTGTTGCTGGATATGTTATATTGGATCGTCGTGTTGGAATAGCCGGGGTTTTTTTTATGTGAGATGAGTGTTTTCATTTTCATTCATGTAAAAACTTGTATGTAATATTCTTTTATTGGGGCACTTCCAGGTTGCGGAAGATGTCACCATTGTATATTATTTACTTTTCCGTACTAGGATAGACCCAAGGAGGGGAGCACAAGTAACCGGGTTCTGGAGTCCAGTGGGAGACCAACTCGAGGAGTCGAGTCCGGGTCTCCTAACTCTAGAATTGGTAGGGTTGCTTGCCGCTCTCGTAGGGGTCTAGGGGTGTGGGTTTGTCTATTCATCGCGACCGTGGAATCCGTGTTTTATACTGGCTCGTATTGAAAACACGGACGTCCTAGTATATCCAATGTTTCATATGATTCTTCTGCTGCGAAATCTGTGATGTGATCATGTGATATGTTCTATGATGGATACTGTATATAGTATATATGATATATTATATAGACGTTACTTATATTTTACACCCGCGCTAGCCCTGCCCCGCTCTGCCATTAGTTACCTAACCTAACGGTGCATGAGGGGACATCGAGGCGAATGCGGATGACATAAGTGTACGTCGTATTTATCTGTGATGTTTAGGTACTTAAATGATGGGACTTCATTAATGAGATTAATGAAATAAAATAAACCTAAAGATGTTGTAGAATCGAATTTCAAAAATAAAACAGGTAGCTACAGTTCTTGCTTTGCACAACAGTGTATATGATATATCCTGCACCTTATTCAATGAGGAAAGGGCCGACGATCCCTTCACCGGGAGTGACCCCTTTAGCAATAACTGGCAGATGCTACACACTCGGTTTGTCTTTTGATAGCTTCTATAATTTCTGCTTTGCACAGTGATATATATGATATATCCCGCACCTCATTCGACGAGGAAAGGGCCGACGATCCCTTCACCGGGAGTGACCCTTTTAGCAAAACTAGAAAAGCCTAAAAAACACTCCATTTCAAAATTCATTCGATCCTACAACGATATCAAGTTCATTACGCAATAGGTTTTCAGAAAAAACCTGTCGTAGCCCTCCGTCATTTCAGATAAGTCCTGTTTAGTATTCGTGCTGCGTTTGTTGACCTTGTCAAGGCGCAGTGTGCGGTAGCTAACCAGTATTTATCTGCTTATGCATATGATGCAGATTGGGTTAGGGTAGTCGTACGGCCTTGTTGACCTTGTCAAGGGTCGTGCGGGTGGGTTTGATTCAATCAAGAAATGACGGGTTGAACTTGACTTACGGTCTATGGTTTGTTGACCTTGTCAAGGTCATAGATCGTTTGGGGCAAAATATTATCGGGAATTTCAAGTGTTGAAATTTGCAATGAGATTGCATACCTTCTATGAGATAGTTGGATCCCGATACCCACTGCGAGTAAGAGTTACTCCTGGGAGAGTTTTACACATTACAATTAGCCGATCAAGTAGGTGTCTAGAAAGGTGTTAACGAGGTTACGTCTCTGGGAAGACGAGATTTACATTAATTAGGTTCGTGCGAAAGCATGGCGCACCTCCCTCAAAGTACCGACACTGGCCTGGCTGAAAGATTGGCGAACTTGTAGTGTGTAATTAATCCCGGCTAGTCTTTCCTTTTAGGATTTGAAGAAAGATTTGATAAAAAACAGTGGGAGCCATCCTGATTAGATAAAATAATAACCAATCTGATCTTGCAAGAGCATACGCTGAGTGTTTTCTTCTCTCTCTCTCTCCAGGTAGCGACCATGTCACGCCTTAATCAAGATAATAATACGGATATTGACCGAACCCGCTTGTTATACTGAGCTGGGGAACGTTGGTCCCGCTCCAACTTATAATTGTTATAAGACAGAGCAGGAATTAGGGGATTACCAGAATTCCCGTGCCGCCAAAACGAAGAGAGTGCATGTTGATGCATCATCTTCGGGTGTGTTCGTTACAAAGAACTGTTTCTCAGTGTCCTTTATGTCCTGGGTATGAGATACCGGATCAGGATCCCACATTTGTAATCTGTTACATAAGGCTACAGAAAGGTAGAGAACTGAGAACAGGTGATAAGTTTCATGAGACAGAAAACGGGGCAAGTGTTGCAGCCAAGTCTGTTGGTCACTGTCACCCTATATTACAAATACATTGATTCTGAACAAATGTTATTAGATACCGAACCTGATATACAACATCATATCAGTCTCTTTATTCGTAAAGAAAGGATATAATTTTGTATTGTTGGATAATGTTTTGAACATTTCCTATATCAAAAGTTGATCGGTTCAGGCACGTTATCTAAAAGCATTGATGTTCTAAATCAAACTACAGTTCTTAGTATTCGGAACACGCACAAGAGGAAGAGTTTAGAAATGAACGAATCCTTCTTAAGGTATTGTAGACTAGGTCATATCAATGCGATCCGACTGGCTGAAGTTACATTTAGATGCATATTTAAATCAGTTTGAATTTACATCTTGTGAAACTTACCAGTCATGTCACAAAGATAAGATGACCATAGCTCTGTTTACTGAAAACAGAGAAAGAGTTAGTGAACTCTTGGGATGATACATGTTGATGTATGTAGGTCCCCTGTCTACACATGCCAAGACTGGTTCTTTGTACTTCATTACATTCTCTGATGATCTCTTTAGATTCAGACATATGTTCCTGCTGAAACGCAAGTCCGAACCTTTTGAGATATTCACAGAATATAAGTTAGAAGTAGAGAACCAAAATACGGGTATAAGTATTATTTCCTTTGATGTGATCAGGGAGGAGAATACTTGAGCACGGAATTCCTGGACTATTCTAAAGGAGAATGAGATTCTCTCTCAGCATTACTCCTCCGTATACACCATAGTACGATGGTATATCGGGGCGGAGCAATTGCACCTTATTCGATATGGTGCGCTCTATGATGAGTACTACTGAGTTAACTGTTTCCTTTTGGGAGTTATGCGCTTGAGAAGCTGCATACCTATTGAATAGGGTTCAAATCAAATCAGTTGCCTACCACTTCATATGTGATATGGAAAGGGAAGAGCCCATGTCTTAAGCTAGTTAAGATTTGGGGTTGACCGGCCTATGTCAAAAGCAAAATCCGGACAAAATCGAGGCAAGGTCTGTAATGTAGAACTGGAAAGGTTCCAGCTATACAAACTGCAGTAGATGATTTGATAAAACCAAAGGATTCAATAGTTACTAACGAACCTCAGCCTCTCCGCCGATCTAGTAGGGTTCCTCACCCACCTGAGAGATACTTCTGTTTCTCTATGACAGTGGAAGCGAGGATTGCATCATTGGATGATGACCTATCTAGTTTCGAGCTGGCCATCAGGAGTAGGACTCTGTAAGAATGGCTGGATGTTTAGCGATCTGAGATGGAATCCTTATACACCAACAAAGTATGGACTTTAGTTGCTTTATCTGAAGGGTTAAATCCCCATCAGGAGCAAGTATATCTTGAGAAGATTACTTGGTGTACATGGAAAAGTTGAGACTTTCAAAGCTAGACTCGTTAAAGGTTTGCATAATAGACCAGTTGTGGCTAATGATGAAACCTTTTCTCGGGCCTATGCTTAAGTCCATCCAGATCCTACTTGCCACGGCTACATACCATGACTATGATATCTGGTGGTTGGGTGTCATGACAGCTTTTCTAAATGATGTTTTAGAAGAGAGAGTCTATAAGTACACAGTCAGAGGGCTTCGTAGACAGTGGGAGCAGCGGAAACATGTACAAGATGCTTTATAGGATAAAGCAGGCATCGCGGAGTTGGAACATCTGTTTTGATGTGGTAGTCAAAAATTTTGACTTCATCAAAATGGTAGATGAACCTTGTATATACAAAATGGTAGTAGGGAGTATGGTGGTGATCCTCGTAGAGTACGTGGATGACATACTCTTGATAGGGAAGGAGTTTCTTATGCTACGCTCAGTCAATCTCCGCTTATCACAAGGATTCTCCGTATAGGATCAAAGTGATACCTCCTAAATCCTGAATTTTGATCTATGAGATAGAAGTAACTGGATATTAGGATACTCACTAGTTGTAGTGAGATGGTATCAATCGATCCTGGGGAGAATCACTGGAAGTGTTCCAAGGTGATAAGGACGACTGAATGTCAGTCACAGGCTTTGTCTTTACCCTCAGTGGAGGGACGGTATGTTGGAAGAGTTCCAAGCTAAATACCGTGGCCAACTAGACGATAAAGGCAGGATACATCGCTACTTAAGATGCTACCAAAGAGGCTGTTTGGGTGTATATTGGTTCATGAGATGAACTTAGTTCCTCCCATTGTGTGACAATGGAGTTGTGGCTTATGCCAAGGAACGACCGTCCCATCAGCGATCCAGACATATTCTAAGGCAGTATCACCTGATCATGGAGATGGTTGATCTCCAGGGGATCGAGGTTAGGAGAGTATACTCAGAGGACAACACGGCGGATCCACTCACAAAGGCCTTTTCCCAGAGAGAGACTTTTATGGGATGGTTGAGTATGTGATACTACAACCACTGCTATCAGATGGCCCTAGTGCAGGTGGGAGATTGTTAGTTATATGTATGCCCAAGAGGCCATTACTATACATAGGATGTATATTGTAGTGGATGCTTGGACATATATAGGGAGGACTTTCTTGCTCGACATGATAGTATGCTATCTGGTTACTCTTTACCTTAACGTGTACACTGATTGTTTCTCTGTTACATGTTGGTAAAGCCCTTAGGATGTGTACTTGACTACCTGGACTATGATGCGGATCATACTAGTGGGGACATGGTAGTCCATAAGTACATCCTTCAAGGTCCCTAGTCGTGGGTGTATCGAGACGGGGCATCGATATACCAGTGTAGACTAGCGTATACCTTCTCGACCCATACAGATGGGTGATGGATGATCCTATATCCATTGGTGTTTGACATCAGAGATGATATACGGGTGCTCAGTGGAGACTGGGTACACTGGACGGACTCGCCGGGAACTCCCAGATGGTATTATACCTCACGTCAGATAGCAGTTCTCTGGTGACACTGGTACAGAGTAGTCTGTTGACCCGAGATCGTCATAGAGTCTTGTGTGATTCCCACTGTGCTTTGATTTCCACCTTACCACGTCCAAGAGGGCGTGCAAAATGGTGGTTTTTGGGTACAGTCCCGAATCACATGGAGGCAATGAGCGATAGGAGGGGATTCGTCTCTCCCGGTATAGGGAGTTGATGTTGCGCTGTGTTCGATTGGCTATAACCGGAAATCTGTGGCCAGAGTTGCTGAGATTTACTGGTAAGTGTTACCAGTAGTTTCTCGAACTATTATAGACCTCATCTCGACATGACTTATCGAGCTATTGGGGTCTGACGTTTACCACCAATAGGCGAGATATGCGACATATCAGACGACGAGACCGGACTGTACGGTAAGTGTTACTGGTTGGATTCACAGGAGTATGAGCGGGCTTGCTCGTCGATCTTCTGATCGCTCAATACCCGGGTGGCCGTTACGTTTAGCAGACCGCTTGCGGCTTGTGGGTGTTTGATATGATCATCACCTATTGCCGGCGTATTGACGAGTCTTTAGAGTCCTACACAGAGGTTTTAGGCTCAAGCGAAACGAAATAAGAGCACATATGAGATATGTACGGGACCGAGAATAATGCGTGTATGTGATACCGTATTCTATTCTCACGATGAATGTATCGATTGGTTGTATGCGATATAACCTAGTTATCGAATCAAGGATTGATTCGATAAGTCGATACATTGGATATTAGTCGGTCATATGCGATATGACCGGATCGTTAAATCAAGCGTTGATTTAATGATTTAATGCATAATTATATATTTTATATATTACTTTGCATTAACTATTATTGGTTCACTTAAAATGGATTTTCTTACTTGAAGTGCACATTGTATATGTGATATGGTTTTTGTGCACTTGATTGTATCATGTTTGATGATACATGCATGTTCGGGTGTATGTTTAGTTTAAACCTTGGTTAAGTAAATGTTTAGGGTTTTAATTTATTTATTCATTTATTTATTTATTTCTTTTGGTAAAAAGAGAAATGGTGGCTTGCTTTGTTTTACATTGAAGGTTCATGAAGCTTTGAAAAAGTCTACCATTTTTGTTTCATGCCTAACCTAACCATTCACCTAACCTTAGTTTACTCTCTACACATAACCATGGTTGCTAATATGATAAGAATCACTCATTTTCTATTATTGATTAAAATCTTATCATATTATCTTCTTCTTCTTCTTCTTCTTCTTCAAGAAAGAAGCTTGCTAGCTTCAATGGTGAAATGAGAAAAAGAGTGAGAAATCCAATTCTAAAGTGAACCCACTTCCTATTTCTTCATCCTCTACCACTTGCCAAGTAGTATAGGGTGTTTTCTTCACAAGTTTCTTGACTTGGTGAAGTTGGAGCTTGATCTTGTGTTGCCTCGACGTAGATCATCTTCGGCATCGAAGTCGACGACCTAGCCCGTCCATTTCTCCGATGAAGACGACGCTAGAGTCCGGGATCCGATGATCGCAGCGAGGGGGCATCAACACGGAGCTAGAGAAGTGGAGGACCGGATCTACAAAGGTTGTATTTCCGTTCACTTAGCACTAAAGTAGTTTAGTAGCATTTTGGTTCGCCTATCCTCTATTCACGATCTTCCTTAGGGTTTCTCGACACATAGAAATTTTTTGAAATCGGCATGGTTGATGCCTTGTGAGACCTCATTAGTGTGCCTAGGAACCCTACACGTTGTTATGCACCAATTTCAAATTGATATATCTGTACGTTTATTTTTATAAAGTGAGATATAACTTTTTGAAATTATGTTTATGACATTTACCTATATCAGTGGATGGTTAGGTAATGAGCATTAAACAGCGGTGTAATTCTTCTTAACCATAAGTACAGTTTTCAACCTACGACACACAGGGAATGAGTTATTAGACTCAGGGGAGTTATACAGAGTATTGTATGTTATTCAGTGTCCATGAGGACAGAGGGGTTGGTACTCGTACTATATTCTGTTTACTTATGACTTCTCTAGTTCTTAGACATGTGTTTCATAGAAATGGAAGGTCTATGTTTTGAGAAGTTATAGGTACAAGAATAAAGTAGAGAATCAGGTATTGCAAGTATCAGGATTCTTCAAGGTGATCGAAGATGTAGATACTTGTGTATGGTATTCAGTTGATAGTAATGATTATGAGAACTTGCTTCTCTTTCAGGTTACTCATAATTGGATGCACTTCTAAGTTGAGTAATGCTGATCGGCCTCTCTCCATTTAGTTGACATGCACTGGAGACAGCTGCATGATTTGAATCTGGTTCCAATTAAATCAGTGCCTCTGTTTCTATATTGGATATAGAGTAGTTCATATCTTAACAATGTTAAGGTACGGGGAGTTGTCTGGCTTATGCTTAAAACCAGAGTCTGGATAACTCAAGGTACGTTTCTGTAATGGCTGTTTGTGGGTTGACCCGGGCTATAACAAGGGTTGACTATCTACCATCTGGAAGATCAATAGTGATATTGTTCTTGACTCACCACAGTTTTAGTAAAATGGACTTTTTCACAAAACAGTAGTGGGGGTATGGTAGAACCGGAAGTGATTCTAGAACCGCAAACGATTACTGAAAATTTGATAAGAACCTAAAGATTCAATCTGAATTGACATTCCATTAGCCACTCCGCAGATATGGTGGGTAACCTCAGGCACCCGAGAGGTACTCCGGTAGCCTCAAGGACAGTGACAGGGAGGTTCTTGTTTACCCAGACTTTCCATTACTGTTGTTCCAGACTGTGAGACCCGGCAGGAGGATGAGTATAGCGTCGTTCTAAACTAGCTTTGGAAGTGTACGTGTATATGACTATGCCAGAGGGTTGTCGTAGTCAGTGTGAGCAGCGGAAGCATAGTGGATAAGTAGCTTATTTCTATTTATGGACTAAAGTAGATATAGCGGAGATAGATCATCTATTTCTGATGTGACAGTCATTGGTTTGACTTCATTAGAATAGGGGATGGATCTGTTAAGAAGGTAGTAGGGTGTAATGTCCCGGTATCTGGATGACATACACATAGTAGGAAGTGAAAATCCTATACTACGATCGGTTATACTTTGGTTGTCACACAGTGGTTTCTCCACATAGGATATACAAATAATATCAGACATTTTGGTTACTAGATCTATGGTTTTAGATCTAGATTTGGGTAGTTTCCCAATCTGGGTACTTAGACAGCATTCTAAAGGTGTTTTAGAATGGACGACTCCTGGCACGGTAGTGTACCTGCAGGTGATGGAGTCACCCTCTCTAAAGGTGTCTTACAGACTAAAGGGGAGAGGGATGTGCATGATTGGCAGATCACTTGCTTAGGCAATTGAGTCAATCATGAGATGTCAAGTACCACACCAGATGTTGCTTTTGTACTAGATGCATTAAGTTGATATTAATCCTATCCTGGAGAAACGTTCGGAAGCAGTTTTAGAACATAAGTGGATGTTCTAGGGATATGATAACGACAGCCTCTTTCCGGGGACGGTTATCATTCCAGGCTTCCAAGGTGATTTGGATGACAGAGTGACTGTCAGAGTTATAGTTTTCCCTCTGACGAGGGGCAGTTGTTTAGACAGATGGTCCAAACGGATACTGAGGGAGGCATGGCACAGGATACTGATTAAGTTCAGTTGACGATACAGTCTAAGAAGTTTGGATTTGGAGTTCATTTATGAACTAGGTCCCATCAGATATCTAAACATATTCTAAGATAGGTTTTGCTCATTTCGGGAGATGGATTTCTCCATGAACTTGAGAAAAAGAGAGACATAGAAAGAAACATCAGAGCGGATCCACTCACTGAGGCTATTCCTCGAACGAAATAGTTTCGCAAACGGGCTTTGTGAGACAGATTAGTAGAGGAGTTGGGTGTTCGGTATCACACGGGCTGTGAGTATGCGACATCGCAATAATTGGCCTTGAGTGCAAGTGGGAGATTGTTGGATATAGTGCCCTCAGAGTCAATTATTGGATCACAGGCACGTGATTGCAATGATTGTGGGAGGACCTATGCCGGTAGGACAGTCTTACTCGAGATGATAGTATGCTATCTGGTTTGTCTTTATCATCGTGTACTGCTTTAGGTGACCTTACAGGTCGCTATTACACGTTGATAGAGCCTTTAGGATTCTTGCTTGACGGCCAGCAGTATGATGGCGATCATATACGTGGGAGCTGGGGTCTATAAGCACATCCTTAAAGTGGTCCCTAGTCGTGGGAGATTCGAGACTGGGTATCGATACTCCATTAGTAGACTAGTGTATACGGTCGAGACCCCGATGAGGGGCGGTGGTCGGTCTCACAAGCCATTGGTGTTAGTTGGATCACCTAAGATGTATACAGGTGCTCATTGGGTTATGAGTACATCGGACAGGACTCGCAGGGAACATGCTAGTTGGTATTATACCTGACGTCAGATAGCAGTTCCCTGGTGACATGTGTACAGGTTATTTCATCGACCTGAGATCGTCATTTGTCTCGTGTGAGTTCGAAACAACGGCACTGATTTAATTGGAACTAGATTCAAATCATGCAGCTGTCTCCAGTGCATGTCAACTAAATGGAGAGATGCCGATCAGCATTACTCAACTGAGGAATACATCCAGATATGAGTAACCTGAAAGAGAAGCAAGTTCTCATAATCATTACTATCAGCTGAATACCATACACAAGTATCTACATCTTCGTTCACCTTGAAGAATCCTGATACTTGCAACGCCTGGTTCTCTTCTTTATTCTTATACCTATAACTTCTCAAAACTTGGATCTTGTATTTCTACGAAACACATGTCTAAGAACTAGAGAAGTCATAAGTAAACAGAATATAGTACGAGTACTAACCCCTCTATCCTAATGGACACTGGACACCATACAATACTCTGTATAAGTCCCCTGAGTCTAATAACTCATTCCCCGTGTGTCGTAGGTTGAAAACTGTACTTATGGTTAAGAAGAATTACACCGCTGTTTAATGCTCCTTATCTAACCATCCACTGATATAGGTAAATGTCATAGACATAATTTCAAAAAGTTATATCTCATTTTATAGAAATAAACGTACAGATATATCAATTTGAAATTGGTGCATAACAACGGATATTCAAAACCAAATATTTGCCGTCCGGCAAACAATCCAGGCGATTTCCTCAAATATCACCAATTACAACGAATCCCGATATAATGAGGATAATCACCCAATTCCCAATAACTTACTCCCACTCATCATCTGTAAAACCATACAGATGTGAGAATCAAACCTGGTAAATACATACCCTGGAGCAAGGGCTAATTGGGAAATCAGTTTTCTTTTAACAATACACAGTGAAACTGAAATATGTAAATGTTTCGAAGGGGTATCCGGGTATTCCTAGTAATGCCTCTTCCATTATCAGATTCACAACTGTAACCGTATATTTCTTTGCCATCTCTCCAAATCCCTTTTATAAGTCTTTAGTCATTACCTTCTGTACACCTCCTTTAGGCCAAATGGTTTTCTTCCTTCCCTACCGTTCGGCACCAGCCTATGGTTAGGAAGAAGACTATCCAATAAGCATAATGGGTATACTCCCCTAATCCTAGGAGTACTCACAACGCGAGAGAAGGTAAAGATAAAAGACAACTGAATAAACCTTATTCCTATTTCTCCTGAACCAGAATCCATCCTCGAACCGGAACAAGTTCCTTCGAGTTCGTATATAACCATACGATGGAATGTCTAATAAACTGTGGATTTTCGTAGTGATACGGGGTGTTCTGGAGAAAAGTAAAGGTGAAGTTGGAGTGGCGATAAAATACTTGGTTTGGTCGTGAATACCAGTCGCAATTTATTTTTCCCACTTACTAATCCCTTTATTTGCCTTTACTTAGTACCTTCTGTACACTTTTTAGGCTAAATGGTTTTCTACATGCCCTCCCTTTCAGTACCTGCCTATGGTTTGGATGAAGACTATCCAATTAGCGTAATAGGTGTACCGTCCTAATCCAAGGAGCACTCGCAACCTGAGAGAAGTTTAAAGGAAAAGACAACTGAATAGTCCTATTCATTTTCTCCAGAACCGGAAACCATCCTCGAATCAGAAACAAGTTCTTTCGAGTTCGTATATAACCATACGATGGTTTTATCCAATAGAAGTAGATGTTCGTAGTAATACGGGGTGTTCTGGAGAAAAAGGTAAAAGTAGGAGTGGCAATGAGGTATGCAACTCAGACAATCCAAAAGCCAGTGTTTTAAGAAGGTTCGGTTAACTTGGTCACTGTGTCATAGTCAAAGGTCGGGTCATGGTCGCTGCCAAAGAGAGAGAGAGAAAATAAACATTTTGCGTGCACTCTAACCTAGATCAGAATGGTTATCACTTTATCTAATCAGAAAACCTCCTACTGTAACCTCAAATTCTCCTCCAAATCTGAAAGAAGAATTAGTCGGGATCACCCGAGGAGTAAATCAACTCATCAATGGGAATCGGGATCCAACTATCATCGCATGATAACATGATGAAATCTACTCACGTTATCACACTCCAGAAGGTATGCGCAAATTTGGCAAGTTTCAGTTTCTTTAGAAACTCCCAATGTGATTTTTACCCCATGCTCTTATAACCTTGACGAAGGCCAACATATCATAAGTCACATGTCAAGTTCTACCCGTCATTGTCCAGGTTAATTTGAACCCACCCGTACAAGCCCTTGACGAAGGTCAACAAGGCTAAACGACTTTCCTAAACCAACGCATCTATCTATGCAGCAGAAAAGTAACAAATAGAAACCATCCACTATGTCTTGATGAAGGCCAACAAACATACCATGAATACTAAGTGCTACCCGTCTGAAATGACCGAGGGCTACGAATGGTTTTTGGCGAAAAACCTTTAACATAATGAACTTGATATCGTTGAAGGAACTGGATACCTTTTCATAAAAATATAGTGGCGAATACCTTTGCTAAAAAGGTCACTCCCGGTGAAGGGATCTCGGCTCTTTCCCTGTAGAATGAGGTGCAGGATATTCCAACTGAATACCACGATGCAAAGCAAAAAGCAATCGACTATAGTGAAGTTATTACCCTGACGCAAACTTCTTCCTAAGAGGTCACTGCCGGTGAAGGGATCTCGGCCCTTGCCTCGTCGACTGAGGTGCTGGATATTCATAACCGAATACCACTGTGTAAAACAAAAGAGAACGTCCTTGCAATAACAGCTTTTTGAAAAATGTTCCAACAACATTAGCATAGGTTTGTTTAGCTTGCATTGATCAGAATCAATGCAGTCCCATCAATTAATCACACCACAAAAGAACGAAAATATGATGTACGTATATGCCATCCGCATTCGCCACTGGGTCCCGTCATCACACGTTAGGTTACTTAACTAACGACAGAGCGGGGACTGGACGAGCGCGTGTGTAAAACATATACAACATCTACTAGTATATATATCAATATATAATATTCGCTCATGGCGTGATAAAATGCAACATCACAGAAATGTAATAAGCATCACAGAACAATACAGATAATCTGGGATCCCCGTGTTTCATAGAGCCGCTACTGAAACCCGACGTTCCCCTGGTCATGTGGATAGCCTGTGCAATGAAATCCTAGACCCCTACGGGCGCGGCAAGTTACCCGCCAAAACCTGAAGCGAGGCAGCCCCCTTCAACAACGTGAATGGACCATCCAGCACTTCACGGAATCCGGTAACTTGAGCACCCCTCCTTGGGTCAACCTGTACCCCCTACGAGTGCGACGAATAGCCCGCTAATTCTAAAGTGAATCCCCTCCGTCTCAAAGCCATGAGATGCGGGCCCGTTGCCTTCTAGAACTCGGCTATCCGTGCACCCCACCTTGGGGTAATCCTAGTATAGAAAGTAAAATATATATACAACGGATACATCGACCTCAGCCCGGTCGTGCCACAAAAGAATAATATATAAACAGGCAGTGACGGTAGTCCACATGTCGGACGCTCGACCCGCAATATCAAATGTACAAATAATACCAAAATTGTACTGACATTGCACCAAGCTATCCACCACGACAAATCCGCAACATCACAGCACAACACAGAACATCAACGTGAATGTCACGTTTGCAAATCCGTCTAAAAGAGCTATAGCAATTAGACAAGATTTACCGCTCGAATGACATTCACGGTCGCAGATATAAAGTAAGCACTGTGAACTAACATATTTAAAATTTTCGATCGACAAATTTTCCCGAAGTGGGCCCCAAGTTCAATACCCAATACTCAAAATAATCTGGGCTAAAACAAAAAATTCCAGAAACTCCAATTCCAAGTCAGAGACTACTGTAGAAACTTTGGTGCAGTGAAGCTACATAATGGCGGTGGAACCGCGTCCGGAACAGGGTTATTGCCGCGATTCCGCGGCGGCACTGTAGAATCATGCAACCTAATTTTCACAGATGTCTTAGAAAAGCCTGCCTGATTTTCTGCAATACTTAAAATAATTTTTCAACGACAAAAAAAATTTGACAGAAACTTGACTTTTGAAATTGCGGTTTCGAAAATTTTGTTCGATCGATGTTTTAAACACGTTAGAGCAAGCTAGTAAAGGTTAATGGCGTGGCTCTGATACCATGTAAGTCTACGGTAGCGTCCCGGCCATCGATCCGAGGCCAAAATGCGAAAACGAAAACTTTTTCTAAACATCAAACCGGCGCTATCGCAGACTTTAATCCCGGATCGAACCTTATAACTAGCAAACTAGAGAAGGGTTAGAAAAGCTATACCGATCGATCCGTGTTTCGGTCTTTGGCTACCAACCCAAGCTCCTCACGGCATCTCCGATCTCCGGTCTTCTCGTCTGAAGGGCACCACATCAATGAGTCTTTTTACGGGCTCCCGCTTCGTCCGAAGCAACTCGGACATGAAGTTGCTAGCCGACGTGTCCAAGCTGAAGTAGAGAATGTATGTGATCACTTTTTCTCAAGCATTCATTGATTCTTAACACATGAGAGTGTATGGATGGAGGTTGGAGATGATGCCATCAATGGAGGTTGTAAGCTAGAGCAAGAAGAAGAAGAAGAAGCCTTTCTTTTTCTTATGTGTTGTATGATAAAAAGAGAGTGAGATAGATATAATACAAGAGCTAACCTCACTATGGCCGCCCTTCTCTCTCTTCTTATCATTTCAATCCACAAATCAATCAAATAATGTGACACGTGTACAAAGAAAGAGACCATGAGTCATCACTTGTGCATGTGTCACAATTGATGCTCCTAATCATGAATTTTAGCTCATTATTTCCATTTGTAAACATTAACGTAAATATCTACAACAATAAAATGATACGGCAACATTTAAAGTAAACTCGTGACGGATCACAAGGATACGCCTCAGCTGTATATACATACCTGCATCCGAATTCTGACCGAATGCGAATGCGATGTGACTAAAATAATCCAACAAATCTAATACGAGAATCCGGCTAAAACCAAAGCCCACTAGTATGATCTGCCCGATCATGATCCGTGCATTACTGCACGTATATGATCGAACCCTGCCATATATCATACGGCCTCTGCAACGTTTCGCCCGAAACTTGAGAAACTGTCTGTGGGGGACTCTAAAGACTCGTCAATAGTTTGGCTGTAGATTTAACCACTAGCACGTCAATGGTACTAGCCGTACGTAACGGGATACCAGGTATTGACCAAAAGTGAGGTCGATGAGCGAACTCATCCTGACACCCTACTGAGCCTGTCAGTGACAATATCCGTACAGTCCAGTCCATTCGTCTATGAGTCGCATGTGGGGCCTAGGGGTTTGGTAAAAGTCAGACCGCCAAAAGCCGTACAAGTCATGTCGGAGTGTAGCCCAGAACACCCTGAGATACTACTGGAATACCTACCAGTAGATCTCCTGCCTTGACCAAGGACTTCGTGTAATGGCTCTCCTAGACACAACGCGATCTCACCCCCAATACCGGGAGAGACGAAACCCCTGCCGATCCGCTCACTGCCTCCATGTGGCTCGGGACTGTACCCAACTAAAATCTGTTTACATGACTCCTTTAAGCCGTGGCAAGGTAATAATCAAAGCACAGTGGGAACTCACACGAGACAAATGACGATCTCAGGTCGATGAACTAACCTGTACACATGTCACCAGGGAACTGCTATCTGACGTCAGGTATAATACCAACTAGCATGTTCCCGGCGAGTCCTGTCCGGTATACTCATAACCCAATGAGCACCCGTATACAACTTAGGTGAACCAACTGACACCAATGGCTTGTGTGACCGGCCACCGCCCCTCGTCGAGGTCTCGACTGTATACACTAGTCTACTCCGGAGTATCGATGCCCTGTCTCGAAAACTCCCATGACTAGGGACCTTTTAAGGATGTACTTATAGACCCCAGCTCCCACGTATATGATCGCCATCATACTGCTGGCCGTCAAGCAAGAATCCTAAAGGCTCTATCAACGTGCAATAGTGACCTGTAATGTCACCTAAAGCATGTACACGATGATAAAGATAAACCAGATAGCATACTATCATCTGGAGTAAAACTGTCCTACCGGCATAAGTCTTCCCTCAATCATTGCAATCACGTGCCTGTGATCCAATAATTGACTCTGAGGGCACTATATCCAACAATATGGTTGGTTTTGCATGCGTAGGCTATAGGTTCTAACATATGAGCGCACCGCGTGCCGTATTGGATTCGGAATTTGATGTTAATAGCTTTTGCGATTGTGTATTTATTATAGGTACCTTCGCATGGACTTCCGAGGCGACGAAGCACATCGACTACGGCTGAACGAGAAGTTCCGCAGGTGAGTAGATTTATATCTATGGGGGAAGTCGGGTGGATGGCGTATAGCACCCCCGCAAGTTTTGATGGAAACCGATATATAGAATTTTGTGAAGGAAACCAGGTTAGAAGCTTATGAATAGGGTCGGAGAAACCTATACTAGGACCACACGTATGCGATTAAAGGTTTAGTGTGACATGATATGAAAGAAATGATATCTCGGATTGATACATATATAAGGATATGATAAGGGAACGTGAATCACGATATATAGATAGGTAGTGCAGGAGAATAAGTATGAGATTTAGAGTAGCATCACATGAGATTTATAATATAGGATATATATATGTAAATGACTTGATATGGGATATAAATGTGATGAAAAGAATGTACGATGTGATATGATGACTTGATTGATATATCGATATACGGATGCGAGTCGATATGAGAGGATTGATACCTTTGCCGGCCCCCTGATGTGAGATTGTTATGGATACGACCTGGGATATAGGTATATAGATATATATAATGTTGTGAATCATGAGTGATATGGCGTACGAGATGTTATGTCCGTACCCTCAGTGTCATATAGGTTGATAGGATCCCTAATGGTTTAATGCTGCCGTACGATAAGTTACCGTACGTGATGAGTTTTATTATGATTGATCCATACCCTTGACTATAGGATGCCGTACGATGGATTATACCGTACGTGATGTTGTGAGGCTGGATGCCGATTGATAGATTCACCGACTCGGTCATGTTAGATACGTATACCTTATAGCATTTAGCTGGCGATTTACTTTATGCCACGTTCATGTCATTCTCATTGCATTACATATATCTGTGCTAGTACACCTACACCATTATCGATGATGCGTATGTTACACTTACACAGATTGGCCGGCTCACACACTTCATCATCGATAATTGCTATGTCACTCACACAGTAAAATTGCTACATCATGCTGTTATATTGCTATGCTCACATTATGATGATATGCCCATGCTCACATCACTGTTCCATGTTGCATGATATACGGATATGCTTACACTCTATTATATGTCGCATACATCATGCTTTACGATTATACGCATTGAGATATGCTGTTTTCATGAGATTTCTAGATTTAAGAACTGTGGTTATTTCAAAAGAAAATATGTATTGTTTTAAAAACCCGGTTTCTCTTGACATGATATTTAGAGACGTCCACCATACTTTTTCTCGGTTCTGAGACGTGTGATATGTGAAACCCGATTCGAGGAGTTGGATGATCTATTTGCGGGTTCATGGTGGACCCGGTATGGTACCCCGGGGAAAGAATGGAAGGTTGTGTAGTAGACGATGAGCCTGGTAGAGGGACTACTACCCACCGATGATTGTTTGGATCTGGCGGTTATCCGGAGGATACCGACCGGAGTGTAACACCTTAGAATGCGATTAGTGTTAATTAAGCATTTATGCGGGTTTTTAAGGAAAAGTTTACCAAATCGGGTTCCTCGCATTTTATAACAATTAATTAATATTTTTATATTATTTGTTATGGTTTGCACACACTTGTGCATGTTAATATAAGGGTATGTTAGTGTTAACCTTATTTAGTAACCATGACACCTTAAACTAAACCTTGCCCAAATTAACCTTGCCTTAACCTTTTCCTAGATCTTTTGTGAGGAAATATCTTTTTTGGAATAAGAGAGGTGGCTTGAATAAGTCATGGAGCTTTAATGGTGCATTAATGAGGGTGGGGGGGGGAGTGAGTGTAAGGAAAGTGTTCACCCTACACTCACCTCTCATCAATTAATCTCTCTCACTCTCACTTATTGTTCTTTCCCTCAACCCCAAACTGAAACCTCTCTTCCTCTTCACAAAATCCTTGCAAAACTTCACAAAATTCCATGGAAAACACTTCAAATGTCTTGATTAGCCACTAGGTTGCCTTGGAGCTTAGAAAGCTAGGATTTTGAGCAAGAGTGGCTAGGTAATGATCTCTAAACTGTTAAATAGGTGTTTTAAAGTTGTATAGCTTGTTGGTTGCTGTTTAGAACACTTAAGATATCGTTTCGTGCAAATATCGTATTTTTAGTGTTATAATAGAGTCTCTGTGATCTGCTATGACCTGAGAATTTTACTGAAAAATCTAGCAGTGTAGTGGTGTTGTACTAGTGACCCTGAGAATACACCTGGAGTACGAACCCCATGGGCTCGGTTTTGGCCGGCGACGAGAAGGAGAAATCAGGCGACCTTCAATTTTTTGGGGAATTGGGGTTTGGTTTTTCGAGGGTAGCTGTCTGCAGTTGTTTAGAGGTGTTTGGTACTATTTGATTTTTGAGTATTGATAGTATGCAAAATCTGGGATCAGTTGTGCATAATCTAGTGTTTTTAGTATGTGTGTTACGCTATCCGACAAGGTTCGTGATCTTGTGTAGCTGTTTCACTTGGGTTAGTTTTGGGTGTGTCGCCACACACGTTAGCCGTTAGACGAACACTTATGAGTTAGATTGGAGTTGGTGCGTTGGTCAAACGTTGTGTGTGCGTGATATTGATTGATTTCTGAAATTTACACTTGTTATATTTTGTGCTAATAGGATCGCAGGCGGGGACTTCGAGCTCTGCGACGACAGGGAAGCAGGTGATTGGATCGACCTAGCTTGTGATTATCGGTGAGTAGATTTGACATCTACGGGGAAATTGCCCTTATGACGTTAAGCGTCATGGCTAGATATGATATGATATTAGCCGCATGTTTATATGCACATATAGAGATGGTGCATGAACTTCATTTGCATATAGTTACTTGTTGTGCCTGAACCTGTATCCATTATACACTGCACTATTGTTGACAGTCCATATTGCACGAACACCAATTGCATGCTACACACACACTGTCGGTAATTGCCAAGATACACACAGCACAAATATTCATATGATATACCTTGCTATTGGTTAGCGACATTGAGGCATTTATTCTTGTGCGATGGCGCATATGAAATATAGCATATCTGTACACCTACATGCTTACACATATGCCTTACTATACCTACATGCTCACACATATACCTTGCTATAGTTATATGTTCAGCTTTATATGATATATATCGGTGGTATGGGACGCTGTTATATATCTATATTGGATTCGGATACTTGGGAACCGCATGATATATTTAATGACTTGTTGCATTTAAATAGCGGATTTTTCCCTTGATATGCTCATATTGTTGTTCTATGTTGCATATGTTATATTACATGGATTTATGCATTTGAGATATGTTTTTCATGCTATTTGGGGATTTCAAGTGTCGATGTTGGGTACTTACATTCCGAGGGATATATGGATATCAGAAAAACCGATACGTGGAACACGAGTGTCGAGGTTGGACACTTGGGTTTCGAGGATCGTATGGATATCAGAAAACCGATACGTGGATCACAAGTGTCGTTACGGGACACTTAGGATTCGAGGAACGTATGGATACGAGTATTTATGTGTCGATGCTGGGCACTAGTTTTCATGATGTTTTCGGGTGTCGATATTTGACACCCAGGTTCCATAAGACTTACAAGTTACGGGGGCCGATTCTGAGGGTCCGATCTGGGGGCCAGTCCTGGGGACGGAGTCTGAGGATATTGGGATTTGAGGGTGTCGTTGGTAGACACCGGGTTTTTCCATACTTATGATTTGTGCATGAGATTATTTAATTATCCAGCACTCAGTATTTAGTTGATATGCATTTGATTCATGTAGATATAGTACCCTGGTGTTGTACCTTGATCATGATAGTTGGTTGTTCATAATGCCATACTCATGCTACCAGAGTACATGTGATTGTTTATCACTGTTAGTACATACTTACGATTACCGTATGATGTTATTTACTATTCATGAGTTGGAAACTCACCCCCCGTTGTGCCGCAGGGTTTTCAGGTTTGATCATCAGTGTGGTCGCGGCATGGCGCCTTATTATCTCTACTTTTGCGGATACCGCTACGGTTGGATGTGAGGCCGTTTGCTTTAGGTGGGTTGCGGTTATCCGATGATGTATATTGTATATTTCTTATATCTAGTACTCTCCATCTACCACCTTCATGTATTGACGAGTTGTGAGGATCGATGTTGTATATTCTTATGACTCTGGTTGTCGTGCTCGTGTGAGCCGGCCATTTATATGTGGATTATTTCATTTCTTCGCTATGGCGTCGTATATCTGTTGTGGTGGTTGTTTCCACCGTTGGGCGAGATTTGCTCCCGTTTGGGGATGCTTTACTTTTATCTTATATTTGTACCCGATTCGGGGCTAGTTTTCATAAAGGAGGTGTTGCCGAAATTTTTATGAAAAACAAACTTAAGTTTAAATTTTTGCATCGAGTTTTTTAAAGTGTTCTATCTTTTCCTTCTTGTAATGGTTTAGATTGCTGGGTTTTTCGGCTTACTAAAATTGCGTTACGCCTGTTGACATTACGTAGTTTAAGTGCCGGTCATGTGCCAAATTTTAGGTCGTGACAAAGTTGGTATTAGAGCGCTAGGTTTTACCTTTCGGAGTGTAGCATGACCTTGGTATGATGGAGTAGGTAGCTTAAGCAGAGCGACGTAGCATGTGTATGTTCCGCGGCATACTTACGACACGGTGGTCCGCCTATGTGACCTTAGGACTTAGATCTTGAAATTCCTTCCGTGATAATTTATATCCTTGTGATCCGATTTCTGTGTCTTTATCGAATCCTGTTTCCATTTCCAGCCTTTATACCACCGAAGACTACGAGGGCACAGAGAGCGGCCGCGAGGGTCGAGGTCAGAGTTGATCGTCTGAGACGAGGACTGACCAGGGCGGTACGTCCGTTGTGCAGGAGTAGATTGTTCCACCTTCGACAGACCATATGGCTATGCTAGGGGCTGGTTTGCAGGATTTGCGCTAGATGATGGGGTCGTTATTTGAGGCCATTCGATCATAAGGGTAGGCGGTTGTTCCACCCGTTATGGGGACCGTGTTGGTGCCTACTGTTCAGGCGGTTTTACCTGCAGCTACTGAGGTGATCACCATATCGTTATCGGAGTTCATTAGGCTGAGGCCTCCGGTTTTCACTGGTACCGATGCAGCCGAGGATCCACAGTCGTTTATCGACCGGATGGCCAGGATATATCGTTCTCTTAGACGCTCCGACGCGAGATTGGTGGAGTGCATGATTTTTCGTCTGGAAGGTCTGGCCCAGAAGTGGTGTGGGTCCTTAGAGAAGGGTAGAGCCGCAGGTCTTTCTCCTATGACCCGGGCTGAGTTCGTGACGGTGTTTCTTACGCGTTTTCTTCTGCTGAGCGTCAGGGATGCTCGAGCGTGCAGATTCGAGTCGTTACGCCAGACTCAGGATATGATGGTGGCCGAGTATGATGTGCTGTTCATCGAGCTGTCTGCGTATGTTCCGTATTTGGTAGCTACGGAGGAGATGCGTGTCAAGAGGTTTGTTCGAGGCCTGCTTACCTAGTTGTTCCTCGCTATTAGCGTTCAGCATTGTGACACCTATGCAGCAGCGGTGGACGCAGCCCTGTTGGTTGAGGAGCATCTTTATGAGACGTCGGTTGCTCTGGAACCGAAGAGGGTTCGTACTGGTGATTCAGCAGGGAGGTAGGCGTTTAGACGTCATGACAGTTGCCGTTCAGATACTGGGGGTAGTGGAGGTTCGGGACAAGGTCAGCTTTTTAGCTCTTATCCTCAGGAGAGTCAGCAGTTTTCATCTGGATGTTACCGTGCGGGAGTTTGGGTCATCGGGTTCGAGATTGTACTGTGCCACGTGAGCGCGAGGCAGCTGTGCCGCAGGTTACCTTACCACCTTCTCCACCACAGTGGGCATTTCCCCTTATGCCTGTTGTTGCTCCGCGTCAGAATCATATGCAGAGAGGTCGGGGTCGCGGTGGTTTTGTACCGAGAGGGCAGGGTGGTAGAGGCGGAGGTCAGCCAGTCGTCGGTAGAGGGCAGGCTCGGGTGTTTGCATTGACTTATCAGGATGCTCAGGCATCCAATGCAGTGGTTTCAGGTACTCTTTATGTATGTTCTTTTGAGGCTCATATTTTGTTTGATCCGGGATCTACGCATTCGTATGTTTCTACGCACTTCGTGCTGAGGTTGGGCCGAGAGTCATGTTTGTTAGATCATCCGCTTGTTGTGATTACTCCTGTTGGCGATTTTTTTGTCACGCGATATGTGTTTCGGTCGTGTGCCATTCAGATTGGAGGTAGAGATTCGTCCGTCGATTTGATCCTTCTAGATATGTTGGACTTCGATGTTCTCCTTGGCATGGACTGGTTGGTATCTTGTTATGCGTCGGTGGACTGCCGTGAGAAGACTGTCAGTTTCAGTTTTCTGGACGAGTCTGTTCGGGTTGTGCATGGAGGACCAAGGTGCCGCCCCTCACAATTTGGTTTCTGCCCTTTGCGCTAGACGGCTTTTGAGGAGGGGATGTCGGGGATTCTTGGCTTTCATTTATGATACTGGAGCCACAGTAGAGTCGTTGGACCGGGTTCCTATTGTGCGAGAGTTTCCCGATGTTTTTCCCAATGAGTTACTTGGTTTGCCGCCAGAGCGCGATATTGAGTTTTGCATTGATCTGATTCCTGGCACGAGGCCTATTTCTATACCGCCTTACCGGATGGCTCCGGCGGAGCATAGAGAGCTTAAAGATCAATTGCAAGAGTTTCTTGAGAAGGGACTTGTGCGTCCGAGTGTTTCGCCGTGGGGAGCTCCTGTTCTGTTCGTCAAGAAGAAGGATGACAGTTTGAGGTTGTGTATTGATTATCGTCAATTGAACCGAGTTACAGTGCGGAACAGGTATCCTTTACCTCGCATTGACGATTTGTTTGATCAGCTCCACGATGCGAAACGTTTTTCCATGATTGATTTGCGTTCGGGTTATCATCAGTTGCGGGTTCGGAATGATGACATTCCGAAGACTGCTTTTCATACACGCTATGGGCATTATGAGTTTCTGGTGATGTCGTTCAGACTCACCAATGGCCCAGCAGCGTTCATGGATCTAATGAACCGGATTTTTAGGCCGTTCCTCGACCATTTTATTATTTTGTTTATTGATGACATTCTGGTCTACTCTAGGAGTCGGGAGGAGCATGAGCAGCACTTGAGGATTACTTTGGAGACATTGAGAGAGAACCAGCTGTATGCTAAATTCTCAAAGTGTGTATTTTTTCTTGATAGAGTTGACTTCCTGGGTCATGTGGTGAAGGGAGACGACATTCTTGTGAACCCGAGGAAGATCGAGGCTGTACAGCTTTGGCCCAGACCTGTATTCATGACAGAGGTCCGCAGCTTTTTGGGCTTAGCTGGTTATTACCGCCGTTTCGTGCAGGATTTTTCGAGTATCGCTGCACCGCTGACCGGACTGACCCGGAAGGGGGTTCCTTTTCTTTGGACTGATGCGTGCGAGCAGAGTTTTCAGCAGTTGAAGACTCGGTTGACGACTGCACCCGTTCTATCTTTGCCTTCTGGATCAGGTGGCTTTGTCGTTTACTGTGATGCATCTCGAGTGGGGCTCGGTTGTGTGCTGATGCAGCATGATAGAGTGATTGCTTATGCTCCTAGGCAGCTGAAGAAGCACGAGCAGAATTATCCCACTCACGATCTTGAGATGGCTGCGGTGGTCTTTGCATTGAAGATTTGGAGACATTACTTGTATAGGGAGTCATGTCAGATTTTCATGGACCACAAGAGCTTGAAGTACATCTTCTAGCAGCGGGATCTGAATCTGAGACAGCGCCGGTGGATGGAGCTTATGAAGGATTATGATTGTGAGATCCTTTATCACCCGGGCATGGCGAATGTAGTAGCTGACGCTTTGAGTCGTAGGCCTGAGGGTAGCTTGTCCCAGTTGAGCGCAGTTCAGAGGCAGTCTTCTGCGGATTGGAAGACCTTGTGCGATGGTAGAGTACAGTTTGAGATCACTTCCACTTGGGGATAACGTGCTCATGTCCGCGCCCATCCACTTCTACTTGATCATATCCGTGAGGCGCAGCCCAGTGATGCCCGTTTGGTTGAGATTCTTAAGCTTGTTCGGCAGGGTACAGATTCAGAGTTCTTGATTGATGACCAGTGTGTGATATATTACGGGATTCGCTTGTGTGTACTGGATATTGATGGGTTGAGACGCGAGATCCTAGAGCAGGCCCATCAGTCAGCCTTTAGCATTCATCCAGGTTCCACCAAGATGTACCGTGACTTGAGAGACTTTTACTGGTGGGAAGGGATAAAGCATGATGTTTCGGACTTCGCTTCGTGGTGCCTGCCTTGTCAACAAGTCAAGGATGAGCATCAAAGACTGGCTGGAGAGTTGTAGCCTTTACCCGTTCCTGAGTGGAAATGGGAGCAGATTTCCTGGGACTTTTTCGTGGGTCTACCCAGGACCAGTTGGGGGTATGACTCCATTTGGGTGATTGTTGACCGGTTGACGAAAGCTGCTCACTTCCTTCCAGTGAAGACCATTTTCGGTTATGCTCAGTATGCTCAGTTGTATATAGATGAGATTGTGCGTTTGCATGGTGTTCCCACATGCATTGTATCCGACAGAGGCACCCAGTTTACTAGCCGACTTTGGCAGAAGATTCAGGAAGCGTTGGGTAGCCGGTTGAGTTTTAGCACCGCTTTCCATCCGTAGACCGATGGTCAGTCAGATCGGACGATACAAACTCTAGAGGATATGCTTCGGGCGTGCATGCTTGATTTTGGTGGCAGTTGGGATCGTCACTTGCCGTTGATTGAGTTCTCCTAAAACAACAGCTTTCAGGAGACTATTCAGATGGCGCTTTTCGAGGCTTTGTATGGTAGGAAGTGTCGATCACCAGTCTGTTGGACCGAACTTAGTGAGAGTAGGGTTTTGGGACACCAGCTAGTTCAGGAGACTATGGAGAAGATCCGGCTGATTCAGGACAGGATAAGAGCAGCCCGGAGCAGACAGAAGTCATATACTGATCATCGTCATTGCAGACTTGATTTTGCAGTGCAGGATCATGTATTCATGTGGATTTCACCGATGAAGGGAGTTATGAGATTTAGGAGAAAGGGGAAGCTTAGTCCCCAATTTGTAGGTTCCTTCGAGATCCTTGAGCGAGTTGGTACCGTTGCTTACCGTTTGGCGCTCCCGTCCAGTTTTTCGGATGTTCACACCATGTTCCATGTGTCGATACTTCGTCGATACCTTCATGACCCTTCTCACATAATTCAGCATGAGACCGTTCAGCTTGAGCGCGATCTTTCGTTCACCGATGTTATATTGGATTGGCAGGTGAAGAAACTTCGGTAAAATGTCTTGCCATCTGTGAAGGTTCTGGTGTAGCCCGACTAGTGAGGAGATCACTTGGGAGGCCGATAGCGAGATGCGGAAGAAATTCCCTCATCTCTTTGAAGGTATGCTTGTATGGAATTTTAATTCGGGGATGAATTTTCTTTAAGGTGGGAGATTGTAACACATTAGAATGCGATTAGTGTTAATTAAGTATTTATGCGTGGTTTTAAGGAAGAGTATACCAAATCGGGTTCCTCATATTTTATAACAATTAATTAATATTTTTATATTATTTGTTATGGCTTGCACACACTTGTGCATGTTAATGTGATGGTATATTAGTGTTAACCTTGTTTAGTAACCATGACACCTTAAGCTAAATCTTGCTGTAACCTTTTCCTAGATCTTTTGTGAGGAAATATCTTGTTTGGAATGAGAGAGGTGGCTTGAATGAGCCATGGAGCTTTAATGGTGCATTAATGAGGTGAGGAGGGGGGGGGGGAGAGTGAGTGTAAGGAAAGTGTTCACCCTACACTCACCTCTCATCAATTAATCCCTCTCACTCTCTCATTCTCTCTCACTCTCACTTATTGTTTTTTCCCTCAACCCCAAACTGAAACCCCTCTTCCTCTTCACAAAATCCTTGAAAAACTTCACAAAAATCCATGGAAAACACTTCAAATGTCTTGATTAGCCACTAGGTTGCCTTGGAGCTTGGAAAGCTAGGATTTTGAGCAAGAGTGACTAGGTAATGATCTCTAAAATGTTAAATAGGTGTTTTAAAGTTGTATAGCTTGTTGGTTGCTGTTTAGAACACTTAAGGTATCGTTTTGTGCAAATATCGTATTTTTAGTGTCATAGTAGAGTCTCTGTGATCTGCTATGACATGAGAATTTTACTGAAAAATCTAGCAGTTTAGTGGTGTTATACTAGTGACCCTGAGAATACACCTGGAGCACGAACCACATGGGCTCGGTTTTGGCCGGCGACGAGAAGGAGAAATTCGGTGACCTCGGATTTTTTGGGGAATTAGGGTTTGGTTTTTCGAGGGTAGCTATCTGCAGTTGTTTAGAGGTGTTTAGTACTATTTGATTTTTGAGTATTGACATTATGCAAAATCTGGGATCACTTGTGCATAATCTAGTGTTTTGAGTACGTGTGTTACGTTATCCGACACGGTTCGTGATCTTGTGTAGCTGTTGCAATTGGGTTAGTTTTGGGTGTGTCACCACACACGTTAGCCGTTAGACGAACACTTATAAGTTGGATTGGAGTTGGTGCGTTGGTCAAACGTAGTGTGTGCATGATATTGATCGATTTCTGAGATTTGCACTTGTTATGCTTTGTGTTAATAGGATCGCAGGCGGGGACTTCGAGCGCTGCGACGAAAGGGAAGAAGGTGATTGGATCGACCTAGCTTGAGATTGCCGGTGAGTAGATTTAACATCTATGGGGTAATCGCCTGTATAGCATTAAGTGTCAGGGCTAGATATGATATGATATTAGCTGCATGTTTATAGGCACATATAGAGATGGTGCATGAACTTCATTTGCATATAGTTACTTGTTGTGCCTGAACCTGTATCCATTGTACACTGCACTATTATTGACAGTCCATGTTGCATGAGCACCAATTGTATGCTACACACACACTGTCGGCAATTGCCAAGATACGCATAGCACAAATATTCATATGATATACCTTGCTATTGGTTAGCGACATAGAGGCATTTATTCTTGTGCGATGGCGCATATGAAATATAGCATACCTGTACACCTACATGCTTACTCATATGCCTTGCTATACCTACATGCTCACACATATGCCTTGCTATAGTTATATGTTCAGCTTTATATGATATATATCGGTGGTATGGGACGCTGTTATATATGTATATTGGATTCGGATACTTGGGAACCGCATGATATATTTAATGACTTGATGCATTTAAATAGCGGATTTTTCCCTTGATATGCTCATATTGTTTTTCTATGTTGCATATGTTATATTATATGGATTTACGCTTTTGAGATATGTTTTTCATGAGATTTGGGGATTTCAAGTGTCGATGTTGGGCACTTATATTCCGAGAGATATATGGATCTAAGAAAAACCGATACATGGAACACGAATGTCGAGATTGGACACTTGGGTTTCGAGGAACGTATGTATATCAAAAAACCGATACGTAGATCATAAGTGTCGATACGGGATACTTAGGATTCGAGGAACGTATGGATATGAGTATTTATGTGTCGATCCTGGGCACTAGTTTTCATGATGTTTTCGGGTGTCGATGTTTGACACCCAGGTTCCATGAGACTTACAGATTATGAGGGCTGATTCTGAGGGGCTGATCTAAGGGCCGATCTGGGGGCCAGTCCTGAAGACGGAGTCTGTGGATATTAGGATTTGGGGGTGTCTTTGGTAGACACCGGGTTTTTCCATGCTTATGATTTATACATGAGATTATTTAATTATCCCGCACTCAGTATTTAGTTGATATGCATTTGATTCATGTAGATATAGTACCCTGGTGTTGTACCTTGATCATGATAGTTGGTTATTCATATTGCCATACTCATGCTACCAGAGTACATGTGATTGTTTATCACTGTTAGTTCATACTTATGATTACCGTATGATGTTATTTACTATTCACGAGTTGGCAACTCACCCCCCGTTGTGCCGCAGGGTTTTTCAAGTCTGATCATCAGGGTGGTCGCGTTAGGGCGCCTTATTATCTGTACTTTTGCGGATACCGCTACGGTTGGCTGTGAGGCCGTTTGTTTTAGGTGGGTTGCGGTTATCCGATGATGTACATTGTATATTTCTTGTATCTAGTACTCTCAATCTACCACCTTCATGTATTGACTTAGAGATGAGTTGTGAGGATCGATGTTGTATATTCTTATGACTCTGGTTGTCGTGCTCGTGTGAGCCGGGCTTTTATATGTGTATTATCTCATTTCTTCGCTACGGCGTTGTATATCTGTTGTGGTGGTTGTTTCCGCCGTTAGGCGAGATTTGCTCCCGTTTGGTGATGCTTTACTTTTATCTTATGTTTGTACCCGATTCGGGGCTAGTTTTTACAAAGTGGGTGCTGCCAAAATTTTTATGAAAACAAACTTAAGTTTAAAGTTTTCATCGAGGTTTTTAAAGTGTTCTATCTTTTCTTTCTTGTAATAGTTTAGATTGCTGGGTTTTTCGGCTTACTTAAATTGTGTTACGTAGTTTAAGCGCCAGTCATGTGCCAAATTTTGGGTCGTGACACAGAGTCGAGAGATGGATATGGGCCGATCCATTCTGCCGGAGCCCGAGGGCCGATCCGGACAGACGGAGCCCGAAGGCCGATCCGGACTAACGGAGCCCGATATATGAGGATTTACGTGTCGATGCTGGACACGGGTTTCATGATATTTCGAGTGTCGATATTGGACACTCAGGTATCATGATTTGATGTGTCATTGATGGACACACGTTGATTTATATCCTCATATTCTCATGCATATGCTTTTATGATTTTACATGCATGATGTTGTTGTGTCATCGATGGACACGTAGATGTTAGCGTCATGCTGATAGGCATTGATTATATTATTGGCACATATGCAGATACGGCCACCCTAGATATCATAGTATTACCTTTATGATATAGTTGACCTAGGAATCGTTGTTTATTCGATTTCTGCCTGATGATGTTTTCTACTCACGAGTTGGTAACTCACCATCGCTGTGCCACAGTTCTTGTAGGTTGACCGCATGGATCGGTAGCGGCATCGTTGGCACATAGCCTGCATTCGAGTGACTTGCTTTGGTAGGTAGTACATGTTGGATCATACTACTATTGTATTTATTATTCCTGTTGTATCTAGTTAACTCCATCAATCAGAAACTAGTATTTGTATAAGTAGTAAGACTTAGCAAGACTTGTAGTTGCTAGACTTGAGTGATGGGTTATATGTTCGCTTGGTGGGTTTGATGTCTTGCTTTACTTTATCCTTTGTGTTGATCTTCGCCGTTGGGCATCGTATACATATATTTCTATCTTGTGTGGTTATGATTCCGTCGGTTGGAGAAGAGCTAGCTCCCGCTTGGGGATGCCTTTATTATTATTATGTATATGTGGTTTTGGATCAAAATATACAAAGGAGGTGCTGCCCAAATTTTAAAAAGATGAAACATGTTTTCCAACAACTAAATCCACTTGCATTTTCATGTTCTATTACTTATACATTTAAGAAAACGTTTGATTTCATTATACCTTTATTTTCAAAACTTTAGCTCTTTTATTTTCTTAAAAAGGTTTAGATAACAACTAAATCCACTTGCATTTTCATGTTCTATTACTTATGCATTTAAGAAAACGTTTGATTTCATTATACCTTTATTTTCAAAACTTTAGCTCTTTTATTTTCTTAAAAAGGTTTAGATTTCTGGGCTTCGGCTTACTTAAGTTACGTCACGCCTTTAGACGTTGCGTGATTTAAGTGCCGATCACGAGAAAATTTTCGGGTCGTGACATCAACAAAATCAAGTATGGCATGTAAAGAAAAAATGTGGCCACAATAATTTCAACCATGAAAATATTTTCTCAATTTTACAATAAACAAATGTGTGCCATACCTCTCTACATGCCAAGCCCATGTTCATGCCACCTCACCCTTCCACCTCATTTCCCAAATTGATTTTCTAAAATGAAAATCAAATAATGAGGTGGCCATCTTCTAGAAGCTATTCCGTATAAATACGGAATTCAACCTGGTACACGTATCGAAATACATATACGCGTATTCGTACAAAAATATGAATAGCCTAGAGAGAAAATGAATAGTGAAAAACAATACTAGAATATATATATAAATTATTTAAATCAAAACCTGATTTAATAATCCGGCTTAATCCTAAGCCACTAGTATTATCAACCGTCCGATTAAAGTCTGTGCAGCCAGTACACATATTTAATCGGACACCTATATGTTCCAACATACGTCATCTACACCATATCGTCTGAACTGTGAAAACCCTCTGTGTGGGACTCTAAAGACTCGTCAATATGCTGGCAGTGGGTTTAACCACCAGCACGTCAATGGCGCTAGCTGTACGTAACGGCTACCCTGGTATTGAGCAAAAGGAAGGCCGACGAGCAAACTCATTTGTACCCCTACTGAGCCTGACTGTGACAATCTCCGTATATTCTGGTTTGTTCGTCTAAGAGTATCGCATATCGATTCTAGGGGGTGGATGAAGTCAGACCCCTAATGACGCGATAATTTGTATCGGTATGAAACCCCTCATCACCTGAGAAACTACCAATCCTAGATCAGTAATTCTCGACTATCTTGGCTAAGGATTTTTGGTGATGGCCACCCGTGCGCTGCGCGACATCAACCCCCAATACCGGGAGAGACGAATTCCCGACGATTCGGCCACTGCCTCCATGTGGCTCAGGACTGTACCCAACTAAAACCTGTTTGCACGACTCCTTTGAGCCATGGTAGGGTAGTAATCAAAGCACAGTGAGAACTCATACGAGACAAATGACAATATCAGGTCGACAGACTAACCTGTACACATATCACCTGGGAACTGCTATCTGATAATAGGTATAATACCAACTAATATGTTCCCGGCGAGTCCGTCCGGTGTACTCATAACCAAATGAGCACCTGTATATTATCTTAGGTGAATAAATTGACACCAATGGCTTGTGAGACCGGCCACCGCCCCTCGTCGAGGTCTCAATCAGTATACACTAGTCTACTCTGGAGTACTGATGCCCAGTCTCAATACTCCCACGACTAGGGACATTTAAGGATGTGCTTATAGACCATCCAGCTCCCACGTATATGATTGCCATCATAATGCTGGTAGTCAAGCAAGAATCTTATGGGCTCTATCAACATGTAATAGTGATATGTAATCCCACCTAATACTGTACATGATGATAAAGACAAACCAGATAGCATACTATCATCTTGAATAAGACTGTTCTACCTGTATAGGTCCTCCCTCAATTATCACAATCACGTGCCTGCGATTCAATAATTGACTTGAGGGCACTATAGCCAACAATCTCCAACTTGCATTTAAGGCTAATTATTGCGGTGTCGCATATTTACAGCCCGTGTGATACCGAACACCCAACTTCTCTACTAATCAGTCTCGCAAAGCCCGTTTGCAAAACTATTGCGTTCGAGAAATAGACTTAGTGAGTGGATCCATTCCAGTGTTTCTATCTTTATCTCTCTATATCTCAATTTTGCGGAGAAAGACTATCCCCCGAAAAGAGCAATACCTTGTCTTTGAATTTGTTTGGATATCCGATGGGACTCAGTTCACAAATGAACTCCAAATCCAATAAACTTTTTAAACTGTATCATCCACTGACTTTAATCAGTATCCTGCACCATGCCTTCCTCAGTATCCGCTTGGACCACCTGTCCAACATACTGTCCCTCAAAAGAGGGAAAACTATAACTCAGACAGCCACTATGTCATCCTGGTCACCTTGGAAGCCTGAAATGATAACCGTCTCCTGAAGGAGGCTGCTATTACCATATTCCAAGAGCATCCACTTATGTTCATAACTACGACCCAACGTTTCTCTATGATTGGATTAATATATCTGCTTATTACAGCTAGTGCAAAAACAACATCTGGTGTGGTACTTGACATCACATGATTGACTCAATTGCCTAAGCAAGTGATATGCCAATCAAGCAAATCTCTCCCCCCTTTAGTCTAAAAGACAACCTTGAGAGAGGGTGACTCGATCATCTGCAAGTTGTAAGTGCACGGCGGCGCCTCGGCCATCAATCCGACGCCGGAATGCGGAAGCGGTGATTTACTTTAACTTTTCAAACCGGCACCACCGCGCACTATAAACCCGGATCGTGCCATTAAACTAGTCCTAGCTAACTACAAGATGGGAAGAGAGATATACCGAGCGATCCGTGTCCTCCGGTCTTCTCGCCGTCGTCCCGATCTCCCGGGGAATGTCCGGTCTCCACCTCCTCGCCGGAAGGGCACCACGTCGCCTGCTTCTATTACGGGCTCCCACCTCTATACCGTGGCAACTCGGGCACGAAGTTGGCGAGCCGACGTGCCCAAGGTTTGCTGTAGAATATGTGTAGAACTCATGTCTCATTTTGGGATAGTGGAGGTTGCCATTTGGTGGAGGAATGATATATGAACTTTTTCTAGATGAACTTGGGGATTTTCTTAACATGAAAAGAACCAAAATCCCCACAGCAAAACCTTGGACAACCCCTCCCCTTTCTTGGCCGGCTATCAAGGTGAGAATGAGAATAATGAGAGTGCCCAAATGAAATATGGATATATCCAATAATCAAGAGAGAGAAAAAGATTATCATTCACAAAAGAAATGATCATGAAACAAAATCCAATACTCCACCACAACCATCATCAACAACCATGATTGCTCACCAAGTCAAGCAATCATGAATCAAGGAAAGTCAAGGGATGGTCCTCCATCATGATCCAACAATATGCAAAGACCCCCTTCCAAATGTAAGTCCACGTTGCCCACCCCGGTACTTGCGAGGAGGCGGAAAACGGAATAAAAATCAAATTTTTATCAACTTAGGCAACATGGACTAGACAAAGAAGGATCTTTGCTAAACAAAAACAAGCTAAAGCTAACTAGAAACTAGCTAAGTGTTAGAAGGGTTATACCTAGGGCTTTATGTCCTTCTCTCCTTGCTCCTTGGAGTAGTAGAAAGTGTAGGGTTCCTAGGCACAACAATGAAGTCTCACAAGTGATCAAACATGCTCAATTGAAATTTTACATGTGCCGAGAAAACCTAATACGGATCGTTAACTAGATATATAGGCTATGCGATGCAAGTAAAAGAGTTTATCTAAAAGGAAAGGGGCTACAACCTTTGTTGATCCGGTCCTCCACGTCCTAGGCTCCGTGATGAGGTCCCTCCGCTGTCCAAATCAAATCCATGACTCTAGCATCGGCTTCATCGGAGAAAAGGGCGGACTTGGTCATCGGTTCGTTGCCGAAGATGATCTACGTCGAGGCATCACATGATCAAGCTCCAACTTCACCAAGCCTTGAAAACTTGTGAAGGAAACACCCTATACGACTTGGCAAGAGGTAGAGGATGAAGAAATAGGAAGTGGGTTCACTTTAGAATTGGATTTCTCACTCATTTTCACTAGTTGCCATTGAAGCTATCAAGCTTTCTCTCCTTTTAGAAGAAGAAGAAGAAGAAGATGATATATGATAAGTTAATCAAAAAGAAAATAAAAATGAATACTTATCATGTCTTCAACCATGGTTTAGTGTAGAGATTTAACTAAGGTTAGATGAGTGGTTAGGGTTAGAGAAGAGACAAGAATGGTGGACTTGTTCAAAACATCAAGAAGCTTCAACAAGCAAACAAAACAAGCCACCATTCTCTTTTCTTCTTTTCTAAAATAAATAAATAAATAAATAGATAAAAGAATAAGTAAATGAAATGAAACCCTAATCACTAACTAACCATGGTTTAATTCTTTACACTAAACCCATGCAAGAATGTATCATCAAACATGATACAATCATGTGCACAAAAATATATCATATATACAATGTGCATTTCAAGTGAGTAAATCCATTTAAAGTGAACCAATACTAGTTAATGCAAAGTAATATATCAAATATATAATTATACATCAAATCATTAAATCAACACTTGATTCAATGATCCGGTCATGTCGCATATAACCGGCTAGTATCCAATGTATCGGCTTATCGAGTCAATCCTTGATTCGATAACTAGGTTATATCGCATACAACCATTCGACACATTCAACGCGAGAATGAAATACGGTATCACATACACGCATTATTCTCAGTCCCGCACATATCTCATATGCGCTCCTATTTCGTTTCGCTTGAGCCAGGAAACCTCTGTGTATGACTCTAAAGACTCGTCAATACGCCGGCAGCAGATGATGATCATATCAAACACCCACAAGCCACAAGCGGTCTGCTAAACGTAACGGCCACCCGGGTATTGAGCGATCAGAAGATCGACGAGCAAGCCCGCTCACACTCCTGTGAATCCAACCAGTAACACTTACCGTACAGTCCGGTCTGTTCGTCTGATATGTCGCATATCTCGCCTAGGGGTGGTAAACGTCAGACCCCAATAGCTCGATAAGTCATGCCGACGTAAGGTCCATAACTTTCGTGAAACTACTGATAACTCTTACCAGTATATCACAGCAACCCTGGCCAGGGATTTCCTGTTTTGGCCAGTCGTGCATTGCGCAACATCAACCCCCAATACCGGGAGAGACGAATCCCCTCCTATCGCTCATTGCCTCCATGTGAATCGGAACTGTACCCAAAAACCACCTGTTTGCATGACTCAGTAGAGCCGTGGTAGGGTGGAAATCAAAGCACAGTGGGAGACACACAAGACTCTATGACAATCTCGGGTCAACAGACTAAGCCGTACCAGTGTCACCAGAGAACTGCCATCTGACGTGAGGTATAATACCATCTGGGAGTTCTCGGCGAGTCCGTTCAGTGTACCCAGTCTCCACTGAGCACCCGCATACCATCTCCGATGTCAAACACCAATGGATATGGAATCATCCATCGCCCATCACATGGGTCGAGAAGATATACGCTAGTCTACTCTGGAATATCGATGCCCCGTCTCGATATTCCCACGACTAGGAACATTGAAGGATGTACTCATGGACTATCCAGACCCCACTAGTATGATCTGCATCATAGTCCTGGAAGTCGAGTACACATCCTAAGGGCTTTATCAACATGTAATCAGAGAGACAGAGAGTATACATGTTAAGATAAAAAGCAACCAGATAGCGTACTATCATGTCGAGCAAGAAAGTCCTACCTATATATGTCCCAGCATCCACTACAATATACATCCTGTAAGTGCACGGCGGCGCCCCGGCCGTCAATCCGACGCCGGAATGCGGAAGCGGTGAAAAACTTTAATTTTGCGGACTTAGCAAACCGGCACCCCCGCGCACTAAACACCCGGATCGTAACCATTAACAAGTCTAAGCTAACTAGAAGATGGGTTAGAGATATACCGACGATCCAAGTCCTCCGGTCTTCTCGTCATGGTCCCGATCTCCTGCGGAAAGTCCTGTCTCCTCCTCGTCGCCGGAAGTGCACCACATCGCCTACTTTGTTTATGGGCTCCCACCTCAATGCCGAGGCAACTCGGGCACGAAGCCGGCTACTCGACGTGCCCAAGATTCGCTGTAGAATATGTAGTAGAACTTGTGTCTCAATTTTGGGGTAGTGGAGGTGCCATTTTTGGTGGAGGAAAGAAAGGATTTTTGGAGATCCACTAGAGAGCTCTTTTCTTAGCACAATATGAACCAAAAATGCCACACAAAATGAATCAATCAACCCCACCCTAAAGTGGCCGGCCCATGTAGGAAAAAGGAGAGAGGAAAAAGTCAAGGGGGGGTGACCATATCAATCATGCAAGAAAAAGAGAGAGGAATGGTTAACATAATCAACCATGATCACAAAGCAATGCCAACACTCCACACAACCATCATCAACAACCATGATGCTAACAAAGTCAAGCAATCATGAGTTTATGAAGTCAAATGATGGGACAAGAATCATGTCATGATAATAAGCAAAGAACCCCCTCCACAAACACTCATTTGCAACAATGCAAATAAGCCCTCCTCCACCAAACTTCGGCCAATGAACGGAACAAAGGAAATTGGCCGAAACGGAAAGCAAACTGGCAACTCCATAAAACTGGTCCCGTAATGAATTACAGGAAAAACCCCGATACTGTGCATACACACCCGCATCTGTATTTCGACCGAAATACAAATGCAAAGAGACATAATCTACACTGTACTATACTAGGATCCGGTTTATACCAAAGCCGGCTAGTAATATCTGTTCGATCCTGATCCGTGCAATACCGCACGTATCTGATCGAACCCTGCCATATAACCATACGGTCTATAGTACAAACTGTCCGATCCTGATCCGTGCAATACCGCACGTATCTGATCGGACCTTGCCATATCTCCATACGGCCTCTACAACCTTTCGCCCGAAAGCTGAGTAACTGAATGTGGGGGACTCTAAAGACTCGTCAACACCTCGGTTGTGGATTTAACCACTAGCACGTCAGAGGTATAAGCCAATACGTAACGGGCTACCAGGTATTGACTAAAAGGGATGTCTGTGAGTGAACTCAGCCTGACAACCCTACTGAGCCTGTCAGTGACAATATCCGTGCAGTCCGGTCCGTTCGTCTATGAGTATCGCATGGCGGGCCTAGGGGGTTGGTAAAAGTCAGACCCCCAAAAGCGGTACAAGTCGTGTCGGAGTGTAGCCCAGAAAACCCTGAGATACTACTGGAATACCTACCAGTAAATCTCCTTGCCTTGGCCAAGGACTTTGTGTAATGGCTCTCCTAGACACAGCACGACCTCACCCCCAATACCGGGAGAGACGAACCCCTGAAGATAAGCTCACTGCCTCCATGTGGCTCGGGACTGTACCCAACTAAAACCTGTTTGCACGACTCCTTTGAGCCGTGGTAGGGTAGTGATCAAAGTACAGTGGGAACTCACACGAGACAAATGACGATCCCCAGGTCGATGAACTAACCTGCACACATGTCACCAGGGAACTGCCATCTGACGTCTGGTATATGACCAACTAGCATGTTCCCGGCGAGTCCTGCCCGGTGTACTCATAACCCAATGAGCACCTGTATACATCTTAGGTGATCCAACTGACACCAGTGGCTTGTGAGACCGGCCACCGCCCCTCGTCGGGGTCTCGACTGTATACACTAGTCTACTAATGGAGTATCGATGCCCAGTCTCGAAACTCCCACGACTAGGGACCTTTTAAGGATAAGCTTATAGACCCCCAGCTCCCACTTATATGATCGCCCTCATACTGCTGGTGGTCAAGCAAGAATCCTAGGGGCTCTATCAACGTGTAATAGCGACGTGTCAGGCCACCTAAAACAGTACACGATGATAAAGGTAAACCAGATAGCATACTATCATCTCGAGTAAGACTGTCCTACCGGGATATGTCCTCCATCAATCATTGCAATCACGTACCTGTGACCTAATAATTGACTCTGAGGGCACTATCTCCAACACATCCAATGTACAGTAATGGCCTCTAGGGCAAACATACAACAAACAGAAAGGGATCACCTTTGTCATCTTCTCACGTCGAAGAAGGATCCACCCGAAAGCCTCGACCTTTGGCTTCAACTCCAAGCTAGAAGTAACTAGGGTGCAAGAAGTGCTAATTCTAGAACCCTAGATGAGAGTAGAGATTATCAAGAAGAGGTTTTTCTCAAGCTCAAGTGTTTCTCAACACATGAGAGGGGAGAGCTTGAGGGAGAGGGGGAACAAGAGAGAGAAAGGAAATAATAGAATAAGAGAAAATATGAAGCATTCTCTCATATATGTGTGAATTATTGTAATTAGATAATTAGCTAGATAATTGTCATGGTTAATCAAGACATGACCATTATCATTTCATTTTTAATGCAAATTGCAAGGATCAAAGAGTATCTTCCAAATAAAATGATGATGGTCAAAGTGTCAACCAAGGTCAACAAGTCAAGGAGGTCAAATGGTCAACAACCATAACCATGCACAATTATTTAAACTAATATCAATTAACCATAATACACACATAAGCATTAGGGTTAATAAAATGATAATAGTCATTAACCCTAATCAAAGTCCTCTCTTTCTGTCTCAAGCAACTGTGCATACGCACCCGTATTCGTGATCCGAGGAACACGAATACAAAGAGAAAAAACCAATCCCAAATCATATACTAGGATCCGGCTTAAACCAAAGCCCGCTAGTATAACCTGTCCGGACAGCAAACGTGCACAAGTGCGCGGATGTGAACGAACCCTGTCGCAAAAACCATGCGACCTCTACTCATTTTGCCTAAAGGCGAATAGCTCTCTGTGTGGGACTCTAAAGACTCGACACTACGCTGACAGTGGGTTTAACCACAGACCGCAAGCGGCACTAGCTGTACGTAACGGTCCCCAGGTAGATGTCGATAAGAAGACTGACGAGGTGAACCCCATCTGAACTCCTACTGAGCCTGTATGTGATAGTCTCCGTACAGTCCGGTCTGTTCGTCTGATACATCTCATGGAGGGCCTAGGGGGATAGTGAACGTCAGTCCCCTAATAGCGGTACAAGTCGTGTCGGAGTGTAGCCCAGAACACCCTGAGATAACACTGGAAACCTACCAGTATATATCGCTTGCCCTGGCCAGGGACTACTCGTGTAATGGATCTCCTGGACACAGTGCGATATCAACCCCCAATACCGGGAGAGACGAATCATGTCTAACCATCACTGCCTCCAAGTGCTTCGGGACTGCACCCAAAAACTACCTGTTTGCACGACTCCTTTGAGCCGTGGTAGGGTAGAAATCAAAGTGCAGTGGGAACACACTCGAGGCGAAATGACAGTGTCAAGTCAGCGGACTAAGCTGTACTCATGTCACCTGGGATCTGATAACTGACGATAGGTATAATACCAACCAACAGTTCCCGACGAGTCCTGTCCAGTGTACTCGTAACCTAACGAGCACCCGCATACTATCTCAAGTACGACGTACTGACGGCTGTGGGACAGATCGTCTCCCACACTGGGATGAGAAGCGCATACGCTAGTCTACTCCGGAGTATCGATGCCCTGTCTCGATAGTCCAACAACTAGGGACCTGTATAAGTATGTGCTTATAGATCACCCAGCTCCAACGAGTGTGAGCGCCATCACAACGCTGGTAATCAAGCAAAGATCTTAAGGGTTCTACTAATATGTATATCAGCGATATGCTAAAAGAAACACATGCACATATTAAAGCAGAGACAAACCAAGTAGCATACTACCATTTCGAGCAAGATTGTATATACAACTGTGAATATCCCAAGCTTCCATTAAGTAATATACAAACTAGTATGATACAGTAATGGCCTCTAGGGCATATACACTAACAATCTCCCACTTGCACTAAGGCCATGTACTGGCGTATCGAAGACCTATCATCTCGATCAGCCGCTCGAACTGAGTCTGGGGCAAGGCCTTGGTGAATGGATCTGCTGTGTTATCTTGTGAAGCAACCCTCCGAACCTCGATCTCCTGGTGATCCACGATCTCCCTGATCAGGTGATACCACCTCAAGATGTGTCTGGATTTCTGATGGGACCTGGTTTCCTTCGCTAAAGCTATAGCCCCGTTGTTGTCGCAATACAGAGGTATTGGGTCAACAATGGACAGAACCACCTGAAGTTCTTTCAAGAACTTCCTCATCCAGACAGCTTCTTTTGCGGCATCAGATGCAGCGATGTGTTCCGCTTCCATAGTCGAGTCAGCAACGGTTTCCTGTTTGGAGCTCTTCCAACACACAGCCCCTCCATTGAGGGTGAAGAAAAAACCCGACATGGACTTGGAATCATCCTTGTCACTCTGGAAGCTGGAGTCAGCAAAGGCCTCAATCTGGAGGTCCTTTCCGCCATACACCAAGAACATCTCCTTGGTCCTTCTCAGGTACTTGAGAATGTTCTTTACTGCTATCCAATGTTTCTTCCCAGGGTTTGACTGATACCTGCTTACCACACTCAGTGCATAAGCCACATCCGGTCTGGTACACAACATCGCATACATTATAGAGCTTACCGCAGAAGCGTAGGGTATAATAGACATGCGATCCCTCTCCAAATCAGTCTTGGGAGACATCTCTTTGGAGAGGGTGATCCCGTGACAAGCCGGTAGATTACCGCGCTTGGAATCTTCCATACTGAATCTCTTCAGTATGGTGTCGATGTATCTGGACTGCGAAAGTCCTAATATCCTCTTGGATTTGTCACGGTAGATCCGGATACCCAGAATGTATGAGGCATCACCCAGGTCTTTCATGGAGAACCTGTGTGACAAGAACCCCTTGACAGATTGTAGCATAGGAATGTCATTTCCTATTAAGAGAATGTCATCCACGTATAAAATGAGGAATACTACAGTTCTCGCTACAAATCTACAATAGATGCTTGGTTCATCTGGATTTTTGATAAAGCCAAATTCTTTGACCGTTTCATCAAAACAGATGTTCCAACTCCGCGATGCCTGCTTTAGTCAATAAATGGACTTAAGCAACTTGCACACCTTTCCGCTGCTCCCACTCTGAATGAAACCCTCTGGCTGGTCCATATAGACACACTCCTCTAAATGTCCATTTAGAAAAGCCGTCTTTACGTCCATCTGCCAAATCTCATAATCGTGGAAGGCAGCAATGGCACGAAGGATCCGAATGGATTTCAGCATAGCTATTGGAGAAAAGGTTTCGTCATAGTCCAAACCAGGTCGCTGACGAAAACCCTTTGCTACCAGTCTAGCTTTATAGGTCTCAACCTATCCATCTACACCAATCTTCCTTTTGAAGATCCACTTGCATCCTACGGGTTTTACCCCATCTGGAGCAATGTCCAACGTCCATACTTTTTTGGTATACATGGACTCCATTTCGGTCCGCATTGCATCCAGCCATTTTACCGAGTCGACGCTCTGAATGGCTTGCTGGAAGCTAGTAGGCTCATCACAGTCTATGATGCAATCCTCTCTATCCCCGTCAATGAGAAAACCGTAGTATCTCTCGGGCGGATGAGACTGCCTACTACTCCTGCGGAGTGGCGTGGGAATGTCCTGATCTTTCGAACCCTCTGGTTCTACTAAGCTTTCAGTAATAGCTCGTGGTTCTGGAATTTCTTCCAGTTCTATTGCGCTCCCACTTAATTCTTTTTCTATGAATTGGTGTTCTAGAAAATGGGCATGGCGAGAAACAAAAACCTTTTGTTCCTCTTCGCAATAGAAGAAATATCCCTTGGAGTTCTTTGGATATCCCACAAACTTGCACTGTACTGAGCGTGCCTCGAGCTTGTCCGCATGCTGCTTTTTTACAAAAGCTGGACATCCCCATGTCTTAATGTGATTAAGATAGGGTCTCTTCCCACACCACATCTGATATGGTGTAGTAGGCACAGTCTTAGTTGGAACTCGGTTCAAAAGGTATGCAGCTGATTCTAGCGCATATCCCTAGAACGATCGCGGTAACTCAGCGTTACTCATCATGGACCGTACCATATCCAATAGGGTTCGGTTCCGTCTCTTTGATACACCGTTATGTTGCGGAGTGTATGGAGGAGTAAGCTGAGAGAGAATTCCATTCTCTTTTAAGTAACCCAGGAACTCGGCACTCAAGTATTCACCACCTCGATCAGATCTCAGTGCCTTGATACTTTTGCCTGTTTGTTTTTCTACTTCATTCTTATATTCCTGGAATTTTTCAAAAGCCTCGGATTTATGTTTCATTAAGAAGACATAACCGTACCTTGAAAAGTCATCCGTAAAAGTAATGAAGTAAGAATAACCGCTTCGTGCATGTGTAGACATTAGACCGCACACGTCGCTGTGTACGAGTCCCAAGAGCTCGCTTGCTCTTACTCCGTGTCCAGTGAACGGAGTCTTTGTCATCTTTCCTTTGAGACATGATTGACAAGTTGCATACGATTGATATTCGAACGGATCCAAATATCCTTCTGCATGTAACTTAGTCAACCTTCTCTCATTGATGTGACCCAGTCTACAATGCCATAAGAAAGTTTTATTGATTTCTGGAGACTTTCTTTTGTGTGTATTCTGGACATTGAAAATCTGTGGTTGGATTAATACGTATATCCCGTTGTTCAATGTACCTGAACCAATCAAAACTTGATTAAGGTGAATGTTCACTAAATTACTTACAAATGCAAATTCATAACCTTCTTTAGATAATAAAGATACAGAAATGATATTACAGGTTGCATTTGGTACATAATAACAACTACGCAAAACCAAAAAATGTCCATCCGACAATCCCAGGTGATAGTCCCCCACGGCCTCAGCATCCATGCTAGCACCATTTGCAACTCTGAGGGTCATGTCACCTGCCTTCAAAACTCTACGCTTTCTCAACGCCTGCAAAGAATTACAGATATGAGATCCTGATCCGGTATCCAATACCTAGGATGTAGAGTTTATTGATAGACAGTTTTCAATAACATACACACCTGAAGCTGAAGCCGCAACTCGCTTCAAATCCTGTGTTCTTGCCTTCCAAGCCTTGCAATCCTGTTTCCAGTGACCACTTTTGTGACAATAGAAGTATTCTTCCTTCCCCACCAGCTTTCCCGCTACCTTTGTTGCTTTTCCTTTGCCTTTCGTATCCATTTTACTGACACCGCCTCTTGGTTTGGCGGGGGCTTTCTTCTTCTTGCCCTTGGCTTTCGCCCTGGACCTAGAAGAGGAAGATCCTCCTACAAACAAAGTGGATGTCTCCCTACCCTTCTGTAGGGTGCCCTCAGCACTCCTCAACATGTTCAGAAGTTCGGAAAGTTCAACCTCCTTTCCTTGCATGTTGAAGTTAAGGATAAACTGGGCGTAAGTGGAAGGAAGGGACTGGAGAATCAAATCAGTATAGAGTTCATTCTCCAACGTGGTCCCAAGGTCCGCGAGCTCCTCTATGTAGCCAATCATCTTAAGCACGTGTTCCGCTACCGATGATCCGACGGCCAACCTTGCCGAAAACAACTTCTTCGACACTTCGTATCTGGCGATACGAGACTGCTATCCATACAGTTCTTTTGTATGAAGAAATATGGACTCTAGGTCCATATTCTCGTGCCTCCTCTGATGTCCGTTGTCCATCGAGGCAAGTACGAGGCATTTGGCCTTCGCGCAATCTATTTCCCATGTATTACGGATTTCCCTATCCGCGACACTGGTTTTGGGACCTGGGACAGGGGGAGCTTTGGTGGTAAGGACATACCCTAACTTGTCGTAAGTGATTGCCATCTTGACATTCTTGAGCCAATCTTTGTAGTTTGGCCCTGTCAATATGTTTTTATCTAGTAATAACTTAAGTCCGGTCATGTTGAATGGTCGCTGCAATTAGGAGAGAGAAAAGAAACACTTTAGCATGATGCTCTTGCAAGTTTAGAGTGGTTTTTAGTTTGTCTAAACAGGATGGCTCCCACTGTCTCTTGAATCCCTTCTCAAACCGTAAAGAAAGGATTAGTCAGGATCAATCTCACCATACAATACTTGCTTAACCGTTCAGCCAGGCCAGTGTCGGTACTTCGAGGGAGGTTTTCCAACGCTTTCGCGAAGTTCCTTAATTAAGTAACCTCTTTTCCCTGTAGGCGTAGCCCCGCTAACACCTTTCTAGACACCTACTAAGTTTATAGCATTGATCGTTAAGTGAGAGTTTTCCCGAGGAGTAGCATATACTCACAGTAGGATCGGGATCCAAATATCATCGTGTGATAAAACCGAAGGAATCCTACCAGAATTATCACACTCCAAATGGTTTGCAGCGCTAGCAAGTTTCAGTACTTATGAAACTCCCGATGTGGATTTTTGCCCCATGCTCTTATGACCTTGACTTTGGCCAAAATATCATAAGTCACATGTCAAGTTCTACCCGTCATTCTCCTGGTTAATTTGGACCCACCCGTACCTACCCTTGACTTTGGCCAAAATGGCAGTACGACAGTCCCAAACCAACGCATCTATCTATGCTACACATGAATACCCAATAGCTACCAATCACTATGCCTTGACTTTGGCTAAAATACATAGCTTGAATACTTTTTGACCATTCATGTGGAATGACGGAGGGCTACGAATGGTTTTGGTGAAACCGTGAACGTAGTGAACTTTATATAATCGATGGAACGAGATAGCTTTTAAAAGGAGTGGTTCAAGCTCCGCGTTTAAAAGTTTAGTTTTGAAAAGAACCGAGTGGTTTTCAAAGTGTTCCAATCGACTTTAACTTGGTTTATTTTCTTGCATTAGTTCTTTTAATGCGTCCCATCATTTAATCCTACCATTGCAGAAAACAACCAAAATATGACGTACGCTTATGCCATTCGCATTCGCCACGGGGCCCCGTCATCACCCGTTAGGTTACTTAACTAACGACAGAGCGGGGGCTGGGCTAGCGCGGCTGTAAAACATAAGCAACGCCTAAATAGTTATCATATATAAATATATAGCAATGATAGACATTACAGATCACAGATGAATACATTGGATATACTAGGAATTCGCAATCCGTTCGAGCCTGCAACGAAAAACGGATTACACGGTCGCGGTGAATAGCCAATACCCCACCCAAGACCCCTACGGGTGCGGCAAACTACCCGCCAAGTACCCGAAGCGAAGCAACCTCCCTCACCACCGTGAGTAGGCCACTCGGCACTTCGAGATACCCGGTAGTTTGTGCACCCCTCCATGGGTCTATCCTAGGAGCAAAAACAGTAAAAAGAGTTATACAATGACAGCTACAACCCCGACCCGGTTGTGCGGCCATACAAATAATATTACATCAATTTACATGTTACAATGAATGAAAGAAAAAGAAACACTCATCTCACATCCACCCCGGCTATTCACCCACGACAATCCAACACATTCATATATACATACCATCATCAAACACAGATCACAGATATGTATAACCCCGACTAATCGACATATAGAGATTAGCCGACGTTCAATACATATAAACATCACAGATATAACCCTTTAGTCAAAGTGTAGTGAAGTTCGATAAAAAAATACGGATTTATAGGCCCCCAAAAACAAATTTCTATTCTGGAAAATCTGGGCACATATAAACCATCTTAAAAATCCCAAAACCATGCCGGAAGAACACTGCACCAAACTCGACCCAGAGACGAGCCAACTCGGCCGCGGTTGCGCGGCAATAGCTTGCTATTGCCGCGGAACCGCGGCGCCTTGGTCGAGTCACTGGACCGGGTTTGGTGGCTTTCTTCACAAAACCCTGAGACGATTTTTGGAGTATGACAAATTTTATTTTGAGCAGGAAAAAATTTAACAGAAAGTTAGGGTTTTGATATTTTGGTTTTTCGATTTTTCCGATCAAACTTCCATACACTTTCACTACCTAGCTAGTTTATGTTTAGTTAGGCTCTGATACCACTGTAAGTCCACGTTTCCCACCTCGGTACTTTCGGGGAGGCGGAAAACAGAATAAAAATCAAATTTTTATCAACTTAGGCAACATGGACTAGACAAAGAAGGATCTTTGCTAAACAAAAACAAGCTAAAGCTAACTAGAAACTAGCTAAGTGTTAGAAGGGTTATACCTAGGGCTTTATGTCCTTCTCTCCTTGCTTCTTGGAGTAGTAGAAAGGGAACACCTTTGTCGTCTTCTCACGTCGAAGAAGGATCCACCCGAAAGCCTCGACCTTTGGCTTCAACTCCAAGCTAGAAGTAACTAGGGTGCAAGAAGTGCTAATTCTAGAACCCTAGATGAGAGTAGAGATTATCAAGAAGAGGTTTTTCTCAAGCTCAAGTGTTTCTCAACACATGAGAGGGGAGAGCTTGAGGGAGAGGAAGAACAAGAGAGAGAAAGGAAATAATAGAATGAGAGAAAATATGAAGCATTCTCTCATATATGTGTGAATTATTGTAATTAGATAATTAGCTAGATAATTGTCATGGTTAATCAAGACATGACCATTATCATTTCATTTTTAATGCAAATTGCAAGGATCAAAGAGCATCTTCCAAATGAAATGATGATGGTCAAAGTGTCAACCAAGGTCAACAAGTCAAGGAGGTCAAATGGTCAACAACCATAACCATGCACAATTATTTAAACTAATATCAATTAACCATAATACACACATAAGCATTAGGGTTAATAAAATGACAATAGTCATTAACCCTAATCAAAGTCCTCTCCCTCTATCTCAAGCAACTGTGCATACGCACCCGTATTCGTGATCCGAGGAACACGAATACAAAGAGAAAAAACCAATCCCAAATCATATACTAGGATCCGGCTTAAACCAAAGCCCGCTAGTATAACCTGTCCGGACAGCAAACGTGCACAAGTGCGCGGATGTGAACGAACCCTGTCGCAAAAACCATGCGACCTCTACTCATTTTGCCTAAAGGCGAATAACTCTCTGTGTGGGACTCTAAAGACTCGACACTACGCTGGCAGTGGGTTTAACCACAGACCGCAAGCGGCACTAGCTGTACGTAACGGTCCCCAGGTAGATGTCGATAAGAAGACTGACGAGGTGAACCCCATCTGAACTCCTACTGAGCCTGTATGTGACAGTCTCCGTACAGTCCGGTCTGTTCGTCTGATACATCGCATGGCGGGCCTAGGGGGCGGTGAACGTCAGTCCCCTAATAGCGGTACAAGTCGTGTCGGAGTGTAGCCCAGAACACCCTGAGATAACACTGGAAACCTACCAGTATATCTCGCTTGCCCTGGCCAGGGACTACTCGTGTAATGGCTCACCTGGACACAGCGCGATGTCAACCCCTAATACCAGGAGAGACGAATCCTGTCTAACCGTCACTGCCTCCAAGTGCTTCGGGACTACACCCAAAAACTACCTGTTTGCACGACTCCTTCGAGCCGTGGTAGGGTAGTAATCAAAGTGCAGTGGGAACACACTCGAGGCGAAGTGACAGTGTCAAGTCAGCGGACTAAGCTGTACTCATGTCACCTAGGAACTGATAACTGACGATAGGTATAATACCAACCAACAGTTCCCGACGAGTCCTGTCCTGTCCAGTGTACTCGTAACCTAACGAGCACCCGCATACTATCTCAAGTACGATGTACTGACGGCTGTGGGACAGACCGTCTCCCATACTGGGATGAGAAGCGCATACGCTAGTCTACTCCGGAGTATCGATACCCTGTCTCGATAGTCCAACGACTAGGGACCTGTATAAGGATGTGCTTATAGATCACCCAGCTCCCACGAGTGTGAGCGCCATCACAATGCTGGTAATCAAGCAAAGGTCCTAAGGGCTCTACTAATATGTATATCAGCGATATGCTAAAAGAAACACATGCACATATTAAAGCAGAGACAAACCAAGTAGCATACTACCATTTCGAGCAAGATTGTATATACAACTGTGAATATCCCAAGCTTTCATTAAGTAATATACAAACTAGTATGATACAGTAATGGCCTCTAGGGCATATACATTAACACCAAATTGCTTATTTGCACAAATACAAATAAGCCCTCCTCCACCAATCTTCGGCCAATGATAGATACAAAGAAATATGGCCAAAACGGAAAGCAAACTGGCAACTCCAAAAAACTGATCCCGTAATAAATTACAGGAAAACCCCGCTACTGTGTATACACACCCGCATTTGTATTCCGACCGAAATACAAATGAAATGAGACAAAATATACATTGTACTATACTAGGATCCGGCTTAAACTAAAGCCCGCTAGTATTAACTGTCCGATCCTGATCCGTGTAATACCGCACGTATCTGATCGAACCCTGCCATATCTCCATACGGCCTCTACAGCGTTTCGCCCGAAAACTTGAGCAACTGAATGTGGGGGACTCTAAAGACTCGTCAACTCCTTGGTTGTGGATTTAACCACTAGCACGTCAGAGGTATAAGCCAATACGTGACGGGCCACCAGCTATTGACCAAAATGGACGTAGATGTGCGAACTCATCCTGACACCCTACTGAGCCTGTCAGTGACAAAATCCGTACAGTCCGGTCCGTTCGTCTATGAGCATCGCATGGCGGGCCTAGGGGGTTGGTAAAAGTCAGACCCCCAAAAGCGGTACAAGTCGTGTCAGAGATCAGCCCAGAACACTCTGAGATACTACTGGAATACCTACCAGTAAATCTCCTGCCTTGGCCAAGGACTTTTCATGTTTTGGCTCTCCTAGACACAGCGCGACCTCACCCCCAATCCCGGGAGAGACGAACACCCGAAGATCCGCTCACTGCCTCCATGTGGCTCGGGACTGTACCCAACTAAACCTGTTTGCACGTCTCCTTTGAGCGTGGTAGGGTAGTAATCAAAGTACAGTGGGAACTCACACGAGACAAATGACGATCCTCAGGTCGATGAACTAACCTGTACACATGTCACCAGGGAACTGCTATCTGACGTCAGGTATAAGACCAACTAGCATAATCCCGGTGAGTCCTGTCCGGTGTACTCATAACCCAATGAGCACCTGTATACATCTTAGGTGAACCAACTGACACCAGTGGCTTGTGAGACCGGCCACCGCCCCTCGTCGGGGTCTCGACTGTATACACTAGTCTACTCTCGAGTATCGATGCTCTGTCTCGAAACTCCCACGACTAGGGACCTTTTAAGGATGTGCTTATAGACTACCAGCTCTCACGTATATGATCGCCCTCATACTGCCGGCAGTCAAGCAAGCATCCTAGGGGCTCTATCAACGTGTAATAGCGACCTGTCAGGTTACCTAAAGCAGCACACGATGATAGAGGTAAACCAGATAGCATACTATCATCTCGAGTAAGACTGTCCTACCGGGATAGGTCTTCCCTCAATCATTGCAATCACGTGCCTGTGATCCAATAATTGACTCTGAGGGCACTATCTCTAACAATCTCCCACTTGCACTCAAGGCTAATTATTGCGATGTCGCATACTCACAGCCCGTGTGATACCGAACACCCAACTCCTCTACTTGTCAGTCTCACAAAACTCATTTGCGAAACTATTACGTTCGAGGAATAGCCTCAGTGAGTGGATCCGCCTGGATGTTTCCTTCTATGTCTCTCTAAATCTCATGTTCGTGGAGAAAGCCATCTCCCAAAATGAGCAATACCTGTCTTAGAATGTGTCTAGATGTCTGATGGGACCTAGCTCATAAATGAACTCCAAATCCAAACTTCTTAGACTGTATCGTCAACTGAACTTAATCAGTATCCTGCGCCATGCCTCCCTCAGTATTGCCTTGGACCACCTGTCCAAAATACTGCCCCTCGTCAGAAGGAAAAATATAATTCTGACAACCTCTTTGTCGTCCAGGTCACCTTGGAAGCCTGGAATGATAACTGTCTCCCGAATGAGGCTGTCGTTATCATATCCTTAGAACATCCACTTATGCTCTAAAACTGCTTCCGACTGTTTCTCCAGGATTGGATCAATATCAACTTATTGCTTCTACTGCAAAAACAATATCTGGTGTGGTACTTGACATCTCATGATTGACTCAATTGCCCAAACAAGTGATCTGCCAATCATGCACATCTCTCCCCCCTTTAGTCTGTAAGACACCTTTAGAGAGGGTGACTCCATCACCTGCAGGTACACTACCGTGCCAGGAGTCGTCCATTCTAAATACTCTTAGAATACTGTCTAAGTACCCTTAATTGGGAAACCACCCAAATCTAGATCTAAAACCATAGATCTAGTAACTAGTATGTCTGATAAAATGTCCAAGTCCCATGTGGAGAAACCACTGTGTGACGACCAAAGTATAACCGATCGTAGTATAGGGATATCACTTCCTACTCTGTGTATGTCATCCAAATACCAGGACATCACACCCTACTACCTTCTCAACAGATCCATCCCCTATTCTGATGAAGTCAAACCTATGACTGTCACATCAGAAATAGATGATCTATCTCCGCTATTTCTGCTTTAGTCTATAAGTAGACATAAGCCACCTGTCCACCAATGCTTCTGCTGCTCCCACTAACTACGACAACCCTCTGGCAGAGTCATATACATGTACACTTCTAAAGCTGGTTTAGAACGACGCTATACTCATCCTCCCGCCGGGTCTCACAGTCTGGAACAACAGTAATGGCAAGTGTGGGTAAACAAGAACTTCCCTGTCACCATCCTTGAGGCTACCGGAGTACCTCTCGGGTGCCTGAAGTTACCCACTGTATCTGCGGAGTGGCCAATGGAATGTCAAGCCAGATTGAATCTTTAGGTTCCTATAAAATCTTCAGTAATCGTTTGTGGTTCTGGAATTACTTCCAGTTCTACCATACTCCCACTACTGTTTTCTGAAAAAATCCATTTTTATTAAAACTGTGGCGAGTCTAGAACAATATCACTATTGATCTTCCAGATGGTAGAAAGTCAACCCTCGTCATAGCCTGGGTCAACCCACAAATAGCCATTACAGAAACATGCCTTGAGTTATCCAGAGTCTGGTTTTAAGCATAGGCCGGACAACTCCCCGTACCTTAAGACCGTCAAGATACGAACTGTTCTATATCCAATATAGAAGCATAGGCACTGATTTAATTGAACCAGATTCAAATCATGCAGCTGTCTCCAGTGCATGTCAACTAAATGGAAGAAGGCCGATCAGCGTTACTCAACTTAGGAATGCTTCCAATTATGAGTAACCTGAAAGAGAAGCAAGTTCTCTTAATCACTACTATCAACTGAATACCACACACAGGTATCTACATCTTCGATCACCTTGAAGAATCCCGATACTTGCAACACCTGGTTCTCTACTTTATTCATATACCTATAACTTCTCAAAATTCGGACCCTGTGTTTCCACGAAACACCTTTCTAAAAACTAGAGAAGTCATAAGTAAACTGAATATAGTACGAGGACCAACCCCTCAGTCCTCATGGACGCTGGACAATATACAATACTCTGTACAAGTCCCTTGAGTCTAAAAACTCACTCCCTGTGTGTTGTAGATTGAAAACTGTACTTATGGTTAAGAAGAATTACACCGTTGTTTAATGCTCCTTACCTAACCATCCACTGATATAGGTAAATGTCATCGACATAATTTCAAAAAGGTACATCTCACTTTATAAAAATAGACGTACAGATATATCAATTTGAAATTGGTGCATTATAACGGATATTCAAAACCAAATAATCGCCGTCCGGCAAACAACCCAGGTGACTTTCTCAAATATCACCGATTACAACGAATCCCGATATAATGAGGATAATCACCTAATTCCCACTAACCTACTCCCACTCATCATCTGTAAAACCATACAGATGTGAGAATCATACCTGGTAAATACATACCCTGGAGTAAGGACTAATTGGGAAATCAGTTTTCCTTTAACAGTACACAGTGAAACTGAAACATTGAAATGTTTCGATGGGGTATCCCGGTATTCCTAGTAATGCCTCTTCCAGATTCACGACTGTAACCGTATAATTCTTTGCCACCTCTCCAAATCCCTTTATATGTCTTTCGTCATTACCTTCTGCACACCCCTTTAGACCAAATGGTTTTCTTCCTTCCCTACAGTTCGGCACCAGCCTATGGTTTGGAAGAAGACTATCCAATAAGCATAATGGTTGTAATATCCCAATCCTAGGAACACTCGCAATGCGAGAGAATGTGAGGATAAAAGACAGCCGAATAAACCTTATTCCTATTTCTCCTGAACCAGAATCCATCCCCGAACTGGAACAAGTTCCTTTCGAGTTCGTATATAACCATACGATGGAATATCCAAATATCTGTGGATCTTCGTAGTGATACGGAGTGTCCTGGAGAAATACAAAGGTGAAATGGGAGTGGTAATGAGATATTTGGTTTGGTCGTGAATATCAGTCGCAATTTATTTTGCCCTCTTACTAATCCCTTTCTTTGTCTTTACATAATACCTTCTGTACACCATCGTTAAGCTAATTGGTTTTCTTCATTTCCCACCGTTCGGCTCCAGCCTAAGGTTTGGAAGAAGACTATCCAATTTGCGTAATAGGTGTACTATCTCCTAAACTAAGGAGTACTCGCAACCTGAGAGAAGGTAAAAGAAAAAGACAACTGAATAGTCCTATCTGTTTTCTCCAGAACCGTAAACCATCCTCGAATAAATTCCTTCGAGTTCGTATATAACCATACGATGGTTTTGTCCAATGGAAGTGGACGTTCGTAGTAATACGGGGTGTCCTGGAGAAAAGGGTAAAAGTAGGAGTGGCAATGAGGTCTGCAACTCTGACAATCCAAAAGCCAGTGTTTAAGAAGGTTCGGTTAAGTTGGTCTCTGAGTCATAGTCTAAGGTCGGGTCAATGGTCGCTGCCAAAGAGAGAGAGAAAAGAAACGCTCAGCGTGCACTCTAACCGAGATCCGAATGGTTACCAATTTATCTAATCTGGAAACTTCCCACTGTACTGTCAAATTCTCCTCCAAACCTAAAAGAAGAATTAGTCGGGATCACCCGAGGAGTAAACCAACTCATCAGTGGGAATCGGGATCCAACTATCACCGCATGATAACGTGACGGAATCCGCTCACGCTATCATACTCTAGAAGGTATGCGCATATCTGGCAAGTTTCAGTTTCTTTTGAAACTCCCGATGTGATTTTTGCCCCATGCTCTTATGACCTTGACTTTGGCCAACATATCATAAGTCACATGTCAAGTTCTACCCGTCATTCTCCAGGTTAATTTGAGCCCACCCGTACATACCCTTGACTTTGGCCAAAATAGTAGTACGACTGCCCCAAACAATGCATCTATCTATGCTGCATATGAATACCCAATAGCTACCAATCACTGTGCCTTGACTTTGGCCAACATACACAGCTTGAAAACTATTGACCACCCATATGAAACGACGGAGGGACACGAATGGTTTCTGGCGAAAACCTTTAACGTAATGAACTTGATATCGTTGAAGGAACGGATAGCTTTTTAAAAATATAGTGACGAAAACCTTTGGTAAAGAGGTCACTCCCGGTGAAGGGATCTCGGCTCTTTCCCCGTAGAATGAGGTGCAGGATATTCCAACTGAATACCACGATGCAAAGCAAAAGTAATCGGCTATAGTGAAGTTATTGCCCTGACGCAAACTTTTGTCCAAGGGGTCACTCTCGGTGAAGGGATCTCGGCCCTTGCCTCGTCGACTGAGGAGCAGGATATTCCAACTGAATACCACGATGCAAAACAAAAGAGAACGCCCTTGCAATAACAGCTTTTGAAAAATGTTCCAACAAGATCATATTAGGTTTGTTTTTTAACTTGCATTGATCCGAATCAACACAGTCCCATCAATTGATCACACCACAAAGAACGAAAATATACTGATGTACGTATATGCCATCCGCATTCGCCACTGGGTCCCATCATTACCCGTTAGGTTAGCTAACTAACGACAGAGCGGGGACTGGACTAGCGCGGATGCAAAACATATACAACATCTACTAGTATATATATAATATATAATTTTCGCTCAAGGCGTGATAAAATGCAACATCACAGAAATGTACTGCATCACAGAACAATACAGATATCTGGGATCCCCGAGTTTCACAGAGCCGCTGAAACCTGACGTTCCCCTGGTCGTGTGGATAGCCTGTGCAATGAAAATCCTAGACCCTTACGGGCGCGGCAAGTCACCCGCCAAAACCTGAAGCGAGGCATCCCCCTTCAGCAACGTGAATGGACCACCCAGCACTTCACGGAATCCGGTAACTTGGGCACCCCTCCTGGGTCAACCTGTACCCCCTACGAGTGCGGCGAATAGCCCGCCAATTCTAGAGTGAAGCCCCCTCCGTCTCAATGCCATGAGATGCGGGCCCGTTGCCCTCTAGAACTCGGCTATCCGTGCACCCCTCCGCGGGGAAATCCTAGTACAGAAAGTAAAATATACATACAACGGGTACATCGACCGCAACCTGGTCGTGCCCCAATAATAATACAAACAGGCAGTGACGGCTGTCCACATGTCGGACGCTCGCCCCGCAATATCAAATGTACATAATTCAACAAAAACACTGTACTAGCATTGCATCCAGGCTATCCCCCATGACCAATCCGCAACCTCACAGCACAATCACAGAACATCAACGTGAATGTCACGTTCGCAAATCCGTCTAACCGGGCTATAGCAGTTAGACAGGATTTACCGATCAAGTGACATTCACGGTCGCAGATATAATGTAAATACTGTGAACTAATGTGTTTAAAATTTTCGATCGATCAAATTTTACCAAGTGGGCCCCAAGCACTACTGTAGCACTCAAAGAAATCTGGGCCCCAAAAAATAATATTCCAAAACCCCAATTTCCCTGTAAGAAGATCACTGTGCAAAAATGGTGCACTAAAGGCACAGTACTGCGGTGGAACCGCGGCCATAAGGGAGGTTTGGCCGTGGTTCCGCGGTCATCTTACCGTATCAGTTCACCAAATTTTCACAGATGTCTTATTTTTCTCTGCACATCATTCTGCAATGACCTGAAAAATTTTTGGAGCCAAAAATATTTCGACAGAAACTGATGCTATTCGAAAATGCGGTTTTGGAATTTTGTTTGATCGGAAATGTAAACACATTAGACAAAGCTAGACTAGGTGAATGGCGAGACTCTGATACCACTGTAAGTGCACGGCGGCGCCCCGGACGTCAATCCGACGCCGGAATGCGGAAGCGGTGATTTACTTTAACTTTTCGAACCGGCACCACCGCGCACTATAAACCCGGATCGTGCCATTAAACTAGTCCTAGCTAACAAGAGAAGGGGGTAGAGAGATATACCGAGCAATCCGTGTCCTCCGGTCTTCTCGTCGTCGTCCCGATCACCCGCGGAATGTCCGGTCTCCACCTCCTCGCCGGAAGGGCACCACGTCGCCTGCTTCTATTACGGGCTCCCACCTCTATACCGAGGCAACTCGGGCACGAAGTTGGCGAGCCGACGTGCCCAAGGTTTGCTGTAGAATATGTGTAGAACTCATGTCTCATTTTGGGGTAGTGGAGGTTGCCATTTGGTGGAGGAATGATATACGAACTTTTTCTAGATGAACTTGGGGATTTTCTTAACATGAAAAGAACCAAAATCCCCACACCAAAACCTTGGACAGCCCTTCCCCTTTCTTGGCCGGCCATCAAGGTAAGAATGAGAATAATGAGAGTGGCCAAATGAAATATGGATATCTCCAATAATCAAGAGAGAGAAAAAGATTATCATTCACAAAAGAAATGATCATGAAACAAAATCCAAAACTCCACCTCAACCATCATCAACAACCATGATTGCTCACCAAGTCAAGCAATCATGAACCAATGAAAGTCAAGGGATGGTCCTCCATCATGATCCAACAATATGCAATGACCCCCTTCCAAATTGCTTATTTGCACAAATGCAAATAAGCCCTCCTCCACCAATCTTCGGCCAATGATAGATACAAAGAAATATGGCCGAAACGGAAAGCAAACTGGCAACTCCAAAAAACCGATCCCGTAATAAATTACAGGAAAACCCCGCTACTGTGTATACACACCCGCATTTGTATTCCGAACGAAATACAAATGCAATGAGACAAAATCTACACTGTACTATACTAGGATCCGGCTTAAACTAAAGCCCGCTAGTATTAACTGTCCGATCCTGATCCGTGCAATACCGCACGTATCTGATCGAACCCTGCAATATCTCCATACGGCCTCTACAGCGTTTCGCCCGAAAACTTGAGCAACTGAATGTGGGGGACTCTAAAGACTCGTCAACACCTTGGTTGTGGATTTAACCACTAGCACGTCAGAGGTATAAGCCAATACGTGACAGGCCACCAGCTATTGACCAAAAAGGACGTCGATGAGCGAACTCATCCTGACACCCTACTGAGCCTGTGAGTGACAATATCCGTACAGTCCTGTCCGTTCGTCTATGAGCATCGCATGGCGGGCCTTGGGGGTTGGTAAAAGTCAGACCCCCAAAAGCGGTACAACTCGTGTCAGAGATCAGCCCAGAACACCCTGAGATACTACTGGAATACCTACCAGTAAATCTCCTGCCTTGGCCAAGGACTTTTCATGTTCTGGCTCTCCTAGACACAGCGCGACCTCACCCCCAATACCGGGAGAGACGAACCCTCGAAGATCCGCTCACTGCCTTCATGTGGCTCGGGACTGTACCCAACTAAACCTGTTTGCACGTCTCCTTTGAGCGTGGTAGGGTAGTAATCAAAGTGCAATGGGAACTCACACGAGACAAATGACTATCCTCAGGTCGATGAACTAACCTGTACACATGTCACCAGGGAACTGCTATCTGACGTCAGGTATAAGACCAACTAGCATGTTCCCGGCGAGTCCTGTCCGGTGTACTCATAACCCAATGAGCACCTGTATACATCTTAGGTGAACCAACTGACACCAGTGGCTTGTGAGACCGGCCACCGCCCTTCGTCGGTGTTTCGACTGTATACACTAGTCTACTCTGGAGTATCGATGCCCTTTCTCGAAACTCCCATGACTAGGGACTTTTTAAGGATGTGCTTATAGACTACCAGCTCTCACGTATATGATCGCCCTCATACTGCTGGCAGTCAAGCAAGAATCCTAGGGGCTCTATCAACGTGTAATAGCGACCTGTCAGGTCACCTAAAGCAGTACACGATGATAGAGGTAAACCAGATAGCATACTATCATCTCGAGTAAGACTATCCTACCGGGATAGGTCCTCCCTCAATTATTGCAATCACGTGCCTGTGATCCAATAATTGACTCTGAGGGCACTATCTCCAACACAAGTACACCACCATGCCAGGAGTCAACCATTCTAAAACACCTTTAGAATAATATCAAAATACCCAGATTGGGACACATCCCAAATCTAGATCTAAAACCATAGATCTAGTAACTGTTGGTTATAGTGCCCTCAAGGCAATTATCGTAGTCGCAGGTCACGATTGTGATGATTGAGGGAGGACCTATACCGGTAGAACAGTCTTACTCGAGATGATAGTATGCTATCTGGTTTGTTTTTATCATCACTATTACATGTTGATAGAGCCCATAGGATTCTTGCTTGACGACCAGCATTATGATGGCGATCATATATGTAGGAGCTGGGGGTATATAAGCAAATCCTTAAATGTCCTTAGTCGTGGGAGTTTCGAGACTGGGCATCGATACTCCAGTGTAGACTAATGTATACTGATTGAGACCCCGAAGAAGGGGCGGTGACCAGGTCTCACAATCCATTGGTGTTAGTTTGTTCACCTAAGATAGTATACAGGTGCTCATTGGGTTATGAGTACACTGGACGGACTCGCCGGAAACCTGCTAGTTGGTATTATACCTATTGTCAGATAGCAGTTCCCAGGTGACATGTGTACAAATTAGTCTGTCGACCTGAGATCGTCATGTGTCACATGTGAGTTCCCACTGTGCTTTGATTACTACCGTGCCACGACTCAAACGAGTCGTGCAAACAGGTTTTATTTGGGTACAGTCCCGAGCCACATGGAGGCAGTGAGCGGATCGTCGGGGATTCGCCTCTCCTGGTATTGGGGGTTGATGCAGCGTTGTGCAAGGGTGGCCATCATCAGAAATCCTCGGCCGCGGTAGACGAGAATTACCGATCCAGGATCGATAGTTTCTCAGGTGGTTATGGGTTTCATACCGACACGAATTATCGCGTTATTAGGGGTATGACTTTATCCACCCCCTTAGAATCGATATGTAATACTCTTATACGAACAGACTGGACTGTAAGGATATTGTCACTATGAGGCTAAGTAGGGGTTTGGATGAGTTTGCTCGTCGGCCTTCCTTTCGCTTAATACGTCGGTAGCCGTTACGTACAGCTAGTGTCGCTGACGTGCTTGTGGTTAAACCCACTGCCTGCGTATTGATGAGTGTTTAGAGTCCCACACAGAGGGTTTTCACGGTTCATGCGATATGGTGTAGATGACGTATGTTGGTAGATACAGGTATCCGATTAAATATGTATACAGGCTGCACAGACTTTAATCGGACGGTTGATAATACTAGCGGTTTTGGATTAAGCCGGATTATTAAATCAAGTTTTGATTTAATAATTTATATATATATATATGTATGTATTTATATATATGTATTCTAGTATTATTATTCACTACTCATTTTCTCTCTTGGCTATTCGTATTTTGATACAAATACGCGTATATGTATTTCGATACGTGTACCGGGAAGTATTCCGTATTTATACGGAATAGCTTCTAGAAGATGGCCACCTCATTATTGATTTTCTTTTTAGAAAATCATTTTGGAAATGAGGTGGAGGGGTGAGTTGGCATGAGCATAGGCTTGAGCATGCAGAGAGGTATGACGTGCATTTGTTTATTTGTAAAATGAAGAGATATTTTGTGTGTGTGTGTGTATGATTGAGAAAAGGAGGGGCAACCACCATATTCTAGAGATGCCTTGCTCATTTTCTTTTCTTCACTTGCTTCATTACACTCTCATTTCTCACTTGGAGAAAGTTTAGCACTTTCTTTAGTTGCTCATGGCAATTGGTTTCCTCACCCCCTCTTCATCTTCTATGGTTGCTCCTTTGAGCATTTGTGATGAGAGAAAATGGATAGTAACACATTCATACACCTCAACTCTCCATTGCTAGCAATCTTGGAGCGTCGGTTGCCTCACTTAGCGAGGCTGGAGCTTGCGTCGTTTCCCTCAGGTGGATCATCATAGATGGAGGAAGACCGGTAACCAAACTTGATCCGCAACCACTAGGAGCTTGGGATGAAGGTTGAAGACTGAAGGACATGGATCGACTCGGTATAACCATTCCTAACTCTTTATATTACTTTCTAGTATAGGATTTAGGGTAGATCCGGGAATCTGGTTGTGGTAGCGCCAGTTTAGAAAATTTTTGTTCCGCATTTGGCCACGGTTTGATGGCCGGGGCGCTGCCGTAACCCAACATGGTATTAAAGCCAACCCTTACACCCTTAGCTAGCTAGTTTAGACGATGTTAAAGTATCGAAACCGAAACAACCCCGAAACAGTACATTGCATATTCCAGGTTCTGTCGATTTTTCAGTGTCTTCAAAATTTTTTAAGCAATTTTAGAAGGCTATTTATGAGAAAACTAGAACACCCTACAAAAATGAGCCCCATCCACCGGATTTGACCCGGTGAGACTTGCTTTTGGACCTGCCCCACGATTTTTTAGATGACTTGGGACTTGATTTTTGTAGGGTTCTCTGGTCTCTGGAATATTGATTCAATGGTATTGCTTGTTTTGCCCATTTTGGATATTATGTTATCTTTTGTTCAGGGGCAATTCGGGGTCTTTCGAAGTCGATATTTTAGCACTGTTTAAATGTTTATAGTACATGAATTACTATTTGCGACCGTGAATTTCATTTGAGCGGTACAAATCGTCTAATTGCTATATGTTCTTTTAGACGAGTTTGCGGACGTGACATTCACGTTGATGTTCTGTGTTGTGCTGTGTTGTGGCTGGATCTTCATGGTGGATAGCTTGGGTGTAATGTTAGTACAGTTTAGTTTGATTTGTACATTTGATATTGCGGGGTGAGCATCCGACATGTGGACTCCCGTCACTGCCCGTTTGTATATTATTTGTTTGGGGCACGACCGGGTTGAGGTCGATGTCACCCTTGTACATATTATTTTCTTTTCTGTACTAGGAGTAACCTGCGGTGAAGTGCATGAATAGCCGAGTTCTAGAGGCCAACGGGTCTGTATCTCATGGCGTTGAGACGGAGGGGATCTTACTTTAGAATTGGCGGGCTATTCGCCGCACTCGTAGGGGTTATAAGTTGACCCACGGAGGGGTACCCAAGTTACCGGATTCCATGAAGTGCAAGGTGGTCCATTCATATTGTTGATTGGGGTTGCCCCACTTCTAAGATTGGCGAGGAACTTGCCGCACTCGTAGGGGTCCAGGTTTTCATTGCACAGGCTATCCACACGACAGGGAATGTCGGGTGTCATTTGCGGCTCAAGTGAAGCCCGGGGCTCCAAGTTTATCAACCATTCTGTGTTGCTTCTGTGATGCTTCTGTGATGCTGCTTTATATCATACCTGGGATGATTGTTATATATATTTATATATATACTAGTAGATGTTGTATATGTTTTGCACCCGCGCTAGTCCAGCCCCCGCTCTGTCGTTAGTTAAGTAACCTAACGGGTGATGACGGGGCCCAGTGGCGAATGCCAATGGCATATACGTACATCATATATTTTCATTCTTTTCTGGTGTGATTAATTGATGGGACTGCATTGATTCTGATCAATGCAAGGAAAGCAAACCTATATATATGATGTTGTAGGAACCAATTTTAAAAACTAACATTACAGACGTTCTCTTTTACTTTGCACAGTGGTATTCGGTTATGAATATCCAGCACCTCATTCGACGAGGCAAAGGCCGAGATCCCTTCATCGGGAGTGACCCCTTGGGTAAAAGTTGGCGTCAACGTAATAACTTTACTATAGTCGATTATTTTGCTTTGCATCGTGGTATTCAGTTTGGAATATCCTGCACCTCATTCTATGAGGAAAGTGCCGAGATCCCTTCACCGAGAGTGACCTCTTTAGCAAAAGTTTTCTCCACTATTGTCACGACCCATAATATAGCACGTGACCGACACTTATATTACGCAACGTGTAAAGGCGTGGCGTAAATCAAGTAAGCCGAAACCCAGAAAATCTAAACCTTTTTGCGGAAAATGGTGGGGGTGCAGTTTTGAAATAAAGGTATAATGAATTATGTTTTTCTTGAAATGCAACGCTAATGAAACATGAAAATGCAAGTGGATTATACTACAATTGAAAACATGTTTCCACTTTAAAAATTTGGTCAGCACCTCCCTTGTATATTTTGATCCAAAAACATATAAAAAATGATATATAGGCATCCCCAAGCGGGAGCTTGCTCTTTGCCAACTGGTGGAATCACAACCACGCAATAACATATATACGACGCCCAACGGCGAAGAAACAACCCAGAAAGAACAAATAAAGAGGCAAGACATCAAAACTCAAGAAAGCGATCATAACCCATTGCTCTAAGTCTCGCACAAACCCAAGTCTGACTAGGTCTACCAATATACAATGTCTAGTCCTGATCTGATCTGATGTGATGGAGTTTATATAGATAAAACGGAATATAACAGTACAAGAGTTGGCACGTTCCAACATGTGTCCCACCTACCAAAGAAAACACCCTGGAAGAACCTGTGTGCCAGCGATACCGCAACTGATCCCAAGCGGTCAAACCTGCAAGAACTGTGGCACAACGGGGGTGAGTTGCCAACTCGTGAGTAGAAAACATCAGCAAGTAGAAATCGAATAAAACAACGATTTCCTAGGTCACTATATCCTCCTGAAGGTAATACTATGATATCACTATATCCTGAAGGTAATACTATGATATCTAGGGTGACCACATATGCCTATATGTCAACAATCGATCAATGCAATGACATATTTAAATAAAAATCTGACATTATATGCATGTATGCATGTGGATATCATCCACGTGTCCATCAACGACACAAACAATATCATGGAACCTGAGTGTCCCACACCGACACTCGAACATCATGAAAACATAAGCCTATATATATATATATATATATATATATATATATATATATATATGAGGATATCAACCACGGTGTCCATCAACGACACATCAAAATCATGGAACCTGAGTGTCCAACACCGACACTCAAAACATCATGAAAACCCGTGTCCAGCATTGACACGTAAATCCTCAAATCTCAGGCGCCGCATCCTCAGATCGGTCCTCATATCCATCTCATATCATAACTCCAAAAAGGTATCCTCCGGATATCCGCCGAGCTCTATACAATCACCGGTAGGTAGTGTTCCTACTGCCAGGCTCATCGTATACACCATAAAAATCATTTCTTGCCTAGGGGTACCATACCGGGTCCACTATGTACCCGCAAACGGCATCCGCCAACTCCTTGAATCGGGTCTCGAAAACAAGCTCAGAACTGAGAAAACTCATGGTGGACGTATCGAAATATCATATCAACAGAAACCGGGATTTTAAAACAATACAGCATTTCCTTTGAAATATACCACGGTTCTCAAATCCAGAGATATCATAAAAACAGCATCTCAATGCATATAACCATAAAGTATAATGTATGTAACATAGAGTAATAATATGAGCATATCGTGTTGTCACGACCCGAAAAGTACAGAACATGACCGGCACTTAAATTACAAAACGTCTCGAGGCGTACGTAATCTAAGTAAGCCAAAACCCAGAAATCCAAACCAAGTAAAGCAGTAGAGTGAAGGAAAAACCATGTATAGAGCAAGAAGTTTAACAACATAAGCCGAAGTATGCATTTTCAGAACATCAAGTCTTTTCTGAAAATTTCGACAGAGTTTCCTTTGTAAATACTGACCCCAAACGGGTATAAAACCCGATAAAGCATATATAAAGAATAAAGGCATCCCCAAGCGGGAGCTAGCTCTTCGCCAACTGGCGGACAAAACCATTCAATGCAATATAATATACAACGCCGAAAGACGAAAATCAAACTCAGGATAAAAATCCAACATCATCAAGAAAACCAGAGGAAAACCATAATAATACAGCGCGCGACTCTAAAGTCGAAAGAATATACACTGGTCATCTATCTCTATCAAATATACAAGTCTGGTTGACGGAGTTTTACTAGATACAACTGAAATAACAAATATACAATGATGGTCCTGCTGCAAAAGAACCCACTTACTAAGGCAATCACCCGGAAGGAACGGTATGCCAGCAAAACCGCAAAGAAACCTGTACGGCAAAACCTGCAAGAAACTGTGGCACAACGGGGGTGAGTTGCCAACTCGTGAGTAGAAAACATCTATGAGTAGAAATCGCATGCATGACGCTATCCTAGGTCATATCAAGTAATATCCTCAAATAAATATCCTGGTCCATCTATGTATAAGTGTAATACTACATGCTCGTGTCAGTACCTCAGATAACAACATATCAGATATATGATGCATGAATGCATTACAAATGAAACAGAATACATCGTGAATGAGACAACTGTTTTCTTTATTTAATGAGATTTCTGTATGTATATAAATCGCGTATCATCAACGAAATCGACAGATAAAACAGTGTCCAGCATCGACACAAAACATAAATCTCAGTATCTCAATACCTCAGGCTCCGGCTATCCGGACTGGCCTGTATCATCAAATCTCAATATCTCAGTGTCTCAAGTCTAAATATCTCAATATCTCGGGCTCCGTCAGTCCGGATCGGCCCATATCATTAATTACACGACCACGAACGGTATCCTCCGGATATCCGCCACACCAGGTAAAATCACCGGTAGGCAGTCCGCCCCTACCGGGCTCATCGTCTACAACTCGAGCTTCTTACCCTGGGGTACCTTACCGGGCCCACCATGTACCCGAGGCGGTTCATCCAACTCCTCGAATTGGGTCCCAAAAATATCTCAGAACTGAGAAAGCACCATGGTGGACAATACTCAACATAACAAGGAAAACCACATTTTTTCTCTTTAAAATAACTCATCAGTTTACAAAACTTTCACACGCGGTTTCCAAATTCAGAAAATATCAAGAAGAATCCGAAGTCATCAATTCACCATGTCAATAACAATGAAGACCGGCATAAATCTCCATAATACTGCATAACCAACGAATATACGGATGCATCTGATATCATGCAATAATTAAACTAGCATATGAAAGCTATAACATGTAGCAACTATCAACTAGCAAGCTATGTCAATGAATAGTATTTTCTAAAGTGTACGTGACATGACAATTACCGATGATGATGTGTGTGAGCCGGCAAGCAAGTGTACGTGGAACATACGCATCATCGGTAATGGTGCTGGTGTCCTGACAGCAGGGTTTCATAATAATAATAGATAACATATGTATAAGCATGCAATGCGATGAAACATCATGAATATACAGAAAGTGATGCAGTAACAGCAACCCTGAAAATATACCTACCCAGTATACGAGTCATATAGTTTGGTATTTAAAATACTCACGATTCTCCACTTTTGAAAATGAGTATGACTCGAGCCCAGTCAAATGGGTAAGGGAATCCACCTAAGTCTGAGTCGATCTATATATATATATATAGATATATATATATAGTAGTCGGTGATCTCGCCTCAATAGTATCATGTACGATACAATATATCATATGACATCCTCAAGTCAAGAGTGCGGACCTATCCTCATAACTATATCTCGAACGGTATATCTATCGTACGGCATCCCAAATCTAGGTACGGGTCGAATATCACATATAACACAACATCCATATGGTATCATCATCACATATCATGAACTATCACATATAACACAACATCCAAATGGTATCATCATCACATATCATAAACTATCACATATAACACAACATCTATATGGTATCATCATCACATATCATAAACTATCACATATAGCACAACATCCATATGTTATCATCATCACATATCATGAACTGGGGGTACCGATCTAAAGTCTAGTACAAACTGATACCAATATCATCGTACATATGTCTACGCGTGAATAAAATCACATCACCCAACGATCCACTATAATATCCGGCCGCATCTCGTATCTTGACACAAACACATATCACAACTCACGGCATCATGCCCGATCATATCGACTCTCCTCCAAATATCATATACTATCCTCAACATCCATCCACACACACACACACACACACACACACACATATATATAAAAGCACCAAAACAACCACATAAACCTACATATATACATATGACGTATACACCCAAAACCAAATCCTGTGTGTATATATGTATGTGTACAACCTTACTCTAAGGTTCACGACTAAGAAACTAAGTAAATCCTTCCTTTAATTCTCGCTAACACTAACCCATGATCTCCTAAAGCTTTTCTTGCTAAGTGTTCATATCTCTCAATAACACATCTAAGTAAATCTATACCACATCATACCATTTCTTACGACATTGCGGGGTGCTATACGCCATCCACCCGACTTCCTCCGTAGATATAAATCTACTCACCTTGATCTTCGCTTGCCGATGCCGATGACGCGACGCACTTGCTAGTCGTATCGAAGTCTTCGTGGGGTACCTACACATCATAACGTATCGTGCCACATTAAAACCCAAATCGAAACCAAAACGACACGCTAAAAGCCTATAGGTTAGAACCTATGGACTACGCCTTCAAAATCACCAATAACTCTCGATATCGTCGTACAAACGTCAAACCATCGGGTTAAAACCAAATTCCAAATATCCAGAATTCAAAATACGCAAAACAAAACCCCGAATCAAAAGAGAAACTCTTGAAAATGATCCCAGATTTTACCCTTAGTCAAATTAGCCAATTTTGCACATATGGAGGGTCTAGTTTACATGAGATAAAGCCACAGAACAAACACGAGACCAAATGACCCTACCCTGGCCACAATTTGCGGCCAGATTGATTAAATCTGTGGCCTAGCTAGGGAATTAGGGTCCTGGGTTTGGGGTATAGGTTCTAGGTTGCCTGCTTGTGTCTCAGTGTTTGCTAAATTTTTTTCAGAGGCTCCGGGTGTTAGAAGATTTCATTATACTCTCACAGAATCCACAATTTTTCCGATATCGGGTTTCTAATTTCATATTCCGGGGTTAATTCTCAGGTTTTAGTCCAATATGATATCACTAACAGGGGTTTAGGGTCACTACTAACCTCAATTACACTTCACCATCCAAAATTTCTCAAAACCCTCATCTAGAAATTTCTAGGTTCATAAAACCACTCGATATCGATATTAAACATATATGGATGACTAAGGAATTTAAATACTATTCTAAGGGTGCTGAAATTACCTTAATTGGCAACTCAAGAATTTTCTTGAGTTGCTCATTGTCCTCAAAATTTGATTTTTCTTGGTCCAATGCCCTTCCTTTGAGCTTGTGCATGCTTTTTTGCGAAATAGAGATGGGGTTTTGGGTTAGTTTTAGGGTTGTTTTGAGGGTTGAAGAGATGGGGGAGGAAGAGGGCAGCAGCCATTGAGGATGAGGGAGAGGAAAAATGAAGAAATGATGAAGGAGGAAACTATGGGAGCTTGGTCAAGTTGACCCCTCACCCTCTCTCTCATGCCCATCCCTCATTACTTTATTCCTTTTCTTTTCTTTTCTTTTCTTTTCTTTTCTTTCCCATTCAAAACAAATCCAAGAAAATTAAAAAGAAAAGCCATGGTAGAAAAGATGAAAAGGTGTAGAATATGACACGATGCGGGCCATGTGCACAATTTCGGCTTAAAACACGATTAGCGATATTTAATCGCGATTAGCACTAAAATAGTGTATAATAAATCGTAAAAACTCATAATTTGCATGAATCACATAAAGCACCCTCATTTCAGTAATTTCCTTAATTTTCCAAATTTTTCCCAATTTATCGGTATTTATTTATACCGCCTTATTAAAATATTCAATATAATATTATTTAATTATAAAAATTCCCAAAAATAATATTTTATTTTTCTGAAATGTTACAATCTTCCCCCCTTAAAGAAATTCGGTCCCCGAATTTAAATTTAAACCCCTCGAATACTAAAACATTTCAGTAAAAAGTCCAAGTCGTCGGGGCTCCGAAATCATCAATACATAAGACGCATCGTAGCGCAATCCATGCGCATGAACAATGAGTAGATAACTCAAAATCAAAACTCCGTCAAGCATCCCGCAACCATCGGAGTCATGGCGAAGACATCAATGTCAAAGCCCAAAACGAAACCAATCATGATATACATAAAAACCATACATGTAAACATTAAAACGATACATGTAAACATCAGAAGGAAATGCATGCCAAACCTTTTTAAGTTGTTGTGCGATGCACGTAACGCGACACGGTGGCGGACGTTTATTGTAATATTTGTATATCATTTGTTTATTATGCACGTCCCGCTGTTTTGAAAACAATTTAGAAGGGTTTCCTTATTTTAAACGTTTCGTGTCATCTCAGACACGTAGGTAAATACTGAGACTATAGCTCCCTTTTTGGAAATCCCTTTGATAACTATCAATGCATGCAAAATATATCCAGGTACTGTCCTCGGACTAGTCCTGCTCAGCTACTATACCAAATAGCAAATATCATAAAATGTACTGCTCCACTAGAAATAATTCCCAAAATCTGCATAAGAATGTCGCGTGAGTCTGGTGCGTACGGAAATCAAAACCCAAAATGAAATGATCATACATGTGCATAGAAACAAAATCTAAGTGTAACGGATGTGCACGAAAACACCTATCAAGGGCAACGAGTGTGCCTGACAACAAAACAAGTGCATCTGATATTCATGAAGAATCCCGATTTAGTGCATCAGGTGTGCACCAAAATCGCATCACGCGCGCCAAATATGCGCAAGAATCCCAATCAAGTGCACAAAGTGCACGGAAGCAATATCAAATATCATAATCAAAATCGACGGTATATAATAAACCTCAATCCAATCAGGTATACCACGGTATAAAATCTCACAACCATGTGCATCAGCGTGCACAAAATCGAATCAAAATACTAAAGCGCATGGAAACTACACCGAAAGCACAAGTCAAATCTCATATATACCATAGGCATGAAATCAAAATCAACATCTCGAATGACATCAAATCGAAGTCGAGTGCAACTGTGGTGCACAAAATCTCAATCCAGTACAACTAACATGCATAAATTAAAACCCCAATGGAGTGCATCCGGTGTGCACAAAACCAAACCTCATATCATTCGCTCAACATGCGCGAAAATCCAAATCAAGTGCATCCATCCTGCACGAATGAAGGCTAAATCAAGTGCATCCAACATGCACGAATGAAATCTAAATCAAATGTATCCAACATGTACGAATAAATCTAAATCAAGTGTATCCAACATGCTCGAATAAAATCTAAATCAAGTGCATCCAACATGCAAGAATAAATTCTAATCAAGTGCATCCAACATGAACGAGTAAAATCTAATCAAGTGCATCCAATGTGCACAAAATCCAATATCAAGCGCCTAATATGCGCAAAAATCCAACCCAAGCGCGTCAGTCCATGAAAAGTATCTAGTGCAGTAACATGCATGAAAACGAACATCAAGTGCAGACGTGCACAAAACACAAATCTGGTAACACAAATGCTCAAGACATAGATCGGGTGCAACTAAGGTACGTAGTATATGTCTGGTGCAACCAATGCACAAAATACCTAGCTGGTGCAACAATTGCTCGAAATACGAATCCGGTGCATCCAGTGCATGAAATACAACTACAGTGCAACAATTGCACAAAATACCAATCCGGTGCATCAAGTGCACAAAATACAATTCCGGTACAGCAAATGCACAAAATACAATTTCCGGTGCATCAAATGCACAAAATATCTAATACGGTGCATCCAGTGCACGAAATACCAAATACAGTGCATCCAGTGCACGAAATACTAAATACAGTGCATCCAGTGCACAAAATACAAATATAGTGCATCCAGTGCACGAAATACTAAATACAGTGCATCCAGTGCACAAAATACAAATACAGTGCATCCAGCGCACAAAATACCAAATCCAGTGCATCCAATGCATAAAATACCAAATACAGTGCATCCAGTGCACGAAATACAAATACAGTGCATCCAGTACATGAAATACAATATGGTGCAACAATGCACAGCGTAAAAACCTAGTTCAACAACTGCACAAAATACAAATCGGGTGCAACAAGTGCACGGAAATGCATCAATAACCCAAATGTGTATAAAAAGCAACACCGAGTGTGCCAAGGTATATAAAATCATAAACGCGTGCAACTGCGTGCACAAAACACGTATCCACGCACTGCAAGCACATGTAAGCTATACCGAGTGCAAAAACCAAATCGAGTGCATACCACCTGCACAAAAATCAAATCAGCTGTATGCAATCCATGAAATCATAAACATGTGCAGCCAAGGCACAAAACTGAATCAAGTGCAATAAACCTGCACAAATCATAAATCAACACAACGGTATATAAAGCATATCCCAAGTGCAACAACCATGCACAAAACGTAAATACTCAGTAGGTGCAGCCATGGTGCACGAAAATAATACCAAAAAGCCCAATCAGCAAAACTCAAATCCAAGCAATATAAGCATGATACTCGGATCATAAACGCGAATCGCAACAATTGACATTGAGGTACACTTCTTACAATGTCGAAAAGTGTTGGTACGTCCAAAACTGGAAGAGCAAGAACATCCGCTGCCTTCTGCTCACGGTCTGGCGTCTTTTGTCTCTGGATCCTCATTTCTCTGTGAATTACTGATCTCGTAATCTCTCGGCTCGTCGGCCCGGTCCGGTGTACTAACGGAAACGATACACTCTAGTACACCTCTGGTCCTCTCATGGCCAATTAGCACGACCACTCATCTAGCGGCACGTCTCTGGCGTCAGTCTCTGGTCCTCTGAATATACGTCACCCATATGATCCTCAGTGCAATTCTCATTGCAGTAGTGTCCTGGGAAGAACCTGCTTAGGGTCTCTTCCGATCTCTCCTATGCCGAACTGTACGGAGGCTGGTACTCTTGCATAATCCTTTCTTTTCTTCTGGACATCTGTATTCTCAGCACAATTCCTCCTCGGAAACTGGTTGTCACGACCCGAAAGTACGGAACGTGACCGATACTTAGATTACGAAGCGTCCAGAGACACGTAACCTAAGTAAGCCGAAGCCCAGAAATCTAAACCATAAAAAGAAGAAGAAGTAAAAGAAAACATGAAGAAAACAAGTTTAAAAGCATCATCCAATTTTCTCAAAAATTTCGGCAGAGTCTCCTTTGTAAAAACTGGCCCTAAACGGGTACAAACAAGTATAAATACGTATAAACAATAAAAAGGCATCCCCAAGCGGGAGCTAGCTTTACGCCAACAGGCGGAAACAACCACACCAATGCACAATAGTATACAACGCCAAAGGGCGAGGCTCAAAACTTAAAGGGAAACAAAACCAACAGATATCATAATAATACAGGCGCGACTCTAAGGTCGAAACAAATAAATGGTTCAGTAAACTATCAAGTAATACAAGTTTGGTTGATGGAGCTTTCTAGATACAAATGAAATAATAAAAGTACAATAGCGGTCCAGATACAAGCGAACCAACCTACCGTGCAAATCACCCTGAATGAAAAGATGTGCCAGCAAGCTGCCAGGAAAACCTGTACATCGAACCTGTAATAAAATTTGGCACAACGGGGGTGAGTTGCCAACTCGTGAGTAGAAGATATCTGCGAAAAGAAATCGAATGTACAACGCTATCCGAGGTCATAATAATATACTAATATAATACAAATCAGCTAGTAATGGCAGGGTAATAAACTACGTGTAGTGCAAAAGCTCCGTGCCCGTGTCAGTGCCTCAAATAGTAATATATCATGTGAATGAGTATGCATGCACCATGAATGTAGAACAATAAATCCTGAAATCTGGATATATCTGTATAAGAAATCTTTAGCTTTTATCAGGGTAAAATTTGTATAGAAATCTGAAATATCAACGATGAAATCCATGGAAATCCGTGTCAAGCATTGACACAAAACATGTAGATCTCAATATCTCATAGTCTCAATATCTCGGGCTCCGTCAGTCCGGATCGGCCCATATCATCAAATCTCACGACAACGGTCGGTATCCTCCGGATTTCCGCCGCGCTAGACATCACCGGTAGGTAGTCCTCCCTTGCCAGGCTCATCGTCTACAACTCGATCTTCTTGCCCCGGGGTACCATACCGGGCCCACCTTGTACCCGAGACGGTTCATCCACTCCTCGAATCGGGTCTCGAAATCCAACAGAAAACATGAAATCTTATGGTGGAAGACACATACATCACGAGAAAACCGTACCTTATGTTTTAAAAAGAGAGGAGGAGAGAGAGAGAAGTTTTTATATATTCTTGCGGTTTTTCCCAAAAATCCAGAAATCTCATAGAAATCCAAAATCCCAAAATCACGAGTAAGTATATGATAAGTGTAGGCATATGCCCCATAATACTGCATGATAACATGAAAATGCGGATGCATGAAATGTCTAAGTAATAAATACCATGTCTATACTAACACCAGAGAGTAATCACAATATTATATCGATCTAGCTGTTAGCTGATTCCATCAATAAAAGATAATATGATCTAAAGTGAACATAACAAAGCAATTACCGATGATGATGTGTGTGAGCCGGCAAATAAGTGTGCGTGGAATATGCGCATCATCGGTAATGGTGCTGGTGTCCTAACAGGCAGAGTTTTATACTAATTATAGAAACATATGTATGAACATGCAACATTATGATTATGGTATGGATGTAAAGACGGATGTGTAATAACCACTCATCTGTGATATACAAGTATAACTACAACTATATGACTCGAGCCTAAACTAGTTTCTATCTAACCTCCTAAGAAACTAAACCTAGGAAACAAGTCACTAAGAAATAAGAGTCCACCTAAGGTCTAAATCCATATCTTTAATCGTCGGCGATCTAGCCTCAATAGCGTCACGTACGTAGTACGGCTTTCTCGAATCAAGAGTGCGGATCAATCATCATATCTATGCCTCGTACGGTAAAATCTATCGTATGGCATCCCAATATCGGCGTATGGGTCAAGTATCACATACGTGTCTCATCATTCGTATAATATCATCATCAACACATGTCAAGATCAAAGTGCTATACTGTAATCGCATACATCATCATATATCATTGCCAGCATAAATATACATCGTTAATTTATCCTCAGAAATATCATGTATATGTATCATATTGTGATTAAGTCACACTTAAATCATATCGTAATCAAGTCACACCTATATGATATCGTAATCAAATTACACATATATCATATCAAGATCAAGTCACACCTATATGATGTCGTAATCAAGTCACACATATATCATATCAGAATTTCAGGCACAGGTTACGGTCCGGGTTCTATTTTAGAGTCCCATATACTTCAATATCATCACCATCCTTTATTATTGTTCATGTATACAAATCCATTATCTCATTTTCTAATGATCCGCTAACATCATAACGCGACTGTATAGCCAAGAATCACGGCATCAGCCCAGTTATATTGTTTTCATCCCTGTGTATCATATCACATCCTTGTATCACATATACGTATCGTGTATATATATATATACCTACACCTAGTCCTATATATATACATACATACACGTATACACCACGTCGAGTCTCAGTGTGTGCATGTGTGTGTATCTACCTGAAACCTACGAATCTCCTCCAAGATATTCATCCTCGGGTAAGGTCTTTCTAAATCAATCTAGTCCAACCTAAGGTCACTACTAGGGTCCTACTCACCGAAATTCTAAAGTCACGTCTGGCTTCCTAATGACAATAAGTACTTATTCCTATTCTACGCTTGCGGGGGTGCTAAACGTCATCCACCCGACTTCCCCCCGTAGATATACATCTACTCACCTGGTCCTTGTCTGCCGAAAATGATGTCGCCCTCCTCTTCTTCCTCGTCCGAAGTCCACGTGAGGGGTACCTATACGCAAACACATGTAATATCATAAACTAAATCACGGACAAAACCAATACGACGCACGAAACGCGCATAGGTTAAAACCTATGTCCCGCTCATGCAAAAGAACCAAATATCGCTCGATATCGGCGTACAAACGCCGATTGATCGAGATAAACATCAATAAACAACTTGTAGTTTAAAAACTCATTACTTATAATATAAAACATGATGTAATCCATCAAAACTCTAAAATCAACCAAATCGTCCGATTTCGAAAAACCCGAAAACGCCAATTTACCGTTTTACTTCAAAACTTGACATTTAAATGAAACTAATGGTCATAAAACTCATTAAATAGAATAACTAGATTATACAACCCATTACTATTTTTTTAACGCCCCAATTGTATTAATTGGAAAATTTTTGTTTGCAAATAAACCAATTTTAAAACCTTGCAAGCAAAATGTCACAATATCACATCTAAACTGGATTTTGCATGAATTAATGCATTAAACTACAATTCATGATGATAATGATATAATGAAACCATAAATTATATTTTAAATTTCATTTATTTAAGAATTTCCAAAATCTAGTTAGAAAAACACCATTTTTCTCACAATTTCTCAATTATCAATAAAAACTAGTAACCAAATTAAGTCTTTCATTCCATTAACAAGTTAATATCCTCATTAAAACCACAATCTAGTGTTACAAATATTAATTGGAATTTTATCTCACCAATATATACAATATATAGAAATCTAGTTTGCAAAATTGTTTAAATTAAACAATTTTGGATCAACAATTTACAATATATCAACCATGCATGATTTTCCATTTATAAAAGTGTTAAACTAGTTATTATAACCCTAATTAATTAATAAAACCATAACTTGATTTTACAAACCCTAACTTGAATTTTAAAACTTGTAAATAGAATTAATTTATTAAATCTAAACATGCTTAAATGAAACATCTAATAACAATAAATCAAAAGAATAAGATTTATACCTCCACACATGAAATCCAAACATGAAAATAAGCCTCCAAAATAATGGTTTCCATCTCCAAGATCCATGCCAAATAGGTTATAGAATATTGGATAAAGATTGAATATGGATTTTGAGATTTATTTTGGAAATTTTGATGGAATTTTGTTGATTTTTTATGCAAAGTGAAGTGGGTGGGATTTTGGGGCAGCCATGGGGAGGAGGCCGGCCACACCATGGAGGAGAGGGAGAGAAAGTAAAGAGTGAGAATGATGTAGAAACTTCCCCCCAAAATATCACCTCTTTATGTCTTTTCATTAATTTCTTATTTAATATTTTTCTTCTTCAAAAATTGATCCTAGAAAAATCTAGAATCATGAAAATATTTGAGAAATAATTTTTCATAAAAACACTTGATTCTAATATGGCATGGCTCATTTTGTAAAATTAACCCATTTCAAATTTGTAATTTACACTAATTTAATGCATAAATAAGCTTATGTTAATATTTAAAATAATTAATTTAGGAAAAATATTTAATTAAACTAAAAATTTATAAATGATTAAATAAACACCATTTACTAGTAATAACATAATTAAAATAGGTATTTTTTAAATTTATAGTGAAAAATAATTACGGTTTAGTTTTACGAAAAATACGTTTTAGTTTACCGAAAATCATAAAATTCTCTTAAACGATTTTATTTATTTAATTATTTTTAAAATGTTACAATATTCCCCCCTTCAAGAAATTCGGTCCCCGAATTTAAATTAAAACTCCCCCCTCAATTACTAAAACATTCAGCTAAAACACTCAAATCGTCGGGGCTCCGAAATCATCAATACAAAACTAAAATCAACTCTGTCAAGCATAACGCAATCATCGGAGTTATGGCGAGAATAAAGTATCAAAACCCAATATGAAAACCAACATAATATACATCAAAACTACAACTTATCTATAGTGCGCATCATAGTAAAATCGTCCAAATATCTGGATAAAGAAGCATGCAAGAACCCCTTTTTAAAATCGCCGTGTGATGCACGTGTCACGGCATAAGTAGAGGACGTTTATTTTAAAAAAATAACTATAAATATATATCTTTTATTTAACATACATGTCCCGCCTGGTTACTGAATCAAATAGTAATGATTATAAAAACATACTGATCAAACTGAAATCAATCTCAATCACATCATAAAAATAACATGTGCGTCCGGTGCGCACTGAAATCGAACCCAAATACAGATGCCACGAATACACACAAAAACAAAACTGAGTGCAACAGGTGTGCACCAAAAACATCTGTCAAGTGCAACGGGCGTGCACGACTCAATATCAGGTGCATCTAATCTGCACAAAACCCTGATTTAGTGCATCTGGTGTGCACAAAATCGCATCAAGTACGCCAAGTGTGCGCAAGAATCTCAATCAGGTGCACATGGTGCACGAAATCATACACCGAATATGAAAATCGAAATCACAGTACGAAAGTGCATGAAAACTAGGTCGAAGCATATGTCAAAATCATGTATAACCATATGCATGAAATCAAATCAAAATCTCAAAATGTATAAAACCAAATCGAGTGCGTTGGATATGTACAAAACAACATCAATACAATCGATATACGAAACACGCATAGAATATAATGAATGTACACATAAGAAATACCAATCGTAGAACAAAAATCCTCAAAATACCAAAATCCAATCAACGAAAATATGAAATTCAAATCACCAAATCACAATTGTAAACACTATCGTCAATGTGCGCCTCTTTCCCCCTTTCCTTTGGTGTCGACTGCTTCGAACTTGTCTCTTCATAGGTGTGCTGACTGCGCTACCAACGACAATACTCATACCTAGAGTCTCCCACGTAGTCGATCCCTTCACTTGATATCCGGACTACATTAAACTTTTCGATCGATTCATAAAAATCCCATAATTCCCCGAGAGCTCAACACTCAAGTACAGTTTAAAAATATCCGGTACATACCCCAGCATCGATGGTCCAACCGTAGAAGGGCAAACTCAAGCCTCACTAATGGCACCGCGGAACTGCCGTAAACCCTGAGGTTCAAAGGTGTTCTCGTGGTCATTATGTCGAGTTAGGGTTTCATTCTTCTAGTGGGTCCATCGAAATACCTGCATGTTCTTCCGAATAAGTTAAACTTAGGAAAATGAGTTTTCTGATAATCGTTCGAACCTTTTAACTTCGCCTGGACAACATGTGAATACCCTTCGTCCGCACGCTAAACAATACTTCAATCCTCAAGAATAACCAATACCCTAATGGTTATCGCATTCGAGCCGCAGCTCCCTCTGCCCGTGCTCCCGTGGTAACAGAAACCACCCTCCGATATCGACGAAAATAGATCAAAGAAACGAATGAAATGCGGTGTAAACAAATGTACATCCTAAGGCTACTTAAGAAGAGTAGCGTATCGTAAGTATGCCGCGGATCATACCCACGGTACGTCACTCTACCTAAGTCGCCTACTCCATCAACTAAGGGTCACCCTAGATATATACAAGGTTAAACCTAGCGCTCTGATACCAACTTTGTCACGACCCGAAAGTACGGAACGTGACCGGCGCTAAGATTACGAAGCATCTAGAGGCGCAACGTAACATAAGTAAGCCGAAGCCCAGAAATCTAAACCATAAAAAGAAGAAGAAGTAAAAGAAAACATGAAGAAAATAAGTTTAAAAGCATCATCCAATTTTCTCAAAAATTTCGGCAGAGTCTCCTTTGTAAAAACTGGCCCTAAACGGGTACAAACAAGTATAAATACATATAAACAATAAAAGGGCATCCCCAAGCGGGAGCTAGCTCTACGCCAACAGGCAGAAACAACCATACCAATGCACAATAGTATACAACGTCAAAGGGCGAGGCTCAAAACATAAAAGGAAACAAAACCACCAGATATCATAATAATACAGGCGCGACTCTAAGGTCGAAACAAATAAATGGTTCAGTAAACTATCAAGTAATACAAGTTTGGTTGATGGAGCTTTCTAGATACAAATGAAATAATAAAAGTACAATGGCGGTCCAGATACAAGTGAACTAACCTACCGTGCAAATCACCCTGAATGAAAAGATGTGCCAGCAAGCTGCCAGGAAAACCTGTACATCGAACCTATAATAAAATTTGGCACAACGGGGGTGAGTTGCCAACTCGTGAGTAGAAGATATCTGCGAAAAGAAATCGAATGCACGACGCTATCTTAGGTCATAATAATATACTAATATAATACTAATCAGCTAGTAATGGCCGGGTAATAAACTACGTGTAGTGCAAAAGCTCCGTGCCCGTGTCAGTACCTCAAATAGTAATATGTCATGTGAATGAGTATGCATGCACCATGAATGTAGAACAATAAATCCTGAAATCTGAATATATCTGTATAAGAAATCTTTAGCTTTTATCAGGGTAAAATTTGTATAGAAATCTGAAATATCAACGATGAAATCCATGGAAATCCGTGTCAAGCATCCACACGAAACATGTAGATCTCAATATCTCATAGTCTCAATATCTCGGGCTCCGTCAGTACGGATCGGCCCATATCATCAAATCTCACGACAACGGTTGGTATCCTCCGGATATCCGCCCGCGCCAGACATTACCGGTAGGTAGTCCTCCCCTGCCAAGCTCATCGTCTACAACTCGAACTTCTTGCTCCGGGGTACCATACCGGGCCCACCATGTATCCAAGACGGTTCATCCACTCCTCGAATCGGGTCTTGAAATCCAACAGAAAACATGAAATCTCATGGTGGACGACACATACATCACGAGAAAACCGCATCTTATGTTTTAAAAAGAGAGGAGGAGAGAGAGAGAAGTTTTTATATATACTTGCTGTTTTCCCCAAAAATCCAGAAATCTCATAGAAATCCAAAATCCCAAAATCACGAGTAAGTATATAATAAGTGTAGGCATATGCCCCATAATACTGCTTGATAACAGGAAAATGTGGATGCATGAAATGTCTAAGTAATAAATACCATGTATATACTAACACCGGAGAGTAATCACAATATTATATTGATCTAGCTATTAGCTGATTCTATCAATAAAAGATAATATGATCTAAAGTGCACGTGACATAGTAATTATCGATGATGATGTGTGTGAGCCAGCAAATAAGTGTGCGTGGAATATGCGCATCATCGGTAATGGTGCTGGTGTCTTAACAGGCAGAGTTTTATACTGATTATAGAAACATATGTATGAACATGCAACATTATGATTACGGTATGGATGTAAAGACGGATGTGTATTAACCACTCATCTATGATATACAAGTATAACTACAACTATATGACTCGAGCCTAAACTAGTGTCTATCTAACCTCTTAAGGAACTAAACCTAAGAAACTAGTCAATAAGAAATAAGAGTCCACCTAAGGTCAAAATCCATATCTCTAATAGTCGGTGATCCAGTCTCAATAGCGTCACGTACGTAGTACGGCTTCATCGACTCAAGAGTGCGGATCAATCCATCATATCTATGCCTCGTACGGTAAAATCCATCGTACGGCATCGCAATATCGGGGTATGGGTCAAGTATCACCTACGTGTCTCATCATTCGTATAATATCATCATCAACACATGTCAAGATCAAGGTGCTATACTGTAATCGCATACATCATCATATATCATCGCAAGTATAAATATACATCGTTAATTTATCCTCAGAAATATCATGTATATGTATCATATTATGATTAAGTCACACTTAAATCATATCGTAATCAAGTCACACCTATATGATATCGTAATCAAGTTACACATATATCATATCGAGATCAAGTCACACCTATATGATGTCGCAATCAAGTCACACATATATCATATCAGAATTTCAGGCACAGGTTACGGTCCGGGTTCTATTTTAGAGTCCCATATAATTCAATATCATCACCATCCCTTATTATTGTTTATGTATACAAATCCATTATCTCATTTTCTAATGATCCGCTAACATCATAACGCGACTGTATAGCCAAGAATCATGGCATCAGCCCAGTTATATTGTTTTCATCCCTGTGTATCATATCACATCCTTGTATCACATATACGTATCGTGTGTATATATATATATATATACCTACACCTAGTCCTATATATATATATATACATACACGTATATACCACGTCGAGTCTCAGTGTGTGCATGTGTATGTATCTACCTGAAACCTACAAATCTCCTCCAAGATATTCATCCTCGGGTAAGGTTTTTCTAAATCAATCTAGTCCAACCTAAGGTCACTACTTGGGTCCTACTCACCAAAATTATAAAGTCACGTCTGGCTTCCTAATGACAATAAGTACTTATTCCTATTCTACGCTTGCGGGGGTGCTAAACGCCATCCACCTGACTTCCCCCCGCAGATATACATCTACTCACCTGGTCTTTGTCTGCCGAAAATGATGTCGCCCTCCTCTTCTTCCTCGTCCGAAGTCCACATGAGGGGTACCTATCCGCAAACACATATAATATCGTAAACTAAATCACGGACAAAACTAATACGACGCACGAAAGGCGCATAGGTTAAAACTTATGTCCCACTCATGCAAAAGAACCAAATATCGCTCGATATCGGCGTACAAACGCCGATTGATCGAGATAAACATCAACAAACAACTTGTAGTTTAAAAACTCGTTACTTATAATATAAAACATGATGTAATCCATCAAAACTCAAAAATCAACCAAATCGTCCGATTTCGAAAAACCCGAAAACGCCAATTTACCGTTTTACTTCAAAACTTGACATTTAAATGAAACTAATGGTCATAAAACTCATTAAATAGTATAACTAGATTATACAACCCATTACTATATTTTTAACGCCTCAATTGTATTAATTGGAAAATTCTAGTTTGCAAATAAACCAATTTTAAAACCTTGCAAGCAAAATGTCACAATATCAAATCTAAACTGGATTTTGTATGAATTAATGCATTAAACTATAATTCATGATGATAATGATATAATGAAACCATAAATTATATTTTAAATTTCATTTATTTAAGAATTTCCAAAATCTAGTTAGAAAAATATCATTTTTCTCACAATTTCTCAATTATCAATAAAAACTAGTAACCAAATTAAGTATTTCATTCCATTAACAAGTTGATATCCTCATTAAAACCACAATCTAGTGTTACAAATATTAATTGGAATTTTATCTCGCCAATATATACAATATATAGAAATCTAGTTTGCAAAATTGTTTAAATTAAACAATTTTGGATCAACAATTTACAATATATCAACCATGCATGATTTTCCATTTCTAAAAGTGTTAAACTAGTTATTATAACCTTAATTAATTAATAAAACAATAACTTGATTTTACAAACCCTAACTTGAATTTTAAAACTTGTAAATAGAATTAATTTATTAAATCTAAACATGCTTAAATGAAACATCTAATAACAGTAAATCAAAAGAATAAGATTTATACCTCCACACATGAAATCCAAACATGAAAATAAGCCTCCAAAATAATGGTTTCCATCTCCAAGATCCATGCCAAATAGGTTATAGAATATTGGATAAAGATTGAATATGGATTTTGAGATTTATTTTGGATTTTTTGATGGAATTTTGTTGATTTTTTATGCAAAGTGAAGTGGGTGGATTTTTGGGGAAGCCGTGGGGAGGAGGCCGGCCACACCTATGAGGAGAGGGAGAGAAAGAAAAGAGTGAGAATGATGTAGAAACTTCCCCCCAAAATATCACCTCTTTATGTCTTTTCATTAATTTCTTATTTAATATTTTTCTTCTTCAAAAATAGATCCTAGAAAAATCTAGAATCATGAAAATATTTGAGAAAGAATTTTGCATAAAAACACTTGATTCTAATATGGCATGGCTCATTTTGTAAAATTAACCCATTTCAAATTTGTAATTTACACTAATTTAATGCATAAATAAGCTTATGTTAATATTTAAAATAATTAATTTAGGAAAAATATTTAATTAAACTAAAAATTTATAAATGACAAAATAAACACCATTTACTAGTAATAACATAATTAAAATAGGTATTTTTTAAATTTATAGTGAAAAATAATTACGGTTTAGTTTTACGAAAAATACGTTTTACTTTACCGAAAATCATAAAATTCACTTAAACGATTTTATTTATTTAATTATTTATTTAATTATTTTTAAAACATTACACTGGTCGTATCTCAACACCTCTGTATGCATATAAGCTCTCTAATCTCGACGGGGGGTGGGGGGGTAACAACAGCTCGTCAGCATCTCTCCAGAACCTCTTGTTTCACTTTGCTCTAATGTCGACTGATTCGGACTCGTCTACTCGTGGCTGCATTGACTGTGCTCCAACGGCTATACTCGTATCTGGAGTCTCCCCAGCAATATATCCCATCACATGATATCCGAATGATTTCGAACTTTTCGATTGATTCGTCAAGGTTCCATAATCCTCCAAGAGCTCAACATCTTGGGTACAGTTCAATAGTATCGAATACATGCCACAGCACCTATGGACCAACTGTAGAAAGGCAAACCCAATCCTCACTAATGGCTCCGCTAAACTACCGTAAACCCTAAGGTTCACTGGCGTTCCATGGTCATTATGTCGAGTTAGGGTTTCATTCTTCTAGAGGGTCCATAGAATTACTTGCATTGTCTTCTGAACACTTTAAACTTGGAAAATGGGTTCCTGACATTCGATCGTCTATATCGACTCTCAAAGTATCGGCATGAAGTCGTCTCTAGCTGGAATCAATCAATCTGATGACCTCGCATCAGGGTAAGTAATGAATCACATGTCCTAGTCTTTCATCCCTAGTGACTAGCGATCTTCTATCATATCTAGAAGTATAACTCGTGAGGCATTAGCTCCAAACATCTGGGGCGATATCTCCTCATTCGCAGCAGCAACTGGCTCATTCGTCCGCACGCTGAACAGTGCCATCAATCATCACGAATAGTCAGTGCATTGACGGTCATCACATTCTGGCTGGCCTCTATCAGTGGCCCAATTCTCTGGTGCTGATCTGCACGTCTGAGTAATCTTATAAAAGCGATCCATCAAACGCTCATGGCGCGAAAACACAACTAAACGACGCATCTATGCAAATCGTATGTCCTTGGAATCACGCCCTGGTCAGTCCTCATTCGTGACGAGCTCGTGCTGACCCAACTCTATCCGTACCTCTCTCTGCCCGTGTAATCATGGCAGCAAACCATAAACCGATACTGAAGAGGATAGATCATAAGAATGAATATAATGTTGTGCAAGGAAATGTACATCCTAAGGCTTCTTAAGCGGAGTATCGTATCGTAAGTATGCCGCGGAACATAAACACGGTATGTCACTCTATTTGAGTCACCTACTCCATCGACCAAGGGCCATCCTACACTCCGAAGGTAAAACCTAACGCTCTGATACCAATTTTGTCACGACCCGAAAAGTACGGAAAATGACCGGCACTTAAATTATGAAACGTCTCGAGGCGTACGTAATCTAAGTAAGCCAAAACCCAGAAATCCAAACCAAGTAAAGCAGTAGAGTGAAGGAAAAACCATGTATAGAGCACGGAGTTTAACAACATAAGCCGAAGTATGCATTTTTAGAATATCAAGTCTTTTCTGAAAATTTCCGCAGAGTTTCCTTTGTAAATACTGAACCCAAACGGGTATAAAACCCGATAAAGCATATACAATGAATAAAGGCATCCCCAAGCGGGAGCTAGCTCTTCGCCAACCGGCGGGCAAAACCACACAATGCAATATAATATACAACGCTGAAAGGCGAGGAACAAACTCAGGATAAAAATCCAACATCATCAAGAAAACCAAAGGAAAACCATAATAATGCAGCACACGACTCTGAGGTCGAAAGAATATATATTGGTCATCTATCTCTATCAAATATACAAGTCTGGTTGATGGAGTTTTCCTAGATACAACTGAAATAACAAATAAACAATGGTGGTCCTGATGCAAAAGAACCCACCTACCAAAGCAATCACCCGGAAGGAACAGTGTGCCAGCAAAACCGCAACGAAACCTGTACGGTAAAACCTGCAAAAAAGTGTGGCACAACGGGGGTGAGTTGCCAACTCGTGAGTAGAAAACATCTACGAGTAGAAATCGCATGCATGACGCAATCCTAGGTCATATCAAGTAATATCCTCAAATAAATATCCTGGTCCATCTATGTATAAGTATAATACTACATGCTCGTGTAGTACCTCAGATAACAACATATCAGATATATGATGCATGAATGCATTACAAATGAAACAGAATACATCGTGAATGAGATAACTGTTTTCTTTATTTAATGAGATTTCTGTATGTATATAAATCGCGTATCATCAATGAAATCGACAGATAAAACAGTGTCCAGCATCGACACAAAACATAAATCTCAGTATCTCAATACCTCAGGCTCCGGCTATCCGGACTGGCCTGTATCATCAAATTTTAATATCTCAGTGTCTCAAGTCTCAATATCTCAATACCTCGGGCCCCGTTAGTCCGGATCGGCCTATATCATCAATCACACGACCAAGAACGGTATCCTCCGGATATCCTCCGCGCCAGGTAAAATCACCGGTAGGCAGTCCTCCCCTGCCGGGCTCATCGTCTACAACTCGAGCTTCTTGCCCCAGGGTACCTTACTTGGCCCACCATGTACCCGAGACGGTTCATCCAACTCCTCGAATCGGGTCTCAAAAACATCTCAGAACCGAGAAAAAACCATGGTGGACAATACTCAACATATCAAGGAAAACCGCATTTTTTCTCTTTAAAATAATTCATAAGTTTACAAAACTTTCACATGCGATTTTCAAATCCAGAAAATATCAAGAAGAATCCGAAGTCATCAAGTCACCATGTCAATAACAATGAAAACCGGCATAAATCTCTATAATACTGCATAACCAATGAATATACGAATGCATATGATATCATGCAATAATTAAACTAGCATATGAAAGTTATAACATGTGGCAACGATCAACTAGCAAGCTATGTCAATGAATAGTATTTTCTAAAGTGTACGTGACATGACAATTACCGATGATGATGTGTGTGAGCCGGCAAGCAAGTGTACGTGGAACATACGCATCATCGGTAATGGTGTTGGTATCCTGACAGCAGGGTTTCATAATAATTGCAGATAACATATGTATAACCATGCAATGCGATGAAACATCATGAATATACAGAAAGTGATGTAGTAACAGCAACCCTAAAAATATACCTACCCAGTATAAGAGTAAAACAGTTTGGTATTTAAAATACTCACGATTCTCCACTTTTGAAAATGAGTATGACTCGAGCCCAGTCAAAAGGGTAAAGGAATCCACCTAAGTTTGAGTCGATATATATATATATATATATATATATATATATCTAGTAGTCAGTGATCTCGCCTCAATAGTATCATGTACGATACAATATATCATATGATATCCTCAAGTCAAGAGTGCGGATCTATCCTCATAACTATATCTCGTACGGTATATCTATCGTACGGCATACTAAATCGGGGTACGGGTTGAATATCACATATAACACAACATCCATATGGTATCATCATCACATATCATAAACTATCACATATAACACAACATCCAAATGGTATCATCATCACATATCATAAACTATCACATATAACACAACATTCATATGGTATCATCATCACATATCATGAACTTGGGGGGGTACTAATCTAAAGTTTAGTACAAACTGATACCAATATCATCGTACATATGTCCACGTGTGAATAAAATCACATCACCCAACGATCCACTATAATATCCGGCCGCATCTCATATCATGACCCAAACACATATCACAACTCACGGATTCATGCCCGATCATATCGACTCGCCTCCAAATATCATATACTATCCTCAACATCCGTTTATACGTGTGTGTGTGTGTGTGTGTAAGCATCAAAACATCCATATTAACCTACATATATACATATGACGTATACACCCAAAACCAAATCTCGTGTGTATATATGTATGTGTACAACCTTACTCTAGGGTTCAAGACTAAGAAACCAACTAAATCCTTTCTTCAATTCTCGCTAACACTAACCATGATCTCCTAAAGCTTTTCTTGCTAAGTGTTCATATCTCTCAATAACACATCTAAGTAAATCTATACCACATCATACCATTTCTTACGACATTGCGGGGGTGCTATACGCCATCCACCTGACTTCCTCCGTAGATATAAATCTACTCACCTTGATCTTCGCTTGCCGATATCGATGACGCCACGCACTTGCTTGTTGTCTCGAAGTCTTCGTGGGGGTACATACACATCATAACGTATTGTGCTGCATTAAAATCCAATTCGAAACCAAAACGACACGCTAAAAGCCTATAGGTTAGAACCTATGGACTACGCCTTCAAAATCACAAATAACTCTCGATATCGTCGTACAAACGTCAAACTATCGAGTTAAAACCAAATTCCAAAAATCCAGAATTCAAAATACGGAAAACAAAACCCCAAATCAAAACAGCAACTCTTGAAAATGATCCCAGATTTTACCCTAAGTCAAATTAGCCAATTTTGCACATATGGAGGGTCTAGTTTACTGGAGATAAAACCACAGAACAAACACGAGACCAAATGACCCTACCCTGGCCGCAATTTGTGGCCAGATTGATTAAATCTGTGGCCTGGCAAGGGAATTGGGGTCCTGGGTTTTGAGTATAGGTTCTAGGTTGCCTGCTCGTGTCTCAGTGTTTGCTAAATATTTTTCAAAGGCTCCGGGTGTTAGCAGATTTCATTATACTCTCACAGAATCCACAATTTTTCCGATATCGGGTTTCTAAGTTCGTATTCTGGGGTTAAGTCTCAGGTTTTAGTCCAATATGATATCACTAACAGGGGTTTAGGATCACTACTAACCTCAATTACACTTCACCTTGCAAAATTTCTCAAACCCTCATCTAGAAATTTCTAGGTTCACAAAACCACTCGATATCGATACTAAACATATATGGATGCCTAAGGAATTTAAATACTATTCTAAGCGTGCAGAAATTAGCTCAATTGGCAACTCAAGAATTTTCTCAAGTTGCCCAAAGTCCTAAAAATTTGATTTTTCTTGGTCCAATATCCTTCCCTTGTGCTTGTGGATGCTTTTTGTGAAATGGAGATGGGGTTTTGGGTTAGTTTTGGGGTTATTTTGAGGGTTGAAGAGATGGGGAGGAAGTGGGCAGTAGCCATTGAGGATGAGGGAGAGGAAAAATGAAGAATTGATGAAGGAGGAAACAATGGGAGCCTGGTCAAGTTGACCCCTCACCCTCTCTCTCTCATGCTCATCCCTCATTACATTATTCTTTTTCTTTTCTTTTCTTTCCCATTGAAAACAAATCCAAGCAAATCAAAAAGAAAAGCCATGGTAGAAAAGATGAAAAAGTGTAGAATATGACACGATGCGGGTCATGTGCACAATTTAGGCTTAAAGCACGATTAGCGATATTTAATCGCGATTAGCACTAAAATAGTGTATAATAAATCGTAAAAACTTATAATTTGCATGAATCACATATTGCACCCTCATTTCAGGAATTTCCATAATTTTCCAAATTTTTCCCAATTTATCGGTATTTAATTATACCGCCCTATTAAAATATTCAATATAATATTATTTAATTATAAAAATTCCAAAAAAAAATATTTTATTTTTTTGAAATGTTACACGTGTATATCATGCAAGCATGTCAAGTGATAATACTGAACAATGAATGTACTTTTACGATTACGAGTAATATAATGATATGGCAGTTCCACTGTGTAAGTAGCATGGTAAGTACCGATGATGAATTTGTGTGAGCCGGTAAATCTGTATAAGTGTAACATGCGCATCAACGATAATTATGCAGGAGTAATAGCAATGATATCATATAACATTAAATATTGGAAACATAATAGGTATCACACGAAGAATAATATTGTAACGTTTTAGAAATCGTTATGCGAATTTTTCCGTTTTAGGGTAAAATAGTCGGTGTTTTTCGTAAAACCCCGGAAGTGATCAATTTTCAGTATAGACTTGATTGCACCTAGTTTAACAAGAATATTGCTATTTTGCAGGTATTAGTGGTCACTTGAAAAATTTGGTTCACTTAAATACTTTTCCCTAATTATAATATTATTATAAGTTGTTAATTATGCACTTAATTAGTGGTAATTACAAATTTTGGTTTGGATTAATTACTTCTAAAGTTAATCTATGCTAATTTAATGACTAGATTAAGCTTAATATATCCATGCAAAATATCTAGATATTTGTGGTTTAAAAGGAAAATTTTAAAAGAAAAGAGAAGTGGTGGCATAGATATTTATTGCATTAATGAGAATTTATTGAGGTTATTAGCTAGAATTTTCCACACATTTCAGAAAACCCCCATCTTCTTTAGCCTTGGCTGAGCCTCCCCCTATGCTGCCCTCTCTTGTTCCTTTTCTCATTTTCACTCTCTCCAAGCTCAAATAAATCATTACAAATCCTCAAATAATCCCACAAACTCGTAAATAAATCTTTACCCATCATTCTTCAATACTAAACCAGCATAGATCTACATGAAAGACATCATTTGGAGGCTAAAATGATGAGTTTAGTTGCTAATTTGTGATCTAGTGAAGGTATAAAATCCTAACCCTAATATTTTTTTGTTGTTTAAATCATTAAGTTAGCTTATTAGATATTTAACATAGCTTTAATTTCATTTTTAGATGATTCATGAAAGTTTTGTGAAGATCAAGTTAGGGTTTAATTTGTTGATATGGTTAATTGTTAAGTGAAGACTTGGAACACTTAACCTAGTGGGTGAAAGTTAGTTGTCAAATTCCTAATTTGTCTAATTGAGATTTAATAGCAAACTAACTTTTAGTAAATCATATTTGGATGAGATTAAATTTGTGGTAATGGTTTGGATGACTTAGTTAAGCTACTTTGTGGTGATGGAGATCGCTAGAATTATGTTTAACTTGACTTGAGCTAGAATGCGATAAAGTTGCTTAGTAGGTTTCGGTAAAAATTGGACGTAGGTTCTAATGGGTGTTGAGATGTTATATATATTACCTTCCTCGCGATATATTGTGTTGTGAATGCGCGATCGGTACAATCGGGGTCTAAGCTTGGTGGTTGCGTAGTTTAGCGATCCTAGTTAGGGTTGTGCCGATGTCGTATGTGTTTTATGCACTAGGTGCACAGTGAAATATCTTGTGGACGTTATCCTTGTGTTTCGCTATCTTTGTGTTAGCGTTGTTTGTGAAATTTTAGGATCGCAAGCGGGGACTTCGGACGCTGCGATGAAAGGAAAGAAGGTGGTCGGATTTTCGTAGCTCGAGATCATCGGTGAGTATATTTAACATCTACGTGGAAATCGCCCTTATGGCGTCATGCGTCAGGGCTGGATATGATATTATAGCTGTATGTTATTCGCATATGAGTTGATTGCATATGAGTGTCAATGCATATTTTACCTGTTGTGCCTTGACTTGTACCAATTGGACACAATACCATTACTGAAGGTTCATGATGCATGAGCATAAATTTGTATGCTACACACACACCGTCGGTAATTGCCATGCCACGCACCACCCATATACATACGTGATATTGTATTTGGATAGGGATAATTGAGGTAGTGATTTTTATTCCATTTCACGTATACCTTGCTATTGCTACATGTACATCCTGCATACATACTAACATGTACACCCACATACCTTGCTTCAGCTACATGTACATCATGCAAACATACTTACATGTATACCTCATACACTGCTATAGCTGCATATAACCCTAAGTGGTATTGTATTGACATGTGATATTGAGACATTGATTATTGTGCTATTGCGCTTATGAAATGCATCATACATACTTGCTTACATGTAGACACTTATATCTTGCTACAGTTACATGTACACCTCATATGGTGCTGCACTTGATTTCGGAGGATTTAGAGAACACATGATATATTTTAAAGCTGGGTTCATTTAAAGAGCGGTTTTCCCTTAATATCATATTGCTGTTTTATGTTGCATATATCAGTTTTCATGGATTTACACATTGAGATATGGATTTCATGTGAGTTATGGATTTGAGAACCGTGGGGGTGTTTCAAGAAATTTTATATATTATTTGAAAACCCTGTTTCTCATGATATGATATTTCAGTGCGTCCACCATGAGTTTTCTCGGTTCTGAGACTTGTGTTAGAAACCCGATGCGAGGAGTGGATGAGGCCGTGTTGTGGGTTCATGGTGGACCCGGTATGGTAACCTGGGGAAAGAAAGGTATGTCGATGGATTAGCCGATGAGCCTGGCAGGGGATGTGCACTGCCTACCGGTGACAGTATTTGGACTCGGCGGTTATCTGGAGGATACCGACCTGAGTCGTGAGATGGATTTAGGCCGACCGTTCTGCCGGAGCGCGCGGGCCGATCTCGCAGACGGAGCCTATTATACGGGGATTTACGTGTCGATGCTGGACACGAGTATTTCATGATGTTTCGGGTGTCGATGTTGGACACTCAGGTTCCATGAGATGTACAGATATGAGGGCCGGTTTTGGTGACGGCGTCTGAGGATTTTGGGATTTGACGTGTCAGTGAGGGATACTGGGTTTTTCCATGCTAATGATTTTTGCATGAGGTTTTATTATATCATCCCACACTCAGAATTATGTTGATATGCATTGCTTCATGTAGTTATAGTACCTTGATGATGTACCTTTACATGATTGTTTCATATTCATATTTCCATAATTATGTTAACAGATTACATGTGATAGTTTATCGCTGTTCGTGTATACTTGCGATTACAGTATGATGTTATTTACTATTCACGAGTTGGAAACTCACCCCCGTTGTGCCACAGTGTTTTGCAGGGCCTTCCCTCAGTGTAGTCACGGCAGGACTTCTTGTTATCTCTACTTTTGCGGATACCGCTACGGTTGGCTGTGAGGCCTTTGCTTTTAGGTGGGTTCGCGGTTATCCATTTATGTACATTGTATATCTTTTTGTTGGATCTAGTATTCTCCATCTACCACTTCATGTATTTGACTTAGAGACGAGTTTTGAGGATCGATGTTGTATTATTTTATGACTTTGGGTGCCGTGCTTGTAAGAGCCGGTCTTGTTGTATAGTTTTACCTCCTAATGCTGTTTTCATTTTTATTTCTTCGCTTCGGCGTCGTATATATGTTTGTAGTGGTTGTCTCCGCCGTTGGGCATGATTTGCTCCCGTTTGGGATGCTTTATTTATATTCTATGTTGTACTCATTTTCGGGGCTAGTTTTTACAAAGGAGGTGCTACCGAAATTTTTAAGAAAGTAAAACTTAAGTTTAAAGATTTTTACTTGGGATTTCCGAAGGTTTTAACTATGTTTTCTCCGCTTATCCATTTTTGGGTGGTTTAGATTTCTGGGTTTCGTCTTACTTAAGTTCCGTACGCCTGTTGACGTTACGTAGTTTAAGTGCCGGTTACGGGCCTAAATTTGGGTCGTGACAAAGTTGGTATCAGAGCGCTAGGTTTTACCTTTCGGAGTGTAGCATGACCTTGGTATGATGGAGTAGGTAGCTTAAGCAGAGTGACGTAGCATGTGTATGTTCCGCGGCATACTTACGACACGGTACTCCGTCTAAGTGACCTTAGGACTTATTGATTGAAATTCCTTCCGTGATTCTATACATCCTTGTGATTCGATTTCTATGTCCTTATCGGATCTTGTTTCCATTTTCGGCCTTTATGCCGCCGAAGACTACAAGGGCTCAGAGTGCGGCCACGAGGTCCGAGGTCAGAATTGACTCGTCTGAGACGAGGACTGACCAGGGCGGTACGCCTGTTGTACCGGAGCAGATTGCTATGCTAGAGGCCGGTATGCTGGATTTGCGCCAGATGATGGGGTCGTTAGTTGAGGCCATTCGAGTGCAGAGGCAGGAGGTCGTTCCACCTATTGTGGGGACCTTGATGGTGCCTACTGTTCCGGCAGTCGCAGCTACAGCTACGGAGGTTATCACCGTGTCACTGTCAGAGTTCATGAGGCTGAAGCCTCCGGTTTTCACTGGCACGGATGTAGCTGAGGATTCGCAGTCGTTTATCGACCGGATGGCCAGGATAAGCCGTTCGCTGAGATGCTCCTACGTAAGGTGGGTAGAGTTCATGAGTTTTCGTCTGGAGGGCCTGGTCCAGAAGTGGTGCGAGTCCTTGGAGAAGGGTGGAGCCACAGGTCTTGCTCCAATGACCTGGGCTGAGTTTGTGACGGTGTTTCTCACCCGTTTTCTTCCGCGGAGCGTCAGGGATGCTTGAGCGCGCAGATTCGAGTCTTTACGCCAGACTCCGGGGATGACGGTGGCTGAGTACGATGTACTGTTTACCGAGCTGCTTGTGTATGCTCTGTATTTGGTAGCTATTGAGGAGATGCGGGTGAAGAGGTTTGTTCGAGGCCGCTTACCCAGTTGTTCCTCGCTATCAGCATTCAACATTATGACAGCCTATTGGTTGAGGAGCGTCTTTTTGAGTCGTCGGTTGTTCCAGAACCGAAGAGGGTTCGTACTGGTGGGCCAGCACAGAGACAGATGTTTAAACGCCGTGATAGATTCTGTTCAGGTACTGGGGGTAGTGGAGGCTCGAGACCAGGCCAGTTATTTAGCTCTTATCCCCAGGAGGATCAGCAGTTTTCATTTGGATGTTACCAGTGCGGTAGTTTGTATCATCGGGTTCGAGATTGTACTGAGACACTTGAGGGCAAGGCAGCTGTACCGCAGGTTACCTTACCACCTTCTCCACCTCAGAGAGCGTTGCCTCTTGCGCCTGTTGTTGCTCCGCGTCAGACTTTTGCTTAGAGAGGTCGTGGTCGTGGAGGGTTTGTTCAGGGAGGATGGGGTGGCAGAGGCAGAGGACAACCAGTCGCAGGTAGAGGGCATGCTCGGGTGTTTGCCATGACTCACCAGGACAAGCAGGCGTCCAATGCAGTGGTTTCAGGTACCTTTCTGTATGTTCTTTTGATGCACATGTTTTTTTTGATCCGGCATGTACGCATTCGTATGTTTCTACGCACTTCGTGCCGAGGTTAGGCCGAGAGTTGTGTTTGCTAGATCAGCCGCTTGTCGTGACTACTCCTGTTGGAGAGTCGTTTGTTGCGCGACACGTGTTTCGGTCGTGAGCTGTTCATTTAGGAGATCGAGATTTGTCCGTCGACTTGATCCTTCTTGAGATGTTGGACTTCGACGTTCTCCTAGGCATGGACTGGTTAGCTACTTGCTACGCATCCGTAGACTGCCGCGAGAAGACAGTTAGGTTTTGTTTTCCTGGCGAGTCAGTGTTTGTTGTGCAGGGGGACCGTGGTGCTGCCCCTCACAGTTTGATTTCTATCCTTTGCGCTAGTCGGCTTTTGAAGAGGGGATGTCGGGGATTCTTGGCTTTCATTCATGATACTGGAGCCATAGTGGAGTCGTTGGACCGGGTTCCTACCTGCGAGAGTTTCCCAACGTTTTTCCCGATGAGTTATCTGGGTTGCCGCCAGAGCGCGATATTGAGTTATGCATTGATCTGATTCCTACCGTGGGGCCTATTTCTATACCGCCTTATCGGATGGCTCCAGCGGAGCTTAGAGAGCTTAAAGATCAATTGCAAGAGTTTCTTGATAGGGGACTTGTGCGTCCGAGTGTTTCGCCGTGGGGAGCTCCTGTTCTGTTCGTCAAGAAGAAGGATGGCAGTTTGAGGTTGTGTATGGATTATCGTCATTTGAACCGAGTTACGGTGCGGAATAGGTATCCTTTACCTCGCATTGACGATTTATTTGATCAGCTCCAGGGTGCGAAACATTTTTCTAATATTGATTTTCATTCGGGTTATCATCAGTTGCGGGTTCGGAATGATGACATTCCGAAGACTGCTTTTCGTACGCCTATGGGCATTATGAGTTTTTGGTGATGTCGTTCGGACTCACCAATGCACCAGCAGCGTTCATGGATCTGATGAACCGTATTTTTAGGCCATTCCTCGACAAGTTTATTATTCTATTTATTGATGACATTCTGGTCTACTATAGGAGTCGAGAGGAGCATGAGCAGCACTTGAGAATTGCTTTGCAAACTTGAGAGAGCAGCATCTATATGCTAAATTCTCAAAGTGTTCGTTTTGGCTTGACAGAGTTGACTTCCTGGGTCATGTGGTGACGGGTGACAGTATTCTTCTGGATTCGTGAAAGATCGAGAATGTGCATTTTTGGCGCAGACCTGTATCTGTGACAGAGGTCTACAGCCTTTTAGGCTTAGCTGGTTATTATCGCCGTTTTGTGCAGGATTTCTCGAGTATCGCTGCACCACTGACTGGACTGTGTAGGAAGGGAGTTCCTATTCTTTGGACTGATGCGTGCGAGCGGAGTTTCCAGCAGTTGAAGACTCGGTTGACGACTGCACCAGTTCTATCTTTTCCTTCTGGATCGGGCGGCTATGTTGTTTACTGTGATGCTTCTCGAGTGGGGTTCGGTTGCATACTAATGTAGCATGATAGAGAGATTGCTTATGCCTCTAGGAAGCTGATGAAGCACGAGCAGAATTTCCCCACTCATGATCTTGAGATGGCCACGGTGGTCTTTGCGTTGAAGATTTGGAGACACTACTTGTATGGGGAGTCGTGTCAGATTTTCATGGACCACAAGAGCTTGAAGTACATCTTCCAGCAGCGGGATCTGAATCTGAGACAGCGCCGTTGGATGGAGCTTGTGAAGGATTATGATTTTGAGATCCTTTATCACTCGGGCAAGGCGAATGTGGTAGCTGATGCTTTGAGTCGTAGGCCCGGGGGTCGCTTGTCCTAGTTGAGCGCAGTTCAGCGACAGTCTTCTGCAGATTGGCAGATCTTGTGCGATGGTAGAGTACAGTTTGAGTTCACTTCCACTAGGGGACAGCTTGCTCATGTCCGCGCACATCCACTACTTTTTGATCGTATCTGTGAGGCGCAGCCCAGTGATGCCCGTTTGTCTGAGATTCTTATGCTTGTTCGGTAGGGTACAGTTTCGGAGTTCATGATTGATGACCAGGGTGTGCTACGATGCGGGACTCGCTTGTGTGTACCAGATGTTGATGGGTTGAGACGCGAGATCCTAGAGAAGACACATCAGTCAGCCTTTATTGTTCATCCAGATTCCACCAAGATGTACCGTGACTTGAGAGACTTTTACTGGTAGGATGGGATGAAGCGCGATATTTCAAACTTCATTTCGAGGTGCCTGACTTGTCAGCAAGTCAAGGCTGAGCATCAGAGGCCGGCAGGTGAGTTGCAGCCTTTACCCATTCCTGAGTGGAAATGGGATCAGATTTCCATGGACTTTGTTGTGGGTTGATTAGTCGAAAATATTGCATCTTTTAACCGGCAATTTCCCTATCATTCGCATTCATATAGAAGTGTTCGGCATTCATATTTCACATATTAGCAAAACAGTCGCAGAATATCAGATTACATATGTTAGACCTTAAAACCGGCACTATAAAGGAAATTGACTGTATTTCATGGCATCGCATCATCCCTATATTGCGCAACACTTGTTTTGAGATCTGTCCAGGAAAATTCAGAAGAAAGGCCAAAATTTACATGGTGCTGATCAAAACATTACGCCAACTCAATGATTTCAGTTCTGGTAGAAATCCAAAGGGGCAAATACAATTCAACATATCAGATGATGCCCCAAATATCATCCTAAGACCACACCAGAAAGCCCAAAGCCCAAGCCCAATAAAGAGCCGCGGATACGCGGCAGGAACCTGCGTGCGCCGCGGATCCGCGGTGGGTCCAAGGAGTTAGCACCTCATTTTTGCATCAAAATTCGTTTCTCAGTGGCTACAGTTCAGAAATGCACTCCAAGTTCTAGAAGACTCCAGAGACTTCTGCTAGATCAACAAACTAGGGTTTTCTAAGCTTAATTAATCTTAGCTTAAAGCTTAAGCTGAACTCCTAACAAACTATCTTCTAGAAGCCTCAACAAACTTTTGGAGGGAATTGTAATTTCAAACCTAGACCTAGGGTTTGGGTGATCTATAAATAAGACCCTAGGCTCACATGTAAAGGGGGATTGATTGAAGGAGATCCCTCCATTAGTTCATTTTAGTAGCCAATCTAGATCCATTCACTCTCTTTCTTCATCTTCTTCCACAAGTCTAGTGAGAAGGTTTATGTGAAACCCTAACCCTAATTCCAATCAAAAGCCAAGATCCCGAGTACCCCATCAAGTAAGAAGCCTTGCAACCTTTTATGAGCGGAGCCGATCTTCAACAGAGCAAGTGGTCCAAGCCGATCCACGACTCACGGAGCCGAGCGACGCCAGATCGACAATTTAGTTCTTCCTCTTGTAGTTCTTGAGCGACTGTAATCAAATTGTTGATATAAATAAAAGGTGATATTCTTTTATCTTGTTTTCTTTAAATTCTTGCATCATGATTCGATCTAAATTTCTAGTTGTAATTCTAGTTGTGATGTTTGAGTACTACTCCGCTCGTCGAGGGGTCGAGACGATCAATAGAATGATGATGTAATATATCTTAAATCGATTCTTGAATCCTACGAGTTTTGTAAACCCTAGAAAGTTCAAGAACCGACAACCCAATTCGTTGCGATGCTTTCTTGGATGATATCGCTTGAGATTGGGGAGTTACGATCGTTTCTTGAAATTGCTAGAGGCTAGAATGTGAATGATATCGACGAAAGAACAAGGGTTAAATGATGAAACCCTAGTTTCATGAGAAAGCCCTAACCCTCGTTGATCATCATCGATCTAGTATCAATTCTTCGAAGGACAAGAACACGATATCTTGATGATTACATCACGTCTATAGATCCGATCGATTCCTACGAGCCTCATTTAGATTCTTGACATTTGGTTGGAAATATCATCGAAACCCGATCTTGATTGTTTATCAGTTTCTTGATTCTTGATTAGATTAGTGACACCTGAATCAATGGATAAAATCTTGAATCATGTTTTCTTTTCTTTTCGATTAACTTTTCAATTCAAACAAATTAAACATAGAAGCGAATCGCACAATCCCTGTGGACGATCCGCATTCACTTACGATCTACAACTGACACCGTAATTGATTGCGGTCAAATATAATTCTTTGATTGTGAATCTTATTCAATATTACCGACACATAGAAACTTATTCGCTTTATTCGATTTACACAAACAAGAACTTCTTTTCAATCAAATGAAACCGTTATCAGGGATCATTTGAGTTGATTTACTTACACAGTCTCGAATTTCACGAACAATCAAATGCCGCCGTTGCCGGGGATCGCGCGCTAATTCGTTTCATATTATAGTTTGAATTGAAAGATTTATTCCATTGTGATTTTTGAGATCAAAATTCGTGCAAACCCTAAACGATTTGTTGTAGTTCATTGCAAGGAGATCTGGAAATTTCTTGAAATTTGAAAAAAAATTTGGAATATACCAGAGAGTAGAGGGAGTCTACAGAGTCTCTCTGAAGAATTTTGGTGCAGTGATCTGCACAGGAGACCGCGGAGGTGCGGTGGAAGCCCCCTATTGCGGCGGAACCGTGGCTTGGTGAAGCGTTCTCTGTGAAATTTTTGTCTCAGGTACTTTCTTACCTTCTCCTTTCTCCTCTTTTTAGCTCCAACTAATAATTTTCTGCAGGTTTCTTTGCAAATAAATCGCAGCGCCGCAAAAGCAAAATTAAAATTGTGCGTGATTTTGTTTCTTGGTTGTTTGCATTCTAAATACGGAAATTAAGGGGCACGGCCAAATCCAAATTAGGTGGGGATTTCATTACCCTTCCTAGCCCCAAAAATCGCAAAACTTGCATCCGCATTGACCCACATTAACTAAAAAATATCTAGAGATGACTCTAAGGACTGTCGCGCTCAATTAGGACAGAAGAAGGCCGTGGGTAATTCATTGCTTATCCGCATTTTCTTGTGGTGTCTAAGGCGAGTGTGTCTAAGGATAGTGGTTTTTAATTAGGCCCACTACTTACGTAGTGGAGTACCTTCCCACTTACCTGGCACTTATCCGGCCACAGGGGGACAAAGAGGCAGTGGAGGAGTCTATCCTGCGACTTGTCTTTTGGCAGTTAGGAGCGGTCTAGAGCCGGACCTAGGTGACCACTAGATTCTAGGGTTTTGCTTGCTGCATTTGTTGTGTCGCATCATTTTTTCAAAAATCCGCCCCTTTTTCAAAGCAAACACCGTATTCATTCATACCCCAAATTATAAGTCAACGATGCCACTTGTACTAACCCTTTTTAGTGCAAGATAGGCTGGACACGGGATTCTAGTGCCCGTTTAGTCCGCGTACCTCCTATCGACTCCGAAGTCGATATTTCTCCATTTACCTTTTCTTTACCCATTACCACACCCACTCCGATGGATCCGAATCCATCGAACTTCTTTAACCCTAATCTGCCGCCGTCCGTTGGTGCGCAGAATCCACCCCGCATCTCTCTCCAGGAGAGATGCTACCCTATTCGAGGTCCTCTTTCGACCTGCTTATCCACACCACCAGCCAACGGGGATAACTTTGAGATTAAGCCCCAGTATATCAATCTTTTACCCAAATTCCACGGACTCGAGACTGAGGACGCTTACGTTTTCATTACCAAATTTGAAAACGTATGCGCAATGATGGGTACGTCACAACTTTCAGTGGATGCTATGCGTCTACGACTTCTTCCATTTACTTTGTGCGATATAGCCGAGAAGTGGCTATATAACACTACCGCACACTCTATTACGAATTGGGAAGAATTCGTCGCTGCATTACGTAAGAAATTTTACCCAATACAAAAGACAGCTCGAATCCGTAGCGAACTGAATCAATTTGCCCAGCTCCCTACCGAACCATTCTCTAAATGCTTTGAACGTTTCAAGGATCTATTGGTTCAGTGTCCTCATCACGGCATCCCGAGATGGGAGCTTTGCCGAATCATTTATGAGGGCATTAACTGTAACGTTTTAGAAATCGTTATGAGAATTTGTCCGTTTTAGGGTAAGTTTGTCGGTATTTTCCGTTTTAACCCGACTGTGATCGAACGACCATATAGACTTGCCAGCACCTAGATTAGCTAAAATAAAGCTAGTGCGCAAGCTTTGGGAGTATATGAGACGTTTTGGTTCAATTTGAATTTTTCCCAATTTTAATATATTTTAATGCGGTATTTAAATTTTGGGAAAATTTCTCTAAGCGATCTTTTCTTTAAAATAATTGAGTTAAAACAATCCTTCTCACTTCACTTAGGATTAATTTGTGTGGACTAGAATTAAGCTAGGGTTTTTAAAGAAAAAGAAAAGAAAATGGAATGATGTAGGTGCATGCATGTGTGTGTGTTGTGTGTGAATGCAATAAATGATAGGAAATTGCTAGGAAACCCTCACAAATCATCCACCTCACCCCTTGGCCGAGATTCCCTCTTCCTCCACTGCCTTTGCTCAATTCCTTTCTCATTTTATATCAATCTAAACTCAAAAATTCTCAAAATCCCAAGCATATCACAAAATCTTCACAAAAGCCTTGTTCTTGCTTCTTTGATCACTTGGAGCTAGGGAAAGCTAGGAGCTTGTGAGCAAAGTTGTTAGGTATAACCCTCTACTGTCAAATAAGAGTTTTCTTGTGGTTTTGATCGTTATTTGTTGCGTAGAACGCTGTTTATATCGTTTGAGGCGATATCGGGTTTTTAGTGTCTTTTTAGAGTTTCTATACCTGTTGTAATCTGGGAATTTTACTGTTTGAGCAAACAATTTTAGTGAGATGTACTAGTGGACCCGAGACACCACCTGAGAGACGGAGTCCACCCCACCGGTCTGGGCCGGCGACCACTAAGGAGCGGACCGGCGACACCGGCTAGATAGATGAGGGTTGGGATGGGGTTTCTGTGGGTTGTCGTCTGCTGTTGTTTTGGGGTGTTTGGTACTGTTTATTTACTTAGTAAATTCAGTATGAAAAATCTGGGATCGATTACCTATAATCTAGTGTTTTGGGTCCGTGTGATACGTGTTGCTACACGAGTCGTGTGTTTGTGCTGCGATGTACTCAGTTTGGTATTGAGGTATCGTTGCGCGTGTTAGCCACTAAACGTGCACTCGTGAGTTAGTTAGTGTGTTGGTGCGTTTATAAATACGTAGTTTTGCGTTATTTTGATCGTTTCTGAGATGTTCGCATTATTTCTTGTGTTTGTGAAATTATAGCGTCGCAAGCGGGGACTTCAGACGCTGCGAACAAAGGGAAACAGGTGGTCGGATTTTCATAGCTGGAGACCACAGGTGAGTAGATTTAACATCTACGGGGAAATCGCCCGTATGGCGCTAAGCGTCGGGGCTAGACATGATATAATATTAGACATATGTTTATTTGCTCATATAGAGATATTGCATGATCCACATTGCATATAGTTACTTGTTGTGCATGATACTGTACCTGTTGTACACTGCACTATTATCGACAGTTCATGTTGCACGAGCACCAATGATATGCTACACACACACTGTTGGTAATTGCCATGATACGCACAACACAAATGCTCATTTATATACTTGCTATTGGGTAGCGACATTGAAACAGTTATACTTGTACGATAGTGCATATGACATATAGCATACCTGTATACCTACATGCTCATACATATGCCATACTATACCTACTCGTTCGCTCATATACTTTGCTGTTGTTATATGATCAGTTTTTATAGCATATATATCGGTGGTATGGGACGCTGTATATATATGTATTCTGGATTTGGATTTTTGGGAACCGTGAGATAAAATTAATGACTAGATGCAATAGTTAGTGGATTTTTCCGTGATATGCTCATATTGATGTTTTATGTTGCATATGGATTTACGCATTTGAGATATGTTTTCATGCGATATGGGAATTTAAAGTGTCGATGTTGGGCATTTACATCCCGAGAGAGATATGGGGTTTGACAGACCGATACGTGGAACACAAGTGCCGAGATGGGATACTTGGGTTTCGAGGAACGTATGGATATCAGGAAGACCGATGCGTGGAATACAAGTGTCGAAGAGGGATACTTGTGTTTCGAGGAACGTATGGATACGAGTATTTACGTGTCGATGTTAGGCACTGGTTTTCATGATGTTTTCGAGTGTCGATGTTTGACACTCAGGTTCCATGAGACGTACAGGATTTGAGGGCCGATCTGAGTATTTTGGGATTTGGGATGTTGTTGAGTTACACTGTGTTTTCCATGCTTATGATTTGTGCATGAGATTATTTACTATCCCGCACTCAGTATTCAGTTGATATGCATATGATTCATGTAGATAAAGTACCCTGATGGTATACCTTGATTATGATAGTTGCATATTCATATTGTCATACTCATGCTACCAGTTCACATGTTATTGATCATTGCTGTTAGTGCATACTTGCGATTTTCAGTATGATGTTAATTGCTATTCACGAGTTGGCAACTCACCCCCGTTATGCCACAGTGTTTTGCAGGACTTTCCCTCAGAGTGGTCGCGGCAGGGTATCTTATCATCACTACTTTTGCGGATACCGCTACTATAGGCAGTGCGGCCTTTGCTTTTAGGTGGGTTTGCGGTTGCCCGTTTGTATATTGTATATCTTTTGTTGGATCTAGTATTCTCCATCTACCTCTGTTGTATATGACTTAGAGACGACTTATGAGATTTCAGTGTTGTATTATTTTGGTTTTTGGGTGCCGTGCTCGTAGGAGCCGGTTATGTTGGGAAGTTACTTCTTTTATAGTCGTTTCTTTGTTATTTCTTCGCTTTAGCGTCGTATACTTGTTGTGGTGATTGTCTCCGCCGGTGGGCGTGATTTTGCTCCCACTTGGGATGCTTTATATATTATCTGTGTTGTACCCAATTTCGGGGCTAGTTTTTACAAAGGAGGTGCTGCCGAAATTTTCAATAAAGAAAACTAGAGTTAGAGATTTTAAATTGTGATTTCTAAATACTTTTAAAATCTATGTTTTCTCCGTTGATCCAGTTTTAGGTGGTTTAGATTTCTGGGTTTTCGGCTTACTTAAGTTGCGTACGCCTGTGGACGTTACGTAGTTTAAGTGCCGGTTACGGGCCGAATTGCGGGTCGTGACATTAACCCAAACACTAAACAGAGCCTTGAAAACATGTGTCAAGGTACTTTTATGACCAAAGATGACGGGGAAGCTTGGAAGTATTTAGAAGAGTTCGCTGAAAAATCACTACAGTGGGAGAGTGGAACCGAACCATTGAATAGGGGTGGAGTACACCAAATAGATGTGTCCATAGGTGTTCGAGCTGAGATGGCAGCAATGCAAAAGAAGCTCGACGCTATGGAACACAAATTTGCAGCAGTCTCCCTAAACCCAATGTCGCTCCCCAAAACTGTTTGTGGGTGTTGTTCTGATCCGTCTCATTTAACGGAAGAATGTCCATTAAACTCTGCGTTTCAAGGTCACGAGCATTCAAATGCCGCATTTCAAAGACCTCGAAACGACCCATATTCTTCCACGTAAAATCAGGGTTGGAGGAATCACCCGAATTTCGCTTGGAACCAAAATCAATCTCAAAACACGGTTCCAAACACGAATAATTTTCAAAGGTCTCTTCCTCCACCACAGCAACCCCTTCAACTCACTCAGCACCTCTATCAGTCACAAAACTTCCAAAATCAGGTCAACACTCCTTCACAGTCTAATCCTATAACCTGTTCTGACGAGTTCTCTCAATTCACTCAAACCATGAAATCACTTTTGTCAAATTTCATAGAGGTTTCGGCTGAGGTTAGATCTTCCGTCGGTGAGATAAATAAAAACTCAGCGTCCCAAGCTGAGAGTATCAGAACGATGGAAGCTGAAATCGCACGACTTAAAGCCGAAATGAGTGCGAGAGAAAAAGGGAAACTTCCCTCTCAACCCCTACAAAATCCTGGGAATTACAATGTTAATGCCGTCACAACGTTGAGATCGAGAAGAGTGCTGAACAACCATGTTGGGGAAGAAGTTGATGATACTGAAAATCATATCAACGCCCCGGCTGAGACCTTTCCACACACACACACTTCTCCTTCTGATCCTTCTTCTTCTACCACACCACCTTCTTGCGAGCCTATTCTCCATTTCCCACTAGGCTCAACACCTCAGTATAGCCCTTCTAGTTCTCCAAAGACGGTCCCCACACCTTTTTTGGGATCTCGTCTACCCCCTCTTCCTTCTCCTATGATGGACCCGACGCTCATTGCGAAAGCACCTTACCCGAATCGGTTAAGGCTAATAGAACGAGTCCACATATGGAGAAAATAATAGAAATGTTCAAACAGGTTAACATCAACATCCCTCTCCTAGATGCGATTCAACAAGTCCCCTCTTATGCGAAAATTCTTAAGGACTTGTGCACTAGGAAGAGGAAGACTCAAGTGCCGAAGAAGGTCTTTATGTCTAATAATATCAGCACTGCTTTTATCCCACAGCTACTAAAGAAACGTAAGGACCCAGGATGTCCTACAATATCGATTTCTATTGGGGGTAAAAACATAAATCATGCTCTTTTAGACCTTGGCGCAAGTGTTAACCTACTTCCATATTCTGTTTATGAGCAATTAGGGATTGGAGAGTTGAAACCTGCTCACTGCACTCTCCAAATGGCAGACCGTTCAATCACCAAACCAAGGGGTGAACTAGAGGATGTGTTGATAAAGGTCGGGGAATTTGTTTTTGTAAGTCCGCGGCGGCGCCCCGGCCGTCGAACCGACGCCGGAAACGCGGAAACAAAAATTTTGCAAACTAGCAAACCGGCACCACCACGCACTTTTATCCCGGATCGGGCCATTAACCTAGCTACTAGCAAACTAAAATACGGGTGAAGAAGTATACCAAGCGATCCGTGTCCTTCGGTCTTCGTCTCCACTCCGATCTCCCGCGGAATCTCCGTCCATCTCCTCCTGGTCGGAAAGGGCACCACGTAGCCGGGTTCGTTTACGGGCTCCCACCTCTGGACCGAGGCAACTCGGGCGTGAAGTTGGCTAGCCGACGCGTCCAAGACTTGCTGTAGGCTAGTGTAAAAACTTTATCTTTTTTGGGGTTTAGTTGCTATGATATTGTGGAGGAAAGAACAAGGGAAATGAACTTTGAGTGAAGTAGTATTTTGTGGCAAGAAGAATGAAGATGAGATCATAATAATTCCCTCTCTCCAAAAATCACACACCCTCTCCTCCCAAATATATGGCCGGCCACACTCAACAATGAAGAGGGAAAAAGAATCAATATCCAAGAGAGGAAAAGAAAAGATAATGCAAGAATAAAGTCACATTCATCTCACATTTCAATCCTTTCATAACCATCACATGAAAGCAAGTGATTGATTCAAAAGGAATCTCATGATGAGGAAGCTACATATATGCATGAAACCCCTCATCAAATAAGTTAATTAGAAACTTGCAATTAACCCCCTCCATCAAATAGTCCGGCCATGAAGGAATAAAATAAAACAGGCCGGAACGGAATACAAACTGGCAACTTCAGAAAACTGATCCCGTAGTAAATTACAGGAAAACCCCGCGACTGCAAATACATGCCCGCATTTGTATTTCCACTGAACACAAATGCAAAAGGGACAATATCTACACTATCTAATACTAGGATCCGGCTTAAGCCAAGGCCGGCTAGTAAAATCCGTCCGATCACGATCCGTGCAATACCGTACGTATCTGATCGAACCTTGCCATATCTCCATACGGCCTCTACAGCGTTTCGCCCGAAACTTGAGTAACTGTCTGTGTGGTGGACTCTAAAGACTTGTCAATACTATGGCTGTGGATTTAACCACTAGCACGTCAGAGGTATCAGCCAATACGTAACGGGCTACCAGGTACTGACCAAAAGGGACGTCGATGAGCAAACTCATCCTGACATCCTACTGAGCCTGTCAGTGACAATATCCGTACAGTCCGGTCCGTTCGTCTATGAGCATCGCATGGCGGGCCTATGGGGTTGGTAAAAGTCAGACCCCCAATAGCGGTACAAGTCGTGTCGGAGTGTAGCCCAGAATACCCTAAGATACTATGGAATACCTACCAGTAAATCTCCTGCCTTGGCCAAGGACTTTCCATGTTCTGGCTCTCCTAGACACAGCGCGACCTCATACCCAATACCGGGAGAGACGAACCCCTGCAGATCCGCTCACTGCCTCCATGTGGCTCGGGACTGTACCCAACTAAAACCTGTTTGCACGACTCCTTTGAGCCGTGGTAGGGTAGTAATCAAAGCACAGTGGGAACTCACACGAGACAAATGACGATCTCAGGTCGATGAACTAACCTGTACACATGTCACCAGGGAACTGCTATCTGACGTCAGGTATAATACCAACTAGCAGGTTCCCTGCGAGTCCTGTCTAGTGTACTCATAACCCAATGAGCACCTGTATACATCTTAGGTGAACCAACTAACACCAGTGGCTTGTGAGACCGGCCACCGCCCCTCGTCGGGGTCTCGACTGTATACACTGGTCTACTCTGGAGAATCGATGCCCTGTCTCGAAACTCCTACGACTAGGGACCTTTTACGGATGTGCTTATAGACTCCAGCTCTCACTTATATGATCGCCCTCATACTGCTGGTAGTCAAGCAAGAATCCTTGGGGCTCTATCAACGTGCAATAGCGACTCGTAAGGTCACCTAAAGCAGTACACGATGATAAAGGTAAACCAGATAGCATACTATCATCTCGAGTAAGACTGTCCTACTGGGATAGGTCCTCCCCTCAATCATTGCAATCACGTGCCTGTGATTCAATAATTGACTCTGAGGGCACTATCTCCAACAATCTCCCACTTGCACTCAAGGCTAATTATTGCGATGTCGCATACTCACAGCCCGTGTGATACCGAACACCCAACTCCTCTACTAGTCAGTCTCACATAGCTTGTTTGCAAAACTATCGCGTTCGAGGAATAGCCTCTGTGAGTGGATCCGCTCTGGTGTTTCTTTCTACCTCAAGTTCACGGAGAAAGCCATCTCCGAAATGAGCAATACCTGTCTTAGAATGTGTCTGGATGTCTGATGGGACCTAGCTCATAAATGAACTCCAAATCCAAACTTCTTAGACTGTATCGTCAACTGAACTTAATCAGTATCCTGCGCCATGCCTTCCCTTAGTATCCACCTGGACCACCTGTCCCAAATACTGCCCCTCGTCAGAGGGAAAACTATAACTCTGACAGCCATGTCACCTTGGAAGCCTGGAATGATAACCGTCTCCTAAAGGAGGCTGCCGTTATCAATTCCCTAGAACATCCACTTATGTTCTAAAACTGCTTCCGATCGTTTCTCCAGAATTGGATTAATGTCATCTTATTGCACCTACTGCAAGAACAACATCTGGTGTGGTACTTGACATCTCATGATTGACTCAATTGCCTAAGCAAGTGATCTGCCAATCATGCGCATCCCTCTCCCCTTTAGTCTGTAAGACACCTTTAGAGAGGGCGACTCCATCACCTGCAGGTATACTACCGTGCCAGGAGTAGTCCATTCTAAATACTCTTAGAATGCTGTCTAAGTACCCAAATTGGGAAACCACCCAAATCTAGATCTAAAACCATAGATCTAGTGACCAGAATGTCTAATATAATATCTAAGTCCTGAGTGGAGAAACCACTGTGTGATGACCAAAGTATAACCGATCGTAGTATAGGAATATCACTTCCTACTCTGTGTATGTCATCAAATACCAGGACATCACACCCTACTACCTTCTTAACAGATCCATCCCCTATTCTGATGAAGTCAAACCTATGACTGTCACATCAGAAATAGATGACCTATCTCCGCTATATCTGCTTTAGTCTATAAATAGACATAAGCCTGATGTCCACCAATGCTTCCGCTGCTCCCACTGACTACGACAACCCTCTGGCAGAGTCATATACACGTACACTTCTAAAGCTAGTTTAGAACGACGCTATACTCATCCTCCTGCCGGGTCTCACGGCCTGGAACAACAGCAATGGCAAGTCTGGGTAAACAAGAACCTCCCTGCCACCGTCCTTGAGCATACCGAAGTACCTCTCGAGTGCCTGAGGTTACCCACCATATCTGCGGAGTGGCCAATGGAATGTCAAACCAGATTGAATCTTTAAGTTCTTATCAAATCTTCAGTAATCATTTGCGGTTCTTGAATCACTTCCAGTTCTACCATACTCCTACTACTTTTTCTGAAAAAAATCTATTTTTGTTAAAACTGTGGCGAGTTAAGAACAATATCACTATTGATCTTCCAGATGGTAGAAAGTCAACCCTCGTCATAGCCCGGGTCAACCCACAAACAGCCATTACAGAAACGTGCCTTGAGTTATCCGGATTCTGGTTTTAAGCATAAACCAGACAACTCCCCGTACCTTAACAATGTTAAGATATGAACTGTTCTATATCCAAGAAACAGAGGCACTGATTTAATTGAACCAGATTCAAATCATGCAGCTGTCTCCTGTGCATGTCAACTAAATGGAAGGAGGCCGATCAGCGTTACTCAACTTAGGAATGCTTCCAATTACGAGTAACCTGAAAGAGAAGCAAGTTCTCATTACTATCAACTGAATACCATACACAAGTATCTACATCTTCGATCACCTTGAAGAATCCCGATACTTGCAGTACCTGGTTCTCTACTTTACTCTTATACCTATAACTCCTCAAAACTTAGACCCTGTGTTTCTACGAAACACATGTCTAAAAACTAGAGAAGTCATAAGCAAACAGAATACAGTACGAGGACCAACTCCTCTCTCCTAATGGACACTGGACAATATACAATACTCTGTACAAGTCCCTTGAGTCAAATGACTCATTCACTGTGTGTCGTAGGTTGAAAACTGTACTTATGGTTAAGAAGAATTACACCGCTGTTCAATGCTCCTTACCTAACCATCCACTGATATAGGTAAATATCATGGACATAATTTCAAAAAGGTATATCTCACTCTATAAAAATAGACATACAGATATATCAATTTGAAATTGGTGCATAACAACGGATATTCAAAACCAAATATTTGCCGACCGGCAAACAACCCAGGTGATTTCCTCAAATATCACCAATTACAATGAATCCCGATATAATGAGGATGATCACCTAATTCCCAATAACTTACTCCCACTCATCATCTGTAAAACCATACAGATGTGAGAATCATACCTGGTAAATACATACCCTGGAGCAAGTGTCTAATCGGGAAATCAGTTTTCTTTTAACAGTACACAGTGAACCTGAAACATTGAAATGTTTCGATGGGGTATCCTGGTATTCTTAGTAATGCCTCTTCCATTATCCAGATTCACGACTGTAACCGTATAATTCTTTGCCACCTCTCCAAATCCCTTTATATGTCTTTAGTCATCACGTTCTGTACACCCGTTTAGGCCAAATGGTTTTCTTCCTTCCCTACCGTTCGGCACCAGCCTATGGTTTGGAAGAAGACTATCCAATTAGCATAATGGGTGTACTGTCCTAATCCTAGGAGCACTCGCAATGCGAGAGAAGGTGAGGATAAAAGACAACCGAATGAAATTTATTCATATTTCTCCTGAACCAGGATCCATCCCCGAACTGGAACAAGTTCCTTTCGAGTTCGTATATAACCATACGATGGATTATCCAATAAACTTGGGATCTTCATAGTGATACGGAGTGTCCTGGAGAAATACAAAGGTGATTTAGGATTGGCGAAGAAATACTTGGTTTGGTCGTGAACAGCAGTCGCAATTTACTTTGCCCTCTTATTAATCCCTTGCTTTGTCTTTACTTAATACCTTCTGTACACCGTTTAGGCTAATTGGTTTTCTTCATTCCCCACCGTTCGGCACCAGCCTAAGGTTTGGAAGAAGACTATCCAATTTGCGTAATAGGTGTACTATCTCCTAAACCAAGGAGTACTCGCAATCTGAGAGAAGGTAAAAGGAAAAGACAACTGAATAGTCCTATTCGTTTTCTCCAGAACCGGAAACCATCCTCGAATTCCTTCGAGTTCGTATATAACCATACGATGGTTTTGTCCAATGGAAGTGGACGTTCGTAGTAATACGGGGTATCCTTGAGAAAAGGGTAAAAGTAGGAGTGGCAATGAGGTCTGCAGCTCTGACAATCCAAAAGCCAGTGTTAAGAAGGTTCGGTCAACTTGGTCACTGAGTCATAGTCTCGGGTCGGGTCAAGGGTCGCTGCCAAAGAGAGAGAGAAAAGAAACACTCAGCGTGCACTCTAACCTAGATCAGAATGGTTATCACTTTATCTAATCTGGAAACCTCCCACTGTAACGTCAAATTCTTCCCCAAACCTGAAAGAAGAATTAGCCGGGATCACCCGAGGAGTAAACCAACTCATCAGTGGGAATCGGGATCCAACTATCATCGCATGATAACGTGACGGAATCCGCTCACGTCATCACACTCCAGAAGGTATGCGCATATCTGGCAAGTTTCAGTTCTTTTGAAACTCCCGATGTGGATTTTTGCCCCATGCTCTTATGACCTTGACTAAGGCCAACAAATCATAAGTCACATGTCAAGTTCTACCCGTCATTGTCCAGGTTGATTTGAACCCACCCGTACAAGCCCTTGACTAGGGCCAACAAGGCTATACGACTGTCCCAAACCAACGCATCTATCTATGCAGCATATGAACACCCAATATCTACCAAACACTGTGCCTTGACTATGGCCAACAAACACAGCTTGAATACTATTGACTATCCATATGAAACGACGGAGGGCTATGAATGGTTTCTGGCGAAAACCTTTAACGTAACGAACTTGATATCGTTGAAGGAATGGATAGCTTTTTAGAAAAATATAGTGACGAAAACCTTTGCTAAAGAGGTCACTCCCAGTGAAGGGATCTCGGCTCTTTCCCCATAGAATGAGGTGCAGGATATTCCTACTGAATACCACGATGCAAAGCAAAAGTAATCGGCTATAGTGAAGTTATTGCCTTGACGCAAACTTTTGTCCAAGGGGTCACTCCCGGTGAAGGGATCTCGGCCCTTGCCTCGTCGACTGAGGAGCAGGATATTCCAACTGAATACCACTGTGCAAAACAAAAGAGAATGCCCTTGCAATAACAGCTTTTTGAAAAGTGTTCCAACAACATCGGAGTAGTTTTGTTTATCTTGCATTGATCCGAATCAACGCAGTCCCATCAATTGATCACACCACAAAGAACGAAAATATACTGGCGTACGTATATGCCATCCGCATTCGCCACTGGGTCCCGTCATCACCCGTTAGGTTAGCTAACTAACGACAGAGCGGGGACTGGACTAGCGCGGATGCAAAACATATACAACATCTACCAGTATATATATAATATATAATTTTCGCTCAAGGCGTGATAAAATGCAACATCACAGAAATGTACAGCATCACAGATCAATACAGATATCTGGGATCCCCGGGTTTCATAGAGCCGCTACTGAAACCCGACGTTCCCCTGGTCGTGTGGATAGCCTGTGCAATGAAAATCCTAGACCCCTACGGGCGCGGTAAGTTACCCAACAAAACCTGAAGCGAGGCAGCCCCCTTCAGCAACGTGAATGGACCACCCAGCACTTCACGGAATCCGGTAACTTGGGCACCCTCCTGGGTCAACCTGTACCCCCTACGAGTGCGGCGAATAGCCCGCCAATTCTAGAGTAAAACCCCCTCCGTCTCAATGCCATGAGATGCGGGATCGTTGCCCTCTAGAATCCGGCTATCCGTGCACCCCACCTTGGGGTAACCCTAGTATAGAAAGTAAAATATACATACAACGGGTACATCGACCGCAACCTGGTCGTGCACCAAAAGAATAATACAAACAGGCAGTGACGGCAGTCCACATGTCGGACGCTCACCCCGCAATATCAAATGTACATATAAAACAAAACTGTACTACCATTGCATCCAGGCTATCCCCCACGACCGATCCGCAATAACACAGCACAATCACAGAACATCAACGTGAATGTCACGTTCGTAAATCCGTCTAAATGGGCTATAGCAGATAGACTGGATTTACCGATCGAGTGACATTCACGGTCGCAGATATAATGTAAATACTATGAACTGGCATGTTTAAAATATCCGATCGAACAAATTTATCAAAGTGGGCCCCAAGCAGTACTGTAGCACTCACAGAAAATCTGGGCCCAAAAGGAATATCCCAAAACCCCTATTTTTAACTCATAAGCTAACTGCAAAATTTTGATCAAGTGATCAATCAAAAGCGCGGCGGAACCGCGGCCCAAGCATGGGTTTGGCCGCGGTTCCGCGGCGATTTGGAGAGATCGCGCCACCAAATTTTCACAGATTGCTTCTATATCCATGCACAGTATTCTGAGACAACCTGAAAAATTTTTGGAGCAGAAAAAATTTCGACAGAAAACACATGTGCATACAAAATACGGTTTTTAAGGAATTTTGTTCGATCGAGTACTAAACATACTAGAGCAAGCTAGGCATGGTTAATGGCGTGGCTCTGATACCAATGTAAGTCCGCGGCGGCGCCCCGGCCGTCGAACCGACGCCGGAAACTCGGAAACAAAAATTTTGCAAACTAGCAAACCGGCACCACCGCACACTTTTATCCCGGATTGGGCCATTAACCTAGCTACTAGCAAACTAAAATACGGGTGAAGAAGTATACCAAGCGATCCGTGTCCTTCGGTCTTCGTCTCCACTCCGATCTCCCGCGGAATCTCCGTCCATCTCCTCCTCGTCGGAAAGGGCACCACGTAGCCGGGTTCGTTTACGGGCTCCCACCTCTGGACCGAGGCAACTCGGGCGCGAAGTTGGCTAGCCGATGCGTCCAAGACTTGCTGTAGGCTAGTGTAGAAACTTTATCTCTTTTGGGGTTTAGTTGCCATGATATTGTGGAGGAAAGAACAAGGGAAATTAACTTTGAGTGAAGTAGTATTTTGTGGCAAGAAGAATGAAGATGAGATCATAATAATTCCCTCTCTCCAAAAATCACACACCCTCTCCTCCCAAATATATGGCCGGCCACACTCAACAATGAAGAGGGAAAAAGAATCAATATCCAAGAGAGGAAAAGAAAAGATAATGCAAGAATAAAGTCACATTCATCTCACATTTCAATCCTTTCATAACCATCACATGAAAGCAAGTGATTGATTCAAAAGGAATCTCATGATGAGGAAGCTACATATATGCATGAAACCCCTCATCAAATAAGTTAATTGGAAACTTGCAATTAACCCCCTCCATCAAATAGTCCGGCCATGAAGGAATAAAAGAAAACTGGCCGGAACGGAATGCAAACTAGCAACTTCAGAAAATTGATCCCGTAGTAAATTACAGGAAAACCCCGCTAATGCAAATACATACCCGCATTTGTATTCCCACTGAACACAAATGCAAAAGGGACAATATCTACACTATCTAATACTAGGATCCGGCTTAAGCCAAAGCCGGCTAGTAAAATCCGTCCGATCACGATCCGTGCAATACCGCACGTATCTGATCGAACCTTGCCATATCTCCATACGGCCTCTACAGCGTTTCGCCCGAAACTTGGGTAACTGTCTGTGTGGTGGACTCTAAAGACTCGTCAATACTATGGCTGTGGATTTAACCACTAGCACGTCAGAGGTATCAGCCAATACGTAACGGGCTACCAGGTACTGACCAAAAGGGACGTCGATGAGCGAACTCATCCTGACATCCTACTGAGCCTGTCAGTGACAATATCCGTACAGTCCGGTCCGTTCGTCTATGAGCATCGCATGGCGGGCCTAGGGGGTTGGTAAAAGTCAGACCCCCAATAGCGGTACAAGTCGTGTTGGAGTGTAGCCCAGAACACCCTGAGATACTACTGGAATACCTACCAGTAAATCTCCTGCCTTGGCCAAGGACTTTCCATGTTCTGGCTCTCCTAGACACAGCGCGACCTCACCCCCAATACCGGGAGAGACAAACCCCTGCAGATCTGCTCACTGCCTCCATGTGGCTCGGGACTGTACCCAACTAAAACCTGTTTGCACGACTCCTTTGAGCCGTGGTAGGGTAGTAATCAAAGAACAGTGGGAACTCACGAGAGACAAATGACGATCTCAGGTCGATGAACTAACCTGTACACATGTCACCAGGGAACTGCTATCTGACGTCAGGTATAATACTAACTAGCAGGTTCCCGGCGAGTCCTGTCTGGTGTACTCATAACCCAATGAGCACCTGCATACATCTTAGGTGAACCAACTAACACCAGTGGCTTGTGAGACCGGCCACCGCCCCTCGTCGGGGTCTCGACTGTATACACTAGTCTACTCTGGAGAATCGATGCCCTGTCTCGAAACTCCCACGACTAGGGACCTTTTAAGGATGTGCTTATAGACTCCAGCTCTCACTTATATGATCGCCCTCATACTGCTGGTAGTCAAGCAAGAATCCTAGGGGCTCTATCAACGTGCAATAGCGGCTCGTAAGGTCACCTAAAGCAGTATACGATGATAAAGGTAAACCAGATAGCATACTATCATCTCGAGTAAGACTGTCCTACTGGGATAGGTCCTCCCCTTAATCATTGCAATCACGTGCCTGTGATTCAATAATTGACTCTGAGGGCACTATCTCCAACAGTTTTCCCTGTTGACTTCATTGTACTCGATACACAGCCTGTAGCAAACCCCCGAGGCCAAATTCCGGTGATTCTGGGTCGTCCTTTCCTTACCACTTCCAACGCTATTATAAACTGTAGAAATGGTTCAATGAACTTATCATTTGGAAATATGACCATTGAACTAAACATCTACAAACTTGGAAGTCAGCCATCAGAACCCTCTGCTCATATTCTTGATGTGTGCTCTGTCCACGAGATCGCTCCAGATAGTTGTGGAGCTGAGGATCTTTGCTTTCTAGATCTCGACGACATTACCACATCTCTGCTTGATCTTACACATGATCTTAGTGAGGACACTTTTCCTACACTTGAGTTCGACACTCCTGACTTTTCTCCACCCGAGTCTGTATCTTTCACAGGCTCTGAGCTTCTTTGTAATTCCAAAAATCACTCGATGATCCCACCTTCTATTATTTCTCCGCCTGAATTCGATATCAAAATTTTACCTTCTCACCTTAAATATGCTTATTTAGGTGAGAATGAGTCTTTACCGGTTATCATTTCCGCATCTCTTGCATCAGAGCAAGAGAATGCACTTTTATCGGTATTGAGATCTAACAAAGAGGCGTTCAGTTGGAGTATGGCGGACATCAAAGGGATTAGTCCCTTGATAGTTGAACATCATATACATGTGATGGATGATGCCAGACCAACCTGAGAACCACAGAGACGGTTAAATCCCGTCATGAAGGAAGCGGTGATGAAAGAGATCGTCAAATGCCTAGATAATGGTATTATATACCCCATCTCCGATATCCAATGGGTAAGTCCTATACATGTCGTTCCTAAGAAATCCGGCATCACTATTATAACCAATGAGGCAAATGAGTTGATTCAGACACGCGCCCAAACTGGGTGGCGTGTATGTATTGATTATAGAAAACTCAATGCTGCCACGAGGAAAGACCACTTTCCTCTACCATTCATTGATCAAATGATGGAACGCTTAGCAGGACGAGAGTATTATTGCTCTATGGACGGATACTCAGGGTATAATCAGGTCCCCATCGCCAAAAAGGATCAAGATAAAACCACTTTTACTTGTCCTTTTGGTACCTTTGCTTACAGTCGGATGCCCTTTGGGTTATGCAATGCTCCCGCTACCTTTTAGTGGTGTATGATGGGGATATTCTCTGATATGGTAGAGAATTTTCTGGAGATCTTTATGGACGATTTCTCGATTTTTGGAGACTCTTTTTCTGATTGCCTATCGAATCTTGACGCGGTTCTTACTTGTTGCAAAGAGAAGAACTTAACTTTGAACTGGGAAAAATGCCATTTCACGGTCCAAGAAGGAATTGTACTTGGACATGTTATTTCATAGAAAGGCATTGAGGTAGACAGAGCTAAGATAGATGTCATTCAAAACCTCCCTCATCCTAAATGCGTCAAAGATATTCGATCTTTCCTTGGCCATGCGGGCTTTTATAGAAGATTCATTAAGGATTTTAGCAAAATTGCTAGACCTTTAACTCTTCTCCTGGCTAAGGATACGACCTTCCACTTTGACTCGGACTGTGAGACAGCTTTCGACTCACTTAAACACTCACTCACTTCAGCCCCCGTTCTATCGTCTCCAAATTAGGACTACCCCTTTGAGCTGATGTGTGATGCATCCGACTTTGCAGTAGGTGCAGTCTTAGGACAGCACATTGAAAAGATGCCACACGTGATCTACTATGCAAGGAAGACCCTAAACGATGCACAAATCAACTATACAACCACCGAGAAAGAACTTTTAGCGGTTGTATTTGCATTAGAAAAATTCAGGCCTTACTTAATTGGCTCTCCTATAGTTTTGTACACTGACCATTCCGCCTTAAAACATCTTCTGACGAAGAAAGATGCAAAAGGTCGACTAATATGTTGGATCCTTCTGTTACAAGAATTTGATCTAGTTATCAAAGATAAGAAAGGATGTGAAAACGTCGTAGCCGACCATCTTTCACGCATCATTTCTTCCCCTGTGACCCTGCCGATCAATGATTCGTTCCCTGATGAACAACTCTTGAACGTATCAGCTGAACCATGGTTCAGGGATATTGTGAACTATCGTGTCACGGGACTTATACCGAGCGATTGGTCAAAACAGGACAAATACCGTTTTCTATCCCAAGTAAAACACTTTTACTGGGATGATCCCTATCTGTTTAAATATTGTCCTGATCAGATCATTCGTCGGTGTGTCCCGAAAGAAGAGTTCAAGAGTGCTCTTTCTTTTTGTCATGATCAGGCTTGTGGGGGTCACTTCGGTCCTAAAAAGACGGCGGAAAAGGTTTTGTAATGTGGATTTTATTGGCCGACCTTATTCAAGGACGCATTTGACTATTGCAAAACTTGTACACAGTGTTAGTACACGGGTAGAATCTCCCGGAGAAATGAAATGCCTCAGCAACCCATTCTGGTTGTTGAAATATTCGATGTTTGGGGCATTGATTTTATGGGGCTTTTTCCCAACTCCTTTGGGAATTTGTACATACTGCTGGCGGTTGATTACGTCCCAAAGTGGGTTGAAGCCATTCCATGTCGCACTAATGACAGGAAAGTTGTCATTAAGTTCTTGAAAGAGAATATCTTTTCGCGATTTGGACACCCATGTGCTATTATTAGCGATAATGGGATACATTTCTGCAACAGATCTTTTGAGACTCTGATGCGAAAATACGCAATCAACCACCGACTTTCTACACCCTACCATCCCCGAACGAGCAGGCAGGCTGAAATCTCAAACAGACAGATCAAACTTATCCTGGAGAAGACTGTTGCTAAGAATAGAAAAGACTGGTCAACCAAATTGACGGATGCTCTTTGGGCATTCAGGACTGCATATAAAACCGACCTAGGAATGTCTCCATATAGGATAGTGTTTGGAAAGGCATGTCATTTACCCGTCGAGATAGAGCATAAAGCATTGTGGGCTATAAAGGAAATAAATTTTGATCTAAACCAAGCCTGCAACTTTCGGAAGCTGCAACTAAATGAGCTAAGCGAACTCCGCGATGAAGCTTATGATAACACTGTAATTGCAAAGAATAGGACAAAGGTTTTTCACGATAAAAACATTTTGAGGAAAACATTTTCACCTGGTCAACAAGTCCTTCTTTATGATTCACGATTACACCTTCACGCGGGTAAGCTTCGATCTCGGTGGAAGGGACCTTTTATTGTGCAGTCTGTATACCCGCACGGGGCAGTAGAAGTAGAAAATGTTAAAAACGGCACATTTTTTAAAGTTAATGGACATAGACTAAAGCCGTATTTTTCCACTGACCCTACGGAGGAGCTCTTGTTCTTACAAGAGCCAGTTTATTTGGATTAAAATTCCTCCGTCTCGCCTTCATATCCTGTATATCACTGCATCATTTTTTGAATGAAGGTGAGTGAAAAGAATAAGTTTGGGGGAAGTTCTTCACTTATATATTTTGCCCCCACTAATAATTCCTCCCAGGCTTACAGTTTTTGTAAGTATAGCGATTGGCAACAGTGAGGACACTGTTGAAATCAAGTTTGGGGGAGGTTTGTGCTTATTTTTGCATCATTTGCATATCATTTGCATAAGCACAAAACATTTCTTTTAAAAATCTATAAAAATTTTAAAAAATTTCAAAACCCACAAAAATTTAAAAATTTTCTAATATAAAAATATTTTAATATTTACATACTTTTTTTTGTACATAAATAAGATAATAAAAGTTTAGATAATGAAAAACTACATCCATGAGATTAGAAAAATTTAAGAAAACCAAGAAAATTAGAAGTTTTCTTATACGAACTAGTAATAAGTAGTTATGAGCCGTTGTCCCAAGGGTTAGTAAGATGAAGGACGTCACTAATCTGAGGATAAAATAAGTCTGAAAAATAGTTTCTATTCTGGAAGCCAAACATTTTGAACGTTGATACCCTGCTATTCGCACTTACACACGTCTTGAAGCCTGGGATAGTAGAGGATACCTTGAAATGCTCTTGTCTTAAAGCCGATGTATGAAGGAAATAAAAAGAAAAAAGTGAATAAAAATATAAAGTGGTGAGAAAAATGGACACTGGTTTTGTTATCACCGAGGGCAATAAAAATGTATAGCGAGGGTGCTTCTTCACCTAGTGCCCTAAGGCCAGCTGGTCTGGGAGTCACTGCTATGCCTGAAGTGGTGCAAGACAAGGAAAATACACCAAGTAAGCAAGAACAGGAGTAATCGGTCGGTTAGTACCTCAAGAAGTATTAACGGTCGCATGAAAGTGTGTGAGCAATCTCATCTAAATATTCATTAATTAAAAAGTACTGTGGCTGATGGGCAAGAGTATGATAGCTTGAATTGAATTCTCCGAGTGTAGGGATGTCTTTACACACACGCAAGGTTATATGATCGAAGTTTGGAAGAAAGATAGGAATGAAGAATAAGACGATGTTTTATTGAGGGAGGACATGATTTCTGACATTTTTTCATGACCATTAAGATAGGGCTCATGACAACCGAAAAGCTAGCTTAGTTGGAAACCCTAATTTTCAAGGCTTTTCTTTTACGATTCTTTTCTTTAAATGTAATATTCATGATCTTTCTTTTATTATTGGATTTTGTGGGTGCAATCCGCTGAAACCCCTCAGGAGACAACACTCCTCCTACTAGGGACACCTAGAGGTTTAAAGGCTTGTTGCACGTGCTCAGTGCAATCGTGTTGCCCACGAAAGTGTGCTAGTTAGTTTTTCTCTTTCTTTATTTTCTCCTTCTCTTTTTAATAATAAAACAGTTCGCTCGAGACGATCGAAATTAAGTTTGGGGGAATTTGATTAGTCGAAAATATTCCATCTTTTAACTGGAAATTTCCCTATCATTCGCATTCATAAAGAAGTGTTCGGCATTCATATTTCATATATTAGCAAAACAGTCGCAGAATATCCGATTACATATGTTAGACCTTAAAACCGGCACTATAAAGGAAATTGACTGCATTTTATGGAATCGCATCATCCCTATATTGCGCAACACTTGTTTTGAGATCTGTGCAGGAAAATCCAGAAGAAAGGCCAAAATTTACATGGTGCTGATCAAAACATTACGCCAACTCAATGATTTCAGTTCTGGTAGAAATCCAAAGGGGCAAATACAATTCAACATATCAGATGAAGCCCCAAATACCATCCTAAGACCACACTAGAAAGCCCAATGCCCAAGCCCCATAAAGAGCCGCGGATAAGCGGCAGGAACCTGCTTGCGCCGCGGATCCGCGGTGGGTCCAAGGAGTTAGCACCTCATTTTTGCATCAAAATTCGTTTCTCAGTGGCTACAGTTCAGAAATGCACTCCAAGTTCTAGAAGACTCCAGAGACTTCTGCCAGATCAGCAAACTAGGGTTTTCTAAGCTTAATTAATCTTAGCTTAAAGCCTAAGCTAAACTCCTAACAAACTATCTTCTAGAAGCCTCAACAAACTTTTGGAGGGAATTATAATTTCAAACCTAGACCTAGGGTTTGGGTGATCTATAAATAAGACCCTAGGCTCACTTGTAAAGGGGGATTGATTGAAGGAGATCCCTCCATTAGTTCATTTTAGTAGCCAATCTAGATCCATTCACTCTCTTTCTTCATCTTCTTCCACAAGTTCAGTGAGAAGGCTTGTGTGAAACCCTGACCCTAATTCCAATCAAAAGCCAAGATCCCGAGTACCCCATCAAGCAAGAAGCCTTGCAACCTTTTATGAGCGGAGCCGATCTTCAACAGAGCAAGTGGTCCAAGCCGATCCACGACTCACGGAGCCGAGCGACGCCAGATCGACAATTTAGTTCTTCCTCTTGTAGTTCTTGAGCGACTGTAATCAAATTGTTGATATAAATAAAAGGTGATATTCTTTTATCTTGTTTTCTTTAAATTCTTGCATCATGATTCGATCTAAATTTCTAGTTGTAATTTTTGTTGTGATGTTTGAGTAATACTCCGCTCGTCGAGGGGTCGAGATGATCAATAGAATGATGATGTAATATATCTTAAATCGATTCTTGAATCCTACGAGTTTTGTAAACCCTAGCAAGTTCAAGAACCGACAACCCAATTCGTTGCGATGCTTTCTTGGATGATATCGCTCGAGATTGGGGAGTTACGATCGTTTCTTGAAATTGCTAGAGGCTAGAATGTGAATGATATCGACGAAAGAACAAGGGTTAAATGATGAAACCCTAGTTTCACGAGAAAGCCCTAACCCTCGTCGATCATCATCGATCTAGTATCATCTTCGAAGGACAAGAACACGATATCTTGATGATTACATCACGTCTATAGATCCGATCGATTCCTACGAGCCTCATTTAGATTCTTGACATTTGGTTGGAAATATCATCGAAACCCGATTCTTGATTGTTTATCAGTTTCTTGATTCTTGATTAGATTAGTGACACCTGAATCAATCAATAAAATATTGAATCATGTTTTCTTTTCTTTTCGATTAACTTTTCAATTGAAACAAATTAAACATAGAAACGAATCGCACAATCCCTGTGGACGATCCGCACTCGCTTACGATCTACAACTGACACCGTAATTGATTGCGGTCAAATATAATTCTTTGATTGTGAATCTTATTCAATATTACCGACACATAGAAACTTATTCGCTTTATTCGATTTACACAAACAAGAACTTCTTTTCAATCAAATGAACCGTTATCAGGGATCATTTGAGTTGATTTACTTACACAGTCTCGAATTTCATGAACAATCATGGGTCTACCCAGGACCAGTCGAGGATATGACTCCATTTGGCTGATTGTTGGCCGGTTGACAAAAGCGGCTCACTTCCTTCCAAGTGAAGACCATTTTCGGTTATGCTCAGTATGCTCAGTTGTATATAGATGAGATTGTGCGTTTGCACAGCGTTCCCACATGCATCATATCCGACGAGGGCACCTAGTTTACTAGCCATCTTTGGCAGAAGCTTCTGGAAGCTTTGGGTACCCGGTTGAGTTTTAGCATGGGTTTTCATCCACAGACCGTTGGTCAGTTGGAGCGGACTATATAGACTCTGGAGGATATTGTAAGTCTACGCCAGTGCCCCGGCCGTCTTTCCGTGGCCAAATGCGGAACAAAAAACTTTTATGAACTGGCTCTAATGCAAAATTAAAACCCGAATCGTTCTATTAACCGTAAACTAGTATACTGTAAAAGCGGGTTAGAGATTATACCGATCGATCCGTGACCTTCGGTCTTTAAACTCTATCCCTAGCATGTTGCGGCTGCGCTGATGAAGCTCGCTCTCCGATCTCGCTCGATCTACGATTTCCTCCTCGCCAAAGGATGCGCCACGTCAACGAATCTTTATAAGGGCTCCCTCCTCTGAACCGAGGCAACTCGGACAGGAAGTTTGCTAGCCGACGTGTCCAAGGTTGAAGTAGAGAAAGTGTAGAATGCTTTGTCTCGAGCCACCCAACGAATCGGGTGATCGGTTAATCGAAGTTGCCTTTTGGAAGTGGGGATGATAAAAATGTGCAAATGGATTTTTCTTTGCAAATAATGAAATCAATCTCCTCACAAAAATGGGGCTGCCTCAAAATGGTGCTCGGCCAGGGAAACAAAATGATTGAGGAGGAGATGAGTGCAAGCAAGGAGGATGGATGGAGAGCATTTGAAAAAAAATCGCACCAATAATATCCTATGCAATCAAAAAATGCAATCAATGCAAAGATGACTCATGCAAGCCTAGAATGTGCAAGATGTTTGCTGGAAATTGCTGGAGAACACCCCCCCACAAAAAAAACCTTCCTTTATAAATTTCACATTTGCAAATAAACCCCCCGATACAAATTTCAGCCAAAAGGAATAGAAAGGTAATTTGGCCAAAAAGAATGCAAACTGGCAACTTCAAAAAGCGATCCCGTAGCAAATAACAGGATTACTCCGCAACTGTATATACAAACCCGCATTTGTATTCCAACCGAATACAAATACAATGAGACAAGATCTACATAGTATAATACTAGGATCTGGCTTAAACCAAAGCCCACTAGTATTATCCGTCCGAACCATGACACGTGCATAAGTGCACGTATCATGGTACGGACCCCGCCATAAAACCATATGGCTTCTACAACGTTTCGCCCGAACCGGGAAACTTTCTGTGGGGGACTCTAAAGACTCGTCAATACTCTGGCAGTGGGTTTAACCATAAGCCGTCAGTGGTACTAGCTGTACGTAACGGCTGCCCATGTACTGAGTGAAAAGGATTCCGATGAGCGAACTCATCCTGGAACCCTACTGAGCCTATGTGTGACAATATCCGTACAGTCCGGTCCGTTCGTTTATGAGTATCGCATATCGGGCCTAGGGAGCTGGTAAACGTCAGACCCCCAAAAGCGGTATAAGTCCTGTCGGAGTGTAGCCCAGAACACCCTGAGATACTTCTGGAATACCTACCAGTAAATCTCGCTTGCCATGGCCATGGATTTCATGTAATGGCTCCCTTAAACACAGTGCGATCTCACTCCCAATGTTGGGAGAGACGAATCCCCTGCCGATCTGCTCACTGCCCTCATGTGGCTCGGGACTGTACCCAACTAAAAGCTGTTTGCATTACTCCTTTGAGCCATGGTAGGGTAATAATCAAAGCACAGTGGGAACTCACACGAGACAAATGACGACAGGTCGATAAACTAACCTGTACACATGTCACCTGGGAATTTCTATCTGACGACAGGTTTCAAAAACCAGCTAGCATGTTCCCGGCGAGTCCTGTCCAGTGTACTCATAACCCAATGAGCACCTGTATACATCTTAGGTGAACAAACTGACACCAATGGCTTATGAGACTGGCCACCGCCCCTCGTCGGGGTCTCGACTGTATACACCAGTCTACTCCGAAGTATCGATGCCCTATCTTGAAACACCCGCGACTAGGGACCACTTTTAAGGATGTGCTTATAGACCACCCAACTCTCACGTATATGATCGCCATCATACTGTTGGTAGTCAAGCAAGAATCCTATGGGCTCTATCAACGTGCAATAGTGATATATCATGTCACCTAAAGCAGTACACGTTTGATAAAGATAAACCTGATAGCATATTATCATCTCGAGTAAGATTGTCCCACCGGTATAGGTCCTCCCTCAATCATTGCAATCATGTGCCTGCGATCCAATAATTGACTTTGAGGGCACTATATCCAATAATCTCCCACTTGCACTTAAGGCTAATTATTACAATGTCGCATACTCACAGCCCGTGTGATACCGAACACCCAACTCCTCTACTATTCAGTGTCACAAAGCTCGTTTGTAAAACAATTGTGTTCGAGAAATAGCCTCAGTGAGTGGATCCGCTCTAATGTTTCTTTCTATGTCTCTCTATATCTCAAGTTCTCGGAGAAACCCATCTCCCGAAATGAGCAATACCTGTCTTAGAATATGTCTGGATATCTGATGGGACCTAGTTCACGAATGAACTCCAAATCCGAACTTCTTAGACTGTATCGTCAACTGAACTTAATCAGTATCCTGAGCCATGCCTCCCTCAGTATCCGCTTGGACCACTTGTCCAAACTACTGCCCCTCATCAAAAGGGAAAACTATAACTCTGACAGTCACTCTGTCATCCATGTCACCTTGGAAGCCTGGAATGATAACTGTTTCCCGAAGGAGGCTACCGTTATCAAATCCATAGAACATCCACTTATGTTTTAAAACTGCCACCGAACGTTCCTCCAGGATTGGATTAATATCAACTTATTGCATCTGGTGTAGTACTTGACATCTTATGATCAACTCAATTGCCTATGCAAGTGATCTGCTAATCTTGCACATCCCTCTCCCCTTTAGTGTGTAAGACACCTTTAGAGAGGGTGACCCCATCACCTGCTGGTACACCACCATGCTAGGAGTCGTCCATTCTAAATACTTTTAGAATGCTATCAAAGTCTCCAGATTGGGAAACTACCCAAATCTAGATCTAATACTATAGATCTAGTAACCAGAATGTCTGATATAATATCCATATCCTATGTGGAGAAAACACTGTGTGGCAACCACAGTATAACCGATCGTAGTATAGGAATTTTACTTCCTACTCTGTGTATGTCGTCCAAATACCAGGACATCACACCTTACTACTTTATCAACAAATCCATCTCCTATTCTGATGAAGTCAAAGCCCATGACTATCACATCAAAAATAGATTATCTATCTCTGCTATATCTGCTTTAGTCTATAAATAGACACAAGCTACTTATCCACTATGCTTCCGCTGCTCTCACTGACTACGACAAGCATCTGGCAGAATAACATACACGTGCACTTCTAAAACTAGTTTAGAACGACGCTATACTTATCTTCCTGCCGGGTCTCATAGTCTGGAACAGCAGTAATGGCACGTCTGGGTAAACAAGAACCTCCCTATCACCGTCCTTGAGGCTACTGGAGTACCTCTCGGGTGCTTGAGGTTACCCACTATATCTGTGGAGTGGCTAATGGAATGTCAAACTTGATTAAATCTTTAGGTCCTATTAATTTTTTTATAATCGTTTGCGGTTCTGGAATCTCTTCCAGTTCTACCATACTCTCACTACTGTTTTCTCAAAAAGTCCATTTTACCAAAACTGTGGCCAGTCAAGAACAAAATCACTATTGATCTTCCAGATGATAGAAAATCAACCCTCGTTAAAGCTAGATTAAACCCAAAAACTGCCATTACGGAAACGTGCCTTAAGTTATCCAGAGTCTGGTTTTATGCATAAGCCAGACAACTCCATTTACCTTAACATGGTTAAGATATGATCAATTCTATATTCAATATAGAAACAAAGGCACTAATTTAATTGGAACCATATTCAAATCATGCAGCTTTCTCCAGTGCATGTCAACTAAATGGAAAGAGGCAAATCAGCATTACCCAACTTAGGAGTTTGTCTAATTATGAGTTACCCGAAAGAGAAGCAAGTTCTCTAAAACATTACTATCAACTGAATACCATACACAAGTATCTACATCTTCGATCACCTTGAAGAATCCCGATATATGCTACACCTGGTTCTCTACTTTATTCTTGTACCTATAACTTCTCAAAACTTAGACCTTGTATTTCTACGAAACACATGTCTAAATCTAGAGAAGTCATAAGTAAATAGAATATAGTATGAGGACCTACCCCTTTGTCCTAATGGACATTGGACAACATACCATACTTTGTATAAGTCCCTTGAGTTTAATAACTCAAACCTTGTCCGTCGTAGGTTGAAAACTGTACCCAAGCGATTTCCTCAAATATCACCATATATAACGAATTCCGATATAATGAGGATAATCACCTAATTTCCAATAACTTACTCCCACTCATCATCTGTAAAACCATACAGATGTGAGAATCATACCTGGTAAATACATACCCTGGAGCAAGGACTGATTGGGAAATCAGTTTTCTATTAACAATACACAGTGAAACTGAAACATGAATATGCTCCGAAGGGGTATCCGGGTATTCCTAGTAATGCCTCTTCCATTATCCAGATTCATGACTATAACCGTATATTTCCTTACCATCTCTCCAAATCCCTTTATTTGTCTTTAGTCATTACCTTCTGTATACTATCGTCAGGCTTAATGGTTTTCTTCTTTCCAAACCGTTCGACACCAGCTTATGGTTTGGAAGAAGACTATCCAATAAGCATAATAGGTGTACTCTCCTAATCCTTGGAGTACTCGCAACCTGAGAGAAGGTGATGATAAAAGACAACTGAATAAACCTTATTCTATTTCTCCTGAACCAGAATCCATCCCCGAACTGGAACATGTTCCATCGAGTTCGTATATAACCATACGATGGATTATCCAAATAACTGTGGATCTTCATAGTGATACGGGGTGTTTTGGAGAAATACAAAGGTGAAATAGGAGTAGCGATGAAATACTTGGTTTGGTCGTGAATAACAGTCGCAATTTACTTTGCCTTCTTTCTAATCCCTTTATTTGTCTTTACTTATTACATTCTGTACACCACACATAGGCTAATTGATTTTCTTCATTCCCTACTATTCGGCACCTGCCTATGGTTTGGAAGAAGACTATCCAATAAGCGTAATAGGTGTACCCTCTCCTAATCCTAGGAGGCCTCACAACCTGAGAGAAGGTAAAAGGAAAAGACAACTGAATAGTCTTATTCAATCCCTCCAGAACCAGAATCCATCCTTGAATCTGGAACAAGTTCCTTTGAGTTCGTATATAACTATACGATGGATTTATCCAATGGAAGTCGATGTTCGTAGTGATACGGGGTGTTCTGGAGAAATGCAAAGGGTAAAAGAATGAGTGGCAATGATATATGCAAACTTAGACAATACGAAAGCCAGTGTTTTAAGAAAGTTCGGTTAACTTGGTTACCGAGTCATAGTCTTGGGTCGGGTCATGGTCGCTGCCAAAGAGAGAGAGAGAAAACACTCTGTGTGCACTCTAACCTAGATCAGAATGGTTATCACTTTATCTAATCAGGAAACCTCCCACCGTATCCTCAAATTCTCCTCCAAACCTGAAAGAAGAATTAGTCGGGATCACCCGAGGAGTAAACCAAATCATCAGTGGGAATCGGGATCTAACTATCATCGCATGATAACGTGATGGAATCTACTCACGTTATCACACTCCAGAAGGTATTCGCATGCCTGGTATGTTTCAGTTTCTTTAGAAACTCCCGATGTGATTTTCTACCCCATGCTCTTATGACCTTGACGAAGGCCAACATATCATAAGTTACATGTCAAGTTCTACCCGTCACTATCCAGGTTAATTTGAACCCACCCGTACATACCCTTGACAAAGGCCAAAATGGTAGTATGACTGTCCCAAACCATTGTTAGTTATATGTATGCCCTAGAGGCCATTACTGTACATTGGATGTATATTGTAGTGGATGCTGGGACATATATAGGGAGGACTTTCTTGCTCGACATGATAGTATGCTATCTAGTTACCCTTTACCTTAACGTGTATACTGTTTGTCTCTCTGTTACATGTTGGTAAAGCCCTTAGGATGCGTACTTGACTACATGGACTATGATGCGGATCATACTAGTGGGGACATGGTAGTCCATAAGTACATCCTTCAAGGTCCCTAGTCGTGGGTATATTGAGACGGGGCATCGATATACCAGAGTAGACTAGCGTATACCTTCTCGACCCATACAGATGGGCGATGGATGATCCCATATCCATTGGTGTTTGACATCGGAGATGATATACGGGTGCTCAGTGGAGACTGGGTACACTGGACGGACTCGCCGAGAACTCCCAGATGGTAATATACCTTACGTCAGATGGCAGTTCTCTGGTGACACTGGTACAGAGTAGTCTGTTGACCCGAGATCGTCATAGAGTCTTGTGTGGTTCCCACTGTGCTTTGATTTCCACCTTACCACGTCCAAGAGGGCGTGCAAAACGGTGGTTTTTGGGTACAGTCCCGAATCACATGGAGGCAATGAGCGATAGGAGGGGATTCGTCTCTACCGGTATAGGGAGTTGATGTTGCGCTGTGTTCGATTGGCTATAACCGGAAATCCCTGGCCAGGGTTGCTGAGATTTACTGGTAAGTGTTACCAGTAGTTTCTCGAATAGTTATAAGCCTCATATCGACACGACTTATCGAGCTATTGGGGTCTGACGTTTACCACCCCTAGGCGAGATATGCGACATATCAGACGACGAGACCGGACTGTACGGTAGTGTTACTGGTTGGATTCACTGGAGTGTGAGCGGGCTTGCTCGTCGTTCTTCTGATCGCTCAATACTCGGGTGGCCGTTACGTTTAGCAGACTGCTTGCGGCTTGTGGGTGCTTGATATGATCATCATCTGCTACCGGCGTATTGACGAGTCTTTAGAGTCCTACATAGAGGTTTCCTGGCTCAAGCGAAACGAAATAGGAGCACATATGAGATATGTGCGGGACCGAGAATAATGCATGTATGTGATACCGTATTCCATTCTCGCGATGAATGTATCGAAAGGTTGTATGCGATATAACCTAGTTATCGAATCAAGGGTTGGTTCGGTAAGCCGATACATAGGATACTATTCGGTTATATGCGATATGACCGGATCGTTAAATCAAGTGTTGATTTAATGATTTAATGTATAATTATATATATTTGATATATTACTTTGCATTAACTAGTATTGGTTCACTTTAAATGGATTTTCTCACTTGAATTGTGCAAGTTGTATATGTGATATACTTTTGTGCACTTGATTGTATCATGTTTGATGATACATGTTTACTTGGTTAATTGTAAAGAATTAAACCTTGGTTAAGTAAATGATTAGGGTTTTCTTTTTCTTACTAATTATTTATTTATTTATATTTGGAAAAGATTAGAAATGAAATGGTTGCAAGTTTTGTTTCTTTCTTTGAAGCTTCATGAAGCTTTGACTTTGTGACCATTTTGTCTCATGCTTAACCCTAACCACTTCACTTAACCTTAGTTTAGTCTCTACACTTGACCATGGTTATTATTATGATAAGTATTCTTTCTCTTTTCCATCATAATTAACTTATCATAACAATTATCATCTTCTTCTTCTTCTTCTTCAAGAAGAAAAACTAGATTCCATCAATGGTGATTGATGAAATTGAGTGAGAAATCCAATTCTAAAGTGAACCCACTTCCTATTTCTTCATCCTCTACCTCTTGCCAAGTAGTATAGGGTGTTTCCTTCACAAGTTTTCATGGCTTAGTGAAGGTGGAGCTTGATCTAGTGATGCCTCGACGTAGATCATCTTCGGCATCGTCGTCGATGACCTAGCCCGCTTTTTCTCCGATGAAGCCGATACCAGAGTCATGGTTCGATTTGGACAGCGGAGAGGACTTCATCATGGAGCTATGGAGGTGGAGAAATGGATCTACAAAGGTTGTATTTCCGTACTTTTAGTTATTGTTAACTAGTTGCATTTGTCGCCTAGATTTCTAGCCAACGATCCGTATTAGGTTTTCTCGGCACGGATAATTTTTGAAATTGGCATGGTTGATGCCTTATGAGACCTCATTTTCGTGCCTAGGAACCCTACAGTGGTATCAGAGCCTAGCTAGAGCCTTAGGCGATGCGTAGACGGAATTAGAAGTCCGATCGAACCGAAACCCAAACCCTAATTTGCTCTCTGGACTTTTTCAAAAAATTGGGTTTTTTCCATATTAAAAATATGCAGTAAATTCAGCAGGAAATTATAAGAATTACGATGCAAAAATTACCTAATGATCTTTCTAAAGTGCGGCGGAACCGCGGCATTAGCGTGCTAATGCGGCTGTTCCGCGGCCCTTTTGTCTTATCTCCCATTGAATTTTGCACAGTAATTCCTATTTGGCAGTGCCGGTTTTCCTGGGAATTTTTAATCTGAAATAAAGAGTTGAGTATTTTGGGTTGTGTTGGGACTTCGGTGATTCGATCGGATTGTCTAATCTTGTCTGTGTTTTTCCAGATATTCATTGAATATGTTAAAAAGTTCGACCGGATATAAATACCCAAATTTTCCCCTGTCGGGAAATTTCCAAGTGTTGGATCTTTCCGTAGTTTAATGACGTTCTAAGTAGTGCAAGTAACGCGATGGTCCCTCTAGAAGACAACAAACCTTAACTCGATTATGTGACCGTCTTGAACTGCCCTTTGAACCTTAGGGTTTGGGGCAGTACGGCGTGCCACATGTGAGGCGTTGGCTTGACCCTTCTACGGCTGGACCGTTGGTACTGAGGCACGAACTGAATGTCTTTAGACTTGTTTCATGTGTTGATCTGTATCGGAAAAACTTGGGTGTTTGAATGTTCGATCGGAAAGTTTAACATTTTCTAATTATCCGGAATGGGATACAATAATTGGAATTCACAAGCAGTTATGAGATAACTGAATGAATGTTATAAATCTAGCGGTTTAGTCTCAACTTGATCGGTTGCCACGGAATTCTGATGCGATCAAAAGTCCGTCGCAATCACGTAGCGTACGCGGATACTCGCCGGGTAAACTTAATAGACAGCTACACCCCATAGCCCCGACCAAGTGACTGTAGGAGAACCCCGTCGCCGAAAGCATCCATTCGGGTGCTCACGGCAGCGGTGTTCCGCCTTGGTGCACTTTGTCGATGGCATCGGGGGTGCGGCCGCCTACTGAAGTTTGCGACGAGCATTCGATCAGGATGTCTGGAATCTTGTTGAATTACCCGACTTGATATTGAAAAGTGTTTTCGATAAAGAGACTAAAATGAGGGGTTTATAATTGTTAGGCATGCGATGTCTAAAGAATTCATTTGATTAGGCATGCGATGTCTATGCAGATTGCGGATTCCAACTGTTGTAGTTTTACACTTTCTTTTCTGTGACCGTAAGTGTAATATGTGATATCGCCGGTTTCGTTGCTATATGTCAACGACAATTGGGATGCGCATATTTACTTACGTTGATGACATGTGATGTTATGTGTTGCTGGATATGTTATATTGGATCGTCGTGCTTGATTAGCCGGGGTTTTTTATGTGAGATGAGTGTTTTTCATTTTCATTCATGTAAAAACTTGTATGTAATATTCTTTTATTGGGGCACTTCGAGGTTGCGGAAGTTGTCACCTTTTGTATATTATTTACTTTTCCGCACTAGGATAGACCCAAGGAGAAGGGAGCACAAGTAACCGGGTTCTGGAGTCCAGTGGGAGACCAACTCGAGGAGTCGAGTCCGGGTCTCCTAACTCTAGAATTGGTAGGGTTGTTTGCCGCTCTCGTAGGGGTCTAGGGGTGTGGGTTTGGCTATTCATCACAACCGTGGAATCCGTGTTTTATACTGGCTCGTATTAAAAACACGGACGTCCTAGTATATCCAATATTTCATATGTTTCTTCTGCTGCGATATCTGTGATGTGATCATGTGATGTTCTGTGATAGATACTGTATATAGTATATATGATATATTATATAGATGTTACTTATGTTTTACACCCGCGCTAGCCCTGCCCCGCTCTGCCGTTAGTTACCTAACCTAACGGTGCATGAGGGGACATCGAGGCGAATGCGGATGGCATAAGTGTACGTCGTATTTATCTGTGATGTTTAGGTACTTTAAATGATGGGACTTCATTAGTGAGATTAATGAAATAAAAGAAACCTAAGATGTTGTAGAATCGAATTTCAAAATAAAACAGGTAGCTACAGTTCTTGCTTTGCACAGAGGTATATATGATATATCCTGCACCTTATTCGATAAGGAAAGGACTGAGATCACCTCACCGGGAGTGACTCCTTTAGCAATAACTGGCAGATACTACACACTCGGTTTGTCTTTTGATGCTTTTAAGAGTTTTTGCTTTGCACAGTGATATATATGATATATCCCGCACCTCATTCAACGAGGAAAGGACCGACGATCCCTTTACCGGGAGTGACTCCTTTAGCAAAACTAGAAAAGCCTAAAAAACACTCCATTTCAAAATTCATTCGATCCTACAACGATATCAAGTTCATTACGCAATAGGTTTTCAGAAAAACCTGTCGTAGCCCTCCGTCATTTCAGATAAGTCCTGTTTAGTATTCGTGCTGCGTTTGTTGACCTTGTCAAGGCTCGGTGTGCGGTAGCTAACCAGTATTTATCTGCTTATGCATATGATGCAGATTGGGTTAGGGTAGTCGTGTGGCCTTGTTGACCTTGTCAAGGGTCGTGCGGGTGGGTTAGATTCAATCAAGAAATGACGGGTTGAACTTGACTTGCGATCTATGGTTTGTTGACCTTATCAAGGTCATAGATCGTTCGGGGCAAAATATTATCGGGAATTTCAAGTGTTGAAATTTGCAATGAGATTGCATACCTTCTATGAGATAGTTGGATCCCGATACCCGCTGCGAGTAAGAGTTACTCCTGGGAAAGTTTGACACATTACAATTAGCCGATCAAGTAGGTGTCCAGAAAGGTGTTAACGAGGTTACGCCTCTGGGAAAACGAGGTTTACATTGATTAGGTTCGTGCGAAAGCACGGGGGACTTCCCTCAAAGTACCGACACTGGCCTAGCTGAAAGATTGGCGAACTTGTAGTGTGTAATTAATCCCGGCTAGTCTTTCCTTTTAGGGTTTGAAGGAAGATTTGATAAAAAGCAGTGGGAGCCATCCTGATTAGATAAAATAATAACCAATCTATTCTTGCAAGAGCGCACGCTGAGTGTTTTCTTCTCTCTCTCTCCTGGTAGCGACCATATCACGCCTTAATCAAGATAATAATACGGATAATTGACCGAACCCGCTTGTTATACTGTGCTGGGGAACGTTGGTCCCGCTCCAACTTATAATTGTTATAAGACAGAGCAGGAAATTAGGGAATACCAGATTTCCCGTGCCGCCCAAACGAGGAAAGTGCATATGATGCATCATCTTCGGGTGTGTTCGTTACAAAGAACTGTTTCTCAGTATCCTCCGCATCCTGGGTATATGATACCGGATCAGGATCCCAGATATGTAATCTGTTACATAGGGCTACAAAAGGGTAGAAAAACTGAGAACGTGATAAGTTTCATGAGACAGAAAACGGGGCAAGAGTTGCAGCCAAGTCTGTTGGTCACTGTCACCCTGTATTACCAGAATACATTGATTCTGAACGAATGTCATTAGATACCGAACCTGATATACAAAATCATATCAGTCTCTTTATCAGTAAAGAAATGATAAAATTTTGTATTGTTGGATAATGTTTTGAACATTTCCTATATCAAAAGTTGATCGGTTCAGGCACGTTATCTAAAAGCATTAATGTTCTAAATCAAACTACAGTTCTTAGTGTATGGAACATACACAAGAGGAAGAGTTCAAAAATGAACGAATCCTTCTTGAGGTATTGTAGACTAGGTCATATCAATGCGACCCGATTGGCTGAAGTTACATTTAGATGCATATTTAAATCAGTTTGAATTTACATCTTGTGAAAATTTGCCAGTCATGTCACAGAGATAAAATGACCATAGCTCTGTTTATTGGAAACAGAGAAAGAGTTGGTAACTCTTGAGATGATACATGTTGATGTATGTAGGTCCCCTGTCTACACTTGCCAAGACCGGTTCTTTATACTTCATTACATTCTCTGATGATCTTTCAAGATTCAGACCTATGTTCCTGTTGAAACATGAGTCCGAACCTTTTGAGATATTCACAGAATATAAGCTAGAAGTAGTGAACCAATACGGGTATAAGTATTATGTCCTTTGATGAGATCAAGGAGGAGAATACTTGAGCACGGAATTCCTGGATTATTCTAAAGGAGAATGAGATTCTCTCTCAGTATTACTCCTCCGTATACACCATGGCACGATGGTATATCGGGGCGGAGCAATCACACCCTATATGATATGGTGTACTCTATGATGAGTACTACTGAGTTACCTATTTCCTTTTTGGGAGTTATGCACATGAGAAGCTGCATACCTATTGAAAAGGGTTCAAATCAAATCAGTTGCCTACCGCTTCATATGAGATATGGAAAGGGAAGAGCCCATATCTTAAGTTAGTTAAGATTTGGGGTTGTCCGGCCTATGTCTAAAAGCAAAATCCGGACAAGCTTGAGGCAAGATCTGTTATGTACAACTGGAATCGTTCCAGCTATACAAACTACAGCAGATGATTTGGTAGAACCAAAGGATTCAGTAGATTCCAACGAACCTCAGCCTCTCCGCCGATCTAGTAGGGCTCCTCACCCACCTGAGAGATACTTCGGTTCCTCTATGACAGTGGGAGCGAGGATTGCATCATGAGATGATGACCTAACTAGTTTCGAGCTGGCCATCAGGAGTGGGACTCTGTAAGAATGGCTGGATGCTTAGTGATCTGAGATGGAATCCTTATACACCAACAAAGTATGGACTTTGGTTGCTATATCTGAAGGGTTAAATCCCCATCAGGAGCAAGTATATCTTGAGAAGATTACTTGGTGTACATGGAAAAGTTGAGACTTTCAAAGCTAGACTTGTTAAAGGTTTGCATCATTGACCAGGAATGGATCATGATAAAGCCTTTTCTAAGGAGCTATGCTTAAGTCCATCCAGATCCTACTTGCCACGGCTACATACCATGACTACGATATCTGGTGGTTAGGTGTCATGACTACTTTTTTAAATGATGTTTTGGAAGAGCCCGTCTATAAGTATACAGCCAGAGGGCTTCGCAGACAGTGGGAGCAGCGGAAACGTGTGCAAGATGCTTTATAGGATAAAGCAGGCATCGCGGAGTTGGAACATCTGTTTTGATGTGGTAGTCAAAGAGTTTGACTTCATCAAAATGGTAGATGAACCTTGTATATACAAGAAGGTAGTAGGGAGTATGGAAGTGATCCTCGTGAGTACGTAGATGACATACTCTTGATAGGGAAGGAGTTTCCTATGCTACGCTCGGTTAATCTCCGTGTATCACAAGGATTCTCCATAAAGGATCAATGTAATACCGCCTAAATTCTGAGTTTTCATCTATGAGATAGATGTAATTGGATATTAGGATACTCACTAGATGTAGTGAGACGGTATCAATTGATCTTGGGGAGAATCACTGGAAGTGTTCCAGGGTGACAAAGACGACTGAATGTCAGTCGCAGGCATTGTCTTTACCCTCAATCGAGGGACGGTATGTTGGAAGAGTTCCAAGCTAGATACCGTGACATACTAGACGATAAAGGCTGGATACATCGCTACTAAAGATGCTACCAAAGAGGCTGTTTGGGTGTATATAGGTTCATGAGATGAACTATGTTCCTCCCATTGTGTGACAATGGAGTTGTGGCTTATGCCAAGGAACGTCCGTCCCATCAGTGATCCAGACTTATTCTAAGGCAGTATCGCCTGATCATGGAGATGGTTGATCTCTAGGGTGATCGAGGTTAGGAGAGCAGACTCAGAGGATAACACGGCGGATCCACTCACGAAGGCCTATTCCCAGAGAGAGACTTTTATGGGATGTTTGAGTATGAGATACTACAACCACTGCTACAGATGGCCCTAGTGCAAGTGGGAGATTGTTGTTAGGTCCACGTTGCCCACCCCGGTGCTTACGGGGAGGCGGAAAACATAATAAAAATCGGATTTTTAATGACTTAGGCAACATGGACCTTGCATGTGAGGATCTTTGCTAAACTAAAACTAGCTAAAGTAAACTAACAACTAACAAAGTTGTAGAAAGGTTATACCTTGAGCTCGAACTCCTTCTCGCCTTGCTCGTCGGAATGGTAGAAAGGCCTCACCTTGCTTGTCTTCTTCCGTCAAAGAAGGATCCACCCGAAAGCCTCGACCTTTAGCTTCAACTCCAAGCTAGGAGTAACTAGAGTGCAAGAAATGCTAAGACTTGAACCCTAGAAGTGAGTAGAGAAGATCAAGTGAAGGTTTTTCTCAAGCTTTTTGTTTCTCAACACATGAGAGGGAGAGAGCTTGAGGGAGAGGATGAGCAAGAGAGAGAAAGGATATGATAAAAATCAAAAATTAGTGAGCCATTCTCACTAATATGTGTGAGTTATTTTAATTAATTAATTAGCAAGAAAATTGTCATGGTTTAATCAAGAGGTGACCATTATCATTTCATTATTAATGCAAATTGCAAGAATCAAAGAGCATCTTCCAAATGAAATGATCATGGTCAAATTGTCAACTTGGTCAACAAGTCAACAAAGTCAAAGTGTCAACAACAACAACCATGCACAATAATTAAGCTAATTATTAATTAACAATAATACACACAAAAACAATAGGGTTAATAAAAAGACAAAAGCCATTAACCCTAAACAAGGTCCTCTCCCCCAATCTCAAGCAACTGTGCATACGCACCAGCATTCGTGATCCGAGGAACACGAACACAATGAGAAAAACCAATCTCAAATCATATACTAGGATCCGGCTTAAACCAAAGCCCGCTAGTATAAACTGTCCGGACAGCAAACGTGCACAAGTGCGCGGATGCGAACGAACCCTGTCGCAAAACCATGCGACCTCTACTCATTTTGCCTAAAGGCGAATAGCTCTCTGTGTGGGACTCTAAAGACTCGACACTACGCTGGCAGTGGGTTTAACCACAGACCGCAAGCGGCACTAGCTGTACGTAACGGTCCCCAGGTAGATGTCGATAAGAAGACTGACGAGGTGAACCCCATCTGCACTCCTACTGAGCCTGTATGTGACAGTCTCCGTACAGTCCGGTCTGTTCGTCTGATACATCGCATGGCGGGCCTAGGGGGGCGGTGAACGTCAGTCCCCTAATAGCGGTACAAGTCGTGTCGGAGTGTAGCCCAGAACACCCTGAGATAACACTGGAAACCTACCAGTATATCTCGCTTGCCCTGGCCAGGGACTACTCGTGTAATGGCTCTCCTAGACACAGCGCGATGTCAACCCCCAATACCGGGAGAGACGAATCCTGTCTAACCGTCACTGCCTCCAAGTGCTTCGGGACTGCACCCAAAAACTACCTGTTTGCACGACTCCTCTGAGCCGTGGTAGGGTAGTAATCAAAGTGCAGTGGGAACACACTCGAGGCGAAGTGACAGTGTCAAGTCAGCGGACTAAGCTGTACTCATGTCACCTGGGAACTGATAACTGACGATAGGTATATTACCAACCAACAGTTCCCGACGAGTCCTGTCCAGTGTACTCGTAACCTAACGAGCACCCGCATACTATCCCAAGTACGACGTACTAACGGCTGTGGGACAGACCGTCTCCCACACTGGGATGAGAAGCGCATACGCTAGTCTACTCCGGAGTATCGATGCCCTGTCTCGATAGTCCAACGACCAGGGACCTGTATAAGGATGTGCTTATAGATTACCCAGCTCCCACGAGTGCGAGCGCCATCACAACGCTGGTAATCAAGCAAAGATCCTAAGGGCTCTACTAATATGTATACCAGCAATATGCTAAAAGAAACACATGCACATATTAAAGCAGAGACAAACCAAGTAGCATACTACTATATTGAGCAAGATTGTCTGTACAACTGTGAATATCCCAAGCTTCCATCAAGTAATATACATACTAGTATGATACAGTAATGGCCTCTAGGGCATATACACCAACAATCTCCCACTTGCACTAAGGCCATGTACTGGCGTATCGAAGACCTATCATCTCGATCAGCCGCTCGAACTGAGTCTGGGGTAAAGCCTTCGTGAATGGGTCCGCAGTGTTGTCCTTTGTGTCCACTCTCCGCACCTCGATCTCCTGTCGATCAATGATCTCCCTGATCAGGTGATACCGCCTTAAGATGTGCCTGGATTTCTGATGGGACCTTGGTTCCTTCGCTAAAGCTATAGCCCCATTGTTATCGCAATACAAAGGTATTGGGTCAACAATGGACGGAACCACCTGAAGTTCACTAATGAACTTCTTAATCCAGACCGCTTCTTTTGCGGCATCGCTTGCAGCAATGTATTCAGCCTCCATCGTCGAGTCTGCGACGGTATCCTGCTTGGAACTCCTCCAACATACCGCCCCTCCGTTGAGGGTAAACACAAAACCCGAGACGGACTTGCTATCATCTTTGTCACTCTGGAAGCTTGAATCGGTAAAGGACTCGACCCTAAGGTCTCCATTACCGTAAACCAGGAACATCTCCTTAGTCCTTCTCAGGTACTTGAGAATGTTCTTCACTGCTGTCCAGTGGTCCTCCCCTGGGTCCGACTGATACCGGCTTACCGTGCTCAACGCGTAAGCTACATCTGGTCTTGTACATAGCATCGCATACATTATAGATCCTACCGCCGAAGCGTAGGGTATAGTGCTCATGCGAACCCTCTCCTCGTCAGTCTTAGGAGACATCTTCTTGGAGAGGGTAATTCCGTGCAATGCGGGTATGTTACCGCGCTTGGAATCCTCCATACTAAATCTCTTTAGTACGGTCTCTATGTACCTGGACTGCGAAAGTCCCAATAGTTTCTTGGATCTATCTCTATAGATCTTGATCCCCAGAATGTACGAGGCATCACCCAGGTCCTTCATGGAGAACCTTTGTGACAAAAACAGCTTGACCGATTGTAGCATAGGAATGTCATTTCCTATCAAAAGAATGTCGTCCACGTACAAGACTAGGAACACGACAGTTCGTCCTACAATCTTCTTATAAACACAGGGTTCATCTTCGTTCTTGATGAAATCAAATTCCTTGATTGCCTCATCAAAACAGATGTTCCAGCTCCGCGATGCCTGCTTTGATCCATAAATGGATTTAAGCAACTTGCACACCTTTCTGCTGCTCCCACTGTCTATGAAACCTTCTGGTTGATCCATGTAAACGCACTCTTCCAAACAACCGTTTAGGAAAGCCGTTTTAACATCCATCTGCCAGATTTCATAGTCATGGAAGGCAGCAATGGCAAGTAAGATCCGAATGGATTTGAGCATAGCCACCGGAGAAAAAGTCTCGTCATAGTCCAAACCAGGTCTTTGACGGAAACCTTTTGCAACGAGCCTAGCTTTATAGGTTTCCACCTGCCCATCTACACCAAGTTTCCTTTTGTAGATCCATTTGCATCCAACGGGTTTTACCCCAGCTGGAGCAATATCCAAGGTCCACACTTTATTGGCGTACATGGACTCCATTTCGGATTGCATTGCTTCCTGCCACTTATCAGAGTCCCTACTGATAATGGCCTGCCTGAAACTGGTAGGGTCATCTTCTTCCAAGATGCAATCCTCTCGATCCCCGTCTATGAGAAAACCGTAGTATCTCTCGGGCGGATGAGAAATCCTACCAGATCTGCGGAGTGGCTGAGGTTCGTTTGGGGTTATTGAATCTAGCGGTTCCTCCAAATTTTCTGTTAAAGCTTGTGTTTCTTGAATTTCATCCAGTTCTACCATGCTGCCACTAATGTTTTTAACAAGAAATTCTTTTTCCAAAAATATGGCATTTCTTGAAACAATTATCTTCTGTTCCTCTGCATGGTAGAATAGATACCCACTTGAATCTTTTGGGTATCCCACAAACTTACACAAAACTGCCCGTGCCTCAAGTTTGTCTGGGTTCTGCTTTTTGACATAAGCTGGGCAACCCCAAATCTTAATACGTTTAAGATACAAACTTTTGCCACTCCATATTTCATACGGAGTCTTAGGCACAGATTTGGATGGAACTTGATTCAATAGATGTGCTGCAGTTTGAAGTGCATATCCCCAGAATGAAAGAGGTAACTCAGCACTACTCATCATGGAGCGAACCATATCCAGTAGGGTACGATTCCTCCGCTCCGATACACCGTTGTGCTGTGGTGTATAAGGAGGAGTAAGCTGAGAGAGAATACCATTCTCTTTTAAGTAATCTAGGAATTCCGTGCTTAAGTACTCCCCTCCCCTGTCAGACCGGAGGATCTTGATACTTTTGCCAGTCTGGTTCTCTACTTCGTTTCTGAATTCCTTGAATTTCTCAAAAGCTTCAGATTTGTGTTTCATTAGATACACATATCCGAACCTAGAGAGATCGTCAGTGAATGTGATGAAGTACGAGAACCCACCCCTTGCATGTATAGACATCGGACCACACACATCACTGTGTATGAGTCCCAAGAGCTCTCTTGCTCTTTCTCCATGTCCGGTGAACGGAGATTTGGTCATCTTCCCTTTGAGACAAGACTGACAAGTTTCATAAGATGAAAACTCGAACGTATTCAAGAGTCCATCTTTATGCAACTTACTCAGTCTTTTCTCTCCGATATGACCAAGCCTACAATGCCACAAGTAGGATTCATTCGTATCTGAATTCTTCCTCTTGCGTGTGTTTTGTATATTGAGAACTGTATTCTGATTTAGAACGTAGATACCATTACACAGTGTACCCTCTGCAACCAGTACCTTATGAAGGTAAATGTTCATGATATTCTTTTCAAGAACAAAGTCATATCCATCTTTATCGAGTAAAGAAACTGATATGATGTTGCAAACCATGGAGGGTACATAGTAGCAATCGTTCAAAATCATAGTCTTGCCTTTAGGCAATACTAGGTGATATTCACCGACGGCTGCCGCATTAACTTGTGCTCCGTTCGCTACTCTGAGCGACATATCACCCGGTGCAACTTTCCTACTTTTTCTCAGTCCCTGCAATAAATTACAGATATGAGATCCTGATCCGGTATCAAGTACCCAGGAGGTAGGGCTGACCGTAAAACAGTTCTCAATTACAAGAACACCTGAAGTAGATGCAAAACCATGCTTCTTCTTCAACTGGGTATCCTGGAAATCCATACTTTCCTCTTTCCCATTCTCATACTCATGACTGTTGTCACAAGTTAGAGCTGAACCAACTTTCCCCAGTCCCGAATAAGAATTCGGATCGGTCAAGCGATACATTTTATTATCTTGATTAGGGCGTGAAAAGGTTGCTGCCTGGAGAGAGAGAAAAGAAACACTCAGCGTATGCTCTTGCAAGATTAGATTGGTTTATTAATTTATCTAACCAGGATGTCTCCCACTGTTTCCTCAAATTCTTCTTAAAACCTTTTAAAAGAAGAACTAGTCGGGTTTTAATTCACGTCACAATACTTGCTTAACCTTTCAGCCAGGCTAGTGTCGGTACTTCGAGGGAGGTTTTCCAACGCTTTCGCGAAGTTCCTTAATTAAAGAACCTCTTTTCCCTGGGGGCGTAACCCCGCTAACACCTTTCTAGACACCTACTAGGTTTATAGCATTGATTGTTAAGTGAATTAATCTCCCGAGGGTAAACCAACTCATCAGTGGGATCGGGATCCAACTGTCATTGTGTGATAACCTAGATGGAATCCACTCTAGTCACCACACTCCAGAAGGTATGCTAAATCTGCAAGTTTCAGTTCTTTTGAAACCCCCGATGTGGTTTTTGCCCCTAGGACCCAAGTGATCTTGACACAGTCAACAAATCAAAAGGTCCTAGTCAAGTTCATCCCGTCATTATCTTGATTGCATTAAACCCACCTGCATAACCCTTGACACAGTCAACAAGGTTCTACAAATGTCCTAACCAATCACTTTGTATCCAGCAAATAAGCTACACTTAGCTACCGTTCACTGCGCCTTGACACAGTCAACAAACGCAGCACGAATACTAAGTATAACTTATAAGAAACGACGGAGGGCTACGGCTGGGTTTTTGGCGAAAAACCCGTTAACGTAATGAACTTGATATCGTTGAAGGAACGTGATACATCTTTTTGAAAAACATAGTGGCGAAAACTTTTGCTAAAGAGGTCACTCCCTGTGAAGGGATCTCGGCTCTTTCCTCGTCGAGTGAGGTGCTGGGCATTCGTAAGATGAATACCTCGATGCAAAGCAAGAATAATCGACTATGGTGAAGTTATTACCTTGACGCAAAGTTTTGTCCAAGGGGTCACTCCCGGTGAAGGGATCTCGGCCCTTGCCTCGTCGACTGAGGTGCTGGGCATTCATAACCGAATACCGCGATGCAAAACAAAAATGAACGTCCTTGCAATAACAGCTTTTTGAAAAATTGTTCCAACAACGTCTTTTAGGTTTATTTTCTTGCATTAGTTCTTTTAATGCGTCCCATCATTTAAATCCTACCATTGCAGAAAACAACCAAAATATGACGTACGCTTATGCCATTCGCATTCGCCACGGGGCCCCGTCATCACCCGTTAGGTTACTTAACTAACGACAGAGCGGGGGCTGGGCTAGCGCGGCTGTAAAACATAAGCAACGCCTAAATAGTTATTATATATAGCAATATAGCAATGATAGCCAATCCAGATCACAGATGAACACTTTGGATATACTAGGAATCCGTAATTCGTTCGAGCCTGCAACGAAAAACGGATTACACGGTCGCGATGAATAGCCAAAACCCCACCCAAGACCCCTACGGGTGCGGCAAACTACCCGCCAAGTACCCGAAGCGAAGCAACCTCCCTCAATGCCATGAGTAGGCCACTCGGCACTTCGAGCTACCCGGTAGTTTGTGCACCCCTCCATGGGTCTATCCTAGGAGCAAAAACAGTAAAAAGAATTATACAATGACGGCTACAACCCCGACCCGGTTGTGCGGCCAAACAAATAATATTACATCAATTTACAAATTTATTACATGAATGAAAGAAAAAGAAACTCTCATCTCACATCCACCCCGGCTATTCATCCGCGACAATCCAACGAGTTCATATACACAAACCATCAACAACAATCACAGATCACAGATATGTATAACCCCGACTAATCGACATATAGCGATTAGCCGACGTTCAATACATAAGAACATCACAGATATAACCTTTATAGTCAAAGTATATTGAAGTTCGAAAAAATACGGATTTATAGGCCCCCAAAAACAAATTTGTGTTCTGGAAAATCTGGGCACATATAATATATCAGAAAAATCCTAAAACCATGTAAGAAACAAACTGCACCAAAAACGAGACAGCAACTCCACCATAGTGCGGCGCTTCCGCGGCAATAGCAAGCTATTGCCGCGGAAGCGCGGCCGATCTGGTGAGTCACTGTGTCGTCTTTGGTGGGTTTCTTCTAAAAAGCCTGAGATGATTTTTGGGATATAACAAATTTTGTTTTGACCAGAAAAAGTTTTAACAGAAACTCAGATTTTTATAACTTGGTTTTTTCGATTTTTCCGTTTCGAACTTCGATACACTTTACTACCAAGCTAGTTTATGTTTAGTTAGGCTCTGATACCACTGTTAGGTCCACGTTGCCCACCCCGGTGCTTACGGGGAGGCGGAAAACATAATAAAAATCGGATTTTTAATGACTTAGGCAACATGGACCTTGCATGTGAGGATCTTTGCTAAACTAAAACTAGCTAAAGTAAACTAACAACTAACAAAGTTGTAGAAAGGTTATACCTTGAGCTCGAACTCCTTCTCGCCTTGCTCGTCGGAATGGTAGAAAGGCCTCACCTTGCTTGTCTTCTTCCGTCAAAGAAGGATCCACCCGAAAGCCTCGACCTTTAGCTTCAACTCCAAGCTAGGAGTAACTAGAGTGCAAGAAATGCTAAGACTTGAACCCTAGAAGTGAGTAGAGAAGATCAAGTGAAGGTTTTTCTCAAGCTTTTTGTTTCTCAACACATGAGAGGGAGAGAGCTTGAGGGAGAGGATGAGCAAGAGAGAGAAAGGATATGATAAAAATCAAAAATTAGTGAGCCATTCTCACTAATATGTGTGAGTTATTTTAATTAATTAATTAGCAAGAAAATTGTCATGGTTTAATCAAGAGGTGACCATTATCATTTCATTATTAATGCAAATTGCAAGAATCAAAGAGCATCTTCCAAATGAAATGATCATGGTCAAATTGTCAACTTGGTCAACAAGTCAACAAAGTCAAAGTGTCAACAACAACAACCATGCACAATAATTAAGCTAATTATTAATTAACAATAATACACACAAAAACAATAGGGTTAATAAAAAGACAAAAGCCATTAACCCTAAACAAGGTCCTCTCCCCCAATCTCAAGCAACTGTGCATACGCACCCGCATTCGTGATCCGAGGAACACGAACACAATGAGAAAAACCAATCTCAAATCATATACTAGGATCCGGCTTAAACCAAAGCCCGCTAGTATAAACTGTCCGGACAGCAAACGTGCACAAGTGCGCGGATGCGAACGAACCCTGTCGCAAAACCATGCGACCTCTACTCATTTTGCCTAAAGGCGAATAGCTCTCTGTGTGGGACTCTAAAGACTCGACACTACGCTGGCAGTGGGTTTAACCACAGACCGCAAGCGGCACTAGCTGTACGTAACGGTCCCCAGGTAGATGTCGATAAGAAGACTGACGAGGTGAACCCCATCTGCACTCCTACTGAGCCTGTATGTGACAGTCTCCGTACAGTCCGGTCTGTTCGTCTGATACATCGCATGGCGGGCCTAGGGGGGCGGTGAACGTCAGTCCCCTAATAGCGGTACAAGTCGTGTCGGAGTGTAGCCCAGAACACCCTGAGATAACACTGGAAACCTACCAGTATATCTCGCTTGCCCTGGCCAGGGACTACTCGTGTAATGGCTCTCCTAGACACAGCGCGATGTCAACCCCCAATACCGGGAGAGACGAATCCTGTCTAACCGTCACTGCCTCCAAGTGCTTCGGGACTGCACCCAAAAACTACCTGTTTGCACGACTCCTCTGAGCCGTGGTAGGGTAGTAATCAAAGTGCAGTGGGAACACACTCGAGGCGAAGTGACAGTGTCAAGTCAGCGGACTAAGCTGTACTCATGTCACCTGGGAACTGATAACTGACGATAGGTATATTACCAACCAACAGTTCCCGACGAGTCCTGTCCAGTGTACTCGTAACCTAACGAGCACCCGCATACTATCCCAAGTACGACGTACTAACGGCTGTGGGACAGACCGTCTCCCACACTGGGATGAGAAGCGCATACGCTAGTCTACTCCGGAGTATCGATGCCCTGTCTCGATAGTCCAACGACCAGGGACCTGTATAAGGATGTGCTTATAGATTACCCAGCTCCCACGAGTGCGAGCGCCATCACAACGCTGGTAATCAAGCAAAGATCCTAAGGGCTCTACTAATATGTATACCAGCAATATGCTAAAAGAAACACATGCACATATTAAAGCAGAGACAAACCAAGTAGCATACTACTATATTGAGCAAGATTGTCTGTACAACTGTGAATATCCCAAGCTTCCATCAAGTAATATACATACTAGTATGATACAGTAATGGCCTCTAGGGCATATACACCAACAATTGTTAGTTATATGTATGCCCTAGAAGCCATTACTGTACATTGGATGTTTATTGTAGTGGATGCTGGGACATATATAGGGAGGACTTTCTTGCTCGACATGATAGTATGCTATCTGGTTACCCTTTTCCTTAACGTGTATACTGTTTGTCTCTCTGTTACATGTTGGTAAAGCCCTTAGGATGTGTACTTGACTACATGGACTATGATGCGGATCATACTAGTGGGGACATGGTAGTCCATAAGTACATCCTTCAAGGTCCCTAGTCGTGGGTATATTGAGACGGGGCATCGATATACCAGAGTAGACTAGCGTATACCTTCTCGACCCATACAGATGGGCGATGGATGATCCCATATCCATTGGTGTTTGACATCGGAGATGATATACGGGTGCTCAGTGGAGACTGGGTACACTGGACGGACTCGCCGAGAACTCCCAGATGGTAATATACCTTACGTCAGATGGCAGTTCTCTGGTGACACTGGTACAGAGTAGTCTGTTGACCCGAGATCGTCATAGTGTCTTGTGTGGTTCCCACTGTGCTTTGATTTCCACCTTACCACGTCCAAGAGGGCGTGCAAAACGGTGGTTTTTGGGTACAGTCCCGAATCACATGGAGGCAATGAGCGATAGGAGGGGATTCGTCTCTCCCGGTATAGGGAGTTGATGTTGCGCTGTGTTCGATTGGCTATAACCGGAAATCCCTGGCCAGGGTTGCTGAGATTTACTGGTAAGTGTTACCAGTAGTTTCTCGAATAGTTATAGACCTCATATCGACACGACTTATCGAGCTATTGGGGTCTGACGTTTACCACCCCTAGGCGAGATATGGACATAATAGACGACGAGACCGGACTGTACGGTAGTGTTACTGGTTGGATTCACTGGAGTGTGAGCGGGCTTGCTCGTCGATCTTCTGATCGCTCAATACCCGGGTGGCCGTTATGTTTAGCAGACCGCTTGCGGCTTATGGGTGCTTGATATGATCATCATCTGCTACCGGCGTATTGACGAGTCTTTAGAGTCCTACATAGAGGTTTCCTGGCTCAAGCGAAACGAAATAGGAGCGCATATGAGATATGTGCAGGACCGAGAATAATGCGTGTATGTGATACCGTATTCCATTCTCGCGATGAATGTATCGAAAGGTTGTATGCGATATAACCTAGTTATCGAATCAAGGGTTGGTTCGGTAAGCCGATACATAGGATACTAGTCGGTTATATGCGATATGACCGGATCGTTAAATCAAGTGTTGATTTAATGATTTAATGTATAATTATATATATTTGATATATTACTTTTCATTAACTAGTATTGGTTCACTTTAAATGGATTTTCTCACTTGAATTGTGCAAGTTGTATATGTGATATACTTTTGTGCACTTGATTGTATCATGTTTGATGATACATGTTTACTTGGTTAATTGTAAAGAATTAAACCTTGGTTAAGTAAATGATTAGGGTTTTCTTTTTCTTACTAATTATTTATTTATTTATATTTGGAAAAGATTAGAAATGAAATGGTTGCAAGTTTTGTTTCTTTCTTTGAAGCTTCATGAAGCTTTGACTTTGTGACCATTTTGTCTCATGCTTAACCCTAACCACTTCACTTAACCTTAGTTTAGTCTCTACACTTGACCATGGTTATTATTATGATAAATATTCTTTCTCTTTTCCATCATAATTAACTTATCATAACAATTATCATCTTCTTCTTCTTCTTCTTCAAGAAGAAAAACTAGATTCCATCAATGGTGATTGATGAAATTGAGTGAGAAATCCAATTCTAAAGTGAACCCACTTCCTATTTCTTCATCCTCTACCTCTTGCCAAGTAGTATAGGGTGTTTCCTTCATAAGTTTTCATGGCTTGGTGAAGGTGGAGCTTGATCTAGTGATGCCTCGACGTAGATCATTTTCGGCATCGTCGTCGATGACCTAGCCCGCTTTTTCTCCGATGAAGCCGATGCCAGAGTCATAGTTCGATTTGGACAGCGGAGAGGACTTCATCATGGAGCTATGGAGGTGGAGAAACGGATCTACAAAGGTTGTATTTCCGTACTTTTAGTTATATTGTTAACTAGTTGCATTTGTCGCCTAGATTTCTAGCCAACGATCCGTATTAGGTTTTCTCGGCACGGATAATTTTTGAAATTGGCATGGTTGATGCCTTGTGGGACCTCATTAGCATGCCTAGGAACCCTACAACCAATGCATCTATTTATACAACAGAAAGGTAACAAATAGCTACCATACACTATGCCTTGACGAAGGCCAACATACATAGCATGAATACTAAGTGCTACCCGTCTGAAATGACGGAGGGCTACGAATGGTTTTTGGTGAAAAACCTTTAACGTAATGAACTTGATATCGTTGAAGGAACTAGATAGCTTTTATAAAAATATAGTTGTGAAAACCTTTGCTAAAGAGGTCACTCCCAGTGAAGGGATCTCGGCTCTTTCCCCGTTGAAAGAGGTGCTGGATATTCCAACTGAATACCGCGATGCAAAGCAAAAAGTAATCAACTATAGTGAAGTTATTACCCTAACAAAAACCTCTGCCTAAGGGGTCACTCCCGGTGAAGGGATCTCGGCCCTTGCCTCGTCGAATGAGGTGCTGGATATTCATAACCGAATACCTCTGTGCAAAACAAAAGAGAGTGTCCTTGCAATAACAGCTTTTTGAAAAAATGTTCCAACAACATCTGTATAGGTCTGTTTTCTTTTGCATTGATACTAATCAACACAGTCCCACCAATTAATCACACCAGAAAAGAACGAAAATAAAATGTACGTATATGCCATCCGCATTCGCCACTGGGTCCCGTCATCACCCGTTAGGTTACTTAAATAACGACAGAGCGGGGACTGGACTAGCGCTGGTGTAAAACATATACAACATCTACTATTATATATATAACAATATACAATAATGACTCCAGGCATGATAAATGTAACAACACAGAAAATTAATAAGCATCGCAGAACAATACAAATAATTTGGGATCTCCGGGTTTCATAGAGCCACAAATGAAACCCGACCTTCCCTTGGTCGTGTAGATAGCCTGTGCAATAAAAACCTAGACCCCAACGAGTGTGGCAAGTCACCCGCCAAAACCAGAAGCGAGGCAGCCCCCCTTCAGCATTATGAATGGACCACCCAGCACTTTACGGAATTCGGTAACTTGAGCACCCTTCCTTGGGTCAACTTATACCCCCTACGGGTGCGGCGAATAGCCCGCCAATCCTAGAGTGAGGTCCCCTCCCTTTCAAAGCCATGAGATGCGGACCCGTTGCCCTCCAGAACCCGGCTATCCGTGCACTTCACCACGGGGTAATCCTAGTACAGAAAAGAAAATATGTACAACGGGTACATCGACCTCATCCCGGTCGTGCCCCAAAAGAATAATATACAAACAGGCAGCGACGGCAGTCCACATGTCGGACGCTCACCCCGCAATATCAAATGTACAAATATATCCAAACTGCACTACCATTGCATTCATGCTATCCACCACGACAAATCCGCAACATCACAGCACAACACAGAACATCAACGTGATTGTCTCGTTCGTAAACCCGTCTAAAAGAGCTATAGCAATTAGACAAGATTTACCGATCGAATGACATTCATGATCATAGATAAAAATGTAATACACTGCAAAACTTTAAACAATGTTAAAAATATCGACTCTAAAATAACCCCCGAATTGCCCAAACAACTTGATAAAAACCATATCCATATTGGGCTAATTAAACAACACCACAGAACCAAAATTCCCAGAGAACAGAACAACACCCAAAACACGAACACATTTTTCCAATGCAGGGCCGGCCTGGCTGGAAAAATGCACTTGGGGATCGGCCAAACTCCGGCGAGGGAGGTCCGTGTTTGGGGTGTGTTCATATGGTCTCCTCAGTAGTCTTCTGAACTTGTTTAAAAAATTTTACTGGCATTTTGAAAACAACAGAGAACAGAATTTCCAGTGGCATCGTTTGGGTTTGTTCCGGTTTCGATACTTTAACATTGTCTAAACCAACTAGTTAGCGGTTAATAGTTTGGCTCTGATACCAATGTAAGTCTACGCCAGCGCCCCGGCCATCTTTCCGGGGTCAAACGCGGAACAAAAAACTTTTACGAACTGGCGCTAACGCAAAATTAAAACCCGGATCGTTCTATTAACCGTAAACTAGTGTACTATAAAAGAGGGTTTAGAGATTATACCGATCGATCCGTGTCCTTCGGTCTTTAAACTCTGTCCCTAGCATGTTGCGGCTACGCTGACGATGCTCGCTCTCCGATCTCGCTCGATCTACGATCTCCTCCTCGCCAAAGGATGCGCCACATCAACGAATCTTTATATGGGCTCCCGCTTCTGAACCGAGGCAACTCGGACACGAAGTTTGCTAACCGACTGTAGGGTTACTAGGCACTCTTACAAGGGTCTATAAGGCATCAACCATACCCGATTTAAAATTTAGAAGTGCCGAACAACCCTAACCAAGATCTTAGACTAGAGATTAGGCGAAACAAAGCATGTTAAACACTTTAACATCTAAGAGTTTGGGATTACAACCTTTGTAGTCCGGTCCTTCACTTCTAAAGCTCCGTGTTGAGGTCCCTTCGCTGCGATCATCGAGTACCCGGACTCTAGAGAGGCTCCACGAAGAGAAAGATACAAGCTTGCTTCCAATCTTCGATAACTAAGATGATATACCATTAAGTTTCTTTAACAAAAGCTCTCACTCACTAAATGAAGTGAACACCGTAATCTAATTGGCAAGAATAGATTAGGATGATGAAGTAGGAATTTAGCTCTCATTTGTTTTCGATTTCTCACTCATTTTCTTCACCTTTGAAAAAGCTAGAAAGCTTTTTAAGCAAGAAGAAGAAGAAGAAGATCAAAATCCTTTTGTGATGAATAATGAAAAGTATGTGAGGTTAGAAATGCAACCATGGGTTAAGAATGAAGTCTTAACCCATGTAGAGAGTTAACTATGGTGAAGGGTTGGGTTGGGTTAAGCAAATATCTACACAAAATATCCAAAGTCAAAGTCAAAGCTTCAAGAAGCTTCTTGAAAGCTTCATGCAAGCTTAACCCTAATCCAAACCTTAACCGCATTTAATCTCCATAAAACATGTTGCATTTATAACCATAACATGTTACAATATTATATATCACATATACAATATTTATTGTAACAAAATAAAATATTACAATTAACATATATCGCATATATATCAATATATTACCCGAGTGAGAAAAAGAATCTTTTAGTGAGCATATATTAGTTAATGTAATTTAATATATCAAATGTAAGTTGACGTTAGACACCCCACGAGTTGCGGGGAGGCGGAATAGGTAAAACAATCATTTTGTTTAAAACAAACATCGACTAACTTACGAATCTTTGCCAAACCCTAACTAACAACATCATAGAAGGGATTAGCTACTATGAAAGAAGATTATACCTAATGAACCAAGCCTTCTTGTTCTCGTTGACCACCTCTTCGTCAGCCTCCTCTTTGTGATAGAAGATCCACCCGAGAGCTACTACTCCAAGATTGACCTCTAACTTGAGGTAACAAGATAACTAAGAGTGATAATCAAAGCAACCTAAAGGATATAGAATAGGATTAGGGATCAATTAGTCTTGCTAACCCTTGATCTCAACACATGAGAGGTTAGGGTTAGGGTTTGAAGAGAGAGTGCTTGAAGAGAGAGAAGGTGAGAATAATTTATGAAATGGAATTAACTCATTTGTGTATATATATGAAGCATAAGATATTTTGCACAAAAATCTCTTTGCACAAATATCTTGATGCTTCATTTAATACATAATGAATCATCAAGTGAGTCATTAAAAACATTTAATGCATCATTAACTCTCTTGATGAATCATCTCCATGAGTCATAAAACCATTTAATGCAAATGCCACCTAAGCCCTCCACCTCATCAACCTTCTAGAAGCTTCTCGAGTAATTACGAGAACGCCCCTCCTATCCGTGAAAACACGGAAATACTGAGACTGTATAAATCCAATAATCCAATACTAGAATCTGGTTTAAACCAAACCCTGCTAGTATAAACTGTCCGAACATCGTACATGCGTAAAAACACGTGCGTGTCCGAACCCTGTCGTAAAACCATACGACCTCTATATCGTTTCGCCCGAAGCAGGGAAACACTCTGTGTGGGACTCTAAAGACTCGACTACTACGCTGTCAGTGGGTTTAACCACAGACCGCAAGCGGCACTAGCTGTACGTAATGGTCCCCAGGTAGATGTCGATAAGAAGGCCGATGAGGAAACCCATCCGAACTCCTACTGAGCCTGATGTGATAATCTGCATACAGTCCGGTCTGTTCGTCTAGGACTATCGCATATCGGGCCTAGGGGCAGCAAGCGTCAGTCCCATAAAAGCGGTATAAGTCATGTCGGAATGAAGCCCATTACACCTTGAGAAGCTACTGGAAAACCAACCAGTAAATCTCGCTTGCCCTGGCCAGGGAATTTGCGTAATGGCTCTCCAGACACAGCGCGATATCAACTCCCAATATCGGGAGAGACGAATCCTGTCTAACCGCCACTGCCTCCAAGTGCTTCGGGACTGCACCCAACTGCTACCTGTTTGCATGACTCCTTTGAGTCGTGGTAGGGTAGCAATATAAGAAAAGTGGGAACACACTCGAGGCGAAGCAGCAGTATCAAGTCTGTGGACTATGCTGTACTCATGTCACCTGGGAAATGTTAACTGATGATGGGTATAATACCATCCAACAGTTCCCTGCGAGTCCTGTCCAGTGTACCCGTAACCCAACGAGCACCTGTATACTATCTCCAGTATAACATACTGATGGCTATGGGACAGACCATCTCCCCAACTGGGATGAGAAGCGTAGACACTAGTCTACTCCGGAGTGTCGATGCCCTGTCTCGATAATCCTACGACTAGGGACCTGAAAAAGGATGTGCTTGTAGACTACCCAGCCCCCACTAGTGCGACTGTTATCACAACGTTGGTAGTCAAGAAAGATCCTAAGGGCTCTATCAATACGTACACACATATTAAGATAGATATAAACCAAGTAGCATACTACCATGTTTAGCATGACTGTTAATATAACTGTGTATATCCCAAGCTTCCAATAAGTAATATAAAAGCTAGTATGATACAATAATGGCCCCTATGGCATATACAATAACAATCTCCCACTTGCACTAGGGCCATGTACTGGCGTATCGAAGACCGATCATCTCGAGTAGCCTCTCGAACTGAATCTACGGTAGCGCCCCGGCCGTCTACAGACGCCAAATGCGGAACAAAAACTTTTTAACTAACGCTATCGTATACTATAACCCGGATCTGCCATTATTGCTAAACTAACAAACTGTAAAGAGTGTAGAAAGGTTATACCGAACGATCCGAGTCCTTAGTTCTTTAACCATCATCCCACGCTCTGTTATGGCTGCTCCGATCTCGTCGATCTCTGATCTGCTCGTCCAGGTGGCACCACGTCAACGATTCTTTAAACGGGCTCCCGCCTCTGACTCGAGGCAACTCGGTCGTCAAGTTTGCTAAAAGAGATGACCAAGAATGATGTAGAGAATGAGAAGAAGACTTTATCTCGTTCCGCCCAAAGCTATGGACGAACGGTTAATCAAGTTGCCAATTGATTCGGGTGATGGAATGAAATGAGCTATGAAATTTCCATACACCCCAAAACTATCATAATCTTTTCACTAGCAAGTGAGAGAGAGTGAGTTGAGAGGAGGGGAGGGGCCGGCCATGATATAGGAATGGGGGGTGAGTGTAGGAGGGAAGAGGGTGACTACAAGGATAAAATATCTAGTGTGAACACAAAGTATGAACACATTAAATGCAACCAATGAAACATTAACACCACTCTAACCTAGTCACCACCTTCTAGATGCTTCTAGAAACTTCCACACTCATCTCAAGAAAAGATAAATCCGTCTTTAACCGAATGTTAAAAGACGGCTGATAGAAAACTGGAAACTGGCAACTTCCAAAAGTGATCCTGAAACGAATTTCAGGATAACCCCGTAACTGTATAAATATACCCGCATTTGTATTACGACCGAATACAAATGCAACTGAGACAAAGATATTATATCTACTCAATATAATACTCGGATCCGGCTTAAACCAAAGCCGACCAGTATCATCTGTCCGAAATATGACACGTGTGTAAACGCACGTGCATTTTCCGAACCCTGCCATAAAACCATACGGCCTCTATAACGTTTCGCCCGAACTTGGAAAACTGTCTATGGGGGACTCTAATGACTCGTCAGTACCCTGGCAGTGGGTTTAACCACAAACCGTCAGCGGCACTAGCTATGCGTAACGGCTGCCCATGGACTGACCTCAAGGGAGGCCGATGAGCGAACTCATCCGGAAACTCTACTGAGCCTAACAATGACAAGTTATATACGGTCCGGTCCGTTCGTCTTTGAGTATCGCATATCTGCCTAGGGGGCAAGTAACATCAGACCCCCAATAGCAGTATAAGTCATGTCGGAGTGTAGCCCAATAACACCCTGAGATACTACTGGAGTTCCTACCAGTAAATCTCCAGCCATGGCCGAGGGCTTTGTGTAATGGCTCTCCTAGACACAGCATGATCTCGCCCCCAATACCGGGAGAGACGAATCCCCTGTCGATCCGCTCACGTGCCTCCATGTGGCTTGGGACTGTACCCAAAAACTACCTGTTTGCAAGACTCCTTTGAGCCGTGGTAGGGTAGAAATCAAAGCACAGTGGGAACTCACACGAGACAAATGACGACCTCAGGTCGATGAACTAACCTGTACACATGTCACCAGGGAACTGCTATCTGACGATATGCATAATACCAACTAGCAGGTTCCCGGCGAGTCTTGTCCGGTGTACTCATAACCCAATGAGCACCTATATACATCTTAGGTGATCCAACTGACACCAGTGGCTTGTGAGACCGGCCACCGCCCCTCGTCGGGATCTCGACTGTATACACTAGTCTACTCCGGAGTATCGATGCCCTGTCTCGAAACTCCCACGACTAGGGACCACAATTAAGGATATGCGTATAAACCACCCAACTCTCATGTATATGATTGCCATAATACTGTTGGTAGTAAAGCAAGATCCTAAGGGCTCTATCAAAGTGTAACATGTAATCAGTCACCTGAATATGTACACGACTGATAAAGGCAAACCAGATAGCATACTATCATATCGAGTAAGACTGTCCTACCGGTATAGGTCCTCCGCAATCATTGCAATCACGTACCTGCGATCCAATAATTGACTCTGAGGGCACTATCTCCAACAATCTCCCACTTGCACTCAAGGCTAATTATTGCGATGTCGACTACTCACAGCCCGTGTGAAACCGAATATCCAACTCCTCTACTAATCAGTTTCACAAAGCCCGTTTGTAAAACTATTGTGTTCGAGAAATAGCCTCAGTGAGTGGATCCGCCTAGATGTTTCTTTCTATGTCTCTCTTTATCTCAAGTTCACGGAGAAAGCCATCTCCCGAATCGAGTAATACCTGTCTTAGAATATGTCTGGATATCTGATGGGACCTTTGTTCAAAAATGAACTCCAAATCCAAACTTCTTAGACTGTATCGATCATTGAACCTAATCAGTATCCGGCACCATGCCACCCACAGTATCCTCTTGGACCACCTGTCCATAATACTGTCCCTCGTCAGAGGGAAAACTATAACTCTTGACAATCACTCTGTCAACCATGTCACCTTTGAAGCCTGCAATGATAACCTTCTCCCGAAGGAGGCTGCCATCATCAAATCCGTAGAACATGTACTTATGTTCTAAAACTGCTTCCTTATGTTTCTCCAGGATTGGATTAATACAAACATATAGCATCTAGTGCAAAAACAACATTTGGTGTGGTACTTGACATCTCATGATTGACTCAATTGCCTAAGCAAGCGATCTGCCAATCATGCCCATCCCTCTCCCCTTTAGTCTGTAAGACACCTTTAGAGAGGGTGACTCCATCACCTGCAGGTACACCACCATGCCAGGAGTCATCTATTCTAAAAACCATTAGAATACTTTCAAAGTACCCACATTGGGAAACTACCCAAATCCAGATCTAAAACCATAGATCTAGATACCAGAATGTCTGATATTTTATTCATATCCTGTCTGGAGAAACAACTGTGTGACGACCATAGTACAACCGATCGTAGTATAGGAATTTTACTTCCTACTCTGTGTATGTTATCCAAGTACCATGACATCACACCCTACTACCTTCTTAGCAGATCCATCCCCTATTCTGATGAAGTCAAACCCATGACTGTCACATCAAAAATAGATGATCTATCTCCGCTATAACTGCTCAAGTCTATAAATAGACATAAGGTACTTGCCCACTATACTTCCGCTGCTCCCACTAACTACGACAACCCTCTGGCAGAATAATATACACGTGCACTTCTAAAACTAGTTTAGAACAACGCTATACTTATCCTCCTGCCTGGTCTCATAGTCTGGAACAACAGTAGTGTCAAGTCTGGGTAAACAAGAACCTCCCTGTCACCGTCCTTGAGGCTACCGGAGTACCTCTCGGGTGTCTGAGATTACCCATCATTTCTGCCCAGTGGCTAATGGAATGTCAAACTTGATTGAATCCGTAGGTTCTATTAAATTTTCCGTAATCGTTCGCGGTTCTGGAATCTCTTCAAGTTCTACCAAACTCCCACTACTGTTTTCTGAAAAAAATCAATTTCACTAAAACTGTGGCGAGTCAAGAACAATATCACTATTGATCTTCCAGATGGTAGAATATCAACCCTCGTCATAGCCAGGGTCAACCCACAAACAGCCATTACAGAAACGTGCCCTGAGTCATCCAGAGTCCAGTTTTAAGCATAAGCTGGACAACTCCCCGTACCTTAACATCTTTTAAGGTATGAACCATTCTATATCCAATATAGAAACTTTGGCACTTTATTTAATTGGAACCAGATTCAAATCATGCAACTGTCTCCAGTGCATATCAATTTAATGTAAAGAGGCTAATCAGCATTACTCAACTTAGGAATCCATCCAATTATGAGTAACCTGAAAGAGAAACAAGTTTCTCAAAATCATTACTATCATCTGAATACCAATCACAAGAATCTACATCTTCGATCTCTTTGAAGAATCCCGATACTTGTGATACCTGGTTCTCTACTTTATTTTTATATACCCACAACTTCTCAAAACATAGACCTTGTATTTCTACGAAACACTTGTCTAAAAACTAGAGAAGTCATAAGTAAACAGAACATATTACGAGAACCTACCCCTTTGTCCTGATGGACACTTGGACAACATACAATACTCTGTATAAGTCCGCTGAGTTGAATAACTTAAAACCTGTGCGTCGTAGGTTGAAAACTGTACCCTGGCGATTTCCTCAAATATCACCAATTAAAACGAATTCTGATATAATGAGGATAATTACCTAATTCTCAATAACTTACACCCACACATCATCTGTTAAACCATACAGATATGAGAATGAAACCTAGTAAATACATACCCTTGGAGTAAGTATCTAATCGGGAAAACAGTTTTCTTTTAACAATGCACTGAAACATGAAAATGTTTCGTAGGGGTATCCTGGTATACATAGCAATGCCTCTTCCATAATCCAATTCATGACTATAACCGTATATTTCTTTGCCATCTCTCCAAATCCCTTTATTTGTGTTTAGTCATTACCTTCTGTACACCATCATTAGGCTAAATGGTTTTCTTCCTTCCCTACCGTTCGGCACCAGCCTATGGTTTGGAAGAAGACTATCCAGTAAGCATAATAGGTGTACCCTCCTAAACCAAGGAGTTCTCACAACTTGAGAGAAGGTGATGATAAAAGACAACTGAATAATACCTTATTCTTTTAAAGGTGAAATAGGAGTGGCGACGATGTACGCGGTTTGGTCGTGAATGATATCAGTCGCAATTTACTTTGTCCTCTTTCTAATCCCTTTATTTTGTCTTTAGTTATTTCCTTCTGTACACCCTACTTAGGCTAATTGGTTTTCTTCATTCCCTACCTTTCGGCACCTGCCTATGGTTTGGAATAAGACTATCCAATAAGCGTAATAGGTGTACTCTCCTAAACCAAGGAGCCCTCGCAATCTGAGAGAAGGTGATAATAAAAGACAACTGAATAAACCAATTCTATTTCTCCTGAACCTTGATCCATCCTCGAAGAAATCCCTTCGAGTTCGTATATAACCATACGATGGATCTATCCAATGGAAGTGGATATCCGTAGTAATACGGGGTGTTCTGAGAAATTCAAAGGGTAAAAGAAGGAGTGGCAATGACTTATGCAACTCAGATAGTACAAAAGCCAGTATTTTAAGAAGGTTCGGTTAACTTGGTCACTGAGACATAGTCTAGGGTCGGTCAAAGGTCGCTGCCAAAGAGAGAGAGAAAAGAAACACTCTGCGTGCACTCTAACCTAGATCAGAATGATTATCACTTTATCTAATCCGGAAACCTCCCACTGTCCTATCAAATTCTCCTTCAAACCTGAAAGAAGAATCAATCGGGATCACCCGAAGAGTAAACCAACTCATCAGTGGGAATCGGGATCCAACTCTCATCGCATGATAACGTGATGGAATGCATCCACGTCACTCATACTCCAGAAGGTATGCGCATACTTGGCAAGTTTCAGTTTCTTTAGAAACTCCCGACATGATTTTTGCCCCATGCTCTTATAACCTTAGCATTAGGTCAAAATGTCATAAGTCACATGCCAAGTTCAACCCATCATTATCTTGTTAATTTGAACCCACCCGCACATGCCCTTGGCGTTAGGTCAAAATGGCAGAACGGCTGTCCCAAACCAACTCATCTATCTATGCAACAAATGAATATTCAGCAGCTACCAAACACTATGCTTTGGCGTTAGGTAAAAATACATAGCTTGAATACTACTGAATACCCAGAAGAAATGACGGAGGGCTACGGCTGGTTTTTGGCGAAAAACCTTTAACGTAATGAACTTGATCTCGTTGAAGGAACCTGATAGCTTTTTATAAAAAAATAGTGGCGAAAACCTTCTGCTAAAGAGGTCACTCCTGGTGAAGGGATCTCGGCTCTTTCCTCGTGGAATGAGGTGCAGGATATTGCACTGAATATCGCGATGCAAAGCAACTTGTAATCGACTTTAGTGAAGTTATTACCCTGACGCAAACTTCTGCCCAAGGGGTCAGTCCCGGTGAAGGGATATCGGCCCTTGCCCCATCGAATGAGGTGCAGGATATTCCACTGAATACCGCTATGCATAATAAAAGGAAACGTCTTTGCAATAACACTTTTTAAATTTGTTCCAACAACTCCCACAGGTTTGTTTTCCTTTGCATTGATCAGAATCAACGCAGTCCCATCAATCAATCACACCAAAAAAGAACGAAAATAAAATATACGTATATGCCATCCGCATTCGTCACTGGGTCCCGTCATCACCCGTTACGTTACTTAACTAACGACAGAGCGGGGACTGGACTAGCGCGGGTGTAAAACATATACAACATCTAATAGTATATATACCAATATACAATAATCGCTCCAGGGGTGATAATATGCAACATTACAGAAAAGTAATAAGCATCACAGAACAATACAGATAATCTGGGATCCCCGAGTTTCATAGAGCCGCCGCTGAAACCCGACGTTCCCCTGGTCGTCTGGATATCCTGTGCAATGAAACCTAGACCCCTACGGGTGCGGCAAGTTACCCGCCAAAACCTGAAGCGAGGCAGCCCCCTACAACAAAGTGAATGGACCACCCTGCACTTCACGGAATCCGGTAGCTTGAGCACCCCTCCTTGGGTCAACCTATTCCCCTACGAGTGCGGCGAATAGTCTGCCAATTCCAGAGTAAGGCCCCTCTGCCTCTCAAAGCCATGAGATGCGGACCCGTTGCCCTCCAGAACCCGGCTATCCGTGCACTCCTTCGCGGGGTAAAACCTAGTACAGAAATGGAAAAATAGTACAACAGGTACATCGACCGCAACCTGGTCATGCCCCAAAAGAAAATTATACAACAGGCAGTGACGGCAGTCCACAAGTTGGACGCTCGCCTCGCAATATCAAATGTACAAATAAATCCAAACTGCACTATTATTGCACACTGCTATCCACCACGATAAATCCGCAACATCACAGCACAACACAGAACATCAACGCGAATGTCACGTTCGCAAACACGTCTAAAAGAACTATAGCAATCAGACGCGGTTTACCGATCAAATGACATTCACGGTCGGAGATATAATGTAAGTACTGTAAACTAATATGTTTAAATTTCGATCGACTAAATATCACGAAGTGGGCCCCACGAACATCTTTTGTACAGTAACAAAATATGGGCCTAAAAGATATATACCAAAACCCCCAATTTCCAGAGAAGAAGACACTGTGCAAATTTGGGGGCATGATCACACAGAATGGCCGTGGATGCGCGGTCAAACCATAGGTTTGACCGTGATTCCGCGGCAGTCTTGTCGAATCATGTGCCTAAATTTGTACGGTGTTCTTAGAAAACCCTGCACAGATTTCTGTGATCTGTAGAATAATTTTTGGAACCCTTTAAAAATCAACAGAAACTGTGAACTTGAATTTTTGCGGTTTTCGATATCCGGTCCGATCGATATTTTAAACGCGTTAGCACAAGTTAGTAAAGCAAAATGGTGAGACTCTGATACCACTGTAAGTCTACGGTAGTGCCCCGGCCGTCTACAGACGCCAAATGCAGAACAAAAACTTTTTAACTGGCGCTATCGTATACTATAACCCGGATCTGCCATTATTGCTAAACTAATAAACTGTAAAGAGTGTAGAAAGGTTATACCGAACGATCCGAGTCCTTCGTTCTTTAACCATCATCCCACGCTCTGTTGCGGCTTCTCCGATCTCGTCGATCTCTGATATGCTCGTCCAGGTGGCACCACGTCAACGATTCTTTAAACGGGCTCCCGCCTCTGACTCGAGGCAACTCGGTCGTCAAGTTTGCTAAAAGAGATGACCAAGAATGATGTAGAGAATGAGTAGAAGACTTTGACTCGTTCCGTCCAAAGCTATGGACAAACGGTTAATGAAGTTGCCAATTGATTCGGGTGATGGAATGAAATGAGCTATGAAATTTCCATACACTACAAAACTATCTTAATCTTTTCACTAGAAAGTGAGAGAGAGTGAGTCGAGAGGAAGGGAGGGGCCGGCCATGATATAGGAATGGGGGGGTGAGTGTAGGAGGGAAGATGGTGACTACAAGGATAAAATATCTAGTGTGAACACAAAGTGTGAACACAAAGTATGAACACATAAAATGCAACCAATGAAACATCAACACCACTCTAACCTAGTCACCACCTTCTAGATGCTTCTAGAAACTTCCACACTCATCTCAAGAAAAGATAAATCCGTCTTTAACCGAATGTTAAAAGACGGCTGATAGAAAACTGGAAACTGGCAACTTCCAAAAGTGATCCTGAAACGAATTTCAGGATAACCCCGTAACTGTATAAATATACCCGCATTTGTATTACGACCGAATACAAATGCAACTGAGACAAAGATATTATATCTACTCAATATAATACTCGGATCCGGCTTAAACCAAAGCAGACCAGTATCATCTGTCCGAAATATGACACGTGCGTAAACGCACGTGCATTTTCCGAACCCTGCCTTAAAACCATACGGCCTCTACAACGTTTCGCCCGAACTTGGGAAACTGTCTGTGGGGGACTCTAATGACTCGTCAGTACCCTGGCAGTGGGTTTAACCATAAACCGTCAGCGGCACTAGCTATGCGTAACGGCTGCCCATGGACTAACCTCAAGGGAGGCCGATGAGCGAACTCATCCGGAAACCCTACTGAGCATAACAGTGACAATGTATATACAGTCCGGTCCGTTCGTCTATGAGTATCGCATATCTGCCTAGGGGGCAAGTAACGTCAGACCCCCAATAGCAGTATAAGTCGTGTCGGAGTGTAGCCCAATAACACCCTGAGATACTACTAGAGTTCCTACCAGTAAATCTCCTGCCACGGCCGTGGGCTTTGTGTAATGGCTCTCCTAGACACAGCACGATCTCGCCCCCAATACCGAGAGAGACGAATCCCCTGTCGATCCGCTCACGTGCCTCCATATGGCTCGGGACTGTACCCAAAAACTACCTGTTTGCACGACTCCTTTGAGCCGTGGTAGGGTAGAAATCAAAGCATAGTGGGAACTCACATGAGACAAATGACGACCTCAGGTCGATGAATTAACCTATACACATGTCACCAGGGAACTGCTATCTGACGATTTGTATAATACCAACTGGCAGGTTCCCGGCGAGTCCTGTCCGGTGTACTCATAACCCAATGAGCACCTATATACATCTTAGTTGATCCAACTGACACCAGTGGCTTATGAGACCGGCCACCGGCCCTCATCGGGGTCTCGACTGTATACATTAGTCTACTCCGGAGTATCGATGCCCTGTCTCGAAACTCCCACGACTAGGGACCACAATTAAGGATATGCGTATAAACCACCCAACTCTCACATAAATAATCGCCATCATGCTGTTGGTAGTAAAGCAAGATCCTAAGGGCTCTATCAAAGTGAAACATGTAATCAGTCACCTGAACATGTACACGACTGATAAAGGCAAACCAGATAGCATACTATGATCTCGAGTAAGACTGTCCTACCGGTATAGATCCTCCGCAATCATTGCAATCACGTACCTGCGATCCAATAATTGACTCTGAGGGCACTATCTCCAACATATGGCATATACACTAACAATCTCCCACTTGCACTAGGGCCATGTATTGGCGTATCGAAGACCGATCATCTCGAGTAGCCTCTCGAACTGAATCTTATGTAAGGCCTTTGTGAATGGATCAGCAGTGTTCTCCTCTGTAGCAACTCTCCGAACCTCGATCTCCTGGCGATCTATGATCTCCCTGATCAGGTGATACCGCCTTAAGATGTGTCTGGACTTCTGATGGGACCTGGGTTCCTTTGCTAAAGCTATAGCTCCGTTGTTGTCGCAATACAGCGGTATTGGATCAACAATGGGAGGAACCATCTGAAGTTCTGTTAGGAACTTCTTCATCCAGACTGCTTCTTTTGCGGCATCGCAAGCAGCGATATACACCGCTTCCATCGTCGAGTCAGCATCGGTGTCCTGCTTGGAACTCTTCCAGCATACCGCTCCTCCATTGAGGGTAAAGACATAACCTGACATGGACTTGGAGTCATCCTTATCACTCTAGAAGCTGGAATCAGCAAAGGCCTCGATCTTGGGGTCTTTTCCGCCGTAAACCAAGAACATCTCCTTAGTCCTTCTCAGGTACTTGAGAATGTTCTTTACTGTTATCCAGTGCTTCTCCCCTGGGTCTGACTGATACCTGCTTACCACGCTCAGTACGTAAGCTACATCTGGTCTGGTGCACAACATCGCATACATTATAGAGCCTACCGCAGAAGCGTAGGGTATAATAGAAATGCGATCCCTTTCCAAATCAGTCTTGGGAGACATCTTTTTGGAGAGGGTGATTCCGTGACAAGCCAGTAAACTACCGCGCTTAGAATCTTCCATACTGAATCTTTTCAGTATAGTGTTGATATACCTAGACTGCGAAAGTCCCAATATCCTCTTGGATCTATCACGATAGATCCAGATCCCCAGAATGTAAGAGGCATCACCCAGGTCTTTCATGGAGAACCTGTGTGACAAGAATCCTTTAACAGATTGTAGCATAGGAATGTCATTTCCTATTAAGAGAATGTCATCCACGTACAAGACGAGGAATACGACAGTTCGTGCTACAATTTTACTATATATACATGGTTCATCTGGATTTTTGATAAAGTCATATATTCTTTGACCGTTTCATCAAAACAGATGTTCCAATTCCGCGATGCCTGCTTTAGTCCATAAATGGACTTAAGCAACTTGCACACTTTCCCGCTGCTCCCACTCTGATTGAAACCTTCTGGCTGATCCATATAGACGCACTCTTCTAAATTTCCATTTAGAAAAGACGTCTTTACGTCCATCTGCCAGATCTCATAATCATGGAAGGCGGCAATGGCAAGAAAGATCCGAATGGATTTGAGCATAGCCACCGGAGAAAAAGTTTCGTCATACTCCAAACCAGGTCTTTGACGAAAACCCTTTGCAACAAGTCTAGCCTTATAGGTTTCCACCAGTCCATCTACACCAATCTTTTTCTTGAAGATCCATTTGCATCCTATGGGTTTTACCCCATCTGGAGCAAAGTCTAAAGTCCATACTTTGTTGGTGTACATGGACTCCATCTCGGTCCGCATTGCATCCAGCCATCGTACCGAGTCACCGCTCCGGATGGCCTGCTTGAAGCTAGTAGGTTCATCATCATCAATGATGCAATCCTCTCTATCCCCATCTATGAGAAAACCGTAGTATTTCTCAGGCGGATGAGACGGCCTACTACTCCTGCGGAGGGGTGGGGGAATGTCCTGTTCTTCTTGAACTACTGGTTCTACCAAACTTTCAGTAGTAGTTTGTGGTTCTGGAATTTCTTCCAGTTCTATTGCGCTCCCACTTGTTTCCTTTTCTAAAAACTGATTTTCTAGAAAATGGGCATTACGAGAAACAAAAACCTTTTGTTGCTCTGCGTAATAGAAGAAATACCCCCTGGAGTTCTTTGGATATCCCACAAACTTACACTGTACTGATCGTGCCTCGAGTTTGTCTGCATGCTGCTTTTTAACAAAAGCTGGACATCCCCATATCTTCAGATACTGAAGATATGGTTTCTTCCCACTCCACATCTGATATGGCGTGGTAGGCACAGTCTTGCTAGGAGCCCTATTCAAAAGATATGCAGCTGATTCTAGCGCATAACCCCTGAAAGATTGCGGTAACTCAGCATTACTCATCATGGAACGTACCATATCCAATAGGGTTCGATTCCGTCTCTCCGATACACCGTTATGCTGTGGAGTGTATGGAGGAGTAATCTGAGAGGGAATTCCTTTCTTTTTTAGATAACCTAGGAACTCGGCACTTAAGTATTCACCACCTCGATCTGATCTCAGTGTCTTGATAGTTTTGCCGGTTTGGTTTTCTACTTCATTCTTATATTCTTGGAATTTCTCAAAGGCCTCGGATTTATGTTTCATCAAGAAAATGAATCCATACTTAGAGTAATCATCCGTAAAAGTAATGAAATATGAAAAACCACCTCTTGCATGTGTAGACATTGGACCACATACATTGCTGTGTATGAGTCCTAAGAGCTCGCTCGTTCTTACTCCATGTCCAGTGAATGGAGTCTTTATCATCTTTCCTTTGAGACATGATTGACAAGTGGCATAAGATTGATATTCGAACGAATCTAAATATCCTTCTCTATTTGACTTAGTTAACCTTGTCTCGTTGATGTGACCCAGTCTACAATGCCATAAGAAAGCCTTATTTATATCTGGAGACTTTCTTTTTAGTGTGTTCTGGACAATAAAAATCTGTAATTGGTTTTTAGACATATATACCGTTATCTAGTGTACCGGACCCAATCGAACTATGATTAAGGTGGATGTTAACAACATCGCTTACAAACGTGAAATCATAACCGTCTTTTGATAACAACGAAACTGATATAATATTACACGTTAAACTGGGTACACAAAAACAGTTATGCAAAACCAAAATATGTCCACTCGTCAATCCAAGGTGATAATCCCCTATGGACACAGCACCAACGCTAGCTCCGTTAGCAACCTGGAGGGTCATATCATCAACTTTCAGCACTCTACGGTTTCTCAGTACCTGCAATGAATTGCATATATGAGATCTTGATCCGGTATCCAATACCCAGGAAGTAGAGTTGATTGACAGACAATTTTCAATAAAAAACACACCTGAAGTCGAAGCCACAGCTTGCTCCGGTTCCTGGTTCTTGGCATTCCATACTTTGCAATCTTTCTTCCGGTGCCCTTTCCTACGACAGTGGAAGCACTCGTCCTTTGCCACTACTGGCACTGCAATCTATATCATTCCCTTAGCTCCCACCTTACTAACACCACCTCTTGGTTTGCTAGCGACCTTCATCTTCCTTCCTTTGGCCCCAGCCATGGACCTGGAAGAAGAAGCACCGCGAACAAACATAGCGGGTGTTTCCCTTGCCTTCCGCAAGATGCCCTCTGCACTCCTCAACATGTTAAGGAGTTCTGGAAGTTCAACTTCTTTTCTTTGAATGTTGAAATTCAGAATAAACTGGGCGTAGGTGGAAGGAAAGGACTGAAGAATCAAGTCTGTATAGAGCTCGTTCTCCAAAGTCGTTCCGAGGTCCGCGAGCTCTTCTATATAGCCAATCATCTTTAGGACATGTTCTCCTACAGATGATCCGATGGCCAGCCTCGACTGAAACAAGTTCTTCGAGGTCTCGTATCTAGCTATATGAGATTGCTCTCCATTCAGATCTTTTGTATGGAGAAATATGGATTGAAGATCTATATCCTCGTACCTCCTCTGATGTTCATTATTCATAGAGGCAAGCACGATGCATTTGGCCTTCGCGCAATCTAACTTCCAAGTCTTATGGATTTCCTTATCCGCAAGACTGGATTTTGGACTAGGTAAAGCAGGTGCCTTAGCAATAAGGATATACCCCAATTTGTCATAAGTCAAAGCCATTTTGACATTCCGCAGCCAAACTTTATAGTTTGGCCCTGTCAATATATTTTTTCTAATAGTAACTTATGGCCTGTCATGATTTTGGTCGCTGCAATAAGAGAGAGAGGGAACACTTTAGCATGATGCTCTTGCAAGTTTAAAGTGGTTTTTAGTTTATCTAAATAGGATGGCTCCCACTATTTCTCGAATCCCTCCTCAAACCAAAAAGGAAGAACTAGTCAGGACTATTCTCACTGTACAATACTTGCTTAACCGTTCAGCCAGGCCGGTGTCGGTACTTCGAGGGAGGTTTTCCAACGCTTTCGCGAAGTTCCTTAATTAAATAACCTCTTTTCTCTGGGGGCGTTACCCCGCTGACACCTTTCTCGACACCTACTTGGTTTATAGCATTGATCGTTAAGTGACGAATCTCCTGATGAGTAGTAGAAACTCACAGTAGGATCGGGATCCAAATATCATCGTGTGATAAAGCTGAAGGAATCCTACCAAAATTATCACACTCCAAATGGTATGCATCTCGTTACAAATTTCAGTTTCTTTAGAAATTCCCGATATAAATTTTTGCCCCATGCTCTTATGACCTTGGCGTTTGGTCAAAATGTCATAAGTCACATGTCAGGTTCTACCCATCATTATCTTGTTAATTTGAACCCATCCGTACATACCCCTGACGTTGGCCAAATGATAATACGACTGTCCCAAAATAACTTATATATCTATGCAACAAATGAATACCCAGCAGCTACCAAACACTATGCCTTGGCGTTTGGTCAAAATACATAGCTTGAATACTACCGAATACCCAGATGAAATGACGGAGGGCTACGAATGGTTTTGTCGAAACTGTGAACGTAGTGAACTTGATACGATCGAAGGAACCTGGTAGCTTTTAAAAGGAGATGTTAAAGCTCCGCAATTAAAAATATTTTCTGTTTTTAAAAATAACCGAGTGGTTTCTTTTAAACTGTTCCAACGATTCAACATTGTTTATTTTCTTTGCATTAAAATAATGCGTCCCATCAATTAACCTATCATTGCAGAAAACAACGAAAATACAACGTCCTCTTATACCTTCCGCATTCACCACTGGGTCTCGTCATTCACCCGTTAGGTTACTTTACTAGCGACAGAGCAGGGGCTGGGCTAGCGCGGGTGTAAATCATAAGTGACGTCTAATAGCTATCATATATAGATATTGTACATTCGTCTGAAGCAATAATAGGCATTCCAGATCACAGATGAACATACTGGATTTTCTACGAATCCGTATTCCTTTTGAGCTTGCAAAGAAAGACGGATTACACAGTCGTGATGAATAGCGAAAACCCCACCCTAGACCCCTACGGGTACGGCAAACTACCCGTCAAGTACTCGAAGTGAAGCGGTCTCCCTCATGAACGTGAGTCGGCCACTAAACACTTCAAAGTAACCAGTAGTTTGTGTACCCCATCTTGGGTCTATCCTAGGAGCAAAAAATCAGTAAATGAAATAATACAACGGTGGCTACAACCTCAGTCCGGATGTGCCCCGCAAAAGAATATTACAACAATTTACAAATTACATTTGAATGAAAGAAACACACGTCTCACATCCCCGGCTAACCACTCACAACAATCCAACAAGTCCACAAACACAAACCATTACAGAAATGTGCAACCTCCTGCTAACCGACATACTAGCAGTCGGGCGAGGTTTACGAACAAATTAAACAAATAACAGATATAATCAAACATCGTAGAATTTCGATCAAGCAAACACAATTGATTCTACTCCAAATACATCACTGTGCACCTGAAACTTGAGCAGAAACAAAACATTCCAGAAAGAACAAAATCAACACAGAAGAGTTACTGGGGAAATTTGGGTTAACTCGGCCCCAACTCGGCCGCGGATCCGCGGCGGTTTGGCCGAGTTAGGATCCCAAATTTCTCCAGTAACCTTATAATTCCCTGCTTGTATTTTTAAGGGTCCCTGAAAAATTTTTAAACTACGTTTTAAAATCGGCAGAAACTTGGTCAAAATGATGTTTTTTCCGGTTCGTTTTGCGATCGAATTTCTAACGACTTTGCTTACAAGTTAGTTATAGTTTAGCGAGGCTCTGATACCAGTGTAAGTCGACGTTAGACACCCTACGAGTTGCGGGGAGGTGGAATAGGTAAAACAATCATTTTGTTTAAAACAAACATCGACTAACTTACGGATCTTTGCCAAACCCTAACTAACAACATCATAGGAGGGATTAGCTACTATGAAAGAAGATTATACCGAATAAACCAAGTCCTTCTTGTTCTCGTTGACCACTTCCTCGTCGGCCTCCTCTTTGTGATAGAATATCCACTCGATAGCTACTACTCCAAGCTTGACCTCTAACTTGAGGTAACTAGGTAACTAAGAGTGCTAATCAAAGCAACCTAGAGGATATAGAATAGAATTATGGATCAATTAGTCTTGCTAACCCTTGATCTCAACACATGAGAGGTTAGGGTTAGGGTTCGAAGAGAGAGAGCTTGAGGACAGAGAAGGTGAGAATAATTTATGAAATGGAATTAACTCATTTGTGTATATATATGAAGCATAAGATATTTTGCACAAAAATCTCTTTGCACAAATATCTTCATGCTTCATTTAATACATAATGAATCATCAAGTGAGGCATTAAAAACATTTAATGCATCATTAACTCTCTTGATGAATCATCTCCATGAGTCATAAAACCATTTAATGCAAATGCCACCTAAGCCCTCCACCTCATCAACCTTCTAGAAGCTTCTCGAGTAATTACGAGAACGCCCCTCCTATACGTGAAAACACGGAAATACTGAGACTGTATAAATCCAATAATCCAATACTAGAATCTGGCTTAAACCAAAGCCTGCTAGTATAAACTGTCCGAACATCGTACGTGCGTAAAAACACGTGCGTGTCCGAACCCTGTCGTAAAACTATACGACCTCTATATCGTTTCGCTCGAAGCAAGGAAACTCTCTGTATGGGACTCTAAAGACTCGACTACTACGCTGTCAGTGGGTTTAACTACAGACCACAAGCGGCACTAGCTGTACGTTATGGTCCCCAGGTAGATGTCGATAAGAAGGCCGATGAGGAAAGCCATCCGAACTCCTACTGAGCCTGATGTGACAATCTCCGTACAGTCCGGTCTGTTCGTCTAGGACTATCGCATATCGGGCCTAGGGGGCGGCAAACGTCAGTCCCCTAAAAGCAGTATATGTCGTGTCAGAGTGAAGCCCATTACACCTTGAGAAGCTACTGGAAAACCTACCAGTAAATCTCGATTGCCCTTGCCAGGGAATTTGCGTAATGGCTCTCCAGACACAGCGCGATATCAACTCCCAATATCGGGAGAGACGAATCCTGTCTAACCGCCACTGCCTCTAAGTGCTTCGGGACTGCTCCTAACTGCTACCTGTTTGCATGACTCTTTGTGTGTGTTCTGTATGTTAAGAACTGTGGTTTGATTTAGAACGTCTATGCTTTTAGATAACGTGCCTGAACCGATCAACTCTTGATATAGGAAACGTTCAAAACATTATCCAACAGTACAAAGTTATATCCTTTCTTTACTTATAAAGAGACTAATATGATGTTGTTTATCAGGTTCGGTATCTAATAACATTAGTTCAGAATCAGTGTATTCTGGTAATACAGGGTGATAACTACCAACAGTCTTGGCTGCAACACTTGCACCGTTTCTATCTCATGAAATTTATCACCCGTTCTCAGTTTTTACCTATCTGTAGCCCATGTAACAAATTACTTATGTGGGATCTTGATCTGGTATCAAATACCAAGGACGTAAAGGATATTGAGTAACAGTTCTGTGTAATGAACACACCCGAAGAAGGTGCATCAACATGCACTATCTTCGTTTGGGCGGTACGGGAATTCTGGTAATCCTCTATTTCCTGCTCTGTCTTATAACAATTATAAGTTGGAGCGGGACCAACGTTCCGTAGCGCAGTATAAGAAGCGGGTTCGGTCAATACATCCGTATTATTATCTTGATTAAGGTTTGACATGGTCGCTACCTGGAGAGAGAGAGAAGAAAACACTCAGCGTGCGCTTTTACAAGATTAGATTAGTTATCAATTTATCTAATCAGGATGGCTCCCACTGTTTTAGTCAAATCTTCCTTCAAACCCTAAAAGGAAAGACTAGCCGGGATTAATTACACTGTACAAGTTCGCCAATCTTTCAGCTAGGCCAGTGCCGGTACTTTGAGGGAGGTTCCCCGTTCTTTCGCACGGACCTAATTAAAGTAAACTTCGTTTTCCCAGAGGCATAACCCCGTTGACACCTTTCTAGACACCTACTTGATCGGCTAATTGTAATGTGTAAAACTCTCTCAGGAGTAACTCTTACTCGCAGCGGGTATCGGGATCCGACTATCTCATAGAAGGTATGCAATCTCATTGCAAATTTCAACACTTGAAATTCCCAATAATATTTTACCCCTAGCGTCCTATGACCTTGACGCAGGCCAACAAAGCATAGTCCGCTAGTCAAGTTCAACCTGTATATTTCCCGATTGAATTAAACTCACCCGCACGACCCTTGACGCAGGCCAACATAGTTGCACGACTACCCTAACTTAATCGCATCATATGTTTTTGCAGATAAGTATAAATAGCTACCGCACAATACGCCTTGACGCAGGCCAACAAGCGCAGCACGAATACTATAAAGTACTTATCTGAGAAGACAGAGGGCTACACAGGTTTTTAAGAAAACCATGAGCGTAATGAACTTGATATCGTTGTAGAATCGTGTGATTTTAAATGGAATGTTTTTAAGGCCTTTTCTAGTTTTGCTAAAGAGGTCACTCCCGGTGAAGGGATCGTCGGCCCTTTCCTCATCGAATAAGGTGCGAGATATTTCACAAATATCACTATGCAAAAAAAAACTATATAAGCAATTAAAAGACAAACCGCGTTTGTAGCATTTGCTTGTTTCGCTAAAGAGGTCACTCTCGGTGAAGGGATCTCGGCTCTTTCCTTATCGAATAAGGTGCTGGATGTTCAACAAGAAATACCGCTATGCAAAGTAAGAACTAGAGCTACCAGTTTTTAAACAAGTTTCTACAAAATCTTTAGGCTTCTTTTATTTCATTAATCTCATTAATGAAGTCCCATTTTAATATGCTTCATAAGCATCACATTTGAAACGAAATCTGCAATATAACATATATCTCATATATATAATATAAACATTCGTCTCAGGTAGTAATATGATCTCATCACATAACATTGCAGCAGAAGAACATATATGAAATATTGGATATACTAGGACGTCCGTGTTTTAATACGAGCCTGTATAAAACACGGATTCCACGGTCGCGATGAATAGCCAAACGCACATCCCTAGACCCCTACGAGAGCGTCAAGCAACACTACCAATTCTAGGGTTAGGAGACCCGGTCTCGGCTCCTCGAGATGGTCTCCCACTGGATCCTAGAACCCGGTTACTCGTGCTCCCCGCCTTGGGTCTACCTAATGCGGAAAAGTAAATAATATACAATGGTGACATCATCCTTAGCCCGGAAGTGCCTCAATAAAAGAATATTACATACAAATGAAGTTTACATGAATGAAAATAAAAACCCTCATCTCACATAAAACCCCCCGATTATTCAGAACACGACGATCCAATATAACATATCACAGCAACACATAATATCTTATATCATCAACGTAAGCAAGTATGCGTATCCCGATTGTCGTTGATGTATAGCAGCGAAGTCGGCGATACACCACATACTATGCTTACGGTCGCAGAAAAGAAAGTGTAAAACTACAACAGTTGGAATCCGCAACCTCCTTAGACATCTCATGCCTAACCAAATGAATTCCTTCGACATCGCTTGCCTAACAATTATAAACCCCGCATTTTTGTCTCGATCTCGAAAACACTTTTCAATATCAAGTCGTGCAATTCAACAAGATTCTCGACATCCTGATCGAATGCTCGTCTCAAACTTTAGTAGACGGCCGCACCCCCGGATGCTGTCGACGAAGTGCAATAAGGCGGAACACCGCTGCCGCGAGCACCCGAACGAATGCTTTTGGCGACGGGGTTCTCCTACAGTCACTTGGTGGGGGCTATGGGGCATGGCAATCTATTAAGTTTACCCGGCGAGTATCCGCGTACGCTACATGATTGCGACGGACTTTTGATCACTTCAAAATCCCGTGGCAATCAATCAAATGAGACTAAACTGCTAGATTTATAACATTCAAATTAGTTATCTCATAACTATTTGTGGATTCCAAATATGGTATCACATTCTAGATAAATAGACAATGTTAAAGTTTCCGATCGAATAAACAAACACCCAAGATTTCCCAAATAGTTCGCAACACTTGAAATTAGTTTAAAAACATCCATCACATGCCACAGTACCAATGGTCCAGCCGTAGAAGGGTCAAACCAATGCCTCACATGCGGCAACGCCGTACTGCAATAAATCCTAAGGTTTAGAGGCGGTTCAGACGGTCACATAATCGAGTTAAGGTTTGTGTTCTTCTAGAGAGTCCATCGCATTACTTGCACGACTTAGAACGTTCTTAAACTACGGGAAAATCCAACACTTGGAAATTTTCCGGCAGGGGAAAAAGTGAGTTATTGTTATCCGTTCGAACTTTTTAACACGTTCTAAATTACCCAGAAAATACTTAAACGAAGTTAAACTTTCCGATCGAATCAACGAGTTCCCAATACATCCCAGAGAACTCAACACTTGAGTAGAATTAAACATTCCCAGAAGCACTTGGTAATAGCTACGGATTGCCCAAAGAAATTGCTAACAATGATTCCCTACTATGGCCGCGGAACCGCCGCTAAAAGCCTATTATGGCCGCGATTCCATGGCTATTTGAGTGAATTATTGGTTCGAATTTCACAGTTATCCAAACAATTTCCTTCTTGATTTTCTGAGAATTTTTAATACAGAAAAAATCAAGATTTTAAAAAATTTCTAGAAACCTGGTTTTATCGGGTATTCGGAGTTCGATCGAACTTTAAACTTTGCCTGGACTTCGCCTAAACCTCTAGCTTTGCTCTGATACCACTGTAGGGTTACTAGACACTCTCCCAAGGGTCTATAAGGCATCAACCATGCCCGATTTAAAATTTAGACGTGCCGAACAACCCTAACCAAAATCTTAGACTAGAGATTAGGCGAAACAAAGCATGTTAAACACTTTAACATCTAAGAGTTCGGGATTACAACCTTTGTAGTCCGGTCCTTCACTTCTAAAGCTCCATGTTGAGGTCCCTTCGGTGCGATCATCGAGTACCCGGACTCTAGAGAGGCTCCACGAAGAGAAAGATGCAAGCTTACTTCCGATCTTCGATAACTAAGATGATCTACCTTGAAGTTTCTTTAACACAAGCTCTCACTCACTAAATGAAGTGAACACCCTAATCTAATTGGCAAGAATAGATTAGGATGATGAAGTAGGAATTTAGCACTTATTTGTTTTCGATTTCTCACTCATTTTCATCACCTTTGAAAAAGCTAGAAAGCTTTTCAAGCCAGAAGAAAAAGATGAAGATCAAAATCCTTTTGTGATGAATAATGAAAAATATGTGAGGTTAGAAATGTGACCATGGGTTAAGAATGAAGTCTTAACCCATGTAGATAGTTAACTATGGTGAAGGGTTGGGTTGGGTTAAGCAAATATCTACACAAAATATCCAAAGTCAAAGTCAAAGCTTCAAGAAGCTTCTTGAAAGCTTCATGCAAGCTTAACCCTAATCCAAACCTTAACCATATTTAATCTCCATAATACATGTTGCATTTGTAACCATAACATGTTACAATATTATATATCACATATACAATATTTATTGTAACAAAATAAAATAATACAAATAACATATATCGCATATATATCAATGTATTACCCGAGTGAGAAAAAGAATCTTTTAGTGAGCTTATATTAGTTAATGTAATTTAATATATCAAATATATAATTATACATTTAAATTATCGAATCAACACTTGATCCGATAATTCGGCTATTTCACAAATAACCGACTAATATAATCTGTATCAGTTCATCCAATCAATACTTGATCCGATGACCGGCTATATCACATATACCCGGCTGATATCTCATATCGCGAGAATCTAGTACGGTATCACATACATGTATTGTTCTCCGTCCCGCACATATCACATATGAGCTCCTACTTCATTTTTCCTGAGCCAGGAATCCTCTGTATAGGACTCTAAAGAATCGTCAATACGCCGGCAGTAGGTGATAATCATATCAAACACCCATAAGCTGCAAGCGGTTAGCTAAACATAACAGCCACCCTGGTATTGAGCAATCAGAAGATCAACAACCAAGCCTGTACATTCTCCCGTGAATCCAACCAGTAACACTCCCGTACAGTCCGGTCTCTTTGTCTGATATGTCGCATATCTCTCATAGGGGTGGTAAACGTCAGACCCCAGCAGCTTGATAAGTCGTGTCGATATGACGTCTATAACAGTTCGAGAAACTACTGATAACATTTACCAGTAAATCTCAGCAACCCTGACCAGGGATTTCAAGTTACAGCCAATCGAACACAGCGCAACATTAACTCCCTATACCGGGAGAGACGAAACTCCTCCTATCGCTCATTGCCTCCATGTGATTCGGGACTGTACCCAAAAGCTACCTTTTTGCATGCCCTCTTGGACGTGGTTTGATGGAAATCAAAGCATAGTAGGAATCACACAAGACTCTATGACGATCTCGGGTCTACAGACTAACCTGTACCAGTGTCACCTGAGAACTGCCATCTGACGTGAGATATAATACCATCTGGGAGTTCTCAGCGAGTCCGTACAGTGTAGCCAGTCTCCACTGAGCACCCGTATACCTTCTCTGATGTCAAACACCAATGGATATGGGATCATCCATCGCCCATCATATCGGTCAAGAAGCGCATATGCTAGTCTACTCTGGAGTATCGATGCCCTGTCTCGGTACACCCATGACTAGGAACATTTGAATGATGTACTTGGTGACTACACTGTCCTCACTAGTATGATCTGCATCATAGTCCTAGTTGTCAAGTACTCATCCTAAGGGCTTTATTAACATGTAACATAGAGTCAATCAGAGTACATGTTACGATAAAGTGTAACCAGATAGCATACTATCATGTCGAGCAAGAAAGTCCTCCCTATATATGTCCAAGCATCCACTACAATATACATCTTATGTACAGTAATGGCCTCTAGGGCATACATATAACTAACACCGACGTGTCCATGGTTGCAGTAAAGAAAGTGTAGAATGCTTTGTCTCGAGCCACCCAATGAATCGGGTGATCGGTTAATCAATGTTGCCTTTTAGAAGTGGGGATGATAAAAATGAACAAATGGATTTTTCTTTGCAAATAATGAAATCAATCTCCTCACAAAAATGCGGCTGCCTCAAAATGGTGCTCGGCTAGGGAAACAAAATGATTGTGGAGGAGATGAATGCAAGCAAGGAGGATGGTTAACATTTGAAAAAAAATCACACCAATAATATCCTATGCAATCCAAAAATGCAATCAATGCAAAGATGACTCATGCAAGCCTAAAATGTGCAAGATGTTCGCTGGAAAGCGCTGGGGAACACCCCACCACAAAAAACCCTTCCTTTATAAATTTCACATTTGCAAATAAATCCCCCGATACAAATTTCAGGCAAAAGGAATAGAAAGGTAATTTGGCCAAAAAGAATGCAAACTGGCAACTTCAAAATGCGATCCCATAGAAAATAACAGGATTACTCCGCAACTGTATATACATACCCGCATTTGTATTCCGACCGAATACAAATGTAATGAGATAAAATCTACACAGTATAATACTAGGATCTGGCTTAAACCAAAGCCCGCTAGTATTATCCGTCCGAACCATGACACATGCACAAGTGCACGCGTATGTTCGAACCCTGCTATAAAACCATACGACTTCTACAACATTTCGCCCGAACTGGGAAACTTTCTGTGGGGGACTCTAAAGACTCGTCAATACTCTGGCAAAGACTTGTCAATACTCTGGCAGTGGGTTTAACCATAAGCCGTCAGTGGTACTAGCTGTACATAATGGCTGCCCATATACTGAGTGAAAGGGAGTCCGATAAGCGAACTCATCCTGGAACCCTACTGAGCCTATGTGTGACAATATCCGTACAGTCCGGTCCGTTCGTCTATGAGTATCGCATATCGGGCCTAGGGAGCTGGTAAACATCAGACCCCCAAAAGCGGTATAAGTCGTGTCGGAGTGTAGCCCAGAATACCCTGAGATACTACTGGAATACCTACCAGTAAATCTCGCTTGCCATGGCCATGGACTTCGTGTAATGGCTCTCCTAGACACATCGCGATCTCACTCCCAATGTTGGGAGAGACAAATCCCCTGCCGATCTGTTAGTGTATATGCCCTAGAGGCCATTACTGTATCATACTAGTTTGTATATTACTTAATGGAAGCTTGGGATATTCACCTTGTATATACAATCTTGCTCAAAATAGTAGTATGCTACTTGGTTTGTTTCTACTTCAATGTGTACTTGTGTTTATTTTAGTATATCACCTATACACATTAGTGGAGCCCTTAGGATCTTTGCTTGATTACCAGCGTTGTGATGGCAGTCACACTAGTGGGGGCTGGGTAATCTATAAGCACATCCTTATGCAGGTCCCTAGTCGCAGGACTGTCGAGACAGGGCATCGATACTCCGGAGTAGACTAGCGCATGCGCTTCTCATCCCAGTGTGGGAGACGGTCTGTCCCACAGCCGTTAGTACGTCATACTGGAGATAGTATGCGGGTGCTCGTTAGGTTACGAGTACACTGGACAGGACTCGTCAGGAACTGACCGGTTGGTATTATACCTATCGTCAGTTATCAGTTCCCAGGTGACATGAGTACAGCTTAGTCCGCTGACTTGACACGTCACTTCGCCTCGAGTGTGTTCCCACTGTACTTTGATTACTACCCTACCACGGCTCAAAGGAGTCGTGCAAACAAGTAGTAGTTGGGTGCAGTCCCGAAGCACTTAGAGGCAGTGACGGTTAGACAGGATTCGTCTCTCCCGGTATTGGGGGTTGACATCGCGCTGTGTCTGGGAGAGCCATTACACGAGTAGTCCCTGGCCAGGGCAAGCGGGATATACTGGTAGGCTTCCAGTGTTATCTCAGGGTGTATTGGGCTTCACTCCGACACGACTTGTACCGCTATTAGGGGACTGACGTTTACCGCCCCCCTAGGCCCGCCATGCGATGTATCAGACGAACAGACCGGACTGTACGGAGATTGTCACATTCAGGCTCAGAAGGAGTTCAGATGGGTTTCACCTCGTCAGTCTTCTTGTCGGCATCTACCCGGGGACCGTTACGCACAGCTAGTGCCGCTTGCGGTCTGTGGTTAAACCCACTGCCAGCGTAGTGTCGAGTCTTTAGAGTCCCACACAGAAAGCTATTCGCCTTTAGGCAAAAGAGTAGAGGTCGCATGGTTTTGCGACAGGTCGCATGGTTTTGCGACAGGGTTCAGTCACATCCATGCACTTGTGCACGTTTAGTGTCCGGACAGTTTACACTAGCTGGCTTTGGTTTAAGCCAGATCCTAGTGTACGTATTGGGATTGGTATTATCCAGTTTGTATTCGTGTTCCTCGGAACGCGGATGCGGGTGTGTATGCACAGTTGACGGAGAGACAGCGGCAGAGGATTCTCATTAGGGTTGTTGACCGTTGACTGTTGACTATTGACTTTTTGCTCAACCCTAATGAGAATATGATATGTAATCAACCTACTCACGGGGTTGAGGGAGGTTGCTTCGCTTCTGGTACTTGGAGGGTAGTTTGCCGCACCCGTAGGGGTCTTGGGTGGGGTATTGGCTATTCAACGCGACCGTGTAATCTGCTTTTTGTTACAGGCTCGTACGAATTGCGGGTTCCTAGTATATCCAATGTGTTCATCTGTGATCTGAAATGGCTATCATTGCAATATATCTATATATAATATTATTTAGGCGTTGCTTATGTTTTACAGCCGCGCTAGCCCAGCCCCCGCTCTGTCGTTAGTTAAGTAACCTAACGGGTAATGACGGGGCCCCGTGGCGAATGCGAATGGCATAAGCGTACGTCATATTTTGGTTGTTTTCTGCAATGGTAGGATTAAATGATGGGACGCATTAAAAGAACTAATGCAAGAAAAATATGCATTAAAAGAACTAATGCAAGAAAATAAACCAAGTAAAAGTCGTTGGAACACTTTCGAAAAACCACTCGGTTCTTTTCAAAACCAACTTTTAAATGCGGAGCTTGAGCCACTCCTTTTAAAAGCTATCTCGTTCCATCGATTATATCAAGTTCACTACGTTCACGGTTTAGCTAAAACCATTCGTAGCCCTCCATCATTTCAGTTAAATATTCGGTAGTATTCAAGCTATGTATTTTGACCTCACGCCAAGGCATAGTGATTGGTAGCTGCCGGATATTTATCTGTTGCATAGATAGAATGCGTTGGTTTGGGACAGCCGTACTGCCATTTTGGCCTACGTCAATTGTAGGTACGGGTGGGTTCAAATTAACCTGGATAATGATGGGAAGAACTTGACATGTGACTTATGACATTTTGACCTCACGCCAAGGTCATAAGAGCATGGGGCAAAAATCCACATCGGGAGTTTCAAAAGAACTGAAACTTGCTAGTGTTGCATACCATTTGGAGTGTGATGATTCTGGTAGGATTCCTTCAGTTTCGTCACACGATGATATTTGGATCCCGATCCTACTGTGAGTATATGCTACTCCTCGGGAAATTTCTCACTTAACGATCAATGCTATAAACCAAGTAGGTGTCTAGAAAGGTGTTAGCGGGGCTACGCCCCCAGGGAAAAGAGGTTATTTAATTAAGAAACTTCGCGAAAGCGTTGGAAAACCTCCCTCGAAGTACCGACACTGGCCTGGCTGAACGGTTAAGCAAGTATTGTACGGTGAGATTGATCCTGACTAATTCTTCCTTTTTGGTTTGAGGAGGGATTCGAGAAACAGTGGGAGCCATCCTGTTTAGACAAACTAAAAACCATTCTAAACTTGCAAGAGCATTATGCTGAGTGTTTCTTCTCTCTCCTAATTGCAGCGACCAATCGACATGACTGGACTTAAGTTACTCCTAGATAAAAACATACTGACAGGGCCAAACTACAAAGATTGGCTCAGGAATGTCAAGATGGCAATCACTTACGACAAGCTGGGGTATCTTCTTACCACCAAAGCTCCCTCTGTCCCAGGTCCCAAAACCAGCGTCGCGGATAAGGAAATCCGTAAGACCTGGGAACTAGACTGCGCGAAGGCCAAGTGCCTCGTGCTTGCCTCTATGGACAATGAACATCAGAGGAGGCACGAGAATATGGACCTGGAATCCATATTTCTTCATACAAAAGAACTGTATGGAGAGAAATCTCGTATCGCAAGATACGAAGTGTCGAAGAAGTTATTTTCGGCAAGATTAGCCGTCGGATCATCGGTAGCGGAACACGTGCTTAAGATGATTGGCTACATTGAGGAGCTCGCGGACCTTGGGACCACGTTGGAGAATGAGCTCTATACGGACTTGATTCTCCAGTCCCTTCCTTCCACTTACGCCCAGTTCATACTGAACTTCAACTTACAAGAAAAGGAAGTTGAACTTTCAGAGCTCCTCAACATGCTGAGGAGCGCAGAGGGCACCCTACAGAAAGGTAGGGAAACATCCACTTTGTTTGTAGGAGGATCTTCTTCTTCTAGGTCCAAGGCGAAAGCCAAGGGAAAGAAGAAGAAAGCCCCCGCCAAACCAAGGGGCGGTGTTAGTAAAGTGGATACGAAGGGAAAGGCAAAAGCAACAAAGAAAGTGGGAAAGCTTGTGGATAAGGAAGAATGCTTCTATTGTCATAAAATGGGACATTGAAAAAATGATTGCAGGGCTTGGAAGGCCAGAACACAGGAACTGAAGTAGGTTGCGGCTTCAGCTTCAGGTGTGTATGTTATTGAAAACCGTCTTTCAATAAACTCTACTTCCTGGGTATTGGATACCGGATCAGGATCTCATATCTGTAATTCTTTGCAGGCGTTGAGAAACCGTAGGGTTTTGAAGGCAGGTGACATGACCCTCAAAGTTGCAAACGGGGACTATCACCTGGGGTTGTCAGATGGACACGTTTTGGTTTTGCGTAATTGCTATTTTGTACCCAACGCAACTTGTAATATCATTTCTGTATCTTTGACTTCTAAAGAAGGTTATGAATTTGCGTTTGTAAGTAATGTTGTAAACATTCACCTTAATCAAGTTCTGATTGGGTCAGGTACATTAAGCAATGGTATATACGTATTAAACCAACCACAGATTTTCAATGTCCAGAATACACACAAAAGAAAGTCTCCGGAAATCAATTAGACTTTCTTATGGCATTGTAGACTGGGTCACATCAATGAGAGAAGATTGACTAAGTTACATACAGAAGGATATTTGAATCCGTTCGAATATCAATCGTATGCCACTTGTCAATCCTGTCTCAAAGGAAAGATGACAAAGACTCCGTTCACTGGACACGGAGTAAGAGCGAGCGAGCTCTTGGGACTCGTACACAGCGACGTATGCGGTCCAATATCTACACATGCGCGAAGCGGCTATTCTTACTTCATTACTTTTACGGATGACTTTTCAAGGTACGGTTATGCCTTCTTAATGAAACATAAGTCTGAAGCCTTTGGAAAATTCCAAGAATATAAGAATGAAGTAGAAAAACAAACCGGCAAAAGTATCAACATCCTAAGATCGGATCGAGGTGGTGAATACTTGAGTGCCGAGTTCCTGGACTATTTAAAAGAGAACGGAATTCTCTCTCAGCTTACTCCTCCATACACTCTGCAACATAACGGTGTATCGGAGAGACGGAACCGACCCCTATTGGATATGGTACGGTCTATGATGAGTAACGCTGAGTTACCGCGATCATTCTTGGGATATGCGCTAGAATCAGCAGCATAACTTTTGAACCGAGTTCCCACTAAGATTGTGCCTACCACACCATATGAGTTATGGAGTGGGAAGAAACCCTATCTTCAATATCTGAAGATCTGGGGTTGTCCAGCTTTTGTCAAAAAGCAGCATGCGGACAAACTCGAGGCACGCTCAGTACTGTGCAAGTTTGTGGGATACCCAAAGAACACCAGGGGGTATCTTTTCTACCACGCAGAGGAACAAAAAGTCCTTGTTTCTCGTAATGCCCACTTTCTAGAACACCAGTTCTTAGAAAAGGAAATTAGTGGGAGCGCAGTAGAACTGGAAGAAATTCCAGAACCACAGACTATTACTGAAAGCTTAGTGGAACTAGAGGGTTCAAAAGAACAGGACATTCCAGCGCCGCTCCGCAGGAGTAGTAGGCAGTCTCATCCGCCCGAGAGATACTGCGGTTTTCTCATAGATGGGGATAGAGAGGATTGCATCATAGATTATGATGAGCCTACTAGCTTCCAGCAGGCCGTTCAGAGCGTTGACTCAGTGAAATGGCTGGATGCAATGCGGACCGAAATGGAGTCCATGTACACCAACAAGGTATGGACGTTGGACATTGCTCCAGACGGGGTAAAACCCGTAGGATGCAAGTGGATCTTCAAAAGGAAGATTGGTGTAGATGGACAGGTTGAGACCTATAAAGCTAGACTTGTTGCAAAGGGTTTTCGTCAAAGACCTGGTTTGGACTATGTCGAAACCTTTTCTCTAGTGGCTATGCTGAAATCCATTCGGATCCTTCTTGCCATTGCTGCCTTCCACGATTATGAGATCTGGCAGATGGACGTAAAGACCGCTTTTCTAAATGGAAATTTAGAGGAGTGTGTCTATATGGACCAACCAGAAGGTTTCATTCAGAGTGGGAGCAGCGGAAAGGTGTGCAAGTTGCTTAAGTCCATCTATGGACTAAAGCAGGCATCGCGGAGTTGGAATATCTGTTTTGATGAGACGGTCAAGGAATTTGGCTTTATCAAAAATCCAGATGAACCATGCATCTACAGTAGATTTGTAGTGAGAACTGTAGTATTCCTCGTTTTATACGTGGATGACATTCTCTTAATAGGAAATGACATTCCTATGCTACAATCTGTCAAGGGGTTCTTGTCACACAGGTTCTCCATGAAAGACCTGTGTGATGCCTCATACATCCTGAGGATCCGGATCCATCGTGATAGATCCAAGAGGATATTAGGACTTTCACAATCCAGGTACATCGACACCGTACTGAAGAGATTCAGTATGGAAGATTCCAAGCGCGGTAACCTACCGGCTTGTCATGGGATCACCCTCTCTAAAGAGATGTCTCCCAAGACTGATTTGGAGAGGGATCGCATGTCTATTATACCCTACGCTTCTGCGGTAGGCTCTATAATATATGGGATGTTGTGTACCAGACCGGATGTAGCTTATGCACTGAGTGTGGTAAGCCGGTATCAGTCAAACCCTGGGGAGAAACACTGTATAGCGGTAAAGAACATTCTCAAGTACCTGAGAAGGACTAAGGAGATGTTCTTGGTGTATGGCGGAAAAGACCTCCAGATCGAGGCCTTTGCTGACTCCAGCTTCCAGAGTGACAAGGATGATTCCAAGTCCATGTCGGGTTTTGTCTTTACCCTCAATGGAGGGGCGGTGTGTTGGAAGAGTTCCAAACAGGAAACCGTTGCTGACTCGACTATGGAAGCGGAATACATCGCTGCATCTGATGCCGCAAAAGAAGCTGTCTGGATGAGGAAGTTCTTGAAAGAACTTCAGGTGGTTCCGTCCATTGTTGATCCAATACCTCTGTATTGCGACAACAACGAGGCTATAGCTTTAGCGAAGGAACCCAGGTCCCATCAGAGATCCAGACACATCTTGAGGCGGTATCACCTGATCAGGGAGATTGTGGATTGCCAAGAGATCGAGGTTCGGAGGGTTGCTTCAGAAGATAACACTGCAGATCCATTCACCAAGGCCTTGCCCCAGACTCAGTTCGAGCTGCTGATCGAGATGATAGGTCTTCGATACGCCAGTACATGGCCTTAGTGCAAGTGGGAGATTGTTAGTATATATGCCCTAGAGGCCATTACTGTATCATACTAGTTTGTATATTACTTAATGGAAGCTTGGGATATTCACCTTGTATATACAATCTTGCTCAAAATAGTAGTATGCTACTTGGTTTGTTTCTACTTCAATGTGTACTTGTGTTTATTTTAGTATATCACCTATACACATTAGTGGAGCCTTTAGGATCTTTGCTTGATTACCAGCGTTGTGATGGCAGTCACACTAGTGGGGGCTGGGTAATCTATAAGAACATCCTTATGCAGGTCCCTAGTCGCAGGACTGTCGAGACAGGGCATCGATACTCCGGAGTAGACTAGCGCATGCGCTTCTCATCCCAGTGTGGCATCGATACTCCGGAGTAGACTTGCGCATATGAAATGCATCATACATACTTGATTACACGTAGACACTTATATCTTGCTACAGTTACATGTACATCTCATATGATGCTGCACTTGATTTTGGAGGATTTGGAGACTGCATGATATATTTTAAAGCTGGATTCATTTACAGAGCGATTTTCCCTTAATATGCTCAAATTATTGTTTTATGTTGCATATATCAGTTTTCATGGATTTACGCATTAAGATATGGATTTCATGTGAGTTATGGATTTGAGAACCGTGGGGGGTTTTAAGAAATTTTATGTATTATTTGAAAACCTGGTTTCTCATGATATGATATTTCAGTGTGTCCACCATGAGTTTTCTCGGTTCTAAGACTTATGTTAGAAACCCGATGCGAGGAGTGGATGAGGCCGTGTTGCAGGTTCATGGTGGACCCGGTATTGTACCCAGGGGCAAGAAAGGTATGTCGATGGATTAGTCGATGAGTCCAGCAGGGATGTGCATTGCCTACCGGTGATAGTATTTGGACTCGGCGGTTATCTGGAGGATACCGACCGGAGTCACTGTAGGGTTCCTAGGCACACTAATGGAGTCTCACAAGTGATCAAACATGCACAAATCAAATTTTACGGGTGCCTACAAACCCTAATACGGATCGTCAACTAGATATATAGGCGATGCAAGCAAGTAAACGGAAATATAGCTAAAGGGAAGGGGCTACAACCTTTGTAGATCCGGTCCTCCACCTCCTAGGCTCCTTGATGAAGTCCTCTCCGCTGTCCAAATCGAACCATGACTCTCACGGAGGTTTCATCGGAGAAAAAGGCGGGCTAGGTCATCGACAACGTGCCGAAGATGATCTACATCGAGGCATCACTAGATCAAGCTCCACCTTCACCAAGCCATGAAAACTTGTGAAGGAAACACCCTATACTACTTGGCAAGAGGTAGAGGATGAAGAAATAGGATGTGGGTTCACTTTAGAATTGGATTTCTCACTAGTTTTCATCACTTGCCATTGGAGTAGCAAGCTTTCTTCATGGAAGAAGAAGATGAAGAAGAAGAAAAAGATATGATAAGATATTTAAAATATAAAGTAAAATGATACTTATCATATCTTTAACCTTAGTTAGGTGTAGAGAATTGACTAAGGTTAGTTTGAAGGGTTAGGGTTAAGAATGAAGACAAAATGGTCACTTAGTCAAAGTTTCAAGAAACTTCAACTACAAACAAATCAAGCCACCATTTCATTTTCTTTATCATTTTCTTTTTCCAAAATAAACAAAAAGAATAAATAAAAGAATAAGTAAATAAAATGAAACCCTAACCATTCATATAACCATGGTTAATTCTTTACACAAACCCAAGCTTGCATGTATCATCAAACATGATACAATCTTGTGCACAAAAAAATATATCACATATACAATATGCACATCGTGTGAGAAAATCCATTTAAAGTGAACCAATACTAGTTGATGCAAAGTAATATATCAAATATATAATTCTACATTAAATCATCAAATCAACACTTGATTTAACGATCCGGTCATGTCGCATATAACCGGCTAGTATCCAATGTATCGGCTTATCGAATCAATCCTTGATTCGATAACTAGGTTATATCGCATATAACCAATCGATACATTCATCGCGAGAATGGAATACGGTATCACATATACGCATTATTCTCGGTCCCGCACATATCCTATATGTGCTCCTATTTCGTTTCGCTTGAGCTAGGAAACCTCTGTGTAGGACTCTAAAGACTCGTCAATACGCCGGCAGCAGATGATGATCATATCAAACACCCACAAGCCGCAAGCGGTCTGCCAAACGTAACGGCCACCCGGGTATTGAGTGATCAGACGATCGACGAGCAAGCCCGCTCACACTCCTGTGAATCCAACCAGTAACACTTACCGTACAGTCTGGTCAGTTCGTCTGATATGTCGCATATCTCGCCTAGGGGTGGTAAACGTCAGACCCCAATAGCTTGATAAATCATGCCGACGTAGGGTCCATAACTTTCGTGAAACTACTGATAACTCTTACCAGTATATCACAGCAACCATGGCCAGGGATTTCCTGTTATGGCCAGTCGTGCATTGCGCAACATCAACCCCCAATACCGGGAGAGACGAATCCCCTCCTATCGCTCATTGCCTCCATGTGAATCGGGACTGTACCCAAAAACCACATGTTTGCACAACTCAGTAGAGCCGTGGTAGGGTGGAAATCAAAGCACAGTGGGAGACACACAAGACTCTATGACGATCTCGGGTCAACAGACTAAGTTGTACCAGTGTCACCAGAGAACTGCCATCTGACGTGAGGTATAATACCATCTGGGAGTTCTCGGCGAGTCCGTTCAGTGTACCCAGTCTCCACTGAGTACCCGCATACCATCTCTGATGTCAAACACCAATGGATATGGGATCATCCATCGCCCATCACATGGGTCGAGAAGATATACGCTAGTATACTCTGGAATATCGATGCCCCGTCTCGATATTCCTACGACTAGGAACAATGAACGATGTACTCATTGACTACCCAGGCCCCACTAGTATGATCTACATCATAGTCCTGGATGTCGAGTACACATCCTAAGGGCTTTATCAATATGTAATCAGAGAGACAGAAAGTATACATATTAAGATAAAGAGCAACCAGATAGCTTACTATCATGTCGAGCAAGAAAGTCCTACCTATATATGTCCCAGCATCCACTACAATATACATCCAATGTACAGTAATGGCCTCTAGGGCATACATATAACTAACAGTCATGAGATGGATTTAGGCCGACCGTTCTGCCGGAGCCCGTGGGCCGATCCCGTAAACGGAGTCCATTATACGAGGATTTACGTGTCAATGCTGGACACGAGTATTTCATGATGTTTCGGGTGTCGATGTTGAACACTCAGGTTCCATGAGATGTACAGATATGAGGGCCGGTTTGGGTGACGGTGCTTGAGGATTTTAGGATTTGACGTGTCGGTGTGGGACACTGGGGTATTTCCATGCTGATGAGTTTTGCATGAGGTTGTATGATATCATCCCACATTCAGGATTATGTTGATATGCATTGCTTCATGTAGTTATAGTACCTTGATGATGTACCTTTACATGATTGTTGCATATTCATATTTCTATACTTATGCTATCATATTACATGTGATTGAAAGCTAGATCTACATGAGGTGTTTGATGCATAGCAAAAAAAACGCCGGTCACTATCTAAATGACTAAACAAATACCAGCTAATGAACCGAATCCCCACCAATAACTAAGATTGCTCGGGCATGTGATAGTTTATCGCTGTTTGTGCATACTTGTGATTACAGTATGATGTTATTTACTATTCATGAGTTGGCAACTCACCCCCGTTGTGCCACAGTGTTTTGCAGGGCCTTCCTTCAGTGTAGTCGCGGCAGGACTTCTTGTTATCTATACTTTTACGGATACCGCTACGGTTGGCTATGAGGCCTCTGCTTTTAGGTGGGTTCGCGGTTATCCGTTTATGTATATTGTATATCTTTTTGTTGGATCTAGTATTCTCCATCTACCACATCATGTATTTGACTTAGAGACAAGTTTTGAGGATCGATGTTGTATTATTTTATGACTTTGGGTGCCGTGCTCGTGGGAGCCGGTCTTGTTGTATAGTTTTACTTCCTTATGCTGTTTTCATTTTTATTTCTTCGCTTCGGCGTCGTATATATATTTGTGGTGGTTGTCTTCGCCGTTGGGCGTGATTTGCTCCCGTTTGAGATGTTTTATTTATATTTTATGTTGTACCCGTTTTCGGGGCTAGTTTTTACAAAGGAGGTGCTGCCGAAATTTTCAGGAAAGTAAAACTTAAGTTTAAAGATTTTTACTTGGGATTTCCGAAGGTTTTAACTATGTTTTCTCCGCTTATCCATTTTTGGGTGGTTTAGATTTCTGGGTTTCGGCTTACTTAATTTGCGTATGCCAGTTGACGTTATGTAGTTTAAGTGCCGGTTACGGGCCTTAATTTGGGTCGTGACAAATATCGTACACAACCTGAACAATAAATGCGTATATCTACCTACACAAGAATCATACGGTTACTTTTTACACGATACACATCGTCATTTTGAAAATAGATATGGTTCAGGTGGCAATCTTTATATCGGTGATCCCGTCTCATAATATCTGATATGACAATAATCATCGATCATCATCCTCAAATCACTAGCGCGGATTAATCATCCCGTACATCTCATTGCGTATGGTAATCCATCGTACGGGGTCATCAAACAGAATAAGGAATCTATCGACCTATACAATAATGAGGGAATGGATCTAAAGTCTCGTACGACATATTACTCATTACTCATAAATATATATACACACATATATCTCAAATCATATCTGTACAAACGTCATATCTTATTAATTGCACAACACCTCTATCTCAATCCCGTGTCGTGTTTATCGATCTCAATCTCATATCCTATCATTATTAACCCATACTTGTCATCTTTCAATTCAAACTTATCATGATTCACTTCTCATTTCATATTCTCATATATCAACCCGAGTCATCTATATCTATCATTTCAATATCCCACATCATGTTATCTTATATACATATATCATATTCTCAAGCCAATATATATTTATTAGTGTCAACTTTTATCATATCATCTCTTCCTAAATCTTACTAAATTCTACAATATGGTTATCCTAAGTTCATCGCATATCCTTTATCAAAATATAATTTATAAAACGATCTTCCATATCAATGGTTGCGGGGGTGCTATACGCTATCCACCCGACTTCCCCACGTAGATATAAATCTACTCACCTGCTAAACTCCTCTCTGTTAGTTATAAGTATGCCCTAGAGGCCATTACTGTATATGCGTTGTATATTGTAGTGGATACTGGGACATATATAGGGAGGACTTTCTTGCTCGACATGATAGTATGCTATCTGGTTACTCTTTATCTTAACATGTACTCTGGTTGTCTCTATGTTACATGTTGATAAAGCCCTTAGGATGGGTACTTGACTACCAGGACTATGATGCTGATCATACTAGTGGGGACAGTGTAGTCGCCAAGTACATCCTTGAAATGTTTCTAGTCGTGGAAGTACCGAGAGTGGGCATCGATACTCCAGAGTAAACTAGCGTATGCGCTTCTTGACCCATATGATGGGCGATGGATGATCTCATATCCATTGGTGTTTAACATCAGAGAAGGTATACGGGTGCTCAGTGGAGACTGGGTACACTGGACGGACTCGCCGAGAACTCCCAGATGGTATTATACCTCACGTCAGATGGCAGTTCTCTGGTGACACTAGTGCAGGTTAGTCTTTAGACCCGAGATCGTCATGGAGTCTTGTGTGATTCCCACTGTGCTTTGAGTTCCATCATACCACGTCCAAGAGGGCGTGCAAAAAGGTGGCTTTTGGGTACAGTCCTGAATCACATGGAGGCAATGAGCGATAGGAGGGGTTTCGTCTCTACCGATATAGGGAGTTGATGTTGCGCTGTGTTCGATTGGCTATAACTGGAAATCTCTGGCCAGGGTTGCTGAGATTTATAGGTAAGTGTTATCAGTAGTTTCTCGAACTGTTATGGACCTCATATCGACACGACTTATCAGGCGACTGGGGTCTGACGTTTTACCACCCCTAGGCGAGATAGCGACATATCAGACAAAAAGACCGGACTGTACATGAGTTTTACTGGTAGGATTTACGGGAGAACGTACAGGTTTGGTTGTTGATCTTCTGATTGCTCAATACCTGGGTGGCTGTTACGTTTAGCTGACCGCTTGCATCTTGTGGGTGTTTGATATGATCATCACCTACTGCCGGCGTATTGACGATTCTTTAGAGTCCTACACAGAGGTTTCCTGGCTCAGGCAAAACGGAGTAGGAGCACATATGTGATATATGCGGGACCGAGAATGATACGTGTATGTGATACCGTATTAGATTCTCGCGATATGAGATATCGGCTGGATATATGTGGTATAGCCGGGTCATCGGATCAAGTGTTGATTCGATGAACTGATACAGATTATATTAGTCGGTTATTTGTGAAATAGCCGGATTATCGGATCAAGTGTTGATTCGATAATTTAATATATAACTATATATTTGATATATTAAATTACATTAACTAATATAAGCTCACTAAAAGATTATTTTTCTCACTCGGGTAATACATTGATATATATGCGATATATGTTAATTGTATTATTTTATTTTGTTACAAAATATATTATATATGTGATATATAATATTGTAACAAGTTAAGGTTACAAATTCAACTTGTTTTGTGGAGTTTAAATATGGTTAGGGTTTGGATTAGGGTTAAACCTTCTTGAAGCTTCTAGAAGCTTTGCTTTTGTTTTTAACTAAAGATATTTTCTAAAGATATTTTGGTTGATATTTGTTAACCCAACCCAACGCAACACTTCACCATGGTTATGTCTCTACATGGGTTAAGTTATTATACTTAACCCATGGTTGTATTTCTAACCTCACAAGATTTCATTATTCATCATAAAAGGACTGATCATCTTCTTTCTTCTTCTTCCTTGCATGAAAAACTTTCTAGCTTTTTGTGAAGTGATGAAAATGAGTGAGAAATAGAAAATAAATGAGAGTTAAATTCCAACTTCATCATCCTCATTTATTCAAGCCACTTAGATTAGGGTGTTTGCTTTGCTAATAATTGATTAGCAAAGCAAGAGCTTGGGTTTGAGTTTCTTCAAGGTAGATCATCTTTGTTATCGAAGATCGGAAGCAAGCTTGCATCTTTCTTTTGTGGAGCCTCTCTAGAGTCCGGATACTCGATGATTGCAGCGAAGGGACCTCAACACGGAGCTTTAGAAGTGAATGACCGGACTACAAAGGTTGTAATTCCAAACTCTTAGAAGTAAAATTATTTAATTTCTTTGTTTCGTCTAATCTCTAGTTTAAGATCTTGGTTAGGGTTGTTCGGCACGTCTAAAATTTAAATCGGACATGGTTGATGCCTTATAGAACCTTGTGAGAGTGCCTAGTAACCCTACAGTGGTATCAGAGCCAAGCTACAGCTTTAGACGAAGTCTAGACGAAGTTTACAGTCCGATCGAACCCCGAAACCCCGGTCGTGACCTCTCTCTGGAAATTTTCTAAAATGTTGAATTTTTTCTGTATTAAAAATACTCAGAAAATAAAGCAGGGAATTATAAGGATTGCTATGAAAAACGACCCCCTAATCCTTTCAAACCGCCGCGGAACCGCGGCAAGACCATGCCTTGCGCGGCGGTTCCGCGGCCGAAATTGGGAACTACAGTTTCATTTTTCTACAGTAAACATCCGTATGTTTTTCCTGATGCTTCTGGGAATTTTTTATATTACTCAAGTGTTGAGTTTTCTGCAGATCTTTTGTATTCATTGATTCGATCGGAAAGTTTATCTTCGTTTAGTTTTTTCCGGGTAATTTATAACGTGTTAAAAAGTTCGGACGGATATCAATAACTCACTTTTTCCCCTGCCGGAAAATTTCCAAGTGTTGGATTTTTCCCTTAGTTAAAGAACATTCACAGTCGTGCAAGTAACGTGGTGGACCTTCTAGAAGAACACAAACCTTAACTCGATTATGTGACCGTCTGAACAGCCTCTAAACCTTAGGGTTTGAGGCAGTACGGCGTTGCCACATGTGAGGCATTGGTTTGACTCTTCTACGGCTGGACCATTGGTACTGTGGCATGTGATGGATATTTTTTGAACTCCACTCAAGTGTTGAGCTATTTGGGAAATCATGGGTGTTTGTTATTCGATCGGAATGTTTAACATTGTCTATTTATCTAGAATGTGATACAATATTTGGAATCCACATGTAGTTATGAGATAACTAATTTGAATGTTATAAATCTAGCAGTTCAGTCTCAGATGATCGGTTGCCACGGGATTTTGATGCGATCAAAAATCTGTCGCAATCACGTAGCATACACGGATACTCGCCGGGTAAACTTAATAGAAAGCCATGCCCCTTAGCCCCGACCAGGTGACTATAGGAGAACCCCGTCACCAAAAGCATCCGTTCGGGTGCTCGCGGCAGCGGTGTTCCGCCTTAGTGCGCTTCGTCGACTGGCATCCGGGGGTGCGGCCATCTACTAATGTTTGCGACGAGCATTCGATCAGCATGTCGGGAATCTTATTGAATTGCCCGAGTTGATATTGAAAAGTGTTTTCGAGATCGAGACAAAAATGCGGGGTTTATAATTGTTAGGCATGTTATGTCTAAGGAATTCATTTGGTTACGCATAAGATGTGTGAGAAGGTTGCGGATTCCAACTGTTGTAGTTTAACACTTTCTTTTCTGCGACCGTAAGTGTAATATGTGGTGTATCGCCGGTTTAGTTGCTATACATCAACGACAATTGGGATACGCATATTTACTTACGTTGATGATATGTGATATTATGTGTTGCTGTGATATATTATATTGGATCGTCGTGATTGAATAGCCGGGGGTTTGATGTGAGATGGGAGTTTTTCATTTTCATTCATGTGAAATTAATTTGTATGTAATATTCTCTTATTGGGGCACTTCCGGGCTGAGGATGATGTCACCATTGTATATTATTTACTTTTCCGCATTAGGATAGATCCAAGGCGGGGAGCACAAGTAACCGGGTTTTATGGTCCAGTGGGAGACCATCTTGAGGAGTCGAGACCGGGTCTCCTAACTCTAGAACTGGCAGGGTTACTTGCCGCTCTTGTAGGGTCTAGGGATGTGGGTTTGGCTATTCATCACGACCGTGGAATCCGTGTTTTATACAGGCTCGTATTAAAAACACGGACCTCCCAGTATATCCAATATTTCATATATGTTCTTGTGCTGCAATATTCTGTGATGAGATCATATTACTGTCTGAGATGAATGTTTATATTATATATATGAGATATATGTTATATTTCAGATTTTGTTTCAAATGTGATGCTTGTGAAGCATAATAAAATGGGACTTCATTAATGAGATTAATGAAATAAATGAAACCTAAAGATGTTGTAGAAACTTGTTTAAAAAAACTGGTAGCTCTAGTTCTTGCTTTGCATAGCGGTGTTCCTTGTAGAATATCCAGCACCTTATTCGATAAGTAAAGAGCCGAGATCCCTTCACCGGGAGTGACCTCTTTAGCGAAACTAGCATATGCTACAAACACGGTTTGTCTTTTGATTGCTTATATTGTTTTTGCTTTACATAGTGATATTTGTGAAATATCCTGCACCTTATTCGATTAGGAAAGCGCCAACGTGTAAGTGCACGGCGGCGCCCCGGCCTCCATCCCGAGGCCAAATGCGGAAGCGAAAAACTTTAATTTTGCAAACTAGCAAACCGGCACCACCGCGCACTAAAAACCCGGATCGGGCCATTAACTAGTCCTAGCTAACTACAAGATGGGGAAGAGAGATATACCGACTGATCCAAGTCCTTCGGTTTTCTCGTCGTCGTCCCGATCTCCCGCGGAATGTCCTGTCTCCACCTCGTCGCCGGAAGTGCACCACATCGCCTACATCTTTTACGGGCTCCCACCTCTATGCCGAGGCAACTCGGGCACGAAGCTGGTTAGTCGACGTGCCCAAGGTTTGCTGTAGAATATGGTGTAGAACTTGTGTCTCATTTTGGGTTGTAGGAATTGCCTTTTGGTGGAAGGATCAACTATATATTTCTTTGGATGAACAAAGGGATTTTTGGCATGGAAATGAGACTCATTTTTCCCCTCTCAAAAATTGGACAGCCCCCACCTCAATGAATGGCCGGCCATGACAATGAGAAGAATGAGAGAGAGCAAAAAAAACAAGAGGGGTGAATCAAGAGAATAATGCAAGGTTGAGTGTCATGGAAAAAGCAAGTCATGATGAGAAACAATGAACACTCCCAAAACCAATACTCCATCAACTAATCATCAACAACCATGATTGCTTACAAAGTCAAGCCATCATGAAAGAAGAAGTCAAATGGTCAAGGGATGGTGCAACCATCATGATCCAACCAATATGCAAAAGACCCCCTTCCAAATTGCTTATTTGCACAAATGCAAATAAGCCCTCCTCCACCAATCTTCGGCTATTGAACGATACAAAGAAAATGGCCGAAACGGAAAGCAAACTGGCAACTCCAGAAAACTGGTCCCGTAATAAATTACAGGAAAACCCCGATACTGTGTATACACACCCACATTTGTATTCCGACCGAAATACAAATGCAATGAGACAAAGTCTACACTGTACTATACTACGATCCGGCTTAAACCAAAACCGGCTAGTAATATCCGTCCGATCCTGATCCGTGCAATACCGCACGTATCTGATCGAACCCTGCCATATATCCATACGGCCTCTAGTACGAACTGTCCGATCCTGATCCGTGCAATACCGCACGTATCTGATCGGACCTTGCCATATCTCCATACGGCCTCCACAGCTTTTCGCCCGAAAGCTTGAGTAACTGAATGTGGGGGACTCTAAAGACTCGTCAACACCTTGGTTGTGGATTTAACCACTAGCACGTCAGAGGTATAAACCAATACGTAACGGGCAACCAGGTATTGACCAAAAGCGACGTCTGTGAGCGAACTCAGCCTGACACCCTACTGAGCCTGTCAGTGACAATATCCGTACAGTTCGGTCCGTTTGTCTATGAGCATCGCATGGGGGGCCAAGGGGGTTGGTAAAAGTTAAACCCCCAAAAGCGGTACAAGTCGTGTCGGAGTGTAGCCCAGAACACCCTGAGATACTACTGGAATACCTACCAGTAAATCTCCTGCCTCGGCCGAGGGCTTTGTGTAATGGCTCTCCTAGACACAGCGCGACCTCACCCCCAATACCGGGAGAGACGAACCCCTGAAGATGCGCTCACTGCCTCCATATGGCTCGGGACTGTACCCAACTAAAACCTGTTTGCACGACTCCTTTAAGCCGTGGTAGGGTAGTAATCAAAGTACAGTGGGAACTCAAACGAGACAAATGACGATCCCCAGGTCGATGAACTAACCTGTACACATGTCCCCAGGGAACTGCCATCTGATGTCTGGTATAAGACCAACTAGCATGTTCCCGGCGAGTCCTGTCCGGTGTACTCATAATCTAATGAGCACCTGTATACATCTTAGGATATCCAACTTACACCAATGGCTTGTGAGACCGGCCACCGCCCCTCGTCGGGGTCTCGACTGTATACCCTAGTCTACTCTGGAGTATCGATGCCATGTCTCGAAACTCGCACGACTAGGGACCTTTTAAGGATGTGCTTATAGACCCCAGCTCCCACTTATATGATCGCCCTCATACTGCTGGTGGTCAAGCAAGAATCCTAGGGGCTCTATCAACGTGTAATAGCGACCTGTCAGGTCACCTAAGCAGTACACGATGATAAAGATAAACCAGATAGCATACTATCATCTCGAGTAAGACTGTCCTACCGGGATAGGTCCTCCCTTAATCATTGCAATCACGTACCTGTGATCCAATAATTGACTCTGAGGGCACTATCTCCAACAATCTCCCACTTGCACTCAAGGCTAATTATTGCGATGTCGCATACTCACAGCCCGTGTGATACCGAACACCCAACTCCTCTACTGGTTAGTCTCACAAAGCTCATTTGCGAAACTATTGCATTCGAGGAATAGCCTCAGTGAGTGGATCCGCTTTGATGTTTCTTTCTATGTCTCTCTATATCTCATTTTCACGGAGAAAGCTATCTCCCGAAATGAGTAATACCTGTCTTAGAATGTGTCTGGATGTCTGATGGGACCTAGCTCATAAATGAACTCTAAATCCAAACTTCTTAGACTGTATCGTAAACTGAACTTAATGAGTATCCTGCGCCATGCAACCCTCAGTATTGCCTTAGACCACCTGTCCAAAGTACTGCCCTTCGTCAGAAGGAAAACTATAACTCTGACAACCTCCTTGTCGTCCAAGTCACCTTGGAAGCCTGGAATGATAACTGTCTCCTGAATGAGGCTGTCGTTATCATATCCCTAGAACATCCACTTATGTTCTAAAGCTGCTTCCGATTGTTTCTCCAGGATTGGATCAATATCAACTTATTGCATCTACTGCAAGAACAATATCTGGTGTGGTACTTGACATCTTATGATTTACTCAATTGGCAGAGCAAGTGATCTGCCAATTATGCACATCCCTCTCCCCTTTAGTCTGTAAGACCCCTTTAGAGAGGGTGACTCCATCACCTGCAGGTACACTACCGTGCCAGGAGTCGTCCATTCTAAATACTCATAGAATGCTGTCTATGTACCCTGATTGGGAAACCACCCAAATCTAGATCTAAAACCATAGATCTGGTGACCAGTATGTCTGATATAATGTCCAAGTCCCATGTGGAGAAACTACTGTGTGACGACCAACGTATAACCGATCGTAGTATAGGAATATCTTTTCCTACTCTTTGTATGTCATCCAAATACCATGACAACACACCCTACTTCCTTCTCAACAGATTCATCCCCTATTCTGATGAAGTCAAACCTATGACTGTCACGTCAGAAATAGATGATCTATCTCCGCTACATCTGCTTTAGTCTATAAATAGACATAAGCCACCTGTCCACCAATGCTTCCGCTGCTCCCACTGACTACGACAACCCTCTGGCAGAGTCATATACACGTACATTTCTAAAGCTAGTTTAGAACGACGCTATACTCATCCTCCTGCCGAGTCTCACAGTCTGGAACAACAGCAATGGCAAGTGTGGGTAAACAAGAACTTCCCTGTCACCGTCCTTGAGGCTACCGGAGTACCTCTCGGGTGCCTGAAGTTACCCACCATATCTGCGGAGTGGCCAATGGAATGTCAAACCATATTGAATCTTTAGGTTCCTTATCAAATCTTCAGTAATCGTTTGTGGTTCTGGAATCACTTCCAGTTCTACCATACTCCCACTACTGTTTTCTGAAAAAATCCATTTTTAATAAAACTGTAGCGAGTATAGAACAATATCGCTATTGTTCATCCAGATGGTAGAAAGTCAACCCTCGTCATAGCCTGGGTCAACCCACAAACAGCCATTATAGAAACGTGCCTTGAGTTATCCAGAGTCTGGTGTTAATCATAAGCCAGACAACTCCCCGTACCTTAACAACGTTAAGATATGAACTGTTCTATATCCAATATAGAACCAGAGGCACAGATTTAATTGAACCAGATTCAAATCATGCAGCTGTCCCCAGTGCATGTCAACTAAATGGAAGAAGGACGATCAGTGTTACCCAACTTAGGAGTGCTTCCATTTATGAGTAACCTGAAAAAGAAGCAAGTTCTCTTTATCATTACTATCAACTGAATACCATACACAAGTATCTATATCTTCGATCACTTTGAAGAATCCCGATACTTGCTATACCTGGTTCTCTACTCTATTCAAATACCTATAACTTCTCAAAATTCGGACGCTGTGTTTCCACGAAACACCTATCTAAAAACTAGAGAAGTCATAAGTAAACCGAATATAGTACGAGGACCAACCCCTCTGTCCTGATGGACCCTGGAAAACATATAATACTCTGTATAAGTCCCTTGAGTCTGATAACTCATTCACTGTGTGTCGTAGGTTGAAAACTGTACTTATGGTTAAGAAGAATCACACCGCTGTTTAATGCTCCTTACCTAACCATCCACCGATATAGGTAAATGTCATAGACATAATTTCAAAAAGGTATATCTCACTCTATGAAAATAGACGTACAGATATATCAATTTAAAATTGGTGCACAACAGCGGATATTCAAAACCAAATATTTGCCGTCCGGCAAACAACCCAGGTGACTTCCTCAAATATCACTATTGCAACGAATCCCGATATTATGAGGATGATCACCCAATTCCCAATAACCATACAGATGTGAGAATCATACCTGGTAAATACATACCCTGGAGCATGTGTCTAACTGGAAAATCAGTTTTCCTTTAACAGTACACAGTGAAACTGAAACATTGAAATGTTTCGATGGGGTATCCCGGTATTCCTAGTAATGCCTCTTCCAGATTCACGACTGTAACCGTATAATTCTCTGCCACCTCTCCAAATCCCTTTATATGTCTTTAGTCATTACCTTCTGCACACCCCTTTAGGCCAAATGGTTTTCTTCCTTCCCTACCGTTCGGCACCAGCCTATGGTTTGGAAGAAGACTATCCAATAAGCATAATGGGTGTGCTGTCCTAATCCTAGGAGCACTCGCAATGCGAGAGAAGGTGAAGATAAAAGACATCCGAATAAACCTTATTCCTATTTCTCCTGAACCAGAGTCCATCCCTGAACTGGAACAAGTTCCTTTCGAGTTCGTATATAACCATACGATGGAGTATCCAATAAACAGTGGATCTTCATAGGGATACGGAGTGTCCTGGAGAAATACAAAGGTGAAGTGGGTGTGGTAATGAAATACCTGGTTTGGTCGTGAATATCAGTTGCAATTTACTTTGCCCTCTTACTAATCCCTTGTTTTGTCTTAACTTAATAACTTCTGTACACCATCGTTAGGCTAATTGGTTTTCTTCATTCCCCACCGTTCGGCACCAGCCTAAGGTTTGGAAGAAGACTATCCAATTTTGCGTAATAGGTGTACTATCTCCTAAACCAAGGAGTACTCGCAACCTGAGAGAAGGTAAAAAGAAAAGACAACTGAATAGTCCTATCCGTTTTCTCCAGAACCCGAAACCATCCTCGAATAAATTCCTTCGAGTTCGTATATAACCATACGATGGTTTTGTCCAATGGAAGTGACGTTCGTAGTAATACGGGATGTCCTGGAGAAAAGGGTAAAAGTAGGAGTGGCAATGAGGTTTGCAACTCTGACAATCCAAAAGCCAGTGTTTAAGAAGGTTCGGTTAATTTTGGTCTCTGAGTCATAGTCTTAGGGTCGGGTCAATGGTCGCTGCCAAAGAGAGAGAGAAAAGAAACACTCAGCGTGCACTCTAACCTAGATCAGAATGGTTACCAATTTATCTAATCTGGAAACCTCCCGCTGTACCGTCAAATTCTCCTCCAAACCTGAAAGAAGAATTAGTCGGGGTCACCCGAGGAGTAGACTAACTCATCAGTGGGAATCAGGATCCAACTATCATCGCACGACAATGTGACGGAATCCGCTCACGGTATCACACTCCAGAAGGTATGCGCATATCTGGCAAGTTTCAGTTCTTTTGAAACTCCCGATGTGATTTTTGCCCCATGCTCTTATGACGTTGACTTTGGCCAACAAATCATAAGTCACATGTCAAGTTCTACCCGTCATTCTCCAGGTTGATTTGAATCCACCCGTACCTACCCTTAACTTTGGCCAACAAGGCAGTACGACTTTCCCAAACCAACGCATCTATCTATGCTGCATATGAATACCCCAATAGCTACCAATCACTGTGCCTTGACTTTGGCCAACATACACAGCTTGAATACTGTTGACCACCCATATGAAACGATGGAGGGCTACGAATGGTTTCTGGTGAAAACCTTTAACGTAAAGAACTTGATATCGTTGAAGGAACCGGATAGCTTTTATAAAAATATAGTGACGAAAACCGTTGCTAAAGAGGTCACTCCCGGTGAAGGGATCTCGGCTCTTTCCCCGTAGAATGAGGTGCAGGATATTCCAACTGAATACCACGGTGCAAAGCAAAAGTAATCGGCTATAGTGAAGTTATTGCCTTGACGCAAACTTCTGTCCAAGGGGTCACTCCGGGTGAAGGGATCTCGGCCCTTGCCTCGTCGACTGAGGAGCAGGATATTCCAACTGAATACCACGATGCAAAACAAAAGTGAACGTCCTTGCAATAACAGCTTTTTGAAAAGTGTTCCAACAACATCAGATTAGGTTTGTTTTTAACTTGCATTGATCCGAATCAACGCAGTCCCATCAATGGATCACACCAAAAAGAACGAAAATAATATGACGTACGTATATGCCATCCGCATTCGCCACTGGGTCCCGTCATTACCCGTTAGGTTAGCTAACTAACGACAGAGCGGGGACTGGACTAGCGCGGATGCAAAACATATACAACATCTACTAATATATATACCAATATATTATATTTCGCTCAAGGCGTGAATAAAATGCAACATCACAGAAAAGTATAGCATCACAGAATAATACAGATATCTGGGATCCCCGGATTTCACAGAGCCACTACTGAAACCCGACGTTCCCCTGGTCGTGTGGATAGCCTGTGCAATGAAATCCTAGACCCCTACGGGCGCGGCAAGTTACCCGCCAAAACCTGAAGCGAGGCAGCCCCCTTCAGCAACGTGAATGGACCACCCAGCACTTCACGGAATCCGGTAACTAGGGCACCCCTCCTGGGTCAACCTGTACCCCCTACGAGTGCGGCGAATAGCCCGCCAATCCTAGAGTGAAGCCCCATCCGTCCCAATGCCATGAGATGCGGGCTTGTTGCCCTCTAGAATCCGGCTGTCCGTGCACCCCTCCGCGGGGCAATCCTAGTATAGAAAGTAAAATATACATACAACGGGTACATCGACCGCAACCTGGTCGTGCCCCAAAATAATAATACAAACAGGCAGTGACGGCAGTCCACATGTCGGACGCTCGCCCCGCAATATCAAATGTACATAATACAACAAAACTGTACTAGCATTGCATCCAGGCTATCCCCCACGACCGATCCGCAACATCACAGCAATACACAGAACATCAACGTGAAGGTCACGTTTGCAAATCCGTCTAACCGGGCTATAGCAGTTAGACCGGATTTACCGATCAAGTGACATTCACGGTCGCAGATATAATGTAAATACTGTGAAATAATGTGTTTAAAATAGCCGATCGATCAAATTTTAACAAGTGGGCCCCAAGTACAACTGTAGCACATCAAGAAATTCTGGGCCCAAAATTAATATTCCAAAAACCCAACAATCATCCCAGAGAGCAACTGCAGAAATTTATTGCAGTGATCTCAACAGAGTGCGGCGGAACCGCGGCCCAAAGGCTTTTTTTGGCCGCGGTTCCGCGCTCCCACTGTGGAGTCACTGTATCGAATTTCTACAGTGTTCTTAGAATTTCCAGTTCATCACTTTTCTGCAACCTGAAAAATTTTTCGAGCAAGGAAAAATTCAACAGAAAACTGATGTGAAGAAAACGCGGATTTTGGAATTTTGGTCGATCGGAAATGTAAACACATTAAACAAAACTAGACTAAGTTAATGGCGAGGCTCTGATACCACTGTAAGTGCACGGCGGCGCCCCGGCCTCCATCCGGAGGCCAAATGCGGAAGCAAAAAACTTTAATTTTGCAAACTAGCAAACCGGCACCACCGCGCACTAAAAACCCGGATCGGGCCATTAACTAGTCCTAGCTAACTACAAGATGGGGAAGAGAGATATACCGACTGATCCAAGTCCTTCGGTCTTCCCGTCGTCGTCCCGATCTCCCACGGAATGTCCTGTCTCCACCTCGTCGCCGGAAGTGCACCACATCGCCTACATCTTTTACGGGCTTCCACCTCTATGCCGAGGCAACTCGGGCACGAAGCTGGCTAGTCGACGTGCCCAAGGTTTGCTGTAGAATATGGTGTAGAACTTGTGTCTCATTTTGGGGTTGTAGGAATTGCCTTTTGGTGGAGGGATCAACTATATATTTCTTTGGATGAACAAAGGGATTTTTGGTATGGAAATGAGACTCATTTTTCCCCTTTCAAAAATTGGACAGCCCCCACCTCAATGAATGGCCGGCCATGACAATGAGAAGAATGAGAGAGAGCAAAAAAAAAAAGAGGGGTGAATCAAGAGAATAATGCAAGGTTGAGTGTCATGGAAAAAGCAAGTCATGATGAGAAACAATGAACACTCCTAAAACCAATACTCCATCAACTAATCATCAACAACCATGATTGCTTACAAAGTCAAGCCATCATGAAAGAAGAAGTCAAATGGTCAAGGGATGGTGCAACCATCATGATCCAACCAATATGCAAAAGACCCCCTTCCAAATTGCTTATTTGCACAAATGCAAATAAGCCCTCCTCCACCAATCTTCGGCCATTGAACGATACAAAGAAAATGGCCGAAACGAAAAGCAAACTGGCAACTCCAGAAAACTGATCCCGTAATAAATTACAGGAAAACCCCGATACTGTGTATACACACCCGCATTTGTATTCCGACCGAAATACAAATGCAATGAGACAAAGTCTACACTGTACTATACTAGGATTCGGCTTAAACAAAAACCGGCTAGTAATATCCGTCCGATCCTGATCCGTGCAATACCGCACGTATCTGATCGAACCCTGCCATATATCCATACGGCCTCTAGTACGAACTGTCCGATCCTGATCCGTGCAATACCGCACGTATCTGATCGGACCTTGCCATATCTCCATACGGCCTCTACAGCTTTTCGCCCGAAAGCTTGAGTAACTGAATGTGGGGGACTCTAAAGATTCGTCAACACCTTGGTTGTGGATTTAACCACTAGCATGTCAGAGGTATAAGCCAATACGTAACGGGCTACTAGGTATTGACCAAAAAGGACGTCTGTGTGCGAACTCAGACTGACACCGTACTGAGCCTGTCAGTGACAATATCCGTACAGTCCGGTCCGTTCGTCTATGAGCATCGCATGGCGGGCCTAGGGGGTTGGTAAAAGTCAGACCCCCAAAAGCGGTACAAGTCGTGTCGGAGTGTAGCCCAGAACACCCTGAGATACTACTGGAATACCTACCAGTAAATCTCCTGCCTCGGCCGAGGGCTTTGTGTAATGGCTCTCATAGACACAGCGCGACCTCACCCCCAATACCGGGAGAGACGAACCCCTGAAGATGCGCTCACTACCTCCATGTGGCTCGGGACTGTACCCAACTAAAACCTGTTTGCACGACTCCTTTAAGCCATGGTAGGGTAGTAATCAAAGTACAATAGGAACTCAAACGAGACAAATGATGATCCCCAGGTCGATAAACTAACCTGTACACATGTCACCAGAGAACTGCCATCTGGCGTCTGGTATAAGACCAACTAGCATGTTCCCGGCGAGTCCTGTCCGGTGTACTCATAACCTAATAAGCACCTGTATACATCTTAAGTGATCCAACTGACACCAATGGCTTGTGAGACCGGCCACTGCCCCTCGTCGGGGTCTCGACTGTATACACTAGTCTACTCTAGAGTATCGATGCCCTGTCTCGAAACTCGCACGACTAGGGACCTTTTAAGGATGTGCTTATAGGCCCCAGCTCCCACTTATATGATCGTCCTCATACTGCTGGTGGTCAAGCAAGGATCCTAGGGGCTCTATCAACGTGTAATAGCGACCTGTCCGGTCACCTAAGCAGTACACGATGATAAAGATAAACCAGATATCATACTATCATCTCGAGTAAGACTGTCCTACCGGGATAGGTCCTCCCTCAATCATTGCAACTACGTACCTGTGATCCAATAATTGACTCTGAGGGCACTATCTCCAACACAACGATCCCTTCACCGGGAGTGACCTCTTTAGCGAAACTAGCAAAGGCCTAAAAAACACTCCATTTAAAATCACTCCATTCTATAACGATATCAAGTTCATTACGCTCATGGTTTTCTTAAAAACCTGCATAGCCCTCCGTCATTTCAGATAAGTACTACTTAGTATTCGTGCTGCGGTAGTTTGGCATGCGTCACGGCGTAGTGTATGGTAGCTAACTAGTGCTTATCTTCTAGCATACGATGCGATTGGATTGTAAGTCCACGATAGCGCCCCGGCTGTCTAACAGACGCCAATATACGGAACAAAACTTTTACGACTGGCGCTATCGCGTACTATAACCCGGATCTGCCATTAAAGCTAAACTAACATATTGTAAAGAGGGTAGAATTGTTATACCGAACGATCCGAGTCCTTCGGTCTTTAACCTTCATCCCACGCTTTGTTGCGGCAGCTTCGATCTTCTGAAACTCCAGTCTCGTCGTCCAGGTGGCACCACGTCGTCGGATCTTTAAACGGGCTCCCGCCTCTGAACCGAGGCAACTCAGTCGTCAAGTTTGCTAAAAGAGACGACCAAGATGTTGTAGAGAATGAGTAGAACACTTAGTCTCGTTACGTCCAAGGCTATGGACGAACGGTTAATGAAGTTGCCTATTTGGAATCAGGTAAATGGAAATTGAGTTATATGAAATTTCCATGAACTAAACTATCATAATCTTTTTGCCAAAATCAATCCCGTATCCTCACAAAGAGGGCCGGCCACTATATAGAAGAGGGAGGGTGAGTGTAGGAGAGGGGAGGGTGAGTGTAAGCAAAAGATCAAGGAGAAAATATCTCAAGCACTAAAAGAAAAGGATGACTCAAATGAACACCTAGTATGAACACACTAAATGAATCATTAAAGCACCATTAATGAACAAATGAGTCACAAGCCTAATCACCACTTCTAGAACCTTCTAGAAGCATGACTCACCCTGAAGACGAAAAGACAAATCCGTATTTAACCGAATGTTAAATACGGGTGATAGAAAACTGGAAACTGGCAACTTCCAAAAGTGATCCTGAAACGAATTTCAGGATAACCCCGTAACAGTATAAACATACCCGCATTTGTATTACGACCGAATACAAATACAACTGAGACAAAGATATTATATATACACAGTATAATACTGGGACCCGGCTTAAACCAAAACCTACCAGTATTATCTGCCCGAAAAAAGACACGTGCGAAAACGCACGTGCCTTTTCCGAACCCTGCCATAATACCATACGGCATCTACAACGTTTCGCCCGAACTTGGGAAAGTATCTATGTGGGACTCTAATGACTCATCAATACACTGGCACTGGGTATACCCCTAGCACATCAGAGGTACAAGCTGTACGTAACGGTTTGCCTATGTATGATTGGAAGGGAAGCTGACGAGCGAACTCATCTATAAACCCTACTGAGCCAGACAGTGACAATATCCATACAGTCCGGAACATTCGTCTATGAGTATCGCATATACGGCCTAGGGGGCCGGTAAACGTCAGACCCCCAATAGCAGTATAAGTCGTGTCAGAGAGCAGCCCAGAACACTCTGAGATACTACTGGAATACATTCCAGTAAATCTCGATTACCCTGGCCAGGGATTTCGTGTAATGGCTCTCCTAAACACAGCGCTATCTCACCCCCAATACCTGGAGAGACGAATCCCCTGCCGATCCGCTCACTTGCCTCCAATGTGGCTCGGGACTGTACCCAAAATATACCTGTTTGCACGACTCTTTTGACCCGTGGTAGGGTATAAATCAAAGCACAGTGGGAACTCACACGAGACAAATGACGACCTCAGGTCGATGAACTAACCTGTACACATGTCACCAGGGAACTGCTATCTGACGATATGTATAATACCAACTAGCATGTTCTCGGCGAGTCCTGTCCGGTGTACTCATAACCCAAAGAGCACCTGTATACATCTTAGGTGATCCAACTGACACCAGTGGCTTGTGAGACCGGCCACCGCCCCTCGTCGGGGCCTCGACTGTATACACTAGTCTACTCTGGAGTATCGATGCCCTGTCTCGAAACTCCCACGACTAGGGACACTTTAAGGATGTGCTTATAGACCCCAGCTCCCAGATATATGATCACCATCATACTGCTGGTAGTCAAGCAAGAATCTTATGGGCTCTATCAACATCTACATGATGATAAAGACAAACCAGATAGCATACTATCATCTCGAGTAAGACTGTTTTATCGGTATAGGTCCTGCTTCAATCATTGCAATCATGCACCTGTGATCCAATAACTGACTTAGAGGGCACTATATCCAACAATCTCCCACTTGCACTTAAAGCTAATTATTGCGATGTCTCATACTCACAGCTCGTGTGATACCGAACATCCAACTCCTCTACTAATCAGTTTCACAAAACTATTGTGTTTGAGAAATAGCCTCAGTGAGTGGATCCACTTCGGTGTTTCTTTCTGTATCTCTCTATATTTCAACCTCGTGGAGAAAACCATCTCCCGAATTGAGTAATACTTGTCTTAGAATATGTCTGGATATCTGATTGGACCTAGTTTATAAATGAACTCCAAATCCAAACTTCTTAGACTGTATCAATCACTGAAGCTAATCAGTGTCCAGCACCATGCCTCCCTCAGTATCCTCTTGGACCACATGTCCATAATACTGTCTCTCGTCAGAGGGAAAACTAGAACTTTGACAATCACACTGTCATGCATGTCACCTGTGAAGCCTGGAATGATAACCGTCTCCCGAAGGAGGCTGCCGTCATCAAATCAGTAGAACATGTACTTATGTTCTATAACTGCTTCCGTATGTTTCTTCAGGATTGGATTAATATAAATTTATCGCATCTAGTGCAAAAACGACATCTGGTGTGGTACTTGGCATCTCACGATTGACTTAATTGCCTAAGCAAGTGATCTGCCAATCATGCACGTCCCTCTGTAAGACACCTTTAGAGAGGGTGACTCCATCACCTGCAGGTACACCATCATACCAGGAGTCATCTATTCTAAAATACTATTAGAATACTGTCAAAGTACCCACATTGGGAAACTACCCAAATCTAGATCTAAAACCATAGATCTAGTAACCAGAATGTCAGATATTATATCCATATCCTTTGTGGAGAAACAACTGTGTGACGACCACAGTACAACCGATCGTAGTATAGGAATTTTACTTCCTACTCTGTGTATGTCATCCAAATACCAAGACATCACACCCTATTACCTTCTTGACAGATCCATCCCCTATTCTGATAAAGTCAAACCCATGACTGTCATATCAAAATTAGATGATCTATCTCCGCTATAATTGCTCAAGTCTATAAATAGACACTAGCTACTTGCCCACTATGCTTCCGCTGCTCCCACTGACTACAACAACCCTATGGCAGAATATTATATATGTGTACTTCTAAAACTAGTTTAGAACGACGCTATACATATCCTCCTGCCGGGTCTCATAGTCTAGAACAACAGTAGTGTCATGTCTGGGTAAACAAGAACCTCTCTGCCACCTTCCATGAGGGTACCGGAGTACCTCTCGGGTGTCTGAGGTTACCCACCATATCTGCGGAGTGGCTAATGGAATATTAAACCTGATTGAATATATAGGTCCTATTAAATTTTCCGTAATCGTTTGCGGTTCTAGAATCACTTCCAGTTCTACCATACTCCCACTATTGTTTTCTGAAAAAATCCATTTTAATAAAACTGTGGCGAGTCAAGAACAATGTCACTATTGATCTTCCAGATGGTAGAAAATCAACCCTCGTCAAAGCTAGGGTCAACCCACAAAATACCATTACAGAAACGTGCCTTGAGTTATCCAGTGTCTGGTTTTAAGCATAAGCTGGACAACTCCCTTTACCTTAACATCGTTAAGATATGATCCATTCTATATCCAATATAGAAACATTGGCACTTATTTAATTGGAACCAGATTCAAATCATGCAGCTGTCTCCAGTGCATATCAACTTATGGGAGAGAGGCTAATCAGCATTACTCAACTTAGGAATCCATCCAATTATGAGTAACCTGAAAGAGAAACAAGTTTCTCAAAACTATTACTATCAACTGAATACTAATCACAAGAATCTACATCTTCGATTTCTTTGAAGAATCCCGATACTTGTAACACTTGGTTCTCTACTTTATTCTTATACTCACAACTTCTCAATACTTAGACATTGTATTTCTAAGAAACACTTGTCTAAAAACTAAAGAAGTCACAAGTAAACAGAATATAGTATGAGGACCTACCCCTTTGTCCTGACGGACACTGGACAACATACAATACTCTGTATAAGTCCGCTGAGTTGAATAACTCAAAACCTGTGCATCGTAGGTTGAAAACTGTCCCTAGGTGATTTCCTCAAATATCACCAATTACAACGAATTCCGATATAACGAGGATGATCACCTAATTCCCAAAAACTTACTCCCACTCATCATCTGTAAAACCATACAGATGTGAGAAGCATACTTGGTAAATACATACCCTGGAGTAAGTATCTAATCGGGAAATCAGTTTTCTTTTAACAATGCACAGTAAAACTGAAACATGAAAATGTTTCGTAGGGGTATCCTGGTATTCTTAGTAATACCTCTTCCATAATCCAAATCATGATTTTAAACGTATATTTCCCTGCCATCTTTCCAATTCCCTTTATTTGTCTTTAGTCGTTACCTTCTGTACACCATCATTAGGCTAAAATGGTTTTCTTCCTTCCCTACCGTTCGGCACCAGCCTATGGTTTGGAAGAAGACTATCCAGTAAGCATAATAGGTGTACCCTCCTAAACCAAGGAGTACTCCCAACTTGAGAGAAGGTGCTGACAAAAGACAACTGAATAAACCTTATTTCTATTTCTCCTGAACCAGAATGCATCCTCGAAAAAAAAATATCTTTGGAGTTCGTATATAACCATACGATGGATTTATCCAATAGAATTGGATGTTCGTAGTGATACGGGTTATTCTGGAGAAATTAAAGGTGAAGTAGGAGTGGCGATGAAATACGTGGTTTGGTCGTGCATGTTAGTAGTCACAATTTACTTTGCCCTCTTTCTAATTCCTTTATTTGTCTTTACATATTACCTTCTGCACACCCTACTTAGGCTAATTGGTTCTCTTCATTCCCTACCTTTCGGCACCTGCCTATGGTTTGGAATAAGACTATCCAATAAGCGTAATAGGTGTACTCTCCTAAACCAAGGAGCCCTCCAAGGAGCCCTCGCAACCTGAGAGAAGGTGATAATAAAAGACAACTGAATAAACCAATTCTATTTCTCCTGAACCTGGATCCATTCTCAAAGAAATCCCTTCGAGTTCGTATATAACCATACGATGGATCTATCCAATGGAACTGGATGTCCGTAGTAATATGGGTTGTTCTGAGAAATACAAAGGGTAAAAGAAGGAGCGGCAATGACTTATGCAACTAGGATAATCCAAAAGCCAGTAAATTAAGAAGGTTCGGTCAACTTGGTCACTGAGTTATAGTTTAGGGTCGGTTAAAGGTTGCTGCCAAAGAGAGAGAGAAAGAAACACTCTGCGTGCACTCTAACCTAGATCAGAATGGTTATCATTTTATCTAATTAGGAAACCTCCCACTGTAATCTCAAATTCTCCTCCAAACCTGAAAGAAGAATTATTCGGGATTACCCGAAGAGTAAACCAACTCATCAGTGGGAATCGGGATCCAACTATCATCGCATGATAACTTGATGGAAGCCACTCAAGTTAACACACTCCAGAAGGTATGCGCAAGTCTGGCAAGTTTCCTGTATGTTTGAAACTCCCGATATAATTTTTATCCCATATTCTTATGACCTTGACGTAGGCCAACAAATCATAAGCCACATGTCAAGTTCTACCCGTCGTTGTCCTGATTAATTTAGGTCATCGTACAAGCCCTTGACGTAGGCCAACAAGGCTGTACGTCTGTCCTAAACTAATGCATCTATCTATGCAACAAATGAATACCCAGCAGCTACCAAACACTACGCCTTGACGTAGGCCAACAAACATAGCTTGAATACTACTGACCATCCATAAGAAATGACGGAGGATTACGGCTGGTTTTTGGCGAAAAACCTTTAACGTAATGAACTTGATCTCGTTGAAGGAATCTGATAGCTTTTTATAAAAAATATAGTGTCGAAAACCTATTGCTAAAGAAGTCACTCCCAATGAAGGGATCTCGGTTCTTTCCTCGTGGAATAAGGTGCAGGATATTCTAACTGAATACCGCGATGCAAAGCAACCTGTAATCGACTATATTTAAGTTATTACCCTGACGTAAACTTCTGCCCAAGGGGTCACTCCCGGTGAAGGGATCTCGGCCCTTGCCTCGTCGAATGAGGTGCATGATATTCTAACTGAATACCGCTATGCAAAACAAAAGGAAACGTCTTTGTAATAACTCCTTTTTTTAAAATTTGTTCCAACAACATCAAATATAGCTTTGTTTTATCCTTGCATTGATTAGAGTCAATGCAGTCCCATCAATCAATCACACCAGAAAAGAACGAAAATAAAATGTACATATATGCCATCCGCATTCGTCTCTGGGTCCCGTCATCACCCGTTAGGTTACTTAACTAACGACAGAGCAGGGGATGGACTAGCGCGAGTGTAAAACATATACAACATTTAATAGTATATATACCAATATACAATAATCGCTCCAGGCGTGATAATATGCAACATTACAGAAAATTAATAAGCATCAAAGAACAATACAGATAATCTGGGATCCCCGGGTTTCACAGGGCCGCTACTGAAACCCGACGTTCCCCTGGTCGTGTGGATAGCCTGTGCAATGAAACCTAGACCCCTACGGGTGCGGCAAGTTACCCGCCAAAACCTGAAGCGAGGTAGTCCCCACAACATAGTGAATGGAACACCCGGCACTTCACGGAATCCGGTAACTTGAGCTCCCCTCCTTGGGTCAACCTGTACCCCCTATGAGTGCGGCGAATAGTCTGCCAATTCTAGAGTGAGGCCTCTCTGCCTCTCAAAGCCATGAGATACGGACCCGTTGCCCTCCAGAACCCGGCTATCCGTGCACTCCGTCGCGGGATAAACCTAGTACAGAAATAAAATATGTACAACGGGTACATCGACCTCAACCCGGTCGTGCCCCAAAAGAATATTATACAAACTAGTAGTGACGGCAGTCCACAAGCCGGACGCTCGCCCCGCAATATCAAATGTACAAATAAATCCAAACTGCACTATCATTGCACCCTGCTATCCACCACGACAAATCCGCAACATCACAGCACAACACAGAACATCAACGCGAATGTCACATTCGCAAACCCGTCTAAAAGAACTTTAGCAATCAGACGCGGTTTACCGATCAAATGACATTCCCGGTCGGAGATATAAAGTAAGTACTGTAAACTAACAAGTTTAAAATTTCGATCGAATAAATTTCCCGAAGTGGGCCCTACAAACATCTGCTGTACAGTAACAAAATATGGGCCCAAAAGAAATATACCAAAAACCACATTTTCCAATATAGAAGCTACTGTTAAAATTTTGTCACGTGTTCCTGTAGAATGGCCGCGGATGCGCGGTCAAACCCTAAGTTTGACCGCGGATCCGCGGCGCTTCTGTAAGAACACTGCTCCAAATTTGAACAGCGTGCTTCAAATAGCCAGCTCTATTTTCTGAAGTGCTCAAAATAATTTTTAGACTTGATTTAAAATCGACAGAAACTATGTACAGAAAAATGAAGTTTTCGATAATCCGTTCGATTGATATTTTAAATGCGTTAGCACAAGTTAGTTTAGCTTAATGGTGAGGCTCTGATACCACTGTAAGTTCATGATAGCGCCCCGGCCGTCTAACAGACGCCAATATGCGGAACAAAACTTTTACGACTGGCGCTATCGCGTACTATAACCCGGATCTGCCATTAAAGCTAAACTAACATATTGTAAAGAGGGTAGAATTGTTATACTGAACGATCCGAGTCCTTCGGTCTTTAACCTTCATCCCACGCTTTGTTGCGGCGGCTTCGATCTTCTGAAACTCCAGTCTCGTCGTCCAGGTGGCACCACGTCAACGGATCTTTAAACTGGCTCCCGACTCTGAACCGAGGCAACTCGGTCGTCAAGTTTGCTAAAAGAGACAACCAAGATGTTGTAGAGAATGAGTAGATCACTTTGTCTCATTACGTCCAAGGCTATGGACGAACGGTTAATGAAGTTGCCAATTTGGAATCGGGTAAAAGAAAATTGAGTTATATGAAATTTCCATGAACTAAACTATCATAATCTTTTTGCCAAAATCAATCCCCTATCCTCACAAAGAGGGCCGGCCACTATATAGAAGAGGGAGGGTGAGTGTAAGAGAGGGGAGGGTGAGTGTAAGCAAAAGATCAAGGAGAAAATATCTCAAGCACTAAAAGTAAAGGATGACTCAAATGAACACCTAGTATGAACACACTAAATGAATCATTAAAGCACCATTAATGAACAAATGAGTCACAAGCCTAATCACCACTTCTAAAACCTTCTAGCATGACTCACCTTCAAGACGAAAAGACAAATCCGTATTTAACCGAATGTTAAATACGGGTGATAGAAAACAGGAAACTGGCAACTTCCAAAAGTGATCCTGAAACAAATTTCAGAATAACCTCGTAAAAGTATAAACATACCTGCATTTGTATTACGACCGAATACAAATGCAACTGAGACAAAGATATTATATCTACACAGTATAATATTGGGACCCGGCTTAAACTAAAACCCACCAGTATTATCTGCCCGAAAAAGGACACGTGCGAAAACGCACGTGCATTTTCCGAACCCTGCCATAATACCATACGGCATCTACAACGTTTCGGCCGAACTTGGGAAAGTGTCTGTGGGGGACTCTAATGACTCATCAATACACTGGCACTGGGTATAATCCCTAGCACGTTAGAGGTACAAGCTGTACGTAACGGTTTGCCTATGTATTGATTGGAAGGGAAGCTGACGAGCGAACTCATCTATAAACACTACTGAGCCAGACAGTGACAATATCCGTACAGTCCGGAATATTCGTCTATGAGTATCGCATATACGGCCTAGGGGGCCGGTAAACGTCAGACCCCCAATGGCAGTATAAGTCGTGTCAGAGAGCAGCGCAGAACACTCTGAGATACTACTGGAATACCTTCCAGTAAATCTCGATTACCATGGCCAGGGATTTCGTGTAATGGCTCTCCTAAACACAGCGTGATCTCACCCCCAATACCGGGAGAGACGAATCCCCCACCGATCCGCTCACTTGCCTCCAATGTGGCTCGGGACTGTTCCCAAAATATACATGTTTGCACGACTCCTTTGACCCGTGGTAGGGTATAAATCAAAGCACAGTGGGAACTCACACGAGACAAATGACGACCTCAGATCGATGAACTAACCTGTACACATGTCACCAAGGAATTGCTATCTGACGATATGTATAATACCAACTAGCATGTTCCCGGCGAGTCCTGTCCCGTGTACTCATAACCCAATGAGCACCTGTATACATCTTAGGTGATCCAACTGACACCAGTGGCTTGTGAGACCGGCCACCGCCCCTCGTCGGGGTCTCGACTGTATACACTAGTCTACTCTGGAGTATCGATGCCCTGTCTGGAAACTCCCACGACTAGGGACACTTTAAGGATGTGCTTATAGACCCCAGCTCCCACATATATGATCGCCATCATACTGCTGGTAGTCAAGCAAGAATCCTATGGGCTCTATCAACATCTACATTATGATAAAGACAAACCAGATAGCTTACTATCATCTCGAGTAAGACTGTTTTATCGGTATAGGTCCTGCCTCAATCATTGCAATCAATCACCTGTGATCCAATAATTGACTTAGAGGGCACTATATCCAACATGGATTAGGGTATTCATACGGCGTTGTTTGGAATGCGTCAAGGGTCGTATGGGTGGGCTTAATTCAATCAGGTAATGCACAGGTTGAACTTGACTAGCAGACTATGGGTTGTTTGGCATGCGTCAAGGTCATAGCACGCTAGGGGTAAAAAAATATTATTGGGAATTTCAAGAGTTGAAATTTTCATTGAGATTGCATACCTTCTATGAGATAGTTGGTGTAAGTGCACGGCGGCGCCCCGGCCGTCAATCCGACGGCCAAATGCGGAAGCGGTGATAAACTTAAATTTTCTTGAACTGGCAAACCGCCGCGCACTAATACCCGGATCGAACCACTAACTAGTCCTAGCTAACAACAAGAAAGGGAAGAGAGATATACCGACGATCCAAGTCCTCCGGTCTTCTCGTCATCGTCCCGATCTCCTGCGGAATGTCCCGTCTCCTCCTCGTCGCCGGAAGTGCACCACATCGCCTACTTCTTTTACGGGCTCCCACCTCAATGCCGAGGCAACTCGGGCACGAAGCCGGCTACTCGACGTGCCCAAGATTCGCTGTAGAATATGTAGTCCTCAAGTCTCACTTTGGGGTTCATGGAGGTTGCCATTTTGGTGGAGGTTAAGAGCTCAACTCTTGAGATGAAGATGTGGGGATTTTATGAAGCCTAATGAACAAAATTTCCCCACCAAAAATATGGGACAGCCCATGCTCTTTCATGGCCGGCCATGCAATTTTGAGAGGAGAGAAAAAATGAGAGTGTGAACAAAAAGTCCAAGAGGGGGTAGTTCAAAAATCAAGAGAAAAAGGTTGATGATGAGGCATCATCATCACAACCACAACTACACTCATCAACAACCATCATCAAAACCATGATGATAAAGAAAGTCAAGCAATCATGAGTTTATGAAGTCAAATGATGCGACAAGTATCATGACATGATAATATGCAAAGACCCCCTCCACAAATGCTTATTTGCAACAATGCAAATAAGCCCTCCTCCACCAATCTTCGGCCAATGAACGAAACAAAGGAAATTGGCCGAAACGGAAAGCAAACTGGCAACTCCAGAAAACTGGTCCCGTAATAAATTACAGGAAAACCCCGATACTGTGCATACACACCCGCATCTGTATTTCGACCGAAATACAAATGCAATGAGACAAAATCTACACTGTACTATACTAGGATCCGGCTTAAACCAAAGCCGGCTAGTAATATCCGTTCGATCCTGATCCGTGCAATACCGCACGTATCTGATCGAACCCTGCCATATATCCATACGGCCTGTAGTTCAAACTGTCCTATCCTGATCCGTGCAATACCGCACGTATCTGATCGGACCTTGCCATATCTCCATACGGCCTCTACAACCTTTCGCCCGAAAGCTGAGTAACTGAAATGTGGGGGACTCTAAAGACTCATCAACACCTTGGTTGTGGATTTAACCACTAGCACGTCAGAGGTATAAGCCAATACGTAACGGGCCACCAGGTACTGACTAAAAGGGACGTCTGTGAGCGAACTCAGCCTGACTCCCTACTGAGCCTGTCAGTGACAATATCCGTACAGTCCGGTCCGTTCGTCTATGAGCATCGCATGGCGGGCCTAGGGGGTTGGTAAAAGTCAGACCCCCAAAAGCGGTACAAGTCGTGTCGGAGTGTAGCCCAGAACACCCTGAGATACTACTGGAATACCTACCAGTAAATCTCCTTGCCTCGGCCGAGGGCTTCGTGTAATGGCTCTCCTAGACACAGCACGACCTCACCCCCAATACCGGGAGAGACGAACCCCTGAAGATACGCTCACTGCCTCCATGTGGCTCGGGACTGTACCCAACTGAAACCTGTTTGCACGACTCCTTTGAGCCGTGGTAGGGTAGTAATCAAAGTACAGTGGGAACTCACATGAGACAAATGACGATCCCCAGGTCGATGAACTAACCTGCACACATGTCACCAGGGAACTGCCATCTGACGTCTGGTATATGACCAACTAGCATGTTCCCGGCGAGTCCTGTCCGGTGTACTCATAACCCAATGAGCACCTGTATACATCTTAGGTGAACCAACTGACACCAGTGGCTTGTGAGACCGGCCACCGCCCCTTGTCGGGGTCTCGACTGTATACACTAGTCTACTATGGAGAATCGATGCCCTGTCTCGAAACTCTCACGACTAGGGACCTTTTAAGGATATGCTTATAGACCCCCAGCTCCCACTTATATGATCGCCCTCATACTGCTGGTGGTCAAGCAAGAATCCTAGGGGCTCTATCAACGTGTAATAGCGACGCGTCAGGTCACTTAAAACAGTACACGATGATAAAGGTAAACCAGATAGCATACTATCATCTCGAGTAAGACTGTCCTACCGGGATAGGTCCTCCATCAATCATTGCAATCACGTACCTGTGACCTAATAATTGACTCTGAGGGCACTATCTCCAACAGTTGGATCCCGATACCCGCCGCGAGTAAGAGTTATTCCTGGGAGAGTTTTACACAATACAATTAGTCGATCAAGTAGGTGTCTAGAAAGGTGTCAACGGGGTTACGCCCCTAGGAAAACGAGCTTTACTTTAATTAGGTCCGTACGAAAGTACGGTGAACCTCCCTCAAAGTACCGGCACTGGCCTGGCTGAAAGATTGGCGAACTTGTAGAGTGTAATTAATCCCGACTAGTCTTTCCCTTTAGGGTTTGAAGGAAGATTTGACTAAAACAGTGGGAGACATCCTGATTAGATATATTAATAACCAATCCGATCTTGCAAGAGCATATGCTGAGTGTTTTCTTCTTTCTCTCTCCAGGTAGCGACCATGCCACGCCTTAATCAAGATAATAATACGGATGTATTGACCGAACCCACTTGTTATACCGCGCTAGGGAACGTTGGTCCCGCTCCAACTTATAATTGTTATAAGACAGAGCAGGAAATAGGGGATTACCAGAATTCCCATGCCGCCCAAACAAATAAAGTGCATGCTGATGCATCTTCTTTGGGTGTGTTCATTACCAAGAACTGTTTCTCAATATCCTTTACGTCCTGGGTATATGATACCGGATCAGGATCCCGTAAATGTAAACTGTTACATGGGCTACAGATAGGTAGAGGACTGAGAACAAGTGATAAGTTTCAAGACTTGGAAACGATGCAAGTGTTGCATCCAAGTCTGTTGGCGGTTATCACCCTGTATTACCAGAATACATTGATTCTGAACGAATGTTATAAGATACCGAACCTGATATACAACATCATATCAGTCTCATTATTAGTAAAGAAGGATATAATTTTGTATTGTTGGATAATGTTTTGAACATTACCTGTATCAAGTGTTGATTGGTTAAGGCACGTTATCTAATAGCATAGACATTCTAAATCAAACCACAGTTCTTAACGTACAGAACACACACAAGAGGAAGAGTTTAGAAATGAACGAATCCTTCTTGAGGCATTGTAGACTAGGTCATATCAATGCGACCCGACTAGCTGAAGTTACATAAAGATGCATATTTAAATTAGTTTGGATTTACATCTTGTAAAACTTTTCATTCATATCACAAAGATAAGATGACCACAGCTCCGTTTATTGGAAACAGAGAAAGAGTTAGTGAACTCTTGGGATTGATACATGTTGATGTATGAAGGTCCCCTGTCTACACATGCCAACACCGATTCTTTATACTTCATTACATTCACTGATTATCTCTCAAGATCCGGACATATATTTCTGTTGAAACACAAGTCTGGAACTTTTGAGAAATTCAAAGAATATAAGTTAAAAGTAGAGAACTAAAAACGGGTATAAGTATTAAGTCCTTTGATGTGATCAAGGAGGAGAATACTTGAGCACGGAATTCCTGGACTATTCTGAAGGATAATGAGATTCTCTCTCAGCATTACTCCTCTGAATACACCACAACACCTCGGTGTATCGGGGCGGAGCAATCACATCCTATGTGATATGGTGTGCTCTATGATGAGTACTACTGAGTTGCCTATTTTCTTTTGGGATTATGCACTTGAGAAGTAACATACCTATTGAATAGGGTTCCAACCAAATTAGATGCCTACCACTCCATATGTGATATGGTATGGGAAGAGCCCATTTCTTAAAGATGTTAAGATTTGGGGTTGTCCGGCATATGTCAAAAGCAAAAGCCGGACAAGCTCGAGGCATGGTCAGTTCTGTAGAAGTTTGTCGGATATCCCAAGCATTCGCAAGGGAATATCTTCTACTACAACGAGGAAAAAAAGATGTTTTATTTCTCGGAATACCATTTTTTGATAAAAAAAAAAAAGGTAGTTTCTTGTGAAGAAATTAGTGGTTATGAGGTAGAACTGGAAAGAGTTCCAGCTATACAAACTGCAGCTGATGATTTGGTAAACCCGGAGGATTCAATAGTTTCCAACGAACCTCAGCCTCTCCACCGATCTGGTAGGGTTCCTCATCCACCAGAGAGATACTTCGGTTTCTCTTTGATAATGGGAGCGAGGATTGCATCATGAGATGATGACCCAACTAGTTTCAAGCAGGCCATCAGGTGTGGGGACTCTGTGAGAATGGCTGGATGCTTAGAGATCTGAGATGGAATCCTTATACACTAACAAAGTGTGGACTTTGGTTGCATTATCTGAAGGGTTAAATTCCCATCAGGAGCAAGTATATCTTGAGAAGATTACTTGGTGTACATGGAAAAGTTGAGACTTTCAAAAGCTTTGCTTAAGTCCATCCAGATCCTACTTGCCACGGCTACATACCATGACTACGATATCTGGCGGTTGGGTGTCATGACTGCTTTTCTAAATGATGATTTGGAAGAGAGCATATATAAGTACACAGCCAGAGGGCTTCGTAGACAGTGGGAGCAGCTGAAACGTGGGCATGATGTTTATGGGATAAATCAGGCATTGCGGAGTTGGAACGTCTGTTTTGATGTAGTAGTCAAAGAGTTTGACTTCATCAAAATGGTAGATGAACCTTGTATATACAAAAAGGTAGTAGGGAGTATGGTGGTGATCCTCGTATAGTACGTGGATGACATACTCTTGATAGGGAAGGAGTTTCCTATGCTATGCTCGGTCAATCTCTTCTTATCACAAAGATTCTCTATATAGGATCAAGGTGATACCTTCTAAATCCTGAGTTATGGATCTATAAGATAGATCTAATTGGATGTTAGGATTCTCACTGGTTGTAGTGAGATGGTATCAATCGATCCTGGGGAGAATCACTGGAAAGGTTCCAAGATGATAAGGACGACTGAATGTCAGTCGCAGGCATTGTCTTTACCCTCAGTAGAGGGACGGTATGTTGGAAGGGTTCTAAGCTAGATACCGTGACTTACTAGATGATTGAAGGAAAGATACATCGTTACCAAGGATGCTACCAAAGAGGCAGTCTGGATATATTTAAGTTCATGAGATGAACTTCGTTCCTGCCATTGTGTGACAATGGAGTTGTGGCTTAGGCCTAGGAACCCCCGTCACATCAGAGATCCAGACATATTCTTAGGAAGCATCGCCTTATCATAGAGATGGATGATCTCCAGGGATATCATGGTTAGGAGAGTAAACACAGAGGACAACAGCGCGGATCAACTCACAAAGGCCTATTTCCCGGTAGAGACTTTTATGGGAAGTTTGAGTATGAGATACTTCAACCACAGCTTATTGTTGGGTATGAGATACTACAACAGATGGCCCTAGTGCAAGTGGAAGATTTTTAGTTATATGTATGCCTTAGAGGCCATTACTGTACATGCGTTGTATATTGTAGTGGATGCTGGGACATATATAGGGAGGACTTTCTTGCTCGACAGGATAGTATGCTATCTAGTTACTCTTTATCATAACATGTACTCTGATTGTCTCTATGTTACATGTTGATAAAGCCCTTAGGATGAGTACTTGACTACCAGGACTATGATGCAGATCATACTAGTGGGGACAGTTTAGTCGCCAAGTACATCCTTGAAATGTTCCTAGTCGTGGGAGTACCGAGACAGGGCATCGATACTTCAGAGTAGACTAGCGTATGCGCTTCTTGACCCATATGATCGGCGATGGATGATCTCATATCCATTGGTGTTTGACATCAGAGAAGGTATACGGGTGCTCAGTGGAGACTGGGTACACTGGACGGACTCGCCAAGAACTCCCAGATGGTATTATACCTCACGTCAGATGGCAGTTCTCTGGTGACACTGGTACAGGTTAGTCTGTAGACCCGAGATCGTCATAGAGTCTTGTGTGATTCCCACTGTGCTTTGATTTCCATCATACCACGTCCAAGAGGGCGTGCAAAAAGGTGGCTTTTGGGTATAGTCCCGAATCACATGGAGGCAATGAGCGATAGGAGGGGTTTCGTCTCTACCGGTATAGGGAGTTGATGTTGCTCTGTGTTCGATTGGCTATAACTGGAAATCATTGGCCAGGGTTGCCGAGATTTACTGGTAAGTTTATCAGTAATTTCTCGAACTGTTATGGACCTCATATCGACACGACTTATCAAGCTACTGGGGTCTGACGTTTTACCACCCCTAGGCAAGATATGCGACATATCAAACGAAGAGACCGGACTGTACGGGAGTGTTTCTGGTTGGATTCACGGGAGAATGTACAGGCTTGCTTGTTGATCTTCTGATTGCTCAATACGTGGGTGGCTGTTACATTTAGCTGACCGCTTGCAGCTTGTGGGTGTTTAATATGATCATCACCTACTGCCGGCATATTGACGATTCTTTAGAGTCCTACACAGAGGTTTCCTGGCTCAGGCAAAACGGAGTAGGAGCACATATGTGATATGTGCGGGACCGAGAATGATACGTGTATGTGATACCGTATTAGATTCTCGCGATATGAGATATCGGCCGGGTATATGTGATATAGCCAGGTCATCGGATCAGGTGTTGATTCGATGAACTGATACAGATTATATTAGTCGGTTATTTATGAAATAACCGGATTATCGGATCAAGTGTTGATTCGATAATTTAATATATAATTATATATTTGATATATTAAATTACATTAATTAATATAAGTTCACTAAAAGATTCTTTTTCTCACTCGGGTAATACATTGATATATATGCGATATATGTTAATTGTATTATTTTATTTTGTTACAAAATATATTATATATGTGATATATAATATTTTAACAAGTTAAGGCTACAAATTCCACATGTTTTGTGGAGTTTAAACATGTTTAGGGTTTGGATTAGGGTTAAACCTTTTTGAAGCTTCTAGAAGCTTTGCTTATGTTTTTAACTAAAGATATTTTCTAAAGATATTTTGGTTGATATTTGTTAACCCAACCCAACCCAACCCTTCACCATGGTTAAGTCTCTACATAGGTTAAGTTATCATACTTAACCCATGGTTGCATTTCTAACCTCACAAGATTTCATTATTCAACACAAAAGGATTGATCATCTTCTTTCTTCTTCTTCCTTGCATGAAAAGCTTTTTAGCTTTTTGTGAAGTGATGAAAATGAGTGAGAAATAGAAAATAAATGAGAGCTAAATTCCTACTTCATCATCCTCATCTATTCGAGCCACATAGATTAGGGTGTTTGCTTTGCTAATACTTGATTAGCAAAGCAAGGGCTTGGGTTTGAGTTTCTTCAAGGTAGATTATCTTTGTTATCGAAGATCGGAAGCAAGCTTGCATCTTTCTTTTGTGGAGCCTCTCTAGAGTCCGGATACTCGATGATCGCAGCGAAATGACCTCAACACGGAGCTTTAGAAGTGAAGGACCAGACTACAAAGGTTGTAATCCCAAACTCTTAGAAATAAAGTTGCTTACTTGCTTTGTTTCGCCTAATCTCTAGTTTAAGATCTTGGTTAGGGTTGTTCGGCACGTCTAAAATTTAAATCGGGCATGGTTGATGCCTTGTAGAACCTTGTGAGAGTGCCTAGTAACCCTACGCTCTCTTAGCCGAAGTCGATGTGCTTCGTCATCTCGGAAGTCCACGCGAAAGTACTTACAATCAATACACAATCGCAATTCTATTAAAACCAATATCCGAAAACCGATACGGCATACGGATTGCTCATAGGTTAGAACCTATAGCTTACGCATACAAGATCAACCACATAACCCTCGTCCATTGACGTACAAACGTCCAACGACGGAATCAAATCCAAACACTAATACCACGAATTCACATATCGGAAACATAGCCAAAACACTCGCAAACAACTCCCAGATTTTGTCTCAGGTAATTAGGGATTAAATAAGCATGTACAGGGGATAGGTTATAGGGTAAGTGAGCTACAGGCAAAACTACATCACTATAGCCAATAGGGGGTCCGGCGACATCATCAAAGAATCCGGTCTCGCCGGTCGAACAGGGGAGAAATGGGTTTTTACTTCTGTGGTGGTCTTTTAGTGGTGTATCTAGGTTAATGGACTTGCTTGATTTTCTTAGAAATACCCCAGATAGCTCCAGATACCCTGTAGGCCTTTAGGTTCACAAAACCGACACGGGAAAATTCTAACTTCGTATATCGGGTTCTAAACTCATTTCCAGGCCATGAAATCAATCTCTAAGGTCTTGTAAACACTCACTACACCTCAGTTTACCACTTAACAGCAACTTGTAATTTTCTAAGATCATGTAACCCATTTATATCGATTTCTAACTAAACTACGATATATAACACAAATACTAATCTAAAAGTGTATGGATTATCTCGTTTGGCAACTTAGGAAAATTCTTGAGTTGCCCAAAATCTTCAAAATTTTAACTTGAATGGTTCAAAAGGTTTAGAATATGTTTGTGCATGTTTTTAATGAAGGGGGCATAAGGTTTTGAGAAGGGATTGGAGGTGATTCATGAAGTTAGTGGAGATTGAAGGAGATGAAGAAATGGCATGTAGAAAACAATTGGGAAGAAGATGGGGCTGCCAAGTCTTTCTATCTTTCTTTTAACCTCACTCTCCTAATAAATATCTCTATTGTTTTATCTCATTTTTAACCATGGCAGCAAATTTGATTCTATTCACACTCAACGCTTTCTCTCTTTTCCTTTTCATTTCTTTTGCCTTTTTCTTTTCCTTTCTCTTTATTTCACTAACTCTCAAAACACAAAAGTCACAAACAAAACACTTAACATGCACAAGACATGGTGCACAAGTCATTAAAAAATGTAAAAATACGGATTTGGCCAAAACTCCAATAAATATCATTAAAATAAATAAATCATTTTAATCTCCTATTAATTTTTAAATATTGGTATATACTTATACCATTTTACGAAAAATCCCAATTCGCAAATCGAATAATTTTCGCGAAATATATTATTTTAATATGAAATTTTCAAAAATAATATTTTATATTTCTGAAATGTTACAACTATATATTTGTAAAACCACTTGGATTCCTTCAACGATATCAAGTTCATTACGTTAAACGTTTTTCGACAAAAACCAGCCGTAGCCCTCCGTCATTTCGGATAAGTAGTGCGTAATATGTTAGTTATATATATGCCCTAGAGGCCACTACTGTACATGAGATCTATATTGTAGTGGATGCTGAGACATATATAGGGAGGACTTTCTTGCTCAACATGATAGTATGCTATCTGGTTGCACTTTATCTTAACATGTACACTGATTGTCTCTCTGTTACGTGTTGATAAAGCCCTTAGGATGTGTACTTGACTACCTGAATTATGGTGCGGATCATAGTAGTGGGACAAATGTAGTCGGTAAGTACATCCTTTAATGTCCCTAGTCGTGGGTGTATCGAGACGAGGCATAGATATACCAAAGTGGACTAGCGTATAGCTTCTCGACCCATGTAGATAGGCGATGGATAATCCCATATCCATTGGTGTTTGACATTAGAGATGATATACTGGTGCTCAGTGGAGACTGGGTACACTGGACGGACTCGTCGAGAACTCCTAGATGGTATTATACCTCACGTTAGATGGCAGTTCTCTGGTGACACTGGTACAGGTTTGTCTGTCGACCCGAGATCGTCATAGAGTCTTATGTGATTCCCACTGTGCTTTGATACCACCGCAGTGTTGCCTAGCATAGCAGCAAGGTTTCGGGAGGTATCGTACATGTTTTGTGTCAAATGTTGATTTGATAAGTTGTTACATTAGATATTAGTCGGTTATATGAGATATATCCGGATTATTAAATCAAGTGTTGATTTAATAATTTAATGTATAATTATATATTTAATATATTAATTTACATTAACTAGTATTGGCTCACTTAATTTTTCTTTTCTCACTTGATTTTGTGCACATAATATATATGTGATATATATTTGTGTACATGTTTTATTTTTCTCACAATATTTTCATCACTTCACAAAAGTTAGTGAGCTTGAGGATTAATGGTAGGGTTGCCTAGCACAGTAGCAAGGTTTCGGGAGGCATCATCCATGCCAAATTAAAATTTTAGCAGTTCTAGCTAACCCTAACATAGATTCGTATACTAAAAAAGCGACGAATCGAAATGCAAACAACTTTGCAACAAAAATGAACAAGGAATACAACCTTTGTAGACCGGTCCTACATTTCAATAGCTCCGTGTAGTAGTCCCTTCGCTGCGATCATAAACTCCCAGACTCTAAAGAGGCTCCCATGAGGAAATGAACAAGCTTGCATTGAAGCCTTCGAGACCGAAGATGATCTACGTTGAGGAGACACTAACCCAAGCTACCTCTTCACTAATTGTAGAATTAGTGAAGCAAACACCCTAAATTGTCATGGCATGAAGCTTGTAGAAGCTTGTTGTGTGCATTGACCAAGTCCACTCTTTTGTTTTGCCTGAAGATATGAACAAGCTTTGAACCATGACAAATATCTCCACAATTTTTAAATTTGCTTGAAATAAATATAAACCCTAACTTAACCCTAGCATGGTGTGAGTCTCATACATACATCTTGCAAGTGTAACCTAGCATGACACAACGATATATATCACATATATATTTTCTGCACAAAAAGAAAATAATACAATTAACATATATCACATATATATCAATGCATCATCAAGAGAGAAAAAGTAATACTTAAGTGAGCTAATATTAGTTAATATAATGTAATATATCAAATATATAATCATACATTAAATTATTAAATCAATACTTGATTTAATAATCCGGCTATATTACATATAACCGACTAATATAAAATGTAACAACTTATCGAATCAACACTTGATCCGATAACTTGGCTATATCACATATAACCTTGTATAGGGTTATACATTTCAGCAAGTTTTTGTTAATATGGCTCTGATACCACTATTGGGTTGACTAGCACGGCAGCAAGTTTTCGGGAGGCATCATCCATGCCTTATTTAAAAATTGCCGTTCTAGTAAACCTTAACCCTAAATTTGCTACTAGAAAATTCGACGAACCAAATGCAAACAACTTTGCAACTAAAGTGAACAAAGAATACAACCTTTGTAGACCGTTCCTTCACTTCAATAGCTCCGTGTAGTAGTCCCTTCGCTGCGATCATGAAATCCTGGACTCTAGAAAGGCTCCCACGAAGAAATGAACAAGCTTGCATCGAAGTCTTCGAGGCCGAAGCTGATTACGTCGAGGAGACACTAGCTCATGCTATCTCTTCACTAATGGTGAGATTAGTGAAGTAAACAACCTAAAGTAAATGGCAAGTAGTAGAGGATGATGAAGTGGGAATTTTGCTCACTTTAGAAATAATTTTCCCACAATAAATCATCACTTAGAAAAAACTAGCAAGCTTCTTCTCTTGAGGAAGAAGAAGAAGTGATGAAGAAAATGAATGAGGGAGTGAGGTTAGAATTGCAACCATGGTTAGTTAGTGTCATGCCTAACTCATGTAGAGAATAAACCATAGTCTAAGGTTAAGGGTTGGGTTAACAAATATCTTAAGCAAGACAAAAGAGTGGACTAACTCAATGAAGACCACAAGCTTCTACAAGCTTTGAACCATGACAAATATCTCCAAAATTTTGAATTTGCTTGAAATAAATATAAACCCTTACTTAACCCTAGCATGGTGTGAGTCGCTCACATAATTACTGATACTACTGTAGGGTTGCCTAGCACAGCAGCAATGTTTCGGGAGGCATCTTCCATGCCAAATTAAAATTTTAGCCGTTCTAGCTAACCCTAACATAGAATCGTTTACTATAAAAAGCGACGAAATGAAATGCAAACAACTTTGCATAAGAAGTGAGCAAGGAATACAACCTTTGTAGACCGGTCCTTCACTTCAAAAGATCCGTGTAGTAGTCCTTTCGCCAAGATCATGAAGTACCGGACTCTAAAGAGGCTCCCATGAAGAAATGAACATGCTTGCATTGAAGTCTTCAAGGCAGAAGATGATCTACGTCGAGGAGACACTAACTCAAGCCACCCTTCAATAATTATGAAATTAGTGAAGCAAACACCCTATACTAAATGGAAAGTAGTAGAGGATGATGAAGTACGAATTTTACTCATTTTAGATTTAATTTTCCCACTATTTTTCATCACTTTTCTTGAAGCTAGAAAGCTTCAATGAGAGAAATAAGAAGATGATGAAGTGATGAACAATAATCTTAGGTTAGAAATGCAACCATGGTGAGTTGTTATGCCATGCCTAACTCATGTAGAGAATAAACCAAGGCCAAAGGTTAAGGTTGGGTTAATAAATATCTTAAGCCATGACGAAAGAGTGGACTTTGTCAATGTTCTACAAGCTTCATCCAAGCTTGAAACATTGACTAAGTCTTCACTAATTTATGATAACTTAAATGATAAATATCAAACCCTAACTTTAACCCTATCATGGTATTAGTCTCATACACCCTTGTTGCATATGTAACTTAGCATGACACATGAATATATATCACATATATATTTATGTGTTAAAAGAAAACAATACATATATCACATATATGTAAAGCGTAGAAAATATGAGAAAAAGAAATCTTAAGTGAGCTAATATTAGTTAATGTAATGTAATATATAAAATATACAATTTTACATTAAATTATTAAATCAACTCTTGATTTAATAATCCGGCTATATCACATATAACCGACTAATAAATAATGAATCAACTTATCGAATCAACACGTGATCCGATAACCAGGCTATATCATACATAACCGACCGATATCACATATCGTGAGAATAGAATACGGTATCACATATCATATTAATCTCGGTCCCGCACATATCACATATTTTCTCCTACTCTGCTTCGCTTGAATAAGGAAACCTCCCTGTAGGATTTTAAAGATTCGTCAATACGCCGGCAGCAGGTGATGATCATATCAAACACCCACAAGTCGCAAGCGGTCTGCCAAACGTAACGGCCACCCGGATATTGAGCGATCAGAAGATCAACAAGCAAGCCTTCTCATACTCTTGCGAATCCAATCAGTAACACTACCGTACAGTCCGGTCTCTTCGTCTGATATGTCGCATATCTCGTCTAGGGGTGGAAATGTCAGAACCCAGCACCTCGATAAGTTGTGCCGATGTGAGTCTCATAACGGGTCGAGAAACTACTGATAACATTTACCAGTATATCTCTGAAGTAGCCCTGGCCAGGGACTTCCTGTTATAGCCAATCGAGCACAGCGCAACATCAACTCCCAATACCGGGAGAGACGAAACCTCTCCTATCGCTCATTGCCTCCATGTGATTCGGGACTGTACCCAAGAGCCACCGTTTTGCACGTTCTCTTATGATTTCTTTTCTCACTTGATGTGCACATTGTGTGAGCGATAGGAGGGGTTTTGTCATTGATGTGCATATTGATGTGCACCTTTGTAGAGACATACATCATGCTAGGGCTTATCTAGGGTTTTATTTATTTAAAGTTATTCTAAAATTAGTTGGACTTTGTCATGGCTCAATGGTTGTAGAAGATTATGGATGCATTGACTTAGTCTTCTATTTTTGTTTTGCTTAAGATATTTTTAAACCCAACCATTATCTTAGCCATGGTTAACTCTCTATAAAGGTTATGTATATGATGCTTAACTCATCCAAGGTTGCCATTATTTACTTGAGAATTATCATGAGAGTTTTCTTCTTCTTCTTCTTCTTCTTCCTCCTCTCAAGCTTTCTAGATTCAATGGAAAATGGAGAAAATATGTGAGAAAATCATTTCTAATGTGAGCAAAATTCCTACTTCATCATTCTCTACTACTTGCCATTTAGTATAGGGTGTTTGCTTCACTAATTTCACAATTAGTGAAGAGATAGCTTGGGTTAGTGTCTCCTCGACGTAGAACATCTTCGGCCTCGAAGACTTCGATGCAAGCTTTTTAATTTCTTCATGGGAGCCTCTCAAGAGTCAGGAGTTCATGATCGCAGGGAAGGGACTACTACACAGAGCTATTGAAGTGAAGGACCGGTCTACAAAGGTTGCATTCCTTGTTCACTTTAGTTGCAAAGTTGTTTTCATTTAGATTCGTCACTTTTTCTAGCATACGATTCTATGCTAGGGTTAGCTAGAACAGCTAAAATTTTAATTTGGCATGGATGATTGTCACGACCCGAAATGGCATGTGACTGGCACTTGAATCATATGAAGTCTATAGGACCACATCTAATTCAAGTAAGGCAAAAGCCCAGAAATCTAAAACCTTTTTAAATAATAAATGAAGGAAAACTCATTTTAAAGAAAGTGGTTTTAATAGTATAAGCCGAATTATGCATTTTTAAAACATTAAGTCTTTTCTGAAAATTTCGGCAGAGTTTCCTTTGTAAATACTGGCCCCAAAAGGGTACAACATGCATAATATAAATAAAAGCATCCCCAAGCGGGAGCTAGCTCTTCGTCAAACGACGGTCACAACCACGCAAGAATATAATATACAACGCCGAATGGCGAGGATCAAAACTCAAAAGGAAACTCAAAACATCAAGAAAACCATAATAATACAACGCGCGACTCTAAGGTCAAAAGAATAAACAACTGGTCTCTAAGTCGAATAAATAATACAATCTGGTTGATGGAGTTTCTAGATACAACAGTGAAAATGAAATACAAGGGTGGTCACGATGCGAGTGAACCCACCCACAAAAGCAATCACCCGGAAATGGAAGCAGTGTGCCAAAAAGCCGCAATGAAACCTGTACGACAAGACTTGCAAGAAACTGTGGCACAACGGAGGTGAGTTGCCAACTCGTGAGTAAAAAACATCACAGAGCAGAAATCGAATAAACAACGACTCCTTGGTCAACTATATCATAAAGGTAATACTATGATATCTAGGGTGACCGGGTCATCATATGTGCCAACAATAGAAATCAATGCCTAACAGCATGTGGATATCATCCTACCGTAAAATCAAAGTATGTATGCATGTGGATCCTGTCCACGGGTCAACCACTGTCACAACAACATCATGCATGTAAATATCATAAAAGCATATGCGTGGAAGTATGAGGATATAAATCAACGTGTGTCCCTTGCGACACATCAAAATGATGGCACCTGAGTATCCAGCATAGACACCCAAAACATCATGAAACCCGTGTCCAGCATCGGCACGTAAATCCTCATATATCTCGGGCTCCGTCTACGTGGATCGGCTTGCGAGCTCCGGCAGAACGGTTTGGCCCATATCCATCTCTCGACTCTCGTCGGTATCCTCCGGATAACCGCCAGGTCCAACCAATCACCGGTAGGTACTCGCCATCCTGCTAGGCTCATCGTCTACTTCACAAAAAACAATCTCGCCCCGGGGAACCATAACAAGTTCACCATGAACCCGCAAACGGATCATCCAACTCCTCGAATCAGGTTTCAAGCACACGTCTCAGAACCGAGAAAACGCATGGTGGACGCACTGAAATATCATATCAAGAGAAACCGGGTTTTAAAAAAACACAAAATCTCTTTTAAAATGTCCACGGTTCTCAAATCCAGAAATCTCATGAAAACAACATATCTCAATGCGTATAATCATAAAGCATAATGTATGCGATATATGATAGAAATGTAAGCATATCCGAATAACATGCAACATGGAACAATGATATGCACTTAATAAGGGAGGACCGCTCTTTAAAATGAATCCAGTTTTAAAATATATCCTTCGGTTCCCAAATTCTTCAAGGGAAATGCAGCATCGTATAAAGGTGCATATGCAACAATAGCAGGTAATCTATGCAGGGAGTCATATCATGATGCAGCAATTCTACTGTGTAGTGACATGGCAATTAACGATGATGAAGTGTGTGAGCCAGCAAATCTCTGTACGTGTAACATGTAAGTCCATGTCACGCACCCTACGAGCTTGCGGGGAGGCGGAATATATGAAAAACAATTATCAAAGCTTCGTAACACGGACTTGAGCACACGGATCGTGTCTAAACCATTACTAGCAAACTACGAAAGTTTTAACTACTCTGATTCGAAGTTATACCACACGTTACTTGTCCTTCGGGTCTTCATCGCTGTCCTCCACCCCTCGTCGGCTCTATGGAACATGGGCACCTTAACGGCCTCCTCGAGTCAAAGACGATCCACCCGAGAGTTTATAGTACGAGATCTAATATCAAATCTGAGATAACTACGGCTTCTAGTTTGCTAATCTAGAAGTCCTAGAGGGTGTAGAGTATTTAGATGAATTACTTAGTAACTTAAACCCTAGGATTCCCAACTCATGAGAGCTTTTAGGGTTTGAGGAAGAAGATGAAGACTTGAGGAGAGAGAAAGCTTTTGTGATAATGATATGAATAATAACTCATGATAGAATAATATCAAGCATACAAATATCTCTTTGATAAATATCTAGAAATATCTTGTAAGCTTCATTTAATCCTAATGGTGAATCACCTCATGAGTCATTAAGCATTTAATGAAAACTTACAACTCATCTCTCCACCTCATTTGTGTTTAATCCAAAAGAAATAAATACAAATGAGTCATCTTCTTCTAGAAGCTTCCCGACAAATTACGAGACTGCCCCACCCATCCGTATTTCCGAAAAACTCGGATAATCTTTGACTGAATAAATCCATCTGTATAATACTAGAATCTGGCTTAAACCAAAGCCCGCTAGTATTATCTGCCCGATCATAATACGTGCACAAGTGTACGTAAGTGATCGCGGCCCTGCCGTAAAACCATACGGCCTCTACACCTTTTGCCTGGTGCAGGGAAACTCTCTGTGTGCGACTCTAAAGACTCGACACTACGCTGGCAGTTGGTATAACCACAGGCCGCAACCGGTACTAGCTATACGTAATGGTCCCCAGGTAGATGTCGATAAGAAGGACGATGAGGAAACCCATCCGAACTCCAACTGAGCCTGATGTGACAATCTCCGTACAGTCCGGTCTGTTCTTCTAGAACTATCGCATATCGGGCCTAGGGGGCAGTAAACATCAGACCCCTAATAGCGGTATAAGTCGTGTCGGAGTGAAGCCCATTACATCTTGAGAAACTGCTGGAACCTACCAGTAAATCTCGCTTGCCCTGGCCAGGGACTTTGCGTAATGGCTCTCCATACACAGCGCGATATCAACCCCCAATACTGGGAGAGACGAATCCTGTCTAACCGCCACTGTCTCCAACTGCTTCGGGACTGCACCCCACTACTACCTGTTTGCACGACTCCTTTGAGTCGTGGTAGGGTAGTAATCTAAGTACAATGGGAACACACCCGAGGTGAAGTAGCAGTGTCAAGTCGACGGACTAAGCTGTACTCATGTCACCTGGGAACTGCTATCTGACGATGGGTATAATACCAACCTGCAGTTCCCGGCGAGTCCTGTCCTGTGTACCAGTAACCTAACGAGCACCTCCATACTATCTCCAGTACAACGTACTGATGGCTGAGGGACAGACCATCTCCCCAACTGGGATGAGAAGCGTACACACTAGTCTAATCCGGAGTATCGATGCCCCATCTCGATAATCATACGACCAGGGACCTGTATAGGATGTTTCTTATAGACTACCCAGCTCCCACTAGTGTGACTGCCATCACAACGCTGGTTATCAAGCAAAGATCCTAAGGGCTCTACTAATATGTATAAGCGTTACGTTAAAAGAAACATATGCACATATTAAAGTAGACACAAACCAAGTAGCATACTACCATTTTTAGCAAGACTGTCAATACAACTGTGCATATCCCAAGCTTCTATTAAGTAATATACAAACTAGTATGATACAGTAATGGCCTCTAGGGCATAATCACTAACAATCTCCTACTTGCACTAGGGCCATGTACTGGCATATCGCAGATTTATCATCTCGAATAACCTCTCGAACTGCGTCTGAGGAATGGCCTTTGTGAATGGATCAGCAGTGTTATTCTCTGTATCTACTTTCTTTACCTCGATCTCTCGGCGATCTACGATCTCCCTGATCAGGTGATACCACCTTAAGATGTGTCTGGACTTCTGATGAGACCTGGGTTCCTTCGCTAAAGCTATAGCGCCGTTGTTTTCGCAATACTGAGGTATTGGATCAACACTGGTAGGAACCACCAGAAGTTCTGTGAGGAACTTCTTTATCCAGACAGCTTCTTTTACAGCATCGCAAGCAGCTATGTACTCCGCTTCCATCGTTGAGTTAGCAACGGTGTCCTGCTTGGAACTCGTCCAATAGACCGCCCCTCTATTGAGGGTAAAGACATAACCCGGCATGGACTTGGAGTCATCCTTGTCACTCTAGAAGCTGGAGTCAGCAAAGGCCTCGATCTGGAAGTCTTTTCTGCCATACACCAAGAACATCTCCTTAGTCCTCCTCAGGTACTTAAGAATGTTCTTTTTTGCTATCCAGTACTTCTCCCCTGGGTTTGCCTGATACCGGTTTACAACGCTCAATGCGTATGCTACATCTGGTCTGGTACATAACATCGCATACATTATAGAGCCTACCGCAGAAGCGTAGGGTATAATCGACATGCGATCCCTTTCCAAATCAGTCTTTGGAGACATCTCTTTGGAGAGGTTGATTCGATGACAAGCCGGCAGGTTACCGCGCTTAGAATCTTCCATACCGAATTTTTTCAATATGGTGTCTATGTACCTGGCCTGCGAAAGTCCCAACATCATCTTTGATCTATCACGATAGATCTGGATCCTCATAATGTAGGTGGCATCATCCAGGTCTTTCATAGAGAAGTTCTATGACAAGAATCTTTTGACTGACTCTAGCATAGGAATATCATTTTCTATTAGGAGAATGTCATCCACGTACAAGAAGAGGAATACTACAGCTCTCCCTGCAATCTTACTGTATATGCATGGTTCATCTGGATTCTTCATAAAGTCGAATTCTTTGACAGTATCATCAAAACAGATGTTCCAACTCCGCGATGCCTGCTTTAGTCCATAAATGGACTTAAGCAACTTGCAAACTTTACCGCTGCTCCCACTCTGAATGAATCCCTCTGGCTGATCCATATAGACGCACTTTTCCAAATTACCATTTAGAAAGGCCATCTTTACGTCCATCTGCCAGATCTCAAAATCGTGGAAGGCAGCAATGGCAAGAAGGACCCGAATGTATTTGAGCATAGCCACTGGAGAAAAGGTTTCGTCATAGTCCAAACCAGGTCTTTGACGAAAACCCTTTGCAACAAGTCTAGCCTTATAGGTTTCAACATGTCCATCTACACCAATCTTCTTTCTGAAGATCCACCTGCAACCTACGGGTTTTACCTCATCTGGAGCAATGTCCAAAGTCCATATTTTGTTAGTGTACATGGACTCCATTTCTGTCCGCATTGCATCCAGCCATTTTACCGAGTCGCCGCTCTGAATGGCTTGCTGGAAGCTAGTAGGGTCATCATTATCAATGATGCAATCTTCTCGATCCCCGTCTATGAGAAAACCGTAGTATCTCTCAGGCGGATGAGACTGCCTACTACTTCTGCGGATAGGCGCTGGTATGTCCCTTTCTTCTGAAACTTCTGGTTCTACCATACTTTCAGTAACAGCTTGTGCTTCTGGAATTTCTTCCAGTTCTATTACGCTTCCACTCTTCTGATTTTCTAAAAATTCAGCTTCCAAGAAGTGGGCATGACGAGAAACAAAAACCTTTTGTTCCTCTACGTAATAGAAATAATACCTCTTAGAGTTCTTTGGATATCCCACAAACTTACACTGTACTGAGCATGCCTCGAGCTTGTCCGGATGCTGCTTTTTTACAAAAGCTGGACATCCCTATGTCCTAAAGTGTTTAAGACAGGGTTTTTTCCCACTCCACATCTGATATGGTGTGGTAGGCACAGTCTTGGTTGGAACCTGGTTCAAAGGATATGCAGCTGACTCTAGTACATAACCCCAGAAAGATCGCGGTTGTAGCGTCTTGAAAAGTCGTTTTGGTGTTTTCCTGAAATTTGGTGAAAATTCGGTATTTTTCCGAAAACCGTCTTTCTCGTTATTTTGCAGTTTAGGACTAATTATACCTAAAATGGATAGGTAATTGCTTGTTTTAGTAGCTAATGAGTTAATTATGAAATTCTGGTCGTTTAAAAATTTTCCCTAATTTTTCAATTTTTTAATATTATTTTAAGCCGGTAAGAAAATCCATTATTAGGTTAATTAATTTACTTTGCTAATCTACTAAATTTTGAAAGTTTAATTTTGGTTGTAAATTGTTGGTTTAGGAAATTCAAGAGAGGGTTTGTGTATGGAAATGGGTTGTGAAGCATGATAAATGAGTTGAATTAGGGTTTAGAAAACATTATTTAGTTGTTTAAATCTAATTTGTTATCTAGTTGTTTTGCTAACCTAATCTAGTAGGTTAACTTGCTAATTGAGTTATAAATTAGTGTTAATTTAAGGTTTTCATATATAGTTTAGATTAAGAATTGCTAGGTTATATAATTCAAGCAATGGTTGTTATGGAAAATAGGTTTTGAATCTTTGCTAATGTGTTGTAATTATAGTGTTTGTAGATTTCTTGTTGTGTGGTTGGATATTGTGATATCCGTATCGCTAATTTTCGATTTTTGCACCAAATTGCTAGTTTTGTGCTTACTAGTTTTTTATAAAAATTATGTGATGGATTATTTTCGACATCTTGATGATTGTGTGGGCTTATCCTATGACGTTTAGGATGCGTGAGTGCGGTTTTTTTTGTGTAGTCGGGTATTAGTTTTGCCGGGCGACCAAATTGGCGTTTTTTGGCAGTTTTTGCGATTTTCGCGTGTGTTCCGCGCACTTTGTGCACGTTGTACCTAGCTAGTGAACATTAGTAGTTTCGTTGGTGTTTTGCGTCGTTCTTGATATGTAACCTTATGTTTGGTATTGATGTAAATTCCAGGTTCGGTCGCGGAGACGTCAGACGCGGCGCGAAAGGGGAAAGCGGTGATTGGACACAGCTAGCCAGGGATTCCGGTGAGTAGATGTAACATCTACGGGGGACTATCGTTGGATGGCGCAAGCCGTCCGATAGTTTTAGTAACTTACAAGACCCTTAGTGATGTTAGTAATTAGGGGTGAATACTTAGTTGACTATTGCTGCATCCATGCATTATATTGACATACCTATACGAAACCATTTTATAGGACACCTGCACCATTGCCAGGGTTTTTATATGCAGCACGAGCACTATTCATGCTTACACACACACCATGGTAATTGCCATGCCACCACACTAGATAATATTTAAATTTAAACCTTTTACTAATTGATACTTAAACTGGTGCTATTGCCTTTAATTCCTTAAAATGAAACCGTAGGACTGCTATTCATGTGTATGTACTTCATCATATTAATTGTTCATGCCTAATCCATTAATTACACATCGCAACTTGATTATTGACAACATATGCATTCATTATCATTGATATATGCACTTATGAGGACTTCTTGAGATTTTATGATATTTCTGGATTTCGGGGGAAAGCCGCAAAATTTCTAAACTTATAATATTTTTAAAACATGTAAATTGCGGTTTTCTAGTGATGTAAGTGTCGTCCACCATGAGTTTGCTGTGGTTTTTGGAGACCCGTTTCGAGGAGTTGGATGAACCGTTTCGGGTACATGGTGGGCCCGGTAGGGTACCCCGGGGCAAGAAGCTCGTGGTGCTGACGATGAGCCTGGCAGGGGACGGATTACCTACCGGTGACTTCATTGGGCACGGCGGATATCCAGAGGATACCGACCGGGGCCGCAAGAGGATGAGATATTGATATTGAGATGGGTCAGCCGGATGGCTGAGGCCAGAGACACTATGACATGGATTTATGAGATTTGAGACAGCTTTTGGGTGTCGTTGCTGGACACCGATTTTCGTCGATTCATTGACATTATGCTAGCATTCTAAAAGAGTTTCAAAAACAAAAAAAGATAAAATATTTCTTATATATACCTATTGAGACCTCAGATATTCATGTTGCATACATATTCGTACACTGATGTTGTATACACACCTACTAGTGCATCCAGTCATACCTGTATTTTAGATGCTAGGATGCTTGTGTGCATGGATACGATAGCCTTTGTAGGTGTTATTTATTACTCACGAGTTGGCAACTCACCCCCGTTGTGCCACAGTCTTTTGCAGGTCCGCTCCGTCAGTTCAGTAGCGGCGGGCGCACTTGTTCTTTTGCCTCCTTTGCCTGGACTCGAGGTTTTGCTCCTAGGTGGGTTATATCATTATTCTGTACCACCTTGTATATTCTTTGTATCTAGTGTACTCCATCTACTGTTTCTACCAGTTTTATTTTATATTGACCTAGAGGTGAGACTGTGAGATTTGTAGACTTTCATGCTGTATTTTGGGGTCGAGCTCACTTGAGCCGACATGCTGTTTTTCTTATGCTTCATTATGATTATTATGCTTGTTGTCATTTTATATTGCGTGGGATTTGTGACCGCCTTGTGGCGAAGAGCTAGCTCCCGCTTGGGGATGCCCTATTTTTGTTGGATTCATATATATTTTGTTGTACCCATTTTGGGGGCCAGTATTTACAAAGGAGACTCTGCCGAAATTTTCGGAAAAATTGGTATTGTTTTTAAAAAGGGTTTTACATGACTTATTTGATAAACTCGCTTTCAATTGATTGGGTTTTCTTCACTCTTTTGCTTAATTAGTTTTGTTTTCTGGGCTTTGGCTTATTTACTTTACGGACGTCTTTAGACGTTTCGTAAACTTAAGTGCCAGTCACGTTCCGTACCCTGCGGGTCGTGACAAAGTTGGTATCAGAGCGATAGGTTTTACCTTTTTGAGTGTAGGATGACCCTTGGTAGATGGAGTAAGTGACTTAAGTAGGGTAACGTAGCGTGTGTATGTCCGCGGCATACTTACGATACGGTACTCCGCCTAAGTGACTTTAGGATATACTTGCTTGAAAATTCCTTCTTCAATTCCGTGTATCCTATGATCCTATTGCACTGTTCTTACTATCCGTTTCCTGTAACAGCCACTATGCCGCCCAAGGCTACGAGGGCACAGAGGGCTGCCGCCAGAGACGAGATTCGAGCTGGCTCGTCCGAGACTAGGACTGAGCAGGGCGGTATGCCTACGCCGCAGGGACAGACCGATCCACCTTCGCCAGGCCGTATGGATAGGCTCGAGACTGGTATGGAGGAGTTGCGACAGATGATGGGAGGCATGCAGGAGCTACGTCAGATGGTAGGATCCCTAGTTGCAGCCAGTCGTACACCGAGGCCGGATGACGTACCTACTACATCACAGACGACCATGATACCTGCTCCTACTACTACCACCGTGGCCATTTCGGTTTCACTACAGGATTTCATGAGGCTGAGACCTCCAGTATTCAGCGGCACCGAGGCAGCGGAGGACCCACAGACGTTCCTTGCCAGTTTAGCCAGGATCTGCCGTTCGCTGAGATGTTCGGATGATCGATGGGTAGAGCTTGCGAGTTTCCGACTAGAGGGTCTCGCGCAGACATGGTGGGAGTCAGTCTTGAGAGGTCGAGCTGCAGGTCTACCGTCTATGACTTGGGTCGAGTTTACAGCGGTCTTTCTAGCCCATTTCCTTCCAGAGAGCGTTCGTGACGCCAGAGCTCGCAGCTTCGAGGCCTTAGTCAAGACACCTGGGATGACGGTGTCTGAGTATGACATCCAGTTTACACAGTTATCCCGATATGCTCAGTATTTGGTGGATACCGAGGAGAAGATGGTGAAGAGGTTCGTACAGGGACTTGATGCCCAGCTATATCTTGCCATTGGCGCCCAGCACTACGACACTTATTCAGCTGCTATGGATACGACATTGCGGATGGAGGCACGCATATCACGGACTTCGGCCGTTTCTGGGCCGAAGAGGATTCGCACCGATGTACCGACTCAGAGGCAGCGCGCCAGATTCTATCCGAGAGATAGGCTTGGCAGAGGATTTGGACGGGGACAGTTATATGGTTCTTATCCACAGGGGCAGCAGCCGTCGCCAGGGTGTTTTGGGTGCGGGAGTTTGCACCATCTTGTCAGAGACTGTCCGGTGAGACGACAGGGAGCAGCGACAGTTCCGCATGTGACCCTGCCACCATCACCACCCCCTACTCAGAGAGCCCTACTTCCTACCCCAGGCGATGCTCCACGCCAGTTAGGTGCACCGAGAGGCCGTGGACGCGGCGGTCCTGTTCAGAGAGGACGAGGAGGCAGAGGCCGAGGTCGAGGTCAGCCCGCTATCGGTGGAGGACAGGCCCGAGTTTTTGCTTTGACACCGCAGGATGCGCAGGCATCCAATGCCGTTGTGACAGGTACCCTGCCAGTTTGTTCTTTCGACGCACGGGTATTATTCGACCCAGGTTCCACACATTCGTACGTATCTACGCACTTTGCACCGATGTTGGGCCGTGAGTCGTCGTCGTTAGATCAGCCGCTTGTTGTTGTTACTCCGGTAGGCGAGTCGTTTGTCGCTCGTTTTGTATTTCGTTTGTGTTCCGTTCGTATCGGGGAGAGGGATTCATCAGTTGATTTGATACTCCTTGATATGTTGGACTTTGATGTGCTTCTGGGCATGGACTGGCTGGCCACTTGTTATGCTTCGGTGGACTGCCGTGAGAAGGCAGTCAGATTTAGCTTTCCGGGAGAGCCAGTCCTTGTTATTCAGGGAGACCGCAGTGTCACCCTTCCCAGCTTAATTTCGTCTCTTCGCGCTGGTCAGCTTTTGCGGAAGGGATGTCAGGGATTCTTAGCGTTTATTTGTGATACTCGAGCTGCAGAGGTTCCGTTGGACCGGGTCCCGGTAGTTTGTGAGTTCCCTGATGTTTTCCCTGATGAGCTACCTGGGCTACCACCTGAGCGCGACGTTGAGTTCTGCATCGATTTGATTCCCGGCTCGGGGCCTATTTCTATACCGCCTTATCGGATGGCCCCGGCAGAGCTTCGAGAGCTGAAGGATCAGTTGCAGGATTTGTTAGATAAGGGGCTTATTCGACCGAGTGTTTCTCCGTGGGGTGCTCCGGTCCTGTTTGTCAAGAAGAAGGATGGAAGTTTGCGCTTATGTATCGACTACCGCCAGCTGAACAAAGTTACCGTTCGGAACAGATATCCGTTGCCGCGCATTGATGATTTGTTCGACCAGCTTCAGGGTGCGGGGTATTTTTCGAGGATCGACTTGCGATCAGGATACCATCAGCTGCGAGTTCGACAGGAGGATATACCGAGGACAGCTTTCCGCACGCGCTACGGCCACTACGAGTTTTTGGTGATGTCGTTCGGACTCACCAACGCCCCAGCAGCATTCATGGATTTGATGAACCATACATTCAGGCCGTATCTTGACTTGTTCATCATCGTGTTTATCGACGATATCTTGGTGTACTCTCGGAGCAGGGAGGAGCACGAGCAGCACTTGCGAATTACGTTACAGACTCTGAGGGAGCACCAGCTGTTCGCGAAGTTCTCCAAGTGTGCTTTCTGGCTGGACAGCGTCGGATTCTTGGGTCACGTGGTTACGAGAGACGGCATTTGTGTGGACCTGAAGAAGATTGAGGTTGTTCAGCAGTGGCCCCGACCTACATCGGTTACTGAGATCCATAGTTTTCTAGGCTTGGCGGGCTACTACAGGCGTTTTGTTCAGGACTTCTCCCGTATAACTGCACCGTTGACCGGTTTGACCCGGAAGGGAGTTCCTTTCGTCTGGACAGAGGAGTGCGAGCGCATTTTTCAGCAGCTACGGACTTGTTTGACTACGGCGCCGGTATTATCTTTGCCTTCGGGATCAGGCGGATTTGTTGTCTACTGTGATGCTTCGCGAGTGGGATTAGGATGCGTATTGATGCAGCATGGCCGGGTGATCGCTTATGCTTCTCGGCAGTTGAAGAAGCATGAACAGAACTACCCCACTCATGATTTGGAGATGGCTGCAGTGGTCTTTGCACTGAAGATTTGGCGACATTACCTTTACGGCGAGTCGTGTCAGATATTCACCGATCACAAGAGCTTAAAGTACATATTTCAGCAGCGAGACCTGAACCTCAGACAGCGTCGTTGGATGGAGTTGGTGAAAGACTACGACTGCGAGATCTTATATCACCCCGGCAAGGCAAATGTGGTGGCAGATGCGTTGAGTAGGAGGCCCGGGGGTAGTCTATCCTTTTTTCGCGCAGTGCAGAGGCGGTCGTCAGCAGATTGGCAGATGTTATGCGACAGCCGAGTTGAGTTCGAGTTCACTCAGACAGGGGGACAGCTCGCGCATGTTCGTGCACGCCCACAGTTGCTTGACCGTATATGTGAGGCACAGCGCAGTGACGACCGTTGCTCAGAGATCATGGCGCAGATGGGACAGGGCAGATTTTCCGAGTTCGTGGTTGACGATCAGGGGATTTTACGATATGGATCTAGACTGTGCGTACCAGATGCTGATGGATTGCGGCGCGACATTCTTGAGGAGGCACACCGATCAGTGTATAGTGTCCACCCCGGTTCCACCAAGATGTACCATGACATCAGAGAGACCTACTGGTGGGACGGGATGAAGAAGGACATTGCGGAGTTCGTTTCGAGATGCCTAACTTGTTAGCAAGTCAAGGCCGAGCACCAGAGGCCCGCAGGAGAGCTACAGCCGTTACCCATTCCAGAGTGGAAATGGGAACAGATTTCGATGGACTTCGTTGTGGGTCTACCCAGGACCAGTCGAGGGTACGACTCCATCTGGGTGATCGTGGATAGATTGACGAAAGCGGCTCACTTCCTTCCAGTGAAGACGACTTTCAGCTTCGCTCAGTATGCTCAGCTCTATATTGACGAGATCGTGCGACTACATGGCGTACCGACTTGTATCGTGTCAGATCGAGGCACTCAGTTCACCAGCCGACTTTGGCAGAGACTTCAGGAGGCTTTGGGCACTCGTTTGAGCTTCAGCACAGCGTTTCATCCGCAGACCGACGGACAGTCAGAGCGGACCATTCAGACTCTCGAGGACATGCTCAGAGCGTGCGTTTTAGACTTTGGTGGTAGCTAGGATCGTCATTTACCTCTAGTGGAGTTCTCCTACAACAACAGCTTCCAGGATACTATTCAGATGGCACCTTTCGAGGCATTGTATGGGAGGAGATGCAGATCGCCCGTTTGTTGGACAGAGCTCAGCGAGAGCAGCATTTTGGGGCCGCATCTTGTTGAGGAGACGACAGCGAAGATACAGTTGATCCGAGACCGGATGAGAGCTGCTCAGAGCAGGCAGAAATCGTATGCGGACAGGCGCCGTCGCAGATTAGAGTTCACAGTTGGCGACCATGTTTTTCTGAAAGTCTCTCCGATGAAGGGCGTGATGCGTTTTGGGCGAAAGGGGAAGCTTAGCCCTAGATTCGTAGGTCCCTTCGAGATCCTCGAGCGTGTCAGCGCAGTTGCATATCGTTTGGCTCTTCCTCCCAGCTTTCCCGATGTTCACCCCGTCTTTCATGTTTCGATGCTCCGCAAGTACCTTCACGACCCTTCGCATGCGATTCAGCACCCGACAGTCCAGCTAGAGCGCGACCTTTCTTTTGCAGAGCAGCCGGTGGCCATCCTGGATCGGCAGGTGAAGAAGTTGAGGTCGAAGATTATACCAACCGTCAAGGTCCTTTGGCGTAGCCCGAGCAGCGAGGAGGTTACCTGGGAGACCGAGGGATAGATGAGGAAGAAATATCCCCATCTCTTTGAAGGTACGCGTAGTTATATTTTTAAATTCGGGGACCGAATTTCTTTAAGGGGGGAAGATTGTAGCGTCTTGAAAAGTCGTTTTGGTGTTTTCCTGAAATTCGGTGAAAATTCGGTATTTTTCCGAAAACCGTCTTTCTCGTTATTTTGCAGTTTAGGACTAATTATACCTAAAATGGATAGGTAATTGCTTGTTTTAGTAGCTAATGAGTTAATTATGAAATTCTGGTCGTTTAAAAATTTTCCCTAATTTTTCAATTTTTTAATATTATTTTAAGCCGGTAAGAAAATCCATTATTAGGTTAATTAATTTACTTTGCTAATCTACTAAATTTTGAAAGTTTAATTTTGGTTGTAAATTGTTGGTTTAGGAAATTCAAGAGAGGGTTTGTGTATGGAAATGGGTTGTGAAGCATGATAAATGAGTTGAATTAGGGTTTAGAAAACATTATTTAGTTGTTTAAATCTAATTTGTTATCTAGTTGTTTTGCTAACCTAATCTAGTAGGTTAACTTGCTAATTGAGTTATAAATTAGTGTTAATTTAAGGTTTTCATATATAGTTTAGATTAAGAATTGCTAGGTTATATAATTCAAGCAATGGTTGTTATGAAAAATAGGTTATGAATCTTTGCTAATGTCACGACCCGAAAGTACGGAACGTGACTGGCACTTAGATTACGAGACGTCTAAAGGCGTACCGTAACCTAAGTCAGCCAAAGCCCAGAAATCTAACCCAAAATCAAAAGAGAGTGAAGGAAAACCTTAAATGAAAACGGTTTTGAAATCAATTAAGTTGCATAGAATCCAAAAAAAGAACATCAAAAATTCCCGAAAATTTCGGCAGAGTCTCCCCTGTATTTTCTATCCCCCAAAATGGGTACAACAAGATAATAAACCTGTAATTATAAAAATGGCATCCCCAAGCGGGAGCTAGCTCTTCGCCCAAGGCGGATCACAACCACATGCAATATAATAGTAATATCAAGAAAAAGAGCATAAAAGAGACGCAAATACCAGAAAAACACACGCCGGCTCAAGTGAGCTCGACCCAAAAGAAACCACAAATATACAAATCTCTCAGTCTCATCACTAGGTCGCATATACAATACAAGTGGTAGATGGAGAATACTAGATACAATGATAAAGCAAAAAGAAATAAAGTATACTCGCAACCCACCTACGGGCGATGTCGCGAGTCTGAGCAAAAGGAACCCCCTTCCGGGTCAACCCGGTCAACGGTGCAGCAATGCGGGAGAAATCCTGGACAAAACGTCGATAATAGCCGGCCAGACCTAGAAAACTGCGGACCTCTGTGACTGATACCGGTCTAGGCCAACGCTGAACTGCCTCGATCTTCTTTGGGTCCACACAAATACCATCTCTCGTCACCATATGACCCAAGAAGTCGACACTGTCTAGCCAAAATGCGCACTTGGAGAATTTGGCGAACAGCTGATGCTCCCTCAAAGTCTGCAATGTGATACGTAAGTGCTGCTCATGCTCCTCCCGGCTCCGAGAATAAACCAAGATGTCGTCAATGAACACAATGATGAACTGATCGAGATACGGCCTGAATACGCGGTTCATCAAATCCATAAAAGCTGCCGGGGCATTGGTGAGCCCGAACGACATCACCAAGAACTCGTAATGACCATAACGAGTACGGAAGGCGGTCTTCGGAATATCCTCCTTCCGAACCCGCAACTGGTGATAACCTGACCGTAAATCAACCTTCGAGAAAAACCCTGCACCCTGGAGCTGATCAAATAAGTCATCAATGCGGGGTAGGGGATACCTGTTCCGTACAGTAACCCGGTTCAGCTGACGATAATCAATGCATAAATGCATACTTCCGTCCTTCTTCTTAACAAACAGGACGGGAGCACCCCAAGGTGACACACTCGGTCGGATAAGCCCTTTGTCCAGCAAGTCCTGTAACTGATCCTTTAGCTCTCTCAGCTCCGCCGGGGCCATCCGATAAGGAGGTATAGAAATAGGCCCCGTGCCAGGGATCAAGTCAATACAGAACTCAATCTCGCGCTCTGGTGGCAGACCAGGCAGCTCGTCAGGGAATACATCAGGAAACTCTCTCACAACAGGGACCTGGTCCAACGGAACCTCTGTGGAGCTAGTATCGCAAATATAGGCTAAGAATCCCTGACACCCTTTCCTTAAGAGCTGACCAGCGCGAAGAGATGAAATCAAGCTGGGAAGGGTAGCACTACGATCTCCCTGAATAATAAGAACCGGCTCACCAGGAAAACTGAATCTGACTGCCTTTTCACGGCAGTCCACAGATGCATAACAGGTGGCTAGCCAGTCCATACCAAGAAGAACGTCAAAGTCTAGCATATCGAGGAGAATCAAATCTACTGAAGAATCTCTCTCCCCAATACGAACGAAACACGATCGATACACAAAACGGGCAACAAAAGACTCGCCTACCGGGGTAATAACGACAAGCGGCTGATCTAACGGAGAAGACTCTCGGCCTAACCTCGGTGCAAAATACGTGGATACATAGGAATGTGTCGAGCCTGGATCAAATAATACCCGTGCATCAAAAGAACATACTAGCAGAGTACCTGTCACGACGGCATTGGATGCCTGTGCATCCTGAGGAGTCAATGCGAACACTCGGGCCTGTCCACCACTAATAGCTGGCTGTCCTCTGCCTCTACCTCGGCCTCTGCCTCTGCCTCTGCCTCTGTCGCCTCGTCCTCTCTGGACTGGACCGCCACGCCCACGGCCTCTAGAAGCATCTGACTGGCGTGGAGCATCATCAGGAGTAGGAAGTAAAGCTCTCTGAGAAGGTGGTGAGGGTGGTAAAGTCACATGCGGGACTGTCGCCGTGCCCTGGCGTCCCATGGTACAGTCTCTGACACGGTGGTACTGACTCCCACACCGAAAACATCCTGGAGACGACTGCTGGGTCTGTGGATATGAACCAAATAACTGACCTCGTCTCAATCCTCTGCCTCCGCCATCTCCCGGAAATAATCTATCACGATGTCTGCCCATCTGCCGCTGAGCTGGCGTATCAGTACGGATCCTCTTCGGCCCAGAAACGACCGGAGTCTCAGAAATACGCTCCTCCAAAAGTAAGGCTGCGTCCATCGCGGCTGCGTATCTATCAAAGTGCTGGGTGCCGATGGCAAGGAATAGCTGTGTATCAAGCCCTCGTACAAACCTCTTTATCCTCTTCTCTTCTGTGTCGACTAGGTACGGAGCATATCGAGACAACTGGGTAAACTGTATATCATACTCCGACACTGTCATCCCCGGAGTCTTGCGCAAAGACTCAAAACTACGGGCTCGAGCATCTCGAACACTCTCCGGAAGAAAACGGGCAAGAAATGCAGCTGTAAACTCATCCCAGGTCATAGAAGGCAGACCTGCAGCTCGGCCTCTCTCTACTGAGTCGTACCATGTCTGGGCAAGACCCTCCAGACGAAAACTCGCAAACTCCACCAATCTATCCTCAGAACACCTCAACGAACGGCCAATCCGTGCCATCCTATCGAGAAATGCCTGTGGGTCCTCTGTCGCATCTGTACCGGTAAAAGCTGGAGGTCTCAATCTCATGAACTCCTGTAGTGAAACAGGGATAGTCTCCGTAGTAGCAGCAGGAGTGACCATCTGTGCAGCAGGTACGATCGTGGTCTGTGCGGTGGAAGGAACGTCCTCGGATCTCTGTGCCCGACTGGACTCAACTAAAGATCCCATCATCTGCCGCAACTCTTGCATGCCTGCCTCTAATCTGGCAATACGGTCTGGATAAGGCGTATCAGTATGACCCTGAGGGGTAGGCGTATCCTCCAGCTCGATCCTCGCCTCAGACGAGCCCGCTCGAATCTCATCCCTAGCGGCAGCCCGCTGAGCTCTCGTAGTCTTTGGCGGCATCGAAGCTGGAATAAGAAACAGGACTGATAAGATCATTGCAATTGAATCAAGGAATGCAAGGAATCAAGAAAGGAAATACAAGCAATTATGTCCTAAGGTCACTTAGGCGGAGTACCGTATCGTAAGTATGCCGCGGATCATACCCACGCTACGCCACTCTGCTTAAGTCACCTACTCCATCTACCAAGGTCGTCCTACACTCAGAAAGGTAAAACCTACGCTCTGATACCAACTTTGTCACGACCCGAAAGTACGGAACGTGACTGGCACTTAGATTACGAGACGTCTAAAGGCGTACCGTAACCTAAGTCAGCCAAAGCCCAGAAATCTAACCCAAAATCAAAAGAGAGTGAAGGAAAACCTTAAATGAAAACGGTTTTGAAATCAATTAAGTTGCATAGAATCCAAAAAAAGAACATCAAAAATTCCCGAAAATTTCGGCAGAGTCTCCCCTGTATTTTCTATCCCCCAAAATGGGTACAACAAGATAATAAACCTGTAATTATAAAAATGGCATCCCCAAGCGGGAGCTAGCTCTTCGCCCAAGGCGGATCACAACCACATGCAATATAATAGTAATATCAAGAAAAAGAGCATAAAAGAGACGCAAATACCAGAAAAACACACGCCGGCTCAAGTGAGCTCGACCCAAAAGAAACCACAAATATACAAATCTCTCAGTCTCATCACTAGGTCGCATATACAATACAAGTGGTAGATGGAGAATACTAGATACAATGATAAAGCAAAAAGAAATAAAGTATACTCGCAACCCACCTACGGGCGATGTCGCGAGTCTGAGCAAAAGGAACTGATGACAAGATAGCCCGTCGCTACAAGACTGACGGGTCCGACCTGCAAGACACTGTGGCACAACGGGGGTGAGTTGCCAGCTCGTGAGTAGAATATAACATCTAGTAAGGCAATCGTAAGAATGCACGCAATGCGGAACAACATGTATGTCCATATGTGATATAATAACTCTAGTATGCATGCACATGTATACAATATCTTTTCTAACTCTTTAAGTGTTTTAAATGTTAATGTTACTGTATTCTTAACTTTTAGAAAAATGAATGTCTGCATAATAGCTAAATATCATCAAGAAATCCTCTGAAAACCTGTGTCAAGCATCGACACCAAATAGGAATCACATCTGTCTCAATATCGGGCTCCGTCAGTCCGGATCGGCCCATATCATAAATCTCACGACAACGGTCGGTATCCTCCGGATATCCGCGGCGCCAGACATCACCGGTAGGTAGTCTTCCCCTGCCAGGCTCATCGTCTACAACTCGATCTTCTTGCCCCGGGGTACCATACCGGGCCCACCATGTACCCGAGACGGTTCATCCACTCCTCGAATCGGGTCTCGAAATCCAACAGAAAACATGAAAACTCATGGTGGACGACACATACATCACGAGAAAACCGCAACTTTTGTTTTGAAAATGATAAAGATAAGGTTTTGTTAAATTCTTGCGGTTTTCCCCAAAAATCCAGAAATCGCAGCAAAACTGAAATCCTCAAGAAAATCATAATGTCCACATGTTATATGTATGATAAATGTCTATGATATCAATGTGTATGATGTGAATTTTGGCTAGAGTTCTATGTAAATATGATGATGATGCGAGATATGTGCATGCGGTGCAGTTTCATATATCAAGTATGAATGCAGGTGATGATATTAAGATAAACAGGTTCTTTCGTGCACATGGCATGTCAATTACCAAAGGCGTGTGTGTCACATGAATAGTGCGCGTGCAACAGATGCCAATGGTAATGGTGTTCGTGTCCTACGAAGTGATATCGCATATATGAAGATGAATGTCCATGCAATCTAGCATACGGTTAGCTGTGAGGGTATGCAATGTACATAAAGGGGTAAGCTATCTAACAATATAAATCTTGCATAAAGTAGGGTAATCCTAACTAGGGGGGTGCATCGCGCCATCCAGACGATTCCCCCATAGATGAATACATCTACTCACCTGAAATCCCCGCTAATCTGATCCGGCCACCGCTTTGCCTTTTCGCGCCGTATCCGAAGTTTCCCCGACCGATCCTAGAATTGCATAACACACAATATAAGGTTACAGATTTCTGAAATGATGCAACTCACACCATGAAAAGATCGACGCTCTCGAATTAATCACAACGTGCACTCGGTACGCGGAAAATACACGAAAATCGCTAAAACCTTAACTAAAATCGCCGTTTCGGGGCAATTGTCAAAACTAAAACCCGACTAAACAAAACTCCGCATTCACACACCCTAATAGTCGTATAAGATGCTAATTATATCACCTAAATAACACAATTAGATCACCTCCTAAAATTTTAGAAAAACTAGCAAGCAATTAGCATGCCGATTTCAAAGCAAACATCGCGAATTAACGATATCGCGATCGCAACATCGCACAAATATCCGACCTAATACACTAGATGGCCACAATACTAACCTAAACACACTTATTCAACTTCAAACCCTAACTATAACATCACCTCTTAAAAATATAGAAAAACTAGTAAGCATTGACGTAGAAATATCGATGCAATTGTCGCGGTTTAACGGTGTAGCGATCGCTACATCGCACAAACAACCATTCTAACCAACTAGATAACCACTACCCTAACTTAAACCCACTTATCCTATAACAAACCCTAATTAGGACATCAACACCTCTCTTGAATTTTCAAAAACCAACCATTACAATGAAATTAACACTTTAAAATACTAATTTAGCTTATTTAAACTACAAATTTAACAACTAGTTTAGGATTTATACCTTACAAGTGAACCCAAACTTGCACTTGACCTTGAAAGATGCCTCCTTTTACCTTGTTTTGAAGCAAATTAGGGTTGGAAAGAGGTGGAATAGGATTATGGTTTGAATTTGTGAAGAAATGTGTTGATTTTGGTGGATTTTGATGATTTTTTCATGATTTTAGAAGCAAGAAAGAGAGAGGGAAATGGGGTTTGCTCAGGTTGAGCTCGACCTGAGGTAGAGGAGGGAGGTTGTGGGAGTTTTGAAGAAGTTTCTAGGTCAAACAAATATCATATGATATCATTTAATGCTTTTCATTTCAACTTTTTCCAAAAAAACCCCTTTTTCATCATTTTTTTCATAATTTTCCCACCATAAAACCAAAAGTTTGCAAGACATGGTATAATTTTATTAACACCATATTTTAGCTTATAAAGACTCCTAATTAAGAAATTTACCTAATTAAATTTGTATTTATCCCTAATTAAATGTATTTAAAAAGGCTTAAAATAATAAAAAAATTAATTAATTACGAATTTTTTTTTTTTAACTAGAAAATTATAAGTGATATTTTAGTGACAAAATTATAGTAATATCTTACCTAAATTTTGTATAATTAGGTCTACAATGAAAAATATCAATTTTGACTTTTTACGGAAAAAGCCGAAAAATTTGCCGATTACCGAAAAACTGCCTAAACGATTTTCGAAGGGTTACAATCTTCCCCCCTTAAAGAAATTCGGTCCCCGAATTTAGAATTTAACTACGCGTACCTTCAAAAAGATGGGGATATCTCTTCCTCATCTCGACCTCGGTCTCCCAGGTGACCTCCTCGCTGTTCGGGCCACGCCAAAGAACCTTGACAGACGGTATGACCTTCGACCTCAATTTCTTCACCTGCCGATCCAAGATGACAACCGGCTGCTCGGTGAAAGAAAGGTCACGCTCTAACTGGATCGTCTGGTGCTGAATCGCCTGGGAAGGATCATGAAGGTACTTGCGGAGCATCGAGACATGGAATACGGGGTGAACATCGGGGAAGCTGGGCGGAAGAGCTAACCGATAAGCGACTGGACCAACACGCTCTAGGATCTCGAAAGGACCAACATATCTAGGACTCAGTTTCCCTTTCCGCCCAAATCTCATCACACCCTTCATCGGAGAGACCTTCAGGAAAACATGATCGCCAATAGCGAACTCGAGTCGGCGACGGCGCCTGTCAGCATAAGATTTCTGCCTGCTCTGTGCCGCTCTCATCCTGTCCCGAATCAGCTGTATTTTCTCGGTCGTCTCCTGCACAATCTGCGGCCCCAAAATACTGCTCTCCCTGAGCTCTGTCCAACATACAGGCGATCGACATCTCCTCCCATATAAAGCCTCGAAAGGTGCCATCTGAATCGTCTCCTGGAAGCTATTATTGTAGGAAAACTCGATCAAAGGCAAATGACGATCCCAGCTACCACCGAAATCTAAAACACAAGCTCTGAGCATGTCCTCAAGAGTCTGAATCGTACGCTCCGACTGACCGTCAGTCTGAGGATGAAAGGCTGTGCTAAAACTCAATCGGGTGCCCAAAGCTTCCTGTAGTTTCTGCCACAATCGGCTGGTAAACTGGGTGCCACGGTCGGACACGATGCAAGTCGGAACACCATGCAGTCGCACTATCTCATCAATATAAACCTGGGCGTACTGAGAAAATCCAAAAGTGGTCCTCACTGGCAGGAAGTGAGCCGCTTTCGTCAGTCGATCCACAATCACCCAAATAGAGTCAAACCCTCGACTGGTCCTGGGTAGACCCACAACGAAGTCCATGGAGACCTGCTCCCACTTCCACTCAGGGATGGGCAAAGGCTGTAACTCACCGGCTGGCCTTTGGTGCTCAGCCTTGACTTGCTGACAAGTCAGGCATCTCGACACAAAGTCTGTAATATCCTTCTTCATCCCGTCCCACCAGTAAACCTCTCTCAAATCACGGTACATCTTGGTGGAACCTGGATGCACACTGTATACGGATCTATGTGCCTCCTCGAGAATATCACGCCTCAGTCCCTCTGAATCTGGCACACACAGTCGAGTCCCAAATCGAAGTATCCCCTGATCATCAATCACGAACTCAGAAACTCTACCCTGCCGAATCTGCTCAATAATCTCTAAGATACGGGCATCGCCGGACTGTGCCTCGCGAATACGGTCAAGTAACTGTGGGCGTGCTCTGAAATGGGCCAGCTGTCCCCCTGTAGGAGTAAACTCGAACTGCACTCTGCTATCACATAAAACCTGCCAATCCGCCGTCGACTGCATCTGTACTGCGCTCAAACAAGATAAGCTACCTCCGGGCCTCCTACTCAAAGCATCTGCCACCACATTCGCCTTGCCCGGATGGTATAGAATCTCGCAGTCATAATCCTTCACCAACTCCATCCAACGGCGCTGTCTCAGGTTCAGGTCTCGCTGCTGGAAGATATACTTCAAACTCTTGTGGTCAGTGAATATCTGGCACGACTCACCGTATAGGTAATGTCTCCAGATCTTAAGTGCAAATACCACTACAGCCATCTCTAAATCATGGGTGGGGTAGTTCTGCTCGTGTTTCCTCAGCTGCCGAGAAGCATACGCGATAACTCTGTCGTGCTGCATCAATACACAGCCCAGCCCCACTCTAGAAGCATCACAATATACCACGAACCCGCCTGATCCTGAAGGCAATGCTAACACTGGAGCAGTAATCAGACGAGTCTTCAACTGCTGGAAGCTATCCTCACATGCCTGAGTCCAATCAAAAGGAACCCCCTTCCGGGTCAACCCGGTCAACGGTGCAGCAATGCGGGAGAAATCCTGGACAAAACGTCGATAATAGCCGGCCAGACCTAGAAAACTGCGGACCTCTGTGACTGATACCGGTCTAGGCCAACGCTGAACTGCCTCGATCTTCTTTGGGTCCACACAAATACCATCTCTCGTCACCATATGACCCAAGAAGTCGACACTGTCTAGCCAAAATGCGCACTTGGAGAATTTGGCGAACAGCTGATGCTCCCTCAAAGTCTGCAATGTGATACGTAAGTGCTGCTCATGCTCCTCCCGGCTCCGAGAATAAACCAAGATGTCGTCAATGAACACAATGATGAACTGATCGAGATACGGCCTGAATACGCGGTTCATCAAATCCATAAAAGCTGCCGGGGCATTGGTGAGCCCGAACGACATCACCAAGAACTCGTAATGACCATAACGAGTACGGAAGGCGGTCAATTAATTACGAATTTTTTTTTTTTAACTAGAAAATTATAAGTGATATTTTAGTGACAAAATTATAGTAATATCTTACCTAAATTTTGTATAATTAGGTCTACAATGAAAAATATCAATTTTGACTTTTTACGGAAAAAGCCGAAAAATTTGCCGATTACCGAAAAACTGCCTAAACGATTTTCGAAGGGTTACAGCTAATGTGTTGTAATTATAGTGTTTGTAGATTTCTTGTTGTGTGGTTGGATATTGTGTTGGATTGTGATATCCGTATCGCTAATTTTCGATTTTTGCACCAAATTGCTAGTTTTGTGCTTACTAGTTTTTTATAAAAATTATGTGATGGATTATTTTCGACATCTTGATGATTGTGTGGGCTTATCCTATGACGTTTAGGATGCGTGAGTGCGGTTTTTTTTGTGTAGTCGGGTATTAGTTTTGCCGGGCGACCAAATTGGCGTTTTTTGGCAGTTTTTACGATTTTCGCGTGTGTTCCGCGCACTTTGTACACGTTGTACCTAGCTAGCGAAGATTAGTAGTTTCGTTGGTGTTTTGCGTCGTTCTTGATATGTAACCTTATGTTTGGTATTGATGTAAATTCCAGGTTCGGTCGCGGAGACGTCAGACGCGGCGCGAAAGGGGAAAGCGGTGATTGGACACAGCTAGCCAGGGATTTCGGTGAGTAGATGTAACATCTACGGGGGACTATCGTTGGATGGCGCAAGCCGCCCGATAGTTTTAGTAACTTACAAGACCCTTAGTGATGTTAGTAATTAGGGGTGAATACTTAGTTGACTATTGCTGCATCCATGCATTATATTGACATACCTATACGAAACCATTTTATAGGACACCTGCACCATTGCCAGGGTTTTTATATGCAGCACGAGCACTATTCATGCTTACAAACACACCCTGGTAATTGCCATGCCACCACACTAGATTGCATTTAAATTTAAACCTTTTACTAATTGATACTTAAACTGGTGCTATTGCCTTTAATTCCTTAAAATGAAACCGTAGGACTGCTATTCATGTGCATGTACTTCATCATATTAATTGTTCATGCCTAATCCATTAATTACACATCGCAACTTGATTATTGACAACATATGCATTCATTATCATTGATATATGCACTTATGAGGACTTCTTGAGATTTTATGATATTTCTGGATTTCGGGGGAAAGCCGCAAAATTTCTAAACTTATAATATTTTTAAAACATGTAAATTGCGGTTTTCTAGTGATGTAAATGTCGTCCACCATGAGTTTGCTGTGGTTTTTGGAGACCCGTTTCGAGGAGTTGGATGAACCGTTTCGGGTACATGGTGGGCCCGGTAGGGTACCCCGGGGCAAGAAGCTCGTGGTGCTGACGATGAGCCTGGCAGGGGACGGATTACCTACCGGTGACTTCATTGGGCACGGCGGATATCCAGAGGATACCGACCGGGGCCGCAAGAGGATGAGTTATTGATATTGAGATGGGTCAGCCGGATGGCTGAGGCCAGAGACACTATAACATGGATTTATGAGATTTGAGACAGCTTTTGGGTGTCGTTGCTGGACACCGATTTTCGTCGATTCATTGACATTATGCTGGCATTCTAAAAGAGTTTCAAAAACAAAAAGAGATAAAATATTTCTTATATATACCTATTGAGACCTCAGATATTCATGTTGCATACATATTCATACAGTGATGTTGTATACACACCTACTAGTGCATCCAGTCATACCTGTATTTTAGATGCTAGGATGCTTGTGTGCATGCATACGATAGCCTTTGTAGGTGTTATTTATTACTCACGAGTTGGCAACTCACCCCCGTTGTGCCACAGTCTTTTGCAGGTCCGCTCCGTCAGTTCAGTAGCGGCGGGCGCACTTGTTCTTTTGCCTCCTTTGCCTGGACTCGAGGTTTTGCTCCTAGGTGGGTTATATCATTATTTTGTACCACCTTGTATATTCTTTGTATCTAGTGTACTCCATCTACTGTTTCTACCAGTTTTATTGTATATTGACCTAGAGGTGAGACTGTGAGATTTGTAGACTTTCATGCTGTATTTTGGGGTCGAGCTCACTTGAGCCGACATGCTGTTTTTCTTATGCTTCATTATGATTATTATGCTTGTTGTCATTTTATATTGCGTGGGATTTGTGACCGCCTTGTGGCGAAGAGCTAGCTCCCGCTTGGGGATGCCCTATTTTTGTTGGATTCATATATATTTTGTTGTACCCATTTTGGGGGCCAGTATTTACAAAGGAGACTCTGCCGAAATTTTCGGAAAAATTGGTATTGTTTTTAAAAAGGCTTTTACATGACTTATTTGATAAACTCGCTTTCAATTGATTGGGTTTTCTTCACTCTTTTGCTTAATTGGTTTTGTTTTCTGGGATTTGGCTTACTTACTTTACGGACGTCTTTAGACGTTTCGTAAACTTAAGTGCCAGTCACGTTCCGTACCCTGCGGGTCGTGACAGCGGTAACTCAGCCTTACTCATCATGGAACGTACCATATCCAATAGGGTTCGATTCCGCTTTTCCGATACACCATTGTGTTGTTGTGTGTATGGAGGAGTAAGCTGAGAGAGAATTCCATTCTCTTTTAAGTATCCCAGGAACTCGGCACTTAAGTATTCAACATCTCGATCAGATCTCAGTGTCTTAATACTTTTGCCTGTCTGTTTTTCCACTTCATTCTTGTATTCTCAGAATTTCTCAAAGGCCTTGGATTTATGTTTCATTAAGAAGATATGTCCATACCTAGAGAAATCATCCGTAAAAGTAATGAAGTGGGAATAACGATCTCTTGCATGTTTAGACATTGGACCACACACATCGCTGTGTATGGGTCCCAAAAGCTCGCTCGCTCTTACTCCGTGTCCAGTAAACGGAGTCTTTGTCATCTTTCCCATGAGACAAGATTCACAAGTAGCATAAGATTGATATTCTAATGGATTCAAATATCCTTCTCTATGTAACTTAGTCAACCGTGTTTCATTGATGTGACCTAGTCTACAAAGCCATAAGAAAGCCTGATTTATTTCTGGAGACTTTCTTTTAAGTGTGTTCTGGACATTGAAAACCTGAGCTTGATTTAATACGTATATACCGTCATATAATGTACCGGACCTAATCAGAACTTGATTTAGGTGGATGTGAACTACATCGCTTACGAATGTAAAATTATATCCCTCTCTCGAAAGTGAGGACACTGATATGATATTACAAATCAAACTAGATACATACAAACAATTATGTAGAATCAATATCTGCCCACTTGTCAAACCTAGGCGATATTGTCCCATGGATTGATCGTCCACGCTCATTCCGTTTGCAACTCTGAGAGACAAATCGCCTACCCTGATAACTCTACGGTTTCTCAAAGCATGTAATGAATTACAGATATGTGATCCTGCTCCGGTATCTACTACCCAGGAAGTAGAGTTAATTGACAAACAGTTCTCAATTACATACACATTCGAGGCCGAAGCCATAACATGTTTCGTATTCTGGCTACTGGCTCCCAAAGCCCTGCAATCCTTCTGCCAATGCCCGTTCCCATAACAATAGGAACATCCCTCCTTACCTAAATAAAGTCCTGAAACTTTTGCTCTTCCCTTTCTTTCTACTTCACTGATACCATATATCGGTTTTGTGGAGGTCTTCTTCTTTTCACTCTTTGCTTTCGCCCTGGATGCAGAAGAAGAAGGTCCCCTATTAAGCAGAGCGGGTGTCTCCCTGGTTTCTTTCAGGGTTTAAATAGAGGATAGGGACTGTGGAAATAAGTCAGCGCAAGACCTGTTTCCCAATGTAGTCTCCAGGTTCGTGAGCTCATCAATATAGCTAGTCATTGTAAGGACGTCGTCCCTTACAGATGACCCGACAGCCAACCTCGCTTGAAGCAATTCGTTCGAGGTCTCATATCTTGCGATATGAGATTGCTCTCCATATAAATCTTTGTTATGGAGAAAGATAGAAACTAAGTCCATCTTCTCGTACTACTTCTGGTATATACCATCAACTGAAGCCAACATGAGGCACTGGGCATTCGCACTATCCTTTTCCCTTGTCTGACGGATATCCATATCCGCGACGGTGGAAACTGGACCTGGGACGGTGGGGGCTTGAGTACTAATAGGGTGGTCCAGCTTGTCATAGGAAATGGACATCTGGACAGACCTTTGCCAATCATATAAGTCAGATTCAGTCATTTTGTTATCTAGATGTAACCTAGTTATGGTCATACGGTCGCTGCAAGGAGAGAGAGAGGGAACACTTTAGCATGATGGTCTTACAAGTTTAGATTGGTTTTTAGTTTATCTAAACTGGATGGCTCCCACTGTTTCTCGAATCCTTCCTCAAACTATAAAAGAAGAATTAGTCAGGACTGATCTCACCGTACAATACTTGCTTAACCGTTCAGCCAGGCTAGTGTCGGTACTTCGAGCGAAGTTTTACGACGCTTTCGCGAAGTTCCTTAATTAAATAACCTCTTTTCTCTGGAGGCGTAGCCCCGCTGACACTGTTCTAGACAACTACTTGGTTTATAGCATTGATCGTTAAGTGACGAATCTCCTTATGAGTAGCTGATATTCATAGTAGGATCGGGATCCAAATATCATCGTGTGATAAAGCTGAAGGAATCCTACCAAAATTATCACACTCCAAATGATATGCAACTCTAGCAAGTTTCAGTTTATTTAGAAACTCCCGATGTGGATTTTTGCCCCATGCTCTTATGACCTTGACTAAGAGCCAATAAATCGTAAGTCACATGTCAAGTTCTATTATTAATTTGAACCCACCCGTATATACTTTGACTAAGGGCCAAATAAAGTAATACGACTGTCCCAAACCAACGCATCTATCTATGCTACATGTGAACACCCCAGCAGCTACCAATCACTATGTCTTGACTAAGGGCCAAACAAACATAGCTTGAATACTACTGACCATTCATATGAAATGACGGAGGGATACGACTGGTTTTGGCGAAACCGTGAACGTAGTGAACTTGATATAACCAAAGGAACCTGATAGCTTTTTTTAAAAGGAGTGGTTAAAGCTCCGCAATTAAAAATTCTGTTCTTTTTAAAATAACCGAGTGGTTTCTTTTAAACTGTTCCAACGATTTCAACTTTGGTTTGTTTTCATTGCATTAAAATAATGCGTCCCATCAATTAACCTATCATTACAGAAAACAACTAAAATACAACGTCCGCTTATGCCATCCGCATTCGCCAATGGGTCCCGTCATTCACCCATTAGGTTACTTAACTAACGACAGAGCGGGGGCTGGGCTAGCACGGGTGAAAAACATAAGTAATGCCTAATAAATATCATATATAGATATTGTACATTCTTCATACGCAATAATAGGCATTCCAGATCACAGATGAACATTATTGGATATACAAACGAAAGACGGATTATACAGTTGTGATGAATGGCCATTATCCCACCCTAGACCCCTACGGGTACGGCAAACTACCCGCCAAGTACCCGAAGTGAAACGGTCTCCCTCAACAACGTGAGTTGGCCACTAAACACTTCAAAGTACCCGGTAGTTTATGTACCCCACCTTGGGTCTATCCTAGGAGCATAAAACAGTATATGAAATAATACAACGGTGGCTACAACCTCAGCCCGATGTGCCCCGCAAAAGAATATTACATCATATTACAATTTACATCGAATGAATGAATATAAAAACTCATCTCAAACCCCGGCTAATCATCACAACGATCTAATGAAGTTCATATACACAAACCAGTAAAAACCATTACAGAAATGTGCAACCCCCTGCTAACCGACATACTAGCAATTAGGGGAGGTTTACGAACACATTAAACAACACGGATAAAACTTGATTAGCAAATAACTTAGAATTTCGATCGACAACCTTTTTCCGTCACTACCCCAAATGCAAGCCAGCACTGAAATAACCTGGGCAGAAATAAAATATATAGAAAAACAGAACACCCAAAACTAAGAGTTACTGTGTAAATACGAGTCAACTCGGAGTTGACTCGGCCGCGGATCTATGACGGATTGCACTAATCCGCCGCGCTTCCGCGGCGTTCTAACCTAGTTGGGACATCCTATTTCACCGGTATTCTTAGAATTTCCTGCTGTGAATTTTAATACCTCTGAAATAATTTTTTCGACACGTTTAAAATTGACAGAAACTTGAGGGGTCCGGGGTTAAGTTTTCGCGTTTTTCCGACGATCGAAGTTCTAATTAGTTGCTAACAAGCTAGTAAAGGCTTAGTAGGCTCTGATACCACTGTAAGTCTATGTCACGCACCCCACGAGCTTGCGGGAAGGTGGAATATATGAAAAACAATTATCAAAGCTTCGTAACACGGACTTGAGCACACGGATCGTGTCTAAACCATTACTAGAAAATTACGAAAGGTTTTACTACTCTGATTCGAAGTTATACCTCACGTTACTTGCCTTTCGGGTCTTCATCGCTGTCCTCCACCCCTCATCGGCTCTACGGAACATGGGAACCCCAACGGCCTCCTCGAGTTAAAGACGATCCACCCGAGAGTCTATAGTCCGAGCTCTAATCTAAAATCTGAGATAAATATGCCTTTTAGTTTACTAATCTAGAAGTCCTAGAGGGTGTAGAGTATTTAGATGAATTACTTAGTCACTTAAACCCTAGGATTCTCAACTCATGAGCGCTTTTCGGGTTTGAGGAAGAAGATGAAGACTTGAGGAGAGAGAAAGCTTTTGTGACAATGATATGAATAATAACTCATGATAGAATAATATCAAGCATACAAATATCTCTTTGATAAATATCTAGAAATATCTTGTAAGCTTCATTTAATCGTAATGGTGAATCACCTCATGAGTCATTAAGCATTTAATGAAAACTTACAACTCATCTCTCCACCTCATTTGTGTTTAATCAAAAAGAAATAAATACAAATGAGTCATCTTTTTCTAGAAGCTTCCCGACAAATTACGAGACTGCCCCTCCCATCCGTATTTCCGAAAAACTCGGATAATCTTTGACTGAATAAATCCATCTGTATAATACTAGAATCTGGCTTAAACCAAAGCCCGATAGTATTATCTGCCCGATCATAATACGTGCACAAGTGTACGTAAGTGATCGCGGCCCTGCCGTAAAACCATATGGCCTCTACACCTTTTGGCCGGTGCAGGAAAACTCTCTGTGTGGGACTCTAAAGACTCGACACTACGCTGGCAGTGGGTATAACCATAGGCCGCAAGCGGTACTAGCTATACGTAACGGTCCCCAGGTAGATGTCGATAAAAAGGACGATGAGGAAACCCATCCGAACTCCAACTGAGCCTGATGTGACAATCTCCGTACAATCTGTTCGTCTAGGACTATCACATATCGGACCTAGGGGGGCAGTAAACATCAGACCCCTAATAGTAGTATAAGTCGTGTCGGAGTGAAGCCCATTACACCTTGAGAAACTACTGGAACCTACTAGTAAATCTCGCTTGCCCTGGCCAAGGACTTTGCGTAATGGCTCTCCATACACAGCGCGATATCAACCCCCAATACCGGGAGAGACGAATCCTGTCTAACCGCCACTGCCTCCAAGTGCTTCGGGACTGCACCCAACTACTACCTCTTTACACGACTCCTTTGAGCCGTGGTAGGGTAGTAATCTAACTACAATGGGAACACACCGAGGTGAAGTAGCAGTGTCAAGTCGACGGACTAAGCTGTACTCATGTCATCTGGGAACTGGTATCTGACGATGGGTATAATACCAACCTGCATTTCCCGGTGAGTCCTGTCCGGTGTACCCGTAACCTAACGAGCACCTGCATACTATCTCCAGTACAACGTACTGATAGCTGTGGGACAGACCATCTCCCCTACTGGGATGAGAACCGTACACACTAGTCTACTCCGCAGTATCGATGCCCCGACCAGGTACCTGTATAGGATGTTGCTTATAGACTACCCAGCCCCCACTAGTGTGACTGCCATCACAACGCTGGTAATCAAGCAAAGATCCTAAGGGCTCTACTAATATGTATAAGCGATACGTTAAAAGAAACATATGCACAAATTAAAGTAGACACAAACCAAGTTGCATACTACCATTTTTAACAAGACTGTCAATACAACTGTGAATATCCCAAGCTTCCATTAAGTAATATACAAACTAGTATGATACAGTAATGGCCTTTAAGGCATAAACACTAACATAACATACGCATCATCGATAATGGTGTAAGTGTACTAGCACAGGTATATGCAATGCAATGAGAATAACAGGAATGCAGCATAAGGTAAATCATATGCAAATGCCGACAGGTATACGTATCACGTATGACCGAGTCGGTGAATCTATCAATCGGCACCTAGACTCACAACATCGCGTTTGGTACAATCTATCGTATAGCATCCTCTAGTCAAGGATATGGATCAAACATCAAGTCAAACTCATCACGCACGGAAAATCATCGTACGTCGACATTAAAACATTTAGGATCCTATCAACCTATAAGACAGTAAGGGGTACGGACCAACGTCTCGTACGACACATCACACTTGATTCATGACATTCTATATATATATATATCTTTATACCTCTGTCCCAGGTCACATCCATAACAATCTCATATCAGGGGACCGGCAAGGTATCAATCATCTCAATCGACTCGCATCTGTATACCAAAATATCATCATATCACATGTCAAGACGTATTCTCTTTTCATCGCATTTATATCTCACATAAGGTAAATTTTACAAATACATTCTACCTTTACTATAAGCATAAGTGTCTAATCTAACATACACGCCCGAACCATAAATTCAGTTTTTAAAAGAAGCAAACCGTAGTTTTGAAAATAGGGGTTACGGTGTTTTTAAGGAAAAGATATCGTTTGAAAGTCCGTAATGTCCCTCAAGGTATCAGTTTAAAAGATGCATACGATTCTTCAATTTGGAAACGGGTATGGTTCAGATGACACAATTTCGTCGGCTATCTAGTCCTATAGTACACTAAACGGTAATATCGTCAAACGTCATCCTCAAATCCCATCATCACATATTAGTCGTATCAAAACACTTCTAACTATCCTTTGTTTCTAATATGGTTTCTATAGCTATCTTTTAATTCTAACCCTAGTTTGCTACTCTAGGTTTTCTTAAACATATGCTACAAATCGGTTTCCACCAAAACTTTGCGGGGGTGCTATACGCCATCCACCCGACTTCCCCCGTAGATATTTATCTACTCATCTGATCCTCGCTTGCTGGAGTCGATAACACCACGCTCATCCTCGTCGTCTTGAAATCCACGTCGGGGTACCTACAACTAATACACAATCGCAAATGCGTATTAAAATCAAGTTGGAAAACCAAAACGGCACACATTTCGCTCATAGGTTAAAACCTATAGCCTACGCATGCAAAACCACCACACAACCCCCATCGCCGACGTAAAAACATCAGACGACGGAACACAAAATCAAATACCAAATCCTAAATTAAAACGAAGTCGCAAAACAATGCAGCAACTCAAGAAAATGGTACCAGATTTTACCCTAAGCGAAATTAGCCAATTTTGTACATAAGGAGGGTCTAATTTATTGGAGATAAAGCCCTGGACCAAACACGGATCATTTCTACTCTACCCAGGCCGCAATTTGCGGCCAAAATGAGTAAATTTGCGGCCAGAACTTGGAGTGGGGGTCTCAGATTTTGGGTATAGGTTCTAGGTTGCCTGCACATCTCTCAGTCTTCGCTAAATATTTTTCAGGTCACCCGGGTTATAGCAGATCACCAAAACACATCACAATTCTCACAAATTCCCGATATCGGGGGTTCTAAGTTTGGGATTTGGGGTTCTATATCTGGTTTTAAGTCTCTAATCAAGCACTACAGGGGTTGTATGGTCCCTACTAACATCAATTACACCTTTGCATTCAATTCAAACCCTAAGTCCCAACTTGGAGTTTTCAAAGTTCGCTAAACTACACAATATCGATTCTAAACTAGTATGGATGCTTAAGGAATTGAAATACTATTCTAATGGTGTAGAAATTACCTCATTTGGCAACTCAAGAAATTTCTTGAGTTGCCCCAAGTGCCCAAAATCCTTGCTTTCTTTGTCCAAAGAGCTTGAAATGGTCTAGTGCATGTTTTTTGTGAAAAAGAGATGAAGTTCTGGGTTGTTTTTTGTGTTGTAATGAAGAGTTAGAGGAGGGGAATGATGTGTGCTGCCATGGGGATGAAGAGAGAAGAGAGAATGAGGAAGATGATGAAGGGAACAAAGAGATATGGTCTAAGGTTGACCCCTCACCTCTCTCTCTCACCCCCATACCTTATTTTTTATTCCATTTTCTTTTCTTTTGTTTTGTTTTCTTTTCTTTTCTCTTCATTTAAAACAACAACTATGTAAGAAAATGAAGAGAAAGCCATGATAAAATGTAACAAGTGCTAAAAATGACTTGGTGCATGACACATGCACAAAACTAGCTTAATGCACGATTAGCGATATTTAATCGCGATTAGCGCTAAAAGCAATATAATCAATTATATAACAATCTATAATGCTCAAATATTATAAAACACCCTCTTTTCAGGAATTCATATAATTTTCCAAATATTTTCCACTTTATCGGTATTTGATTATACTGCATATTAAAATATTCACAATATTTATTATTTAATTATTTAAATTCCCCAAAAATAATATTTTGTTTTTCTGAAATGTTACAATGAAGCCTCCCGAAACCTTGCTGTCGTGCTAGGCAACCCTGTTCAAATTTTTGTGGTATTCCAGTCTCTGAGTTTTGGTGTTTCAAGTTTTGTTTGTTTTTGCTAATTTTTCACGTGATTTTAACTTTGTGCAAAGGAAATTCGGAGTGTTTCGCCGTCGTAATGCTAACATGTATTCGGGTTATTTTTACGATGTTAAAAAGTTTGAACAGATATCAATAACCCATATTTTCCTTCACTGAAATTTTCCAAGAGTTGGATTATTCCGAGTTTAAAATTTTCAGAAAATCTTGCAAGCGATTATGTGGACCTTCTAGAAGAACGATACCCAAACTCGACTTTTTGGATCGCGGAACAGCGGTCATACCCTAGGGTTTGCTGCAGTTCCATTGTTACATGAGTGTGGCATGGGTCGGCCCTTCTATGGATGGTTCATAGGAGTTGTGGCAGTTTCTGGGTACCTTTTGAACTCCGCTCAAGTGTTGAGCTTGCTGGGAAATTATGGGTGCTTGCTTATTCGATCAAAAAGTTTTACTTCGTCTAGCTATCTATGATTGTGATACAATAATTGTAATCTATTTAGTTGCGTGCAAGTTTAACATTTCGGTCTCGGGTGAAATCGGGAATCCTGTTGAATTACCCGACTTCTTTTGAAAAGTGTTTTCATAATTGAGACCTAAATGTAAGATTTGCATTGTTAGGCATGAAATCCAGAATATGTGATATTCCGGGCTTATGATTTCTAAGGGCAGTGACGATTCCAATTGTTGTAGTTTTTCACTTTCTTTTCTGCGACCGTAAGTGTAATATGTGGTGTATCGTCAGTTTCGTTGCTATATGTCAATGACAATTGGGATACACATATTTACTTACGTTGATGACATGTGATGTTATGTGTTGCCGTGATATGTTATATTGGATCGTCCTTTTTAAATAGCCGGAGGTTTTTATGTGAGATGAGAGTTTTTCATTTTCATTCATGTAAGAACTTGTGTGTAATATTCTTTTATTGGGGCACTTCTGGGTTCAGGAAGATGTCACCGTTGATGTATATTATTTACTTTTCCGCATTACGATAGACTCAAGGAGGGGAGCACAAGTAACTGGATTCTAGAGTCTAGTGGGAGACCATCTCGAGGCATTGAGTCCGGGTCTCCTAACTCTAGAATTGGTAAGGTTGCTTGCCGCTCTCGTAGGGGTCTAGGGATGTGGGTTTGGCTATTCATCGCGACCGTGGAATCCGTGTTTTATACAGGCTTAATATAAAACCCGAAAATCGTAGTATATCCAATATTTCATATGTTGATTTCTGCCGCGATATTCTGTGATGTGATCACTTTATATAATGAGATAGATACCGTATATAGTATATGTGATATATTTTATAGACGTTGCTTATGTTTTACACCCGCGCTAGCCCTGTCCCGCTCTGCCGTTAGTTACCTAACCTAACGGTGCATGATGGGACATCGAGGCAAATGCGGATGGCATAAGCGTACGTTGTATTTATCTGTGATACTTAGGTAACATAAATGATGGGACTTTATTAATTAGATTAATAAAAAAAATAAACCTAAAGATGTTGTGCAATCGAATTTTCAAAAACAGGTAGCTCTAGTTGTTGCTTTGAATAGTGGTATTCCTTGTAGAATATCCAGCACCTTATTCAATAAGGAACGTGCCAAGATCCCTTCACCGGGAGTAACCCCTTTAGCAATAACTGGCAGAAGCTACAACCCTCGGTTTCTTCTTTTGATTGCTTTTCTAGTTCTTGCTTTGCATAGTGGTATTTGTGAAGTATCCTGCACCTTATTCGATAAGGAAAGAGCCGAGATCCCTTCACCGGGAGTGACCTCTTTAGCAAAACTAGTAAAAACCTAAAAAACACTCCATTTAAAATCATTTGATTCTACAATGATATCAAGTTCATTAAGCAAACTGTTTTCTTAAAACCTGTCGTAGCCTTCCGTCATTTCAGATAAGTACTAGTTAGTATTCGTGCTACGTTTGTTGACCTTATCCAAGGCGTAGTGTGCGGTAGCTAATTAGTGCTTATCTGCTAAGCATATGATGCGATTGAGTTAGGGTAGTCGTGCGACTTTGTTGACCTTAGCCAAGGGTCGTGCGGGTGGGTTTAATTCAATCATGAAATAACGGGTTGAACTTGACTAGCGCTTATGATTTGTTGAGCTTAGCCAAGGTCATAAGTTGCTAGGGGCAAAATATTATCGGGAATTTCAAGTGTTGAAATTTGCAATGAAATTGCATACCTTCTATGAGATAGTTGGATCCTGATACCTATTGCGAGTAATTGTTACTCCTGAGAGAGTTTTGCACTTTACAATTAGCCGATCAAGTAGGTCTCTAGAAAAGTGTCAACGGGGTTACGCCGCTGGGAAAACGAGGTTTATTTTAATTAGGTCCGTGCGAAAGAAAGGGGAACCTCCCTCAAAGAACCGGCACTGTCCAGGCTAAAAGATTGGCGAACTTCTTGGGTGTAATTAATCCTAACTAGTCTTTCCTCTTAGAGTTTGAAGGAAGATTTGATAAAAACAAAGGGAGCCATCCTGATTAGATAAAATAATAACCAATCTAATCTTGCAAGAAAATAAGCTGAGTGTTTTCTTCTCTTTCTCTCCAGGTAGCGACCATGTCACGCTTTAATCAAGATAATAATATGGATGTATTGACCGAACCCGCTTGTTATACTGAGTTGGGGAACATTGGTCCCGCTCCAACTTATAATTGTTATAAGACCGAGCAGGAAATAGGGGATTACCAGGAATCCCATGCCCCCCAAACAAAGAAAGTACATGATGATGCAACTTCTTCGGGTGTGTTCATTACCGAGAACAGTTTCTCAGTATACTCTACGTCCTGGGTATGAGATACCGGATCAGGATCTCACAAATGTAATCTATTACATGGGCTATAGATAGGTATAGAACTGACAATGGGTGATAAAGTTTTAAGAGTTAGAAACGGTGCAATTGTTGCAGCCAAGATATTGGCAGTTATCACCCTGTATTACCAAATACATTGATTCTGAACGAATGTTATTAGATACCGAACCTGATATACAACATCATATCAGTCTCTTTATTTACTTAAGAAGGATATAATTTTGTATTGTTGGATAATATTTTGAACATTTCCTATATCAAAAGTTGATCGGTTCAGGCATGTTATCTAATGGCATATACATTCTAAATCAAACTACAGTTCTTAACGTATCGAACACACACAAGAGGAAGAGTTCAGAAATGAATGAATCCTTCTTGAGGTATTGTAGACGAGGTCATATCAATGTGACCCGACTAGCAAAGTTATATTAAGATGAATATTTAAATCAGTTTGAATTTACATCTTGTGATACTTGCCAGTCATGTCACAAAAATACTATGACCATAGCTCCGTTTACTTGAAACAGAGAAAGAGTTAGTGAACTGTTGGGACTGATACATGATGATGTATGATGGTCTTCTGTCTACACATGCCAGGACCGGTTATTTGTACTTCATTACATTCACTGATGATCTCTCAACATTCAGACATATGTTCCTGTTGAAACACAAGTCTGAAGTTTTTGAGAAATTCAAAGAATATAAGTCAGAAGTAGAGAACCAAAACGGGTATAAGTATTATGTCCTTTGATGTGATCAGGGAGAAGAATACTTGAGCACGGAGTTCTTGTACTATTTAAAGGAAAATTTGATTCTTTCTCAGCATTACTCCTCCGTATAGACCACAGCACAACGGTGTATCGGGACAGAGCAATCGCACCCTATGAGATATGGTACGTGTAGGGTTGCTAGACACACGCACAAGGGTCTACGAGGCATCAACCATGCCAGATTAAAATTTTAGCCGTGCCGAACAACCCAAAGCCGGATCTTTAAACTAGGGTTTAGGCGAAAACAAGCATGTTAAACTCTTTAACACTAAGTGAGAGGGATTACAACCTTTGTAGATCCGGTCCATCACTTCTTAAGCTCCGTGTTGAATTCCCTTCGCTGCGATCATCGTGTTCCGGACTCTCTAGAGGCTCCACGAAGAGAAAGATGCAAGCTTGCTTCCGATCTTCGATAACAAAGATGATCTACCTTGAATTTTCGTTAACACAAGCTCTCACTCATGAAATGATGTGAACACCCTCATCTAAATGGCAAGGGTACATGAGGATGATGAAGTAGAATTTTTGCTCTCTTTTATTTTCATTTACTCACTCATTTCTAATCACCTTGAAAAAGCTAGAAAGCTTTTTCTATGAAAGAAAGAAGGAAGAAGATGAACATTCAACATGAAACCTTTTGTGATGAATAATGAAAGGATAAATATGATGATTAATGCAATCATGGTCAACTAAACCCATGTAGAGAATAAACTAGGGTTAGGGTTTGGGTTAGGTCAAGAAATGAGTCATAAAATATCTTTCACAAAACAAAACGAAACCTTCTAGAATCATCTAGAAAGCTTAACCCTAATCCAAACCCTAATCATATTTAAACTCCACTAAACATGTTGCATTAGTTATCATATCATGTTACAATATTATATATCACATATATAATATTTATCGTAACAACATAAAGTAATACATTTAACATATATCGCATATATATCAATGTATTACCCGAGTGAGAAAAAGAATCTTTTAGTGAGCTAATATTAGTTAATGTAATTTAATATATCATATATATTATTATACATTGAATTATCGAATCAACACTTGATCCGACAATCCGGCTATATCGCATATAACCGACTAATATTTATCCGTACCGATTCATCGAATCAACACTTGATCCGATGACCCAGCTGTATCATATATCGCGAGAATAGAATACGGTATCTCGTATCGCATTATCCTCGGTCCCGCACATATCACATATGTGCCCCTACTCCTTTTCGCCTGAGCCAAGAAACCTCTGTGTAGGACTCTAAAGAATCGTCAATACGCCGACAGTAGGTGATGATCATATCAAACACCCACAAGCAGCAAGCGGTCAGCTAAACGTAACAACCACCCAGGTATTGAGCCCTCAGAAGATCAACAAGCAAGCCTATACATTCTCTTATGAATCCAATCAGTAACACTCCCGTACAGTCCGGTCTCGTCGTCTGACATGTCGCATATCTCGCCTAGGGGTGGTAAACGTCAGACCCCAGTAGCTTGATAAGTCATATCGATATGAGGTCTATAACAGTTCAAGAAACTACTAATAACACTTACCAGTAGATCTCAGCAACCCTGGCCCGGGATTTCCAGCCATAGCCAATCGAATACACCGCAACATCAACTCCCTATACCTGGAGAGACGAATCCCCTCCTATCGCTCATTGCCTCCATATGATTTGGGACTGTACCCAAAAGCCACCCTTTTGCCTGCCCTCTTGGACGTGGTATGATGGAAGTCAAAGCACAGTGGGAATCACACAAGACTCTATGACGATCTCGGGTCAACAGACTACTCTGTACCAGTGTCACCGGAGAACTGCCATCTGACGTGAAGTAAAATACAATTTGGGCGTTCTCGGCGAGTCCTTCCAGTGTACCCAGTCTCCACTGAGCACCCGTACACCATCCTTGATGTCAAACACCGATGGATATGGGATCATCCATCGCCCATCATATGGGTCAAGATGCGTATACGCTAGTCTACTCCGGTGTATCGATGCCCTGTCTCGATACACCCTCGATTAGGAACAGTTATAGGATATACTCGTCGACTACCGTGGCCCCACTAGTATGATCTCATCATAGTCCCAGTAGTCGAGTACATATCCTAAGGGCTTTATCAACATGTAATACAGAGACAATCAGAGTACACATTAAGATAAAGTACAACCAGATAGCATACTATCATGTCGAGCAAGAAAGTCCTCCCTATATATGTCCAAGCATCCATTACAATATACATCGTATGTACAGTAATGGCCTCTAGGGCATACATATAACTAACAATCTCCCACTTGCACTAGGGCCATCTGTTGTGGTATCACATACCCAATAATTAGCTGTGGTTGAAGTATCTCATACTCAACCAACCCATAAAAGTCTCTACTGGGAAAAAGGCCTTTGTGAGTGGATCCGCGCTGTTGTCCTCTGTGTCTACTCTCCTAACCTCGATCTCCATGGAGATCAACCATCTCCATGATCAGGTGATACTGCCTATGAATTATATCTGGATTTCTGATGGGACGGTAGTTCCTTGGCTAAAGCCACAACTCCATTGTCACATAATGGTAGGAACGAAGTTCATCTCATGAACTTATATATATCCAGACTGCCTCTATGGTAGCATCCTTGGTAACGATGTATCTAGCCTTTAATCCTCTAGTAAGTCACGGTATCTAGCTTGGGACTCTACCAACTTACCGTCCATCCGCTGAGGGTAAAGACAATGCTTGCGACTAACATTCAGTCGTTCTTATCACCCTGGAAACTTTCCAGTGATTTTCCCCAGGATCGATTGATACCATCTCACTACAACTAGTGAGAATCCTAATATCCAATTACATCTATCTCATAGATTCAAAACGCAGGATTTAGGAGGTATCACTTTGATCCTATATTGAGAATCCTTGTGATAAGCGGAGATTGACCGAGCGTAGCATAGGAAACTCCTTCCCTATCAAGAGTATGTTATCCACGTACTCTATGAGGATCACCACCATACTCCCTACTACCTTTATATATATACAAGGTTCATCTAACATTTTCATGAAGTCAAACTCCTTGACTACTACATCAAAACAGATGTTCCAACTCCGCGATGCCTGCTTTATCATATGAAGCATCTTGCACACGTTTCCGCTGCTCCCACTGTTTACGAAGCCCTCTGGTTGTGTACTTATAGACTTTCTCTTCTAAAACATCATTTAGAAAAGCAGTCATGACACCCAACCACCAGATATTGTAGTCATGGTATGTAGCAGTGGCAAGTAGGATCTGGATGGACTTAAGCATAGGTTTGAAAGTCTCAACTTTTCCATGTACACCAAGTAATCTTCTCAAGATATACTTGCTCCTGATAGGGATTTAACCCTTCAGATAAAGCAACCAAAGTCCATACTTTGTTGGTGTATAAGGATTTCATCTCAGATCACTAAGCATCCAGCCATTCTTACAGAGTCCCACTCCTGATGGCCAGCTTGAAACTAGTTGGGTCATCATCTCATGATGCAATCCTCGCTCCCACTGTCATAGAGAAACCGATGTATCTCTCAGGTGGGTGAGGAACCCTACTAGATTGGCGGAGAGGCTGAGGTTCGTTGGAAACTACTGAATCCTTTAGTTCTACCAAATCATCAGCTGCAGTTTTGTATAGCAGGAACTCCTCCCAGTTCTACCTCATGACCACTAATTTCTTCACAAGAAATTCCTTTTCACAAAGGTGGCATGTTGAGGAACAAAACATTTTTGTTCCTCGGTTAGGTAGAAAATATTCCCTTGCGTATGCTTGGGATATCCAACAAACTTCCATAGATCTGACTTTGCCTCGAGCTTATCCGGAATATGCTTTTAGACATAGGCTGGACAACCCCAAATCTTAACAAACTTAAGTTAAGGGCTCTTCCCTTTCCATATCACATATGAAGTGGTAGGCAACTGATTTGATTTGAACCTTATTCAATAGGTATGCAGCTTCTCAAGTGTATATTTCCCAAAAGGAAATAGGAAACTCAGTAGTAATCATCATAGAGCCCACCATATCTAATAGGGTGTGATTGCTCCGCCCCGATACACCTACGTGCTGTAGTGTATACGGAGGAGTAATGCTGAGAGAGAATCTCATTCTCTTTTAGAATAGTCCAGGAATCCTGTGCTCAAGTATTCTTATCCTTGATCTCATCAAAGGACATATTACTTATACCCGTTTTTGGTTCTCTACTTCTAACTTATATTCTGTGAATATCTCAAAAGCTTCGGACTTGTGTTTCAACAGGAACATATGTCTGAATCTTAAGAGATCATCAGTGAATCTGATGATGTACAAAGAACCGGTCCTGGCATGTGTAGACAGGGGACCTTCATACATCAGCATGTATTAATCCCAAGAGTTCAATAACTCTTTCTCTGTTTCCAATAGACACAGCTGTGGTCATCTTATCTTCGTCACATGACCGGCAAGTTTCACAAGATGTAAATTCAAACAAATTTAAATATGCATCTTAATGTAACTTCAGCCAGTCGGGTCGCATTGATATGACCTAGTCTATAATGCCTCAAAAAGGATTCATTCATTTCTGAACTATTCCTCTTATATGTGTTCTGTATACTAAGAACTGTAGTTTGATTTAGAACGTCAATGATTTTAGATAACGTGCCTGAACCGATCAACTCTTGGTATAGGAAATGTTCAAAACATTATCCAACAATACAAAATTATATCCTTTCTTTACTAATAAAGAAACTGATATGATGTTGTATATCAGGTTCGGTATCTAATAACATTCGTTCAGAATCAATGTATTCTTGTAATACAGGGTGACAGTGACCAACAGACTTGGCTGCAACACTTGCACCGTTTTCTGTCTCATGAAACTTATCACCCGTTCTCAGTTCTTTATCTTTCTGTACCCCATGTAACAGATTACATATGCGGGATCCTGATCCGGTATCTCATACCCAGGACGTAAAGGATACTGAGAAACAGTTCTCTTTAATAAACACACCCGAAGATGATGCATCAACATGCACTTTCTTCGTTTGGGCGGCACGGGAAATCCGGTATTCCCCAATTTCCTGCTCTGTCTTATAACAATTATAAGTTGGAGCGGGACCAACGTTCCCCAGCTCAGTATAACAAGCGGGTTCGGTCAATATATCTGTATTATTATCTTGATTAAGGCGTGATATGGTCGCTACCTGGAGAGAGAGAGAGAAGAAAACACTCAGCGTATGCTCTTGCAAGATTAGATTGGTTATCTAATATATCTAATCAGGATGTCTTCCACTGTTTTTGTTAAATCTTCCTTCAAACCCTAAAAGGAAAGACTAGCCGGGATTAATTACACGCTACAAGTTCGCCAATCTTTCAGCCAGGCCAGTGCCGGTACTTTGAGGGAGATCTCCCGTGCTTTCGCACGAACCTAATTAAAGTAAACCTCGTTTTCCCAGGGGTGTAACCCCGTTAACACCTGTCTAGACACCTACTTGATCGGCTAATTCTAATGTGTAAAACTCTCCCAGGAGTAACTCTTAATCGCAGCGGGTATCGGGATCCAACTATCTCATAGAAGGTATGCAATCTCATTGCAAATTTCAACACTTGAAATTCCCGATAATATTTTACCCCTAGCGTCCTATGACCTTGACAAAGGCCAACAAACCATAGGCAGCTAGTCAAGTTCAACCCGTCATTTCTTGATTGAATTAAACCCACCCGCACGGCCCTTGACAAAGGCCAACAAGGTCGCACGACTACCCTAATCCAATCTGCATCATATGCATAAGCAGATAAGTACTATTCAGCTACCGCACACTACGCCTTGACAAAGGCCAACAAACGCAGCACGAATACTAAACAGTCCTTATCTGAAATGACGGAGGGCTACAACAGGTTTTTAAGAAAACCCTTTGCGTAATGAACATGATATCGTTGTAGAATCGAGTGATTTTAAATGGAGTGTTTTTGAGGCCTTTCTGGTTTTGCTAAAGGGGTCACTCCCGGTGAAGGGATCGTCGGCCCTTTCCTCCTCGAATAAGGTGCAGGATATTTTACAAATACCACTATGCAAAGTAAGAACTATAGAAGCAATCAAAAGACAAACCGAGTTTGTAGCATCTTCTAGTTTCACTAAAGAGGTCACTCCCGGTGAAGGGATCTCGGCTCTTTCCTTATCGAATAAGGTGCTGGATGTTCTACAAGAAACACCGCTATGCAAAGCAAGAACTAGAGCTACCAGTTTTTTTAAACAAGTTCCTACAACATCTTAGGTTTCTTTTTTTCATTAATCTCATTAATGAAGTCCAATTTTGTTATGCTTCATAAGCATCTCATTTGAAATGAAATCTGCAATATAACATATATCTCATATATATAATAGAAACATTCGTCTCAGGCAGTAATATGATCTCATCACAGAACATTGCAGCAGAAGAACATATATGAAATATTGGATATACTAGGACGTCCGTGTTTTAATACGAGCCTGTATAAAACACGGATTCCACGGTCGCGATGAATAGCTAAACCCACATCTCTAGACCCCTATGAGAGTGGCAAGCAACACTGCCAATTCTAGGGTTAGGAGACCCGGTCTCGACTCCTCGAGATGGTCTCCCACTGGACCCTAGAACCCGGTTACTTGTGCTCCCCGCCTTGGGTCTACCTAATGCGGAAAAGTAAATAATATACAATGGTGACATCATCCTCAGCCCGGAAGTGCCCCAATAAAAGAATATTACATACAAATGAATTTTACATGAATGAAAAATAAAAACTCTCATCTCACAAAAAAAACCTGGCTATTCAAAACACGACGATCCAATATAACATATTACAGCAACACATAATATCTCATATCATCAACGTAAGCAAGTATGCGTATCCCGATTGTCGTTGATGTATAGCAACGAAGCCGGCGATACACCACATACCACGCTTACGGTCACAGAAAAGAAAGTGTAAAACTACAACAGTTGGAATCCGCAATCTCCTTAGATATCGCATGCCTAACCAAATGAATTCCTTAGACATCGCATGCCTAACAATTATAAATCCTGCATTTTATTCTCTTTATCGAAAACTCTTTTCAATATCAAGTCAGGCAATTCAACAAGATTCCCGACAACCTGATCGAATGCTCGTCGCAAACTTTAGTAGACGGCCACACCCCCGGATGCCGTCGACGAAGTGCACTAAGGCGGAACACCGCTGCCGTGAGCACCCGAACGGAAGCTTTTGGCGACGGGGTTCTCCTACAGTCACTTGGTCGGGGCTATAGGGCATGGCTGTCCATTAAGTTTACCCGGCGAGTATCCGCGTACGCTACGTGATTGCGACGGACTTTTGATCACATCAAAATTCCGTGGCAACCGATCAATTTGAGACTGAACTGCTAGATTTACAACATTCAAATTAGTTATCTCATAACTACCTGTGGATTCCAAATATTGTATCACATTCCAGATAAATAGATAATGTTAAACTTTCCGATCGAATAATCAAACACCCAAGATTTCCCGAATATATCTCAACACTTGAAATCAGTTTAAAAAACATCCATCACATGCCACAGTACCAATGGTCCAGCCGTAGAAGGGTCAAGCCAACGCCTCACATGTGGCACGTCGTACTGCCCCAAACCCTAAGGTTTAGAGGCAGTTCAAGACGGTCACATAATCGAGTTAAGGTTTGTTGTCTTCTAGAGGGTCCACCGCGTTACTTGCACGACTTAGAACGTTCTTAAACTCGAGAAAAAATCCAACTTTTGAAAAATTTTCCGACAGGAAAAAAAGTGAGTTATTGATATCCGTTCGAACTTTTTAACAGTTTCTAAAAAATTACCCGGACAAAATAGACAAAGTTAAATTATCCGATCGAATCAACGAGTCTCCAATACAACCCTAGAAAACTCAACATTTGAGTGGAATTAAAAATTCCCAGAAAAAAATGACAAGAAAGGGCCTAAGAATAAATATATGAAATATGAGGGACAAAGTCATAATTTTGGCCACGGAACCGCTGCAAAATCCTTGGTTTCGCCGCGGTTCCGCTGTCATATAAAAGCATTAGTGGTCCGTACTTCACAGTAATTCTTAGTTTTTTCTGCTTTATTTTCTGAGCATTTTTAATTCATAAAAAATCACATTTTCAGAAAATGTCCAGAGAAGTGCTCAAATTAGGGTTTCGGGGTTCGATCGGAGTTTAAACTTCATCTAGACTTTGCCTAAAGCTCTAGCTTGGCTCTGATACCACTGTAGGGTTGCTAGGCACACGCACAAGGGTCTACGAGGCATCAACCATGCCCGATTAAAATTTTGCCCTTTCGAACAATCCAAAGCCGGATCTTTAATCTAGGGTTTAGGAGAAAACAAGCATGTTAAACTCTTTAACACTAAGTAAGAGGGATTACAACTTTTGTAGATCCAGTCCTTCACTTCTTAAGCTCCGTGTTGAAGTCCCTTCGCTGCGATCATCGTGTTCCGGACTCTCGAGAGGCTCCACGAAGAGAAAGATGCAAGCTTGCTTCCGATCTTCGATAACAAAGATGATCTACCTTGAACTTTCGTTAACACAAGCTCTCACTCATGAAATGATGTGAACACCCTCATCGAAATGGCAAGGGTAGATGAGGATGATGAAGTAGGATTTTTGCTCTCTTTTATTTTCATTTACTCACTCATTTTTCATCACCTTGAAAAAGCTAGAAAGCTTTTCTATGAAAGAAAGAGGGAAGAAGATGAACAATCAACATGAAACCTTTTGTGATGAATAATGATAGGATAAATATGATGATTAATGCAACCATGGTCAACTAAACCCATGTAGAGAATTAACTAGGGTTAGGGTTTGGGTTAGGTCAAGGAATGAGTCATAACAAAATATCTTTCACAAAACAAAACTAAACCTTCTAGAATCATCTAGAAAGCTTAACCTTAATCCAAACCCTAATCATGTTTAAACTCCACTAAACATATTGCATTAGTTATCATATCATGTTACAATATTATATATCACATATATAATATTTATCGTAACAATATAAAATAATATATTTAACATATATCGCATATATATCAATGTATTACCCGAGTGAGAAAAAGAATCTTTTAGTGAGCTAATATTAGTTAATATAATTTAATATATCATATATATTATTATACATTAAATTATCGAATCAACACTTGATCTGACAATCCGGCTATACCGCATATAACCGACTAATATTTATCCGTACTGATTCATCGAATCAACACTTGATCCGATGACCCGGCTGATATCATATATCGGGAGAATAGAATACGGTATCTCATATCGCATTATCCTCGGTCCCGCACATATCACATATGTGCCCCTACTCCGTTTCGCTTGAGCCAAGAAACCTCTGTGTAGGACTCTAAAGAATCGTCAATACGCGGGCAGTAGGTGATGATCATATCAAACACCCACAAGCTGCAAACGGTCAGCTAAACGTAATAGCCACCCAGGTATTGAGCGCTCAGAAGATCAACAGGCAAGCCTGTACATTCTCATGTGAATCCAATCAGTAACACTCCCGTACAGTCCGGTCTCGTCGTCTGATATGTCGCATATCTCGTCTAAGGATGGTAAACGTCAGACCCCAGTAACTTGATAAGTCATGTCGATATGCGGTCTATAACAGTTCGAGAAACTACTGATAACACTTACCAGTAGATCTCAGCAACCCTGGCCAGGGATTTCCAGCTATAGCCAATCGAATACAGCGCAACATCAACTCCCTATACCGGGAGAGACGAATCCCCTCCTATCGCTCATTGCCTCCATGTGATTCAGGACAGTACCCAAAAGCCACCCTTTTGCACGCCCTCTTGGACGTGGTATGATGGAAATCAAAGCACAGTGGGAATCACACAAGACTCTATGACGATCTCGGGTCAACAGACTACTCTGTACCAGTGTCACCGGAGAACTGCCATCTGACGTGAAGTATAATACCATCTGGGAGTTCTCGGCGAGTCCGTCCAGTGTACCCAGTCTCCACTGAGCACCCGTACACCATCCTTGATATCGAACACCGATGGATATGGGATCATCCATCGCCCATCATATGGGTCAAGATGCGTATACGCTAGTCTACTATGGTTTATCGATGCCATGTCTCGATACACCCTCGACTAGGAACAGTTATTGGATGTACTTGTCGACTACAGTGGCCCCACTAGTATGTTCTCATCGTAGTCCCAGTAGTCGAGTACATATCCTAAGTGCTTTATAAACATGTAATACAGAGACAATCAGAGTACATATTAAGATAAAGTACAACCAGATAGCATACTATCATGTCGAGCAAGAAAGTCCTCCCTATATATGTCCAAGCATCCATTACAATATACATCGTATGTACAGTAATGGCCTCTAGGGCATACATATAACTAACATTGCGCTTTATGATGAGTACTACTGAGTTACCTATTTTCTTTAGGGAGTTATGCACTTGAGAAGTTGCATACCTATTGAATATGGGTCCAGCCAAATCAGGTGCCTACCACTCCATATGTGATATGGTATGGGAAGAGCCCATCTCTTAAGTAAGTTAAGATTTGGGGTTGTCCGGTCTATGCCTAAAAGCAAAATTCGGACAAGCTCGAGGCAATGTCAGTTCTGTGGAAGTTTGTTCGATATCCCAAGCATTTTTAAGGGAATATCTTCTACCGCACTGAGAAAGAAAAGGTGGTTTATTTCTGGGTATGACCTCCTTTTTAGAAAAGGAATTTATTTTGGAAAGAAATTTTTGGTCATAAGGTAGAACTGGAAGGAGTTCCAACTATACAAACTACAGCTGAAGATTTGGTAGAACCGGAAGATTCAATCGTTCCCGACGAACCTCAGCCTCTCCGCCGATCTGGTAGGGTTTCTTATCAACCTGAGAGATACTTTGGTTTTCTCTATGACAGTGGGAGCGAGGATTGCATCATGAGATGATGACCCAACTAGTTTCGAGCAGGCCATCAAGAGTGGGAACTCTGTAAGAATGGCAGAATGCTATGCGATCTGAGATGGAATCCATATACACCAACAAAGTATTGTTTGTTGGAGAAAGTGCCCTCAGAGTCAATTATTGGATCACAGGCACGTGATTGCAATGATTGAGGGGAGGACCTATCCCGGTAGGACAGTCTTACTCGAGATGATAGTATGCTATCTGGTTCACCTTTATCATCGTGTACTGCTTTAGGTGACCTTTCGAGTCGCTATTACACGTTGATAAAGCCCCTAGGATTCTTGCTTGACATCCAGCAGTATGAGGGCGATCATATAAGTGGGAGCTGGGGTCTACAAGCACATCCTTAAAAGGTCCCTAGTCGTGGGAGATTCGAGACAGGCAATCGATTCTCCACAGTAGACTAGTGTATACAGTCGAGACCCCGACGAGGGGCGGTGGCCGGTCTCACAAGCCACTGGTGTCAGTTGGTTCACCTAAGATGTATACAGGTGCTTATTGGGTTATGAGTACACCGGACAGGACTCGCCGGGAACCTGCTAGTTGGGCATATACCAGACGTCAGATAGCAGTTCCCAGGTGACATGTGTACAGGTTAGTTCATCGACCTGGGATCGTCATTTGTCTCATGTGAGTTCCCACTGTACTTTGATTACTACCCTACCACGGCTCAAAGGAGTCGTGCAAACAGGTTTTAGTTGGGTACAGTCCCGAGCCACATGGAGGCAGTGAGCGGATCTGCAGGGGTTCGTCTCTCCCGGTATTGGGAGTGAGGTCGTGCTGTGTCTAGGAGAGCCAGAACATGAAAAGTCCTTGGCCAAGGCAGGAGATTTGCTGGTAGGTATTCCAGTAGTATCTCAGGGTGTTCTGGGCTACACTCCGACACGACTTGTACCGCTTTTGGGGGTCTGACTTTTACCAACCCCCTAGGCCCGCCATGCGATGCTCATAGACGAACGGACCGGACTGTACGGATATTGTCACTGACAGGCTCAGTAGGGTGTCAGGATGAGTTCGCTCATCGACGTCCCTTTTGGTCAGTAGCTGGTGGCCCGTCACGTATGGCTAATACCTCTGACGTGCTAGTGGTTAAATCCACAGCCATAGTATTGACGAGTCTTTAGAGTCCACCACACAGACAGTTACTCAAGTTTCGGGCGAAATGCTGTAGAGGCCGTATGGAGATATGGCAGGGTTCGATCAGATACGTGCGGTATTGCACGGATCGTGATCGGACGGATTTTACTAGCCGGCTTTGGCTTAAGCCGGATACTAGTATTAGATAGTGTAGATTTTATCTCTTTGCATTTGTGTTCAGCGGGAATACAAATGCGGGCATGTATTTGCAGTAGCGGGGTTTTCCTGTAATTTATTACGGGATCGGTTTTCTCGGGTTGCCAGTTTGCATTCCGTTCCGGCCGGTTTTCTCTTTTTCCTTCCCGGTCGGACTTTTCGTTGGAGGGTGTTAATTGCAAGTTTGCAATTAACATTTTGTGAGGGGTTTCTTTGCATGAGTGTGGCTTCATAATCATGATATTCCATTTTGGTCATTCTCTTGCATTTATGAGATGGTGATTTGATTAGGTGAGAAAAGAAATTGATGTGAGATTATTTTTTGTTCATGCATCTTGAATTATTCCTTCTTGAATTATCATTTCATTTTTTCCCACCCAATTTAGTTTGGGCCGGCCACTATTCCAGCAAGGGTAGAATTGATATTGAGGGGTTTAATTTTGTGTGTGTTAATTTCCTTTCTTGATTAATTTAGTGGGCCCCCCATTTCTTTTGTGTTTGCTGTGAGGTGCTATTTTCTTTATACATGGGATTAATTAATATACACTACACACATCCATTTTTGAGTGAGCAAAAATTCTTTCTTTGGCCGAGCTCCATCTTCATTTTTGCAAGCTCCAAATTCCCTCAAGCATCTATGAATATCTTAGTGCTAAATTCCTCCACATCATGGCAACCTCAAAACCCCAAAAGAGACAAGCTTCTACACTATTTCTATAGCAAGCCTTGGACGCGTCGGCCAGCCAACTTCGTGCCCGAGTTGTCTCGGTCAAGAGGTGGGAGCCCGTAAAAGATTCCGGCTATGTGGTGCCCGTTTCGACGAGGAGGTGACGGACGATATATCCGCGGGAGATCGGAGTGGAGACAAAGACCGAAGGACACGGATCGCTTGGTATACTTCTCTACCCGTATTTTTATTTGCTAGTTAGCTAGGTTAATGGCCCGATCCGGGTAAAAAGTCCGCGGTGGTGCCGTTTTGCAAAGTTCGCAAAGTTTTTGTTTTCCGCGTTTCCGGCGTCGGGTCGACGGCCGGGGCGCCCCCGCGGGCTTACAATGGTATCAGAGCCACGCCATTAACCTACCCTAGCTTGCTCTAGCGCGTTTAGAACCCGATCGAACAAAATCCCCGAAAACCGTATTTTTGTGCATATGTGTTCTCTGTTAAAATTTTTTGAGCTCGTAAAATTTTTCTAGATATTGCAGAGACATGTACAACAAATTATAAGAATTCTGGGAAAATACGATCCACTGATTCCTCACTTCGACCGCGGAAGCGCGGCCAAACCCCTGGTTTGGCCGCGCTTGCGCGGCGGAAAAGAGGAATCGTGGCACCATATTTTCCCAGTAAGCTTATGAGTTAGAATTAGGGCTTTTGGGATATTTTATTTGGGCCCAGGTTTTCTGTAAGTGCTACAGTTCTTTTTGGGGGCCCACTTTGATAAATTTGTTCGATCGGATATTTTAAACATGCTAGTTCACAGTTTTTACATTATATCTGCGACCGTGAATGTCACTTGATCGGTAAGTCCCGTCTAACTGCTATAGCCCGGTTAGACGGATTTGCGAACGTGACTTTCACGTTGATGTTCTGTGATTGAACTGTGTAGTTGCGGATCGGTCGTGGAGGATAGCCTGGTTGCAGTGGTAGTACAGTTCTGTTGTATTATGTACATTTGATATTGCGGGGCGAGCGTCCGACATGTGGACTGCCGTCACTGCCAGTTTGTATTATTATTTTGGGGCACGACCTGGTTGCGGTCGATGTACCCGTTGTATGTATATTTTACTTTCTGTACTAGGATTACCCCGCGGAGGGGTGCACGGATAGCCGGATTCTAGAGGGCAACAAGCCCGCATCTCATGGCATTGAGACGGAGGGGGCTTCACTCTAGAATTGGCGGGCTATTCGCCGCACTCGTAGGGGGTATAGGGTTGACCCAGGAGGGGTGCCCAAGTTACCGGATTCCGTGAAGTGCTGGGTGGTCCATTCACGTTGCTGAAGGGGGCTGCCTCGCTTCAGGTTTTGGCGGGTAACTTGCCGCACCCGTAGGGGTCTAGGATTTCATTGCACAGGCTATCCACACGACCAGGGGAACGTCGGGTTTCAGCGGCTCTGTGAAACCTGGGGATCCCAGATATCTGTATTGATCTGTGTTGCTATACATTTCTGTGTTGCATTTTATCGCGCCTTGAGCGAATACTATATATTGGTATATATATTAGTAGATGTTGTATATGTTTTGCATCCGCGCTAGTCCAGTCCCCGCTCTGTCGTTAGTTAGCTAACCTAACGGGTGATGACGGGACCCAGTGGCGAATGCGGATGGCATATACGTACGTCAGTATATTTTCGTTCTTTGTGGTGTGATCAATTGATGGGACTGCGTTGATTCGGATCAATGCAAGTTAAACAAACCTAATCTGATGTTGTTGGAACACTTTTTCAAAAAGCTGTTATTACAAGGACGTTCTCTTTTGTTTTGCACAGTGGTATTCAGTTGGAATATCCTGCTCTTCAGTCGACGAGGCAAGGGCCGAGATCCCTTCACCGGGAGTGACCCCTTGGACAAAAGTTTGCGTCAGGGCAGTAACTTCACTATAGACGATTACTTTTGCTTTGCACCGTGGTATTCAGTTGGAATATCCTGCACCCCATTCTACGGGGAAAGAGCCGAGATCCCTTCACCGGGAGTGACCTCTTTAGCGAAGGTTTTCGTTACTATATTTTTCTAAAAAGCTATCCGTTCCTTCAACGATATCAAGTTCATTACGTTAAAGGTTTTCGCCAGAAACCATTCGTAGCCCTCCGTCGTTTCATATGGATGGTCAATAGTATTCAAGCTGTGTATGTTGGCCAAAGTCAAGGCACAGTGTTTGGTAGCTGTTGGGTATTCATATGCAGCATAGATAGATGCGTTGGTTTGGGACAGTCGTATTGCCATTTTGGCCAAAGTCAAGGGTATGTACGGGTGGGTTCAAATTAACCAGGAAAATGACGGGTAGAACTTGACATGTGACTTATGATATGTTGGCCAAAGTCAAGGTCATAAGAGCATGGGGCAGAAATCCACATCGGGAGTTTCAAAAGTACTGAAACTTGCCAGATATGCGCATACCTTCTGGAGTGTGATAACGTGAGCGGATTCCGTCACGTTATCATGCGATGAGAGTTGGATCCCGATTCCCACTGATGAGTTGGTTTACTCCTCGGGTTATCCCGGCTAATTCTTCTTTCAGGTTTGGGGAAGAATTTGACGTTACAGTGGGAGGTTTCCAGATTAGATAAATTGGTAACCATTCTGATCTAGGTTAGAGTGCACGCTGAGTGTTTCTTTTCTCTCTCTCTGGCAGCGACCATTGACCCGACCCTAGACTATGACTCAGTGACCAAGTTGACCGAACCTACTTAACACTGGCTTTTGGATTGTCAGAGTTGCAGACCTCTTTGCCACTCCTACTTTTACTCTTTTCTCCGGGACACCCCGTATTACTATGAACGTCCACTTCCATTGGACAAAACCATCGTATGGTTATATACGAACTCGAAGGACTTCGAGGATGGTTTCCGGTTCTGGAGAAAACGAATAGGACTATTCAGTTGTCTTTTCCTTTTACCTTTTCTCAGGTTGCGAGTACTCCTTGGTTTAGGAGTAGTACACCTATTACGCAAATTGGATAGTCTTCTTCCAGACCTTAGGCTGGTGCCGACCGGTAGGGAATGAAGAAAACCAATTAGCCTAAACGGTGTACAGAAGGTATTAAGTTCAGACAAAGTAAGGGATTAGTAAGAGGGCAAAGTAAAATGCGACTGCTATTCACGACCAAACCATGTACTTCTTTGTCAATCCTAAATCACCTATGAATTAAGTTCATTCGGTTTTCTTTTATCCTCACCTTCTCTCGCATTGCGAGTGCTCCTAGGATTAGGACAGTACACCCATTATGCTTATTGGATAGTCTTCTTCCAAACCATAAGCTGGTGCCGAACGGTATGGAAGGAAGAAAACCATTTGGCCTAAAGGGGTGTACAGAAGGTAATGACTAAAGACATGTAAAGGGATTTGGAAAGATGGCAAAGAATTATACGGTTATAGTTGTGAATCTGGATAATGGAAGAGGCATTACTAAGAATACCAGGATACCCCATCGAAACATCTCAATGTTTCAGTTCCACTGTGTACTGTTAAAAGAAAACTGATTTCCCAATTAGGCACTTGCTCCAGGGTATGTATTTACCAGGTATGAGTCTCACATCTGTATGGTTTTACAGATGATGAGTGGGAGTGAGTTATTGGGAATTAGGTGACCCTCCTCATTATATCGGGATTCGTTGGAATTGGTGATATTTGAGGAAGCCACCTGGGTTGTTTGCCGGTCGGCAAATATTTGGTTTTGAATATCCGTTGTTATGCACCAATTTCAAATTGATATATCTGTACGTCTATTTTTATAGAGTGAGACATATCTTTTTGAAATTATGTTTATGACATTTACCTATACCAGTGGATGGTTAGGTAAGGAGCATTGAACAGCGGTGTAATTCTTCTTAACCAAAAGTACAGTTTTCATCCTACGACACACAGTAAATGAGTCACCAGACTCAGGGGACTTATACAGAGTATTGTATATTGTCCAGTGTCCATTAGGAAAGTGGGGTTGGTCCTCGTACTATATTCTGTTTACTTTTAACTTCTCTAGTTCTTAGACATGTGTTTCGTAGAAACACAGGGTCTAAGTTTTGAGGAGTTATAGGTATAAGAATACAGTAGAGAACCAGGTATTGCAAGTATCGGGATTCTTCAAAGTGATCGAAGATGTAGATACTTATGAAGGTATTCAGTTGATAGTAATGATTAAGAGAACTAGCTTCTCTTTCAGGTTACTCATAATTGGAAGTGTTCCTAAGTTGAGTAACGCTGATCGGCCTCTCTTCCATTTACTTGACATGCACTGGAGACAGCTGCATGATTTGAATCTGGTTCAATTAAATCAGTGCCTCTGGTTCTTGGATATAAAACAGTTCATATCTTGACATTGTTAAGATACGGGGAGTTGTCCGGCTTATGCTTAAAACCAGACACTGGACAACTCAAGGCACGTTTCAGTAGTGGCTGTTTGTGGGTTGACCCGGGCTATGACGAGGGTTGATTTTCTACCATCTGGAAGATCAATAGTGATATTGTTCTTGACTCGCCACAGTTTTAACAAAAATGGACTTTTTCAGAAAACAGTAGTGGGAGTATGGTAGAACTGGAAGTGATTCCAGAACCGCAAACGATTACTGAAGATTTGATAAGAATCTAAAGATTCAATCTGGTTTGACATTCCATTGGCCACTCCGCAGATATAGGTGGGTAACCTCAGGCACCCGAGAGATACTTCGGTATACTCAAGGACGGTGGCAGGGAGGTTCTTGTTTACCCACACTTGCCATTGCTGTTGTTCCAGGCTGCGAGACCCGGCGGGAGGATGAGTATAGCGTCGTTCTAAACTCACTTTAGAAGTGTACGTGTATATGACTCTGCCAGAGGGTTGTCATAGTCAGTGGGAGCAGCGGAAGCATTGGTGGACATGTGGCTTATGTCTATTTATAGACTAAAGCAGATATAGCGGAGATAGATCATCTATTTCTGATGTGACAGTCATAGGTCTGACTTCATCAGATTAGGGGATGGATCTGTTAAGAAGGTCGTAGGGTGTGATGTCCTGGTATTTGATGACATACACAGAGTAGGAAGTGATATTCCTATACTACGATCGGTTATACTTTGGTCGTCACACAGTAGTTTCTCCACGTAGGACTTGGATATTATATCAGACATCTGGTTACTAGATCTATGATTTTAGATCTAGATTTGGGTGGTTTCCCAATCTGGGTACTTTGACCGCATTCTATGAGTATTTAGAATGGACGACTCCTGGCACGGTAGTGTACCTGCAGGTAATGGAGTCACCCTCTCTAAAGGTGTCTTACAGACTAAAGCGGAGAGGGATACGCATGATTGACAGATCACTTGCTTAGGCAATTGATTCAATCATGAGATGTCAAGTACCACACCAGATGTTGTTCTTGCAGTAGGTGCAATAAGTTGATATTGATCCAATCCTGGAGAAACAGTCGGAAGCAGTTTTAGAACATAAGTGAATGTTCTAGGGATATGATAACGGCAGTCTTCTTCGGGAGACAGTTATCATTCCAGGCTTCCAAGGTGACCTGGATGGCAGAGTGGCTGTCAGAGTTATAGTTTTCCCTCTGACGAGGGGCAGTATTTTGGACTGGTGGTCCAGGTGGATACTGAGGGAAGGCATGGCGCAGGATACTGATTAAGTTCAGTTGACGATACAGTCTAAGAAGTTTGGATTTGGAGTTCATTTATGAGCTAGGTCCCATCAGACATCCAGACATTCTAAGACAGGTATTGCTCATTTCGGGAGATGGCTTTCTCCGCGAACTTGAGATATTGAGAGAGACATAGAAAGAAACATCTAGGCGGATCCACTCACTGAGGCTATTCCTCGAACGCAATAGTTTCGCAAACGAGCTTTGTGAGACTGACTAGTAGAGGAGTTGGGTGTTCGGTATCACACGGGCTGTGAGTATGCGACATCGCAATAATTAGCCTTGAGTGCAAGTGGGAGATTGTTGGAGAAAGTGCCCTCAGAGTCAATTATTGGATCACAGGCACGTGATTGCAATGATTGAGGGGAGGACCTATCCCGGTAGGACAGTCTTACTCGAGATGATAGTATGCTATCTGGTTCACCTTTATCATCGTGTACTGCTTTAGGTGACCTTTCGAGTCGCTATTACACGTTGATAAAGCCCCTAGGATTCTTGCTTGACATCCAGCAGTATGAGGGCGATCATATAAGTGGGAGCTGGGGTCTACAAGCACATCCTTAAAAGGTCCCTAGTCGTAGGAGATTCGAGACAGGGCATCGATTCTCCACAGTAGACTAGTGTATACAGTCGAGACCCCGACGAGGGGCGGTGGCCGGTCTCACAAGCCACTGGTGTCAGTTGGTTCACCTAAGATGTATACAGGTGCTTATTGGGTTATGAGTACACCGGACAGGACTCGCCGGGAACCTGCTAGTTGGGCATATACCAGACGTCAGATAGCAGTTCCCAGGTGACATGTGTACAGGTTAGTTCATCGACCTGGGATCGTCATTTGTCTCGTGTGAGTTCCCACTGTACTTTGATTACTACCCTACCACGGCTCAAAGGAGTCGTGCAAACAGGTTTTAGTTGGGTACAGTCCCGAGCCACATGGAGGCAGTGAGCGGATCTGCAGGGGTTCGTCTCTCCCGGTATTGGGAGTGAGGTCGTGCTGTGTCTAGGAGAGCCAGAACATGAAAAGTCCTTGGCCAAGGCAGGAGATTTACTGGTAGGTATTCCAGTAGTATCTCAGGGTGTTCTGGGCTACACTCCGACATGACTTGTACCGCTTTTGGGGGTCTGACTTTTACCAACCCCCTAAGCCCGCCATGCGATGCTCATAGACGAACGGACCGGTCTGTACGGATATTGTCACTGACAGGCTCAGTAGGGTGTCAGGATGAGTTCGCTCATCGACGTCCCTTTTGGTCAGTAGCTGGTGGCCCGTCACGTATGGCTAATACCTCTGACGTGCTAGTGGTTAAATCCACAGCCATAGTATTGACGAGTCTTTAGAGTCCACCACACAGACAGTTACTCAAGTTTCGGGCGAAATGCTGTAGAGGCCGTATGGAGATATGGCAGGGTTCGATCAGATACGTGCGGTATTGCACGGATCGTGATCGGACGGATTTTACTAGCCGGCTTTGGCTTAAGCCGGATACTAGTATTAGATAGTGTAGATTTTATCTCTTTGCATTTGTGTTCAGCGGGAATACAAATGCGGGCATGTATTTGCAGTAGCGGGGTTTTCCTGTAATTTATTACGGGATCGGTTTTCTCGGGTTGCCAGTTTGCATTCCGTTCCGGCCGGTTTTCTCTTTTTCCTTCCCGGTCGGACTTTTCGTTGGAGGGTGTTAATTGTAAGTTTGCAATTAACATTTTGTGAGGGGTTTCTTTGCATGAGTGTGGCTTCATAATCATGATATTCCATTTTGGTCATTCTCTTGCATTTATGAGATGGTGATTTGATTAGGTGAGAAAAGAAATTGATGTGAGATTATTTTTTGTTCATGCATCTTGAATTATTCCTTCTTGAATTATCATTTCATTTTTTCCCACCCAATTTAGTTTGGGCCGGCCACTATTCCAGCAAGGGTAGAATTGATATTGAGGGGTTTAATTTTGTGTGTGTTAATTTCCTTTCTTGATTAATTTAGTGGGCCCCCCATTTCTTTTGTGTTTGCTGTGAGGTGCTATTTTCTTTATACATGGGATTAATTAATATACACTACACACATCCATTTTCGAGTGAGCAAAAATTCTTGCTTTGGCCGAGCTCCATCTTCATTTTTGCAAGCTCCAAATTCCCTCAAGCATCTATGAATATCTTAGTGCTAAATTCCTCCACATCATGGCAACCTCAAAACCCCAAAAGAGACAAGCTTCTACACTATTTCTATAGCAAGCCTTGGACGCGTCGGCCAGCCAACTTCGTGCCCGAGTTGTCTCGGTCAAGAGGTGGGAGCCCGTAAAAGATTCCGGCTATGTGGTGCCCGTTTCGACGAGGAGGTGACGGACGATATATCCGCGGGAGATCGGAGTGGAGACAAAGACCGAAGGACACGGATCGCTTGGTATACTTCTCTACCCGTATTTTTATTTGTTAGTTAGCTAGGTTAATGGCCCGATCCGGGTAAAAAGTCCGCGGTGGTGCCGTTTTGCAAAGTTCGCAAAGTTTTTGTTTTCCGCGTTTCCGGCGTCGGGTCGACGGCCGGGGCGCCCCCGCGGGCTTACATTGTTAGTGTATATGCCCTAGAGGCCATTACTGTATCATACTAGTTTGTATATTACTTGATGGAAGCTTGGGATATTCACCTTGTATAAACAATCTTGCTCAATATAGTAGTATGCTACTTGGTTTGATTCTACTTCAATGTGTACATGTGTTTATTTTGCGATATCACCTATACGCATTAGTGGAGCCCTTAGGATCTTTGCTTGATTACAAGCGTTGTGATGGCAGTCACACTAGTGGGGGCTGGGTAATCTACAAGCACATCCTTATACAGGTCCCTAGTCGCAGGACTATCGAGACAGGGCATCGATACTCCGGAGTAGACTAGCGTATGCGCTTCTCATCCCAGTGTGGGAGATGGTCTATCCCACAGCCATCAGTACGTCGTACTGGAGATAGTATACGGGTGCTCGTTAGGTTACGGGTACACTGGACAGGACTCGTAGGGATCTGAAAGGTTGGTATTATACCTATCGTCAGTTATCAGTTCCCAGGTGACATGAGTACAGCTTAGTCCGCTGACTTGATACTGGCACTTCGCCTCGAGTGTGTTCCCACTGCACTTTGATCACTACCCTACCACGGCTCAAAGGAGTCGTGCAAACAGGTGGAGGTTGGGTGCAGTCCCGAAGCACTTGGAGGCAGTGACAGTTAGACAGGATTCGTCTCTCCCGGTATTGGGGGTTGACATCGCGCTGTGTCTAGGAGAGCCATTACACGAGTAGTCCCTGGCCAGGGCAAGCGAGATATACTGGTAGGTTTCCAGTGTTATCTCAGGGTGTTTTGGGCTTCACTCCGACACGACTTGTACCGCTATTGGGGGACTGACGTTTTACCGCCCCCTAGGCCCGACATGCGATGTATCAGACGAACAGACCGGACTGTACGGAGACTGTCACATTCAGACTCAGTAGGAGTACAGATGGGGTTTCACCTCGTCAGCCTTCTTGTCGACATCTACCTGGGGACCGTTACGCACAGCTAGTGCCGCTTGCGGTCTGTGGTTAAACCTACTTCCAGCGTAGTTTCGAGTCTTTAGAGTCCCACACAAAGGGTATTCGCCTCTAGGCAAAACTGAGTAGAGGTCGCATGGTTTTGCGACAGGGTTCGTTCTCATCCGCGCACTTGTGCACGTTTGGAGTCCAGACGGATATTACTGGCTGGCTCTGGTTTGAGTCAGATACTGGTATATGTTTTTGGGGTTGCTTTTATCTCTCAGTATTCATGTTCCTCGGAACAAGGATGCAGGTGTGTATGCACGGTTATTTGAGGAAGAGGAAGAGGGCTTTCATTAGGGTTTCGGAACGGGTGCGTATGCACAGTTGACAATCGACTTTTTCCAAACCCTAATGGATTTATGTTATATCAATTAATAATATATAATAAAATGAAATTGTGTCATGGTTGGTTTTTATGTTGACTTGTTGACCTTGGTTGACTTGTTGACCATGGTTGAAGTTTTGACCATCATCATTACAAAAGAAAGATGCTCTTTGATTCTAGCAAGTTCAATGATAATGGTCATTCTAAAACTTTCCATCAACCTTTTCATTTTCATTATTATTATTATTTGATAATTCTTTTGCTTTTTGTTATGGTTGCAAAAAGAAAAGAGCTCACTTTATCATAACAACTCTCTCTCCTCACTTCATCTTCTTCTTCCTCTAGCAAAAGAGAACCCTTCTCATGTGTTGAGAATCCTTCTCTTTAAAAAGAAAAGCAACCCCTAGTCACTCTCTACTCATTCTAGGTTCAAGGTTTAGCAAGCCGGAAACCCTAGTTCACTCAAAGATCGAGGAAGAGCCCAAAGGTCGAACCTTCGAGGTGGATCCATCTTCGACGGAAGAAGGCGACAAGAAGAGAACCATCAACCTCTACAAAAGTTTGAAGAAGAAGGAGTTCAAGTTTACGTATAACCATCTTCATCCGAGTAGCTAAATCTCTTTAGCAAGTATGCTAGTTTTAGTTTAGTCAAAGATCCCGACATTGTTTTAGTCCATGTTGCCTCTTGCGATAAAAATTTGTTTTTTATACCGTTTCCGCCTCCCCGTAAGCACCGGGGGTCGCAACGTGGACTTACAGTGGTATCAGAGCCTAATTAAACTTAAACTAGTTTGGTAGTGAAGTGTAACGAAGTTCGGAACCGAAAAAATCACAAAACCGGAAAAACAAAACCCTAAGTTTCTGTTGAATTTTTTTCTGCTCTAAATGAAAAACTTTATACTTGTAAATTCGTCTCAGGGTTTTGTGTGAACACCCAAGAAAAACGTTGCCCTAATTCATTCAAACCGCCGCGCTTCCGCCGCACTAGGTAGGCATGTGCCGCGGAAGCGTCGCCGTTTGTCGTCTTCTGTGCATCGTTTTTCGTGCAGTGTGTATCTGTGTTGGTTTTGGGATTTTTGAAATATATTATATGTGCCCAGATTTTCCAGAAAAGAAATTTACTTTTGGGGTCCTATAATTCCGTATTTTTTTCCGAACTTCACTGCACTTTGACTATGATGGTTATATCTGTGATGCTTGCATGTATTGAACGTCGGCTAATCGCTATAAGACGATTGGTCGGGGTTATGCATGATCTGTGTTTGATATTGGAATGTGTATATGAATGTGTTGGACTGTCGCGGGTGAATAGCCGGGGTGGATGTGAGATGAGCTTTTGTTTTTCTTTCATTCATTGTAAATGTAAATTGATGTAATAATTATTATTTGTTTGGCCGCACAACCGGGTCGGGGTTGTAGCCGTCATTGTATAATTCTTTTTACTGTTTTTGCTCCTAGGATAGACCCATGGAGGGGTGCACAAACTGCCGGGTACTTGGCGGGTAGTTTGCCGCACCCGTAGGGGTCTTGGGTGGGGTATTTGGCTATTCACCGCGACCGTGTTATCCGCTTTTCGTTCCAGGCTCGAAAGGATTGCGGATTGCTAGTATATCCAATGTATTCATCTGTGATCTGTAATGTCTATCATTGCTTTCTATTTAGGCGTTGCTTATGTTTTACAGCCGCGCTAGCCCAGCCTCCGCTCTGTCGTTAGTTAAGTAACCTAACGAGTGATGACGGGACCCCGTGGCGAATGCGAATGGCATAAGCGTACGTCATATTTTGGTTGTTTTCTGCAATGGTAGGAATTAAATGATGGGACGCATTAAAAGTACTAATGCAAGAATATCACGCATTAAAAGAACTAATGCAAGATAATAAACCAAGTTAAAATCGTTGGAACATTTTCGAAAAACCACTCGGTTATTTTCAAAACTAACTTTTAAACGCGGAGATTGAGCCACTCCTTCTAAAAGCTATCTCGTTCCATCGATTATATCAAGTTCACTACGTTCACGGTTTTACCAAAACCATTCGTAGCCCTCCGTCGTTTCACATGAATAGTCAATAGTATTCAAGCTGTGTTTGTTGGCCAAAGTCAAGGCATAGTGATTGGTAGCTATTGGGTATTCATGTGTAGCATAGATAGATGCGTTGGTTTGGAACAGTCGTACTGCCTTGTTGGCCAAAGTCAAGGGTAGGTACGGGTGGATTCAAATTAACCTGGAGAACGACGGGTAGAACTTGACATGTGACTTATGATTTGTTGGCCAAAGTCAAGGTCATAAGAGCATGGGGCAAAAATCCACATCGGGAGTTTCATAAGTACTGAAACTTGCTAGATTTGCATACCATTTGGAGTGTGGTGATTCTGGTAGGATTCCTTCAGTCTCGTCACGCGATGATATTTGGATCCCGATCCTACTGTGAGTATATGCTACTCCTCGGGAAATTTCTCACTAAACGATCAATGCTATAAACCTAGTAGGTGCCTAGAAAGGTGTTAGCGGGGCTACGCCCCCAGGGAAAAGAGGTTATTTAATTAAGGAACTTCGCGAAAGCGTTGGAAAACCTCCCTCGAAGTACCGACACTGGCCTGGCTGAACGGTTAAGCAAGTATTGTGCGGTGGGATTGATCCTGACTAATTCTTCCTTTATGGTTTGAGGAAGGATTCGAGAGACAGTGGGAGCCATCCTGTTTAGACAAATTAAAAACCATTCTAAACTTGCAAGAGCATCGTGCTAAAGTGTTTCTTCTCTCCCCCCTGCAGCAACCAAATTTCGAAATGACTGGACTTAAGTTACTTCTAGATAAAAACATACTGACAGGGCCAAACTACAAAGATTGGCTCAGGAATGTCAAATTGGCAATCGCTTACGACAAGCTGGGGTATCTTCTTACCACCAAAGCTCCCCCCGTCCCAGGTCCCACCTCCAGCGTCGCAGATAAGGAAATCCGTAAGACTTGGGAGATTGAATGCGCGAAGGCCAGGTGCCTCGTGCTTGCCTCTATGGACAACGAACATCAGAGGAGGCATGAGAATATGGACCTCGAGTCCATATTTCTCCATACAAAAGAACTGTATGGAGAGCAGTCTCGTATCGCAAGATACGAAGTGTCGAAGAAATTATTTTCGACAAAGTTGGCCTTCGGATCATCGGTAGCGGACCACGTGCTTAAGATGATTGGCTACACTGAGGAGCTCGCGGAACTTGGGACCACGTTGGACAGTGAACTCTATACAGATTTAATTCTCCAGTCCCTTCCATCCACTTACGCCCAGTTCATACTGAATTTCAACTTGCAAGAAAAGGAAGTTGAACTTTCAGAACTCCTCAACCTGCTGAGGAGCGCAGAGGGCACCCTACAGAAGGGTAGGGAAACACCCGCTTTGTTTGTAGGAGGATCTTCTTCCTCTAGGTCCAAGGCGAAAGCCAAGGGAAAGAGGAAGAAAGCCCCCGCCAAACCAAGAGGCGGTGTTAGTAAAGTGGGTGCGAAGGGAAAGGAAAAGGCAACAAAGATTGCGGGGAAGCTTGTTGGAAAGGAAGAGTGCTTCTATTGTCATAAGAGTGGACACTGGAAGAAAGATTGCAGGGCTTGGAAGGCCAGGACACAGGAACTGAAGCAGGTTGCGGCTTCAGCTTCAGGTGTGTATGTTATTGAAAACTGTCTTTCTATAAACTCTACTTCCTGGGTATTGGATACCGGATCAGGATCTCATATCTGTAATTCTTTGCAGGCGTTGAGAAACCGTAGGGTTTTGAAGGCAGGTGACATGACCCTCAGAGTTGCAAACGGAGCTAGCATGGATGCTAAAGCCGTGGGGGACTATCACCTGGGAATGTCAGATGGGCATGTTTTGGTTTTGCGTAATTGCTTTTTTGTACCCAACGCAACTTGTAATATCATTTCTGTATCTTTGGTTTCTAAAGAAGGTTATGAATTTGCGTTTGTAAGTAATGTTGTAAACATTCACCTTAATCAAGTTCTGATTGGGTCAGGTACACTGAGCAATGGTATATACGTATTAAACCAACCACAGATTTTCAATGTCCAGAATACACACAAAAGAAAGTCTCCAGATATCAATCAGAATTTCTTGTGGCATTGTAGACTGGGTCACATCAATGAGAGAAGGTTGACTAAGTTACATACAGAAGGATATTTGGATCCGTTCGAATATCAATCGTATGCCACTTGTCAATCCTGTCTCAAAGGAAAGATGACAAAGACTCCGTTCACTGGACACGGAGTAAGAGCGAGCGAGCTCTTGGGACTCGTACACAGCGACGTGTGCGGTCCAATGTCTACACATGCGCGAAGCGGTTATTCTTACTTCATTACTTTTACAGATGATTTTTCAAGATACGGTTATGTCTTCTTAATGAAACATAAGTCCGAAGCTTTTGAAAAATTCCAGGAATATAAGAATGAAGTAGAAAAACAAACCGGTAAAAGTATCAAGATTCTAAGATCGGATCGAGGTGGAGAATACTTAAGTGCCGAGTTCCTGAATTATTTAAAAGAGAACGGGATTCTCTCTCAGCTTACTCCTCCATACACTCCGCAACACAACGGTGTATCGGAGAGACGGAACCGAACTCTATTGGATATGGTACGGTCAATGATGAGCAACGCTGAGTTACCGCGATCTTTCTGGGGGTATGCGCTAGAATCAGCTGCGTACCTTTTGAACCGAGTTCCTACTAAGACTGTGCCTACTACACCATATGAGATGTGGAGTGGGAAGAGACCCTATCTTAAGCACATTAAGACATGGGGATGTCTAGCTTTTGTTAAAAAGCAGCATGCGGACAAGCTCGAGGCACGCTCAGTACAGTGTAAGTTCGTGGGATATCCAAAGAACTCCAAGGGATATTTCTTCTACTGTGAAGAGGAACAAAAAGTTCTTGTTTCTCGTCATGCCTACTTCATGGAAACTGAGTTTTTGGAAAACCAGATAAGTGGGAGCACAGTAGAACTGGAAGAAATTCCAGAACCACGAGCTATTACTGAAAGCTTAGAGGAACCAGAGGGTTCAAAAGAACAGGACATTCCTACGCCGCTCCGCAGGAGTAGTAGGCAGTCTCATCCGCCCGAGAGATACTACGGTTTTCTCATAGACGGGGATAGAAAGGATTGCATCATAGATTATGATGAGCCTACTAGCTTCCAGCAGGCCGTTCAGAGCGTTGACTCGGTAAAATGGCTGGATGCAATGCGGACCGAAATGGAGTCCATGTACACCAACAAAGTATGGACGTTGGACATTGCTCCAGACGGGGTAAAACCCGTAGGATGCAAGTGGATCTTCAAAAGGAAGATTGGTGTAGATGGACAGGTTGAGACCTATAAAGCTAGACTTGTAGCAAAGGGTTTCCGTCAAAGACCTGGTTTGGACTATGACGAAACCTTTTCTCCAGTGGCTATGCTGAAATCCATTCGGATCCTTCTTGCCATTGCTGCCTTCCACGATTATGAGATTTGGCAGATGGACATAAAGACCGCTTTTCTAAATGGAAATTTAGAGGAGTGTGTCTATATGGATCAGCCAGAGGGTTTCATTCAGAGTGGGAGCAGCGGAAAGGTGTGCAAGTTGCTTAAGTCCATCTATGGACTAAAGCAGGCATCGCAGAGTTGGAACATCTGTTTTGATGAGACGGTCAAGGAATTTGGCTTTATCAAAAATCCAGATGAACCATGCATCTATAGTAGATTTGTAGCGAGAACTGTAGTATTCCTCGTTTTATACGTGGATGACATTCTCTTAATAGGAAATGACATTCCTATGCTACAATCTGTCAAGGGGTTCTTGTCACACAGGTTCTCCATGAAAGACCTGGGTGATGCCTCATACATCCTGGGGATCCGGATCCATCGTGATAGATCCAAGAGGATATTAGGACTTTCTCAGTCCAGGTACATCGACACCATAGTGAAGAGATTCAGTATGGAAGATTCCAAGCGCGGTAACCTACCAGCTTGTCACAGGATCACCCTCTCTAAAGAGATGTCTCCCAAGACTGATTTGGAGAGGGATCGCATGTCTATTATACCCTACGCTTCTGCGGTAGGCTCTATAATGTATGCGATGTTATGTACCAGACCGGATGTAGCTTATGCACTGAGTGTGGTAAGCCGGTATCAGTCAAACCCTGGGGAGAAACACTGGATAGCGGTAAAGAACATTCTCAAGTACCTGAGAAGGACTAAGGAGATGTTCTTGGTGTATGGCGGAAAAGACCTCCAGATCGAGGCCTTTGCTGACTCCAGCTTCCAGAGTGACAAGGATGATTCCAAGTCCATGTCGGGTTTTGTCTTTACCCTCAATGGAGGGGCGGTGTGTTGGAAGAGCTCCAAACAGGAAACCGTTGCAGACTCGACTATGGAAGCGGAATACATTGCTGCATCTGATGCCGCAAAAGAAGCTGTCTGGATGAGGAAGTTCTTGAAAGAACTTCAGGTGGTTCCGTCCATTGTTGACCCAATACCTCTGTATTGCGACAACAACAGGGCTATAGCTTTAGCAAAGGAACCCAGGTCCCATCAGAGATCCAGGCACATCTTGAGGCGGTATCACCTGATCAGGGAGATCGTGGATCGCAAGGAGATCGAGGTTCGGAGGGTTGCTTCAGAAGAGAACACTGCAGATCCATTCACCAAGGCCTTACCCCAGACTCAGTTCGAGCGGCTGATCAAGATGATAGGTCTTCGATACGCCAGTACATGGCCTTAGTGCAAGTGGGAGATTGTTAGTGTATATGCCCTAGAGGCCATTACTGTATCATACTAGTTTGTATATTACTTGATGGAAGCTTGGGATATTCACCTTGTATAAACAATCTTGCTCAATATAGTAGTATGCTACTTGGTTTGATTCTACTTCAATGTGTACATGTGTTTATTTTGCGATATCACCTATACGCATTAGTGGAGCCCTTAGGATCTTTGCTTGATTACCAGCGTTGTGATGGCAGTCACACTAGTGGGGGCTGGGTAATCTACAAGCACATCCTTATACAGGTCCCTAGTCGCAGGACTATCGAGACAGGGCATCGATACTCCGGAGTAGACTAGCGTATGCGCTTCTCATCCCAGTGTGGGAGATGGTCTATCCCACAGCCATCAGTACGTCGTACTGGAGATAGTATACGGGTGCTCGTTAGGTTACGGGTACACTGGACAGGACTCGTCGGGATATGAAAGGTTGGTATTATACCTATCGTCAGTTATCAGTTCCCAGGTGACATGAGTACAGCTTAGTCCGCTGACTTGACACTGGCACTTCGCCTCGAGTGTGTTCCCACTGCACTTTGATCACTACCCTACCACGGCTCAAAGGAGTCGTGCAAACAGGTGGAGGTTGGGTGCAGTTCCGAAGCACTTGGAGGCAGTGACAGTTAGACAGGATTCGTCTCTCCCGGTATTGGGGGTTGACATCGCGCTGTGTCTAGGAGAGCCATTACACGAGTAGTCCCTGGCCAGGGCAAGCGAGATATACTGGTAGGTTTCCAGTGTTATCTCAGGGTGTTTTGGGCTTCACTCCGACACGACTTGTACCGCTATTGGGGGACTGACGTTTTACCGCCCCCTAGGCCCGACATGCGATGTATCAGACGAACAGACCGGACTGTACGGAGACTGTCACATTCAGACTCAGTAGGAGTACAGATGGGGTTTCACCTCGTCAGCCTTCTTGTCGACATCTACCTGGGGACCGTTACGCACAGCTAGTGCCGCTTGCGGTCTGTGGTTAAACCCACTGCCAGCGTAGTGTCGAGTCTTTAGAGTCCCACACAGAGGGTATTCGCCTCTGGGCAAAACTGAGTAGAGGTCGCATGGTTTTGCGACAGGGTTCGTTCTCATCCGCGCACTTGTGCACGTTTGGAGTCCGGACGGATATTACTGGCTGGCTCTGGTTTGAGTCAGATACTGGTATATGTTTTGGGGTTGCTTTTATCTCTCAGTATTCATGTTCCTCGGAACAAGGATGCAGGTGTGTATGCACGGTTATTTGAGGAAGAGGAAGAGGGCTTTCATTAGTGTTTCGGAACGGGTGCGTATGCACAGTTGACAGTCGTCTTTTTCCAAACCCTAATGGATTTATGTTATATCAATTAATAATATATAATAAAATGAAATTGTGTCATGGTTGGTTTTTATGTTGACTTGTTGACCTTGGTTGACTTGTTGACCATGGTTGAAGTTTTGACCATCATCATTACAAAAGAAAGATGCTCTTTGATTCTAGCAAATTCATTTAATGTTTGAAATGATAATGGTCATTCTAAAACTTTCCATCAACCTTTTCATTTTCATTATTATTATTATTTGATAATTCTTTTGCTTTTTGTTATGGTTGCAAAAAGAAAAGAGCTCACTTTATCATAACAACTCTCTCTCCTCACTTCATCTTCTTCTTCCTCTAGCAAAAGAGAACCCTTCTCATGTGTTAAGAATCCTTCTCTTTAAAAAGAAAAGCAACCCCTAGTCACTCTCTACTCATTCTAGGTTCAAGGTTTAGCAAGCCGGAAACCCTAGTTCACTCAAAGATCGAGGAAGAGCCCAAAGGTCGAACCTTCGAGGTGGATCCATCTTCGACGGAAGAAGGCGACAAGAAGAGAACCATCAACCTCTACAAAAGTTTGAAGAAGAAGGAGTTCAAGTTTAGGTATAACCATCTTCATCCGAGTAGCTAAATCTCTTTAGCAAGTATGCTAGTTTTAGTTTAGTCAAAGATCCCGACATTGTTTTAGTCCATGTTGCCTCTTGCGATAAAAAAATGTTTTTTATACCGTTTCCGCCTCCCCGTAAGCACCGGGGGTCGCAACGTAGACTTACAAGTATAGACTTTGGTTGCTATATCTGAAGTGTTAAACCCCATCAGGAGATAGTATATCTTGAGAAGATTACTTGGTGTAGATGGAAAAGTTGAGACTTTCGAAGCTGGACATGTTGTAAAAGGTTCTCGTCATCGACCAGGTATGGATTATGATGAAACCTTTTATAGTGCCTATGTTTAAGTCCATCCGGATCCTACCTGTCATTGCAACAAACCATGACTACGATATCTGGTGGTTGGTTGTTATGACTGCTTTTCTAAATACAGATTTAGAAGAAAGTGTCTATATGTACACAGCCAGAGGGCTTCATAGACAGTGGGAGCAGCGGAAATGTGTGCATGTTTCATTACGAGTTAAAGCAGGTATCGCGGAGTTGGAATATCTGTTTTGTTGTGGTAGTCAAAGCGTTTGACTACATCAAAATGGTAGATGAACCTTGTATATACAAAAAGGATGTAGAGAGTAAGGTGGTCTTCCTCGTATTATACATGGATGACATACTCTTGATAGGAAAGGAGTTTCCTATGCTACACTCGGTCAATCTCCTCTTATCATATTGATTCTCCATGTAGGATCAAGGTGATACCTCCTAAATCCTGGGTTTTGGATCTATGAGTAGATCTAAGTGGATGTTAGGATTCTCACTTGGTGTAGTGAGATAGTATCAATCGATCCTTGGGAGAATCACTGGATAGTTTTCACGGTGGTAAGATTGATTGAATGTCAATCACAGGAATTGTCTTTACCCTCAGTGGAGGGATGAAATGTTGGAAGATTTCCATGCTAGATACCGTGGCAAACTAGACGATAAGGGCTCGATACATCGCTACCAACGATACTTCCAAAGAGGCAACTTCGTTCCTACCATTGTGTAACAATGGAGTTGTGGCTTATGCGTAGGAACCTTCGTCCCATCAGTGATCCAGACATATTCGAAATCTGTATCACCTGATCATGGAGATAGTTGATCTCTAGGGAGATCAAGGTTAGGAGAGTAGACTCAGAGGACAACACGGAGGATCCACTCACGAAGGCCTTTTCCCAAGAGAGACTTTTATGGGATGGTTGAGTATGGGATACTACAACCACTGCTATATGATGGCCCTAGTGCAAGTGTTAGTGTACATGCCCTAGGGGCCATTATTGTATCATACTAGATTGTATATTACTTAATGGAAGCTTGGGATATTCACAGTTGTATATACATTCTTGCTAAAAATGGTAGTATGCTACTTGGTTTGTGTCTACTTTAATATGTGCATATGTTTCTTGTAACGTATCACTTATACATACTAGTAGAGCCCATAGGTTCTTTGCTTAACTACCAGCGTTGTGATGGCAGTCACACTAGTCGGGGCTGGGTAGTCTATAAGCAACATCCTATACAGGTCCCTAGTCGTAGGATTATCGAAACAGGGCATCGATACTCCAGAGTAGACAAGTGTGTACGCTTCTCATCCCAGTTGGGGAGATGGTCTGTCCCATAGCCATCAGTACGTCGTACTGGAGATAGTATACAGGTGCTTGTTAGGTTACGGGTACACCGGACATGACTCGCAGGGGAACTGTTGGTTGGTGTTATACCCATCGTCAGTTAACAGTTCCTAGGTGACATGAGTACAGCATAGTCCGCAGACTTGACACTGCTACTTCGCCTCGAGTGTGTCCCACTTTTCTTAGATTGCTACCCTACCACGGCTCAAAGGAGTCGTGCAAACAGGTAGCAGTTGGGTGCAGTCTCGAACACTTGGAGGTAGTAGTGGTTAGACAGGATTCGTCTCTCCCGGTATTGGGAGATGATATCGCGCTGTGTCAGAGAGCCATTACGCAAAGTCCCTGGCCAGGGCAAGCGAGATTTACTGGTAGGTTCCAGTAGTTTCTCAGGGTGTAATGGGCTTCGCTCCGACACGACTTATACCGCTATTAGGGGACTGACGCTTACCGCCCCCTAGGCTTGATATGCGATAGTCTTAGACGAACAGACCGGACTGTACGGAGATTGTCACATCAGGCTCAGTGGGAGTTCGGATGAGTTTCCTCATTAGCCTTCTTATCGACATCTACCTGGGGACCGTTACATACAGCTAGTGCCGCTTGCGGTCTGTGGTTAAACCCACTGCCAGCGTAGTGTCGAGTCTTTAGAGTCCCACACAGAGAGTTTCCCTGCTCCAGGCGGAACGATATAGAGGTCGTATGGTTTTACGACAAGGGTTCGGACGCGTACGTGTGTTTACGCACGTACGACTTTTCGAACAATTTTTACTAGCCGGCTTTGGTTTAAGCCAGATTCTAGTATCGGGTTATTGGATTTATACGGTCTAAAGTTTTTCCATGTTTTCACGGATTGGAGGGGCGTTCTCGTAATTTGTCGGGAAGCTTCCAGAAGAGTGGTGACTAAGGGTTTAAGGTGGCATGAGCATTAATTGCTTAATGACTCATTTGTGTGATTCATCCTTAGCATTAAATGATTCATTAATGAGTTAATGAGTCATATGATGAATCACACAAGGTGAATGCATCAACCATGATGATTAATCATTTATATTATTTATTTGATTAATTGTTATGGTTGTTATATTCATATGAGTTCATTATTCATATTCATTCTCATCTTCACCTTCTCTCTCCTAAAGCTCACTCTCTCTTCAAACCCTAAGCCTAAGCTCTCATGAGTTGAGATCAAGGGTTAGCTAGACTAATACATCCATAACCTCACTCTATATCACCTAGCTAGCTTAGATTAGCACTTTAAGCAACCTAGTTATCTCAATTTAGAGATCAAGCTTGGAGAAGGAGATTTCGGGTGGATCGTCTTTGACTCGAGGAGGACGTTGAGGTGCCGTTGTTCCAAGGAGCCAACGAGGAGTGGAGGACAACGATGAAGACCCAAAGGACATGTAACGTGAGGTTTAACTTCGAATCCGAGTAGTTAAACCTCTAGTATATAGTTAGCAATGGTTCAGATACGATTCATGCGCTCAAGTCCGTATTACGAAGGTATGATAATCGTTTTTCTTATATTCCGCCTCCCCGCAAGTTCGTGGGATGTGTGATATAGAATTACAGTGGTATCAGAGCCAACTAAACCATTACTAGCTTGTTAGCAACTAATTAGAAGTTCGATCGACAGAAAACACGAAAACAAAACCCCAGAAATTCCATGTTTCTGTAAATTTTAAAAGTGTCTAAAAAAATATTTGACATACCTTAAAATTCACAGCAGGGAATTATAAGATTACTGGGAAAATACGAGGACACAATTCGACTAGACGGCCGCGGAACCGCGGCCAAATGGTGCTTTTGGCCGTGGATCCGCCGCTAAGTCAAGCCCGAGTTGACTCGGATTTGCGCAGTAATTCTTATTTTAAAGTGTTTTGTTTTCCTGTATATTCTTTTTCTGCCCAGGTTACTTCAGTGCAGGTTTGCTTTTGGGGTAGACACGGAATATGGTAATCGATCGATATTCTAAGATATTTGCCAATTAGGTTTCTATCTGTAATGTTTAATGTGTTCGTAAACCTCCCTTAACTGCTAATATGTCGGTTGGCAGGGGGTTGCACATTTCTGAAATTTCTACTGTTTGTGTATATGAACTGTATTGGACTGTTGTGATGATTAGCCGGGGTTTAAGATATGTTTAATATTCATTCATTCAATGTAAATGTAATTTGATGTAATATTCTTTTGCGGGGCACATCCAGGTTGCGGTTGTAGCCACCGTTGTATTATTTCTTTTTACTGATATTGCTCCTAGGATAGACCCAAGGTGGGGTGCACAAACTACCGGGTATGTTGAAGTGTTTAGTGGCCTGCTCACGTTGTTGAGGGAGACCGCTGTTAGTTATATGTATGCCCTAGAGTCCATTACTGTACACAGGATGTATATTGTAGTGGATGCTGGGACATATATAGGGAGGACTTTCTTGCTCGACATTATAGTATGCTATCTGGTTGAACTTTACCTTAACGTGTATACTGATTGTCTCTCTGTTACATATTGGTAAAGCCCTTAGGATGTGTGCTTGACTACCTGGACTATGATGCGGATCATACTAGTGGGGACATGGTAGTCCATAAGTACATCTTTCAAAGTCCCTAGTCATGGGTGTATCGAGACGGGGCATCGATATACCAGAGTAGACTAGCGTGTACCATCTCGACCCATACAGATGGGCGATGGATGATCCCATATCCATTGGTGTTTGACATCAGAGATGATATACGGGTGCTCAGTAGAGACTGGGTACACTGGACGGACTCGCCGAGAACTCCCAGATGGTATTATACCTCACGTCAGATGGCAGTTCTCTGGTGACACTGGTACAGAGTAGTCTGTTGACCCGAGATCGTCATAGAGTCTTGTGTGGTTCCCACTGTGCTTTGATTTCCATCTTACCACGTCCAAGAGGGCGTGCAAAACGGTGGTTTTTGGGTACAGTCCCGAGTCACATGGAGGCAATGAGCGATAGGAGGGGATTCGTCTCTCCCGGTATAGGGAGTTGATGTTGCGCTGTGTTCGATTGACTATAACAGGAAATCCCTGGCCAGGGTTGCTGAGATTTACTGGTAAGTGTTACCAGTAGTTTCTCGAACAGTTATAGACCTCATATCAACACGACTTATCGAGCTATTGGGGTCTGACGTTTACCACCCCTAGGCGAGATATGCGACATATCAGACGATCAGACCGGACTGTACGGTAGTGTTACTGGTCGGATTCACTGGAGTGTGAGCGGGCTTGCTCGTCGATCTTCAGATCGCTCAATACCCGGGTGGCCGTTACGTTTAGAAAACCGCTTGCGGCTTGTGGGTGTTTGATATGATCATCGCCTGCTGCCGGCGTATTGACGAGTCTTTAGAGTCCTACACAGAGGTTTCCTGGCTCAAGCGAAACGAAATAGGAGCGCATATGAGGTATGTGCGGGACCGAGAATAATGCGTGTATGTGATACCGTATTTCATTCTCGCGATGAATGTATCGAATGGTTGTATGCGATATAACCTAGTTATCGATTCAAGCGTTGATCCGATAAGCCGATACATTATATACTAGTCGGTTGTGTGCGACATGACCGGATCATTGAATCAAGTGTTGATTTAATGATTTGATGCATATTTATATATTTGATATATTACTTTGCATCAACTAGTATCGGTTTACTTAAGATGGATTTTCTCGCTCGGATGTGCACTTGATTGTATCATGTTTGATGATGCATGCTCTTTAGGGTTTGTGTAAAGATTAAACCATGGTTGTATATTGGTTAGGGTTTTCTTTTCCATTTATTTATTTATTGCATTTATTTTATTTTGGAAAAGAAATGGCAAAAGAAAAGAAAATGGTTGCTAGTTTTGTTTTACATTGAAAGTTCATGAAGCTTTGACTAAGTGACCATTTTGTCTTCATGCTTAACCCTAACCACTTCTTCTAACCATGATTTATTCTCTACACTTGACCATGGTTGCCACATGACAAGTGTTCAATTTATTTTCTATTTTAAATTAACTTATCATAAGATTTATCATCATCTTCTTCTTCTTCTTCAAGAAGAAAGCTTGCTTCAACAATGGTGAAATGAGCAAATGAGTGAGAAATCCAATTCTAAAGTCTACCCACTTCCTATTTCTTCATCCTCTACCTCTTGCCAAGTAGTAGAGTGTGTTTCCTCCATAAGTCATCATGGTTTGGTGAAGGTGGAGCTTGATCTAGCGATGCCTCGACGTAGATCATCTTCGGCATGGACATCGACGACCTAGCTTGCCCATTCTCCGACGAAGCCGACGCTAGAGCCCGGATTTGATTTGGACAGCGGAGAGGACCTCGTTGCGGAGCTATGGAGGTGGAGCACCGGATCTACAAAGGTTGTATTTCCGTATCTTGTAGTTAAGTGTTAACTAGTTAGCTTTTTCGCCTAGATTTCTAGCAAACGATCCGTAGTCGGGTCTCTCGGCACCTAGATTCTTTGAAATTGGCATGGTTGATGCCTTGTGAGACCTCACTTGAGTTCCTAGGGACCCTACAGTGGTATCAGCGCCTAGCTAGAGCCTTAGGCGAAGTCTAGACGGAATTTGAAGCCCGAACGAACCCGAAACCCACCCGGCAATATGCTCTCTGGACGATTTCGTAAAACGTGGATTTTTCCATATTAAAAATTGCTAAAAAATTCAGCAGGGAAAAATAAGAATTACCGTGTAAATATTTTTGGATGAACAGTAAATCTCGCGGCGGAAGCGCGGCAAATGCCTGCATTCTGCGGCGGTTCCGCCGCACCTTGATGACGTCATCCTCCACTATTTGCACAGTAACTCTTATTATTTTATTCTGGATTTTCTGGGAATTTTTAATACTGTTTCCAGAGTTGAATTTTCTAGGATTGTTTTGGGGATTCGGTGTTTCGATCGGGTTATCAAATTTTGTCTATGTGGCTTTCCGGATAAATTTTAGAATATGTTAAAAAGTTCGACCGGATATAAATACCCAATTTTTCCCCTGTCGGGAAATTTCCAAGTGTTGGATTTTTCCGTAGTTTAACGACGTTCTAAGTAGTGCAAGTAACGCGATGGTCCCTCTAGAAGACAACAAACCTTAACTCGATTATGTGACCGTCTTGAACTGCCCTTTGAACCTTCGGGTTTGGGGCAGTACGGCGTGCCACATGTGAGGCGTTGGCTTGACCCTTCTACGGCTGGACCGTTGGTACTGAGGCACGAACGGAATGTTGTTATACTTGTTTCATGTGTTGCCCGACTTGATATTGAAAAGTGTTTTCGATAATGAGACTAAAATGCGGGGTTTATAATTGTTAGGCATGTGATGTCTAAGGAATTCATTTGATTAGGCATGTGATGTCTATGCTGGTTGCGGATTCCAACTGTTGTAGTTTTACACTTTCTTTTCTGTGACCGTAAATGTAATATGTGATATCGCCGGTTTCGTTGCTATATGTCAACGACAATTGGGATACGCATGTTTACTTACGTTGATGACATGTGATGTTATGTGTTGCTGGATATGTTATATTGGATCGTCGTGTTTAAATAGCCGGGGGTTTTTATGTGAGATGAGTGTTTTTTATTTTCATTCACGTAAAAACTTGTATGTAATATTCTTTTATTGGGGCGCTTCCAGGTTGCGGAAGTTGTCACCGTTTGTATATTATTTACTTTTCCGCACTAGGATAGACCCAAGGAGGAGGGCACAAGTAACCGGGTTCTGGAGTCCAGTGGGAGACCAACTCGAGGAGTCGAGTCCGGGTCTCCTAACTCTAGAATTGGTAGGGTTGCTTGCCGCTCTCGTAGGGGTCTAGGGGTGTAGGTTTGGCTATTCATCACGACCGTGGAATCCGTGTTTTATACTGGCTCGTATTGAAAACACGGACGTCCTAGTATATCCAATATTTCATATGTTCCTTCTGCTGCGATATCTGTGATGTGATCATGTGATGTTCTGTGATAGATATAGTATATAGTATATATGATATATTATATAGACGTTACTTATGTTTTACACCCGCGCTAGCCCTGCCCTGCTCTGTCGTTAGTTACCTAACCTAACGGTGCACGAGGGGACATCGAGGCGAATGCGGATGGCATAAGTGTACGTCATATCTATCTGTGATGTTTAGGTATATAAATGATGGGACTTCATTAATGTGATTAATGAAATAAAAAGAAACCTAAGATGTTGTAGAATCGAATTTCAAAATAAAAAGGGTAGCTACAGTTCTTGCTTTGCACAGCGGTATATGCGATATATCCTGCACCTTATTCGATGAGGAAAGGACCGAGATCCTTTCACCGGGAGTGACTCCTTTAGCAATAACTGGCAGATGTTACACACTCAGTTTGTCTTTTGATTGCTTTTAAGTGTTTTTGCTTTGCATAGTGATATATATGATATATCCCGCACCTCATTCAACGAGGAAAGGACCGACGATCCCTTCACCGGGAGTGACTCCTTTAGCAAAACTAGAAAAGCCTCAAAAGCACTCCATTTTAAAATCATTTGATTCTACAACGATATCAAGTTCATTACGCAATAGGTTTTCAGAAAAACCTGTCGTAGCCCTCCGTCATTTCAGATAAGTCCTATTTAGTATTCGTGCTACGTTTGTTGACCTCCGTCAAGGCGTAGTGTGCGGTAGCTAACTAGTATTTATCTGTTTATGCATATGATGCAGATTGAGTTAGGGTAGTCGTGCGGCCTTGTTGACCTCCGTCAAGGGTCGTGCGGGTGGGTTTAATTTGATCAAGAAATAACGGGTTGAACTTGACTAGTTGCCTATGGTTTGTTGACCTCCGTCAAGGTCATAGGGTGCTAGGGGCAAAATATTATCGGGAATTTCAAGTGTTGAAATTTGCAATGAGATTGCATACCTTCTATGAGATAGTTGGATCCCGATACCCGCTCCGAGTAAGTGTTACTCCTGGGAGAGTTTTATACATTACAATTAGCCGATCAAGTAGGTGTCTAGAAAGGTGTCAACGGGGTTACGCCTCTGGGAAAATGAGGTTTACATTAATTAGGTTCGTGCGAAAGCACGGGGGACCTCCCTCAAAGTACCGACACTGGCCTGGCTGAAAGATTGGCGAACTTGTAGTGTGTAATTAATCCCGGCTAGTCTTTCTTTTTAGGGTTTGAAGGAAGATTTGATAAAAAGCAGTGGGAGCCATCCTGATTAGATAAAATAAAAACCAATCTATTCTTGACAGAGCGCACGCTGAGTGTTTTCTTCTCTCTCTCTCCAGGTAGTGACCATATCACGCCTTAATCAAGATAATAATACGGATTATTGACCGAACCCGCTTGTTATACTGAGCTGGGGAACGTTGGTCCCGCTCCAACTTATAATTGTTATAAGACAGAGTAGGAAATTGGGGAATACCAGAATTCCCGTGCCGCCCAAACGAAGAGAGTGCATATGATGCATCATCTTCGGGTGTGTTCGTTACAAAGAACTGTTTCTCAGTATCCTTTACGTCCTGGGTATGTGATACCAGATCAGGATCCCAGATATGTAATCTGTTACATAGGGCTACAAATAGGTAGAGAACTGAGAACGGGTGATAAGTTTCATGAGGCAGAAAACGGGGCAAGTGTTGCTGCCAAGTCTGTTGGTCACTGTCACCCTGTATTACAATACATTGATTCTAAACGAATGTTATTAGATACCGAACCTGATATACAAAATCATATCAGTCTCTTTATCAGTAAAGAAATGATAAAATTTTGTATTGTCGGATAATGTTTTGAACATTTCCTATATCAAAAGTTGATCGGTTCAGGCACGTTATCTAAAAGCGTTGATGTTCTAAATCAAACTACAGTTCTTAGTATACGGAACACACACAAGAGGAAGAGTTCAGAAATGAACGAATCCTTCTTGAGGCATTGTAGACTAGGTCATATCAATGCGACCCGACTAGCTGAAGTTACATATAGATGCATATTTAAATCAGTTTGAATTTACATCTTGTGAAACTCGCCAGTCATGTCACAAAGATAAGATGACCACAGCTCTGTTTATTGGTAACAGAGAAAGAGTTAGTAAACTCTTGGGATGATACATGCTGATGTATGTAGGTCCCCTGTCTACACATGCCAAGACTGGTTCTTTATACTTCATTACGTTCTCTGATCATCTCCTTAGATTCAGACCTATGTTCCTGTTGAAACACAAGTCCGAACCTTTTGAGATATTCACAGAATATAAGTTAGAAGTAGAAAACCAAAATACGGGTATAAGTATTATGTCCTTTGATGAGATCAAGGAGGAGAATACTTGAGCACGGAAATACTGGACTATTCTAAAGGAGAATGAGATTCTCTCTCAGCATTACTCCTCTGTATACACCATAGCACGATGGTATATCGGGGCGGAGCAGATACACCCTATTTGATATGGTGTGCTCTATGATGAGTAATACTGAGTAAACCTTTTTCCTTTTGGGAGTTATGCACTTACGAAGTTGCATACCTATTGAATAGGGTTCCAATCAAATCAGTTGCCTACCACTTCATATGTGATATGGAAAAGGAAGAGCCCATTTCTTAAGATAGTTAAGATTTGGGGTTGTCCGGCCTATGTCTAAAAGCAAAATCTGGACAAGCTCGAGGCAAAGTCTGTTATGTAGAACTGGAAAGGTTCCAGCTATACAAAATACAGCAGATGATTTGGTACAACCAAAGGATTCAGTAGATACCAACGAACCTCAGCCTCTCCGCCGATCTAGTAGGGTTTCTCACCCACCTGAGAGATATTTCGGTTTCTCTATGACAGTGGGAGCGAGGAATGCATCATGAGATGATGACCCAACTAGTTTCGAGCTGGCCATCAGGAGTAAGACTCTGTAAGAATGGCTGGATGCTTAGCGATCTGAGATGGAATCCATGTACACCAACAAAGTATGGACTTTGGTTGCAATATCTGAAGGGTTAAATCCCCATCAGGAGCAAGTATATCTTGAGAAGATTACTTGGTGTAGATGGAAAAGTTGAGACTTTCAAAGCTAGACTTGTTAAAGCTTTTCGTCATCGACCAGGCGTGGATCATGATGAAACCTTTTCAAGTGACTATGCTTAAGTCCATCCAGATCCTACTTACCACGGCTACATACCATGACTACGATATCTGGTGGTTGGGTATCTTGACTGCTTTTCTAAATGATGATTTGGAAGAGAGCGTCTATAAGTACACAGCCAGAGGGCTTCGTAGACAGTGGGAGCAGCGGAAACGTGTGCAAGATGCTTTATAGGATTAAAGCAGGCATCGCGGAGTTGGAACATCTGTTTTGATGAAGCGGTCAAAGAGTTTGACATCATCAAAATGGTAGATGAACCTTGTATAAACAAAAAGGTAGTAGGGAGTATGGTGGTGATCCTCGTAGAGTACGTGGATGACATACTCTTGATAGGGAAGGAGTTTCCTATGCTACGCTCGATCAATCTCCGCTTATCACAATGATTCTCCACATAGGATCAAAATGATACCTCCTAAATCCTGGGTTTTTGGATCTATGAGATAGATCTAATTGGATGTTAGGATTCTCACTAGTTGTAGTGAGACGGTATCAACCGATCCTGGAGAGAATCACTGGAAGGGTTCCAGGGTGATAAAGACGACTGAATGTCAGTCGCAGGCATTGTCTTTACCCTCAGTAAAGGGACGGTATGTTGGAAGAGTTCCAAGCTAGATACCGTGACATACTAGACGATAAAGGCTAGATACATCGCTACTTAAGATGCTACCAAAGAGGCTGTTTGGGTGTATATTAGTTCATAAGATGAACTTTGTTCCTCCCATTGTGTGACAATGGAGTTGTGGCTTATGCCAAGGAACGCCGGTCCCATCAGTGATCCAGACATATTCTAAGGCAGTATCACTTGATCATGGAGATGGTTGATCTCCAGGGAGATCGAGGATAGGAGAGTAGACTCAGAGGACAAACACAGCGGATCCACTCACGAAAGGCCTTTTCCCAGAGAGAGACTTTTATGGGATGGTTGAGTATGAGATACTACAACCACTGCTACAGATGGCCCTAGTGCAAGTGGGAGATTGTTAGTTATATGTATGCCCTAGAGGCCATTACTGTACACAGGATGTATATTGTAGTGGATGCTGGGACATATATAGGGAGGACTTTCTTGCTCGACATGATAGTATGCTATCTGGTTGAACTTTACCTTAACATGTATACTGATTGTCTCTCTGTTACATATTGGTAAAGCCCTCAGGATGTGTGCTTGACTACCTGGACTATGATGCGGATCATACTAGTGGGGACATGGTAGTCTATAAGTACATCATTCAAAGTCCCTAGTCGTGGGTGTATCGAGACGGGGCATCGATATACCAGAGTAGAATAGCGTGTACCTTCTCGACCCATACAGATGGGCGATGGATGATCCCATATCCATTGGTGTTTGACATCAGAGATGATATACGGGTGCTTAGTAGAGACTGGGTACACTGGACGGACTCGCCGAGAACTCCCAGATGGTATTATACCTCACGTCAGATGGCAGTTCTCTGGTGACACTGGTACAGAGTAGTCTGTTGACCCGAGATCGTCATAGAGTCTTGTGTAGTTCCCACTGTGCTTTGATTTCCATCTTACCACGTCCAAGAGGGCGTGCAAAACGGTGGTTTTTGGGTACAGTCCCGAGTCACATGGAGGCAATGAGCGATAGGAGGGGATTCGTCTCTCCCGGTATAGGGAGTTGATGTTGCGCTGTGTTCGATTGGCTATAACAGGAAATCCCTGGCCAGGGTTGCTGAGATTTACTGGTAAGTGTTACCAGTAGTTTCTCGAACAGTTATAGACCTCATATCGACACGACTTATCGAGCTATTGGGGTCTGACGTTTACCACCCCTAGGCGAGATATGCGACATATCAGACGATCAGACCGGACTGTACGGTAGTGTTACTGGTCGGATTCACTGGAGTGTGAGCGGGCTTGCTCGTCGATCTTCAGATCGCTCAATACCCGGGTGGCCGTTACGTTTAGCAGACCGCTTGCGGCTTGTGGGTGTTTGATATGATCATCGCCTTCTGCCGGCGTATTGACGAGTCTTTAGAGTCCTACACAGAGGTTTCCTGGCTCAAGCGAAATGAAATAGGAGCGCATATGAGGTATGTGCGGGACCGAGAATAATGCGTGTATGTGATACCGTATTTCATTCTCGCGATGAATGTATCGAATGGTTGTATGCGATATAACCTAGTTATCGATTCAAGCGTTGATCCGATAAGCCGATACATTGTATACTAGTCGGTTGTGTGCGACATGACCGGATCATTGAATCAAGTGTTGATTTAATGATTTGATGCATGTTTATATATTTGATATATTACTTTGCATCAACTAGTATCGGTTTACTTAAGATGGATTTTCTCGCTCGGATGTGCACTTGATTGTATCATGTCTGATGATGCATGCTCTTTAGGGTTTGTGTAAAGATTAAACCATGGTTGTATATTGGTTAGGGTTTTCTTTTTCATTTATTTATTTATTGCATTTATTTTATTTTGGAAAAGAAATGGCAAAAGAAAAGAAAATGGTTGCTAGTTTTGTTTTACATTGAAAGTTCATGAAGCTTTGACTAAGTGACCATTTTGTCTTCATGCTTAACCCTAACCACTTCTTCTAACCATGATTTATTCTCTACACTTGACCATGGTTGCCACATGATAAGTGTTCAATTTATTTTCTATTTTAAATTAACTTATCATAAGATTTATCATCATCTTCTTCTTCTTCTTCAAGAAGAAAGCTTGCTTCAACAATGGTGAATTGAGCAAATGAGTGAGAAATCCAATTCTAAAGTCTATCCACTTCCTATTTCTTCATCCTCTACCTCTTGCCAAGTAGTAGAGTGTGTTTCCTTCACAAGTCATCATGGTTTGGTGAAGGTGGAGCTTGATCTAGCGATGCCTCGACGTAGATCATCTTCGGCATGGACATCGACGACCTAGCTTGCCCATTCTCCGATGAAGCCGACGCTAGAGCCCGGATTTGATTTGGACAGCGGAGAGGACCTCGTTGCGGAGCTATGGAGGTGGAGCACCGGATCTACAAAGGTTGTATTTCCGTATCTTGTAGTTAAGTGTTAACTAGTTAGCTTTTTCGCCTAGATTTCTAGCAAACGATCCGTAGTCGGGTCTCTCGGCACCTAGATTCTTTGAAATTGGCATGGTTGATGCCTTGTGAGACCTCACTTGAGTGCCTAGGGACCCTACAACCGCTTCACTTCGGGTACTTAGCGGGTAGTTTGCCGTACCCGTAGGGGTCTAGGGTGGGGTAATGGCTATTCATCACAACTGTGTAATCCGTCTTTTATTGCAGGCTCAAAGCAAATGCGGATTGCTAGTAAATCCAATAAAGTTTATCTGTGATCTGGATTGCTTATTATTGCGTCTGACGAATGTACAATATATGTATATATATATGATAGCTATTAGACGTCACTTATGTTTTACACCCACGCTAGCCTAGCCCCCGCTCTGTCGTTAGTTAAGTAACCTAACGGGTGATGACGGGACCCAGTGGCGAATGCGGATGGCATAAGAGGACGTGGTATTTTCTTTGTTTTCTGCAATGATAGGATAAATGATGGGATGCATTACTATAATGCAAAGAAAATAAACTAAAATTAAATCGTTGGAACAAATTTAAAAGAAACCACTCGGTTATTTTAAAAGAGCAGAATTTTTAATTGCGGAGCTTTAACCACTCCTTTTAAAAAGCTATCAGGTTCCTTCGATTATATCAAGTTCACTACGTTCACGGTTTTGCCAAAACCAATCGTAGCCCTCCATCATTTCTTGTGCATGGTCCATAGTATTCAAGCTATGTATTTTGACCTAACGCCAAGGCATAGTGTTTGGTAGCTGCTGGGTATTCATTTGTTGCATAGATAGATGTGTTAGTTTAGGACAATCGTATTATCATTTTTGCCTAACGTCAAGGATATGTACGGATGGGTTCAAATTAACAAGGATAATGATGGGTAGAACTTGACATATGACTTATGACATTTTGACCAACGCCAAGGTCATAAGAGCATGGGGGAAAAATCCATATCGGGAATTTCTAAAGAAACTGAAATTTGCAAAGAGATGCATACCATTTTGGAGTTTGATGAATGTTGGTAGGATTTCTTCAACATTATCATACGAAGATATTTTGGATCCCGATCCTACTGTGAGTATATACTACTTATCAGGAGATTCGTCACATAACGATCAATGCTATAAACCAAGTAGGTGCCTAGAAAGGTGTCAGCGGGGTTACTCCCCCAGAGAAAAGAGGTAATTTAATTAAGGAACTTCGGAAAAGCGTTGGAAAACCTCCCTCGAAATATCGACACTAGCCTGGCTGAACGGTGTACGGTGAGAGTAGTCCTGGATAATTCTTCTTTTATGGTTTGAGGAAGGATTCGAGAAACAGTGAGAGCCATCCTGTTTAGATAAATAACCACTCTAAACTTGCAAGAGCATCATGCTAATAGTGTTTTCTTCTCTCTCTCTCTTAATTGCAGCGACCTTGTGACCACACATAGGTTACATCTAGATAACAAATTGACTGAATCTAACTTATATGACTGGCAAAGGTCTGTCCAGATGTCAATTGCCTGTGACAAACTAGACCACCATATTACTACTCAAGATCCCGCCGTCCCGGGTCCAGTTTCCACCGTCACGGATATAGATATCCGACAGACAAGGGAAAAGGATAAAGCGAAAGCCAAGTCCCTCGTGTTAGCTTCAGTTGATGGTGTATACCAGAAGTAGCACGAGAAAATGGACTCAGTTTCCATCTTTCTCCAGAACAAAGATTTATATGGAGAGCAATCTCATATCGCATGATATGAAACCTCGAACGAATTAATTCAAGGGAGATTGGTTTTCGGATCATCTGTAAGGGACAACGTCCTTACAATGATGAGCTATATTGATGAGCTCCAGGACCTGGAGACCACGTTGGGAAACAAGACAGATACTGACTTAATTCTACAGTCTCTATCTTCTACCCTAAAGGAAACCAGGGAAGCAGAAGGAAAGAGAAGGTCAAAAGTTACGGGACTTAATGTAGTAAAAGAGGGTAATTCCTATTTTTATGGGATTGGACATTGGCAGAAAGATTGCAGGGCTTTACAAGCCAGTAACCAGGATACGAAGCATGTTGTGGCTTCAGCCTCAAGTGTGTTTGTTATTGAGAACTGTTTGTCAATTAACTCTACTTCCTGGGTATTAGATACCGGAGCAGGATCTCATATCTGTAATTCATTACATGCTTTGAGAAACCGTAAAGTTATAAAGGTAGGTGATTGTTCTCTCAAAGTTGCAAACGGAATGACAGTGAACGTTGAATCCGTAGGAGAATATCACCTAGGTTTCACAAGTGGGCATATATTGATTTTACGTAACTGTTTATATATACCTAGTATGACTTGTAATATCATATCAGTGTCCTCACTTTCGAGAGAGGGATATGATTTTACATTCCTAAGCGATATAGTTAACATCCACCTAAATCAAGTTCTGATTGGGTCAGGTACATTAGATAACGGTATATACGTATTAAGTCATGCTTAGGTTTTCAATGTCCAGAATACACTTAAAAGAAAGTCTCCGGAAATAAATCAGGCTTTCTTATAGCATTTTAGACTAGGTCACATCAATGAGAGAAGGTTGACTAAGTTACATGGAGAAGGATATTTGAATCCGTTCGAATATCAATCTTATGCTACTTGTGAATCTTGTCTTATTGGAAAGATGACAAAAACTCCGTTTACTGGACATGGAGTAAGAGCAAGCGAGCTCTTGGGACTCATACACAGTGACGTGTGCGGTCCAATGTCTACACATGCGCGAGGTGGTTATTCCTACTTCATTACTTTTACGGATGATTTCTCTAGGTATGGATATATCTTCTTAATGAAGCATAAATCCGAGGCTTTTGAGAAATTCCAAGAATACAAGAATGAAGTGGAAAAACAAACCGGCAAAAGTATCAAGACACTGAGATCTGATTGAGGTTGTGAATACTTAAGCGCCGAGTTCTTGGGTTACTTAAAAGAGAATGGAATTCTCTCTCAGCTTACTCCTCCATACACATCACAACACAACGGTGTATCAGAAAGGAGGAATCGAACCCTATTGGATATGGTTCGTTCCATGATGAGTAAGGCTTAGTTACCGCGATCATTCTGAGGATATGCACTAGAATCAGCTGCATATCTTTTGAACATAGTTCCTACCAAGACTGTGCCAACCACACCATATCAGATGTGGAGTGGGAAGAAACCCTATCTTCAGTATCTGAAGATTTGGGGATGTCCAGCTTTTGTTAAAAAGCAGCATACGGACGCTCGAAGCATGATCAATACAGTGTAAGTTTGTGGGATATCCAATGAACTCCACGGGGTATCTATTCTATTACGCAGAGGAACAAAAGGTTTTTGTTTCTCGTAATGCCCATTTTCTAGAACATCAGTTTTTAGAAAAGGAAATAAATGGGAGCGAAATAGAACTGGAAGAAATTCCAGAAACACAAGCTATTACTGAAAGTATGGTAGAACCAGAGGTTTCAGAAGAAACGGACATCCCAGCGCCACTCCGCAGAAGTAGTAGGCAGTCTCATCCGCTTGAGAGATACTACGGTTTTCTCATAGATGGGGATAGAGAGGATTGCGTCATTGATGATGATGACCCTACTAGCTTCCAGCAAGCCATTCAGAGCGGCGACTCGGTAAAATGGCTGGATGCAATGCGGACCGAAATGGAGTCCATGTACACTAACAAAGTATGGACATTGGACATTGCTCCAGAAAGGGTAAAACCCGTAGGATGCAAATGGATCTTCAGAAAGAAGATTGGTGTAGATGGACAGGCTGAAACCTATAAAGCTAGACTTGTTGCAAAGGGTTTCCGTCAAAGACCTGGTTTGGACTATGACGAAACCTTTTCTCCAGTAGTTATGCTGAAATCCATTCGGGTCCATCTTGCTATTGTTGCCATCCACGATTATAAGATCCGGCAGATGGACGTAAAGACGGCCTTTCTAAATGGAAATTTAGAAGAGAGCATCTATATGGATCAGCCAGAGGGATTCATTCATAGTGGGAGCAGCGGTAAAGTATGCAAGCTGCTTAAGTCCATTTATGGACTAAAGCAGGCATCATGGAGTTGGAACATCTGTTTTGATGATACTGTCAAGGAATTTGACTTTATCAAAAATCCAGATGAACCATGCATATACAGTAAGATTGTAGGGAGAGCTGTAGTATTCCTCGTATTATACGTGGATGACATTCTCCTAATAGGAAATGATATTCCTATGTTACAGTCAGTCAAAAGTTATTTGTCAAAGAAATTCTCCATGAAAGACCTCGGTGATGCCACCTACATTCTGGGGATCCACATCTATCGTGATAGATCAAAAAGGATGTTGGGACTTTCACAGTCCAAGTACATAGACACCATATTGAAAAGATTCAGTATGGAAGATTCTAAGCGCAGTAACCTACTGGCTTGTCACAGAATCACCCTCTCCAAAGATATGTCTCCCAAGACTGATTTGGAAAGGGATCGCATGTCGATTATACCCTACGCTTCAGCGGTAGGCTCTATAATGTATGCGATGTTATGTACCAGACCAGATGTAGCATACCCATTGAGCGTAGTAAGCCGGTATCAAGAAAACCCAGGGGAGAATCACTAGATAGCAGTAAAGAACATTCTCAAGTACCTGAGGAGGACTAAAGAGATGTTCTTGGTGTATGGCGGAAAAGACCTCCAGATGGAGGCCTTTGCCGACTCCGGCTTCCAGAGTGACAAAGATGACTCCAAGTCCGTGTCGGGTTATGTCTTTACCCTCAATGGAGGGGAGGTCTGTTGGAAGAGTTCCAAACAGGAGACCGTTGCTGACTCAACAATAGAAGCGGAGTACATAGCTGCTTGCGATGCCGCAAAAGAAGCTGTCTGGATGAAGAAGTTCCTCACCGAACTTCAGGTGGTTCTTTCCAGTGTTGGTCCAATACCTCTGTATTGTGATAATAATGGCGCTATAGCTTTAGCAAAGGAACCTAGGTCCCATCAGAAGTCCAGACTCATCTTAAGGCGGTATCACCTGATCAGGGAGATCGTAGATCGCCGGGAGATCGAGGTGAAAAGAGTAGAGATGGAGAATAACATTGCTGATCCATTCACAAAGGCCATTTCTCAGACGCAGTTCGAGAGGCTATTCGAGATAATAGGTCTACGATATGCCAGCTCATGGCCCTAGTGCAAGAGGGAGATTGTTAGTGTATATGCCCTAGGGGCCATTATTGTATCATACTAGATTGTATATTACTTAATGGAAGCTTAGGATATTCATAGTTGTATATACAGTCTTGCTAAAAATGGTAGTATACTACTTGGTTTGTGTCTACTTTAATATGTGCATATGTTTCTTGTAACGTATCACTTATACATATTAGTAGAGCCCATAGGTTCTTTGCTTAACTACCAGCGTTGTGATGGCAGTCACACTAGTGGAGGCTGGGTAGTCTATAAGCAACATCCTATACAGGTCCCTAGTCGTGGGATTATCGAGACAGGGCATCGATACTCCAGAGTAGACTAGTGTGTACGCTTCTCATCCTAGTTGGGGAGATGGTCTGTCCCATATCCATCAGTATGTCGTACTGGAGATAGTATACAGGTGCTCGTTCGGTTACGGGTACACAGGACAAGACTCGCAGGGGAACTGTTGGTTGGTGTTATACCCGTCGTCTGTTAACAGTTCCCAGGTGACATGAGTACAGCATAGTCCGTAGACTTAACACTGCTACTTCGCCTCGAGTGTGTCCTACTGTTCTTAGATTGCTACCCAACCACGGCTCAAAGGAGTCGTGCAAACAGGTAGCAGTTGGGTGCAGTCCCGAGCACTTGGAGGCAGTAGTGGTTAGACAGGATTCGTCTCTCCCGGTATTAGGAGATGATATCGCGCTGTGTCAGAGAGCCATTACGCAAAGTCCCTGGCCAGGGCAAGCGAGATTTACTGGTAGGTTCCAGTAGTTTCTCACGGTGTAATGGGCTTTTCTCCGACACGACTTATACCGCTATCAGGGGACTGACGCTTGCCATCCCCTAGGCTTGATATGCGATAGTCTTAGACGAACAGACCGGACTGTACGGAGATTGTCACATCAGGCACAGTGGGAGTTCGGATGAGTTTGCTCATCGGCCTTCTTATCGAGATCTACCAGGGGACCGTTAGGTACAGCTAGTGCCGCTTGCGGTCTGTGGTTAAACCCACCGCCAGCATAGTGTCGAGTGTTTAGAGTCCCACATAGAGATTTTCCCTGCTCCAGGCGAAACGATATAGAGGTCGTATGGTTTTACGACAAGGGTTCGGACGCGTACGTGTGTTTACGCACGTACGACTTTTCGGACAGTTTTTACTAGCCGGCTTTGGTTAAAGCAAGATTCTATTATCGGGTTATTGGATTTATACAGTTTAAAGTTTTTCCGTGTTTTCACAGATTGGAGGGGCGTTCTCGTAATTTGTTGGAAATCTTCTAGAAGAGTGGTGACTAAGGGGTTAAGGTGGCATGAGCATTAATTGCTTAATGACTCATTTCTGTGATTCATCCTTAGCATTAAATGATTCATTAATGAGTTAATGAGTCATATGATGAATCACAAGGTGAGTGCATCAACCATGATGATTAATCATTTATATTATTTATTTGATTAATTGTTATGGTTGTTATATTCATATGAGTTCATTATTCATATTCATTCTCATCTTCACCTCCTCTCTCCTAAAGCCCACTCTCTCTTCAAACCCTAACCCTAACCTCTCATGAGTTGAGATCAAGGGTTAGCTAGACTAATACATCCATAACCTCACTCTCTATCCCCTAGGTAGCTTAGATTAGTACTTTAAGCAACCTAGTTATCTCAATTTAAAGATCAAACTTGGAGAAGGAGATTTTGGGTGGATCGTCTTTGACTCGAGGAGGCCGTTGAGGTGCCGATATTCCAAGGAGCCTACGAGGAGTGGAGGACAGCGATGAAGACCCAAAGGACATGTAACGTGAGGTATAACTTCGAATCCGAGTAGTTAAACCTCTAGTATATAATTAGCAATGGTTCAGATACGATTCATGCGCTCAAGTCTGTGTTATGAAGCTTTGATAATCGTTTTTCTTATATTCCGCCTCCCCGCAAGTTCGTGGGTTGCGTGACATGGACTTACAGCAAGTGGGAGATTATTAGTTATATGTATGCCCTAGAGGCCATTACTGTACATGAGATGTATATTGTAGTGGATGCATGGACCTATATAGGAAGGACTTTCTTGCTCAACCTGATAGTATGCTATATGGTTGCACTTTATCTTAACATGTACAATGATTGTCTCTCTGTTACCTGATGATAAAGCCCTTAGGATATGTACTTGACTACCTGGATTATGATGCGGATCATACTACTGGGACAAAGGTAGTCGGTAAGTACATCCTTTAATGTCGCTAGTCGTGGGTGTATCGAGACGGGGCATCGATATACCAGAGTAGACTAGCGTATAGCTTCTCGACCCATGTAGATAGGTGATGGATGATCCCATATCCATTGGTGTTTGACATCAGAGATGATATACGGGTGCTCAGTGGAGACTGGGTACACTGGACGGACTCGCCGAGAACTCCTAGATGGTATTATACCTCACGTCATACGGCAGTTTTCTGGTGACACTGGTACAGGTTAGTCTGTCGACCCGAGATCGTCAAAGAGTCTTGTGTGATTCCCACTGTGCTTTGAATTCCACCTTACCACGTTCAAGAGAACGTGCAAAACGGTGTTTTTTGGGTGCAGTCCCATGTCACATGGAGGCAATGAGCGATTGGAGGGGATTCGTCTCTCCCGGTATAGAGGGTTGATGTTGCGCCGTGCTGGATTGGCGATAATAGGAAGTCCCTGGTTAGGGATGATTCTAAGATATACTGGTAAGTGTTATCAGTAGTTTCTAGACCCGTTATGAGCCTCACATCGGCATGACTTATCGAGTTATTGGGGTCTGACGTTTACCACCCCTAGACGAGATATGTGACATATCAGATGAAGACACCGGACTGTACGGTAGTATTACTGATTGGATTCGCAGGAGTACGAGCAGGCATGCTTGTTGATCTTCTGGTTGCTCAATACCCGGGTGGCCGTTACGTTTAGCAGACCGCTTGCAGCTTGTGGATGTTTGATATGATCATCACCTACTGCCGGTGTATTGACGAGTCTTTAGAGTCCTACACAGAGGTTTCCTGGTTCATGCGAAAAGGAGTAGGAGCACATATGTGATATGTGTGGGACCGAGATTAATGCGCGTATGTGATATCACATTCTATTCTCGCGGTTTGTGACATCGATCGGATATATGATATATAGCTGGGTTATCGGATCAAGTGTTGATTTTATAAGTTGTTACATTAGATATTAGTCGGTTATATGAGATATAGCCGGATTATTAAATCAAGTGTTAATTTAATAATTTAATGTATAATTATATATTTGATATATTAATTTACATTAACCAGTATTGGCTCACTTAAGTTTTCTTTTCTCAGTTGATTTTGTGCACATAATATATATGTGATATATATTTGTGTACATGTTTTGTGTCATGCTTGATGACACATGTGATTTGGGTGTATGAGACTCACACCATGCTAGATTAATGAAGGGTTTTATTTATTTTAAGTTAAACAAAATTATGTGGAAATTGGATTGATGGTTGAAGCTCAGAGAAGCTTGTGGAACCATTGACCAAGTCCACTAATTTTGTCATACTTAATATATTTATTTACCCAACCATTAGATTAGCCATGGTTAAGTCTCTACATGGGTTAATATGTGATATTAACTCACCCATGGTTCACATTCTAAAACTTGGTTAATTCCATGAGAGAATTCTTCATCTTCTTCCTCAAGCTCACTAGCTTTTGTGAAGTGGTGAAAATGTTGTGAGAAAAATAAAACTAAAGGGAGCCCATTTCCTAGTTCATCATACTCAACTATTAGTCATTTAGTTTAGCGTGTTTTCTTCACTAATTTCACCATTAGTGAAGAGGTAGCATGAGTTTGAGTCTACTCGATGTAGATCATCTTCGGCCTCGATGACTTCGAGCAGGCTTATTCATTTCTCCGGGAGAACCCTTTCTAGAGTTCGGTTGTTTATGACTTGCAGCGAAGGGACTACTACACGGAGCATTAGAAGTGAAGGACCGGTCTACAATGGTTGTATTCCTCATTTACTTAGATGTAAAGTAGTTTACATATCGTTTCGTCGCATTTTCTAGTAAAGATTCTATGGTTAGGGTTAGCTAGAACGGCACATTTTTGAAAATGGCATAGAAGCCTCCCGAAACCTTGCTGTAATGCTAGGCAACCCTTTATAGTATTCGTGCTGTGTTTGTTGGCCAAGGTCAAGGCATCGTGTGTGATAGACGTATGTTGCTTGTCCGTTGCATGGATATGCATTGGTTTAGGACAGTCGTACCACTTTGTTGGCTAAAGTCAAGGATGTGTGCGGGTGGGTCTAAATCAATCAGGACAATGACGGGTAGAATTTGACTTGCGAGTTATGATTTGTTGGCCAAAGTCAAGGTCATAAACCGCTTGAGGTAAAAACCACATCGGGAGTTTCAAACATACAGGAAACATGCCAGGCATGCACATACCTTCTGAAGTGTGGTAACTTTAGTGGATTCCATCAAGTTATCATGCGATGATAGTTGGATCTCGATTCTCATTGATGAGTTGGATTACTCCTCGAGTGATTTTATATGATCCCGACTAATTCTTCTTTTGGTTTGGAGGAGAATTCGAGGAAACTGTGGGAGCCATCCTTATTAGATAAAGTGATTAACCATTCTGATCTACGTTAGAGTGCATGCTGAGTGTTTCTTTTCTCTCTCTTTAGCAGCGACCATGGCCCGACCCTTGACTAAAACTCATGAACCAAGTTAACCGAACATTCTTAATACATTTTGGCTTTTGGAATGTCACGGTGTCGCATATATCATTGCCACTTCTATATCACCTTTGTATTTCTCCAGAACACCCTATATCACTACGAACATCCACTTCTATTGGATAAATCCATCGTATAGTTACATACGAACTCGAAGAAAGATGTTCTAGATTCGAGGATGGATTCTGGTTCTGGAGAGATTGAATAGGATTATTCGGTTGTCTTTTCTCTTTACCTTCTCTCAGGTTGTGAGGGCTTCTAGGATTAGGAGAGGGTACACCTATTGCGCTTATTGGATAGTCTTCTTCCAAACCATAGACAGGTGCCGAAAGGTAGGGAATGAAGAAAACCAATTAGCCTAAAGGCGGTGTGCAGAAGGTAATAAGTAAAGACAAATAAAGGGATTATAATAACGGCAAAGAAAATTGCGACTGCTATCATTCACGACAAAACCATGTATACCCCTGCCACTCCTACATCCACTTTAGATTTCTACAGAACACTCCATATCACTACGGATATCCACTCCTATTAGATATGCCATCATAAAGTTACATACGAACTCGAAGGAACTTGTTCCAGATTCGAGGATGGTTTCCGGTTCAGGAGAAATAAAATAGGATTATTCAGTTGCCTTTTCCCTTTACCTTCTCTCATGTTACGAAGGCTCCTGGTATTAGAAGAGTACACCTGTTATTCTTATTTGATAGTCTTCTTCCAAACCTTAGGCTGGTGCCGAAGGGTAGGGAAGGAAGAAAACCAATTAGCCTAAAGAAGGTGTACAGAAGGTAATAAGTAAAAACAAAACAAAGGGATTAGAGTGAGGGCATGGAACTATACAGTTACAGTCATGAATCAGGATAGTGCAAGAGCCGTTACTAGGAATACTGGATTACCCCTTCAAAACATTTTCATGTTTCAGTTTCATTGTGCGATGTTAATTGAAAACTGTTTTCCCAATTGGAATCTAACTCCAGGGTATGTATTTAACAGATCAGTTTCTCACATTTGTATGTTATTATAGATGGTGAGTGGGAGTAAGATATTGGGAAATGGGTGATTAGATCCTCTGTATATCGGAATTCGTTGTAATTGGTGATATTTGAGGAAATCACCTGGGTTTTGCCTGACGGTGAATATTTGGTTTTGAATATTCGTTGTTATGAACCGATTTCAAACTGATATATCTATACGTTTATTTTATAAAGTGAGATATAACTTTTTGAAATTATGTCCATGAAATTTACCTATAGCAGTTGGTGATTAGGTAAGGTGCAGTCAACAGCGGTGTAATTCTTCTTAACCATAGTACAGTTTTCAACCTACGACGCACAACGTTTGAGTTATTGAACTCAGGGGACTTGTACAAAGTATTGTATCTTGTCAAGTGTCCATTAAGACAAAGGGGTTGGTACTCATACTATATTTTGTTTACTCATATCTTCTTTAGTTCTAGACAAGTATTTCGTTCAAATACAAGGCCCGGATATTGAGAAGATATAGGTATAAGAATAAAGTAGAGAACCATTTGTTGGAAGTATTAGGATTGTTCGAGGTAGTCGAAGATGTAGATACTTATGTTTGGTATTCCGTTTATAGTAATGGTTTTGAGAACTTGCTTCTCTTTCAGGATACTCATTTATGGATGCACACTTAGATGAGTAATGCCGATTGGCCTCTTTCCATTTGGTTGATATGCACTGGAGACAGCTGCATGATTTTGAATCTGGTTCCAATTAAATTAGTGCTTTTGTTTCTATATTGGATATATATAGAATCAATTTATATCTTAACGATGTTAAGGTATAGGGAGTTGTCCGGCTTATACTTAAAACCAGACTCTTGACGAACTCAAGATACGTTTTAGTAATGGCAGTTTTGTTGGGTTATGGCAGCACCCCGGCCATCAAACCGTGGCCAAATGCGGAACAAAAATTTACTAAACTGGCGCTACTATTACCCGATGCCCGGATCTACCTTACACCCTAAACTAGCAAGCTTTATAAAGAAGTTAGAATGGTTATACCGAGTTGATCCGTGTCCTTCGGTCTTCATTCCAAGCTCCTAATGGTTCCTTGATCGAGTTTGGTTGCCGGTCTTCCTCCATCTATGATGATCCACCTAAGGGAAACGGCGCAAGCTTCGGCCTCGACAAATGAGGCAACCGATGCTCCAAGGTTGCTAGCAATGGAGAGTGGAGGTATAGGAATGTGTCATTATAATATTCTCTCATCACAATTGGTCAAGGAAGCAACCATAGAAGATGAAGGAGGTGAGGAAACAATGGCATGAGCAATTAAAGAATGGCTAAGTGTTGAAGTGAGAATGAGAGTGTAAGCAATGAAGCAAGTGAAGAAAAATGACCAAGTCCACACCAATAGTTGTGGCTGCCCTCTCTCTCTCATGCAAAAATAATGCACACAAAAATATCTCATTTCTTTTTCCAATAAACAATTAAGACACATGCCTCTCTATATATCCAAGACCCATGCTCATGCCACCTCATCCCTCCACCACATTTCCTTAATTGTTTTTCTAAAAAGAAAAACAATAATGAGGTGGCCACTTCTAGAAGCTATTCCGTAAAAATACGGAATACTCCCGGTACATGTATCGAACTACATATACGCGTATTCGTACAAAAATACGAATCGCCAAGAGAGAAAACAAATAGTGAACAATAATACTAGAATACATATATATATAAATTATTAAATCAAAACCTGATTTAATAATCCTGCTTAATCCTAAGCCGCTATTATTATCAACCGTCCGATTAAAGTGTGTGCAGCTCATGCACATATTTAATCGGAAACCTGTATATACCAACATACGTCATCTATACCATATCGCCTGAACTGTGAAAACCCTCTGTATGGGACTCTAAAGACACGTCAATATGCTGGCAGTGGGTTTAACCACAAGCACGTCAGCGACACTAGCTGTACGTAACGGCTACCCGGGTATTGAGCGAAAGGGAGGTTAATGAGAAAACTCATCCTGAACCCATACTTATCCTGACAGTGATAATATCCGTACAGTCCAGTCTGTTCGTCTAAGAGTATCGCATATCGAGTCTAGGGGGTGGAAAAAGTCAGACCCCTAACAACGCGACATTTAGTGTCGGTATGAGACCCATCACCACCAGAGAAACTATCGATCCTGGATCGGTAATTCTCGTCCACCGTGATCACGGATTTCTGGTGATGGCCACCCGTACACAACGTGACATCAACCCCTAATACCGGGAGAGACGAATCCCCGACGATCCAATCACTGCCTCCATGTGGTTCGGGACTATACCCAACTAAAACCTGTTTGCATGACTCCTTTGAGCCGTGGTAGGGTAGTAATCAAAGCACAGTGGGAACTCACACGAGGCAAATGACGATCTCAGGTCAGCAGACTAACCTGTACACATGTCACCTGGGAACTGCTATCTGACAATAGGTATAATACCAACTAGCAGGTTCCCGGCGAGTCCGTCCAGTATACTCATAACCCAAAGAGCACCTGTATACTATCTTAGGTGAACAAACCAACACCAATGGCTTGTGAGACCTGGCCACCGCCCTTCGTCGGGGTCTCGATCAGTATACACTAGTCTACACTGGAGTATTGATGCCCAGTCTCGATACTCCCACGACTAAGGACATTTAAGGATGTGCTTATAGACCCCCAGCTCCCACGTATAAGATCGCCATCATAATGCTGGTAGTCAAGAAAGAATCCTATGGGCTGTATCAACATGTACATGATGATAAAGAAATACCAGATATCATACTATCATCTCGAGTAAGACTGTTCTACCGGTATAGGTCCTCCATAAATCATCATAATCACCTGCCCACGACTATGATAATTGCCTTGAGGGCACTATAACCAACAATCTCCCACTTGCACTTAAGTCCAATTATTGCGGTGTCGCATACTTACAGCTCGTGTGATACCGAACACCAAACTTGTTTACTAGTTAGTTTCGCAAAGCTCGTTTGCGAAACTATTGCATTCGAGAAATAGTATCAGTGAGTGGATCCGCTCCAATATTTCTTTATGTATCTCTCTATATCTCAACTTCACGGAGAAACCTATTTCCCGAAATGAGCAATACCTGTCTTAGAATTTGTCTGGATATCTGATGGGTCTCAGTTCATAAATGAACTCCAAATCCAGCAAACTTCTTAGACCGTATCATCCACTGAATTTAATCAGTGTCCTGCGCCATGCCTTTCCTCAGTATTCGCTTGGACGACCTGTCCACCATACTGTCCCTCAAAAGAGGAAAAACTATAACTCTGAGAGTCACTCTGTCATCCAAGTCACCTTGGAAGCCTTAAATGATAACCGTCTCCCGAAAGAGTCTGCCATTACCATATCCCCAGAACATCCATTTATGTTCATAAACTGCTTCCCTACATTTCTCCAAGATTGGATTAATATATATGTTTATTGCAGCTAGTACAAAAATAACATATGGTGTGGTACTTGACATTTCATGATTAACTCAATTGCCTTAGCAAGTGATATGCTAATCATGCAGATCCCTCTCTCCTTTAGTTTATAAGACACCTTTAGAGAGGGTGACTCCATCACCTGCAGGTAGACCACCATGCCAGGTGTCGTCCATTCTAAAATCCCTTTAGAATAATGTCAAAGTACCCAGATTGGGATGCTACCCAAATCTAGATCTAAAACCATAGATCTAGTAATCAGAAACCCTGATATTATACCCATATCCTATTTGGAGAAACAACTTTATGACAACCACAGTATAACCGATCGTAGTATAGGAATATCTCTTCCTGTCGAGGGCATGTCATCCCAATACGTGGACATCACTCTCTACAACCTTCTTACCAGATCCATTTCCTATTCTGATGAGGTCAAGGCCTATGACTGTCACATCCAAAGTTGATGATCTATTTCGGCTATACCTGCTTTAGTCTATAAATAGACATAAGTAACTTGCCCACTATGTTTCTGTCACGTCCCAAAATATTAGCTCGCGACCAGCACTTAAATCGCGCGACGTCTTCAAGCGTAACGTAATTCAAGGAAGATTAAACCCAGAAATCTAAACCTTTTTAAGAAATAAAGAGGTGAAGCTTTGAAATAAAGATATAGTAAATCATGTTTTGTCTTTTGAAAATTTTGGGCAGCACCTCCTTTGTAAAAACTAACCCCGAAAACGGGTACAACACAGAATAAAATAAAGCATCCCCAAACAGGAGCAAATCATGCCCAACGGTGGAAACAACCACCACAAGTATAAAAACAAGTATACGACGCCCAACGGCGAAGATCCACATGAGGAAATAAAGTAAAGTAAGACATCGCTCAAGTCTCGCAACTACAAGACTTCTACGTCTTCAACATAAACAATAACTAGTTTCTGAATTGATGGAGTGACTAGATACAAAATGAATAATGAATACAAGAGGGGCACGATCCAACATGTACCACCTACCACAAGCAAGTCACCCGAAAACAGCTGTGTGCCAACGATGCCGCAACTGATCCATGTGGACAACATGCAAGAACTGTGCACAACGGGGGTGAGTTGCCAACTCGTGAATAGAAAAACATCACCAGGTAGAAATCGAAATAAACAACGATTCCTAGGTCAACTATATCATAAAGGTAATACTATGATATCTAGGGTGATCATAACTACATATATGCCAACACATAAAAAAATGCCCATCAGCAAGTGGATATCATCCAACAATATAGTCAATGCATGTATGCAGGTGGATCTCGTCCAACAATATAATCAATGCATGTATATAGTGGATCTCGTCCAACAATAAAATCAATGCATGTATGCAGTGGATCTCGTCCACGTGTCCACCACTGACACAACAACTCCTGCATATAAAGATCATAAAAGCATATGTAGGTAAATATGAGGATATAAAACAACATGTGTCCCTCGCGACACAACAAGTCATGGAAACCTGAGTGTCTAACCTCGACACTCGAAATATCATGAAACCCGTGTCTAGCATTGACACGTAAATTCTCATCTATAAGGCGCCGTCACCATGACCGGCCCTGATGTCAGTACATCTCATGAAACCTGAGCGTCCACACCGACACCCACAATCCACGTAGCATGCCTGAAGACGACTCCAGGAGGTATCCCCTAGATATCCGCCGAGTCTAAATAATATCACAGGTAGGTAGTGATCCCTCTGCCAGGCTCATCGTTGTTCACACCATAATATTGCATTATTATACTCCCTATTCTTACTCTTTTTATAAATAAACAGGTACTTTTGACACATGTCTGCTACATGTTACAGGTTACAGGTTCTTAGACAGAAAACAGTGAAAAAGACAAAAGATGATACAAAAGAGAGATTTTTGACCAACAAGTAGAAGGATCCTATTCAAGCCTATACGAAGAACAGTTCATAATGTACAAGGCAACGCAAGGTACAAGATAACGATGCGAACGGTTAAAAGTCCACTACAAGTATTCATTGGGAATTCTGGAAAGAACCTAGAAGCCAATTTGAGAAACAACCTGCAGAAACAGGAAGACCAAGTCAAGAAGAGACAGTACAATAAAACTCAAAGCCCAAGCTTCCAAGATGGCCGCGGAACCGCGGCCAAACCCTGGCTACGGCCGCGGTTCCGCGGCCGTGTATTGCCCGGGGTTTGTAAATTTTTTACCAAAATAAATAGACGGCGCTGACTAGTCTTCCTAAGGGCTAATTTTGTAATTTCAGACATGCGAAACAAATGTAACCTAGGGTTTCCTATCTCTTATAAATAGGAACTCTAAAGATTGTAATTTCTTATGCCTCCCTTCATTAATAAAATACAAAATTCTTTTGGAGAGCATCGGTGTTTCTTTTCCATTCAGAAATTCAGATCTGACAACCCTGCATGGATGATTGGAGGGATGCATCTGTAAGTAGATTTAATTTCTCGCCCTAGTTTAGATTTCAATTCTTTGCCCTAGATAGATTTAATTTCATGCCCTAGGAACTTGTTTAGGGTTTAGCTTTGGGGAAGGATTTTGAGAGATGAGATCTCTCATCCCTTTCTTACCCACCAAATATTTACAATAGGACTCCATACATACACGCATACACCGCGCCCTACGGCATCCTACCCTTCGAGGTAACGATGACACCGTAGTGTAAAAGCCCGATTGCGCGCGTTTTCCATGGAGGTTAGGGTAAGGATCTCTAAAGGAAGGACAAGAACCTTAAGGAAGGAACACCTTCCCGAATGGATCTAATCCTCTTTACTGATAATTACCATAACTCCTCACAGATCTTCATTCGGGTGTAGAAAGCGTTGAGATTTAATTGCATTTCCAAGCCATCCCTAAACCTAACCCTAGCAAGAATAGATCTAGATAATTGCCCTAGATTAATTATATTTTTATATTTAATAATCAACCGAACACCCTTCGGAATTAACTCGTAAGAACGAATCGGAAATTCACAAAATCCCTGTGGACCGACCCGTACTCACCGGCTAGCTGCAAAGCGACGCCGTTTCTGATTGCGGTTAACATATATTTTTGATCTATCTTTTAGAAAGCACAAGCACGCTAAATCTCTACAATCAATCGTCTACACCACGAAATCATCTCTCACCCCGGGGTACCATACCGGGTCCACCATATACCCGCAGACGATGCCTCCCGCTCCTGGAATCGGGTTTCACATGCCAATCTCAGAACCGAGAAAACACATGGTGGACACACTGAAATATCATATCAAGAGAAACCGGTTTTTCAAACAATACATAAATTTCTTAAAATACCCCCACGGTTCTCAAATCCATAAATCACATTAAATCCATATCTCAATGCGTAAATCCATGAAAATATGATATATGCAACATAAAACAGCAATATGAGCATATTAAGGGAAAACCACTCTTTTAAATGAATCCAGCTTTAAAATATATCATGCGGTTCCCAAATCCTCCAAAATCAAGTGCAGTATCATATGAGGTGTAACGCTTCGAAAATCGTTTAGGCAGTTTTTCGGTAATCGGCAAAATTAGCAGTCTTTTCCGTAAAAAGTCGAAATAATTATTTTTCAATATTGGCCTAATTATACAAAATTTAGATAAGATATTGCTAACATTTGGTCACTAAATTGTCACTTAAAATTTTCTAGTTAATTAAAAAAATTTCCTTAATTAATTATTTTTAATATTATTTTATGCTTTTAAAAATACATTTAATTAATGATAAATACAAATTTAAATGGGTAAATTACACACTTAGGAACCTTATAAACAAAAATTTGGTGTTAATAAAATTGTATCAAGAATTTTCTAGAATGTAGTTCTATGGATTGAAAATTAAAGCAAAAATGAATTTAAAAGGTTTTTTTTTGTAAAGTATGACGTGTTATGCATTAAATGCATTTGAGAGTGACTTTTCTTAGAACTTGTTGGATATAGTACCCTCTAAGTCAATTATTGGATCGCAGGTACGTTATTGCAATGATTGAGAGATGACCTATACCGATAGAACAGTCTTACTCGAGATGATAGTATGCTATTTGGTTTGTCCTTATCATCATGTAGATGTTGATAGAGCCCATAGGATTCTTACTTGACTACCAGCAGTGTGATGGCGATCATATATGTGGGACCTGGGGTCTATAAGCACATCCTTAAAGTGTCCCTAGTCGTGGGAGTTTCGAGACAGGGCATCGATACTCCAGAGTAGACTAGTGTATACATTCGAGACCCCGACGAGGGGCGGTGGCCGGTCTTACAAGCCACTGGTGTCAGTTGGATCACCTAAGATGTATACAGATGCTCATTGGGTTATGAGTACACCAGACATGACTCGCCGGGAACATGCTAGTTGGTATTATACATATCGTCAGATAGCAGTTCCCTGGTGACATGTGTACAGGTTAGTTCATCGACCTGAGGTCTTCATTTGTCTCGTGTGAGTTCCCACTGTGCTTTGATTTATACCCTACCACGGGTCAAAGGAGTCGTGCAAACAGGTATATCTTGGGTACAGTCCCGAGCCACATTGAAGGCAAGTGAGCGGATCGGCAGGGGATTCGTCTCTCCCGGTATTGGGGATGAGATCGCGCTGTGTTTAGGAGAGCCATTACACGAAATCTCTGGGCAGGGTAATCGAGATATACTGGCAGGTATACCAGTAATATCTCAGGGTGTTCTGGGCTGCTCTCTGACACGACTTATGCAGCTATTGGGGGTCTGACTTTTACCGACCCCCTAGGCCTAATATACGATACTCATAGACGAATGTTCCGGACTGTACGGTTATTGTCACTGTCAGCCTCAGTAGGCTTTATAGATGAGTTCGCTCATCAGCTTCCCTTCCAATCAATACATAGGCAAACCGTTACGTACAGCTTGTACCTCTGACGTGCTAGTGGCTATACCCAGTGCCAATGTGTTGTTGAGTCATTAGAGTCCCCCACATACACTTTCCCAAGTTCGGGCGAAACGTTGTAGATGCCGTATGGGATTATGGCAAGCTTCGGAAAATGCACGTGCGTTTTCGCACGTGTCACTTTTCGGGCAGATAATACTGGCAGGCTTTGGTTTAAGCCAGATCCCAGTATTATACTGTGTAGATATAATATCTTTGTCTCAGTTGCATTTGTATTCGGTCGTAATACAAATGCGGGTATATTTATACTAATACGGGGTTATCCTGAAATTCGTTTCAGGGTCACTTTTGGAAGTTGCCAGTTTCCAGTTTCCAGTTTCCAGTTTCCTGTTTTCTATCACCCGTATTTAACATTCGATTAAATACGGATTTGTCTTTTCGTCTTGAGGGTGAGTCATGCTTCTAGAAGGTTCTAGAAGTGGTGATTAGGCTTGTGACTCCTTTGTTCATTAATGGTGCTTTAATTGTTCATTTATTGTGTTCATACTTGGTGTCATTTGTGAGTCATGCTTTGATGTTATGTTATGATAAGTTCAAAGCTTATGATCACCCTCCTTACTCCTACACTCACCCTCCTCCCCTCTTCATATAGTGGCCGGCCCCTTTTAGGAAAGATGATGGATTCATTTTTGTGAGAAAAAGATACAAGAAATTTAGTTAATGAATATTTCACATAGCCCAATTTCCATTTACCCGATTCCAATTGGCAACTTCATTAACCGTTCGTCCATAGCCTTGGACGTAACGAGACAAAGTGTTCAACTCATTTTCTACATCATCTTGGTCGTCTCTTTTAGCAAACTTGATGATCGAGTTGCATCGGTTCAGAGGCAGGAGCCCATTTAAAGATCCGTCGACGTGGTGCCACCTGGACGAAGAGACTGGAGTTTCAGAAGATCGAAGCCGCCGCAACAAAGCGTGGGATGATGGTTAAAGACCGAAGGACTCGGATCGTTCGATATAACAATTCTACCCTCTTTACAATATGTTAGTTTAGCTTTAATGGCAGATCCGGGTTATAGTACGCGATAGCGCCAGTCGTAAAAGTTTTGTTCCGCATATTGGCGTCTGTTAGACGGCCGGAGCGCTACCGTGGGCTTACAGTGGTATCAGAGCCTCACCATTAAGCTATACTAACCTGTGCTAACGCGTTTAAAATATCGATCGAACGGATTTTCGAAAACCGCAAAATTCCAGTTCAAAGTTTCTGTCGATTTTAAATCAAGTCTAAAAATTATTTTGAGCACTTCAGAAAATAGAGCAGGCTATTTGAAGCACACTGTTCAAATTTGGAGAAGTGTTCTTACAGAAGCGCCGTGGATCCGCGGTCAAGCCTACGGTTTGACCGCACATCCGCGGCCCTTCTACAGGAACACGTGACAAAATTTTTACAGTAGCTTCTTTACAGGAAAATGTGGTTTTTGATACTATTCTTTTGGGCCCAGATTTTATTACTGTACAGCAGATGTTCGTGGGGCCTATTTCGGGAAATTTTGTCATTCGAAATTTAAACGTATTAGTTTACAGTACTTACTTTATATGTCCGACCGGGAATGTCATTTGATCGGTAAACCACGTCTGATTGCTATATTTCTTTTAGACGGGTTTGCGAACGTGACATTCGCGTTGATGTTCTGTGTTGTGCTGTGATGTTGCGGATGTCGTGGTGGATAGCAGGGTGCAATGATAGTGCAGTTTGGATTTATTTGTACATTTGATATTGCGGAGCGAGCGTCCAACATGTGGACTGCCGTCACTGCCTGTTGTATAATATTCTTTTGGGGCACGACCGGGTTGAGGTCGATGCACCCGTTGTACATATTTTTATTTCTGTACTAGGTTTATCCCGCGAAGGAGTGCACGGATAGCCGGCTTCTAGAGGGAAACGGTTCCATATCTCATGGCTTTGAGAGGCAAAGGGACCTCATTCTAAAATTGGCAGACTATTCGCCGCACTCGTAAGGGGTGCAAGTTGACCCAAGGAGGGGTGCTCAATTTACCGGATTCCGTGAAGTGCCGGGTGTTCCATTCACTATGTTGTGGGGACTACCTCGCTTCAGGTTTTGGCGGGTAACTTGCCGCACCCGTAGGGGTCTACGTTTCATTGCACAGGCTATCCACACGACTAGGGGAACGTCGGGTTTCAGCAGCGGCTCTGTGAAACCCGGTGATCCCAGATTATCTGTATTGTTCTGTGATGCTTATTACTTTTCTGTATAGTTGCATATTATCATGCCTGGAGCGATTATTGTATATTAGTATATAAACTATTAGATGTTGTATATGTTTTACACCCGCGCTAGTCCAGCCCCCGCTCTATCGTTAGTTAAGTAACCTAACGGGTGATGACGGGACCCAGCGACGAATGCGGATGGCATATACGTACATTTTATTTTCGTTCTTTTCTGGTGTGATTGATTGATGGGAATGCATTGATTCTTATTAATGCAAGGATAAAACAAACCTATATTTGATGTTGTTGGAATAAATTTTAAAAAGGAGTTATTACAAAGACGTTTCCTTTTGTTTTGCATAGTGATATTCAGTTAGAATATCCTGCACCTCATTCGACGAGGCAAAGGCCGAGATCCCTTCACCGGGAGTGACCCCTTGGGCAGAAGTTTGCATGAGGGTAATAAATTCTATATAATCGATTACAAGTTGCTTTGCATCGCGGTATTCAGTTGGAATATCGTGCACCTCATTCTACGAGGAAAGAGCCGAGATCCCTTCACCGGGAGTGACTTCTTTAGCAAAAGGTTTTCACTACTATATTTTTTATAAAATTCTATCAGATTCCTTCAACGAGATCAAGTTCATTTAGTTAAAGGTTTTTCGCCAAAAACCAGCCGTAATCCTCCGTCGTTTCTTATGGATGGTCAATAATATTCAAGCTATGTTTGTTGGCCTACGTCAAGGCGTAGTGTTTGGTAGCTGCTGGGTATTCATTTGTTGCACAGATAGATGCATTAGTTTTGGACAGACGTACAGCCTTGTTGGCCTACGTCAAGGGCATGTACGATGACCTAAATTAATCAGGACAACGACGGGTAGAACTTGACATGTGGCTTATGATTTGTTGGCCTACGTCAAGGTTATAAGTGCATGGGATAGAAATTATATCGGGAGTTTCAAACATACAGGAAACTTTCCAGACTTGCGCATACCTTCTAGAGTGTGTTAACTTGAGTGGCTTCCATCAAGTTATCATGCAATGATAGTTGGATCCCGATTCCCACTGATGAGTTGGTTTACTCTTCGGGTAATCCCGATTAATTCTTCTTTCAGGTTTGGAGGAGAATTTGAGATTACAGTGGGAGGTTTCCTAACTAGATAAAATGATAACCATTTTGATCTATGTTTGAGTGCACGCAGAGTGTATCTTTTCTCTCTCTCTCTTTGGCAGCGACTTTTGACCGACCCTAGACTATAACTCAGTGACCAAGTTGATCGAACCTTCTTAATTTACTGGCTTTTGGATTGTCTATAGTTGCATAAGTCATTGCCGCTCCTTCTTTTACCCTTTGTATTTCTGAGAACAACCCGTATTACTACGGACATCCACTTCCATTGGATAGATCCATCTTATGGTCATATACGAACTCGAAGGGATTTCTTCGAGGATGGATCCAAGTTCAGGAGAAATAAAATTGTTTTATTCAGTTGTCTTTTATTATCACCTTATATCAGGTTGCGATGGCTCCTTGGTTTAGGAGAGTACAACTTTTACGCTTATTGGATAGTCTTATTCCAAACCATAGGCAGGTGCCGAAAAGTAGGGAATGAAGAAAACCAATTAGCCTAAGTAGGGTGTGCAGAAGGTAATATATAAAGACAAATAAAGGAATTAGAAAGAGGGCCAAGTAAATCGCGACTACTAACATTCCCGACCAAACCACGTATTTCATAGCCACTCCTACTTCACCTTTCATTTCTCCAGAACAACCCGTATCACTATGAACATCCAATTCTATTGGATAAATCCATCGTATGATTATATATGAACTCGAAGGATATTTTTTCGAGGATGGATTCTGGTTCAGGAGAAAAAGGAATAAGGTTTATTCAGTTGTCTTTTATCATCACCTTCTTTCAAGTTGCGAGTACTCCTAGGATTAGGAGGGTACACCTATTATGCTTACTGGATATTCTTCTTCCAAACCATAGGCTGGTGCCAAATGGTAGGGAAGGAAGAAAACCACTTAGCCTAACAATGGTGTACAGAAGGTAATGACTAAAGACAAATAAAGGGATTTGGAGAGATGGCAAAGAAATTTACTGTTACAGTCATGAATTGGATTATGGAAGAGGCATTACTAAGAATACCAGTATACCCCTACGAAACATTTTCATGTTTCAGTTTTACTGTGCCTTGTTAAAAGAAAACTGACTTCCCGATTAGATACTTACTCCAGGGTATGTATTTACCAGGTTTCATTCTCACATCTGTATAGTTTTACAGCTAATGAGTGGGAGTAAGTTATTGGGAATTAGGTGATCATCCTCATCGGAATTCGTTGTAATTTGTGATATTTGAGAAAATCACCTGGGGACAGTTTTCAACCTACAACGCACAGGTTTTGAGTTATTAAACTCTGCGAACTTATACAAAGTATTGTTTGTTGTCCAGTGTCCATCATTACAAAGGGGTTGGTCCTCGTACTCTGTTCTGTTTACTCGTGACTTCTCTAGTTTTTTAGACTAGTGTTTTATAGAAATACAGGGTCTAAGTTTTGAGAAGTTGTGGGTATAAGAATAAAGAAGAGAACCAAGTGTCACAAGTATCAGGATTTTTCAATGAATTTGAAGATGTAGATTCTTGTGATTAGTATTCAGTTGATAGTAATAGTTTTGAGAAACTTGTTTCTCTTTCAGGTTACTCCTAATTGGATGGATTCCTAAGTTGAGTAATGCAGATTAGCCTCTCTCCATTAAGTTGATATGCACTGAAGACAGCTGCAGGATTTGGATCTGGTTCCAATTAAATAAGTGCCTATGTTTCTATATTGGATATAGATTGCTTCATATCTTAACGATGTTAAGGTAAGGGGAGTTGTTCAGCTTATGCTTAAAAACAGATACTGAAAAACTCAAGGCACGTTTCTGTAATGGCAGTTTATGGGTTGACCCTAGCCTTGACGAGGGTTGATTTTCTACCATCTGGAAGATCAATAGTGATATTGTTCTTGACTCGCCACAGTTTTCTTAAAATGGATTTTTTCAGAAAACAGTAGTGGGAGTATGGTAGAACTGGAAGTGATTCCATAACCGCAAACGATTACGGAGAATCTAATAGAACCTATATATTCAATCAGGTTTGACATTCCATTAGCCACTCCGCAGATGTGGTGGGTAACCTCCGACACCCGAGAGGTACTCCGGTAGCCTCAAGGATGGTGACATGGAGGTTCTTATTTACCCAGACTTGACACTACTGTTGTTCCAGGCCATGAAACCCGGCAGGAGATAAGTATAGCGACGTTCTAAAATAGTTTTAGAAATGTACGTATATATTATTCTGCTAGAGGGTTGTCGTAGTCAGTAGGAGCAGCGGAAGCATAGTGGGCAAGTAGCTAGTGTCTATTTATAGATTTGAGCAGAAATAGCGGAGATAGATCATCTATATTTGATGTGACAGTTATGGGTTTGACTTTATCAGAATAGAGGATGGAGCTGTTAAGAAAGTAGTAGGGTGTGATGTCTTGGTATTTGGATAACATACACAGAGTAGGAAGTAAAATTCCTATACTACGATCGGTTGTACTGTGGTCGTCACACAGTTGTTTCTCCACAAAGGATATGGATATAATATCTGACATTCTGGTTACTAGATCTATGGTTTTAGATCTAGATTTGGTTAGTTTCCCAATGTGGGTACTTTGACAGTATTCTAATAGTATTTTAGAATAGATGACTCTTGGCATGGTGGTGTACCTACAGGTGATGGAGTCACCCTCTCTAAAGGTGTCTTACAGACTAATGGGGAGAGGGGCGTACATGATTGACAGATCACTTGCATGGGCAATTGAGTCAATCGTGAGATGTCAACTACCACACCAGATGTCGTTATTGCACTAGATACGATAAGTTTATATCCAATCCTGAAGAAACATACGGAAGCAGTTATAGAACATAAGTACATGTTCTACAGATTTGATGACGCCAGCCTCCTTCGGGAGACGATTATTATTCCAGGCTTCACAAGTGACCTGGATGACAAAGTGATTTTCAGAGTTATAGTTTTCCCTAAGACGAGGGACAATATTATAGGCAAGTGGTCCAAGGGGATACTGTGGGAGGTATGGTGCTGGACACTGATCAGTTTCAGTGATTGATACAGTCTAAGATGTTTGGATTGGGAGTTCATTTATGAACTAGGTCCCATCAGATATCCAGACATATTCTAAGACTGGTATTACTCAATTCGGAAGATGGTTTTCTCCGCGAGGTTGAGATATAGAAAGATACAGAAAGAAACACCGAAGCGGATACACTCACCGAGGCTATTTCTTGAACACAATAGTTTTTGCAAACGAGTTTTGTGAAACCGATTAGTAGAGGAGTTGTATGTTCGGTATCACACGAGCCGTGAGTACACGACATCGCAATAATTAGTCTTAAGTGCAAGTGGGAGATTGTTGGATATAGTGCCCTCTAAGTTAATTATTGGATCGCAGTTACGTGATTGCAATGATTGAGGGAGGACCTATACCGATAGAACAGTCTTACTCGAGAAGATAGTATGCTATCTCGTTTGTCCTTATCATCATGTAGATGTTGATAGAGCCCATAGGATTCTTGCTTGACTACAAGCAGTGTGATGGAAATCATATATGTGGGAGCTGGGATCTATAAGCACATCCTTAAAGTGTCCATAGTTGTGGGAGATTCGAGACAGCGCATTGATATTCCAGAGTAGACTAGTGTATACATTCGAGACCCCGACGAGGGGCGGTGTCCGGTCTCACAAGCTATTAGTGTCAGTTGGATCACCTAAGATGTATATAGGTGCTCATTAGGTTATGAGTACACCGGACAGGACTCGCCGGGAACATGCTAGTTGGTATTATACATATCGTCAGATAGCAGTTCCCTGGTGACATGTGTACAGATTAGTTCATCGACCTGAGGTCGTCATTTGTCTCGTGTGAGTTCCCACTGTGCTTTGATTTATACCCTACCACAGGTCAAAGGAGTCGTGCAAACAGGTATATTTTGGGTACAGTCCCGAGCCACATTGGAGGCAAGTGAGCGGATCGGCAGAGGATTCGTCTCTCCCGGTATTGGGGGTAAGATCGTGCTGTGTTTAGGAGAGCCATTACACGAAATCCCTGGCCAGGGTAATCGAGATATACTGGTAGGTATACCAATAGTATCTCAGGGTGTTCTAGGCTGCTCTCTGGCACGACTTATGCAGCTATTGAGAGTCTGACTTTTACCGGCCCCCTAGGCCTAATATGTGATACTTATAGACGAATGTTCCGGACTATACGGTTATTGTCACTGTCAGCCTCAGTAGGGTTTATAGATGAGTTCGCTCGTCAGCTTCACTTCCAATCAATACATAGGCAAACCGTTATGTATAGCTTGTACCTCTGACGTGCTAGTGGTTATACCCAGTGCCAATGTGTTGATGAGTCATTAGAGTCCCCGACAGACAATTCCCAAGTTCGGGCGAAATGTTGTAGATGCCGTATAGGATTATGGCAAGGTTCGGAAAATGCACGTGCGTTTTCGCACGTGTCATTTTTCGGGCAGATAATACTGGTAGGCTTTGGTTTTAGCCGGATCCCAGCATTATACTGTGTAGATATAATATCTTTGTCTCAGTTGCATTTGTATTCGGTCGTAATACAAATGCGGGTATGTTTATACTGATACGGGGTTATCCTGAAATTCGTTTCAGGATCACTTTTTGAAGTTGCCAGTTTCCAGTTTCCAGTTTTCTATCACCCGTATTTAACATTCGGTTAAATACGGATTTGTCTTTTCGTCTTGAGGGCGAGTCATGCTTCTAGAAGGTTCTAGAAGTGGTGATTAGGCTTGTGACTACTTTGTTCATTAATGGTGCTTTAATTGTGCATTTATTGTGTTCATACTTGGTGTCATTTGTCAGTCATGCTTTGATGTTATGTTATGATAAGTTCAAAGCTTATGATCACCCTCCTTGCTCCTACACTCATCCTCCTCCCCTCTTCATATAGTGGCCGGCCCCTTGTGGGAAAGTTGATGGATTCATTTTTGTGAGAAAAAGATACAAGAAATTTAGTTCATGGAAATTTCACATAGCCCAATTTCCATTTACCCGATTCCAATTGGAAACTTCATTAACTGTTCGTCCATAGCCTTGGACGTAACGAGACAAAGTGTTCTACTAATTTTCTACATCATCTTGGTCGTCTCTTTTAGCAAACTTAACGATCGAGTTGCCTCGGTTCCGAGGCGGGAGCCCGTTTAAAGATCCGTCGACGTGGTGCCACCTGGACGAAGAGACTGGGGTTTCAGAAGATCGAAGCCGCCGCAACAAAGCGTCGGATGATGGTTAAAGACCGAAGGACTCGGATCGTTCGATATAACAATTCTACCCTCTTTACAATATGTTAGTTTAGCTTTAATGGCAGATCCGGGTTATAGTACGCGATAGCGCCAGTCGTAAAAGTTTTGTTCTGCATATTGGCGTCTGTTAGACGGCCGGGGCGCTACCGTGGACTTACAGTGGTATCAGAGCCTCCCCATTAAGCTATACTAAGTTGTGCTAACGCGTTTAAAATATCGATCGAACGTATTTTCAAAAACCGCAAAATTCCAGTTCAAAGTTTCTGTTGATTTTAAATCAAGTCTAAAAATAATTTTGAGCACTTCAGAAAATAGAGCTGGCTATTTGAAGCACATTGTTCAAATTTGGAGCAGTGTTCTTACAGAAGCACCGCGGATCCGCGGTCAAACTTAGGGTTTGACCGCGCATCCGCGGCCTTTCTACAGGAACACGTGACCAAATTTTAACAGTAGCTTCTTTATAGGAAAATGTGGTTTTTGATACTATTCTTTTGGGCCCAGATTTTATTACTGTACAACAGATGTTTGTGGGGCCCACTTCGGGAAATTTTGTCGTTCGAAATTTAAACGTGTTAGGTTACAGTACTTACTTTATATCTCCGACCGGGAATGTCATTTGATCGGTAAACCACGTCTGATTCCTATATTTCTTTTAGACGGGTTTGCGAACGTGACATTCGCGTTGATGTTCTGTGTTGTGCTGTGATGTTGCGGATGTCGTGGTGGATAGCAGAGTGCAATGATAGTGCAGTTTGGATTTATTTGTACATTTGATATTGCGGGACGAGCGTCCAACATGTGGACTGCCGTCACTGCCTGTTGTATAATATTTTATGGGGCACAACCAGGTTGAAGTCGATGTACCCGTTGTACATATTTTTATTTCTGTACTAGGTTTATCTCGCGAAGGAGTGCACGGAGAGCCGGGTACTTGAGGGAAATGGGTCCGTATCTTATGGCTTTGAGAGGCAAAGGGGCCTCACTCTAAAATTGGCAGACTATTCGCCGCACTCGTAGGGGGTATAAGTTGACCCAAGGTGGGGTGCTCAATTTACCGGATTCCATGAAGTGCCGGGTGTTCCATTCACTATGTTGTGGGGACTACCTCTCTTCAGGTTTTGGCGGGTAACTTGCCGCACCCGTAGGGGTCTAGGTTTCATTGAACAGGCTATCCACACGACCAGGGGAACGTCGGGTTTCAGCAGCGGCTCTGTGAAGCTCGGGGATCCCAGATTATCTGTATTGTTCTGTGATATTTATTACTTTTCTGTAATGTTGCATATTATCACGCCATGAGCGATTATTATATATTAGTATATATACTATTAGATGTTGTATATGTTTTACACACGTGCTAGTCCAGCCCCCGCTCTGTCGTTAGTTAAGTAACCTAACGGGTGATGACGGGACCCAGTGACGAATGCGGAAGGCATATACGTACATTTTATTTTCGTTCTTTTCTTGTGTGATTGATTGATGGGACTGCATTAATTCTTATTAATGCAAGGATAAAACAAACCTATATTTGATGTTGTTGGAATAAATTTTAAAAAGGAGTTATTACAAAGACGTTTCCTTTTTTTTTGCATAGTGATATTCAGTTAGAATATCCTGCACCTCATTCGACGAGGCAAAGGCCGAGATCCCCTCACTGGGAGTGACCCCTTGGGCAGAAGTTTGCATCTGGGTAATAACTTCTATATAATCGATCACAAGTTGCTTTGCATCGCGGTATTCAGTTGGAATATCCTGCACCTCATTCTACGAGGAAAGAGCCGAGATCTCTTCACCGGGAGTGACTTCTTTAGCAAAAGGTTTTCGCTACTATATTTTTTATAAAATTCTATCAGATTCCTTCAACGAGATCAAGTTCATCACGTTAATGGTTTTTCGCCAAAAACCAGCCGTAATCCTCCGTCGTTTCTTATGGATGGTCAGTAGTATTCAAGCTATGTTTGTTGGCCTACATCAAGGCGTATTGTTTGGTAGCTGCTGGGTATTCATTTGTTGCACAGATAGATGCATTAGTTTAGGACAGACGTACAGCCTTGTTTGCCTACGTCAAGGGCATGTACGATGACCTAAATTAATCAGGACAACGACGGGTAGAACTTGACACGTGGCTTATGATTTGTTGGCCTACGTCAAGGTTATAAGTGCATGGGATAAAAATTATATCGGGAGTTTCAAACATACAGAAAACTTGCCAGACTTGCGCATACCTTCTGGAGTGTGTTAACTTGAGTGGCTTCCATCAAGTTATCATGCAATGATAGTTGGATCCCGATTCCCACTGATGAGTTGGTTTACTCTTCGGGTAATCCCGATTAATTCTTCATTCAGGTTTGGAGGAGAATTTGAGATTACAGTGGGAGGTTTCCTAATTGGATAAAATGATAACCATTCTGATGTAGGTTAGAGTGCACGCAGAGTGTTTCTTTTCTCTTTCCCTTTGGCAGCGACTTTTGACTGACCCTAGACTATAACTCAGTGACCAAGTTGACCGAACCTTCTTAATTTACTGGCTTTTGGATTGTCTATAGTTGCATAAGTCATTGCCGCTCCTTCTTTTACCCTTTGTATTTCTCAGAACAACCGTATTACTATGGACATCCACTTCCATTGGATAGATCCATCCTATGGTTATATACGAATTCAAAGGGATTTCATCGAGGATGGATCCAAGTTCAGGAGAAATAAAATTGGTTTATTTAGTTGTCTTTTATTATCACCTTCTCTCTGGTTGCGAGGGCTCCTTGGTTTAGGAGAGTACACCTATTACGCTTATTGGATAGTCTTATTCCAAACCATAGGCAGGTGACGAAAGGTAGGGAATGAAGAAAACCAATTAGCCTAAGTAGTGTGTGCAGAAGGTAATATGTAAAGACAAATAAAGGAATTAGAAAGAGGACAAAGTAAATTGCGACTACTAACATTCACGACCAAACAACGTATTTCATAACCACTCCTACTTCACATTTAATTTCTCCAGAACAACCTGTATCACTACGAACATCCAATTCCATTGGATAAATCCATCGTATGATTATATACGAACTCGAAGGATATTTTTTCGAGGATGGATTCTGGTTCAGGAGAAATAGGAATAAGGTTTATTCAGTTGTCTTTTATCATCACCTTCTCTCAAGTTGCAAGTACTCCTAGGATTAGGAGAGTACACCTATTATGCTTACTGGATATTCTTCTTCCAAACCATAGGCTGGTGCCAAACGGTAGGGAAGGAAGAAAACCACTTAGCCTAACAATGGTGTACAGAAGGTAATGACTAAAGACAAATACAGGGATTTGGAGAAATGGCAAAGAAATATGCGGTTACAGTCATGAATTGGATTATGGAAGAGGCATTACTAAGAATACCAGTATACCCCTACGAAACATTTTCATGTTTCAGTTTTACTGTGCTTTGTTAAAAGAAAACTGATTTCCCGATTAGATACTTACTCCGGGGTATGTATTTACCAGGATTCATTCTCACATCTGTATAGTTTTACAGATAATGTGTGGGAGTAAGTTATTGGGAATTAGGTGATCATCCTCATCGGTATTCGTTGTAATTTGTGATATTTGAGGAAATCACCTGGGGACAGTTTTCAACCTACGACGCACAGGTTTTGAGTTATTAAACTCAGCGGACTTATACGGAGTATTGTATGTTGTCTAGTGTCCATCAGGACAAAGGGGTTGGTATTCGTACTCTGTTCTGTTTACTCGTGACTTCTCTAATTTTTTAGACCAGTGTTTCGTAGAAATACAGGGTCTTAGTTTTGAGAAGTTGTGGGTATAAGAATAAAGCAGAGAACCAAGTGTCATAAGTATCGGGATTCTTCAAAGAATTTGAAGATGTAGATTCTTGTGATTAGTATTCAGTTGATAGTAATAGTTTTGAGAAACTTGTTTCTCTTTCAGGTTACTCATAATTGGATGTATTCCTAAGTTGAGTAATGCTGATTAGCCTCTCTCCATTAAGTTGATATGCACTGAAGACAGCTGCAGGATTTGAATTTGGTTCCAATTAAATAAGTACCTATGTTTCTATATTGGATATAGATTGATTCATATCTTAACGATGTTAAGGTAAGGGGAGTTGTCCAGCTTATGCTTAAAAATAGAGACTGGAAAACTCAAGGCACGTTTCTGTAATGGCAGTTTTTGGGTTGACCCTAGCCTTGACGAGGGTTGATTTTCTACCATCTGGAAGATCAATAGTGATATTGTTCTTGATTCGCCACAGTTTTATTAAAATGGGTTTTTTCAGAAAATAGTAGTGGGAGTATGGTAGAACTAGAAGTGATTCCAGAACCGCAAACGATTACGGAGAATCTAATAGAACCTATATATTCAATCATGTTTGACATTTCATTAGCCACTCCGCAGATGTGGTGGGTAACCTCCGACACCCGAGAGGTACTCCGGTAGCCTCAAGGATGGTGACATGGAGGTTCTTATTTACCGAGACTTGACACTACTATTGTTCCAGGCTATGAAACCCGGTAGGTGATATGTATAGCGTCGTTCTAAAATAGTTTTAGAAATGTACATATATATTATTCTGCCAGATGGTTGTGGTAGTCAGTGGGAGCAGCGGAAGCATAGTGGGCAAGTAGCTAGTGTCTATTTATAGACTTGAGCAGAAATAGCGGAGATAGATCATCTATATTTGATATGACAGTCATGGGTTTGACTTTATCAGAATAAAGGATGGATCTGTTAAGAAAGTAGTAGGGTATGATGTCTTGGTATTTGGATGACATACACAGAGTAGGAAGTAAAATTCTTATACTACGATAGGTTGTACTGTGGTCGTCACAAAGTTGTTTCTCCACAAAGGATATGGATATAATATCTGACATTCTGGTTACTAGATATATGGTTTTAGATCTAGATTTGGCTAGTTTCCCAATGTGGGTACTTTGACAGTATTCTAATAGTGTTTTAGAATAAATGACTCCTGGCATGGTGGTGTACCTGCAGGTGATGGAGTCACCCTCTGTAAAGGTGTCTTACAGATTAAAGGGGAGAGGGACGTACATGATTGACAGATCACTTGCTTGGGCAATTGAGTCAATCGTGAGATGTCAAGTATCACACCAGATGTCGTTATTGCACTAGATACTATAAGTTTTTATTAATCCAATCCTGAAGAAACATACGGACGCAGTTATAGAACATAAGTATATGTTCTATGGATTTGATGACGGTAGCCTCCTTCGGGAGATGGTTATTTTTCAAGGCTTCACAGGTGACCTGGATGACAGAGTGATTGTCAGAGTTATAGTTTTCCCTCAGACGAGGGACAGTATTATGGACAGGTGGTCCAAGGGGATACTGTGGGAGGTATGGTGCTGGACACTGATTAGTTTCAGTGATTGATACAGTCTAAGAAGTTTGGATTTGGAGTTCATTTATGAACTAGGTTCCATCAGATATCCAGACATATTCTAAGACAGGTATTACTCAATTCGGGAGATGGTTTTCTCCGCGTGGTTGAGATATAGAGAGATACAGAACGAAACACTGAAGCGGATCCACTCACTGAGGCTATTTCTCGAACACAATAGTTTTTGCAAACGAGTTATGTGAAACAGATTAGTAGAGGAGTTGTATGTTCGGTATCAAACGAGCTGTGAGTACACGACATCGCAATAACTAGCCTTAAGTGCAAGTGGGAGATTGTTGGATATAGTGTCCTCTAAGTCAATTATTGGATCGCAGGTACGTGACTGCAATGATTGAGGGAGGACCTATACCGATAGAACAGTCTTACTCGAGATGATAGTATGCTATCTAGTTTGTCCTTATCATCATGTTGATGTTGATAGAGCACATATGATTCTTTCATGACTACCAGCAGTGTGATGGCGATCATATATGTGGGAGCTGGGGTCTATAAGCACATCCTTAAAGTGTCCCTAGTCGTGGGAGTTTCGAGACAGGGCATCGATACTCCAGAGTAGACTAGTGTATACATTCGAGACCCCGACGAGGGGCGGTGGCCGGTCTCACAAGCCACTGGTGTCAGTTGGATCACCTAAGAAGTATACAGGTGCTCATTGGGTTATGAGTACACCTGATAGGACTCGCCGGGAACATGCTAGTTGGTATTATACATATCGTCAGATAGCATTTCCCTGGTGACATGTGTACAGGAGTCGTGCAAACAGGTATATCTTGGGTACAGTCCCGAGCCACATTGGAGGCAAGTGAGCGGATCGGCAGGGGATTCGTCTCTCCCGGTATTGGGGGTGAGATCGCGCTGTGTTTAGGAGAGCCATTACACGAAATCCCTGGGCAGGGTAATCGAGATATACTGGTAGGTATACCAATAGTATCTCAGGGTGTTCAGGGATGCTCTCTGATACGACTTATGCAGCTATTGGGGGTCTGACTTTTACCGACCCCCTAGGCCTAATATGCGTTACTCATAGACGAATGTTCCAGACTGTACGGTTATTATCACTGTCAGCCTCAGTAGGGTTTATAGATGAGTTCGCTCGTCAGCTTCCCTTCCAATCAATACATTGGCAAACCGTTACGTACAGCTTGTACCTCTGACGTGCTAGTGGTTATACCCAGTGCCAATGTGTTGATGAGTCATTAGAGTCCCCCACAGACACTTTCCCAAGTTCGGGCGAAACGTTGTAGATGCCGTATGGGATTATGGAAAGGTTCGGAAAATGAACGTGCGTTTTCGCACTTGTCTATTTTCTGGCAGATAATACTGGTAGGCTTTGGTTTAAGCCGGATCCCAGTATTATACTGCGTAGATATAATATCTTTTTCTCAGTTGCATTGGTATTCGGTCGTAATACAAATGCGGGTATGTTTATACTGATACGGGGTTATCCTGAAATTCGTTTCAGGATCACTTTTGGAAGTTGCCAGTTTCCAGTTTCCAGTTTCCAGTTTTCTATCACCCGTATTTAACATTCGTTTAAATATGGATTTGTTTTTTCGTCTTGTGGGTGAGTCATGCTTCTAAAAGAATCTAGAAGTGGTGATTAGGCTTGTGACTCATTTGTTCATTAATGGTGCTTTAATTGTGCATTTATTGTGTTCATACTTGGTGTCATTTGTGAGTCATGCTTTGATGTTATGTTATGATAAGTTCAAAGCTTATGATCACCCTCCTTGCTCCAACACTCACCCTCCTCCCCTCTTCATATAGTGACTGGCCCCTTGTGGGAAAGATGATGGATTCATTTTTGTGAGAAAAAGATACAAGAAATTTAGTTCATGGAAATTTCACATAGCCCAATTTCCATTTACCCGATTTCAATTGGCAACTTCATTAACCGTTCAACCATAGCCTTGGACGTAACAAGAAAAAGTGTTCTACTCATTTTCTATATCATCTTGGTCGTCTCTTTTAGCAAACTTGACGATCGAGTTGCCTCGGTTCAGAGGCGGGAGCCTGTTTAAGGATCTGTCGACGTGGTGCCACCTGGACGAAGAGACTGGAGTTTCAGAAGATCGAAGCCGCCGCAAGAAAGCGTGGGATGATGGTTAAAGACCGAAGGTCTTGGATCATTCGGTATAACAATTCTACCCTCTTTACAATATGTTAGTTTAGTTTTAATGGCAGATCCGGGTTATAGTACGCGATAGCACCAGTCGTAAAAGTTTTGTTCCGCATATTGGCGTCTGTTAGACGGCCGGGGTGCTATCGTGGACTTATAGAACTTTGTACATTTTTTCCCTCACTCTCTCTCACTCTCCAGCTCTGGCCGAGCCTCCCTCCAACAGCCCCCATTTTCCCCCCATTTTCTTTCTTCAAAAAATTCATGAAAAAATGCACAAAATCCACCGAAATCAACAAATTTCATCACAAATTCAAACCATAATCCTTTTCCACCTCTTTCCAAACCCTAATTTGTTTAAAACAAGGTGAAAGTAGGCATCTTTCAAGGTCAAGTGCAAGCTAGGGTTCAACTTGTAAGGTTTAATTCTCATCTAATATTCAATTGGTAGTTTAAATATGTTAAATTAGATATTTAAAGTGTGAAATTTGGTTAATTTTTCTTGTTAATGAATTTCAAGAAAAGTGTAGATGTTCTAATTAGGGTTTGATGTAGGATAAGTGGGTTTAAGTTAGTGTTGTGGCTATCTAGTGGGTTAGATCGGATGTTTGTGTGATGTTGCGATCGCGATATCGTTAATTCGCGAAGTTTGCATTGAAATCGGTATGCTAACGCTTACTAGATTTTTATGCATATTAGGAGGTGATCTAATTATGATATATGGACGATATTTATAGTATCTCATACGAATTTTAGGGTGTGCGAATGAGGATTTTGGTTTAGTCGGGTTTTAGTTTTGACGGTTGCCCCGAAACGACGATTTTAGTTAAGGTTTTAGCGATTTTCGTGTGTCTTCCGCGCACCGAGTGCACGTTGTGATTAATTCATCAGCGTTGATCTTTTAATATGGTGACTTGCGTTGTTTCATAAGGTGAAATCTTATTTTATGTGTTTTGCAATTCTAGGATCGGTTACGGAAATATCGGATGCGGCGCGCAAAGGCAAAGCGGTGGTTGAATCAGATTAGCGAGGCATTCATGTGAGTAGATGTATACATCTATGGGGGAATCGTCTGGATGGCGCGAGGTGCCCCATAGTTAGGATTACTTTATTACTTGCAACAATATGCATTGTTAATTAGCTAACCCCCTCATTCACATTGCATACCTTTATAGCTATTCGTATGCTAGATTTGCATGGATATCCATATACACATGTGTGATATCACCTCGTAGGACACGTACATCATTACCATTGGCTCCTGTTGCACGCACACGTTTAATGTGACACACACGCCTTTGGTAATTGCCATGCCATGAGCAATGTAGAACATATTTAGTTTAGTATCACCACTTACATTATACACGATATATGAAATCGCATAGCATGTATATACCTCGCATCATCATCATGCGTACATAGCTTTCTAGCCACAAATCACATCGCATACCTTGATATCATAGACATTTATCATATACAACATGTTGGGTATTATGATTTTCTTGAGGATTTCAGTATTGCTGCGATTTATGGATTTTGGGGAAAACCGCAAGAATTTAACAAAAGCTTATTATTATCATTTTTAAAACAAAGTAGCGGTTTTCTCATGATGTATGTGTCGTCCACCATGAGTTTTCATGTTTTCTGTTGGATTTCGGGACCCGATTCGAGAGTGGATGAACCGTCTCGGGCATATGGTGGGCCCGGTATGGTACCCAGGGCAAGAAGATCGAGTCGTAGACGATGAGCCTGGCAGAGGATGACTACCTACCGGTGATGTCTGGCGCGGCGGAAATCCGGAGGATACCGACCGTTGTTGTGAGATTTGATGATATGGGCCGATCCGGACTGACGGAGCCCGATATATATTGAAACATTGATATAGTGAGACATTGAGACAGATATATTTCCATATTTGGTGTCGATGCTTGACACGGTTTTCAGATGATTTCATGAGGATACTTAGCTATTGCATGGATATTCTTTTTCTAAAAGTTAAGAATGCAGAGCTTATAGTATTTTAAACACTTAAAAAGATTTCATATTGATGTTGCATACATGTGCATACAAACTAGTGGCATTACATCACATCTAGACATACATGTTGTGATGCATTTGCGTGCATTCTTATGATAGCCTTATTAGATGTTACTTACTACTCACGAGCAGGCAACTCACCCCCGTTGTGCCACAGTGTCTTGCAGGTCGGACCCGTCAGCCTTCTAGCGGTGGGATTTTCTTATCTTTGGCTCCTTTATCTCAGACTCGCGACATTGCTCGTAGGTGGGTTGCGAGGGCACTTTTATCTCTTTTTGTACTATTTTTGTATCTAGTATTCTCCATCTACCACTTCTTATTTGTATATTCGACTTAGTGATGAGACTGAGAGATTTGTGTATATGTGGTTTCTTTTGGGTCGAGCTCACTTGAGCCGACGTTGTGTTTTCTTATTTTTTTTGCATTTCTTTATGCTCTTTTCTTGAGATTTCATATATATATTGTGTGTGGTTATGATCCGCCTTAGGCGAAGAGCTAGCTCCCGCTTAGGGATGCCATTTTGTGATTACAGGTTATATATCTTGTTGTACCCATTTTGGGGGATAGAATTTACAAAGGAGACCCTGCCGAAATTTTCGGAAATTTTTGATGTTTTTAAAAGGGGTTCAATGCAGCTTAATTGATTTCAAAATCGTTTTCATGAAAGGTTTCCTCCACTCTTTAGATTTTGGTTTCGATTTTTCTGGGCTTTGGCTGATTTAGGTTACATTACGCCTTTAGACGTCTCGTAATCTAAGTGCCAGTCACATTCCGTAGTTTCGGGTCGTGACAAAGTTGGTATCAGAGCGTAGGTTTTACCTTTCTGAGTGTAGGACGACCCTTGGTAGATGGAGTAGGTGGCTTAAGCAGAGTGGCGTACCATGGGTATGTTCCGCGGCATACTTACGATATGGTACTCCGCCTAAGTGACCGTAGGAAATAATTGCTTGTATTTCCTTTCTTGATTCCTTTCATCCCTTGATTCAATTGCAATGTTCTTATCGCTCCTGTTTCTTATTCCAGCTTCGATGCCGCCAAAGACTATGAGAACTCAGCGGGCTGCCACTAGGGATGAGCTTCGATCGGGCTCGTCTGAGGCGAGGATCGAGCGGGATGATACACCTACCCCTCAGGGTCATATTGATCCGACTTCTCCAGACCGTATTGCCTGATTAGAGGCCGGTATGCTGGAGTTGCGACAGATGTTGGGATCTTTAGTTGAGTCCAATCGGGCACTGAGATCTGAGGACGTTCTTTCCACCGCACAGACCACGAATGTACCTGCTGCACTGATGGTCACTCATGCTGCTATTGCAACTATCCCTGTTTCACTACAGGAGTTTATGAGATTGAGACCTCCAACTTTTACCGTTACGGATGCGACAGGGGACCCACAGGCATTTCTTGATAGGATGGCTAGGATTTGTCGTTCGTTGAGGTATTCTGATGATAGATGGGTGGAGTTCGTGAGTTTTCATCTGGAGGGCATTGCCTAGACGTGGTACGATTCCGTAGAGCGAAGCCAAGCTGCAGGTATCACGACCCACCCCCAATACATAGAGTATTGTCCGTTCTGGCCGAAGCCGCACGGTTTTGTCCTTCGGGGTGAACTGGACCCGACCAGGGGCCACTTCCCAGGAGGTCACCCATCCCAGGACTTCTCTGGCCCGAGCACGCTTAACTATGGAGTTCTCAAACTCCTATAGTGCCAGTTCACTTAAAAGGCGCCTCTGTATTGAAGAGAGGTATCATTCCATTTATAGTACAGATCTGACCTCTTTCGGAATGTATTCCGAAGAATCCCCATGTTCTACAGTGGGTCCCCATGCTTATCTGGTATAAATGGGTATACCAGATAATACCTGGGGTATTACATTCTCCCCCACTTAGAACAATGGTTCGTCCTCGAACCACAGACCTACTATTGAGAAACCAGCTCTGATACCATTCTGTCACGACCCACCCCTAATACTGAGAGTATTGTCTGCTCTGGACGAAGCCGCACGGTTTTGTCCTTCGGGGTGAACTGGACACGACCAGGGGCCACTTTCCAGGAGGTCGCCCATCCCAGGACTTCCCTGGCCCGAGCACGCTTAACTACGGAGTTCTCAAACTCCTATAGTGCCAGTTCACTTAAAAGGCGCCTCTGTATTGAAGAGAGGTATCATTCCATTTATAGTACAGATCTGACCTCTTTCGGAATGTATTCCGAAGATTCCCTATGTTCTACAGTGGGTCCCCATGCTTATCTGGTATAAATGGGTATACCAGATAATACCTGGGGTATTACAGCAGGTCTACTTTCTATGACCTGGGATGAGTTTACAGCTGCATTTCTTGCCCGTTTTCTTCCGGAGAGTATCCGAGATGCTCGAGCCCGTAGGTTTGAGTCTCTGCGCAAGACTTCTGGGATGACAGTGTCAGAGTATGATATACAGTTTACCCAGTTGTCTCGATATGCTCCATACCTAGTAGACACGGAAGAGAAGAGAATGAAGAGGTTTGTGCGAGGGCTTGACACACAGCTATTCCTTGCTATTGGCACCCAGCGCTTTGATACATACGCAGCCGCGATGGACGCAGCCTTACTTTTGGAGGAGCGCATTTCTGAGACTCCATTCGCTTCTGGGCCAAAGAGGATCCATACTTTTACGCCAGCTCAGCGGCAGATGGGTAGACACCGCGATAGATTATTTCTGGGAGTTAGTGGCGACAGAGGATTGAGACGAGGTCAGTTATTTGGTTCATATCCGCAGACCCAGTAGCCGTCGCCGGGATGTTTTCGGTGCGGGAGTCTGTACCACCGTATCAGAGACTGTACCATGGGGCGCCAGGGCGCGGCGACAGTCCCGCATGTAACTTTACCACCTTCACCACCTCCTTAGAGAGCCCTACTTCCTACTCCTGACGATGCTCCACGCCAGCCAGATGCTCCTAGAGGTCGTGGGCGTGGCGGTCCGGTTCAGAGAGGACGAGGCGACAGAGGCAGAGGCAGAGGCCGAGGTAGAGGCAAAGTCCGAGGTAGAGGCAGAGGACTGTTAGTAATATGTATGCCCTAGAGGCCATTACTGTACATTGGATGTATATTGTAGTGGATGTGGGGACATATATAGGGAGGACTTTCTTGCTCGACATGATAGTATGCTATCTGGTTACTCTTTACCTTAACGTGTACACTGATTGTCTCTCTGTTACATGTTGGTAAAGCCCTTAGGATGTGTACTTGACTACCTGGACTCTGATGCAGATCATACTAGTGGGGACATGGTAGTCCATAAGTACATCCTTCAAAGTCCCTAGTCGTGGGTGTATCGAGACGGGGCGTCGATATACCAGAGTAGACTAGCGTATACCTTCTCGACCCATACAGATGGGCGATGGATGATCCCATATCCATTGGTGTTTGACATCAGAGATGATATACGGGTGCTCAGTGGAGACTGGGTACACTGGACGGACTCGCCGAGAACTCCCAGATGGTATTATACCTTACGTCAGATGGCAGTTCTCTGGTGACACTGGTACAGAGTAGTCTGTTGACCCGAGATCGTCATAGAGTCTTGTGTGGTTCCCACTGTGCTTTGATTTCCATCTTACCACGTCCAAGAGGGCATGCAAAATGGTGGTTTTTGGGTACAGTCCCGAGTCACATGGAGGCAATGAGCGATAGGAGGGGATTCGTCTCTCCCGGTATAGGGAGTTGATGTTGCGCTGTGTTCGATTGGCTATAACCTGAAATCCCTGGCCAGGGTTGCTGAGATTTACTGGTAAGTGTTATCAGTAGTTTCTCGAATTGTTATAGACCTCATATCGACACGACTTATCGAGCTATTGGGGTCTGATGTTTACCACCCCTAGGCAAGATATACGACATATCAGACGATCAGACCGGACTGTACGGTAGTGTTACTGGTTGGATTCACTGGAGTGTGAGCGGGCTTGCTCGTCGATCTTCTGATCGCTCAATACCCGGATGGCCATTACGTTTAGCAGACCGCTTGCGGCTTATGGGTGTTTGATATGATCATCATCTGCTGCCGGCGTATTGACGAGTCTTTAGAGTCCTACACAGAGGTTTCCTGGCTCAAGCGAAACGAAATAGGAGCGCATATGAGATATGTGCGGGACCGAGAATAATGCGTGTATGTGATACCGTATTTCATTCTCGCGATGAATGTATCGATTGGTTGTATGCGATATAACCTAGTTATCGAATCAAGGGTTGATTCGATAAGCCGATACATTGGATACTAGTCGGTTATATGCGATATAACCGGATCGTTAAATCAAGTGTTGATTTAATGATTTAATGTATAATTATATATTTGATATATTACTTTGCATTAACTAGTATTGGTTCACTTTAAATGGATATTCTCACTCGGATGTACACATTGTATATGTGATATACTTTCGTGCATTTGATTGTATCATGTTTGATGATACATGTTTACTTAGTTAAGTGTATAGAATTAAACCATGGTTAAACTTATGATTAGGGTTTTATTTCCTTTTCTCATTTATTTATCTATTTATTCATTTTGGAAATAAATAAAAAGGCATAAAGAGAAAATGGTGGCTAATTTTGTTTCATATTGAAGCTTCATGAAGCTTTGACCTAGTGACCATTTTTGTCTCATGCTTAACCCTAACCATTCCTTTCAACCATGATTAAATCTCTACACTTGACCATGGTTCATTATATGATAAGTATTGATTTTCTTTTCAATATTAATTAACTTATCATAACACTTTCTTCTTCTTCTTCATCTTCTTTCATGAAGAAAGCTTCACTTCATCAATGGTGATTGATGAAAAAGTGTGAGAAATCCAATTCTAAAGTTTACCCACTTCCTATTTCTTCATCCTCTACCTCTTGCCAAGTAGTAGAGTGTGTTTCCTTCACAAGTTTTCTTGACTTGGTGAAGTTGGAGCTTGATCTAGCGATGCCTCGACGTAGATCATCTTCGGCACGTCGTCGATGACCTAGCCCGCTTCTTCTCCGATGAAGCCGATGCTAGAGCCCGGGATTGCATGAGGACAGCGAGGAGACTTCATTGCGGAGCTATGGAGGTGGAGAACCGGATCTACAAAGGTTGTATTTCCGTATTCTTGTAGTTAAGTGTTAACTAGTTTGCTTTGTCGCCTAAAAATCTAGCCAACGATCTTATTAGGGTTTCTCGGCACCGTTAATTTTTTAAATTGGCATGGTTGATGCCTTGTGAGACCTCATTAGGGTGCCTAGGAACCCTACAGTGGTATCAGAGACTAGCTAGAGCCTTAGGCGAAGTCTAGACGGAGTTTGAAGTCCGATCGAACCCGAAACCCCATTTTTCCACGCTCTCTGGACTTTTTTGAAAACGTGGATTTTTCCAAATTAAAAATTGCTAAAAAATTCAGCAGGGAATTATAAGAATTACGGTGCAAAATTTGACTCGTGAACAGTACAAACCGCGGCGGAACCGCGGCAGAAGCCTGGCTTCTGCGGCGGTTCCGCGGCAAGTTGATGACGTCATCCTTCCCTGTTTGCACAGTAACTCCTATTTTATTATGCTGGATTTTCTGGGAATTTTTAATATTTATTCAAGAGTTGAATTTTCTGGGGTTGTTTTGGGGATTCGGTGTTTCTATCGGGGTATCAGATTTTGTCTATGTGGCTTTCCGGATAAATTTTAGAATATGTTAAAAGGTTCGACCGGATATAAATACCCAATTTTTTCCCTGTCGGGAAATTTCCAAGTGTTGGATTTTTCCGCAGTTTAACGACGTTCTAAGTAGTGCAAGTAACGCGATGGACCCTCTAGAAGACAACAAACCTTAACTCGATTATGTGACCGTCTTGAACTGCCCTTTGAACCTTCGGGTTTGGGGCAGTACGGCGTGCCACATGTGAGGCGTTGGCTTGACCCTTCTACGGCTGGACCGTTGGTACTGAGGCACGAACTGAATGTTGTTAGACTTGTTTCATGTGATGAGCTGTATCGGGAAAACTTGGGTGTTCGATTGTTCGATCGGAAAGTTTAACATTTTCTATTTATTCGGAATGTGATACAATAATTGGAATTCACAAAAGTTATGAGATAACTGAATGAATGTTATAAACATAGCAGTTTAGTCTCACTTGATCGGTTGCCACGGAATTTTGATGTGATCAGAAGTCCGTCGCAATCACGTAGCGTACGCGGATACTCGCCGGGTAAACTTAATAGACAGCCTCACTCCATAGCCCCGACCAAGTGACTGTAGGAGAACCCCGTCGCCGAAAGCATCCGTTCAGGTGCTCGCGGTAGCGGTGTTCCGCCTTGGTGCACTTCGTCGACGGCGTTGGGGGTGCGGCCGCCTACTGAAGTTTGCGACGAGCATTCGATCAGGATGTCGGGAATCTTGTTGAATTGCCCTACTTGATATTGAAAAGAGTTTTCGATTTTGAGACTAAAATGCGGGGTTTATAATTGTTAGGCATGCGATGTCTAAAGAATTCATTTGGTCAGGCATGCGATGTCTGAGGTGATTGCGGATTCCAACTGTTGTAGTTTTACACTTTCTTTTCTGTGACCGTAAGTGTAATATGTGATATCGCCGGTTTCGTTGCGATATGTCAACGACAATTGAGATGCGCATATTTACTTACGTTGATGACATGTGATGTTATGTGTTGCTGGATATGTTATATTGGATTGTCGTGTTTGAATAGACGGGGGTTTTTATGTGAGATGAGTGTTTTTCATTTTCATTCATATAAAAACTTGTATGTAATATTCTTTTACTTGGGACACTTCCAGGTTGCGGAAGTTGTCACCTTTTGTATATTATTTACTTTTCTGCACTAGGATAGACCCAAGGAGGGGAGCATAAGTAACCGGGTTCTGGAGTCTAGTGGGAGACCAACTCGAGGTGTCGAGTCCGGGTCTCCTAACTCTAGAATTGGCAGGGTTGCTTGCCGCTCTCGTAGGGGTCTAGGGGTGTGGGTTTGGCTATTCATCACGACCGTGGAATCCGTGTTTTATACTGGCTCGTATTAAAAACACGGACGTCCTAGTATATCCAATATTTCATATGATTCTTCTGCTGCGATATCTGTGATGTGATCATGTGATGTTCTGTGATAGATACTTTATATAGTATATATGATATATTATATAGGCGTTACTTATGTTTTACACCCGCGCTAGCCCTGCCCCGCTCTGCCGTTAGTTACCTAATCTAACGGTGCACGAGGGGACATCGAGGCGAATGCGGATGGCATAAGTGTACGTCGTATTTATCTGTGATGTTTAGGTACTTAAATGATGGGACTTCATTAATGTGATTAATGAAATAAAAGAAACCTAAGATGTTGTAGAATCAAATTTCAAAAATAAAACAGGTAGCTACAGTTCTTGCTTTGCATAGCGGTATATATGATGTACCCTGCACCTTATTCGATGAGGAAAGGACCGAGATCCCTTCACCGGGAGTGACTCCTTTAGCAATAACTGGCAGATGCTACACACTCGGTTTGTCTTTTGATTGCTTTTAAAAGTTCTGCTTTGCACAGTGATATATATGATATATCCCGCACCTCATTCGACGAGGAAAGGACCGACGATCCCTTCACCGGGAGTGACTCCTTTAGCAAAACTAGAAAAGCCTCAAAAACACTCCATTTTAAAATCATTTGATTCTACAACGATATCAAGTTCATTACGCAATAGGTTTTCAGAAAAACCTGTCATAGCCCTCCGTTATTTCAGATAAGTACTAGTTAGTATTCGTGCTACGTTTGTTGACTATGTAAAGGCGTAGTGTGCGGTAGCTAATTAGTGCTTATCTGTATAAGCATATGATGCGATTGGATTAGGGTAGTCGTGCGACTTTGTTGACTATGTTAAGGGTCGTGCGGGTGGGTTTAATTCAATCGGGAAATGACGGGTTGAACTTGACTAGCACTTATGATTTGTTGACTATGTTAAGGTCATATAGCTGCTAGGGGAAAAATATTATCGGGAATTTCAAGTGTTGAAATTTGCAATGAGATTGCATACCTTCTACGAGATAGTTGGATCCCGATACCCGCTGCGAGTAAGAGTTACTCCTGGGAGAGTTTTATACATTACAATTAGCCGATCAAGTAGGTGTCTAGAAAGGTGTCAACAGGGTTACGCCTCTGGGAAAACGAGGTTTACATTAATTAGGTTCGTGCGAAAGCACGGGGGACCTCCCTCAAAATACCGACACTGGCCTAGCTGAAAGATTGGCGAACTTGTAGTGTGTAATTAATCCCGGCTAGTCTTTCCTTTTAGGGTTTGAAGGAAGATTTGATAAAAAGCAGTGGGAGCCATCCTGATTAGATAAAATAATAACCAATCTATTCTTGCAAGAGCGCACGCTGAGTGTTTTCTTCTCTCCCTCTCCAGGTAGCGACCATATCACGCCTTAATCAAGATAATAATACGGAATATTGACCGAACCCGCTTGTTATACTGAGCTGGGGAACGTTGGTCCCGTTCCAACTTATAATTGTTATAAGACAGAGCAGGAATTTGGGGATTACCAGAATTCCCGTGCCGTCCAAACGAAGAGAGTGCATGCTGATGCATCATCTTCGGGTGTGTTCATTACAAAGAACTGTTTCTCAGTATTCTTTACGTCCTGGGTATGTGATACCAGATCAGGATCCCAGATATGTAATATGTTACATAGGGCTACAGATAGGTAGAGAACTGAGAACGGGTGATAAGTTTCATGAGGCAGAAAATGGGGCAAGAGTTGCAGCTAAGTCTGTTGGTCACTGTCACCCTGTATTACGAATACATTGATTCTGAATGAATGTTATTAGATACCGAACCTGATATACAAAATCGTATCTATCTCTTTATTAGTTAAGAAATGATAAAATTTTGTATTGTTGGATAATATTTTGAACATTTCCTATATCAAAAGTTGATCGGTTCAGGCACATTATCTAAAAGCATTAATGTTCTAAATCAAACTACAGTTCTTAGTATATTGAACACACACAAGAGGAAGAGTTCAGAAATGAACGAATCCTTCTTGAGGCATTGTAGACTAGGTCATATCAATATGACCCGACTAGCTGAAGTTACATGAAGATGCATATTTAAATCAGTTTGAATCTACATCTTGTGAAACTTGCCAGTCTTGTCACAGAGATAAGATGACTACAGCTCTGTTTATTGGAAACAGAGAAAGAGTTAGTGAACTCTTGGGATGATACATGTTGATGTATGTAAGGTCCCCTGTCTACATATGCCAGGACTGGTTCTTTGTACTTCGTTACATTCTCTGATAATCTCTCAAGATTCAGACATATGTTCCTGTTGAAACACAAGTCCGAACCTTTTGAGATATTCACGGAATATAAGTTAGAAGTAGAGAACCAAAATACGGGTATAAATATTATGTCCTTTGATGAGATCGAGGAGGAGAATACTTGAGCACGGAAATCCTGGTTTATTCTAAAGGAGAATGAGATTTTCTCTTAGCATTACTCCTCCGTATACACCATAGCACGATGGTATATCGGGGCGGAGCAGTTGCACCCTATTCGATATGGTGCACTCTATGATGAGTACTACTGAGTTACCTGCTTCCTTTTGGGAGTTATGCGCTTGAGAAGCTGCATACCTATTAAATAGGGTTCGAATCAGATCACAGCCTACCACTCCATATGAGATATGGTATGGGAAGAGCCCATGTCTTAAGCTAGTTAAGATTTGGGGTTATCCAGCCTATGTCTGAAAAGCAAAATCCGGACAAACTCGAGGCAAGATCTGTTATGTACAACTGGAAAGGTTCCAGCTATACAAACACTAGCAGATGATTTGGTAGAACCAAAGGATTCAATAGTTACCAACGAACCTCAGCCTCTCCGCCGATCTAGTAGGGTTCCTCACCCACCTGAGAGATACTTCGGTTTCTCTATGACAGTGGGAGCGAAGATTGCATCATGAGATGATGACCCAACTAGTTTCGAGCTGGCCATCAGGAGTGGGACTCTGTAAGAATGGCTGGATGCTTAGTGATCTGAGATGGAATCCTTATACACCAACAAAGTATGGACTTTGGTTGCTATATCTAAAAGGTTAAATTCCCATCAGGAGCAAGTATATCTTGAGAAGATTACTTGGTGTACATGGAAAAGTTGAGACTTTCAAAGCTAGACTTATTAAAGATTTGCATCATTGACCAGGTGTGGATCATGATGAAACCTTTTCTAAGGATCTATGCTTAAGTCCATCCAGATCTTACTTACCACGGCTACATACCATGACTACGATATCTGGCGGTTGGGTGCCATGACTGCTTTTCTAAAATGATGTTTTAGAAGAGAACGTCTATAAGTACACAGCCAGAGGGCTTCGTAGACAGTGGGAGCAGCAGAAACGTGTACAAGATGCTTTATGTGATGAAGCAGGCATCGCGGAGTTGGAACATCTGTTTTGATGGATTAGTCAAAGAGTTTGACATCATCAAAATGTTAGATGAACCTTGTATATACAAAAAGGTATTAGGGAGTATGGTGATGATCCTCGTAGAGTACGTGGATGACATACTCTTGATAAGAAAGGAGTTTCCTATGCTACGCTCGGTCAATCTCCGCTTATCACAATGATTCTCCATATAGGATCAAAGTGATGCCTCCGAAATCCTGGGTTTTGGATCTATGAGATAGATCTAATTGGATGTTAGGATTCTCACTAGTTGTAGTGAGATGGTATCAGTTGATCCTGCGGAGAATCACTGGAAGGGTTCCAGGGTGATAAAGACGACTGAATATCAGTCACAGGCATTGTCTTTACCCTCAGTAAAAGGACGGTATGTTGGAAAAGTTCCAAGCTAGATACCGTGGCATACTAGACGATAAAGGCTGGATACATCGCTACTTAAGATGCTACCAAAGAGGCAGTCTGGGTGTATATTGGTTCATGAGATGAACTACATTCCAACCATTGTGTGACAATGGAGTTGTGGCTTATGCCAAGGAACGCCCGTCCCATCAGTGATCCAGACAAATTCTAAGGCAGTATCACCTGATCATGGAGATGGTTGATCTCCAAGGAGATCGAGGTTTGGAGAGTAGACTCAGAGGACAACACAGCGGATCCACTCACAAAGGCCTGTTCCCAGAGAAAGATTTTTATGGGATGGTTGAGTATGAGATACTCCAACCACTGCTATCAGATGGCCCTAGTGCAAATGGGAGATTGTTAGTAATATGTATGCCCTAGAGGCCATTACTGTACATTGGATGTATATTGTAGTGGATGCGGGGACATATATAGGGAGGACTTTCTTGCTCGACATAATAGTATGCTATCTGGTTACTCTTTACCTTAACGTGTACGCTGATTGTCTCTCAGTTATATGTTGGTAAAGCCCTTAGGATGTGTACTTGACTACCTGGACTATGATGCAGATCATACTAGTGGGGACATGGTAGTCCATAAGTACATCCTTCAAAGTCCCTACTCGTGGGTGTATCGAGACGGGGCGTCGATATACCAGAGTAGACTAGCGTATACCTTCTCGACCCATACAGATGGGCGATGGATGATCCCATATCCATTGGTGTTTGGCATCAGAGATGATATACGGGTGCTCAGTGGAGACTGGGTATACTGGACGGACTCGCCGAGAACTCCCAGATGGTATTATACCTTACGTCAGATGGCAGTTCTCTGGTGACACTGGTACAGAGTAGTCTGTTGACCCGAGATCGTCATAGAGTCTTGTGTGGTTCCCACTGTGCTTTGATTTCCATCTTACCACGACCAAGAGGGCATGCAAAACGGTGGTTTTTGGGTACAGTCCCGAGTCACATGGAGGCAATGAGCGATAGGAGGGGATTCGTCTCTCCCGGTATAGGGAGTTGATGTTGCACTGTGTTCGATTGGCTATAACCTGAAATCCCTGGCCAGGGTTGCTGAGATTTACTGGTAAGTGTTATCAGTAGTTTCTCGAATTGTTATAGACCTCATATCGACACGACTTATCGAGCTATTGGGGTCTGACGTTTACCACCCCTAGGCAAGATATGCGACATATCAGATGATCAGACCGGACTGTACGCTAGTGTTACTGGTTGGATTCACTGGAGTGTGAGCGGGCTTGCTCGTCGATCTTCTGATCGCTCAATACCCGGGTGGCCGTTACGTTTAGCAGACCACTTGCGGCTTGTGGGTGTTTGATATGATCATCATCTGCTGCCGGCGTATTGACGAGTCTTTAGAGTCCTACACAGAGGTTTCCTGGCTCAAGCGAAACGAAATAGGAGCGCATATGAGATATGTGCGGGACCGAGAATAATGCGTGTATGTGATACCGTATTTCATTATCGCGATGAATGTATCGATTGGTTGTATGCGATATAACCTAGTTATCGAATCAAGGGTTGATTAGATAAGCCGATACATTGGATACTAGTCGGTTATATGCGATATAACCGGATCGTTAAATCAAGTGTTGATTTAATGATTTAATGTATAATTATATATTTGATATATTACTTTGCATTAACTAGTATTGGTTCACTTTAAATGGATATTCTCACTCGGATGTACACATTGTATATGTGATATACTTTCGTGCACTTGATTGTATCATGTTTGATGATACATGTTTACTTGGTTAAGTGTATAGAATTAAACCATGGTTAAACTTATGATTAGGGTTTTATTTCCTTTTCTCATTTATTTATCTATTTATTCATTTTGGAAATAAATAAAAAGGCATAAAGAGAAAATGGTGGCTAATTTTGTTTCATATTGAAGCTTCATGAAGCTTTGACCTAGTGACCATTTTTGTCTCATGCTTAACCCTAACCATTCCTTTCAACCATGATTAAATCTCTACACTTGACCATGGTTCATTATATGATAAGTATTGATTTTCTTTTCAATATTAATAAACTTATCATAACACTTTCTTCTTCTTCTTCATCTTCTTTCATGAAGAAAGCTTCACTTCATCAATGGTGATTGATGAAAAAGAGTGAGAAATCCAATTCTAAAGTCTACCCACTTCCTATTTCTTCATCCTCTACCTCTTGCCAAGTAGTAGAGTGTGTTTCCTTCACAAGTTTTCTTGACTTGGTGAAGTTGGAGCTTGATCTAGCGATGCCTCGACGTAGATCATCTTCGGCACGTCGTCGATGACCTAGCCCGCTTCTTCTCCGATGAAGCCGACGCTAGAGCCCGGGATTGCATGAGGACAGCGAGGAGACTTCATTGCGGAGCTATGGAGGTGGAGAACCGGATCTACAAAGGTTGTATTTCCGTATTCTTGTAGTTAAGTGTTAACTAGTTTGCTTTGTCGCCTAAAAATCTAGCCAACGATCTTATTAGGGTTTCTCGGCACCGTTAATTTTTGAAATTGGCATGGTTGATGCCTTATGAGACCTCATTAGGGTGCCTAGGAACCCTACAAGGATAGCCAGCTGCTAGTGGTGGACAGGCCCGAGTGTTCGCGTTGACTCCTCAGGATGCATAGGCATCGAATGGCGTCGTGACAGGTACTCTGCCAGTTTCTTCTTTTGATGCACGGGTATTATTTGATCCAGGCTCCACACATTCCTATGTATCCACGTACTTTGCACCGAGGTTGGGCTGAGAGTCTTCTCCATTAGATCAGCCGTTTGTCGTTATTACACCGGTAGGCGATTCGTTTGTTGCCCGTTTCGTGTACCGATCATGTTCCGTTCGTATCGAGGAGAGAGATTCTTCAGTTGATTTGATTCTCCTCGATATGCTAGACTTTGACGTTCTTCTTGGTATGGACTGGCTAGCCACCTGTTATGCATCCGTGGACTGCCGTGAGAAAGCAGTCAGATTCAGTTTTCCTGGTGAGCCGGTTCTTGTTATTCAGGGAGATTGTAGCGCTACCCTTCCCAGCTTGATTTCTTCCCTTCGCGCTGGTCAGCTCTTGCGGAAAGGGTGTCAGGGATTCTTAGCCTATGTTTGTGATGCTAGCGCTACAACGGTTCTGTTGGACCAGGTCCCTGTTGTGAGAGAGTTCCCTGATGTATTTCCCGACGAGCTGCCTGGTCTACCGCCAGAGCGTGAGATTGTGTTCTGCATCGACTTGATCCCCGGCACGGGGCCTATCTCTATACCGCCTTATCGGATGGCCCCGGCGGAGCTGAGAGAGCTGAAGGATCAGTTACAGGATTTGCTGTACAAAGGGCTTATCCGACCGAGTGTGTCACCTTGGGGTGCTCCCGTCCTGTTTGTTAAGAAGAAGGACAGAAGTATGCGCTTATGCATTGATTATCGTCAGCTGAACCGGGTTACTGTGCGGAATAGATATCCCCAACCCCGCATTGATGACTTATTCGATCAGCTCCAGGGTGCAGGGTTTTTCTCGAAGGTTGATTTACGGTCAGGTTATCACCAGTTGCGGGTTCGGAAGGAGGATATTCCGAAGACCGCTTTCCGTACTCGATATGGTCATTATGAGTTCTTGGTGACGTCGTTCGGGCTCACCAATGCCCCGGCAGCATTTATGGACTTGATGAACCGTGTATTCAGGCCGTATCTTGATCAGTTAATCATTGTGTTCATTGACGACATCTTGGTTTATTCTCGGAGCCGGGAGGAGCATGAGCAGCACTTGCGTATCACATTGCAGACATTGAGGGAGCATCAGCTGTTCGCCAAATTTTCCAAATGCGCATTCTGGTTAGACAGTGTCGACTTCTTGGGTCATGTGGTGACGGGAGATGGTATTCGTGTGGACCCGAAGAAGATCGAGGCAGTTCAGCGTTGGCCTAGACCGGTATCAGTTACAGAGGTTCGCAGCTTTCTGGGTTTGGCTGGCTATTATCGATGTTTGGTCCAGGATTTCTCCGTATTGTTACACCGCTGACCGGGTTGACCCGGAAAGGGGTTCCTTTCGATTGGACCCAGGCATGTGAGGATAGTTTCTAGCAGTTGAAGACTCGTCTGACTACTGCACCAGTGTTAGCATTGCCTTCAGGGTCAGGCGGTTTTGTGGTATATTGTGATGCTTCTCGAGTGGGGCTGGGCTGTGTATTGATGCAGCATGACCGAGTTATCGCGTATGCTTCTCGGCAGTTGAGGAAACACGAACAGAACTACCCCACTCATGATTTAAAGATGGCTGCAGTGGTATTTGCACTTAAGATATGGAGATATTACCTATACGGCGAGTCGTGCCAGATATTCACTGACCACAAGAGTTTGAAGTATATCTTTCAGCAGCGAGATCTGAATCTGAGACAACGCTGTTGGATGGAGTTGGTGAAAGACTATGACTGCGAGATTTTATACCATCCGGGCAAGGCGAATGTGGTGGCTGATGCTTTGAGTAGGAGGCCCGGAGGTAGCTTATCTTGTTTGAGCGCAGTACAGATGCAGTCGACGGCGGATTGGCAGGTTTTATGTGACAGCCGAGTGCAGTTCGAGTTTACTCCTACATGGGGACAGGTGGCCCATTTCATAGCACGCCCACAGTTACTTGACCGTATCCGTGAGGCACAGTCCGGCGATGCCCGTATTTTAGAGATTATTGAGCAGATTTGGCAGGGCAGAGTTTCTAAGTTCGTGATTGATGATTAGGGGATACTTCGATTTGGGACTCGACTGTGCGTATAAGATTCTGAGGGACTGAGGTGCGATATCCTCGAGGAGGCACATAGGTCAGTATACAGTGTGCATCCAGGTTCCTCAAAGATGTACCGTGATTTGAGATAGGTTTACTGGTGGGACGGAATGAAGAGGGATGTTACAGACTTTGTGTCGAGATGCCTGACTTTTCAGCAAGTCAAGGCCGAGCACCAGAGGCCAGCCGGCGAGTTACAGCCTTTTCCCATCCTCGAGTGGAAGTGGGAACAGGTCTCCATGCACTTCATTGTGGGTCTACCCAGGACCAGTCGAGGGTATGACTCTATTTGGGTGATTGTGGATCGACTGACGAAAGCGGCTCACTTCCTGCCAGTGAAGACCACTTTTGTATTTTCTCAGTATGCCCAGGTTTATATTGATGAGGTCGTGCAACTGCATGGTGTTCCAACTTGTACCGTGTCCGACCGGGGCACCCAGTTTACCAGCCGATTATGGCAGAAACATCAGGAAGCTTTGGGTACCCGATTGAGTATTAGCACAGCCTTTCATCCGCAGACTGACGGTCAGTCGGAGCGTATTATTCAAACTCTTGAGGATATGCTCAGAGCTTGTGTTTTAGATTTCGGTGGTAGCCGGGATCGTCATTTTCCCTTGATCGAGTTCTCCTACAATAATAGCTTCCAGGAGACGATTCAGATGGCACCTTTTGAGGCTTTATATGGGAGGAGATATCGATTGCCTGTCTGTTGGACAGAGCTCAGGGAGAGCAGTATTTTAGGGCCGCAGATCATACAGGACACGACCGAGAAGATACAGCTGATTCGGGACAGGATGAGAGCAGCACAGAGTAGGCAGAAATCTTATGCTGACAGGCGTCGTCGCCGACACGAGTTCGCCGTTGGAGATCATGTTTTCCTAAAGGTCTCTCTGATGAAGGGAGTGATGAGATTTGGGCGGAAAGGGAAGCTTTGTCCTAGATATGTTGGTCCCTTCGAGATCCTAAAGCGTGTTGGTCCAGTCGCTTATCGGTTAGCTCTTCCGCCCAGCTTCCCCGATGTTCACCCCGTGTTCCATGTTTCGATGCTTCGCAAGTACCTTCATGATCCTTCCCATGCGATTCGGCACCAGGCGATCCATCTTGAGCGCGATCTTTCATTCACCGAGCAGCCGGTGGTCATTTTGGATCGGCAGGTGAAGAAATTGAGGTCGAAAATTATACCGTCCGTCAAGGTTCTTTGGCGTGGCCCGAACAGCGAGGAGGTCACCTAGGAGACTGAGATCGAGATGAGGAAGAAATATCCACATCTTTTTGAAGGTACGCGTAATTAAATTTTAAATTCGGGGACCAAATTTCTTTAAGGGGTGAAGATTGTAACGCTTCGAAAATCGTTTAGGCGGTTTTTCGGTAATCGGCAAAATTTCCAGTCTTTTCCGTAAAAAGACGAAATAATTATTTTTCAATATAGGCCTAATTATACAAAATTTAGATAAGATATTGCTAAAATTTGGTCACTAAATTGTCACTTAAAATTTTCTAGTTAATTAAAAAAAATTCATTAATTAATTATTTTTAATATTATTTTAAGCATTTAAAAATACATTTAATCAGTGATAAATACAAATTTAAATGGGTAAATTACACACTTTGGAACCTTATAAACAAAAATTTAGTGTTAATAAAATTGTATCAAGAATTTTCTAGAATGTTGTTCTATGGTTTGAAATTTAAAGCAAAAATGAATTTAAAAGGTTTTTTTTGTAAAGTATGATGTGTTATGCATTTGAGAGTGGCTTTTCTTAGAACTTTCTACATTTTTCCCTCACTCTCCCTCACTCTCCAGCTCTGGCCGAGCCTCCCTCAAACAGCCCCCATTTCCCCCCATTTTCTTTCTTCAAAAAATTCATGAAAAAATGCACAAAATCCACCGAAATCAACAAATTTCATCACAAATTCAAACCATAATCCTATTCCACCTCTTTCCAAACCCTAATTTGTTTAAAACAAGGTGAAAGTAGGCATCTTTCAAGGTCAAGTTCAAGCTAGGGTTCAACTTGTAAGGTATAATTCTCATCTAATGTTCAATTGGTAGTTTAAATATGTTAAATTAGATATTTAAAGTGTGAAATTTGGTTAATTTTGCTTGCTAATGAATTTCAAGAAAAGGGTAGATGTTCTAATTAGGGTTTGATGTAGGATAAGTGTGTTTAAGTTAGTGTTGTGGCTATCCAGTGGGTCAGATCGGATGTTTGTGCGATGTTGCGATCGCGATATCGTTAATTCGCGAAGTTTGCATTGAAATCGGTATGCTAATGCTTACTAGATTTTTATGAATATTAGGAGGTGATCTAATTATGATATATGGACGATATTTATAGCATCTCATACGACTTGTAGGGTGTGAGAATGCGGATTTTGGTTTAGTCAGGTTTTAGTTTTGACGGTTGCCCCGAAACGACTATTTTAGTTAAGGTTTTAGCGATTTTCGTGTGTTTTCCGCGCACCGAGTGCACGTTGTGATTAATTCATGAGCGTTGATCTTTTCATATGGTGGCTTGCGTTGTTTCATGAAGTGAAATCTTATGTTATGTGTTGTACAATTCTAGGATCGGTTGCGGAAATATCGGATGCGGCGCGAAAAGGCAAAGTAGTGGTTGGATCAGATTAGCGAGGCATTCAGGTGAGTAGATGTATACATCTATGGGGGAATCGTCTGGATAGCGCGAGGCGCCCCATAGTTAGGATTACTTTATTACTTGCAACAATATGCTTTGTTAGTTAGCTAACCCCCTCATTCACATTGCATACCTTTATAGCTATTCGTCTGCTAGATTTGCATGGATATCCATATACACATGTGTGATATCACCTCGTAGGACACGTACATCATTACCATTGGCTCTTGTTGCACGCGCACAGTTCATGTGACACACACGCCTTTGGTAATTGCCATGCCACCAGCACTATAGAACCTGTTTAGTTTAGTATCACCACTTACATTATACACGATATATGAAATCGCATAGCATGTATATACCTCGCATCATCATCATGCTTATATAGCTTTCTAGCCACAAATCACATCGCATAGCTTGATATCATAGACATTTATCATATACAAAATGTTGGGTATTATGATTTTCTTGAGGATTTCAGTATTGCTGCGATTTCTGGATTTGGGGAAAACCCGCAAGAATTTAACAAAAGCTTATTATTATCATTTTTAAAACAAAGTTGCGGTTTTCTCGTGATGTATGTGTCGTCCACCTTGAGTTTTCATGTTTTCTGTTGGATTTCGAGACCCGATTCGAGGAGTGGATGAACCGTCTCGGGTACATGGTGGGCCCGGTATGGTACCCCGGGGCAAGAAGATCGAGTTATAGACGATGAGCCTGGCAGGGGAAAACTACCTACCGGTGATGTCTGGCGCGGCGGATATCCGGAGGACACCGACCGTTGTCGTGATATTTGATGATATGGGCCGATCCGGACTGACGGAGCCCGATATATATTGATACATTGATACAGTGAGACATTGAGACAGACATATTTCCATATTTGGTGTCGATGCTTGACACGGTTTTCAGATGATTTCATGAGGATACTTAGCTATTGCATGGATATTCTTTTTCTAAAAGTTAAGAATGCAGAGCTTATAGTATTTTAAAACACTTAAAGATTTCATATTGATGTTGCATACATGTGCATATATACTAGTGGCATTACATCATATCTAGACATACATGTTGTGACGCATTTGCGTGCATTCTTACGATAGCCTTATTAGATGTTACTTACTACTCACGAGCTGGCAACTCACCCCCGTTGTGCCACATTGTCTTGCAGGTCGGACCCGTCAGCCTTCTAGCGGCGGGATTTTCTTATCTTTGGCTCCTTTATCTCAGACTCGCGACATTGCTCGTAGGTGGGTTGCGAGGGCACTTTTATCTCTTTTTGTACTATTTTTGTATCTAGTATTCTCCATCCACCACTTCTTATTTGTATATTCGACCTAGTGATGAGACTGAGAGATTTGTGTATATGTGGTTTCTTTTGGGTCGAGCTCACTTGAGCCGACGTTGTGTTTTCTTATTTTTTTTGCATTTCTTTATGCTCTTTTCTTGAGATTTCATATATATATTGTGTGTGGTTGTGATCCGCCTTGGGCGAAGAGCTAGCTCCCGCTTGGGGATGCCATTTTGTGATTACAGGTTATATATCTTGTTGTACCCATTTTGGGGGATAGAATTTACAAAGGAGACTCTACCGAAATTTTCGGAAATTTTTGATGTTTTTAAAAGGGGTTAAATGCAACTTAATTGATTTCAAAATCGTTTTCATGAAAGGTTTCCTCCACACTTTTGATTTTGGTTTCGATTTTTCTGGTCTTTTGCTGACTTAGGTTACGTTACGCCTTTAGACGTCTCGTAATCTAAGTGCCAGTCACGTTCCGTACTTTCGAGTCGTGACATGAGGTGTACATGTAACTGTAGCAAGGTATAAGTATCTACATGTAAGCAAGTATGTGTGATGCATATTATAAGCGCAACAGCACAATAACATATGTCTCAATATCATATGTCAATACAATACCACTTAGGGGTATATGCACATATTGCAAGATATGTGGGTATACATGTCAGTATGTATGCATGAAGTGTACATGTAGCTGTAACCAAGTATGTGTGTGTACATGTCAGTATGTATGCAACATATAACAGGATGCAAGCAGGTCCGTATATCTCATGCAACGTGGAACAGTGATATGAACATAGCAAATATATCATGGCATGATGTAGCAATTCTATTGTGTAGTGACATGGCAATTATCGATGATGAATGTCTGTGAACCGGAAAATCTGTGTAAGTGTAACATACGCATCATCGATAATGGTGTAGGTGTACTAGCACATGTACATCTAATGCAATGAGAATAACATGATCGTAGCATATAGTATATCATCAGCTAAAAGCTATATGATATACATATCTAATATGACCGAGTCGATGAATCTATCAATCGGCATCCAGCCTCACAATATCACGTACGGTACAATCCATCGTACGACATCCTCTAACAAAGGGTATGGATAAATCAACAAGTAAAACTCATCGCGTACATTAATCTAACATACTGCGGCATTAAACAAATAGGGATTCTATCAACCTATACAACATCGGGGTACGGATCTAAGTCTCGTACGGCATATCACTCAATATGCAAAACATTATCCATATAAATATATATACCTATCTCTCAGATCACATCCATGCCAATCTCGTATCAGGGGACCTATAAAGGTATCAACAATCTTATATCGACTTGAAATCCATATAACGACATATCACACTAAGTCATCCTATCACATCGTATACTCGTTCATCACATTAACATCTCGCATCACAATAATATAAACATCACACCGTTCTTTTTCAATTTGTAGCCATCATGATTCACTTATCATTTCATATTCTCATAAGTCAATATGTCCAATAGTATCAACTTCTATCATATTATCGTTTGTAAATCCTACAATCTTGTCTGTCGCATATCATTATCAGGTTATAATAATCAAATGATCTTCCATATTAAAGTTTGCGGGGGTGCTATACGCCATCCACCCGACTTCTCCCGTAGATATAAATATACTCACCTGCTAAACTCCTCACTTAGTCGTAGTCGATGCACTTCGTCATCTAGAAATCCACGTGAAGGTATCTACAATCAATATGAATTCGCAATGTTATTAACATCAAATTCCGAAATCCAAAAACCGCACGCGGTGCGCTCATAGGTTAGAACCTATAGCCTACGCATTCAAAACAACCAAACAACCCTCGTCGTTGATGTAAAAACGTCCAACGCCCAAATACAATATCCAGTCGCAAAACCAAGAAATCCAAATACCGGAAAAACATAGCCAAAACCCCTACTATGGTCGCTAAACATAATAACCACCCAGCCTAAAACTCCTAATCGTACCAATAACCATATACTAGTAAACTTTAAAGTGGTATAAGAAATTATACCGATCGATCCATGTCCTTCGGTCTTTAGCTATCATTCCACGCTCCTCGCGGTATCTCCGATCTTCGGTCTCCTTGTCGAATTGGCACCACGTCAATGAAACATTATACGAGTTCCCGCTTAAAACCGAAGCAACTCGGACATGAATTTTGACAACCGACATTCTAAGATTGAAGTAGAGAGAGTGCAGAATACTTTGTCTCAAGACACCTAAGTATTTGGGTGCAGGTAAAAGAAGTTGCCGTGGAGATGATCATGTGAGCATAGGATTTTTCTTTGCATGAGGGAAAAATGAAGGGCTCGGCTACTATGAAGTGCTCTCTGTGGAAATCTCAAATGAGGTGGTGAGGTAAAAACTATGAAAATGGTGAGTGTAACACAAATAGAATTAACCCAATCATCACCACAAGGCAGCCACCTCACACACTACAATAAATTAATCAACCCAAATAAATATCCCTCACATTCAAACCTCACCAATGAGAACCGATTACCACAACATTGAGGCACACTTGAAGTGCTCGGCCATTCTTTGGTGTTCACTGGGGATTTTTTCTCACTTGAAATTGAAGTCAATTGGTGGCCAAAAATGTCATGTATTAATTAAACAAGCAATCAGTGGCGCCGGCCAAACAAGGAGTCCACTGTGAAATTGGGGGGGGTGAGCCTAAACCATCAAGTGGTGACAATAAGAAATCTCCACACAAATATCACACATGAAAATATCTTCAAGAGAACAAAACCAATTAAAGCTTTTGCCACCTCACCAATGACTCATCAAACTAAATGAAGCCCACACATCACAAGAAGATTCCCCCATGACCAAATGAAAATATATTTTGGCCAAAAAGATAGAAGCACAAACTCAAACCATTAATTAAGTGCAAAAAACATAACAACTTAAAATAATAATTTAATTAGGGAAAAATTCTATGTGAACCAAAATTTCCAGTTGACCCCCAAACCCCGCGCACTAGCACTATTCTAGTTAAACTAGGCGCAGTCAAGTCTGTATAGAGCTTTGATCACAATCAGGTTAAAACGGAAAATACCGACTATTTTACCCTAAAACGGAAAAATTCATATAAAGATTTCAGAAACGTTATAATCTTCCCCCTTAAAAAAATTCGGTCCCCGAATTTAATTTTAAACCCCCAATTCTAAAACATTTAAAAATCCAACTCAATCAATAGGGATCCGAAATCACGGAAGCAACAGAAAAAACATAGCTCGTCGCATGCGCCTGAAGCCGTGCATGAAACTCAAACCGAACTCCATCAAGCGTTACGCAAATCATCGGACTTGCACGCATATCATCGGAGTTACCATGGAGATACAGATCTCAAAATGCACTACTAAAATCCAATATACACTAAGCAAATGCTATAATATGTATATAGTAAACATCCTTTTTGAAAAATATCCAAAAACTGAAACAACATATGCAAAATCTTTTTCTGAATCGCCGTGTGATGTGTAACTCATGGCGCAAATGACGGACGCTCATTTGTAAAGTAATATTATACTGTCATATAAGTTTTGATCAAAATATATGTTTCACCCTTTTTAAAATATCCCAAAAGGTTTTCTTTGTAAACGTTCATGTCTCTCGCAGACACATAAGAATTAGCGAGACTATAGCTCCTTTGGAAAACCTCTTGGTAAAATTTTTATGCATGCAAAGTACTCAAGCACTGTCCTCGGATCAGACATGTAAGGGTAATACAAAGTATAGGGCCTCATCATGAAAACAAAGTGCTCAAAAGAAATATCTGCCTCAAAAGGCGTGTCTAATAATCAGGTTTGTCTGGTGCGTACAGAACTCAAATCCAAGTACTGGTGCCATAATAAGCACAAAAGTATGACTAAGTGCAACGGGTGTGCACGAAAGTATCTGTCCAATGCAACTGGCGTGCATGACAATCTCAAACTAGCGCATCAAAAGTGCCCGAAAATCTCAAACCAGTGCAACTAAACATGCATGAACGAAAAGCCTAATCGAGTGCATCAGGTGTGCATAAAATCATATCACGCGTCCAACCTGCGTGAAAGTCCAAATCTAGTGCTTCCGTCATGCACAAACGAAATCGAAATCAAGTGCATCCCACATGCACGAATAAAAATCTCACTCAAGTGCATCCGATGAGCACAAAATCCCATACCAAGGGCCTAATATGCGCCAAATCCAACCCAAGCGCGTCGGGTTCGTAAAAAGCATCTAGTGCACGAAATATCAAATCCTGTGCATCCACTGCATGGAATATCAAATCCTATGCATTTAGTGCACGAAATATCAAATCCTATGCATCCACTGCACGAAATATCAAATCATGTGCATCTAGTGCACGAAATATAAAATTCTGTGCATCCACTTCAAGAAATATCAAATCCTGCGACTCTAGTGCACGAAATATCAATTCCTGTGCATCTAGTACACGAAATATCAAATCCTCTGTAGGAAATCCCGGAAATCAAAAACATGTGCAGCTAAGGAACAAAATCGACATCAACACCACGGTGTATAAAATATATATCTCAAGTGCAATAACTATGCACAAAAAAGTAAATACCTAGTAGGTGCAGCCAGAGTGCACGAAAACAATATAATGAAACTCAATTATCAAAACTCAAATCCAAGCGATATAAGCGTGATACTCGGATCACAAACGCAAATCGCAACAATTGACATTAATGTACACCTCCTACAATGTCGGAAAATATCGGTGCGCCCAAACTGGCAGAGCAAGAACATCCACTTGCCTCCTGCCCACGGTCTGGCGTCTTCTGTCTCTGGGTCCTTATTTCTTTGTGGATCACAAATCTCGCGCTCTATCGGCTCATCTGCCCGGTCAGGTGTGCTACAGGAAACGATTCCGCTCTTGCAATCCTTAGGTCAACTCTCGCCCAATTAGTATGATCACTCATAAAGCAGCACGTCAATGTCGTCGGCCTCTGGCCCATTGAATGCACGTAACACAACTGATCCTCGGTGCAATCTCATCGCAGCAGTGTCCTGGAAGGAACTGGCTCAAAGTATCTTCCGATCTAGCTTTTACCGAACTGTATGGAGGCTGGTACACTTACAAATCTTTTCTCACTTTCTGAGCATCTGTGTTCTCAGCACACCATTTTCTTGGGAACAGGTCGCTTTCCAACGCTTCTGTGAACATATCAGATTATAATATCGATGGGGAGTAACAATATCTCATCAGCATCACGCACGAACCTCTCGTCCCACTCGTCCTTATTATCGTCCACTTTGACATCATGTCATGCTATCTGCGTACTGCAAATGTTCTCGGCAACAATCAATCCGGAATCTCTCGCACGGACTCGAAATCACGAACTCGGTATCATCATCACTCTGTAGAAGATATTCAGCCGAATGCGTCCTCGGGAACTCGTCCCAACCATCGGAGGAATACTCAAAACTCATCCGTTTCTCGATCAACTCACAACACATCTGGGTGAGGTCCATCCATCTAAAACTGGTCAGCTTACCGATCTTACATCGGAACATCCGACGAATAACGTCATCTTTGGATCGATCTACTCTAGATCTTGTAAGTCTACGGTAGCGCCCCGGCCGTCAATCCGACCCCAAATGCGGAAACAAAAACTTTTTAGGAAACCGGCGCTATCGTAGTCTTTCACCCGGATCGAACCATTAACGCTAAACTAGCTAACTACTAAGAAGTGAGAGTGGCTATGGCGATCGATCCGTGTCCTTCGGTCTTTGGCCACCATTCCAAACTCCTCGCAGCATCTCCGATCTCCGGTCTCCTCGTCGGAAGGGCACCACATCAATAAGCCTTTTTACGGGCTCCCGCTTCATCCGAAGCAACTCGAACATGAAGTTTGCTAGCCGACATGTCCAAAGTGAAGTATAGAATGTGTGTGATAACTTTGTATCTTGACATTCTAGGATTCTCAACACATGAGATGGGTAGAGTGGAGGTAGAACATGATGCCAATAGTGGAACTTGTGAGCTAGAGGAAGAAGAAGAAGAAGAGAGGCTTTTGTTGTTGTGTTGCAAATGAAAAATGAGAGCTTGCATAATAATCTCAAGAGCAAAACAACCTCATATGGCTGCCCTCTCTCTCTCCACCTCTCATTTCAACACAACAATTCATCAATTAACATGACATGTTCACAAAAAAGAGACTATGAGTCACTAGATTGCACACGCCACATTAATTGCTCCTCATAATGAAATCCACTCACAATTTCCACAAGCAAACATTAATCCAAATGTTTGCAACAATAAAAAGAACGGCATCATCTAAAGTAAACTCGTGACGGATCACAAGAATACCCCTCACCTGTATATACATACCTGCATCCGCATTCCGACTGAATGCAAATGCGATGAGACTAAAGTAATCCAACAAATCTAATACTAGGATCCGGCTTAAACCAAAGTCCACTAGTATGATCCGCCCGATCATGATCCGCGCACAACTGCACGTATATGATCGAACCCTGCCATAATACCATACGCCCTCTACAACGTTTCGCCCGAAACTTGAGAAACAGTCCGTGGGGGACTCTAAAGACTCGTCAATACTTTGGCTGTGGATTTAACAATTAGCACGTCAGTGGTACTAGCTGTACGTAACGGGCTACCAAGTATTGACCAAAAGGGAGGTCGATGAGCGAACTCATCCTGACACCCTACTGAGCCTGTCAGTGACAATATCTGTACAGTCCGGTCCGTTCGTCTATGAGTATCGCATGTCGGGCCTAGGGGGTTGGTAAAAGTCAGACCCCCAAAAGCGGTACAAGTCTTGTCGGAGTATAGACCAGAACAACCTGAGATACTACTGGAATACCTACCGGTAAATCTCGTGCCTTTGCCAAGGACTTCGTGTAATGGCTCTCCTAGACACAGCGCGATCTCACCCCCAATACTGGGAGAGACGAATCCCCTGCCGATCCGCTCACTGCCTCCATGTGGCTCGGGGTAGTAATCAAAGCACAGTGGGAACTCACATGGGACAAATGACGATCTAAGGTCGATTAACTAACCTGTACACATGTCACCAGGGAACTGCTATCTGACGTCAGGTATAATACCAACTAGCATGTTTCCAGCGAGTCCTGTCCGGTGTACTCATAACCAAATGAGCACCTGTATACATCTCAGGTGAACCAACTGACACCAATGGCTTGTAAGAACGGCCACCGCCCCTCGTCGGGGTCTCGACCGTACACTCTAGTCTACTAATGGAGTGTCGATGCCCAGTCTCGAAACACACATGACTAGGGACCACTTTAAGGATGTGCTTATAGACTACCCAATTCTCACGTATATGATCGCCATCATACTGCTTGTAGTCAAGCAAGAATCCTAAGGGCTCTATCTGTAAGTCCACGTTACCCACCCCGGTGCTTACGGGGAGGCGGAATAGTTATAAAACAGATTTTTAACACAAGGTAACATGGACTAAAATTAGAGGATCTTTGCTAAACAAAAATTAACAAACTAACTACAAGTTCTAGCTACTAGGTTAGATGGTTATACCTAGAACTTGAACTCCTTCTCTTCTTGTTGTGGTCCTCCTTCTTGCTTGCTCCTTAAAGTGGTTTAGACGGCTCCTCCTATTCGTCTTCTCTTGGCCGAAGAAAGATCCACCCGAAGGCCTCTACCTTGAGCTCCTACCTTAACCAAGAGGTAACTAGAGTGCTTGGCTTGCTAGACTAAGAACCCTAGAATTAGTAGAGAGTTGTCTTGATGGTTATATCTCATAAAGCTCAAGTTTTTCAACACATGAAAGAAGAGAGCTATGAGAGAGGAAGAGGAAGAGCTTTGCATGAGGGAGAAAGAGCAAGAGAGAATGAGAGAAAAATCACAACCATGCTCTCATATGAGAGAATATGAGAATAATAATAATAATTAAAGAAAATTGTGATGGTTAGTTGAAGTGACCATTATCATTTCATATTTAATGCTAATTGCAAGTTTCAAGAAGCATCTTGCAAAAGAAATCAACATTGTCAAATGGTCAACCCAACCCTAACCATGGCACAATTATCCTTAATTAATATTATTAATCATATTTCTCATTCTCATTAGGGTTTAGAAAAAGTCAACTATCAAAAACCCTAATGAGATTCCTCTGCCTCTGTCAACTGTGCATACACACCCACATCCGTGTTCCGAGGAACATGAATACAATGAGACAAAACCAATCCCAAAACAAATACTAGGATCTGGCTTAAACCAAAGCCCGCTAGTAATAACTGCCCGGACACCAAACGTGCATAAGTGCGCGGATGTGAACGAACCCCGTCGCAAAACTATGCGACCTCAACTCTTTTTTTCCCAAAGGTGAACAACCCTCTGTGTGGGACTCTTAAGACTCGACACTACGCTGGCAGTGGGTTTAACCACAGGCCGTAAGCGGTACTAGCTGTACGTAACGGTCCCCAGGTAGATGCCGATAAGAAGGCCGATGAGGTGAACCCATCCGAACTCCTACTGAGCCTGAATGTGACAATCTCCATACAGTCTGGTCTGCTCGTCTTAGAGTATTGCATGTTGGGCCTAAGGGGACGGTAAACGTCAGACCCCTAACAGCGGTACAAGTCGTGCCGGAGTGTAGCCCAGAACACCCAGAGAAACTACTGAAAACACTACCAGTAATTCTTGCTTGCCCTGGCCAGGGACTCCATGTAATGGCTCTCGAAGACACAACGCGATATCAACCCCAAATACCGGGAGAGACGAATCCTATCTAACCGCTACTGCCTTCAAGTACTTCGGGACTGCACCCAACTACTACCTGTTTGCACGACTCCTTTGAGCCGTGGTATGGTAGTAATAAAAGTACAGTGGGAACACACTCGAGGCAAAGTAGCATTGTCAAGTCGACGGACTAAGCCGTACTCTTGTCACCTAGGAACTGTTATCTGACGATAGGTATAGTACCAACCAACAGTTCCCGATGAGTTCTGTCCAGTATACTCGTAACCTAACGAGCATCCGCATACTATCTCCAGTACGACATACTAATGGCTGTGGGACAGACCATCTCTCCTGCTGGGATGAGAAGCGTATAAGCTAGTCTACTCCGGAGTATCGATGCCCCGTCTCGATAATCCTACGACTAGGGACCTGTATAAGGAAGTGCTTGTAGATTACGCAGCCCCTACTAGTGTGACTGCCATCACAACGCTGGTAATCAAGCAAAGATCCTAAGGGCTCCACTAATATGTATAAGCGATATGCTAAAAGAAACACATGCGCATATTAAAGTAGAAACAAACCAAGTAGCTTACTACCATTTTGAGCAAGATTGCTTATACAACTGTGAATATCCCAAGCTTCCATTAAGTAATATACGAACTAGTATGATACAGTAATGGCCTCTAGGGTATATACACTAACAATCTCCTAATTGCACCAGGGTCATGTACTGGCGTATCGAAGACCTATCATCTCGATCAGCCGCTCGAACTGAGTCTAGGGCATGGCCTTCATGAATGGATCTGCAGTGTTATCTTTTGTAGAAACCCTCCGAACCTCGATCTCCCGGTGATTCACGATCTCCCTGATCAGGTGATACCGCCTCAAGATGTGTTTGGACTTCTGATGGGACCTTGGTTCCTTTGCTAAAGTTATAGCCCCCGTTGTTGTCGCAATACAGAAGTATTGGATCAAAAATGGACGAAACCACCTGAAGTTCTGTGAAGAACTTCTTCATCCAGACGGCTTCTTTTGCGGCATCGGATGCTGTGATATATTCCGCTTCCATCGTCTAGTCAGCAACGGTTTCCTGTTTGGAACTCTTCCAACACACCGCCCCTCCATTGAGGGTAAAGACATAACCCGACATAGATTTGGAGTCATCCTTGTCACTCTGGAAGCTGGAGTCAGCAAAGGCCTCGATCCGGAGGTCTTTCCCTCCATAAACCAAAAGCATATCCTTAGTCCTTCTTAGGTACTTTTGAATGTTCTTTACCGCTATCCAGTGCTTCTCCCCAGGGTTTGACTGATACCGGCTTACTACACTCAGCGTATAGGCTACATCTGGTCTGGTACACAACATCGCATACATTTTAGAGCCTACCGTAGAGGCGTAGGAAATAATAGACATGCAATCCCTTTCCAAATCAGTCTTGGGAGACATCTCTTTGGAGAGGGTGATCCCGTAACAAGCCGGTAAATTACCGCGCTTGGAATCTTCCATACTGAATCTTTTCAGTATGGTGTCGATGTACCTGGACTGTGAAAGTCCTAATATCCTCTTGGACCTATCACGATAGATCCGGATCCCCAGAATATAAGAGGCATCACCTAGGTCTTTCATGGAGAACCTTTGTGACAAGAACCCTTTGACAGATTGTAGCAAAGGAATGTCATTTCCATTCAAGAGAATGTCATCCACGTATAAAACGAGGAATACGACAGTTCGTGCTACAATTTTACTATAAATACATGGTTCATCTGGATTTTTGATAAAGCCAAATTCTTTGACCGTCTCATAAAAACAGATGTTCCAACTCCGCGATGCCTGCTTCAGTCCATAAATGAACTTAAGCAACTTGCATACCTTCTCGCTGCGGCCACTCTGAATGAAACCCTCTGGCTGGTCCATATAGACACACTCCTCAAAATTACCATTTAGAAAAGCGGTTTTTACGTCCATCTACCAAATCTCATAATCGTGGAAGGCAGCAATGGCAAGAAGGATCTGAATGGATTTAAGCTTAGCCACTGGAGAAAAGATTTCGTCAAAGTCCAAACCAGGTCTTTAACGAAAACCCAATACAACAAGTCTAGCCTTATAGGTCTCAACCTGTCCATCTACACCAATCTTCTTTTTGAAGATCCATTTGCAGCCTACGGGGTTTACCCCTTCTGGAGCAACGTCCAAAGTCCATACTTTGTTGGTGTACATGGACTCCATCTCGGTCCGCATTGCATCCAGCCATTTTACTGAGTCAGTGGTCTGAATGGCCTGCTGGAAGCTAGTGGGCTCATCATTATCAATGATGCAATCCTCTCTATCCCCGTCTATGAGAAAACCGTAGTATCTCTCGGGCGGATGAGACTGCCAACTACTCCTGCGGAGTGCAGCAGGAATGTCCTGTTCTCTCAAACCTTCTGTTTCTGCTAAGCTTTCAGTAACAGCTTGTGGTTCTGGAATTTCTTCCAGTTCTATTGCGCTCCCACTTATCTGAGTTTCTAAGAATTCAGTTTCCAAGAAGCAGGCATGACGAGAAACAAATACCTTTTGTTCCTCTGTGTAATAGAAGAAATATCCCAAGGAGTTCTTTGGATATCCCACAAACTTGCACTGTACTGAGCGTGCCTCGAGTTTGTCCGTATGCTGCTTTTTGACAAAAGCTAGACATCCCCATGTCTTAATGTATTTAAGATAGGGTTTCATCCCACTCCACATCTGATATGGTGTGGTAGGCACAGTCTTAGTTGGAACTCGGTTCAAAAGATATGCAGCTGATTCTAGTGCATATCCCCAGAAAGATCGCGTCAACTCAGCGTTACTCATCATGGAACGTACCATATCCAATAGGGTTCGTTTCCTTCTCCCCGATACACTATTGTGTTGTGGTGTGTACGGAGGAGTAAGTTGAGAGAGAATTCCATTCTCTTTTAGGTAACCCAGGAACTCGGCACTCAAGTATTCACCACCTCGATCAGATCTCAGTGTCTTGATACTTTTGTCTGTTTGTTTTTCTACTTCATTCTTGTATTCTTAGAATTTTTCAAAGGCTTCAGATTTATGCTTCATTAAGAAGACTTGTCCATACCTTGAAAATCATCCGTAAAAGTAATGAAGTAAGAATAACCACTTCGCGCATGTGTAAACATTAGACCAGATACATCGCTGTGTATGAGTCCCAAGAGCTTGCTCGCTCTTACTCCGTGACCAGTGAACGGAGTCTTTGTCATCTTTCCTTTAAGACACGACTGACAAGTTGCATATGATTGATATTCGAATGGATCCAAATATCCTTCTTTATGTAACTTAGTCAACCTTGTCTCATTGATGTGACCCAGTCTACAATACCATAAGAAAGCATGATTTTATTCTGGAGACTTTCTTTTGTGTGTATTCTCGATATTGAAAATCTGTGGTTGGTTTAATACGTATATACCGTTGCTTAATATACCCGACCTAATCAAAACAAAATTAAGGTGAATGTGTACAATATTGCTTACAAATGCAAAATAATAACCTTCTTTAGACATTAAATATACAGATATGATATTACAAGTCGCATTGGGTACAAAATAACAGTCGCGCAAAACCAAAACATGACCATCTGTCAATCCCAAGTGATAGTCCCCCACGGACTCAGCATCCATGCCTGCTCTGTTCGCAACTCTGAGGGTTATATCACTGCCTTCAATACCCTACGCCTTCTCAGTGCCTGCAAAGAATTGCAGATATAAGATCCCGATCCGGTATCCAATACCCAGGAGGTAGAGTTGATTGATAGACAGTTTTCAAGAACATACACACCTGAAGCTGAAGCCACAACTTGCTTCGGGTCCTGGTTCTTGGCCTTCCAAGCCCTGCAATCTTTCTTCCAGTGTCCTTTCTTGTGACAATAAAAGCACTCTTCCTTTCCCACAAGCTGTCCCGCTACTTTTGCTACCTTTGCCTTTCCCTTGGCTTCCACTTTACTAACACCGCCTCTTGGTTTGATGGGGTCCTTCTTCTTTCCTTTTGCTTTCGCTTTGGACCTAGAAGAAGAAGCTCTTCTAACAGACAAAGCGGGTGTTTCCCTAACTTTCTGTAGGGTGCCCTCGGCACTCCTCAACATGTTGAGGAGTTCTGGAAGTTCAACTTCTTTTCCTTGCATGTTGAAGTTCAGGATAAACTGGGCGTAAGTGGAAGGAAGGGACTGGAGAATCAAGTCAGTGTAGAGCTCGTTCTCTAACGTGGTCTCGAGGTCCACGAGCTCTTCAATGTAGCTAATCATCTTAAGCACGTGTTCCGCTACAAATGATCCGACGGCCAAGCTCGCTGAAAACAACTTTTTCGAGGTTTCGTATCTGGCGATACGGGATTGCTCTCAATATAATTCCTTAGTATGGAGAAATATGGATTCAAGGTCCATATTCTCGTGCCTCCTCTGATGTTCATTGTCCATAGAGGCAAGCACGAGGAACTTGGCCTTCGCGCAGTCAATCTCCCAGGACTAACGGATTTTGTTATCCGCGACGCTGGATTCTGGACCTGGTACGGCAGGGGCTTTACTGGTAAGGAGATACCCCAACTTGTCATAAGTGATTGCCATTTTGACATTCCTGAGCCAATCTTTTTAGTTTGGCCCTGTCAGTATATTTTTATCTAGTAGTAACTTAAGGCCGGTCATGATGTTTGGTCGCTGCAATTAGGAGAGAGAGAAGAAACAGTTTAGCATGATGCTCTTGCAAGTTTAGAGTGGTTTTTAGTTTGTCTAAATAGGATGGCTCCCACTTTTTCTCGAATCCTTCCTCAAACCATAAAAGAAGATTTAGTCGGGATCAATCTCACCATACAATACTTGCTTAACCGTTCAGCCAGGCCAGTGTCGGTACTTCGAGAGAGGTTTTACGACGCTTTCGCGAAGTTCCTTAATTAAATAACCTCTTTTCTCTGTGGGCATAGCACAGCTAACACCTTTCTAGACACCTACTTGGTTTATAGCATTGATCGTTAAGTGAGAAAGTTCCCCGAGGAGTAGCATATACTCACAGTAGGATCGGGACCTAAATATCATCATGTGATAAAGCTGAAGGAATCCTACCAAAATCATCACACTCAAAACGGTATGCAACAATAGCAGGTTTCAGTTTCTTTAGAAACTCCCGATGTGGATTTTTGCCCCATGCTCTTATGACCTTGACTTTGGCCAACAAATCATAAGTAAAATGTCAAGTTCTACCCGTCATTTTCCAGGTTAATTTGAACCTACCCGTACCTACCCTTGACTTTGGCCAACAAGGCAGTACGACTGTCCAAACCAACGCATCTATCTATGCTACATATGAATATCCAATAGCTACCAATCACTATGCCTTGACTTTGGCCAACAAACATAGCTTGAATACTATTGACTATCCATATGAAATGACAGAGGGCTACGAATGGTTTTGGCAAAATCGTGAACGTAGTGGACTTGATATAATCGAAGGAACCTGATAGCTTTTAAAAGGAGTGGTTTAAGCTCCGCGTTTTAAAAAGTTTTCTGTTTTGAAAAGAAACCGTGTGGTTTTGAAATTGTTCCAACGATTTAACTTTCGTTGGTTTTCTTTGCATTAATGTAATGCGTCCCATCAATTAATCCTACCATTGGAGAAAACAACGAAAATATGACGTATGCTTATGCCATCCGCATTCGCCACGGGGCCCGTCATCACCCGTTAGGTTACTTAACTAACGACAGAGCGGAGGCTGGACTAGCGCGGATGCAAAACAAAAGCAACGCCTACTAGATATCATATATAGATATATACATTCGTCAGACGCAATGATAGCCATTCCAGATCACAGATGAACACATTGGATATTCTAGGAATCCGTGTTTCGTTCAAGCCTGCAATGAAAGACGGATTACAGGGTCGCGATGAATAGCCAAACCCCACCCTAGACCCCTACGTGTCCGGCAAACTACCCGCCAAGTACCCGAAGTGAAGCAACCTCCCTCAACAACGTGGGTAGGCAACTCGGCACTTCAAAGTACCCAGTAGTTTGTGCAACCCACCTTGGGTCTATCCTGAGAGAAAAAACAGTAAAAGAAATAATATACAATGGCGGCTACAAGCTCAACCCGGATGTGCAGCCATAAAAATAATATTACATCAATTTACAATTTACATGAAATGAAAGATAAAGAAACTCTCATCTCACAACCCCGGCTATTCATCCGCGGCAATCCAACAAGTTCATATACACAATCCAACATCACAGATCACAGATATGTACAACCCCCACTAATCAACGTATAGAAATTAGTCGACGTTCAGTACATATATCACAACATAGATATAATCATCTAGCTAAAGTTTATAGAATTTCGATCAATATTCCAATTTGAAACTACCCCAAACACAACACTGTTCTCTGAAGAATCTGGGCAGAAACAATATATCTTAAAAATCACAAAACATCAGTCTGAACACACTGCAGGAAAAACGAGTCGCGACCGAGTCGACTCGGCCGCAGATCCGCGGCGAAACGCTTGGTTTCGCCACGCTTCCGCGGCAGTCTGATCGAGTCATGGGCTCGTTTTTCTTGGTTGTTCCTAAAAAACCCTGCACGTATTTTTCAGTTGTGTAGAAATATTTTTAGACCTATTTTTAAAATCGGCAGAAAGCACAAGATTTTGATGTATTTTGCGATTTTTTTTCGGATCGAAGTTCTAAACACTTTGCTAACATGTTAGTTGTTATTTAGCCAGGCTCTGATACCACTGTAAGTCCACGTTACCCACCCCGGTGCTTACAGGGAGGCGGAATAGGTAAAAAATTGATTTTTAACACAGGGTAGAATGGACTTAAATTAGAGGATCTTTGCTAAACAAAAACTAACAAACTAACTACAAGTTTTAGCTACTAGGTTAGATGGTTATAGCTAGATCTTGAACTCCTTCTCTTCTTGTTGTGGTCCTCCTTCTTGCTTGCTCCTTGAAGTGGTGTAGACGGCTTCTCCTCTGCATCTTCTCTTGGCCGAAGAAAGATCCACCTGAAGGCCTCTACCTTGAGCTCCTATCTTAACCAAGAGGTAACTAGAGTGCTTGGCTTGCAAGAATAAGAACCCTAGAATGAGTAGAGAGTTGTCTTGATGGTTTTATCTCATAAAGCTTGTGTTTTTCAACACATGAGAGAAGAGAACTTTGAGAGTGGAAGAGGAAGAGCTTTGCATGAAAGAGAATGAGCAAGAGAGAATGAGAGAAAAATCACAACCATGCTCTCATATGAGAGAATATAAGAATAATAATAATAATTAAAGAAAATTGTGATGGTCAGTTGAAGTGACCATTATCATTTCATATTTAATGCTAATTGCAAGCTTCAAGAAGCATCTTGCAAAAGAAATCATCATGGTCAAATGGTCAACAAAAGTCAAATGGTCAACCCAACCCAAACTATGGCACAATTATCCTTAATTAATATTATTAATCATATTTCTCATTCTCATTAGAGTTTAGAAAAAGTTAACTGTCAAAAACCCTAATGAGATTCCTCTGCCTCTGTCAACTATGCATACACACCCGCATCCGTGTTCCGAGGAACACGAATACAATGAAACAAAACCAATCCCAAAACAAATACTAGGATCTGGCTTAAACCAAAGCCCGCTAGTAATAACTGTCCGGAGACCAAACGTGCACATGTGCGCGGATGTGAACGAACCCCGTCGCAAAACTATGCGACCTCTACTCTGTTTTGCCCAAAGGAGAACAACCCTCTGTGTGGGACTCTAAAGACTCGATACTACGCTGGCAGTGGGTTTAACCACAGGCCGCAAGCGGTACTAGCTGTACGTAACGGTCCCCAGGTAGATGCCGATAAGAAGGCCGATGAGGTGAACCCATCTGAACTCCTACTGAGCCTGAATGTGACAATCTCCGTACAGTCCTGTCTGTTCGTCTTAGAGTATCGCATGTCGGGCCTAGCGGGCGGTAAACGTCAGGCCCCTAATAGCGGTACAAGTCGTGCCGGAGTGTAGCCCAGAACATCCTGAGAAACTACTAGAAACACTACCAGTAATTCTCGCTTGCCTTGGGAAGGGACTTTATGTAATGGCTCTCCAAGACACAGGACGATATTAACCCCCAATACCGGGAGAGACGAATCCAATCTAACCGCTACTGCTTCCAAATGCTTCGGGACTGCACCCAACTACTACCTGCTTGTATGACTCCCTTGAGCCGTGGTAGGGTAGTAATCAAAGTACAGTGTGAACACACTCGAGACGAAGTAGCAGTGTCAAGTCGACGGACTAAGCTGTACTCCTGTCACCTATGAACTGTTATCTGACGATAGGTATAGTACCAACCAACAGTTCCCGACGAGTCCTGTCTAGTGTACTCGTAACCTAACGAGCACCCGCATACTATCTCCAGTACGACATACTAATGGCTGTGGGACAGACCATCTCCCCTGCTGGGATGATAAGCGTATACGCTAGTCTACTCCGGAGTATCGATGCCCCGTCTCGATAATCCTACGACTAGGGACCTGTATAAGGATGTGCTTGTAGATTACCCAGCCCCCACTAGTGTGACTGCCATCACAACGCTGGTAATCAAGCAAAGATCCTAAGGGCTCCACTAATATGTATAAGCGATATGCTAAAAGAAGCACATGCTCATATTAAAGTAGAAACAAATCAAGTAGCATACTACCATTTTGAGCAAGATTGTTTATACAACTGTGAATATCCCAAGCTTCCATTATGTAATATACAAACTAGTATGATACAGTAATGGCCTCTAGGGCATATACACTAACACTATCAACGTGCAATAGTGACCTTTAATGTCACCTAAAGCATGTACATGATGATAAAGATAAACCAGATAGCATACTATCATCTTGAGTAAGACTGTCCTATCGGCATAGGTCCTCTCTCAATCATTGCAATCATGCGCCTGCGATCCAATAATTGACTTTGAGAGCACTATATCTAACAATCTCCCACTTGCACTCAAGGCTAATTATTGCGATGTCGCATACTCACAGCCCGTATGATACCGAACACCCAACTTCTCTACAGATCAGTCTCACAAAACTTGTTTGTGAAACTATTACGTTCGAGAAATAGCCTCAGTGAGTGGATCCGCTCTGATGTTTCTTTCTATGTCTCTCTTTATCTCAAGTTCGCGGAAAAAGCCATCTCCCGAAATGAGCAATACCTGTCTTAGAATATGTTTGGATATCTGATGGGACCTAGTTCACAAATGAACTCAAAATCCAAACTTCTTTAGACTGTATCGTCAACTGAATTTAATCAGTATCCTGCGTCATGCCACTCTCAGTGTCCGCTTGGATCACCTATCTAAACTATTGCCCCTCGTCAGAGGGAAAACTATAACTCTGACAGTCACTCTGTCATCCAGGTCACCTTGGAAGCCTGGAACGATAACCGTCTACTAAAATAGGCTGTTGTTATCATATCCCTAGAACATCCGCTTATGTTCATAAACTGCTTCCGAACGCTTCTCCAGGATTGGATTAATATCAACTTAATGCATCTAGTTCAAAAACAACATCTGGTGTGGTACTTGACATCTCATGATTGACTCAATTATCTATGCAAGTGATATTCCAATCATGTGCATCCCTCTCCCCTTTAGTCTGTAAAACACCTTTAGAGAGGGTGATTCTATCACCTGCAGGTACTTTACCGTGCCAGGAGTTATCCTTTCTAACACACTTTTAGAATACTGTCTAAGTACACAGATTGGGACATTACCCAAATCTAGATCCAAAACCATAGATCTAGTAACCAGAATATCTGATATAATATCCATATCCTATGTGGAGAAACCACTGTGTAACAACCACGGTATAACCGATTGTAGATAGGAATTTTACTTCCTACACTATGTATGTCAACCAAATACCAAGACATCACACCCTACTACATTCTTAACAGATCCATCTCCTATTCTGATGAAGTTAAACCTAAGACTGTCACATCAGAAATAGATGATCTATCTCCGCTATATCTGCTTTAATCTATAAATAGACATAGGCTACTTGTCCACTATGCTTCCGCTGCTCCTACTGACTACAATAACCCTCTGCCAGGATCATATACACGTGCACTTCTAAAGCTGGTTTAGAACGACGCTATACTCATTCTCTTGCCGGGTCTCATAGTCTGAAACTGTAATAATAGCAAATCTGGGTAAACAAGAACCTCCCAGTCACCGTCTTTGAGAATACTGAAGTACCTCTCAGGCGAATGAGGTTACCCACCATATCTGCGGAGTGGCAAATGTAATGTCAAACCTGATTGAATCTTTAGGTTCTTATTAGATTTTTAGTAATCGTATGTGGTTCTGGAATCACTTCCAGTTCTACCATACTTCCATTACTGTTTTTCTGAAAATGTCTATTTTACTAAAAGTGTGGCGAGTCAAGAACAATATCACTATTGATCTTCCAGATGGTAGAAAGTCAACCCTCATCATAGACCGGGTTAACTCAGAAACAACCATTACAGAAACGCGCCTTGAGTTATCCAGTGTATGGTTTTAAGCATAAGCCGGACAACTCCCCGTACCTTAACATTGTTAAGATACGAATCGTTTTATATCCAATATAGAAATAGAGGCACTGATTTAATTGGAACCAGATTCAAATCATGCAGCTGTCTCCAGTGCATGTCAACTAAATGGAGAGAGGCCAATCAATATTACTCAACTTAGGAATACATCTAGATATGAGTAACCTGAAAGAGAAGCAAGTTCTCAAAATCATCACTATCAATTTAATACTATACACAAGTATATACATCTTCGATTACCTTGAAGAATCCTGATACTTGCAACACGTGGTTCTCTAATTTACTCTTATACCTATAACTTCTCAAAACATAGACCTTGTATTTCTACGAAACACTTGTCTAAAAACCAGAGAAGTCATAAGTAAACAGAATATAGTACGAGGACCAACCCCTTTGTCCTAATGGACACTAGACAACATACAATACTTTGTATAAGTCCCCTGAGTTTAATAACTCATACCCCGTGCATCGTAGGTTGAAAACTGTACTATGGTTAAGAAAAATTACACCGCTGTTTAATACTCCTTACCTAACCATCAACTGATATAGGTAAATGTCATGGACATAATTTCAAAAAGTTATATCTCACTTTATAAAAAATAAACGTACAGATATATTAATTGAAATTGGTGCACAACAACAGATATTTAAAACCAAATATTTGCCGTCCGACAAATACCCAGGCGATTTCCTCAAATATCACCAATTACAACGAATTCCGACATAATGAGGATGATCACTAATTCCCAATAAATTACTCACTCATCATCTGTAAAACCATACAGATGTGAGAACCATACCTGGTAAATACACACCCTGGAGTATGGATTTATTAGGAAATCAGTTTTCAATTAACGATGCACAGTGAAACTGGAACATAAAAATGTTTCGAAAGGGTATCCGGGTATTCCTGGTAATACCTCTTCTATTATCAAATTCATAACTGCAACCGTATATTTCTTTGCCATCTCTCCAAATCCCTTTATTTGTCTTTACTCGTTACCTTCTGCACACCCCTTTAGGCTAAATGGTTTTCTTTCCTCCCTACCGTTCGGCACCAGCCTATGGTTTGGAAGAAGACTATCCAATAAGCATAATGGGTGTACTCTCCTAATCCTAGGAGTACTCGTAACCTGAGAGAAGGTAATGATAAAAGACAACTGAATAAACCTTATTCCTATTTCTCTTGAACCAGAATCCATCCCCGAACTGGAACAAGTTCCTTCGAGTTCGTATATAACCATACGATAGAATATCCAATAACTGTGGATCTTTGTAGTGATACGGGGTGTTCTAGAGAAATACCAAGGTGAAGTAGGAGTGGTGATGAAATATGTGGTTTGGTCATGAATGATAGCAGTTGCAATTTACTTTGCTCTCTTTCTGATCCCTTTATTTGTCTTTACTTAATACCTTCTGTACACCAAACTTAGGCTAATTGGTTTTTCCTCATTCCCCACCTTTCGGCACCTGCCTATGGTTTGGAAGAAGACTATCCAATAAGCGTAATAGGTGTACCCTCTACTAATCCTAGGAGCTCTCACAACCCGAGAGAAGGTAAAAGGAAAAGACAACTAAATAGTCCTCTTCAATCTCTCCAAAACCAGAATCCATCCTCAAATTTGGAACAAGTTTTTTCGAGTTCGTATATAACCATACGATGGATTTATCCAATGGAAGTGGATGTTCGTAATAATATGGGGTGTTCTGGAGAAATTCAATGGGTAAAAGAAGGAGTGGTAATGATGTATGCAACTCAGACAATCCAAAAGCCGGTGTTTTAAGAAGGTTCGGTTAACTTGGTCACTGAGTCATAGTCTAGGGTCGGGCCATGGTTGCTGCTAAGGAGAGAGAGAAAAGAAACACTCTGCATGCACTCTAACCTAGATCAGAATGGTTATCAATTTATCTAATCAGGAAGCCTCCCACTGTATCCTCAAATTCTCCACCAAACCTGAAAGAAGAATTAGTCGGGATCACCCGAGGAGTAAACCAACTCATCAGTGGGAATCGGGATCCAACTATCATTGCATGATAACGTGACCGAATCTACTCACGTTATCACACTCTAGAAGGTATGCGCATGCCTGGCAAGTTACAGTTTCTTTAGAAACTCCCGATATGATTTTTACCCCATGCTCTTATGACCTGGACGAAGGCCAACATATCATAAGTCACATGTCAAGTTCTACCCGTCATTATCCAGGTTAATTTTAACCCACCCGTACATACCCTTGACGAAGGCCAAAATAGTAGTACGACTGCCCCAACGTAACACATCTATCTATGCAATAGAAAAGTAACAAATAGCTACCATACACTATGCCGTGACGAAGGCCAACATACATAGCATGAATACTAAGTGCTACCTTTCTGAAATGACGGAGGGCTACGAATGGTTTTTGGCGAAAAACCTTTAACGTAATGAACTTGATAGCGTTGAAGGAACGAGATAGTTTTTTTTATAAATATAGTGGCGAAAACCTTCGCTAAAAAGGTCACTCCCGGTGAAGGGATCTTGGCTCTTTCCCCGTAGAATGAGGTGCAGTATATTCCAACTGAATATCGCGATGCAAAGCAAAAAGTAATCGACTATAATGAATTTATTACCCTGACCCAAACTTCTGTTCAAGGGGTCACTCCCGGTGAAGGGATCTCGGCCCTTGCCTCGTCGACTGAGGTGCTTGATATTCATAACCGAATACCACTGTGCAAAACAAAAGAGAACGTCTTTGTAATAACAGCTTTTTGAAAAATTGTTCCAACAACATCAAACATGTTTGTTTTTCTTGCATTGATCCGAATCAATGCAGTCTCATCAATTGATCACACCAATAAAGAAAGAAAATATGAAGTACGTATATGCCATCCGCATTCGCCGCTGGGTCCCGTCATCACCCGTTAGGTTACTTAACTAACGACAGAGCGGGGACTGGACCAGCGCGGATGTAAAACATATACAACATCTACTAGTATATATATATAGCAATATATAATAATCGCTCCAGGCGTGTTAAATGAAACATCACAGAAAAGTTATAAGTATCACAGAACAATACAGATAATCTGGGAGCCCCGGGTTTCCTTTGAGCCACAACTGAAACCCGACGTTCCCCTGGTCATGTGGATAGCATGTGCAATGAAATCCTAGACCCATACGGGCGCGACAAGTTACCCACCAAAACCAGAAGAGAGGCAGCCCCCTTTAACAAAGTGAATAGGCCACCCAGCACTTCACGGAATCCGGTAACTTGAGCACCCCTCCTTAGGTCAACCTATACTCCCTACGAGTGCGGCGAATAGCCCGCCAATTCTAGAGTAAAGCCCCCTCCGTCTCAAAGCCATGAGATGCGGGCTTGTTTCCCTCTAGAACCCGGCTATCCGTGCACTCCACCGCGGGGTAATCCTAGTACAGAAAATAAAAATATGTACAACGGGTACATCGACCTCAACCCGGTTGTGCCCCAAAAGAATAATATACAAACAGGCAGTGACGACAGTCTACATGTTGGACTCTCGACCCGCAATATCAAATGTACAAAAATAACAATACTGCACTACCATTGCACGCTAGCTATCCACCATGAAAAATCCGCAACAACACAACACAACACAGAACATCAACGTGAATGTCACGTTCGCAAATCCGTCTAAAAGTGCTATAGCAATTAGACAAGATTTACCGCTCGAATGACATTCACGGTCACAGATAGTAATGTAAGTACTGTGAACTAACTTATTTAAATTTCGATCGACAAAATTTCCCGAAGTGGGCCCCAAGAACAAATCCAGTACTGTAACAAATCTGGGCCCAAACAAAATATTTCAGAAACCGCAATTCCACACAAAAGACCAGCACAAGAAAAATGGTACACTGAAGCCACATAACTGCGGCGGAACCGCGGCCAAAACGTGGGTATTGCCGCGGTTCCACGGCGTTTCTGTGGACTCAAACTATCAAATTTCTACAGAGGTCTTAAAAAAGCCTGCCTGATTTTCTGACATACCCAAAATAATTTATCGAGCACAAAAAAATTTCGACAGAAACTCAGAAAATTGAAATGCGGTTTCGGAAATTTTGATCGATCGGTGTTTTAAACATGTTAGAACAAGCTAGTAAAGGTTAATGGCGTGTCTCTGATATCATGTAAGTCTACGGTAGCGCCCAGGCCATCAATCCGAGGCCAAATGCGGAAACAAAAACTTTTTAGGAAACCGGCTCTATCGTAGTCTTTCACCCGGATCGAACCATTAACGCTAAACTAGCTACCTACTATGAAGTGAGAGTGGCTATAGCGATCGATCCGTGTCCTTCGGTTTTTGGCCACCATCCCAAGCTCCTCACGGCATCTCCGATCTCCGGTCTCCTCGTCGGAAGGGCACCACATCAATGAGTCTTTTTACAGGCTCCCGCTTCATCCGAAGCAACTCGAACATGATGTTTGCTAGCCGACATGTCCAAGGTGAAGTAGAGAATGTGTGTAATAATTTTGTCTCTTGACACTCTAGGATTCTCAACACATGAGATGGGTAGAGTGGAGGGAGAAGATGATGCCAATGGTGGAACTTGTGAGCTATAGGAAGAAGAAGAAGAAGAAGAAGAAGAAGAAGAGAGGCTTTTGTTGTTGTATTGCAAATGAAAAATGAGAGCTTGCATAATAATCTCAAGAGAAAAACAACCTCATATGGCTGCCCTCTCTCTCTCCACCTCTCATTTCAACACAACAATCCATCAATTAACATGACATGTTCACAAAAAAAGAGACCATGAGTCACTAGATTGCACATGCCACAATAATTGCCCCTTATGATGAAATCCACTCACAATTTCCATAAGCAAACATTAATCCAAATGTTTGCAACAATAAAAAGAACGGTATCATCTAAAGTAAACTCATGACGGATCACAAGAATACCCCTCACCTGTATATACATACCTGCATCCGCATTACGACTGAATGCAAATGCGATGAGACTAAAGTAATCAAACAAATCTAACACTAGGATCCGGTTTAAACCAAAGTCCACTAGTATGATCCGCCCGATCATGATCCATGCACAACTGCACGTATATGATCGAATCCTGCCATATTACCATACGCTCTCTACAACGTTTCGCCCGAAACTTGAGAAACTGTCTTTGGGAGACTCTGAAGACTCGTCAATACTTTGGCTGTGGATTTAACCACTAGCACGTCAGTGATACTAGCTGTACGTAATGGGCTACCAGGTATTGACCAAAAGGGAGGTCGATGAGCGAACTCATCCTGACAGCCTACTGAGCCTGTCAGTGACAATATCCGTACAGTCCGGTCCGTTCGTCTATGAGTATCGCATGTCGGGCCTATGGGGTTGGTAAAAGTCAGGCCCCCAAAAATCGGTACAAGTCTTGTCGGAGTATAGCCCAGAACAACCTGAGATACTACTGAAATACCTACCAGTAAATCTCGTGCCTTGGCCAAGGACTTCGTGTAATGGCTCTCCTAGACACAGCGCGATCTCACCCCCAATACTGGGAGAGACGAAACCCCTACCGATCCGCTCACTGCCTCCATGTGGCTCGGGACTGTAGCCAACTAAAAACTGTTTGCATGACTCCTTTGAGTCGTGGTAGGGTAGTATTCAAAGCACAGTGGGAACTCACACGAGACAAATGAGGATCTCAGGTCGATGAACTAACCTGTACACATGTCACCAGGGAACTGCTATCTGATGTCAGGTATAATACCAACTAGCATGTTTCCGGCGAGTCCTGTCCGGTGTACTCATAACCAAATGAGCACCTGTATACATTTTAAGTGAACCAACTGACACCAATGGCTTGTGAGACCGGCCACCGCCCCTCGTTGGGGTCTCGACTGTATACTCTAGTCTACTAATGGAGTGTCGATGCCCAGTCTCGAAACTCCCATGACTAGGGACCACTTTAAGGATGTGCTTATAGACTACCCAACTCTCACGTATATGATCACCATCATACTGCTGGTAGTCAAGCACGAATGCTAAGGGCTCTATCAACGTGCAATAGTGACCTGTAATATCACCTAAAGCATGTAAACGATGATAAAGATAAACCAGATAGCATACTATCATCTTGAGTAAGACTGTCCTACCGGCATAGGTCCTCCATCAATAATCGCAATCATGCGCCTGCGATCCAATAATTGACTTTGAGGGCACTATATCCAACAGATCTGAGTAAGACTCTCCACACTGGAAATCTTCAACTCAACTGGGCCTACGTCGGCGCATCAAATCTGATGAATCACCTCCATCTCTCCACTAAACATAGACTAGCTATCACCTGTCACCTCTCTGCCTGAAAGCTCCGGCGATCTCAGCTCGTAAGCTCTGGAAGAGGCATCACATCAATCTCAGCAACAGCTGGGTCATCTTTCTGCACGGTCAATGACATCAAAATCTCTGGGGTATGCTGTACATCAACAGTCCTCTCCTAACAGGCAGCCTCTGACAAGGGCCCGATCATCCGGTACAAAACCGCACACTCGTCTCAAACGAGAGGTCACAACACAACACAATATCGATACGTTCCCATGTCACCAAAAAACACGATGGTCAGTCCTCGTCCACGACGAGGTCGCCCTGACCGCATCACCAGCAGCAGCTCAATCTGCGCTCAAACAATGGTAACAGGAAGCTCAATCAAGTATCGACGAAAAAAATCAAAGTGATGAAATGAAACAACAAATCCAGAATGAATATATGATCATATGGAGGAACGGAATCAGTGAGAGTATGATCATGTAAACGAATAGAATCAAGGATCTCAAATGGATGTATAATCAAGGAAAACAAAGAGAATCACCAGTCCCAAGATATGTACATCCTAAGGTTTCTTAAGTGGAGTATCGTATCGTAAATATGCCGCGGAACATACGTACGATACGTCACTCTACTCAAGCTACCTACTCCATCAATCAGGGTCAGCCTATGAAACGAAAGTTCGGGTCTAACACCCCCTTATTCAAGTCTAAGTTCCGTAAGGTCAAGCCTAGGTTCCAAAATATATACGCCCAAGACTCCACATAGCCAAAACTAGACTCAAACCAAGGTTAAACCTAGCGCTCTGATACCAACTTTGTTACGACCCAAAATATTAGCTCACGACCGGCACTTAAATCACATGACGTCTACAGGTGTAACGTAATTCGAGTAAGCTGAAACCCATAAATCTAAACCTTTTTAAGAAATAAAGAGGTGAAGATTTGAAATAAAGATATAGTAAATCGTGTTTTGTCTTTTGAAAATTTTGGGCAGCACCTCCCTTGTAAAAAATAACCCCGAAAACGGGTACAACACAGAATAAATTAAAGCATCCCCAAACGGGAGCAAATCACGCCCAATGGAGGAAACAACCACCACAAGTTTAAAAACAACTATACGACGCCCAACGTCGAAGATGCACATAAGGAAATAAAGTAAAGCAAGACATCAACTCCAAAAGCGAATATAAAACCCATCGCTCAAGTCTCGCAACTACAAGTCTTCTAAGTCTGCAACAGATACAATAACTAGTTTCTGAATTGATGGAGTGACTAGATACAAAATGAATAATGAATACAAGAGGGGCACGATCCAACATGTACTACCTACCACAAGCAATTCACCCGAAAACAGCTATGTGTAATTGATGCCGCAACTGATCCATGCGGACAACCTGCAAGAACTGTGGCACAACAGGGGTGAGTTGCCAACTCATGAATAGAAAAATATCACCAGGTAGAAATCGAAATAAACAACGATTCCTAGATCAACTATATCATAAAGGAAATACTATGATATCTAGGGTGACTGTAACTGCATATGTGCCAACACATAAAAAAAATGCCCATCAGCTAGTGGATATCATCAAACAGTATAGTCAATGCATGTATGCAGGTGGATCTCGTCCAATAATAAAATCAATGCATGTTTGCAGTGGATCTCTTCCAACAATAAAATCAATGCATGTATGCAGTGGATCTCGTCCACGTGTCAACCACCGACACAATAACTCCAGCATGTAAATATCATAAAAGTATATGCAGGTAAATACGAGGATATAAAACAACGTGTGTCCCTCGCAACACAACAAGTCATGGAAACCTGAGTGTCTAACCTCAACACTCGAAACATCATGAAACCCGTGTCTAGTATCAACACGTAAATCCTCATCTGTCAGGCACCGTCACCATGACCGTCCCTGATGTCAGTACATCACATGGAACCTGAGTGTCCACATCGACACCCGCAATCCACGTAGCATGTCTGAACACGACTCCGATCGGTATCCCCAGATATCCACCGAGTCTAAATAATATCACCGGTAAGTAGTGATCCCTCTGACAGGCTCATCGTCTATACAACGAAATCATCTCTCGCCCTGGGGTACAATACCGGGTCCACCATGTACCCGCAGATGGTGCCTCCTGCTCCTCGAATCGGGTTACACATGCCAATCTCAGAAACGAGAAAACACATGGTGGACGCACTGAAATATCATATCAAGATAAACCGGGTTTTCAAACAATACATAAATTTCTTGAAATAACCCCACGGTTCTCAATTCCATAAATCACATGAAATCCATATCTCAATGTGTAAATCCATGAAAATATGATATATGCAACATAAAACAGCAATATGAGCATATTAAGGGAAAACCACTCTTTTTAATGAATCCATCTTTAAGATATATCATACGGTTCCCAAATCCTCCGAAATCAAGTGCAGCATCATATGAGATGTACATGTAACTGTAGCAAGGTATAAGTATCTGTTGGAGATAGTGCCCTCAGAGTCAATTATTAGGTCACAGGTACGTGATTGTAATGATTGAGGGAGGACCTATCCCGGTAGGACAGTCTTACTCGAGATGATAGTATGCTATCTGGTTTACCTTTATCATCGTGTACTGCTTTAAGTGACCTGACATGTCGCTATTACACGTTGATAGAGCCCCTAGGATTCTTGCTTGACCACCAGCAGTATGAGGGCGATCATATAAGTGGGAGCTGGGGGTCTACAAGCATATCCTTAAAAGGTCCCTAGTCGTGGGAGTTTCGAGACCGGGCATCGATACTCCATTAGTAGACTAGTGTATACAGTCGAGACCCCGACAAGGGGCGGTGGCCGGTCTCACAAGCCACTGGTGTCAGTTGGTTCACCTAAGATGTATACAGGTGCTCATTGGGTTATGAGTACACCGGACAGGACTCGCCGGGAACATGCTAGTTGGTCATATACCAGACGTCAGATGGCAGTTCCCTGGTGACATGTGTGCAGGTTAGTTCATCAACCTGGGGATCGTCATTTGTCTCGTGTGAGTTCCCACTGTACTTTGATTACTACCCTACCACGGCTCAAAGGAGTCGTGCAAACAGGTTTTAGTTGGGTACAGTCCCGAGCCACATGGAGGCAGTGAGCGTATCTTCAGGGGTTCGTCTCTCCCGGTATTGGGGGTGAGGTCGTGCTGTGTCTAGGAGAGCCATTACACAAAGTCCTTGGCCAAGGCAAGGAGATTTACTGGTAGGTATTCCAGTAGTATCTCAGGGTGTTCTGGGCTACACTCCGACACGACTTGTACCGCTTTTGGGGGTCTGACTTTTACCAACCCCCTAGGCCCGCCATGCGATGCTCATAGACGAACGGACCGGACTGCACGGATATTGTCACTGACAGGCTCAGTAGGGTGTCAGGATGAGTTCGCTCATCGACGTCCTTTTTAGTCAATACCTGGTAGCCCGTTACGTATTGGCTTATACCTCTGACGTGCTAGTGGTTAAATCCACAACCGAGGTGTTGATGAGTCTTTAGAGTCCCCCACATTTCAGTTACTCAGCTTTCGGGCGAAAGGTTGTAGAGGCCGTATGGAGATATGGCAAGGTCCGATCAGATACGTGCGGTATTGCACGGATCAGGATCGGACAGTTTGTACTATAGGCCGTATGGTTATATGGCAGGGTTCGATCAGATACGTGCGGTATTGCACGGATCAGGATCGAACAGATATTACTATCCGGTTTTGGTATAAGCCGGATTCTAGTATAGTACAGTGGAGATTTTGTCTCATTGCATTTGTATTTCGGTCGGAATACAAATGCGGGTGTGTATGCACAGTATCGGGGTTTTCCTGTAATTTATTACGGGACCAGTTTTCTGGAGTTGCCAGTTTGCTTTCCGTTTCGGTCGATTTTCTTTGTTCCGTTCATTGGCCGAAGATTGGTGGAGGAGGGTTTATTTGCATTGTTGCAAATAGGCAATTGTGGAAGGGGGTCTTTGCATATTTCCTTGTATCATGATGGCTCACCTTACCTTGACCTTGCTTGACTTTTTGACTTCATCATGGTTGCACCTTACCTTGCTTTCTTGACTTTGGTTGTGATGATGGGAGAGGAGATGGTTGTTGAGTGTTGGACTTTACAAGCCATCATTTCTCTTTGCATTATTGTTCAAGCCACTCTCTCTCTCTCTCCAATCACACCAAAATGGGGGGGGCCGGCCATTCCATTTGACAAGGGTTCATTTTCATTTGTGAAGAGAAAAATGTTACTCTCATTTTTCTTTGTATGCTACATTTTTCCCACTTCTCTCCAAGCTCTCTTCTCCTCCACAAATGGCAACTCCACAACCCCAAAAATGAGACTTCTTCTACTACACATTCTACAGCGATTCTTGGGCACGTCGAGTAGCCGGCTTCGTGCCCGAGTTGCCTCGGCATTGAGGTGGGAGCCCGTAAACAAAGTTGGCGATGTGGTGCACTTCCGGCGACGAGGAGGAGACGGGACTTTTCCGCAGGAGATCGGGAGCATGACGAGAAGACCGGAGGACTTGGATCGTCGGTATATCTCTATTCCCATTCTTGTAGATAGCTTAGACTAGTTAATGGTTCGATCCGGTGTTTAGTGTGCGGTGGTGCCGGTTTGCTAAGTCCGCAAAATTTAAGTTTTTCACCGCTTCCGCATTCCGGCGTCGGATTGACGGCCGGGGCGCCGCCGTGCACTTACAGTGGTATCAGAGCCTCGCCATTAACTTCGTCTAGCTTTCGTTTGATGTGTTTTGCATTTCCGATCGACCAAAATTCCAAAATCTATGTTTTAGTGCACACCAGTTTTCTGTTAAGATTTTTTGGTGTCTAAAAATTTTTCTGGTGATCTCAGAATTATGTGCAGGCGATTATAAGACTACTGGAAAAATTCGATGCGTTCAGTCAATGTTTGGAGCGCGGAACCGCGGCCAAAACCCCCTTCGGGCCGCGGTTCCGCCGCACATTGAACTCTCCAATGCATCAAATTTTCTCTGTAGTCTTATGGGCTATTTCTAGGGCTTTTGGAATATTATAATTGGGCCCAGGTTTTCTGTGAGTGCTACAGTTTTGATTGGGGGCCCACTTGTTAATTTTTGGTCAATCGGAAAATTTTAAACACATTTTTCACAGTATTTACATTATATCTGCGACCGTGAATGTCACTCGATCGGTAAATCCGGTCTAACTGCTATAGCCCGGTTAGACGGATTTGCGAACGTGACTTTCACGTTGATGTTCTTTGTTTATGCTGTGATGTTGCGGATCGGTCGTGGGGGATAGCCTGGATGCAATGCTAGTACTGTGATGTTGTATTATGTACATTTGATATTGCGGGGCGAGCGTCCGACATGTGGACTGCCGTCACTGCCAGTTTGTATTATTATTTTGGGGCACGACCTGGTTGCGGTCGATGTACCCGTTGTATGTATATTTTACTTTCTGTACTAGGATACCCCACGGAGGGGTGCACGGATAGCCGGGTTCTAGAGGGCAGCAAGACCGCATCTCATGGCATTGGGACGGAGGGGGCTTCACTCTAGGATTGGCAGGCTATTCGCCGCACTCGTAGGGGGTACAGGTTTGACCCAGGAGGGGTGCCCAAGTTACCGGATTCCGTGAAGTGCTGGGTGGTCCATTCACGGTGCTGAAGGGGGCTGCCTCGCTTCAGGTTTTGGCGGGTGACTTGCCGCGTCCGTAGGGGTCTAGGATTACATTGCACAGGCTATCCACACGACCAGGGGAACGTCGGGTTTCAGCGGCTCTGTGAAACCCGGGGATCCCAGATATCTGTATTGTTTCTGTGATGCTGTACATTTCTGTGATGTTGCATTTTATTCACGCCTTGAGCGAATATAATATATTGGTATATATATTAGTAGATGTTGTATATGTTTTGCATCCGCGCTAGTCCAGTCCCCGCTCTGTCGTTAGTAAGCTAACCTAACGGGTAATGACGGGACCCAGTGGCGAATGCGGATGGCATATACGTACATCAGTATATTTTCGTTCTTTGTGGTGTGATCAATTGATGGGACTGCATTGATTCGGATCAATGCAAGTTAAAAACAAACCTAATCTGATGTTGTTGGAACACTTTTCAAAAAGCTGTTATTGCAAGGACGTTCACTTTTGTTTTGCATCGTGGTATTCATTTGGAATATCCCGCTCCTCAGTCGACGAGGCAAGGGCCGAGATCCCTTCACCGGGAGTGACCCCTTGGACAAAAGTTTGCGTCAGGGCATTAACTTCATTATAGCCGATTACTTTTGCTTTGCGCCGTGGTATTCATTTGGAATATCCTGCACCCCATTCTACGGGGAAAGAGCCGAGATCCCTTCACCGGGAGTGACCTCTTTAGCAACGGTTTTCGTCACTATATTTTTTTAAAAAGCTATACGTTCCTTCGACGATATCAAGTTCATTACATTAAAGGTTTTCGCCAGAAACCATTCGTAGCCCTCCGTCATTTCAGTTAAATATTCGGTAGTATTCAAGCTATGTATTTTGACCTCACGCCAAGGCATAGTGATTGGTAGCTGCCGGGTATTTATCTGTTGCATAGATAGATGCGTTGGTTTGGGACAGTCGTACTACTATTTTGGCCTACGTCAAGGGTATGTACGGGTGGATTCAAATTAACCTGGATAATGACGGGCAGAACTTGACATGTGACTTATGATATTTTGACCTCACGCCAATGTCATAAGAGCATGGGGCAGAAATCACATCGGGAGTTTCAAAAGAACTGAAACTTGCCAGATATGCGCATACCTTCTGGAGTGTGATACCGTGAGCGGATTCCGTCACGTTGTCATGCGATGATAGTTGGATCCCGATTCCCACTGATGAGTTAGTTTACTCCTCGGGTGACCCCGACTAATTCTTCTTTCAGGTTTGGAGGAGAATTTGAGGTACAGTGGGAGGTTTCCAGATTAGATAAATTGGTAACCATTCTGATCTAGGTTAGAGTGCACGCTGAGTGTTTCTTTTCTCTCTCTCTCTTTGGCAGCGACCATTGACCCGACCCTAAGACTATGACTCAGTGACCAAGTTGACCGAACCTTCTTTAACACTGGCTTTTGGATTGTCAGAGTTGCGAACCTCATTGCCACTCCTACTTTTACCCTTTTCTCCAGGACACCCCGTATTACTACGAACGTCCACTTCCATTGGACAAAACCATCGTATGGTTAGATACGAACTCGAAGGAATTAATTCGAGGATGGTTTCCGGTTCTGGAGAAAACGGATAGGATTATTCAGTTGTCTTTTCCTTTTACCCTCTCTCAGGTTACGAGTACTCCTTGGTTTAGGGGTAGTACACCTATTACGCAAATTGGATTGTCTTCTTCCAAACCTTAGGCTGGTGCCGACCGGTAGGGAATGAAGAAAACCAATTAGCATAACGATGGTGTGCAGAAGGTATTAAGTTCAGACAAAGCAAGGGATTAGTAAGAGGGCAAAGTAAATTGCAACAGATATTCACGACCAAACCAAATATTTCGTTACCACTCCCACATCACCTTTGTATTTCTCCAGGACACTCCGTATCACTACGAAGATCCACAGTTTATTTGGATACTCCATCGTATGGTTATATACGAACTCGAATGGAACTTGTTCCAGTTCGGGGATGGATTCTGGTCCAGGAGAAATAGGAATAAGATTTATTCAGGTGTCTTTTATCTTCACCTTCTCTTGCATTGCAAGTGTTCCTAGGATTGGGACAGTACACCCATTATGCTTATTGGATAGTCTTCTTCCAAACCATAGGCTGGTGCCGAACGGTAGGAAAGGAAGAAAACCATTTGGCCTAAAAGGGCGTGCAGAAGGTAAAGACTAAAGACATATGAAGGGATTTGGAGAGGTGGCAAAGAACTATACGGTTACAGTCGTGAATCTGGAAGAGGCATTACTAGGAATACCAGAATACCCCATCGGAACATTTCAATGTTTCAGTTTCACTGTGTAATGTTAAAGCAAAACTGATTTCCCGATTAGATACTTACTCCAGGGTATGTATTTACCAGGTACGATTCTCACATCTGTATGGTTTTACAGATGATGAGTGGGAGTAAGTTATTGGGAATTGGGTGATTATCCTCATTATATCGGGATTCGTTGTAATCGGTGATATTTGAGGAAATCACCTGGGCTGTTTGCCGGTCGGCAAATATTTGGTTTTGAATATCCGATGTTATGCACCAATTTCAAATTGATATATCTGTACGTCTATTTTCATAGAGTGAGATATACCTTTTTGAAATTATGTCTACGACATTTACCTATATCAGTGGATGGTTAGGTAAGGAGCATTAAACAGCGGTGTAATTCTTCTTAACCATAAGTACAGATTTCAACCTACAACACACAGTGAATGAGTTATCAGACTCAAGGGACTTATACAAAGTATTGTATGTTGTCCAGGGTCCATTAGGACAGAGGGGTTGGTCCTCGTACTATATTCGGTTTACTTATGACTTCTCTAGTTTTTAGACAAGTGTTTCGTGGAAACACAGGGTCCGAATTTTGAGAAGTTATAGGTATTTGAATAGAGTAGAGAACCAGGTGTAGCAAGTATCGGGATTCTTCAAAGAGATCGAAGATGTAGATACTTGTGTATGGTATTCAGTTGATAGTAATGATAAAGAGATCTTGCTTCTCTTTCAGGTTACTCATAATTAGAAGTATTCCTAAGTTGAGTAACGCTGATCGGCCTCCTTCCATTTAGTTGACATGCGCTGGGGACAGCTGCATGATTTGAATCTGGTTCAATTAAATCAGTGCCTCTGTTTCTATATTGGATATAGAACAGTTCATGTCTTAACGATGTTAAGGTACGGGGAGTTGTCCGGTTTATGATTAAAACCAGACACTGGACAACTCAAGGCACGTTTCGGTAATGGCTGTTTGTGGGTTGACCCAGGCTATGACGCGGGTTGACTTTCTACCATCTGGATGAACAATAGCGATATTGTTCTAGACTCGCCACAGTTTTAATAAAAATGGATTTTTTCAGAAAACAGTAGTGGGAGTATGGTAGAACTGGAAGTGATTCCAGAACCACAAACGATTACTGAAGATTTGATAAGGAACCTAAAGATTCAATCTGGATTGACATTCCATTGGCCACTCCGCAGATAAGGTGGGTAACTTCAGGCACCCGAGAGGTACTACGGTAGCCTCAAGGACGGTGACAGGGAAGTTCTTGTTTACCCACAATTACCATTGCTGTTGTTCCAGGGTGCGAGACCCGGCGGGAGGATGAGTATAGCGTCGTTCTAAACCAGTTTTAGAAGTGTACGTCTATATGACTCTGCCAGAGGGTTGTCGTAGTCAGTGGGAGCAGCGGAAGCATTGGTGGACAGGTAGCTTATGTCTATTTATAGACTAAAGCAGATGTAGCGGAGATAGATCATCTATTTCTGACGTGACAGTCATAGGTTTGACTTCATCAGAATAGGGGATGGATCTGTTGAGAAGGTAGTAGGGTGTGATGTCCTGGTATCTGGATGACATACACAGAATAGGAAAGGAAACTCCTATACTACAATCGGTTATACTTTGGTCGTCACACAGTTGTTTCTCCACAAAGGAAATGGATTTTATATCAGACATACTGGTTACTAGATCTATGGTTTTAGATCTAGATTTTGGTGGTTTCCCAATCAGGGTACTTGACAGCATTCTAAGAGTATTTAGGATGGACGACTCCTGGCACGGTAGTGTACCTGCAGGTAATGGAGTCACCCTCTCTAAAGGTGTCTTACAGACTAAAGGGGAGAGGGACGTGCATGATTGGCAGATCACTTGCTCAGGCAATTGAGTCAATCATGAGATGTCAAGTACCACACCAGATGTTGTTCTTGCACTAGATGCAATAAGTTGACATTAATCCAATCCTGGAGAAACAGTCGGAAGCAGTTTTAGAACATAAATGGATGTTCTAGGGATATGATAACGACAGCCTCATTCAGGAGACAGTTATCATTCCAGGCTTCCAAGGTGACATGGACGACAAGGAGGTTGTCAGAGTTATAGTTTTCCTTCTGATGAGGGGCAGTATTTTGGACAGGTGGTCCAAGGCAATACTGAGGGTGGCATGGCGCAGGATACTGATTAAGTTCAGTTGACGATACAGTCTAAGAAGTTTGGATTTCAAGTTCATTTATGAGCTAGGTCCCATCAGACATCCAGACATATTCTGAGACAGGTATTGCTCTTTTCGGGAGATGGCTTTCTCCGCGAACTTGAGATTTTGAGAGAGACATAGAAAGAAACAACTAAGCGGATCCACTCACTGAGGCTATTCCTCGAACACAATAGTTTCGCAAACGAGCTTTGTGAGACTGACTAGTAGAGGAGTTGGATGTTCGGTATCATACGGGCTGTGAGTAGGCGACATCGCAATAATTAGCCTTGAGTGCAAGTGGGAGATTGTTGGAGATAGTGCCCTCAGAGTCAATTATTAGGTCACAGGTACGTGATTGTAATGATTGAGGGAGGACCTATCCCGGTAGGACAGTCTTACTCGAGATGATAGTATGCTATCTGGTTTACCTTTATCATCGTGTACTGCTTTAAGTGACCTGACATGTCGCTATTACACGTTGATAGAGCCCCTAGGATTCTTGCTTGACCACCAGCAGTATGAGGGCGATCATATAAGTGGGAGCTGGGGGTCTACAAGCATATCCTTAAAAGGTCCCTAGTCGTGGGAGTTTCGAGACCGGGCATCGATACTCCATTAGTAGACTAGTGTATACAGTCGAGACCTCGACGAGGGGCGGTGGCCGGTCTCACAAGCCACTGGTGTCAGTTGGTTCACCTAAGATGTATACAGGTGCTCATTGGGTTATGAGTACACCGGACAGGACTCGCCGGGAACATGCTAGTTGGTCATATACCAGACGTCAGATGGCAGTTCCCTGGTGACATGTGTGCAGGTTAGTTCATCAACCTGGGGATCGTCATTTGTCTCGTGTGAGTTCCCACTGTACTTTGATTACTACCCTACCACGGCTCAAAGGAGTCGTGCAAACAGGTTTTAGTTGGGTACAGTCCCGAGCCACATGGAGGCAGTGAGCGTATCTTCAGGGGTTCGTCTCTCCCGGTATTGGGGGTGAGGTCGTGCTGTGTCTAGGAGAGCCATTACACAAAGTCCTTGGCCAAGGCAAGGAGATTTACTGGTAGGTATTCCAGTAGTATCTCAGGGTGTTCTGGGCTACACTCCGACACGACTTGTACCGCTTTTGGGGGTCTGACTTTTACCAACCCCCTAGGCCCGCCATGCGATGCTCATAGACGAACGGACCGGACTGCACGGATATTGTCACTGACAGGCTCAGTAGGGTGTCAGGATGAGTTCGCTCATCGACGTCCTTTTTAGTCAATACCTGGTAGCCCGTTACGTATTGGCTTATACCTCTGACGTGCTAGTGGTTAAATCCACAACCGAGGTGTTGATGAGTCTTTAGAGTCCCCCACATTTCAGTTACTCAGCTTTCGGGCGAAAGGTTGTAGAGGCCGTATGGAGATATGGCAAGGTCCGATCAGATACGTGCGGTATTGCACGGATCAGGATCGGACAGTTTGTACTATAGGCCGTATGGTTATATGGCAGGGTTCGATCAGATACGTGCGGTATTGCACGGATCAGGATCGAACAGATATTACTATCCGGTTTTGGTATAAGCCGGATTCTAGTATAGTACAGTGGAGATTTTGTCTCATTGCATTTGTATTTCGATCGGAATACAAATGCGGGTGTGTATGCACAGTATCGGGGTTTTCCTGTAATTTATTACGGGACCAGTTTTCTGGAGTTGCCAGTTTGCTTTCCGTTTCGGTCGATTTCCTTTGTTCCGTTCATTGGCCGAAGATTGGTGGAGGAGGGTTTATTTGCATTGTTGCAAATAGGCAATTGTGGAAGGGGGTCTTTGCATATTTCCTTGTATCATGATGGCTCACCTTACCTTGACCTTGCTTGACTTTTTGACTTCATCATGGTTGCACCTTACCTTGCTTTCTTGACTTTGGTTGTGATGATGGGAGAGGAGATGGTTGTTGAGTGTTGGACTTTACAAGCCATCATTTCTCTTTGCATTATTGTTCAAGCCACTCTCTCTCTCTCTCCAATCACACCAAAATGGGGGGGGCCGGCCATTCCATTTGACAAGGGTTCATTTTCATTTGTGAAGAGAAAAATGTTACTCTCATTTTTCTTTGTATGCTACATTTTTCCCACTTCTCTCCAAGCTCTCTTCTCCTCCACAAATGGCAACTCCACAACCCCAAAAATGAGACTTCTTCTACTACACATTCTACAGCGATTCTTGGGCACGTCGAGTAGCCGGCTTCGTGCCCGAGTTGCCTCGGCATTGAGGTGGGAGCCCGTAAACAAAGTTGGCGATGTGGTGCACTTCCGGCGACGAGGAGGAGACGGGACTTTTCCGCAGGAGATCGGGAGCATGACGAGAAGACCGGAGGACTTGGATCGTCGGTATATCTCTATTCCCATTCTTTTAGATAGCTTAGACTAGTTAATGGTTCGATCCGGTGTTTAGTGTGCGGTGGTGCCGGTTTGCTAAGTCCGCAAAATTTAAGTTTTTCACCGCTTCCGCATTCCGGCGTCGGATTGACGGCCGGGGCGCCGCCGTGCACTTACAGTATCAACATGTAAGCAAGTATGTATGATGCATATCATAAGCGCAACAGCACAATAATCAATGTCTCAATATCACATGTCAATATAATACCACTTAGGGGTATATACACCTATAGCAAGATATGTTGGTATACATGTCAGTATGTATGCAAGAAGTACATGTAGTTGTAACCAAGTACATGGGTGTACATGTCAGTATGTATGCAATATATAGCAGGATGCAAGCATGACCGTATATCTCATGCAACGTGGAACAGTGATATGAAAATAGCAAATATATCACGGCATGATGTAGCAATTCTACTGTGTAGTGACATGGCAATTATCGATGATGAAGGTGTATGAGCCGGCATATCTGTGTAAGTGTAACATACGCATCATCGATAATAGTGTAGGTGTACTATCACAGGTACATCTAATGCAATGAGAATAACATGATCGTAGAATAGAGTACATCATCAGCTAAAAGCTATAAGGTATACGTATCTAACATGACCAAGTCGATGAATCTATTAATCGGCATCCAACCTCACAACATCACGTATGGTACAATCCATCGTACGGCATCCTCTAACTGAAGGTATGGATAAATCAACAAGTAAAACTCATCGCGTACGGTAATCTAACGTACTGAGGCATTAAACAAATAGGGATTCTATCAACCTATACAACATCGGGGTACGGATCTAAGTCTCGTACGGCATATCACTCAATATGAAAAATATTATCCATATAAATATATATACCTATCTCTCAGGTTATATCCATGTCAATCTCGTATCAGGGGACTTATAAAGGTATCAACAATCTTATATCGACTCGAAATCCATATAACGACATATCACACTAAGTCATCATATCACATCGTATACTCGTTCATCACATTAATATCTTGTATCACAATAATATAAACATCACACTGTTCTCTTTCAATTTGTAGCCATCATGATTCACTTATCATTTCATATTCTCATAAGTCAATATGTTCATTAGCATCAACTTCTATCATATTATCGTTTGTAAATCCTACAATCATATCACGGCATGATATAGCAATTCTACTGTGTAGTGACATGGCAATTATCGATGATGAAGGTATGTGAGCCGGCAAATCTGTATAAGTGTAACATACGCATCATCGATAATGGTGTAGGTGTACTAGCACAGGTACATCTAATGCAATGAGAATAACATGATCGTAGCATAGAGTACATCATCAGCTAAAAGTTATAAGGTATACGTATCTAACATCACCAAGTCGATGAATCTATTAATTGGCATCTAACCTCACAACATCACGTACGGTACAATCCATCGTACGGCATCCTCTAACTAAGGATATGGATAAATCAACAAGTAAAACTCATCGCGTACGATAATCTAACGTACTGCGGCATTAAACAAATAGGGATTCTATCAACCTATACAACATCGGGGTATAGATCTAAGTCTCGTACGGCATATCACTAAATATGCAAAATATTATCCATATAAATATATATACCTATCTGTCAGGTCACATCCATATCAATCTCGTATCAGGGGACTTATAAAGGTATCAACATTCTTATATCGACTCGAAATCCATAGAACGACATATCACACTAAGTCATCATATCACATCGTATACTCGTTCATCATATTAATATCTCGTATCACAATAATATAAACATCACACTGTTCTCTTTCAATTTGTAGCCATCATGATTCACTTATCATTTCATATTCTCATAAGTCAATATGTCCATTAGCGTCAACTTCTATCATATTATCGTTTGTAAATCCTACAATCATGTCCGTCGCATATCATTATCAGGATATAAAAATCAAATGATCTTCCATATCAAAGTTTGCGGGGGTGCTATACGCCATCCCCCCCGACTTCTCCCGTAGATATAAATCTACTCACCTGCTAAACTCCTCGCTTAGCCATAGTTGATGCGCTTTGTCATCTCGAATTCTACGAGAAGGTATCTACTATCAATATGAATTCGCAATGTTATTTGATGGAGATAGTGCCCTCAGAGTCAATTATTGGATCACAGGCACGTGATTGCCATGATTGAGGGAGGACCTATCCCGGTAGGACAGTCTTACTCGAGATGATAGTATGCTATCTGGTTTATCTTTATCATCGTGTACTGCTTTAGGTGACCAGACAGGTCGCTATTACACGTTGATAGAGCCCCTAGGATTCATGCTTGACTACCAGCAGTATGAGGGTGATCATATACGTGGGAGCTGGTAGTCTATAAGCACATCCTTAAAGGTCCCTAGTCGTGGGAGTTTAAAGATAGGGCATCGATACTTCAGAGTAGACTAGTGAATACAGTCGAGACCCCGACGAGGGGCGGTGGCCGGTCTCACAAGCCACTGGTGTCAGTTGGTTCACATAAGATGTATACAGGTGCTCATTGGGTTATGAGTACACCGGATAGGACTCGCCGGGAACATGCTAGTTTGGATTATACCAGACGTCAGATAGCAGTTCCCTGGTGACATGTGTACAGGTTAGTTCATTGACCTGAGGATCGTCATTTGTCTCGTGTGAGTTCCCACTGTACTTTGATTACTACCCTACCACGCTCAAAGGAGACGTGCAAATAGGTTTTAGTTGGGTACAGTATTGAGCCACATGGAGGCAGTGAGCGGATCTTCAGGGGTTCGTATCTCCCGGTATTGGGGGTAAGGTCGCGCTGTGTCTAGGAGAGCCATTACACGAAGCCCTCGGCCGAGGCAGGAGATTTACTGGTAGGTATTCCAGTAGTATCTCAGGGTGTTCTGGGCTACACTCAGACACGACTTGTACCCCTTTTGGGGGTCTGACTTTTACCAACCCCCTAGAACCGCGATGCGATGCTCATAGATGAACGGACCGGACTGTACGGATATTGTCACTGACAGGCTCAGTAGGGTGTCAGGATGAGTTCGCTCATCGACGTCCCTTTTGGTCAATAGCTGGTAGCCCGTTACGTATTGGCTTATACCTCTGACGTGCTAGTGGTTAAATCCACAACCAAGGTGTTGACGAGTCTTTAGAGTCCCCCACATTCTGTTGCTCAAGTTTTCGTGCAAAAAGCTGTAGAGGCCATATGAAGATATGGCAGGGTTCGATCAGATACGTGCGGTATTGCACGGATCAGGATCGAACGGATATTACTAGCCGGCTTTGGTTTAAGCCGGATCCTAGTATAGTACATTGTAGATTTTGTCTCATTGCATTTGTATTTCGGTCGGAATACAAATGCGGGTGTGTATACACAATATCGGGGTTTTCCTGTAATTTATTATGGGACCAGTTTTCTGGAGTTGCCAGTTTGCTTTCCGTTTCGGCCATTTTCATTTGTATCTTTCATTGGCCGAAGATTGGTGGAGGAGGGCCTATTTGCAAGCATGCAAATTTGGATAGTGGAGGGTGTTATTTGCATATTCTTGTATCATGATAATTCCTCCACCATTTGACTTCTTCTTCTCATCATGGCTTGACTTTTGAGTCATCATGGTTGTTGATGATTAGCTTGTTGGAGTATTGGTTTTGGTGCAATCATGGTTGTTGATGATTGGTTGATGGAGTGTGAGTTTTAGTGGGTGATCATTTCCTTTTTCATGATAACCCTTTTCTCTCTCTTGTTTATTAGCTCACACTCATTCCTTTGATAACACACTCTCATTCTCTCCTCTCCCTTACCTTGTGTGGCCGGCCAAGCTCCTAGAGTGGCTGTTCCAATTTGGTGGGGTGAAGTTGTTGCTCATTTGGCTAGGCAAAGGTCTTTTTAGCTCCTCCTTCAAAAAGCTTATCTCATATCCTCCACCAATGGTATCTCCACAACCCCAAAATGAGACATATAGATCTTCACTATATTCTACAGCAAATCTTAGGCACGTCGACTCGCCAGCTTCGTGCCCGAGTTGCCTCGGTATAGAGGTGGAAGCCCATAAAAGAAGCCGGCGACGTGGTGCCCTTTCCGGCGAGGAGGTAGAGACTGGACATTCCGCGGGAGATCGGGTCGACGACGAGAAGACCGGAGGAGACGGATCAGTCGGTATATCTCTCTTCCCCATCTTGTAGTTAGCTAGGACTAGTTAATGGTACGATCCGGGTTTTAGTGCGCGGTGGTGCCGGTTCAAGAAAAATTAAAGTTAACCATCGCTTCCGCATTTGGCCTCGGGATGGAGGCCGGGGCGCCGCCGTGCACTTACATTGGTATCAGAGCCTCGCCATTAACTTAGTCTAGCTTTGTCTAATGTGTTTTACATTTCCGATCGAACAATTTTCGTATTTTTCTTCACATCAGTTTCTGTCGAAATTTTTTGAAGTCCAAAAATTTTTCAGGTTGTTTCAGAATGATGTGTAGGACAATCTAAGAGTTCTGGGAAAATTTGGTCTCGTGAACAGTCTAAACGACCGCGGAACCGTGGCCAAACCCATGCTTGGGCCGCGGTTCCGCCGCGACTTGAACTGATCAGTGTACCAAAATTTTCCAGAAAGCTCCTGAGTTGAAAATATAGGTTTTGGAATATTTATTTTGGGCCCAGAATTTCTTGATGTGCTACAGTAGTACTTGGGGCCCACTTGTTATAATCTTGATCGATCTGATATTATAAACACATTTTTTTCACAGTATTTACATTATATCTGCGACCGTGAATGTCACTTGATCGGTAAATCCTGTCTAACTGCTATAGCCCGGTTTGACGGATTTGCGAACGTGACTTTCACGTTGATGTTCTGTGTATTGCTGTGATGTTGCGGATTGGTCGTGGGGGATAGCCTGGATGCAATACTAGTACAGGTTTTGTTGTATTATGTACATTTGATATTGCGGGGCGAGCGTCCGACATGTGGACTGCCGTCACTGCCTGTTTGTATTATTATTTTGGGGCACGACCAGGTTGCGGTCGATGTACCCGTTGTATGTATATTTTCCTTTCTGTACTAGGATTGCCCCGTGGAGGGGTGCACGGATAGCCGGATTCTAGAGGGCAACAAGCCCGTATCTCATGGCATTGAGACGGAGGGGGCTTCACTCTAGAATTGGCGGGCTATTCGCCGCACTCGTAGGGGGTACAGGTTGACCCAGGAGGGGTGCCTAAGTTACCGGATTCCATGAAGTGCTGGTGGTCCATTCACGTTGCCGAAGGGGGCTGCCTCGCTTCAGGTTTTGGCGGGTAACTTTCCGCGCCCGTAGGGTTCTAGGTTTTCATTGCACAGGCTATCCACATTACCACGGGAATGTCGGGTTTCAGTGGTGGCTCTGTGAAACCCGAGGATCCCAGATATCTGTATTGTTCTGTGATGCTGTACATATCTGTGATGTCGCATTTTTATCACGCCTTGAGCGAATATAATATATTGGTATATATATTAGTAGATGTTGTATATGTTTTGCATCCGCGCTAGTCCAGTCCGCGCTCTGTCGTTAGTTAGCTAACCTAACGGGTAATGACGGGACCCAGTGGCGAATGCGGATGGCATATACGTACATCAGTATATTTTCGTTCTTTGTGGTGTGATCAATTGATAGGACTGCGTTGATTCGGATCAATGCAACTTAAAAACAAAACTAATCTGATGTTGTTGGAACACTTTTCAAAACGCTGTTATTGCAAGGACGTTCTCTTTTTTTTTGCATCGTGGTATTCAGTTGGAATATCCTGCTCCTCAGTCGACGAGGCAAGGGCCGAGATCCCTTTACCGAGAGTGACCCCTTGGACAGAAGTTTGCGTCAGGGCATTAACTTCACTATAGCCGATTACTTTTGCTTTGCACCGTGGTATTCAGTTGGAATATCCTGCACCTCATTCTATGGGGAAAGAGCCGAGATCCCTTCACCGGGAGTGACCTCTTTAGCAAAGGTTTTCGTCACTATATTTTTATAAAGCTATCCGTTCCTTTAATGATATCATGTTCATTACGTTAAATATTTTCGCCAGAAACCATTCATAGCCCTCCGTCGTTTCATATGGATAGTCAATAGTATTCAAGCTGTGTTTGTTGGCCAAAGTCAAGGCACAGTGTTTGGTAGCTGTTGGTTATTCATATGCAGCATAGATAGATGCGTTGGTTTGGAACAGTCGTACTGCCTTGTTGGCCAAAGTCAAGGGTAGGTACGGGTGGATTCAAATTAACGTGTAGAATGACGGGTAGAACTTGACATGTGACTTATGATTTGTTGGCCAAAGTCAAGGTCATAAGAGCATGGGGTAAAAATCACATCGGGAGTTTCATAAGAACTGAAACTTGCCAGATATGCGCATACCTTCTGGAGTGTGGCACCGTGAGCGGATTCCGTCACGTTATCATGCGATGATAGTTGGATCCCGATTCCCACTGATGAGTTGGTTTACTCCTCGGGTGACCCCGACTGGTTTACTTCTCGGGTGACCCCGACTAATTCTTCTTTCAGGTTTGGAGGAGAATTTGAGGTTACAGTGGGAGGTTTCCAGATTAGATAAATTGGTAACCATTCTGATCTAGGTTAGAGTGCACGCTGAGTGTTTCTTTTCTCTCTCTCTTTGGCAGCGACCATTGACCCGACCCTAAGACTATGACTCAGAGACCAAGTTGACCGAACTTTCTTAAACACTGGCTTTTGGATTGTCAGAGTTGCAAACCTCATTGCCACTCCTACTTTTACCCTTTTCTCCAGGACACCCCGTATTACTACGAACGTCCACTTCCATTGGACAAAACCATCGTATGGTTATATACGAACTCGAAGGAATTTATTCGAGGATGGTCTCCGGTTCTGGAGAAAACGGATAGGACTATTCAGTTGTCTTTTCCTTTTACCTTCTCTCAGATTGCGAGTACTCCTTGGTTTAGGAGATAGTACACCTATTACCCAAATTGGATAGTCTTCTTCCAAACCATAGGCAGGTGCCGACCGGTAGGGAATGAAGAAAACCAATTAGCCTAACGATGGTGTACAGAAGGTATTAAGTAAAGACATATCAAGGGATTAGTAAGAGGGCGAAGTAAATTGCAACTGATATTCATGACCAAACCAGGTATTTCATTACCACTCCCACTTCACCTTTGTATTTCTCCAGGACACTCCGTATCACTACGAAAATCCACAGTTTATTGGATACTCCATCGTATGGTTATATACGAACTCGAAAGGAACTTGTTCCAGTTCGGGGATGGATTCTGGTTCAGGAGAAATAGGAATAAGGTTTATTCGGTTGTCTTTTATCTTCATCTTCTCTCGCATTGCGAGTGCTCCTAGGATTAGGACAGTACACCCATTATGCTTATTGGATAGTCTTCTTCCAAACCATAGGCTGGTGCCGAACGGTAGGGAAGGAAGAAAACCATTTGGCCTAAGGGGTGTGCGGAAGGTAATGACTAAAGACATATAAAGGGATTTGGAAAGGTGGCAAAGAATTATACGGTTACAGTCATGAATCTGGAAGAGGCATTACTAGGAATACCGGGATACCCCATCGAAACATTTCAATGTTTCAATGTCACTGTTTAAAACTGATTTCCCAATTAGTCCTTACTCCTGGGTATGTATTTACCAGGTATGATTCTCACATCTGTATGGTTTTACAGATGATGAGTGGGAGTAGGTTAGTGGGAATTAGGTGATCATCCTCATTATATCGGGATTCGTTGTAATCGGTGATATTTGAGGAAGTCACCTGGGTTGTTTGCCAGACGGCGAACGTTTGGTTTTGAATATCCGTCGTTGTGCACCAATTTCAAATTGATATATCTGTACGTCTATTTTTATAGAGTGAGATATACCTTTTTGAAATTATGTCTATGACATTTACCTATATCAGTGGATGGTTAGGTAAGGAGCATTAAACAGCGGTGTAATTCTTCTTAACCATAATTACAGTTTTCAACCTACGACACACAGTGAATGAGTTATCAGACTCAAGGGACTTATACAGAGTATTGTATGTTATCCAGGGTCCATCAGGACAGAGGGGTTGGTCCTCGTACTATATTCGGTTTACTTATGACTTCTCTAATTTTAGACAGGTGTTTCGTGGAAACATAGGGTCCGAATTTTGAGAAGTTATAGGTATTTGAATAAAGTAGAGAACCAGGTATTGCATGTATCGGGAATCTTCAAAGTGATCGAAGATGTAGATACTTTTGTATGGTATTCAGTTGATAGTGATGGTTAAGAGAACTTGCTTCTTTTTCAGGTTACTCATAATTGGAAGCATTCCTAAGTTGAGTAACGCTGATCGACCTCCTTCCATTTGGTTGACATGCACTGGGGACAGCTGCATGATTTGAATCTGGTTCAATTAAATCAGTGCCTCTGTTTCTATATTGGATATAGAACAGTTCATATCTTAACGATGTTAAGGTACGGGGAGTTGTCCGGTTTATGCTTAAAACCAGACTCTAGATAACTCAAGGCACATTTCTGTAATGGTTGTTTGTGGGTTGACCCAGGGTATGACGAGGGTTGACTTTCTACCATCTGGCAGATCAATAGAAATATTGTTCTAGACTCGCCACAGTTTTAATAAAAAAGGATTTTTTCAGAAAACAGTAGTGGGAGTATGGTAGAACTGGAAGTGATTCCAGAACCACAAACGATTACTGAAGATTTGATAGGAACCTAAAGATTCAATCTGGTTTGACATTCCATTGGCCACTCCGCAGATAAGGTGGGTAACCTCAGGCACCCGAGAGGTACTTCGGTATGCTCAAGGACGGTGGCAGGGAGGTTCTTGTTTACCCAGACTTGCCATTGCTGTTGTTCCAGACTGTGAGACCCGGCGGGAGGATGAGTATAGCGTCGTTCTAAACTAGCTTTAGAAATGTACGTGTATATGACTCTGCCAGAGGGTTGTCATAGTCAGTGGGAGCAGCGGAAGCATTGGTGGACAGGTGGCTTATGTCTATTTATAGACTAAAGCAGATATAGCGGAGATAGATCATCTATTTCTGACATGACAGTCATAGGTTTGACTTCATCAGAATAGGGGATGGATCTGTTAAGAAGGTAGTAGGGTGTGATGTCCTGGTATTTGGATGACATACACAGAGTAGGAAGTGATATTCCTATACTACGATCGGTTATACTTTGGTCGTCACACAGTGGTTTCTCCACAAAGGGACTTGGACATTATATCAGACATACTGGTCACTAGATCTATGGTTTTAGATCTAGATTTGGGTGGTTTCCCAATTAAGGGTACTTAAACAGCATTCTATGAGTATTTAGAATGGACGACTCCTGGCACGGTAGTGTACCTGCAGATAATGGAGTCACCCTCTCTAAAAGTGTCTTACAGACTAAAGGGGAGAGGGATGTGCATGATTGGCAGATCACTTTCTTAGGCAATTGAGTCAATCATGAGATGTCAAGTACCACACCAGATGTTGTTCTTGCACTAGATGCAATAAGTTGACATTGATCCAATCCTGGAGAAACAGTCGGAAGCAGTTTTAGAACATAAGTGGATGTTCTAGGTATATGATAACGACAGCCTCATGCGGGAGACAGTTATCATTCCAGGCTTCCAAGGTGACCTGGACGACAAGGAGGTTGTCAGAGTTATAGTTTTTCCTTCTGACGAGGGGCAGTATTTTGGACAGGTGGTCCAAGGCAATACTGAGGGTGGAATGGCGCAGGATACTGATTGAGTTCAGTTGACGATACAGTCTAAGAAGTTTTGATTTGGAGTTCATTTATGAGCTAGGTCCCATCAGACATCCAGACACATTCTAAGACAGGTATTGCTCATTTCGGGAGATGGTTTTCTCCGCGAACTTGAGATATAAAGAGACATAGAAAGAGACATCAAAGCGGATCCACTCACTGAGGCTATTCCTTGAACGCAATAGTTTCGCAAACGAGCTTTGTGAGACTTACTGGTAGAGGAGTTGGGTGTTCGGTATCACACTGGCAGTGAGTATGCGACATCGCAATAATTAGCCTTGAGTGCAAGTGGTAGATTGTTGGAGATAGGGCCCTCAGAGTCAATTATTGGATCACAGGAACGTGATGCCATGATTGAGGGAGGACCTATCCCGGTAGGACAGTCTTACTCGAGATGATAGTATGCTATCTGGTTTATCTTTATCATCGTGTACTGCTTTAGGTGACCAGACAGGTCGCTATTACACGTTGATAGAGCCCCTAGGATTCATGCTTGACTACCAGCAGTATGAGGGCGATCATATACGTGGGAGCTGGTAGTCTATAAGCACATCCTTAAAAGGTCCCTAGTCGTGGGAGTTTCGAGATAGGGCATCGATACTCCAGAGTAGACTAGTGTATACAGTCGAGACCCCGACGAGGGGCGATGGCCGGTCTCACAAGCCACTGATTTCAGTTGGTTCACATAAGATGTATACAGGTGCTCATTGGGTTATGAGTACACCGGACAGGACTCGCCGGGAACCTGCTAGTTTGGATTATACCAGACGTCAGATAGCAGTTCCCTGGTGACATGTGTACAGCTTAGTTCATCGACCTGAGGATCGTCATTTGTCTCGTGTGAGTTCCCACTGTACTTTGATTACTACCCTACCACGCTCAAAGGAGACGTGAAAACAGGTTTTAGTTGGGTACAGTCCCGAGCCACATGGAGGCAGTGAGCGGATCTTCAGGGGTTCGTCTCTCCCGGTATTGGGGGTGAGGTCGCGCTGTGTCTAGGAGAGCCATTACACGAAGCCCTCGGCCGAGGTAGGAGATTTACTGGTAGGTATTCCAGTAGTATCTCAGGGTGTTCTGGGCTACACTCCGACACGACTTGTACCGCCTTTGGGGGTCTGACTTTTACCAACCCCCTAGGCCCGCCATGCGATGCTCATAGACGAACGGACCGGACTGTACAGATATTGTCACTGACAGGCTCAGTAGGGTGTCAGGATGAGTTCGCTCATCGATGTCCCTTTAGGTCAATAGCTGGTAGCCCGTTACGTATTGGCTTATACCTTTGACGTGCTAGTGGTTAAATCCACAACCATGGTGTTGACGAGTCTTTAGAGTCCCCCACATTCTGTTGCTCAAGTTTTCGGGCGAAAAGCTGTAGAGGCCGTATGGAGATATGGCAGGGTTCGATCAGATACGTGCGGTATTGCACGGATCAGGATCGGATGGATATTACTAGCCGGCTTTTGTTTAAGCCGGATCCTAGTATAGTACAGTGTAGATTTTGTCTCATTGCATTTGTATTTCGGTCGGAATACAAATGCGGGTGTGTATACACAGTATCGGGGTTTTCCTGTAATTTATTACGGGACCAGTTTTCTGGAGTTGCAGTTTGCTTTCCGTTTCGGTCATTTTCATTTGTATCTTTCATTGGCCGAAGATTGGTGGAGGAGGGCCTATTTGCAAGCATGCAAATTTGGATAGTGGAGGGTGTTATTTGCATATTCTTGTATCATGATAATTCCTCTACCATTTGACTTCTTCTTCTTCTCATCATGGCTTGACTTTCGAGTCATCATGGTTGTTGATGATTAGCTTGTTGGAGTGTTGGTTTTGGTGCAATCATGGTTGTTGATGATTGGTTGATGGAGTGTGAGTTTTAATGGGTGATCATTTCCTTTTTCATGATAACCCTTTTCTCTCTCTTGTTTATTGGCTCACACTCATTCCTTTGATAACACACTCTCATTCTCTCCTCTCCCTTACCTTGTGTGGCCGGCCAAGCTCCTAGAGTGGCCGTCCTAATTTGGTGGGGTGAAGTTGTTGCTCATTTGGCTAGGCAAAAGTCTTTTTAGCTCCTCCTTCAAAAAGCTTATCTCATATCCTCCACCAATGGCATCTCCACAACCCCAAAATGAGACATATAGATCTTCACTATATTCTACAGCAAATTTTGGGCACGTCGATTCGCCAGCTTCGTGCCCGAGTTGCCTAGGTCAAATTGAGGTGGGAGCCCGTAAAAGAAGCCGGCGACGTGGTGCCCTTTCCGGCGAGGAGGTGGAGACTGGACATTCCGCGGGAGATCGGGACGATGACGAGAAGACCGGAGGACACGGATCAGTCGGTATATCTCTCTTCCCCATCTTGTAGTTAGTTAGGACTAGTTAATGGTACGATCCGGGTTTTATTGCGCGGTGGTGCCTGTTCAAGAAAAATTAAAGTTAACCATCGCTTCCGCATTTGGCCTCGGGATGGAGGCCGGGGCGCCACCGTGCACTTACATTATTAACATCAAATTCCGAAATCCAAAAACGGCACGCGGTGCGCTCATAGGTTAGAACCTATAGCCTACGCATGCAAAATAACTAAACAACCCTCATCGTTCATGTAAAAACGTCCAACGCCGAAATAAAATATCCAGTCGCAAAAGCAAGAAATCCAAATACGGGAAAAACATAGCCAAAACCCCCACTAGGGTCGCTAAACATAAAAAACACCCAGCCTAAAACTCCTAATCGCACCAATAACCCTATACTAGTAAACTGTAAAGTGGTATAAGAAATTATACCGATCGAACCGTGTCCTTCGGTCTTTAGCTATCATTCCACACTCCTCGCTGTATCTCCGATCTCTGGTCTCTTCGTCGAATTGGCACCACGTCAATGAATCTTTATACGGGCTCTCGCTTCAAACCGAAGCAACTCAGACATGAAGTTTGACAACAGACATGTTCAAGATTGAAGTAGAGAGAGTGTAGAATACTTTGTCTCAAGAAACCTTGTAAGTCGATGTTGTACACCCCACAAGTTGTGGGGAGGCGGAAATATGAAAAACAATCTTTTTCTTTAAACTAACATCGACTAACCGAAAGGATCTTTGCTAAACTATAACTAACACTTACATATGAGTAATTAGCTACTATGAAAAAAGATTATACCTAATAAACCAAGTCCTTCTTCTTCTCGTTAACCACCTCCTCGTCGGCCTCCTCTTTGTAATAGACGATCCACCCGAGAGCTTCTACTCCATGTTTTGCCTCTAATCTTGAGGAAACTAGGTTACTCTAATTTTCTAATAAAAGTCACCTAGGGAATATAGAGTATGATTATGGATTAATGAGTCTTGCTAATCCTTGATCTCAACACATGAGAGGTTAGGATTAGGGTTTGAAAAGAGAGAGCTTGAGGAGAGAGAAGCTGAGAGTGAGAATGAAATGAAATAATATCTCATCTTGAATATATGAAGCATGATGATTTATTAAATGAATAATTCAAATGATTTATCAACCATGCTTTATTTATTCACTTTGTTTGATTCATCCCATGAGTCATTAGATCAATAAATGCATCATTAACTCCATGGATGAATCACACAAATGAGTCAATAAATCAATAAATGCAAATGCCACCTTAGCCTTCAAGTCATCATCCTTCTAGAAGCTTCTCGCCAAATTACGAGAACGCCCCTCCTATCCATGAAAACACGGAAAAACTTTAGACTGTATAAATCCAATAATCCGATACTAGAATCTGGCTTAAACTAAAGCCGGCTAGTAAAAACTGTCCGAACATCGTACGTGCATAAATGCACGTGCATGTCCGAACCCTGTCATAAAACCGTACGACCTCTATATCGTTTCGCCCGGAGCAGGGAAACTCTCTGTGTGGGACTCTAAAGACTCGACTACTACGTTGGCAGTGGGTTTAACCACATACCGCAAGCGGCACTAGCTGTACGTAACGGTCCCCAGGTAGATGTTGATAAGAAGGCCGATGAGGAAACCCATACGAACTCCTTCTGAGCCTGATGTGACAATCTCCGTACAGTCCGGTCTGTTCGTCTAGGACTATCGCATATCCGGCCTAGGGGGCGGCAAGCGTCAGTCCCCTAAAAGCGGTATATGTCGTGTCGGAGCGAAGCCCATTACACCTTGAGAAACTACTGGAAAACCTACCAGTAAATCTCGCTTGCCTTGGCCAGGGACTTTGCGTAATGGCTCTCCAGACACAGCGCGATATCAACTGCCAATACCAGGAGAGACGAATCTTGTCTAACCACTACTGCCTCCAAGTGCTCGGGACTGCACCCAACTGCTACCTGTTTGCACGACACCTTTGAGCCGTGGTAGGGAAGCAATCTAAGAACAGTGGGACACACTCAAGGCGAAGTAGCAGTGTCAAGTCTACGGACTATGCTGTACTCATGTCACCTGGGAACTGTTAACTGACGACGGGTATAGTACCAACCAACAGTTCCCTGCGAGTCCTGTCCGGTGTACCCGTAACCCAACGAGCACCTGTATACTATCTCCAGTACGACATACTGATGGCTGTGGTACAAACCATCTCCCCAACTGGGATGAGAAGCGTACACACTAGTCTACTCCGGAGTATCGATGCCCTGTGTCGATAATCCTACGACTAGGGACCTGAAAAAGGATGTGCTTGTAGACTACCCAGCCCTCACTAGTGTGACTGCCATCACAACGCTGGTAGTTAAGCAAGATCCTAAGGGCTCTATCAATACGTACACACATATTAAGATAGATAAAACAAGGTAGCATACTACCATGTTTAGCAAGACTGTTAATATAACTGTGAATATCCGAAGCTTCCATTAAGTAATATACAAGCTAGTATGATACAATAATGGCCCCTAGGGCATATACACTATCAATCTCCCACTTGCACTAGGGCCATGTACTGGCATATCGAAGACCGATCATCTCGCGTAGCCTCTCGAACTGAATCTGAGGTAAGGCCTTTGTGAATGGATCAGCAATGTTCTCCTCTGTAGCAACTCTCCGGACCTCGATCTCCCGGCGATCTATGATCTCCCTGATCTGGTGATACCGCCTTAAGATGTGTCTGGACTTCTGATGGGACCTGGGTTCCTTCGTTAAAGCTATAGCTCCATTGTTGTCGTAATACAGAGGTATTAGATCAACAATGGCAGGAACCACCTGAAGTTCTGTGAGGAACATCTTCATCCAGACCGCTTCTTTTGCGGCATCGCAAGCAGCAATATACTCCGCTTCCATCGTCGAGTCAGCAACGGTGTCATGCTTGGAACTCTTCCAGCACACCGCCCCTCCATTGAGGGTAAAGACATAACCTGACATGGACTTGGAGTCATCCTTATCACTTTGGACGCCGGAATCAGCAAAAGCCTTGATCTTGAGGTCTTTTCCACCGTAAACCAAGAACATCTCATTAGTCCTTCTCAGGTACTTGAGATTGTTCTTTAATGCTATCCAGTGCTTCTCCCCTGGGTCTGACTGATACCGGCTTACCACGCTCACTGCGTAAGCTACATCTGGTCTGGTGCCCAACATCGCGTACATTATAGAGCCTACCGCAGAAGCATAGGGTATAATAGACATGCGTTCCCTTTCCAAATTAGTCTTGGGAGACACTCTTTGGAGAGGGTGATTCCGTGACAAGCCGGTAGATTACCGCGCTTAGAATCTTCCAAACTGAATCTTTTCAGTATAGTGTTGATATACCTGGACTGCGAAAGTCCCAACTGTTAGGTTTACATAGCACCCTATGAGAGGTTTGGAAGCATCACATGTCATAAAGATTAAGTTTTTAGAGTGCTAAGTGAACACACAAAGAATCAATCCTAGAAAATTAGGGTTTCATAACTTTACAAGTAACAAAGACTAGGGTTTTGAGAGTGCAACCTTTGTAGCTCCTTACGCTAGACTCCTTGGCCACTTGAGGGTTGGAGAAAGGTTTGCTTGAGGTCTTCTAATGTCCACGACGATCCACCCGAAGCTCCTTTGTCCAAGCTTGCAACTTCACTTTATCAAGAGAATGAAATGAAGCTAACACTCTAAACAAGTGGGCAAGACTTGTGTAGAATGGTGTTGTGGTTCTTTTTCTCACTTCAAAATCCTATCTTGTTGAGTATTTTGCTCACTTGAAAGATCTAGAGAGCAAAAGAGCAAGGTTGAAGAAGATGATGGCTTTTTAAGATGAAGAGAAAAGATAAACTCTTAAAAGAAAAAGGAAAATATATGTATATGTATTTTTCTTTTCTCATCTCAAACCATGGTTAAATGACAAAGATATTATTTAATTTGAGTTAAAACATAAAAGGAAAGTTTAATCCATGGTTAAAAGTAGGTGAGCATGGTTAGGTCAAAGAAGAGTGTAGAAACAAACCATAAATTATCCTTTCCTGTTTTAAATTTGTTTTAACACAAATAGAAATAATTATCCATATAAATAACCAAGGTGTGAGTCTTATATTGCCACCATTTTCTATGTATAAACAACCATGATAGAAAGATGTATGTATGCATGTGTACATGCACATCCATATGTGCATGAACAAGAATGAATGCACACATGCAAGCATACATCCAAAAAGGACAAGAAAGGATTTCTAGTGAGAAGCTAATGGTTAAATGATAAATCAACACTTGATTTATCAACCCGGTCATATCACATACGACCCGACTAAAAGCAAGCCGCCCGATTAATATACGGTATCTTATACACGCATTTTAACCGGGTCCATGCGCATATCGCATAGGCGCACCACCACGTTTCGCCTGGACTGGGTAACTCCTTTGTGGGACTCTAAGACTCGTTAATACGCCGGCAGTGGGTGATGATCATATCAAGCACCCCCAAGCCGCAAACGGTCATCTAAACGTAACGGCCACCCGTGTATTGAGCGATCAGAAGAAAACATGCGAACCTGCTACAACTCCTGTCGAGCCAACCGGCAACACTATCGTACAGTCCGTTCTCTTCATCAGATATGCTGCATATCGAGTCTAGGGATGGTAACGTCGACCCGAATAACTCAATAAGTCGTGCCGGTGAATGGTCTATAACAGATCGAGAAACTACTGATAACACTTATCAGTAAATCTCAGCAGCCCTGGCCAGGGACTTACTGATATAACCAGTCGAGCACAGCACAGCATCAACTCCCAATACCGGGAGAGACGAAACCCCTCCTATCGCTCATCGCCTTCGTGTGTCTCGGGACTGTACCCAACGGCCACCTGTTTGCACGACTCAATAGAGCCATGATAGGGTGGTAATCAAAGTCCAGTGGGAGAGCACACAAGACTCTATGACGATCTCGGGTCTACAGACTAACCTGTACCAGTGTCACCTGAGAACTGCTATCCGATGATAGATATAATTCCATATAGGAGTTCTCGGTGAGTCCGTCCAGTGTACCCAGTCACCACTGAGCACCTGTATATGATCTTGATGTCAAACATCGATGAATGTGGGAACATCCATCGCCCATCACAAGGGTCTAGTATCATAAACGCTAGTCTACACTGGTATATCGATGCCCCGTCTCGATACATCTACGACTAGGGACATTTCAGGATATGCTTATAAACTACAGATGTCCCACTAGTATGATCTCTATCATAATCACTGTAGTCAAGCCAATAGGGCTTTATCAACATGTATGAATGAGTAAAAGCATGATCAAATCAACATGTCAGATAAAGAAGAACCAGATAGCATACTATCATGTCGAGCAAGAATGTACACTGAATATATATATATATATATATATATATATATATACATGTATGAATACATCCACTATCACATAATGGCCTCTAGGGCTTACATATATCCAACAATCTCCCACTTGCACTAAGGCCAGTTATTGGCGTATCTCATACCGAACATCTTAAAAAGTCGCTCATGCTGCGGCTGAGGGAGGGCCTTGGTGAGTGGATCCGCGGCGTTATTCTTTGTATCTACTCTCTTAATCTCGATCTCGCGGCGATCTACAATCCCCGGATCAAATGAAAACGCCTCAGGATGTGTCTGGATCGCTGATGGGACATGGGCTCCTTGGCCAACGCCATAGCCCCATTATTATCACAATACAGTGGTATTGGATCAATAATGGTTGGAACTACTTCTAGCTCCGAGACGAACTTCCTCATCTAGACGGCTTTCTTGGCGGCATCATTTGCAGCAATGTACTCAGCCTCCATCGTAGAGTCTGTAACGGTATCCTGTTTGGAACTCTTCCAACTTACCGCCCCTCCATTGAGGGTAAATACAAACCCTGAGATAGATTTGCTGTCGTCCTTATCGCTCTGGAAGCTCGAATCGGTAAAAGCCTCCATTTGGAGATCTCCATTACCATACACCAAGAACAATTCTTTAGTCCTTCGTAAGTACTTAAGAATGTTCTTCACAGCTGTCCAGTGATTCTCCCCTGGGTTGGATTGATACCTACTTACAACACTAAGCGCATAAGCTACATCTGGGCATGTACATAACATCGCATACATTATAGATCCTACTGCCGAAGCATAGGGTATAACGCTCATGCGAGCTCTCTCTTCATCGGTCTTCGGACAAGAATCCTTGGAGAGAGTGACCCCATGGCAAGCGGGTAAGGCATCCCGCTTGGAGACTTCCATACTAAACCTTTTTAGGATGGTTTTGATGTACCTGGTTTGGGACAATCCCAATAACTTTTTGGATCTATCCGTATAGATCCTTATGCCCAGGATGTATGTGGCATCACCGAGGTCCTTCATGGAGAACTTTAGTGATAAGAAAGATTTGACCGACTGTAGCATAGAAATATCATTTCCTATCAGAAGAATGTCATCCACGTACAATACGAGGAATGTGACAGCTCTTCCTACAGCTTTCTTGTAAACACAAGGTTCATCTGGATTTTTTGATGAAATCAAACTCTTTGATAACATCATCGAAACAGATGTTCCAACTCTGAGATGCCTGCTTTAACCCATATATGGATTTAAGCGATCTACATGGTTTCCCGCTGCTCCTACTGTCAATGAAGCCCTCTGGCTGATCCATATAAACGCATTCTTCTAAATCTCCATTTAGAAATGCTGTTTTAACGTCCATCTGCCAGATTTCATAGTCGTAGTGAGCAGCAATAGCAAGTAGGATCCGAATGGATTTAAGCATGGCGACGGGCGAAAAAGTTTCGTCATAGTCCAAACCTGGTCTTTGACCAAAACCCTTTGCCACAAGTCTTGCTTTATAGGTCTCCCATCTACACCAATCTTTCTTTTAAAGATCCATTTGCATCACACAGGTTTTACCCCAGGGGGTACAACGTCCAAAATCCAAAGTTTGTTGGTGTACATAGACTCCATTTCGGATCTCATGGCATCCAGCCACTTCACAGAGTCTCCACTCGTGATAGCTTGCTGAAAACTGGTAGGATCATCATCATCTATGATGCAGTCTTCTCCGTCACTATTAATAAGGAAACCGTAGTACCTCTCCGGTGGGCGAGAAGTCCTACCAGACCTTTGGAGTGGCCGAGGTTCCTCAGTTTCTATTGCAACAGCCGGTTCAACCAAATCGTCATTTTTAGTTTGTGTCTCTAGAACCTCTTCTAGATCCACCACCTTGCCATCATCTTTATCTGTGAAAAACTCTTTTTCCAAGAATGTGGTATACTGAGAAACAAACACCTTTTGTTCCTCTTTGTGGTAGAATAGATATCCACAAGAATTCTTTGGATACCCCACAAAATTACACATGACTGACCGTGTCTCGAGTTTGTCCGGATTCTGCTTTTTAATATGGGCCGGGCAACCCCAAATCTTAATTCTCTTAAGAGATGGTCTCTTCCCATGCCATATCTCATATGGCGTGGTAGACACGGCTTTGGTTAGAACCCAGTTCAGTAGAAATGCTGCTGTCTCCAATGCATGCCCCCAAAATGAGACGGGTAACTCAGCATCACTCATCATGGATCAGACCATATCTAATAGGGTCCTGTTCCGTCGTTCAGTCTCACCGTTGTGCTGTGGTGTGTAAGGAGGAGTGAGCTGAGAGAGAATTTCATTCTCTTTTAGGAAATTTGCAAATTCTGAACTAAGGTATTCCCCACCTCGATCAGATCGAAGTATCTTGATACTCAAGCCGGTTTGTTTTTCTACTTCTTGTTTATATTCAATGAATTTCTCGAAAGCTTCGGACTTGTGCATTAATAAAAATACATGACCGAATCTTGAGAAATCGTCAGTGAACGTAATGAAGTATGAAAAACCGCCTCTAGCCTGTGTAGACATTGGCCCACATACATCACTATGTATGAGTCCCAGGAGCTCGGTAGCTCTTTCTCCGTGTCCGGTAAACGGAGTTTTGGTCATTTTACCCTTGATACCAGACTGGCAAGTCACATAAGATTTATATTCAAAAGAGTTTAAATATCCATCTTTGTGTAACTTGTTTATTCTTGTTTCGTTAATATGACCAAGTCTACAGTGCCAAAGAAAAGCTTCATTTAATTCTGAAAGTTTTCTTTTATTAGTGTGTTGTATACTGAAAACTGTGTCTTGATTTAGGACGTATATCCCGTTATTAAGTGTACCATACCCAACCAACATTTTATTCAGGTGATTGTTCATAACATTGTTCTGCAATACAAAATTATATTCTTCATTGTCTAACGAAGAAACAGATATTATATTACATAGCATACTTGGTACAAAATAACATGGGTTCAAAACCAATATACACCTAGATGGCAACCCCAAGTGATACTCTCCCACTGCGACTGTATGTACATTGAAACCATTTCCAACGCGGAGAGTATGGTCACCTGTCTTCAAAAGTTTGCTATTTCTCAGCCCTTGCATAGAATTGCAAATGTGAGAACCTGAACTGGTATCTAATACCCAGGAAGCAGAGTTTATTGAAAAACAGTTTTCTGTCACAAACACACCTGAAGCGGAAGCATCCCCATGATTCTTCTTGAGGTTCAAGTACTCCGTACAGTTGCGCTTCCAATATCCTGTCTTGTGGCAATGAAAACATTCGCCTTTCCCCGAGTCTCTAGCTTTGGACTTTTCCTTTCCCTTCACCTTTTTAACTCCACGCTTAGGATTGGTGGGCTTCTTCTTTTTCTTTCCCTTGGCCTTAGCCTTTGGGCGAGAAGAGGAAGATTCTCCAATAGTCATAACGGGAGTTTTCACTGATTTCATAGTGCTCTCTGCACTCCTTAACATATTAAGGAGTTCAGGTAGCTCCTTCTCCATGCCGTGCATGTTGAAGTTAACTATGAACTGAGCAAAGGTGGAGGGGAGGGACTGCAGGATAATATCCGTATATTGTTCATTGTCCATCCTAGGTCCTCAAGCTCTTCTATAAGAGCTATCATCTTCAGAACATGGTCTCCTACCGGTGTGCCAGGGGCCATTCGCATCTGAAACAATTTCTGATGCTTCGTATCGTAATACGCGAGATTGCTCTCCATACAACTCCTTTTTATGGAGGAATATGGTTTGAATGTCCATATCCTCGTGCTGCTTTTGATGTGTATTGTCCATCGATGCAAGCGCGAGGCATTTGGCTGTGGCACGGTCAGCATCCTATGTCTTGCGGATTTCAATATCCGCAATTGAGGATTTTGGGCCTGGGACGGGCGGGGCTGGAGCCGTGAGGACATATGATACTTTATCATAAGTCAAGGCTATTTTCAGATTTCTCAGCCAGTCCTTATAATTGGTCCCATTCAGTTTGTTTTTATCTAGTAGAAGCTTGAGTCCAGTCATTGGTATCTGCCATTAAGAGAGAGAAATGAATACACTCAGCGAAAGCTCTTGCATAGATCAGATTGGTTATTATCTTGTCTAATCGATGTCTCCCACTGCTTTAATCAAGTTTTTCTTTCAAACCTTAAAAAGAAAACTAGCTAGGATTAATTACAGTCTACAACTTCGCTAACCGTTCAGCCAGGCCAGTGTCGGTACTTGAGGGAGGTTCCCCATGCTTTCGCACGGACCTAATTAAAGTAAACCTCGTTTTCCCAGAGGCGTAGCCCCGTTAACACCTTTCTAGACACCTAATGAGTTAGCTAATTGTAAACTGCAAAACTCTCCTAGGAGCAACTATTGCCCACAGTGGGATCAGGATCCAACCATCATATGGAAGGTATGCAATCTCATTGCAAGTCTCAACACTTGAAATTCCCGATATGATTTTTACCCCTAGTACTTATGACCTTAACTATGGTCAACAAATCATAAGTACCAGTCATGTTTTACCTGTCATTCCTTGATCAATTTAACCCACTCATATGACCCTTAACTATGGTCAACAAAGTCGCATGAATGTCCTAATTAATCTGCATCATATGCAGTGTAGGAAGACATCACTTAGCTACCGTACACTACGCCTTAACTAAAGTCAACAAACGTCGCACGAATACTAAGTACTCTACTTCCTAAAATGACGGAGGGTTGCGGATGATTTTTAAGAAAATCTTTAACGCTTTGAACTTGATATCGTCGTAGAATCAAATGGTTTTCAAAAGGTATGGCTTGTGCTCCGCAGTTTTTGAAATATAACTTTTTCATAAAGAGCCGAATGGTTTTCAAATCTGATTCTACAACATCTATTTAGGTTTATTTTCTTTACATTAATCATATTAATGTAATCCCATCATTTAAGTCCTTAAGCCAATCACAGAAAAGAAACGAAAATAACACGTACGCTTATGCCATCCGCATTCGCCGCAATGTTCCGTTATGCACCGTTAGGTTACTTAACTAACGGCATACCGGGACGGGACTAGCGTGGGTGCAAAACATAAGCAACGTCTACTATATATCTCATATATAATATATCATTCGTCTCAGATATCACATAACACAGGCAGCAGAAACATATATTTATAATGTGGGATATACTAGGACGTCCGTATTTAGTATTTAGCCAACAATAGAAAATACGGATTCCACAGTCACGATGAATAGCCAAGCCCACACCCCTAGACCCCTACGAGAGCGGCAAGCGACCCTGCCAATCCTGGAGTTTAGGAGACCCGGTCTCGACTCCTCGAGATGGCCTCCCACTGAACCCCAGAACCCGGTCACTTGTGCTCCCCTCCTTGGGTCTATCCTAATGCGGAAAAGTAAATAATATACAACACTGGTGACATCAACCTCAACCCGGAAGTGCCCCAAATAAAAGAATATTACATTACAATTGAATTTACATGAATGAAAATATAAAACTCTCATCTCACATAAAAACCCCGGCTATTCAATCGCGACAATCCTGCACATCATATCTCAGCAACACATAATATCATATATCATCAACGTAAGTAAGTATGCGTACCCCGATTGTCGTTGATGAATAGCAACGAAACCGGCGATATCGAACATACTACACTTACGGTCACAGAAAAAAAGTGTAAAACTACAATATTTGGAATCCACATTCTCTTTAGACATCATAAATGCAAAATATCACATACTTCGTATTTCATGCATAACTATCTGAATTCCATATATTGTATCACATTCCAGATAAACAGACAATATTAAAGTTTTCGAACGAATGATCAAATACCCAAAATTCCCTAAAGCTCAATACTTGAGCGGAGTTCAAAAACCCGGAGTGCGACACAGTAGCAGCGGTCCAGCCGTAGAAGGGTCAAGCCAACGCCTCACATGTGGCACGCCGTACTGCCCCAAACCCTAAGGTTCAAAGGGCAGTTCAAGACGGTCACATAATCGAGTTAAGGTTTGTTGTCTTCTAGAGGGTCCACCACAAAACTTGCACGTATCTCCGAAAGATTTAAACCCCGTGAAAAGTGAGCAAATGATACTCGTTCGAAACAATTCAATACTTTCTAATTTACCCGGAAAAGACTCGAAATGAAAATTCCGATCGAATCATTGAACTCAAAACCATCCCCAGAATATTCAGCACAAGAATCAGATTAAACATACCTAAAACAATATTCAAGCAGGTATAGGAATTACTGTGCAAATAATAAGCCATGAAGCCACTGTACGGCCGCGGAGCCGAGGCCCAAGCAAGTATTGGCCGCGGTTCCGCGGCGGCTTGAACGGCTCATGGCTTCGTATTTCACAGTATTTCTTTTATTTTCCTGCTCTATTTTTAAGTATTTTTAATTTGGAAAATAACCAGGGTTGAAAAAATGTCCAGGGAGGGTCCCGAAAATCCGTATTTTGGTTCGATCGGAGTTTTTACTTCGTTAATGTGTCGCCTAATATTCTATGTCGGCTTTGATACCAATGTTAGGTTTACATAGCACCCTATGAGAGGTTTGGAAGTATCACATGTCACAAAGATTAAGTTTTTAGAGTCCTAAGTGAACACACAAAGAATCAATCCTAGAAAATTAGGGTTTCATAACATTACAAGTAACAAAGACTAGGGTTTTGAGAGTACAACCTTTATAGCTCCCCACGCTAGACTTATTGGCCACTTGAGGGTTGGAGAAAGGTTTGCTTGAGGTCTTCTAATGTCCACGACGATCTACCCGAAGCTCCTTTGTCCAAGCTTGCAACTTCACTTTATTAAGAGAATAAAATGAAGCTAACACTCTAAACAAGTGGGCAAGACTTGTGTAGAATGGTGTTGTGGTTCTTTTTCTCACTTCAAAATCCTATCTTGTTGAGTATTTTGCTCACTTGAAAGATCTAGAGAGCAAAAGAGCAAGGTTGAAGAAGATGATGGCTTTTTAAGAAGAAGAGAAAAGATATACACTTAAAAGAAAAAGGAAAATATATGTATATATATTTTTATCTTCTCATCTCAAACCATGGTTAAATGTCAAAGATATTATTTAATTTGAGTTAAAACATAAAAGGAAAGTTTAATCCATGGTTAAAAGTAAGTGAGCATGGTTAGGTCAAAGAACAGTGTAGAAACAAACCATGAATTATCCTTTCCTTTTTTAAATTTGTTTTAACACGAATAGAAATAATTATCCATATAAATAACCAAGGTGTGAGTCTTATATTGCCACCATTTTCTATGTATAAACAACCATGATAGAAAGATATATGTATGCATGTGTGCATGCACATCCATATGTGCATGAACAAGAATGAATGCATACATGCATGCATACATCCAAAAAGGACAAGAAATGATTTCTAGTGAGAAGCTAATGGTTAAATGGTAAATCAACACATGATTTATCAACCCGGTCATATCACATACGACCCGACCAAAAGCAAGCCGCCCGATTAATATACGGTATCTCATACGCGCATTTTAACCGGGTCCATGCGCATATCGCATACGCGTACCACAACATTTCGCCTGGACTCGGTAACTCCTTTGTGGGACTTTAAGACTCGTCAATACGCCGGCAGTGGGTGATGATCATATCAAGCACCCACAAGCCGCAAGCGGTCAGCTAAACGTAACGGCCACCCGGGTATTGAGCGATCAGAAGAAAACAAGCGAACCTGCTACAATTCCAGTCGAGCCAACCGACAACACTACCGTACAGTCCGGTCTCTTCGTCAGATATGCTGCATATCGAGTCTAGGGATGGTAACGTTGACCCCAATAACTCAATAAGTCATGCCGGTGAATGGTCTATAACAGATCGAGAAACTACTGATAACACTTATCAGTAAATCTCAGCATGCCTGGCCAGGGACTTACTGATATAACCAGTAGAGCACAGCATCAACTCCCAATACCGGGAGAGACGAAACCCCTCCTATCGCTCATCACCTTCGTGTGTCTCGGGACTGTACCCAACGGCCACCTGTTTGCACGACTCAATAGAGCCGTGGTAGGGTGGTAATCAAAGTACAGTGGGAGAGCACACAAGACTCTATGACAATCTCGGGTCTACATACTAACCTGTACCAGTGTCACCTGAGAACTTCTATCCGATGATAGATATAATTCCATATAGGAGTTCTCTGTGAGTCCGTCCAGTGTACCCAGTCACCACTGAGCACCCGTATATGATCTTGATGTCAAACATCGATGAATGTGGGAACATCCATCGCCCATCACATGGATCTAGTATCATATACGCTAGTCTACTCTGGTATATCGATGTTCAGTCTCGATACACCTATGACTAGGGACATTTTAGGATATGCTTATAAACTACAGATGTCCCACTAGTATGATCTCTATCATAATCACTATAGTCAAGCCAATATCCTTAGGTCTTTATCAACATGTATGAATGAGTTAAAGCATATCAAATCAACATGTCAGATAAAGAAGAACCAGATAGCATACTATCTTGTCGAGCAAGAATGTACACTGAATATATATATATATACATGTATAAATACATCCACTATCACATAATGGCCTCTAGGGCATACATATATCCAACACCAACATCCTCTTGGATCTATCACGATAGATCCGGATCCTCAGAATGTAAGACGCATCATCCAGGTCTTTCATGGAGAACCTGTGTGACAAGAATCCTTTGACAGATTGTAGCATAGGAATGTCATTTCCTATTAATAGAATGTCATCCAGGTACAAGATGAGGAATACGACAGTTCGTGCTATAATTTTACTATATATACATGATTCATCTGGATTTTTGATAAAGTCATATTCTTTGACCGTTTCATCAAAATAGATGTTCCAACTCCGCGATGCCTGCTTTAATCCATAAATAGACTTAAGCAACTTGCACACTTTCCCGCTGCTCCTACTCTGATTGAAGCCTTCTGGCTGATACATATAGACGCACTCTTCTAAATTATCATTTAGAAAAGCCGTCTTTACGTCCATCTACCAGATCTCATAATCATGGAAGGCGGCAATAGCAAGAAGGACCCGAGTGGATTTGAGCATAGCCATTGGAGAAAAAGTTTCATCATAGTCCAAACCAGGTCTTTGACGAAAACCCTCTGCAACAAGTCTAGCCTTATAGGTTTCGACCTGTCCATCTACACCAATCTTTTTCTTGAATATCCATTTGCATCCAATGGGTTTTACTCCATCTGGATCAAAGTCCATACTTTGTTGGTGTACATGGACTCCATTTCGGTCCGCATTGTATCAAGCCATCGTACTGAGTCGCCACTTTGGATAGCCTGCTGGAAGCTAGTAGGTTCATCATCTTCAATGATGCAATCCTCTCCATCCCCATCTATGAGAAAACCGTAGTATCTCTCAGGCGGATGAGACGGCCTACTACTCCTGCGGAGGGGTGCGGGAATGTCCTGTTCTTCTTGAACTACTGGTTCTACCAAACTTTCAGTAGTAGTTTGTGGTTCTGAATTTCTTCTAGTTCTATTTCGCTCCCACTTGTTTCCTTTTCTAAATACCGCTGTTCTAGAAATTGGGCATTACGAGAAACAAAAAACTTTTGTTCCTCTGCATAATAGAAATAATACCCCTTGGAGTTCATTGGATATCCCACAAACTTACACTGTACTGATCGTGCCTCGAGTTTGTCTGCGTGCTGCTTTTTAACAAAAGCTGGACATCCCCATATCTTCAGTTACTGAAGATATGGTTTCTTCCCACTCCACATCTGATATGGCGTGGTTGGCACAGTCTTGGTAGGAACCCTGTTCAAAAGATATGCCGCTGATTCTAGCGCATAACCCCACAAAGATTGCGGTAACTCAGCATTACTCATCATGGAACGTACCATATCCAATAGGGTTCGATTCCGTCTCTCCGATACACCGTTGTGCTGTGGAGTGTATGGAGAAGTAAGCTGAGAGAGAATTCCTTTCTCTTTTAGGTAACCTAGGAACTCGGCACTTAAGTATTCACCACCTCGATCAGATCTCAGTGTCTTGATACTTTTGCTGGTTTGGTTTTCTACTTCATTCTTATACTCTTGGAATTTCTCAAAAGCCTCGAATTTATGTTTCATCAAGAAAATGAATCCGTACCTAGAGTAATCATCCGTAAAAGCAATGAAATAGGAAAAACCACCTCTTGCATGTGTAGACATTGGACCACATACATCGCTGTGTATGAGTCCTAAGAGCTCGCTCGCTCTTACTCCATGTCCAGTGAATGGAGTCTTTGTCATCTTTCCTTTGAGACATGATTGACAAGTGGCATAAGATTGATATTCGAATGAATCCAAAAATCCTTCTCTATGTAACTTAGTTAATCTTGTCTTATTGATGTGGCCTAATTTACAATGCCATAAGAATGCCTTATTTAAATCTGGAGACTTTCTTTTTAGTGTGTTCTGGACATTGAAAATCTGTAATTAGTTTAAGACATATATACCGTTATCCAGTGTACTGGATCCAATCAAACTATGATTAAGGTGGATGTTAACAACATCGCTTACAAATGTGAAATCATAACTTTTATTTGATAACAAGGAAACTGATATGATATTACACGTTAAACTAGGTACACAAAAACAGTTATGCAAAACCAAAATATGTCCACTCGTCATTCCCAGGTGATAATCCCCTACGGACACAGCTTCCACGCTAGCTCCGTTAGCAACCTTCAGGGTCATATCACCAACCTTCAGCACTCTACAGTTTCTCAGTGCCTGGAATGAATTGCATATATGAGATCCTGATCCGGTATCCAATACCCAGGAAGTAGAGTTGATTGACAGACAATTCTCAATTACAAACACACCAGAAGTCGAAGCCACGGCTTGCTTCGGTTCCTGGTTCTTGGCGTTCCACGCCTTGCAATCATTCTTCCAGTGCCCTTTCCTATGATAGTGGAAGCACTCATCCTTTTCCACTACTGGCACCACAATCTTTTCCTTTCTTTTCACTCCCACCTTACTAACACCTCCTTTAGGTTTGGTGGCGTCCTTATTCTTCCTTCCTTTGTCCTTAGCCTTAGACCCTGACGAAGAAGCACCGCGAACAAACATAGCGGGTGTTTTCCTTGCCTTCTGTAAGGTGCCCTCTGCACTCCTTAACATGTTAAGGAGTTCTGGAAGTTCAACTTCTTTTCTTTGAATGTTGAAATTCTTAATAATCTGGGCGTAGGTGGAAGGAAGGGACTGGAGAATCAAGTCTGTATAGAGCTCATTCTCAAAAGACGTCCCCAGGTGTGCGAGCTCTTCTATATAGCCAATCATCTTTAGGACATGTTCTCCTATAGACGAACCGACGGCCAACCTCCCCTGAAACAGGTTCTTCGAGGTCTCGTATCTTGCTATACGAGATTGCTCCCCATACGGAACCTTTGTATGGAGAAATATGGATTCAAGATCCATATCCTCGTGCCTCCTCTGATGTTCATTATTCATCGAGGCAAGCACGATGCACTTGGCCTTCGCACAACCTAATTCCCAAGTTTTGTGGATTTCCTTATCCGCAAGACTGGATTTAGGACCAGGGACAGCAGGTGCCTTAGTGGTAAGGACATACCCCAATTTGTCATAAGTCAAAGCTATTTTGACATTCCGCAGCCAATCTTTATAGTTTGACCCTGTCGGTATATTTTTCTCTAATAGTAACTTAAGGCCTGTCATGTTTTTAGGTCGCTGCAATGAGAGAGAGAAGGAACACTTTAGCATGATGCTCTTGCAAGTTTAGAGTGGTTTTTAGTTTATCTAAACTGGATGGCTTCCACTGTTTCTCGAATCCCTCCTCAAACCAAAAAGGAAGAACTAGCCAGGACTATTCTCACCGTACAATACTTGCTTAACCATTCAGCCAGACCGGTGTCGGTACTTCGAGGGAGGTTTTCCAACGCTTTCGCGAAGTTCCTTAATTAAATAACCTCTTTTCTCTGGAGGCGTAGATCCGCTGACACCTTTCTCGACACCTACTTGGTTTATAGCATTGATCGTTAAGTGACGAATCTCCTGATGAGTTGCATATACTCACAGTAGGATCGGGATCCAAATATTATCGTGTGATAATGTTGAAGGAATCCTACCAACATTCATCAAACTCCAAATGGTATGCATCTCTTTGCAAATTTCAGTTTCTTTAGAAATTCCCGATATAAATTTTTGCCCCATGCTATTATGACCTTGGCGTTGGTCAAAATGTCATAAGTCACATGTCAAGTTCTACCCATCATTATCTTGTTAATTTGAACCCATTCGTACATACCCCTGACGTTGGCCAAATGATAATACGACTGTCCCAAACTAACTCATCTATCTATGCAACAAATGAATACCCAGCAGCTACCAAACACTATGCCTTGGCGTTGGTCAAAATACATAGCTTGAATACTACTGCATACCCAAATGAAATGACCGAGGGCTACGAATGGTTTTGGCGAAACCGTGAACGTAGTGAACTTGATATGATCGAAGGAACCTGATAGCTTTTTAAAAGGAGTGGTTTAAGCTCCGCAAATTAAAAATATCCTCTATTTGAAAATAACCGAGTGGTTTCTTTTAAACTGTTCCAACGATTCAACTTTTGTTTATTTTCTTCGCATTAATATAATGCGTCCCATCAATTAACCTATCATTGCAGAAAACAACGAAAATACAACATCCTCTTATGCTATCCGCATTCGCCACTGGGTCCCGTCATCACCCGTTAGGTTACTTAACTAACGACAGAGCGGGGGAAGGGCTAGCGCGGGTGTAAAACATAAGTGACGTCTAAATAGCTATCATATATATATATATATTGTACTTTCGTCTGACGCAATAATAGGCATTCCAGATCATAAATGAACATTATTGGATATACAAGCAATCCGCGTTTCCTTTGAGCCTGCAACGAAAAACGGATTACACAGTTGTGATGAAGGGCCATTACCCCACCCTAGACCCCTACGGGTACGGTAAACTAGCCGCCAAGTGCCCGAAGTGAAGCGGTTTCCCTCAACAACGTGAGTAGGCCACTAAACACTTCAAAGTACCCGGTAGTTTGTGCACCCCACCTTTGGTCTATCCTAGGAGCAAAAACAGTAAATGAAATAATATAACGGTGGCTACAACCACAACCTGGATGTGCCCCGCAAAAGAATATTACATCATATTACAATTTACATCGAATAAATGAATATTAAAAAACCCATCTCAAACCCCGGCTAATCATCACAACAATCCAATCAAGTTCATAAACACAAACAGTAAAATCTTTACAGAAATGTGCAACCCCCTGCCAACCGACATACTAGCAGTTAGGGGAGGTTTACTAACACATTATACAAATCACAGATATAATCTAATTAGCCAAACATTGAAGAATTTCCATCGAGCAAACACAATAGATTCTACTCCAAAAACTTCTCTGTGCACCTGAGACTTGAGCAGAAAATAAACATTCCAGAAAGAACAAAATAATCACAGAAGAGTTACTGGGGAATTTTGGGGTGAATCGATTTCAACTCGGCCGCGGATCCACGGCGGATCGCTTGGATCGGCCGCGGTTCCGTGGCTGTTTGGCCGATTCAGGAACCCAAATTTCTCCAGTATTCTTATATTTTCCTGCTTGTAATTTTAGAGGTCCCTGAAAAAATTTTGGATCCTGTTTTAAAATCGACAGAAACTTAGTAAAAATGATGTTTTTTCCGGTTCGTTTTGTGATCGAATTTCTAACGACTTTCCTAACAAGTTAGTTATGGTTTAGCGAGGCTCTGATACCACCGTAAGTCAATGTTGTACAACCCACGAGTTGCGGGGAGGCGAAAATATGACAAACAATTTTTTCTTTAAACTAACATCGACTAACCGAAAGGATATTTGCTAAACTATAACTAACACTTACATAAGAGTAATTAGCTAGTATGAAAGAAGATTATACCTAATGAACCAAGTCCTTCTTCTCGTTAACCATCTCCTCGTCGGCCTCCTCTTTGTAATAGACGATCCACCCGAGAGCTTCTACTCCAAGCTTTGCCTCTAATCTTGAGGTAACTAGGTTACTCTAATTGCTGATCAAACTCACCTAGGAAATATAGAGTATGATTATGGATTCATGAGTCTTGCTAATTCTTGATCTCAACACATGAGAGGTTAGGATTAGGGTTTGAAGAGAGAGAGCTTGAGGAGAGAGAGGGTGAGAGTGAGAATGAAATGAAATAATATCTCATCTTGAATATATGAAGCATGGTGATTTATTAAATGAATAATTCAAATGATTTACAACCATGCTTCATTTATTCACTTTGTGTGATTCATCCCATGAGTCATTAGATCAATAAATGCATCATTAACACCATGGATGAATCACACATATGAGTCACTAAATCAATAAATGCAAATGCCACCTTAGCCCCCAAGTCATCATCCTTCTAGAAGCTTCTCGCCAAATTACGAGAACGCCCCGCCTATCCGTGAAAACATGGAAAAACTTTAGACTGTATAAATCCAATAATCCGATACTAGAATCTGGCTTAAACCAAAACCGGCTAGTAAAAACTGTCCGAATATCGTACGTGCATAAATGCACGTGCGTGTCCGAACCCTGTCATAAAACCATACGGCCTCTATATCGTTTCGCCCAGAGCCGGGAAACTCTCTGTGTGGGACTCTAAAGACTTGACTACTACGCTGGCAGTGGGTTTAACCACAGACCGCAAGCGGCACTGGCTGTACGTAACGGTCCCCAGGTAGATGTCGATAAGAAGGCCGATGAGGAAACCCATCCGAACTCCTAGTGAGCCTGATGTGACAATCTCCGTACAGTCCGGTCTGTTGGTCTAGGACTATTGCTTATCGGGCTTAGGGGGCGGCAAGCGTCAGTCCCCTAAAAGCGATATAAGTCGTGTCGGAGCGAAGCCCATTACACCTTGAGAAACTACTGGAAAACCTACCAGTAAATCTCGCTTGCCCTGGCCAGGGACTTTGCGTAATGGCTCTCCAGACATAGCGCGATATCAACTCCCAATACCGGGATAGACGAATCCTGTCTAAGCACTACTGCCTCCAAGTTCTCGGGACTGCACCTAACTGTTACCTGTTTGCACGACTCCTTTGAGCCGTGGTAGGGTAGCAATCTAAGAAGAGTGGGACACACTCGAGGTTTGCGGACTATGCTGTACTCACGTCACCTGGGAACTGTTAACTGATGACGGGTATAATACCAACCAACAGTTCCCTGCAAGTCCTGTTCGGTGTACCCGTAACCCAACGAGCACTTGTATACTATCTCTAGTACGACGTACTGATGGATGTGGGACAAACCATCTCCCCAACTGGGATGAGAAGCGTACACACTAATCTACTCATGAGTATCGATGCCCTGTCTCGATAATCCTATGACTAGGGACCTGAAAAAGGATGTGCTTGTAGACTACCCAGCCCCCACTTGTGTGACTGCCATCACAACGCTGGTAGCCAAGCAAGATCCTAAGGGCTCTATCAATACGTACACACATATTAAGATAGATAAAACCAAGTAGCATACTACCATATTTAGCAAGACTGTTAATATAACTGTGAATATCCCAAGCTTTCATTAAGTAATATACAGGCTAGTATGATACAATAATGTCCCATAGGGCATATACACTAACACACCTAAGTATTTGGGTGGAGGTAAAAGAAGTTGCCACGGAGATGAACATGTGAGCATAGGATTTTTCTTTGCATGAGGGAAAAATGAAGGGCTCGGCTACTATGAAGTGCTCTCTGTGGAAATCTCAAATGAGGTGGTTAGGTAAAAAACTATGAAAATGGTGAGTGTAACACAAATAGAACTAACCCAATCATCACCACAAGGCAGCCACCTCACACACTACAATAAATTAATCAACCCAAATAAATATCCCTCACACTCAAACCTCACCAATGAGAACCGGCCACCATAACAATGATGCACACTTGATGTGCTCGGCCATTCTTTGGTGTTCACTGGGGATTTTTGCTCACTTGAAATTGAAGTCAAGTGGTGGCCAAAAATGTCATGGATTAATTAAACAAGCAATCTAGTGGGGCCGGCCAAACCAGGAGTCCAGTGTGAAATGGGAAGGTGAGCCTCAACCATCAAGTGGTGACAATAACAAATCTCCATACAAATATCACACATGAAAATATCTTCAAGAGAACAAAACCAATTAAAGCTTTTGCCACCTCACCAATGACTCATCAAACAAAATGAAGCCCACTCATCACAAGAAGATTCGACCATGACAAAATTAAAATATATTTTGGCAAAAAAGATAGAAGCACAAACTCAAACCATTAATTAAGTGCAAAAAAATAACAACTTAAAATAATAATTTAATTAGGGAAAAATTATATGTGAACCAAAACTTCCAATTGACCCCCAAAGCCCGCGCACTAGCACTATTTTAGTTAAACTAGGCGCAGTCAAGTCTGTACAGAGGTTTGATCACAATCGGGTTAAAACGGAAAATACCTACTATTTTACCCTAAAACGGAAAAATTCATAAAAAAATTTCAGAAATGTTACAGTTTCCACTGCTCCCACTGACTACAACAACCCTCTGGAAGAGTTATATACACATGCACTTCTAAAGCTAGTTTAAAACGATGCTATACTCATCCTCCTACCGGGTCTTATAGTCTAGAACAGCAGCAATGGCAAGTCTAGGTAAATAAGAACCTCTCTGTCACCGTCTCGGAGAAGACTGAAGTACCTCTCGGGTGCCTGAGGTTATCCACCAAAACTGCGAAGTGGCTAATGGAATGTCGAAACTAATTGAATCCATAAGTTTTATTAAATCTTCAGTGATCGTTTGTGGTTCTGGAATCACTTCCAGTTCTACCATACTCCCACTTCTGTTTTTCTGAAAAAATCCATTTTACTAAAACTATGGTGAGTTAAGAACAATATAAATATTGATCTTCCTAATGGTAGAAAGTTAACCCTTGTCAAAACCCGGGATAACCCACAAACAGCCATTACCGAAACGTGCCTTTAGTTTATCCGGATTCTGGTTTTAAGCATCAGCCGGACAACTCCATATACCTTAACATGGTTAAGATATAAATTGATTCTATATATATCTAATATAGAAATAAAAGCACTAATTTAATTGGAACCAGATTCAAAAATATGCATCTGTCTCCAGTGCATATTAACCAAATGGTAGGAGGCAATCAGCATTACTCATCTACGAGTGCATCAATATATGAGTAACCTGAAAGAGAATCAATTTCCCAGAAACCATTACTATCAACGGAATACCAAACATAAGTATCTACATCTTCGACTTCTCAAAGAATTCTGATACTTCCAATAAATGGTTCTCTACTTTATTCTTATACCTATAACTTCTCAAAATATGAACCTTATATTTCTACGAAATACCTGTCTAAAATTACAGAAGTCATGAGTAAATAGAATATAGTATGAGTGACAATCCCATTTTCCTAATGGACACTGAACAACATACAATAATTTGTATAAGTCCCCTGAGTTCAATAACTCAAACCCTGTGCATCGTAGGTTGAAAAACTGTACTATGGTTAAGAAGAATTACACCGCTGTTGAATGCACCTTACCTAATCACCTACTGATATAGGTAAATGTCACAGACATAATATCAAAAAGTTATATCTCACTTTATAAAATAAACGTACAGATAAATCAATTTGAAATTGGTGCATAATGACGGATATTCAAATCCAAATATTTGCCATCCGGCAAAATCCAGATGATTTCCTCAAATATCACTAATTTCAACGAATTCCGATATAATGAGGATCTAATCACCCAATTCCCAATATCTTACTCCCACTCACCATCTGTAATAGTATACAGATGTGAGAAACTGATCTGGTAAACACATACCTTGGAATTAGATTCCAATTGGGAAAACAGTTTTTAACTAACATCGCACAGTGAAATTTAAACATGAAAATGTTTCGAAAGGGGAACCGGGTATTCCTAGTAATGCCTCTTCCACTATCCTGATACATGACATTAACCATATACTTACCTGCCCTCATTCCAATCCCTTCATTATGTCTTTACTCATTACTTTCTGTACACATTCTTTAGGCTAATTGGTTTTCTTCCTTCCCTACCCTTCGGCACCAGCTTAAGGTTTGGAAGAAGACTATCCAATAAGCGTAATAGGTATATTCCCCTGATCCTAAGAGCCCTGGCAACCTGAGAGAAGGTAATGGGAAAAGGCATCTGAATAATCCTATTCTATTTCTCCTGAACTGGAAACCATCCTCGATTCTGGAACGAATTCCTTCGAGTTCATATATAACTATACGATGGCATATCCAATAGGAGTGGATATCCGTAGTGATACAGAGTGTTCTGGAGAAATCCAAAGTGGATATGGGAGTGGCAGGGGTATACACGGTTTTGTCGTGAATGATGGTGGTCGCAATTTTCACTGCCCTTAATCTAATCCCTTTATATGTCTTTACTCATTACCTTCTGTACACCACACTTAGGCTAATTGGTTTTCTTCCTTCACTACCGTTCGGCACCTGCCTATGGTTTGGAGGAAGACTATCCAATAAGCTTAATAGGTGTACCCTCTACTAATCCTAGGAGCCCTCACAATCTGAGATAAGGTAATGGGAAAATACAACCGAATAATCTTATTCTATCTCTCTAGAACCAAAATCCATCCTCGAATCTGGAACAAGTTCCTTCAAGTTCGTATGTAACTATACGATGGATTTATCCAATGGAAGTGGATGTTCATAGTGATACGGGGTGTTCTGGAGAAATGCAAAGGTGATATAGAAGTGGCAATGATGTATGCGACATCGTGAAATTCCAAAAACCAAAATGTTTTAAGAAGGTTCGGTAAACTTGGTTCATGAGTTTCAGTCAAGGGTCGGGCTATGGTCGCTGCCAAAGAGAGAGAGAAAAGAAAAGAGACACTCAGCATGCACTCTAACCTATTCAGAATGGTTATTTATTTATCTAATCAGTATGGCTCCCACTGTTTCCTTGAATTCTCTTCCAAACCTAAAAGAAGAATTATTCGGGATCATCTAAAATCACCCGAGGAGTAAACTAACTCATCAGTGGGAATCGGGATCCAACTCTCATCGCATGATAACTTGATAGAAACCACTAAAGTCGCCACACTCCAGAAGGTATGCGGATATCACGACTCGAAATATTAGCCCGTAACCAGCACTTAAATCATGCAACGTCTAAAGGCGTAACGTAATCCAAGTAAACTGAAACCTAGAAATCTAAACCTTTTAAAGAAATAAAAGTGGTGCAGTTTTGGAATAAGGTATAATGAAGAAAACTGTTTTCTTAAATGCATAGAAAAGGGAATATGAAAAATGCAAGTTTAACCTACTTGTTGTAAAATATGTTCGTCTTTTAAAAATTTGGGCAGCACCTCCCTTGTATATTTTGATCCAAAACCACAAATACATGATAATATAAAAGGCATCCGCAAGCGGGAGCTAGCTCCTCGCCAAACGGAGGATAACAACAACGCAAGAAATAAAACAAGTATACGATGCCCAACGGGGAAGATCAACACATAAAATAATGAATAAAGCAAGACAACCAACCCAAAAAGCGAATATAAAACCCATCACACAAATCTCGCAACTACAAGTCTCACTAAGTCTTACTATTTATACAAATACTAGTTTTGATTGATGGAGTTGACTAGATACAAATGAATTATAAATACGAGAGTGGGCACGATACAAATGTCCCACCTACCAAGGCAAATCTCCCAAAAGCAAGCTGTGCGCCAACTATGCCGCTACCGATCCATGCGGTCAACCTGCAATAACTGTGGCACAACGGGGGTGAGTTGCCAACTCGTGAGTAGAACACATTAACAGGTAGAAATCGAATAAAATAACGATTTCCTAGGTCAACTATATCATAAAGGTAACACTATGATATTTAGGGTGACCGTATGTAAATATATGCCAACAATAAATAAATGCAAGTATGCAAGTGGATATCATCCAAAAAATAAACAACGTCAATATACATGTTGATCTCATCCACACGAAACATCATAATAGTATATGCATGTTAATATATGAGGATATTAAGAATGTGTGTGTCCATCAATTACACACCAAAAAATGTAACCTGAGTGTCCAACACCGACACTCGGAATATCATGAAACTCGTGTCTAGCATCGACACATAAATCATCATATCTCAGGCTCCGGCTTTCCGGACTGGCCTGTATCCATCTCATGACTCCGGTCGGTATCCTCCGGATAATCACCAGTTCAAAAATACTATCACTGGTAGGTTGTGTTCCCCTGCCAGGCTCAACGCCATCATCTGCGACCATCTTGCTCCGGGTTACCTCACCGGGTCCACCATGCACCCGCAGACGGTTCCTCCCCCTCCTCGAATCGAGTGTATGATATCGCTTAAGTGCCGAGAAAACTCATGGTGGACTATACAAATATCATATCAAGAGAAAACGGGTTTTTAAAACAATACATACTTTCTTTTGAAATAACCACGGTTCTCAAATTCAGAAATCTCATGAAAACAGCATATCTCAATGCGTATAATTATAAAGCATGATGTATGCGTCATATAATAGAAATATTAGCATATATGTATATAGTGCAACATGGAACAGTAATATGCAAGGAGTTATATCATGATGCAATAATTCTACTGTGCAGTGACATGGTAATTATCGATGAAAAAGTGTTTGAGCCGGCAAATCTGTATAAGTGTGACATACGCATCATCGATAATGGTGCAGGTGTACTAGCACAGGTATATGCAATGCAATGAGAATAACATGAAAGTAGCATAAGGTAAATAATCAGCTAAAACCGATAAGGTATACGTATCTAACATGACCGAGTCGGTGAATCTATTAATCGGTATCCTCTAGTCAAGGGTATGGATCAATCATCTATTAAACTCGTCACGTACAGTAAATCGTTGTACGACGTCATTAATCAATTTGGGATCCTAGCAACCTATAATACAAGAGGGTATGGACATAACGCCTCATACGGCTTATCAGTCGAGATTCATAACATTATCCATATATATATATACCCATCTCTCAGGTCCCATCCGTATCCATCTCAGATCAAGGAACCGGCAAAGGTATCAATTATCAGATAACGACTCGTATCCGTATACTAACATATCATCAAGTTTTCTTATCACATCGTGTTTTCTTTTTATCACATTAATTCAAATAATATATATACATTCTACTTTATTAGTCTAGTTTCATGTTACGCTAAACCCAAAGTTTCTTCTAGTGTACTACCTACCTATACGTCATAATTCGCTTCCTCATATCTCAATATATATATTAAATCACTAATATTATCACTAACTATCTTTTAAACTATATTCTTAGTTTCCTAATCTAGGTCTCTACGGCTGTATCTTATAGATCGGTTTCCATTTAATATTTGCGGGGGTGCTATACGCCATCCATCCGACTTCCCCCATAGATATATATCTACTCATCTGGTCCTCACTCGCCGAAGTCGATGACGCCACGCACCGTCACCTCGGAATCCACGTGAAGGTACCTACAATAATACACAATCGAAATCGCTATTAACATCAAGTTCTGAAATCCAATACGGCACGCGCATTGCTTATATGTTAGAACCTATATCTTACGCGTACAAAATCAACCAAACAAGCCTTGTTGTTGACGTTCAAATGCCAAACAACCCAAAACAATATCAAAGACCAAAACCCAAGTTTAAGAATCGCAAAACATGAAAACAACAACCTAGGAAAATCGCTCCCAGATCTCACCTTAGGCTAAACTAGAACATTTTGCACATTGGGTTGCCCTAGATATCAGATAAGGAAGCTACAGAGCCAAATTCACCATGTTTCACTCTGGTATGGCCACAATTTGCGGCCACAGGGGATTAATTTGCGGCCAGAAAGTGAGGGGAGGGGCTCTGGTTTCAGGGGGTGGTCCATGGTTGCCCGCACGTCTCATGGTCATGGGAACTTATTTAATGGTTGACTCGGGTCACTCCGGGTCTCCAAATACACTCACAAAATCCCCCAAAACCCGATATCGACAAATCTAAATTTCGTATTTTGGGGTTTGGTCACTGGTCCAGGTCAAGAATCGATCTCTAAGGTCTTGTAAACAGCCACTAGGCATCACCCAATCCACACAGCACTCAAACCGTTCTCTAGAAATTTTCTAACATCAATCAATACCAATTTAACTCTAAACTATTATCGGGTGCTATTAGACTTTATGTTAAACTAGATGAAAGAATTCGTACCTCATTTGGGCAACCCAAGAAAAACCCTAGTTGTCCCAATTCATCAAAATCAAACTTTGCTTAGTCCATTTTGTAGAGGATGAAGAGGGGATCAATTTTAATGAAAGGGGTTTAGGGTTTTGATAAGGATTTTGAGATGATCTTAGGGGTTGAAGTGGAGGGGGATGAAGATGAAGAAGGAGAGGAAGAAAGAAAACGGGGAGGAAATGGGGCTGCCCTCTCTCTCTCTTTTATTCTAACCCCTTCTCTCAATTATTACCCCTTTTCATATTCTTTTCTTTTTAAATTTTAAAACCAAAACACATAATAACCCAAAACAACATAAGAAATAATATGTAATCAAATGCAACATGACACGATGCACTAACCATGGAAAACTGTACAACCATGGATTTGGCCTAATCGCGATTAGCAGTGCACGAATCGATTTTTATCCAAACTGCATATAAAAAACTTTTAAAAATGCCCTATCCGATAGATACATTTTTAAATGAATAAAATCATTTTAATTTAAAATTATTTTACAATTATTGGTAAATATTTATACCTTTTTACGAAAACCCCAAATTCGTAATTCGGGTAGTTTTCGCGAAAAATATTATTTTAATATTAAATTCCTAAAATAATATTTTATATCTTCTGAAATGTTACAATCTTCCCCACTTAAAGAAATTCGGTACCCGAATTTAAATTTAAACTCCCAAATACTAAAACATTTCAGCAATCAGCACAAATCAACGGGGTTCCGAAATCATGGGAGATATAGAAAACCATAGCGCATCGCGTGCGACTGAAAACAATATAAAACTCAAAATCGAACTCCATCAATCGTCACGCAAATCATCGGATTTGCACGCATATCATCGGAGTTACAATGGAGATACAGATCTCGAAATCCACTACCGAAACCCGATACACTGTTCAATTAATATAATACATACGCATCCTTGGAAAAGTCTAAAAACTGAATAAAACACATGCAAAATCATTTCTGAATTGTCGTGTGATACGTAACTCACGGCATAAGGGGCGGACGCTCATTGTAAGGTAGTAAATATACTTAAATATGTTTTTGCTCAAATTATACATTTCGCCGTCTTGAAATATCCCAAAAGGTTTTCCTTATAAACGTTCGTGCCGCTCGCGGAAAAGTAGCAAATAGTGAGACTATAGCTTTTTTTTTTTTAAAACCTCTTGTTAACTTTTTAGTGCATGCAAAATACTCAGGTACTGTCCTTAGATCAGTCCTGTTTGGCTACTACACAATATAGTGCCTAACACGAAAACAATGTGCTCAACGGCAAAGTCAGGCTCAAAAGGCGTATCCAACAATCACGTGCCTCCGGTGTGCACGGAAATCAAACCCAAACACAGGTGCCACAATATGCATAAGGAAGAACTAAGTGCAATGGGTGTGTACAAAAGCATCCGTCCAGTGCAACGGGTGTGCACGACAACGATATCTGGTGCATCTATTATGCACGAAAATCTCAATCGTGTGCATCTGGTGTGCACAAAAGCACATCTCATATCATACACGAATGAAATCTAAATCACGTACATTCAATATGCACGAAACCCAAAACCAAGCGCCTAATATGCGCAAAATCCAAATCAAACGTGTCAGGTCCGTAAAAAGCATCTAGTGCAATAGCATGTACGAAAAATATAAGTCTGGTGTAACAAATTTATAAAAATACAAATCTGGTGCATCAAATGCACGAAATAAAAACAATACTCCAATGCGTAAAAAGTAACACCGAGTATACCAAGGTGTATAAAGTCATAAACGTGTGCAACTGCGTGCACAAAATATATATCAATGCACTGCAAGCACATATAAGCTATACCGAGTGCAAAATCAAATCGAGTGTTTACCACACGCACAAAGTCAAATCAACTGTATGAAATCCAGGAAATCATAAACTTGTGCAGCCAAGGAACAAAACCAATATCGAGTGCAATATATATGCACAAATCATAAACCAACACAACGGTGTATAAAAACATATATCAAGTGCAATAACGATGCACGAAAAAGTAATGACCCAGTAGATGCAGCAGTGGTGCACGAAATCGATATCATAAAACTCATCATCAAAACTCCAATCCAAGCGATATAAGCGTGTTACTTAGATCACAACGCAAATTGCAGCAAATGACATTGAGGTACACCTCCTACAATATCGAAAAATAGTGGTGCGCCCAAAACTGGCAGAGCAAGAATATCCGTTGCCTCTTGCTCACGGTCTGGCGTCCTCTGTCTCTGGGTCCTCATTTCTCTGTGGATTACCAATCTTGCAATCCGTCGGCTCTTCGGTTCAGTCAGGTGTGCCAACGGAATTGATTCCGTTCTGGCACTTCTCTGGTCGTCTCTTAGCCAATTAGTATGACCGCTCGTAAAGCAGCACGTCACTGGCGTCGACCTCTGGTCCCCTGAATACACATCACACATCTAATCCTGGGTGTAAATCTTATTGCAGCAGTGTCCTGCGTTCTCAGCACAGCTTTTCCTCAGGAACTGGTCGTATCCCACGCCTCTGTATACATATCAGATCTCTAATCTCAACGGGGAGTACCAAAAGCTCGTTGACGTCTCACACGAACCTCTTTCTCCACTCGTCTTTATTATCGTCTGCTTCGACGTCATGTCAAGCCATCTGCATTCTGCAATTGTCTCGGCTACAGTCAATCCGGAGTCTCTCACACAGACTCGAAATCATGAACTCGGTATCTTCCTCACTCTGTAGAAGATCTCTAGCCGAACACGTCCTCGGGAAGTCGTCCATACCATCGGAGGAATACTCAATACTCGTTCGTTCTCGATCAACATACAACGCATATGGGTGAGGTCCTCTATCTGATGCTGGTCAGCTTACTGGTCTCCTATCATATGATATCAGGACGACGTTAAACTTTTCGTTCGATTTGTCAAAATCCCATAATTCCCCGAAAGCTCAACACCTGAGCATAGTTTAACAATATCTAGTACATGCCATAGTACCTATTGACCAACCGTGGAAGGGCAAACCCAAGCCTCACTGATGGAACCGCTAAATTGCCGTAAACCCTAAGGTTCAAAAGCGGTTGCATGGTCATCATGTCGAGTTAGGGTTTCATTCTTCTAGAGGGTCCACAGAATTACTAGCATGTTCCTCCGAATACTTTAAACTTGGAAAAATGGGTTTCTGACATTCGTTTCGAACTTTTTAACTTCGCCTAGACAACATGTGAATACCCTTCGTCTCTCAAATCAATATTGACTAGCTATCATGTATCGTATCTCTGCCTGGAAGCTCCAGCAATCTCAGCTCGTAAGCTCTTGAAGCGACATCACATCAATCGCCGCAACAGCTGGGTCATCTATCCACACGGTAGACGACAACAAAATCTCTGAGGTGTGCAGTACATCAACAGTCCTCTCACAACAGGCAGCCTCTATCAACGTGCCGATCATACGGTGCAACGCTGAACACTCGCCTCAAATGAGAAGTCACAACACCAATACAAAGTCGAGACGTTCTCGTGTCACCAGAAAATACGATGGTCAGTCCTCGTTCATGACGAGCTCGCCCTGACCGCAACACTAGCAGCACCTCAATCTGCGCTCAAACCATGGTGACAGGAACCTCAAGCATGTACCGATGAAACCAAATCAAAGGAATGAAAGGAATCAACAGATCCCAAAATGGATACATGATCATAAGGATGAATGGAATCAATAAGGGTATGATCATGGAAACAAATAGAATCAAAGATGTCAATATATGTACATCCTAAGGTTTCTTAAGTGGAGTATCGTATCATAAATATGTCGCGGAACATACGTACGGTACGTTACTCTACTCATGCTACCTACTCCATCTATCAGGGTCAGCCTATGTAACGAAAATTCGGGTTTAATACCCCCTATCCATGTCTAAGTTCCGTAAGGTCAAGCCTAGGTTCCGAATATATTTATGCCCCAGACTCCACATAGTCAAACCTAAACTCGAAAAAAGGTTAAACCTAGTGCTCTGATACCAACTTTGTCACGACCCGAAATATTAGCTCGTGACCAGCACTTAAATCACGTAACGTCTAAAGGCCTAATGTAATCCAAGTAAGCTGAAACCCAAAAATCTAAACCTTTTAAAGAAATAAAAGAGGTGCAGTTTTGAAATAAGGTATAATGAAGAAAAGTGTTTTCTTAAATGCATAGAAAAGGGAACATGTAAAATGCAAGTTTAACCTACTTGTTGTAAAACATGTTCGTCTTTTAAAAATTTGGGCAGCACCTCCCTTGTATATATTTTGATCCAAAACAACAAATACATGATAATATAAAAGGCAACCCCAAGCGGGAGCTGGCTCTTCGCCAAATGGCGGATCACAACCACACAAGAAATAAAACAAGTATATGAAGACCAACGGTGAAGATTAACATAGAAAATAATGGATAAATCAAGACAACCAACCCAAAAAGCGAATATAAAACCCATCACGCAAATCTCGCAACTACAAGTCTTACTAAGTCTTACTATTTATACAAATACTAGTTTTGATTGATGTAGTTGACTAGATACAAATGAATTGTAAATACGATAGTGGGCACGATATAAATGTCCTACATACCAAGGCAAATCTCCCAAAAGCAAGCTGTGCGCCAACTATGCCGCTACCGATCCATGCGGTCAACCTGCAATAACTGTGGCACAACGGGAGTGAGTTGCCTACTCGTGAATAGAAAACATCAACAGGTAGAAATCGAGTAAAATAACGATTTCCTAGGCCAACTATATCATAAAGGTAATACTATGATATCTAGGGTGACCGTATGTAAATATGTGCCAACAATAAATAAATGCAAGAATGCAAGTGGATATCATCCAAAATACAATCAACGTCAATATACATGTGGATCTCGTCCACACGAAACATCGTAATAGCATATGCATGTAAATATATGAGGATATCAAGAATGTGTGTGTCCATCAATGACACACCAAAACATGTAAACTGATTGTCCAACACCGACACTCGAAATATTATGAAACCTGTGTCCAGCATCGACACGTAAATCCTCATATTTCAGGCTCCGGCTATCCGGACTGGCCTGTATCCATCTCATGACTCCGGTCAGTAGGTAGTGTTCCCCTGCCTGGCTCAACGCCATCATCTGCGACCATCTTGCCCCGGGCTACCTCACCGGGTCCACCATGCACCAGCAGACGGTTCCTCCTCCTCCTCGAATCGGGTGTATGATATCGCTCAAGAGCCTAGAAAACTCATGGTGGACTATACAAATATCATATCAAGAGAAACCTGGTTTTTAAAACAATACATACTTTCTTTTGAAATAACTACGGTTCTCAAATTCAGAAATCTCATGAAAACAGCATATCTCAATGAGTATAATTATAAAGCATGATTTATGCGACATGTAATAGAAATATTTGCATATCTGTATATAATACAACATGGAACAGTAATATGCTCATATCAAGGGAAAACCGCTATTTAAAATGAATCCAGTTTTAAAATATATCCTGCGGTTCCCAATTCCTCCAAGGTCAAATGCAACATCGTATATAAAGGTGTATATGCAACTATAGCAAGTCAATTATGCAAGGAGTCATATCATGATGCAGTAATTCTACTGTGTAGTGACATGGCAATTATCGATGAAGAAGTGTGTGAGCCGGCAAATTTATGTAAGTGTGACATACGCATCATCGATAATGGTGCAGGTGTACTAGCACAGGTATATGCAATGCAATGAGAATAACTTGAAAGTAGCATAACGTAAATAATCAGCTAATAGCGATAAGGTATACGTATCTAACATGACCGAGTCTGTGAATCTATCAATCGGCTTCCTCTAGTCAAGGGTATGGATCAATCATCTATTAAACTCGTCACGTACGGTAAATCGTCGTATGACGTCATTAATCAATTTGGGATCATAACAACCTATAAGACAAGTGGGTACGGACCTAACGTCTCGCACGGCTTATCGGTCGAGATTCACAACACTATCCATATATATATATATACCTATCTATCAGGTCACATCCGTATCCATCTCAGATCATGGAACCGGCAAAGGTATCAATTATCACATAATGACTCGTATCCGTATACAAACAAGTCATCAAGTTATCATATCACATCGTGTATTCTTTTCATCACATTAAGTCAAATAATATATATACATTCTACTTTATTAGTCTAGTTTCATGTTACGCTAAACCCAAAGTTTCTTCTAGTGTAATACCTATCCATAAGTAGTAATTCGCTTCCTCATATCTCAATATATAAATTAAATCACTAATATTATCACTAACTATCTTTTAAACTATATTCCTAGTTTCCCAATCTAGGTTTCTACGACTGTATCCTATAGATCGGTTTCCATTTAATATTTGTGGGAGTGCTATATGCCATCCACCCGACATCCCTCGTAGATATAGATCTACTCAACTGGTCCTCGCTCGCCGAAGTCGATGACACCATGCTCCGTCGCGTCGGAATCCACGCGTAGGTACCTACAATAATACTCAATTGAAATCGCTATTAACATCAAGTTCTGAAATCCAATACGGCATGCGAATTGCTTATAGGTTAGAACCTATAGCTTACGTGTACAAAATGAACCAAACAACTCTTGTTGTTGACGTTCAAACGCCAAACAACCCAAAACAATATCAAAGACCAAAACCCAAGTTTAAGAATCGCAAAACACAAAAATAGCAACCTAGGAATATCACTCCCAGATTTCACCCTAGGCCAAACTAGAACATTTTACACATTAAGTTGCCCTTGATATCTGATAAGGAAGCTACAGAGACAAATTCACCATGTTCCACTTTGGTGTGGCCGCAATTTGCGGCCACACGGGATTAATTTGCAGCCAGAAAGTGAGGGGAGGGGCACAGTTTTCAGGGGGTGGTCCATAGTTGCGTGCACGTATCATGGTCATGGGAACTTATTTAATGGTTGCCTCGGGTCACTCCTCGTCTCCAAATACACTCACAAAATCTACTAAAACCCGATATCAAAAAATATAAACATTGTATTTTAGTATTTGGTCATTGGTCCAAGTCAAGAATCAATCTCTAGGGTGTTGTAAACAGCCACTAGGCATCACCCAATCCACACAACACTCAAACCCTTCTCTAGAAATTTTCTAACATCACTAATAAATACTAATTTAACTCTAAACTGCTATAGGGTGCTATTAGAATTTAAATTAAACTAGATGGAAGAATTCATATCTCATTTGGGCAACCCAAGAAAAACCCTAGTTGTCCCAATTCATCAAAATCCAACTTTGCTTGGTCCATTTTATAGAGGACGAAGAGGGGATCAATTTTTATAAAAGGGATTTAGGGTTTTGATAAGGATTTTGAGATGATCTTGGGGGTTGATGTGGAGGGGGATGAAGATGAAGAAGGAGATGAAGAAAGAAAATGTGGAGGAAATGGGGCTACCCTCTCTCTCTCTCTCTCTCTTATTCTAACCCTCTCTCTCAATTATTACCCTTTTACCCTTTTTCATTTTCTTTTCTTTTTAAATTTTAAAACTAAAACACATAATACCCCAAAACAACATAAGAAATAATATGTAATCAAATTCGACATGACACGATGCACTAACCATGGAAAACTGTATAACTACGGATTTGGCCTAATCGCGATTAGCAATGCACTAATCGGGTTTTATCCAAACTGCATATAATAAACTTTTAAAAATGCCAAATCCGATAAATATATTTTTAAATGAATAAAATCATTTTAATTTCCAATTATTTTACAATTATTGGTATATATTTATACCATTTTATGAAAACCCAAATTTTGCAATTCGGGTAGTTTTCACGAAAAGTATTATTTTAATATTAAATTCCAAAAACAATATTTTATATTTTCTGAAATGTTACAGCGCATGCCTGGCAATTTTCCTGTATGTTTGAAACTCTCGATGTGTATTTTTACCCCTGGGACCTAAGTAGCCTTGACGAATAATCAACAAATCAAAAGCTCCTTGTCAAGTTCAACCCGTCATTATCTTGATTGCGTTAAACCCACCCGCACGAACCTTAACGAATAATCAACAAAGGTGTACGACTGTCCTAACCAATCCACATATCCATGCGACAGAAAAGCATTACAGAACTACCGCACTCTACGTTTCGGTGAATAGCAACGACATACGTAGCATGAATACTAAGCAATACTAATCTGAAATGACGAAAGGCTACAGCTGGTTTTTGGCGAAAAACCATTAACGTAATGAATTTGATATCGTTGAAGGAACCGAGTGGTTTTACAATTATATAGTGGCGAAAACTTTTTCTAAAGAGGTCACTCCAGGTGAGGGGATCTCGACTCTTTCCTCATCGAATAAGGTGCAGGATATTCCAAACTGAATACCACGATGCAAAGAAAAAGGAATCGACTATAGTGAAGTTATTACGTTGATGGAAACTTTTACTCAAGGGGCCACTCCCGATGAAGGGATCTCGGCCTTTGCCTCGTCGAATGAGGTGCTGGATATTCATAACCAAATACCACTGTGCAAAGAAAAAGAGAACGTCTGTAATTTCAGTTTTTGAAAACTTAGTTCCAACAACATCATATAGGTTTTTTTTATCCTTGCATTGATCAGAATCAATACAGTCCCGTCAATTAATCACACCAGAAAAGAACGAAAATAAAATGTACGTATATGCCATCCGCATTCACCACTGGGTCCCGTCATCACCCGTTAGGTTACTTAACTAACGACAGAGCGGGACTGGACTAGCGCGGGTGTAAAACATATACAACATCTACAAGTATATATATAAATATATATAACAATCATCACAGGCAAGATATAAAGCAACATCACAGAAGTAACACAGAATGGTGGATAATCCTGGAGCCCCGTGTTTCACTTGAGCCGCAAATGAGACCCGACGTTCGCTGTCGTGTGGATAGCCTGTGCAATGAAACCTAGACCTATAAGAGCGCGGCAGGTTATCCGCCAAAACCAAAAGTGAGCCAACCCCCTTCAACAACATGAATGGGCCACCCAGCACTTCACGGAATCCGGTAACTTGAGCACCCCTCCGTAGGTCAACCTATACCCCCAACGAGTGCGGCGAATAGCCCGCCAATTCTAGAGTAAGGTCCCCTCCGTCTCAACGCCATGAGATGCGGACCCGTTTCCCTCTAGAAACCGGCTATTCGTGCACTCCACCGCGGGGTAATCCTAGTATAGAAAAGAAAATAATATACAAGTGTGACATCGACCTCAACCCGGTCGTGCTCCAAACTAATAATGTATATACTGATAGTGATGGTAGTCCACATGTTGGACGCTCGCCCCGCAATATCAAATGTACAAATGAAACTATAAACTGTACTAACATTGCACCATATCTATCCACCACGACGATCCAACTACAACACAGCACAACACAGAACATCAACGTGAATGTCACGTTCGCAAACTCGTCTAAAAGAATATATAGCAATTAGACGAGTTGTACCGTTCTAATGATATTCACGGTCGTAGATAGTAATGTAAGTACTGATAAACATTTAAACAGTGCTAAATTATCGACTTTGAAACACCCCGAATTGCCCACGAACAACTGATAACAAAAAATCCAATAACACTAAACCAAAATTCCAGAGACCGAACAACACCCAAAATACGAATCCCAAACTCCACAAAATGGCCAGCCTCCTCGGTTTTTTGAGCAACGTGCTCGGGTTAATTTGGGTGGAAGTGGCTTGTATTTGAGGTGTGGTCTAGTGGTCATCTAAGTAGTCTTCTGCAGTTGTTTTAAATTTTTTTTGAAGACTTTGAAAATCGACAGAGAGTGGAATCTGCAGTGCATCGTTTTCGGGTTGTTTCGATTTCGATACATTAACAATGTCTAAACTAGTTAGGTTAGGGTTTAAAGGCTGGCTTTGATACCATATTGGGTTATGGCAGCACCCCGGCCATCAAACCGTGGCCAAATGCGGAACAAAAATTTACTAAACTGGCGCTACCATTACCCGATGCCCGGATCTACCTTAATCCCTAAACTAGAAAGCTTTATAAAGAAGTTAGAATGGTTATACCGAGTTGATCAGTGTCCTTCGGTCTTCATTGCAAGCCCCTAGTGGTTCCTTGATCGAGTTTAGTTGCCGGTCTTCCTCCATCTACGATGATCCACCGGAGGGAAACGGCGCAAGCTTCAGCCTCGACAAACGAGGCAACTGACGCTCCAAGGTTGCTAGCAATGGAGAGTGGAGGTGTAGGAATGTGTCACTACAATATTCTCTCATCACAATTGTTCAAGGGAGCAACCATAGAAGATAAAGGAGGTGAGGAAACTATGGCATGAGCAACTCAAGAATGGCTAAATGTTGAAGTGAGAATGAGAGTGTAAGTAATGAAGCAAGTGAAGAAAAATGACCAAGTCCACACCAATAGTTGTGGCTGCCCTCTCCCTCTCTCATGGAAAAATAATGCACACAAAAATATCTCTTTTCTTATTCCAATAAACAATTAAGTCCCATGCCTCTCTACATGTCCAAGACACATGCTCATGCCACCTCAGCCCTCCACCTCATTTCCATGATTGTTTTTTTAAAAAGAAAAACAATAATGATGTGGCTATCTTCTAGAAGCCATTCCGTAAAAATACGGAATACTTCCCGGTACACGTATCGAAATACATATACGTGTATTCGTACAAAAATATGAATCACAAAGAGAGAAAACGAATAGTGAACAATAATACTAGGATACATATATATAAATTATTAAATCAAAACCTGATTTAATAATCCTGCTTAATTCTAAGCCGCTAGTATTATCAACCGTCCGATTAAAGTCTATGCAGCTCGTGCACATATTTAATCGGACACCTGTATGTACCAAAATACGTCTTCTACACCATATCGCCTTAACCATGAAAACCTTCTGTGTGGGACTCTAAAGACTCGTCAATACATTGGCAGTGGGATTAACCACAAGCACGTCAGCGACAGTAGCTGTACGTTACGGCTACCTAGGTATTGAGCGAAAGGGAGGCCGACGAGCAAACTCATCCTGAACCCCTACTGAACCTGACAGTGACAATATCCATATAGTCCGGTCTGTTCGTCTAAGAGTATCGCATATCGAGTCTAGGAGGGTGGATAAAGTCAGACCCCTAATAATGTGACATTTAGTGTCGGCATGTGACCCATCACCACCAAAGAAACTATCGATCCTGGATCAATAATTCTCGTCCACCGTGGCCATGGATTTCTGGTGATGGCCACCCATGCACAACGCGACATCAACCTCCAATACCGGGAGAGACGAATCCCCGACGATCCGATCACTGCCTCCATGTGGCTCGGGACTGTACCCAACTAAAACATGTTTGCATGACTACTTTGAGCCGTGGTAGGGTAGTAATCAAAGCACGGTGGGAATTCACATGAGGCAAATGACGATCTTAAGTCGACAGACTAACTTGTACACATGTCACCTGGGAACTGCTATCTGACAATAGGTATAATACCAACTAGCAGGTTCCCGGCGAGTCCGTCTAGTGTACTCATAACCTAATGAGCACCTGTATACTATCTTAGGTGAACAAACCAACATCAATGGCTTGTGAGACCTGGCCACCGTCCCTCGTCGGGGTCTCGATCAGTATACACTAGTCTACATTGGAGTATCGATGCGCAGTCTCGATACTCACACGACTAGGGACATTTAAGGATGAGCTTAAAGACCCCAGTTCCCTCATATATGATCGCCATCATAATCCTGATAGTCAGGCAAGAATTCTATGGGCTCTATCAACATGTATATGGTGATAAATAGAAACCAAATAGCATACTATCATCTCGAGTAAGACGGTAACATTTCAGAAAAAAATATTATTTTTAGGAATTTTTATAATAAAATAATAAATATTGTGAATATTTTGATAATGCGGTATAATTAAATACCGATAAATTTGAAAACATTTGGAAAATTATAGAAATTACTGAAATAAGGGTGCTTTATGTGATTTAGGCAAATTTTGAATTTTTATAATTAATTTTATTCCATTTTAATGCTAATCGCGATTAAATATCGCTAATCTTGCATTAATCCAGTTTTGTGCACATGACATGCACCATGTCGTATTTCACCTTGTTACATTTTCCTACATGGTCTTTTCTTTATTCTTGCATGGTTTTGTTTTTAAAGAAAAGAAAAGATAAGAAAAAGAAAACAAAACAAAACAAAAAGAAAATGGATTAGAATAATGGAGTATGGGCATGAGAGAGAAAGGAGAGAGAGGTGAGGGGGTCAACCTTGGACCATAGCTTTGTTCCCTCCATCATTTTTCCCTCTCCTTCTCCTATGGCTGCCTTCTCTCCCTCCTCCACAAAACACATCACTTCATCATCAAAAACTCATCAAATGTTCATCTTCATTTCATTAAAAATATGCACAAGCTCACTAGAAACACTTTGGACCAAGAAAAATCGGATTTTGAGCACTTGGGGCAACTCAAGAATTTTCTTGAGTTGCCAAATGAGGTAATTTCTACACCATTAGTTTTGTATTTCAATTTCTTTGTCACCCATATGAGTTTAGAAGTGTGTTAATGAGGTTTAGTTAACTTTGAAAATTCCTAGAAAGGGTTAGGGTTTGGTTTGAATCCAAAGGTGTAATTGAGGCTTTATAATAACCTTAAAGCCCTGTAGGGATTGTATCATGGACTGAAACCATAGACTAAACCCTGAAACATAAATTTAGAAACCCCAACATTTGAAATTTCTGGAAATTGTGATGGTAAATTGATATTTTCTATGACTCGGGGACCTGGAAATTTTTTTTTTACTCACTGTGAGACAAGCAGGCACTCAGGAAGATAACCCCAAGACCCGAACCCCAAGAAGTGGCCGCAGATTTAATCTTCCTGGACGTAATTTGCGGCCAGGCTAGGGATGTATACCTCAGTGTTTGGTTCATGGCTCCTGTACCTTTAAATTAGACCCTTCCAATGTGCGAAATTGGCTTATTTGACTTAGGGTAAAATCTGGGACCATTTTCATGAGTTGATGCCTTGTATTTTGTGACGTTTTTGAATTGATGTTTTGATATTCGTGTTTTTATCGGTCGATTCACGTTTATACGTCAATCGTCGAGAGTTGTTGGTTATTCTTTCAAGCGTAGTCCGTAGGTTCTAACCTATAGGCTTTTAGCGTGTCGTTTTGGTTTTGAATTGGATGTTAATGCGCCACAATATGTTATGATATGTAGGTGCCCCCACGTGAACTTCGAGACGACGAGGATGAGCGTGGCGTCATCGACTCCAGCAAGCAAGGATCAAGGTGAGTAGATATATATCTACGGGGGAAGTCGGGTGGATGGCATATAGCACCCCGCAGTTCGTAGTTTAGTATACGAATATGTATACATACATACATACATACATATATATATATATATATATATGTATGTATGTTTGTGATGAGACTAGATGATTATCTAGATAGAGTATAGGAGTTCGTGGATAAACTTTAGTGTAATTGGATGATAGTGTCGATAGTTAGTTTTAGTCGCGAACCCTAGATTAATGATTTGCATACACGCACACGCATACACTTGCATACATTTTATTACTTGTGCGTATATGGGGATATGTATGTATATATAAATACACATAGGTATGGGACTATGTGTATATATATACGTATAGATATACATGGATGATGAGAATATTACATGATATTTGTAGATGAGTCGATGAGATTGGGCATGATGCCATGAGATCGGTGATGTGGCATGGTTCATATTTGAGATACGACATGATATTATAGCGGGTCTTTGGGGCGTTGTGTTTTCATACACGTGCACATATATATGTAGATGGTATCAGTATGTACTAGACGTTAGATCAGTACCCAGATCATGATATGATGATAATGATACCAGTTGAATAATGAGATAAATGTGATATTGACCCGTACCCAGTTTGGGATGCCGTACGATGGATTTACCGTACGATCTATATAAATTGATGATATATCCGCCCACTTGACTCGAGGATGTTATATGATATATTGTATCATACGCGATACTATTGAGTAGGGATCACCGACTATATATATATATATATATATATATATATATATATCGACTCAGATTTAAGTGGTTTCCTTACCTTTTCGATTAGCCTGTTAGTTTAGTCCAGTAGTTTACTTGTAGATGTTAGACTAGACTCGAGTCATACTTATTTTAAAACTAACGAATCGTGAGTATGTTAAAGACAGGGCAAGGGATTCTACGGATATTTCAAAGGACACACCTTTTCTTAAAAACACCGTAGTCCCTATTTTATAACACACGATTCGGCTTGTTTCAAATGGCAAAACTGTATGACTCATATTTATATAAATGCATATTCTTAATTATTGCGTTATTAATCATGTTCTGCATATTCATGCGGTTCGCATCATATTGCATGTTTATATTGTGTTTTTCATTATTTATTATCATAATCATGCTGTCAGGATACCAGCAATATTACCAATGATGCGTATACTCCACGTACACCTGCTTGCCGGCTCACACACATTATCATCGGTAATTTCCATGTCACACCAACTTTAGAGAGTATTGATTCATTGATATCGCTTGTTAGCTGATAGTTTCGACATGATACTAGTGAGCCTGCCATTATATGATAGTTTAGACATTGCATTTATTTACTGCGTTATCTCATGCATATATATTCATATATTCATTGCCATGCAATAATTTGGGTCAGTCCGTATTGCCGGAGCCCAGTATTCATTATTTATTTATATCGTGATTTATGATTTCGGATTTCCATGAGATTTCTAGATTTAGAGAAAGCGGAAAGATTTATAAATTGTTTACCAATTTCAAAAGATAAAAGTGCGGTTTTCTCATAATATGATTGAGATATGTCCACCATGATTTTTCTCGGCTCTTGAACGTTATCATACACCCGATTGGAGGAGGAGGATGACCCGTCTGTGGGTGCATGGTAGACCCGGTGCGGTACCCCGTGGCGAGAAGGTTACAGATGATGGCGTTGAGCCTGTGACATGGGAGCATTACTGACCGGTAATTGTATTGTGACTTGACGGATATCCGGAGGATAGCGATCGGAGTATAGGCCAGTCTGGATATCCGGAGCCTGAGGTTTTGAAATTTAATGTTATGGGCCAGTCCGGATAGCTGGAGCCCTACATATTGAGATTTGAGGTTGCAGGCCAGTCCGGATTGCCGGAGCCTGAGATATTGAGATATTGAGATATAGGGATTTATGTTTTGTGTCGATTCTTGACACCTACTTCATGTTGATTTCATTGATGTTACCTCAATTTATAAATATACAGAAATCTCACTAAATAAAGAAAATAGTTGTCACATTCATGATGCATTCTTTTTTCATTATATTGTATTCATACCTCATATTATGATATGTTTTTACCTGAGGCACTGACGCGGGCACTTGGTATTACACTTATGTATAGATGTTTACCAAGGCCACCTTATCATGCTTCAGGCTTTATCATTTTGAGGATTTATATTATGATCGTATTGACCTAGGATTGAGTCATACATACGATTTCTGCTCGGTGATATTTTCTACTTACGAGTTGGCAACTCACCCCCATTGTGTCACAGTTTCTTGCAAGTTATTCCATACAGGTTTCGTATGACATTGCTGGCACACTGTTCCCATTCGGGTGATTGCTTTGGTAGGTGGGTTCACTCGCATCGTGACTACCCTTGTACATTTATTATTTTCAGTTATTTCTAGTAACTCCATCAACCAGACTTGTATATTATTTCAGACATAGAAAACCAGTTGTTATTATTTCGACCTTAAAGTCACGTGTTGTATTATTATGGGTTTTCTTGATGATTTTGTGTTTCCTTTTGAGTTTTGATCCTCGCCCTTGGCATTGTATATTATATTTGCTTGCATGGTTGTGACCGTCAATTGACGAAGAGCCTTGGGGATGCCTTTATTCATATTATGCATGTTGTACCCTTTTGGGGTCAGTAATTACTAAGGAAACTCTGCCGAAATTTTTAGAAAAAACTTGAGATTTTAAAATTGCATATTCGGCTTATGTTATTAAAACCATTTGCTTTAAAACAGGTTTTCTTCACTTCTTTCTTAAAATGGTTTAGATTTCTGGGATTTCTTGGCTTACTTGAATTAGATGGGGTCCTATAGACTTCATATGATTCAAGTGCCAGTCACGTGCCATTTCGGGTCATGACAAAGTTAGTATCAGAGCGCTAGTTTAACCTTGGTTCGAGTCTATGTTTGACTATGCGGAGCCTAGGGCGTTTGTATATATATGGAATCTAGGCTTGACCTTACGGAACGCAGGCTTAGTCGAGGGGGTATTAGACCTGAACATTCGTCGTATAGGTTGACCTTGGTTAATGGAGTAGATGACTTAAGGAGAGTGACGTACCGTGGGTATGTTCCGCGGCATACTTACGATACGCTACTCCGCTTAAGAAGTCTTAGGATGTACATTTCCTTGCACAACATTATATTCATTCATATGATCTATCTTCATCGATACCGGTTTATGGTTTTTGCTACCACGATTACACGGGCAGAGAGAGCTACGGCTAGGGTTGCGTCAGCAAGAGCTCGTCACGGATGAGGACTGATCAGGGCATGATTCCAGAGACATACGATTTCCATAGATGCGTCGTTATTATGTTTTCGCGCCATGAGCATTGATGTATTGCTTTTATGAGATTACTCGGACGTGCAGATCAGCACCAGAGGATCAGGCTACTGCTAGAGGCCAGTAAGAATGTGATGACCGTCAATGCACCGATTACTTGATGATCGAGGCACTGTTCAGCATGCGGACGAATGAGCTAGTTGTTGCTGCGAATAACAAGATATCGCCCAAGATGTTGAAGCTAATGCCGCACGAGTATACTTAGAGATATGATAGATGATCGCTTGTCACCAAAGGAGGAATGACTAGGACATGTGATTTATTAGCTACCCTGATGCGAGGTCATCAGACTGATTGATTCCAGCTAGAGACGACTTCATGCAGGTACGTTGGGAGTCGATAGAAGACGATCGAATATCAGAAACCCATTTTCCAAGTTTAAAGTATTCGGAAAAACATGCTAGTAATTCTATGGACCCTCTAGAAGAATGAAATCCTAACTCGATATAATGACCATGAGAACACTCTAAAATCTTAGGGTTTACAGCAGTTCAGCGGTGCTATTGATGAGGCTTGGGTTTGCCCTTCTACGGTTGGTCCACAGGTGTTGTGGCATGTACTGGAATACTATTAAACTGTACCCAAGATGTTGAGCTCTTGGAAGATTATGGAACTTTGACAAATCGATCGAAAGGTTCGACGTCATTCAGATATCATGTGATGGGATACATTGCTTGGGAGACTCCAGATATGAGTATAGCCGTTGGAGCGCAGTCCATGCAGCCACGAAGAGACGAGTCCGAATAAGTCGACATTAGAGAAAAGTGGAGTAAAAGGTTCGTATGAGATCTTGACGAGATGACATTCCACTCCGCTGACATCAGAGATGTGATACGCATGCAGAGGCGTTGTACATGGATATATCTTTCAGAAGGTGTCGCGATGAGTATGCAGCCATTCCGGAATAAGAAACGGATTTAGTAAAGGTGATAATTTCCGGGCAGTTCGGCAGAAACGAGATTCGGGAGAGACCCTGACTAGATCTTTCTGGAACACTATACGAGAAGACTTGGACCCAGGATCGGTCATATTACGCACACCCAACAGCCAGAGTTCGGCATCGTCGACGAGACGTGTTATGAGTGCGCGTGACAGTTGGCCAGAGATCTTTAGAGAATGTGCTAGAGCGGGACTGTTTCCGCCATCTTTGATTTCGGTATTTTGGGCAATTTATTTGCATGATTGAGATTTAGTACACCACGGTTGCACTTGACTTCGGTTTGATGTCATTCAAGATGTTGATTTTGATTTCATGCCTGATATTTTGGACGATTTATTTGCATGATTGAGATTTGTGCACTACAATTGCACTTGACTTTGATTTGATGTCATTCGAGATGTTGATTTTGATTTCATACCTATGGTATGCATATGATTTGACTTATGCTGTCGGCATAGTTTTCATGCACCATTAGTATTTTGATTCAATTTTGTGCACACTGATCCACATGGTTGAGAGATTATATACCACGGTATAACTGATTTAGATTGAGATATGCTGTATACCGTCGATTTCGATTGTGATATTCGATATTTGTTTTCGTGCACCTTATGAACTTGATTTGGATTCTTGCGCATACATGACGCGCTTGATGCGATTTTGGTGCACGCCAGATGCACTAAATCGAGATTCTTCGTTCTTATCATATGTATCTGATAATTGTTGTCAGGCATACACCGTTGCCCTTGACAGGTGTTTTCGTGCATACCCGTTGCACTTAGATTTTGTTTCTGTGCACATGCATGGCACATTCATGGATTTCAATTTCCGTGCACACCAGACGCACGTGGCATTCTTATATACATTTGGGATTGATATCCTTTGAGCAGTATGATTTTGTGATATTTACTATTTATTATAATGACTGAGCAAGGCTAGTCAGAGGAAAATACCTGAATAAATATTTTTGCATGCATTGATAGTTATCGAAGTGATTTCCAAAAAGGAGCTATAGTCTTAGCATTTAGTTACGTGTCCGAGATGACACGAGACATTTTACCAAGGAAACCCTTCTAAATTATTTTTCAAACGGCGGGACGTGTATGTTAAACAAAGGGCATATATACATATAGTTATTTTCTTACAATAAACGTCCACAACTGTGCAGTGATACGCGCATCGCACAACAACTTGAAAAGGTTTGGCATGCATTTCTTTCAGATGTTTTAACGATGTTTACATGTATAGTTTGATGTATATCATGTTGGTTTTCGTATTGGGCATTGATATTGGTGTATTCGCCATAACTCCGATGATTGCGGGATGCTTGATGGAGTTTTGATTTTGAGTTATATGCTCATTTTTCTTGCGCATGCATTGCGCTACGATATGTTTTATGTATTGATGATTTCGGAGCCCCGACGACTGGATCATTTTACTTAAATGTTTTAGTATTTGAGGTGTTTAAATTTAAATTCGGGGACCGAATTTCTTTAAGGGGGAAGGCTGTAACATTTGAGAAAAAAATATTATTTTGGGAATTTTCATAATTAAATAATAAATACTATGAATATTTTGATAATGCGGTATAATTAAATACCAATAAATTGGAAAATATTTGGAAAATTATAGAAATTACTGAAATAATGGTGCTTTATGTGATTTAGGAAAATTATGAATTTTTATAATTAATTATATTCCATTTTAATGCTAATAACGATTAAATATCGCTAATCTTGCATTAATCCGGTTTTGTGCACATGACATGCACCATGTCATATTTCACCTTGATACATTTTCCTACATGGTCTTTTCTTTATTCATGCATAGTCTTGTTTTTAAAGAAAAGAAAAGATATGCAAAAGAAAAGAAAAGAAAACTAAAAGAAAATGTATTAGAATAATGGAGTATGGGCATGAGAGAGAAAGGAGAGAGAGGTGAGGGGGTCAACCTTAGACCATGGCTTTGTTCCCTCCATCATTTTCCTTCATCATTTTTCCTTCTCCCTCTCCTATGGCTGCCCTCTCTCCCTCCTCCACAAAACACATGCACTTCATCATCAAAAACTCATCAAAAGTTCATCTCCATTGTATTAAAAATGTGCACAAGCTCACTACAAACACTTTGGATCAAGAAAAATCGGATTTTGAGCACTTGGGGCAACTCAAGAATTTTCTTGAGTTACCAAATGAGGTAATTTCTACACCATTAGTATGTATTTCAATTTCTTATCACCCATATAAGTTTAGAAGTGTGTTAATGCGGTTTAGTGAACTTTGAAAATTCCAAGAAAGGGTTAGGGTTAGGTTTGAATCCAACAGTGTAATTGAGCCTTTATAGCGACCTTAAAGCCCTGTAAGGATTGTATCATGGACTGAAACCATAGACAAAACCCTGAAACATAAATTTAGAAACCTCGACATTTGAAATTTCTGGAAATTGTGATGGTAAATTGATATCTGCTTTTACTCGGGGACCTGGAAAATTATTTTGCACTTACTTTGAGACAAGCAGGCACTCAAGAAGCTAATCCCAAGACCCGAGCCCCCAACCACCAAGAAGTGGCCGCAGATTTAATCTTCCTGGCCACAATTTGCGGCCAGGCTAGGGATGTATGCCTCAGTGTTTGGTTCATGGCTCCAGTACTTGTAATTAGCCCCAACCACCAAGAAGTGGCCGCAGATTTAATGCAGATTCTTTATTATTGCATTATTATTCATGTTCTGCATATTCATGCTGTTCGCATCGCATTACGTGTTTATGTTGTGTTTTTCGTTAGTTATTATCATAATCAAGTTGTCAGGACACCAGCACCATTACCGATGATGCGTATTCTCCATGTACACCTGCTTGCCGGCTCACACACATTATCATCGGTAATTGCCATGTCACGCACACTTTAGAGAATATTGATTCATTTATATCGCTTGTTAGCTGATAGTTTCGACATGATACTAGTGAGCCAGCTATTATATGATAGTTTAGACATTGCATTTATTTGCTGCATTATCTCATGCTTATATATTCATATATTCATTACCATGCAATAATTTGGGTCAGTCCGGATTGCCGAAGCCCAGTATTCATTATTTATTTATATCGTGATTTATGATTTCGGATTTTCATGAGATTTTTGGATTTAGAGAAACCTCAAAGATTTATAAATTGTTTATCACTTTCAAAAGATAAAAGTGCGGTTTTCTCATGATATGATTGAGATATGTTCACCATGAGTTTTCTCGGATCTTGAGCGATATCATACACCCGATTCGAGGAGGAGGAAGAACCGTCTGTGGGTGCATGGTGGACCCGGTGCGGTACCCCGAGGCGAGAAGGCCGTAGATGATGGCGTTGAGCCTGTGACAGGGAAGCACAAATGACCGGTGATTATATTGTGACTCGATGGATATCTGGAGGAGACTGATCGGAGTACAGGCCAGTCCGGATAGCCGGAGCCTGAGGTTTTGAGATTTGATAATATGGGCCAGTCCGGATAGACGGAGCCGGAGACGGAGATATTGAGATATTGGGATTTATGTTTTGTGTCGATACTTGACATTGACTTCATGTTGATTTCATTGATGATACCTCGATTTACAAATTTACAGAAATCTTACGAAATAAAGAAAACAGTTGTCACATTCATGATGCATTCTGTTTTCATTATATTGCATTCATACCTCATATTTATGATATGTTGCTACCTGAGGCACTGACACGAGCACTTGGTATTACACTTATGTATAGATGTTTACCCATGCCACTTTATCATGCTTCAGGCTTTATCATTTTGAGGATTTATATTATGATCGTATTGACCTAGAATTGAGTCATACATACGATTTGTGCTCGGTGATATTTTCTACTCATGAGTTGGCAACTCACCCCCGTTGTGCCACAGTTTCTTGCAGGTTATGCCGTACAGGTTTCGTTGCGGCTTTACTGGCACACAGTTCCTTTTTGGGTGATTGCTTTGGTAGGTGGGTTCACTCGCATTGTGACCACCGTTGTACATTTATTATTTTCAGTTGTATCTAGTAACTCGATCAACCAGACTTGTATATTATTTCAGACTTAGAAAACCAATTGTTATTATTTCGACCTTAGAGTCGTGCGTTGTATTATTATGGGTTTTCTTGATGATTTTGAGTTTTCTTTTGAGTTTTGATCCTCACCCTTGGCGTTGTATATTATATTTGCTTGCATGGTTGTGACCGTCAATTGACGAAGAGCGAGCTCTCTTTTGGGGATGCCTTTATTCATATCATGCATATTATACCCTTTTGGGGTCAGTATTTACAATGGAAACTCTACCGAAATTTTTAGAAAAGACTTGAGATTTTAAAGTTGCATATTCGGCTTATGTTATTAAAACCACTTGCTTTAAAACATGTTTTCTTCCTTTCTTTCTTAAAATGGTTTAGATTTCTGGGATTTCTTGGCTTACTTGAATTAGATGGGGCCCTATAGATTTCATATGATTCAAGTGCCAATCACGTGCCATTTCGGGTTGTGACAAAGACTGTTCTACCGGTATATGTCCTCCCTCAATCATCATAATCACCTGCCCATGACTATGGTAATTTCCTTGTGGGCACTATAGCCAACAAGTTTGTGGGTTATCTTGGGTTTTGACGAGAGTTAACTTTCTACCATCTGGAAGACCAATAGATATATCGTTCTTGACTCGCCACAGTTTTAGTAAAATGGATTTTTTTCTTCAGAAAATAGAAGTAGGAGTATGGTAGAACTTGATGTGATTCCAGAACCACAAACAATCGCTGAAGATTTATTAGAACCTAAGGATTCAATTTGTTTGGACGATCCGTTATCCACTCCGCAGATTTGGTGGGTAACCTCATGCACCTGAGAGGTACTTCAGTCTTCTCAGAGACGGTGACAGGGAGGTTCTTGTTTACCCAGACTTTCCATTGCTGCAGTTCTAGACTATAAGACCCGGCAGGAGGATGAGTATAGCGTCGTTCTAAACTAGCTTTAGAAGTGCACGTGTATATGACTCTGCCAGAGGGTTGTTGTAGTCAGTGGGAGAAGCGAAAGCATGGTGGGCAAGTAGCTTATGTCTATTTATAGACTAAAGTAGGTATAGCGGAAATAGATTATCTATTTTTGATGTGACAGTCATAGGCTTTGACTTCAACATAATATGAGATGGATCTGTTAAGAAGGTAGTAGGGTGTGATGTCCTGGTATTTGGGATGACATGCACTTTATAGGAAGTGAAATTCCTATACTACGATCGGTAATACTTGTAAGTCCATGCTACCTCTCCCGGTACTTTCGGGCATCCGGAATTTGGTGAAAAACGATTTTCTTAGAGGTGGTAACATGGACTCAAAACCGGATCTTTGTTAAACATCTAACTAACAACCTAACTACGAGTTGCTAACTACTCGGTTAGGGGGTTATACCTTTCTTTTTCTCGAACTCCTTCGTCTTCAAGCTTCGATGGTCGTCCGAATCGGCTTCTCCCCGTCGTCTCCTTGCGCCGAAGATAGATCCACCTGAAAGCTTCAACCTTTGGCTCCTTCTTCAAACTTTGAAGAAACTAGTTCACTCGGTTTGCTAAACCTTGTGAACTAGAGAGAGTAGAGAAGAGTTTGTATGGGATTTTATCTATGGTTCTTGGTTCTCAACTCATGAGACAAGTGAACCATAGAGTCAAGAGAGGGAGAGCAAGAGGAGGAAGATGAGAGCTCAAGAACAAGAGAAAGAATGAGCAAGAAAGAATGAGAGAAGACTTTTCTCATTTGGCTCTCATAATCCAAAACAATCATAACACCTCATATCAATCAAGTATTATGTGATGGTTTAAGCAACCATAGCCATATCATTTCATGCACTCATTTTGCACAAAAGAGCAAGCAAGCAAAAGTCTTTTCCATGAAATGATAGCTATAGTTATCATGATGGTCAACAAGTCAAGCCTAGTCAACCGGTCAACAAAGTCAACAAGTCAACAAAAGTCAACAAGTCAACAAAGTCAATCCCTCAACAACCATGTCACCATAATACTTAATTAATATAATTGTTAATCATATATCAAATTCTCATTAGGGTTGAGCAAAAAGTCAATAGTCAACGGTCAACGGTCAACAACCCTAATGAGAATCCTCCGCCTCTGTCTCTCCGTCAACTGTGCATACACACCCGCATCCGCGTTCCGAGGAACACGGATGCATACTGGATAAAACCAATCCCAAAAGGTACACTAGGATCTGGCTTAAACCAGGTCGGATGTAGGTTCTCACTGGTCTGGCCGCTAGTGTAAACTGTCCGGACACTGTACGTGCACAAGTGCACGGATGTGACCGAACCCTGTCGCAAAACCATGCGACCTGTCGCAAAACCATGCGACCTCTACTCTTTTGCCTAAAGGCGAATAGTTTTCTGTGTGGGACTCTAAAGACTCGACACTACGCTGGCAGTGGGTTTAACCACAGACCGCAAGCGGCACTAGTTGTGCGTAACGGTCCCCAGGTACATACCGAAAAGAAGACTGATGAGGCGAAACCCATCTGAACTCCTACTGAGCCTGAATGTGACATTCTCCGTACAGTCCGGTCTGTTCGTCTGATACATTGCATGGCGGGCCTAGGGGGCGGTAAACGTCAGTCCCCCAATAGCGGTACAAGTCATGTCGGAGTGAAGCCCAAAACACCCTGAGATAACACTGGAAGCCTACCAGTATATCTCGTTTGCCCTGGCCAGGGACTACTCGTGTAATGGCTCTCCTAGACACAGCGCGATGTCAACCCCCAATACCGGGGGAGACGAATCCTGTCTAACCGTCACTGCCTCCAAGTGCTTCGGGACTGCACCCAACTACCACCTGTTTGCACGACTCCTTTGAGCCGTGGTAGGGTAGTAATCAAAGTACAGTGGGAACACACTCGAGGTGAAGTGACAGTGTCAAGTCAGCGGACTAAGCTGTATTCATGTCACCTGGGAACTGATAACTGACGATAAGCATTATACCAACTAGTCAGTTCCCGACGAGTCCTGTCCAGTGTACTCGTAACCCAACGAGCACCCGCATACTATCTCAAGTACGACGTACCGACGGCTGTGGGACAGACCGTCTCCCATACTGGGATGAGAAGCGCATGCGCTAGTCTACTCCGGAGTATCGATGCCCTGTCTCGATAGTCCTGCGACCAGGGACCTGCATAAGGATGTGCTTATAGATTACCCAGCCCCACTAGTGTGACTGCCATCACAACGCTGGTAATCAAGCAAAGATCCTAAGGGCTCCACTAATGTGTATAGGCGATATACTAAAATAAACACATGTACACATTGAAGTAGAAACAAACCAAGTAGCATACTACTATTTTGAGCAAGATTGTATATACAAGGTGAATATTCCAAGCTTCCATTAAGTAATATACAAACTAGTATGATACAGTAATGGCCTCTAGGGCATATACACTAACAATCTCCCACTTGCACTAAGGCCATGTACTGGCGTATCGAAGACCTATCATCTCGATCAGCCGCTCGAACTGAGTCTGGGGCAAGGCCTTGGTGAATGGATCTGCAGTGTTATCTTCTGAAGCGACTCTCCGAACCTAGATCTGCTGGCGATCCACGATCTCCCTGATCAGGTGATACTGCCTCAAGATGTGTCTGGATCTCTGATGGGGCCTGGGTTCCTTCGCTAAAGCTATAGCCCCGTTGTTGTCGCAATACAGAGGTATTGGATCAACAATGGACGGAACCACCTGAAGTTCTTTCAAGAACTTCCTCATCCAGACAGCTACTTTTACGGCATCAGATGCAGCGATGTATTCCGCTTCCATCGTCGAGTCTGCAACGGTTTCCTGTTTGGAACTCTTCCAACACACCGCCCCTCCATTGAGGGTAAAGACAAAACCCGACATGGACTTGGAATCATCCTTGTCACTCTGGAAGCTGTAGTCAGCAAAGGCCTCGATCTGGAGGTCTTTTCCGCCATACACCAAGAACATCTCCTTAGTCCTTCTCAGGTACTTGAGAATGTTCTTTACCGCTATCCAGTGTTTCTCCCCAGGGTTTGACTGATACCGGCTTACCACACTCAGTGTATAAGCTACATCCGGTCTGGTACACAACATCACATACATTATAGAGCCTACCGCAGAAGCGTAGGGTATAATAGACATGCGATCCCTCTCCAAATCAGTCTTGGGAGACATCTCTTTAGAGAGGGTGATCCCGTGACAAGCCGGTAGGTTATCGCGCTTGGAATCTTCCATACTGAATCTTTTCTGTATGGTGTCGATGTACCTGGACTGTGAAAGTCCTAATATCCTCTTGGATCTATCACGATGGATCCGGATCCCCAGGATGTATGTGGCATCACCCAGGTCTTTCATGGAGAACCGGTGTGACAAGAACCCCTTGACAGATTATAGCATAGGAATGTCATTTCCTATTAAGAGAATGTCATCCACGTACAAAACGAGGAATACTACAGTTCTCGCTACAAATCTACAATAGATGCATGGTTCATCTGGATTTTTGATAAAACCAAATTCCTTGACCGTCTCATCAAAACAGATGTTCCAACTCCGCGATGCCTGCTTTAGTCCATAGATGGACTTAAGCAACTTGCACACCTTTCCGCTGCTCCCACTCTGAATGAAATCCTCTGGTTGGTCCATATAGACACACTCCTCTAAATTTCCATTTAGAAAAGCGGTCTTTACGTCCATTTGCCAGATCTCATAATCGTGGAAGGCAGCAATGGCAAGAAGGATCCGAATGGATTTCAGCATAGCCACTGGAGAAAAGGTTTCGTCATAGTCCAAGCCAGGTCTTTGACGGAAACCCTTTGCAACAAGTCTAGCTTTATAGGTCTCAACCTGTCCATCTACACCAATCTTCCTTTTGAAGATCCACTTGCATCCTACGGGTTTTACCCCGTCTGGAGCAATATCCAACGTCCATACTTTGTTGGTGTACATGGACTCCATTTCGGTCCGCATTGCATCCAGCCATTTTACTGAGTCAACGCTCTGAACGGCCTGCTGGAAGCTAGTAGGCTCATCATAATCTATGATGCAATCCTCTCTGTCCCCGTCTATGAGAAAACCGTAGTATCTCTCGGGCGGATGAGACTGCCTACTATTCCTGCGGAGCGGCGTAGGAATGTCCTGTTCTTTTGAACCCTCTGGTTCCACTAAGCTTTCAGTAATAGCTCGAGGTTCTGGAATTTCTTCCAGTTCTACTGTGCTCCCACTTATCTGGGTTTCTAAAAACTCAATTTCCAAGAAGTAGGCATGACGAGAAACAATAACTTTTTGTTCCTCTTTGCAGTAGAAGAAATATCCCTTGGAGTTCTTTGGATATCCCACGAACTTACACTGTACTGAGCGTGCCTCGAGCTTGTCCGCATGCTGCTTTTTAACAAAAGCTGGACATCCCCATGTCTTAATGTGCTTAAGATAGGGTCTCTTCCCACACCACATCTTATATGGTGTAGTAGGCACAGTCTTAGTTGGAACTCGGTTCAAAAGGTATGCAGCTGATTCTAGCGCATACCCCCAGAATGATCGCGGTAACTCAGCGTTACTCATCATGGACCGTACCATATCCAATAGGGTTCGGTTCCGTCTCTCCGATACACCGTTATGTTGCGGAGTGTATGGAGGAGTAAGCTGAGAGAGAATTCCGTTCTCTTTTAAATAGTCCAGGAACTCGGCACTCAAGTATTCACCACCTCGATCCGATCTTAGAATCTTGATACTTTTGCCGGTTTGTTTTTCTACTTCATTCTTATATTCCTGGAATTTTCCAAAGGCCTCGGACTTATGTTTCATTAAAAAGACATAACCGTACCTTGAAAAGTCATCCGTAAAAGTAATGAAGTAAGAAAAACCGCTTCGCGCATGTGTAGACATTAGACCGCACACGTCGCTGTGTACGAGTCCCAAGAGTTCGCTCGCTCTTACTCCGTGTCCAGTGAACGGAGTCTTTGTCATCTTTCCTTTGAAACAGGATTGACAAGTGGCATACGATTGATATTCGAACGCATTCAAATATCCTTCTGTATGTAACTTCGTCAACCTTCTCTCATTGATGTGACCCAGTCTACAATGCCATAAGAAAGTCTGATTTATTTCCGGAGACTTTCTTTTGTGTGTATTCTGGACATTGAAATTCTGTGGTTGGTTTAATACGTATATACCATTGCTTAATGTACCTGACCCAATGAAAACTTGATTAAGGTGAATGTTTACAACATTACTTACAAACGCAAATTCATAACCTTTTTTAGAAACTAAAGATACAGAAATGATATTACAAGTTGCGTTAGGTACAAAAAAGCAATTACGCAAAACCAAAACATGTCCATCTGACATTCCTAGGTGATAGTCCCCCACGGCTTTAGCATCCATTCTAGCTCCGTTCGCAACTCTGAGGGTCATGTCACCTGCTTTCAAAACACTACGGTTTCTCAATGCCTGCAAAGAATTACAGATATGAGATCCTGATCCGGTATCCAATACCCAGGAAGTAGAGTTTATTGAAAGACAGTTTTCAATAACATACACACCGGAAGCTGAAGCTGCAACCTTCTTCAATTCCTGTGTTCTGGCCTTCCAGGCCCTGCAATCATTCTTCCGGTGTCTTTTCTTATGACAATAGTAGCATTCTTCCTTATCCACAAGCTTCCCCGCTTTCTTTGTTGCTTTAGCTTTTCCCTTCATATCCACTTTACTAACACCGCCTCTTGGTTTGGCGGGGGCTTTCTTCTTCTTTCCCTTGGCTTTCGCCTTGGACCTAGAAGAAGATGATCCTCCTATAAACAAAGTGGATGTTTCCTTACCTTTCTGTAGGGTGCCCTCTGCGCTCGTCAGCATGTTGAGGAGCTCTGAAAGTTCAACTTCCTTTTCTTGTAAGTTGAAGTTCAGTATAAACTGGGCGTAAGTGGAAGGAAGGGACTGGAGAACTAAGTCCGTATAGAGCTCACTCTCCAATGTCCCTAGGTCCGCGAGCTCCTCAATGTAGCCGATCATCTTAAGCACGTGTTCTGCTACTGATGATCCGACGGCCATCCTTGCCGAAAATAACTTTTTCGACGCTTCGTATCTTGCGATACGAGATTGCTCTCCATACAGTTCTTTTGTATGAAGAAATATAGATTCCAAGTCCATATTCTCGTGCCTCCTCTGATGTTCATTGTCCATAGAGGCAAGTACGAGGCACTTTGCCTTCGCGCTATCAATCTCCCAAGTCTTACGGATTTCCTTATCCGCGACGCTGGAAGTGGGACCAGGGACAGGGGGAGCTTTGGTGGTAAGAAGATACCCCAGCTTGCCGTAAGTGATTGCCATCTTGACATTCCTGAGCCAATCTTTGTAGTTTGGCCCTGTTAGTATGTTTTTATCTAGAAGTAACTTAAGTCCAGTCATGTCGATTGGTCGCTGCAATTAGGAGAGAGAAGAAACACTCTGCTTGATGCTCTTGCAAGTTTAGAGTGGTTTTTAGTTTGTCTAAACAGGATGGCTCCCACTGTTTCTCGAATCCCTCTTCAAACCAAAAAGGAAGAATTAGTCGGGATCAATCCCACCGCACAATACTTGCTTAACCGTTCAGCCAGGCCAGTGTCGGTACTTCGAGGGAGGTTTTCCAACGCTTTCGCGATGTTCCTTAATTAAATAACCTCTTTTCCTTTGGGGCGTAGCCCCGCTAACACCTTTCTAGACACCAACTTGGTTTATAGCATTGATCGTTAAGTGAGAAATTTCCCGAGGAGTAGCATATACTCACAGTAGGATCGGGATCCAAATATCATCGCGTGACGAAACTGAAGGAATCCTACCAGAATCATCACACTCTAAATGGTATGCAACACTAGCAAGTTTCAGTTCTTTTGAAACTCCCGTTGTGGATTTTTGCCCCATGCTCTTATGACCTTGACTTTGGCCAACAAATCATAAGTCACATGTCAAGTTCTACCCGTCGTTTTCCAGGTTAATTTGAATCCACCCGTACCTACCCTTCACTTTGGCCAACAAGGCAGTATGACTGTTCCAAACCAACGCATCTATCTATGCTGCACATGAATACCCAATAGCTACCAATCACTATGCCTTGACTTTGGCCAACAAATACAGCTTGAGTACTATTGACTATTGATGTGAAACGACGGAGGGCTACGAATGGTTTTGGCAAAACCGTGAACGTAGAGAACTTGATATAATCGATGGAACGAGATAGCTTTTAAAAGGAGTGGCTCAAACTCCGCATTTTAAAAGTTTGTTTTGAAAAGAACCGAGTGGTTTTTCGAAAGTGTTCCAACGATTTTAACTTGGTTTATTTTCTTGCATTAGTTCTTTTAATGTGTGATATTCTTGCATTAGTTCTTTTAATGCGTCCCATCATTTAATCCTACCATTGCAGAAAACAACCAAAATATGACGTACGCTTATGCCATTCGCATTCGCCATGGGGCCCCGTCATTACCCGTTAGGTTACTTAACTAACGACAGAGCGGGGGCTGGGCTAGTGCGGCTGTAAAACATAAGCAACGCCTAAATAATACTGTAAGTCCATGCTACCTCTCCCGGTACTTACGGGCTTGCGGAATTTGGTGAAAAACGATTTTCTTAGAGGTGGTAACATGGACTCAAAAACCCGGATCTTTGTTAAACTGCTAACTAACAACCTAACAAGAGTTTACCTACTCGGTTAGGGGGCTATACCTTTCTTGAACTCCTTCGTCTTCAACTCGTCCCGGAGTTCGGATCGGCCTCACCTCGTCGTCTCCTTGCTTCGAAGATGGATCCACCTGAAAGCTTCTACCTTTGGCTTGTTCTTCGGACTTTGAAGAAACTAGATCACTTGGCTTACTAGTCCTTGTGAGCTAGAATGAGTAGAGAAGAGTATGTTGGGATTTTGCTCTATGATTCTTGCTTCTCAACACATGAGACAAGTGAACCATAGACTAAAGATAGAGAGCAAGAGGAAGAGGGTGAGAGCAAGAGCATGAGAGCTCAAAACCAAGAGAGAGAAAGGTCAAGCAAGAATGAGCCTCTCTTTTGTCTTTCACCCTCTCATAATCCAAAAGCATCATTAGCCATAATGTCAACCAAGTATTATGTGATGGTTCATATCATGACAAAGGCAATATCATTTCCATGCACTCATTTTGCAAACTACAACAAGCAAGCAAAAGTCTTTGCATGAAAATGACAACCATTGTGATGATGATGGTCAACTAGTCCAACCTAGTCAACCGGTCAACAAAGTCAACAAGTCAACAAAGTCAACCCTCCAACAACCATGTCACTATAATACTTAATTAATATTATTGCTAAATATATATATATATATATATCATATTCTCATTAGGGTTGAGCAAAAAGTCAACAGTCAACAGTCAACGGTCAACAACCCTAATGAGAATCCTCTGCCTCTGTCTCTCCATCAACTGTGCATACACACCCGCATCCGTGTTCCGAGGAACACGGATGCAAACTGGATAAAACCAATCCCAATACGTACTCTAGGATCTGCCTTAAACCAAAGCCCGCTAGTGTAAACTGTCCGGACACTAAACGTGCACAAGTGCACAGATGTGACTGAACCCTGTCGCAAAACCATGCGACCTGCCGGAAAACCATGCGACCTCTACTCTTTTTCCTAAAGGCTAATAGCTTTCTGTGTAGGAATCTAAAGACTCGATACTATGCTGGCAGTGTGTTTAACCACAGACCGCAAGCGGCACTAGCTGTGCGTAACGGTCCCCAGGTAGATGCCGATAAGAAGACTGACGAGGCGAAACCCATCTGAACTCCTACTGAGCCTGAATGTGACATTCTCCGTACAGTCCGGTCTGTTCGTCTGATACATCGCATGGCGGGCCTAGGGGCGGTAAACGTCAGTCCTCCAATAGCGGTACAAGTCGTGTCGGAGTGAAGCCCAAAACACCCTGAGATAACACTGCAAGCCTACCAGTATATCTCCTTTGCCCTGGACAGGGACTACTCGTGTAATGGCTCTCCTAGACACAGCGCGATGTCAACCCTCAATACCGGGAGAGACGAATCCTGTCTAACCGTCACTGCCTCCAAGTGCTTCGGGACTGCACCCAACTACCACCTGTTTGCACGACTCCTTTGAGCCGTGGTAGGGTAGTAATCAAAGTACAGTGGGAACACACTCGAGGCGAAGTGACGGTGTCAAGTCAGCGGACTAAGCTGTACTCATGTCACCTGGGAACTGATAACCGACGATAGGCATAATACCAACTAGTCAGTTCCCGACGAGTCCTGTCCAGTGTACTCGTAACCCAACGAGCACCCGCATACTCTTTCAAGTACGACGTACCGACGGCTGTGGGACAGACCGTCTCCCACACTGGGATGAGAAGCGCATGCGCTAGTCTACTCCGGAGTATCGATGCCCTGTCTCGATAGTCCTGCGACCAGGAACCTGCATAAGGATGTGCTTATAGATTACCCAGCCCCACTAGTGTGACTGCCATCACAACGCTGGTAATCAAGCAAAGATCTTATGGGCTCCACTAATGTGTATAGGCGATATACTAAAATAAACACATATACACATTGAAGTAGAAACAAACCAAGTAGCATACTACTATCTTGAGCAAGATTGTATATACAAGGTGAATATCCCAAGCTTCTATTAAGTAATATACAAACTAGTATGATACAGTAATGGCCTCTAGGGCATATACACTAACAATCTCCCACTTGCACTAAGGCCATGTACTGGCGTATCGAAGACCTATCATTTCGATCAGCCGCTCGAACTGAGTCTGGGGCAAGGCCTTGGTGAATGGATCAGCAGTGTTATCTTCCGTATTTACTCTCTTCATCTCGATCTCCCGGTGATCAACGATCTCCCTGATCAGGTGGTACCGCCTCAAAATATGCCTGGACTTCTGATGGGACCTAGGTTCCTTCGCTAAAGCTATAGCGCCGTTGTTGTCACAATACAGCGGTATTGGATCAACACTGGTAGGAACCACCTGAAGTTCCTTGAGGAACTTCTTCATCCAGACAGCTTCCTTTGCGGCATCGCAAGCAGCTATGTACTCCGCTTCCATAGTTGAGTCAGCAACGGTTTCTGCTTGGAACTCTTCCAGCAAACCGCCCCTCCATTAAGGGTAAAGACATAACCCGACATGGACTTGGAGTCATCCTTATCACTCTGGAAGCTGGAGTCAGCAAAGGCCTCAATCTGGAGGTCTTTTCCGCCATACACCAAGAATATCTCCTTAGTCCTTCTCAGGTACTTGAGAATGTTCTTTACTGCTATCCAGTGTTTCTCCCCTGGGTTCGACTGATACCGTCTTACAACGCTCAAAGCGTATACTACATCTGGTCTGGTACACAATATCGCATACATAATAGAGCCTACCGCAGATGCGTAGGGTATTGATGACATGCGAGCCCTTTCCAAATCAGCCTTGGGAGACATCTCTTTGGAGAGGGTGATTCCGTGACAAGCCGGTAAATTACCACGCTTAGAATCTTCCATACTGAATCGTTTCAGTATGGTGTCGATGTACCTTGACTGTGAATGTCCCAACATCCTCTTGGATCTATCACGATAGATTTGGATCCCCAGAATGTAGTTGGCATCGCCCAGGTCCTTCATGGAGAACCTCTGCGACAAGAATCCTTTGACTGACTGTAGCATAAGAATATCATTTCCTATTAGGAGAATGTCATCGACGTACAAGACGAGGAATACCACATTTCACCCTACAATCTTACTGTAAATGCATGGTTCATCTGGGTTTTTGACAAAGTCGAATTCTTTGACAGTATCATCAAAGCAGATGTTCCAACTCCGCGATGCCTGCTTGAGTCCATAGATGGACTTGAGCAATTTGCACACTTTACCGCTGCTCCCACTCTGATTGAATCCCTCTGGCTAATTCATATAGACGCACTCTTCCAAATTTCCATTTAGAAAAGCCGTCTTTACGTCCATCTGCCAGATTTCATAATCGTGGAAGGCAGCAATGGCAAGAAAGATCCGAATGGATTTAAGCATGGCCACCGGAGAAAAGGTCTCGTCATAGTCCAAACCAGGTCTTTGACGAAAACCCTTTGCAACGAGCCTAGCTTTATAGGTTTCAACCTGCCCATCTACACCAATCTTCTTTCTGAAGATCCATTTGCAGCCTACGGGTTTTACCCCTTCTGGAGCAAAGTCCAAAGTCCATACTTTGTTGGTGTACATGGACTCCATCTTGGTCCGCATTGCATCCAGCCATTTTACCGAGTCACCGCTCTGAATGGCTTGCTGGAAGCTAGTAGGATCACCATAATCCATGGTGCAATCCTCTCTATCCCCGTCTATGAGAAAACCGTAGTATCTCTCGAGCGGATGAGACTGCCTACTACTCCTGCGGAGCGGCGTAGGAATGTCCTGTTCCTCTGAACCTTCTGGTTCTAGTAAGGTTTCAGTAATAGCTTGTGTTTCTGGAATTTCTTCCAGTTCTATTGCGCTCCCACTTATCTGATTTTCTAAAAACTCAGTTTCCAAGAAGCGGGCATGACGAGAGACAAGGACTTTTTGCTCCTCTGCGTAATAGAAAAGATACCCCTTGGTGTTCTTTGGGTATCCCACAAACTTGCACTGTACTGAGCGTGCCTCGAGCTTGTCCGCATGCTGCTTTTTTACAAAAGCTGGACATCCCCATGTCTTAAAGTATTTAAGACAGGGTTTCTTCCCACTCCACATCTGATATGGTGTGGTAGGCACTGTTTTAGTAGGAACTTGGTTCAAGGGATGTGCAGCTGTTTCTAGTGCATAACCCCAAAAAGATCGCGGTAACTCAGCCTTCCTCATCATGGAACGAACCATATCTAATAGGGTTTGATTCCTCCTTTCCGATACACCGTTGTGTTGTGGTGTATATGGAGGAGTAAGTTGAGAGAGAATTCCATTCTCTTTTAAGTAGCCCAGAAACTCGGCACTCAAGTATTCTCCACCTCGATCCGATCTTAGAATCTTGATACTTTTGCCGGTTTGTTTTTCAACTTCATTCTTGTATTCTTGAAATTTCCCAAAGGCCTCGGATTTGTGCTTCATTAAGAAGACATGTCCATACCTAGAGAAATCATCTGAGAAAGTAATGAAGTATGAATAACCACTTCGCGCATGTGTAGACATTGGACCACACACGTCACTGTGTATGAGTCCTAAGAGCTTGCTCGCTCTTACTCCGTGTCCAGTGAACGGAGTCTTTGTCATCTTTCCCATGAGACAAGATTCACAAGTGGCATAAGACTGGTACTCGAACGGATCCAAGTATCCTTCTTTATGTAACTTAGTCAACCGTGTCTCATTGATGTGACCCAGTCTACAATGCCATAAGAAAGCCTGATTTAATTCCGGAGACTTTCTTTTAAGTGTGTTCTGGACACTGAATATCTGAGCTTGATTCAATACGTATATACCGTTATTTAATGTACCTGACCCAATCAGTACTTGATTTAGGTGGATGTTTACTACATTGCTTACAAAAGCAAAATCATATCCTTCCTTAGATAGTAAGGATACAGATATGATATTACAAGTCGCACCTGGTACATACAAACAGTTACGCAGAATCAATATCTTCCCAGTTGTCAGTCCTAGGTGATATTCCCCTACGGATACAGCATCCATGCTCATTCCGTTAGCAACCCTGAGAGTCATATCACCTTTCCTGATAACCCTACGGTTTCTCAGAGCCTGTAACGAATTACAGATGTGAGATCCTGATCCGGTATACAATACCCAGGAAGTAGGGTTAACTGAAAAACACACTCGAAGCCGAAGCCACAACATGCTTCGAATTCTGGCTACTGGCTTTGCAAGCCCTACAATCTTTCTGCCATTGTTCATTCCCGTTACAATAGGAACGTCCCTCTTTTACTATATCCAGTCCTGAAACTTTTGCCCTTGCTTTTCCTTTTTCTTCCCTAGTTTCTTTCAGGTTATAAGCAGAGGGCAGGGACTGTAGAATTAAGTCAGTACTTGACCCATTCTTCAACGTGGTCTCCAGGTCCGTGAGCTTAAAATAGCTGGTCTCTGTAAGGACGTTGTCCCTTACAGATGACCTGACAGCCAACCTCGCTTGGAGCAATTCGTTCGAGGTCTCATATCTTGCGATACGAGATTGCTCTCCATATAAATCTTTGTTATGGAGGAAGATAGAAACTGAGTCCATCTTCTCATGCTGCCCCTGGTTTGCACCATCAACTGAGGCTAACATGTGGCACTTGGCTTTCGCACAATCCTTTTCCGATGTCCTTTAGATGTAAACATCCGTGACAGGGGAAACTGGACCTGAGACGGCAGGGGTTTGATTAGTTAAGAGGTGTCCCAGCTTGTCATGGGTAATGGACATCTGGACAGACCTTTGCCAGTCATAACAGTCAGATTCAGTCATTTTTATTATCTAGATGTAACCTAGGTGCGGTCACTTGGTCGCTGCAATTAAGAGAGAGAGAAGAAAACACTCAGCATGATGCTCTTGCAAGTTTAGAGTGGTTCTTAATTTGTCTAAACAGGATGGCTCCCACTGTCTCTCGAATCCCTCCTCAAAACCAAAAAGGAAGAATTAGTCAGGATCAATCTCACCGTACAATTCTTGCTTAACCGTTCAGCCAGGCTAGTGTCGGTACTTCGAGCGAGGTTTTCCAACGCTTTCGCGAAGTTCCTTAATTCAAGAACCTCTTTTACCTGGGGGCGTAGCCCCGCTAACACCTTTCTAGGCACCTACTTGGTTTATAGCATTGATCGTTAAGTGAGAAATTTCCCGAGGAGTAGCATATACTCACAGTAGGATCAGGATCCAAATATCATCGTGTGACGAAACTGAAGGAATCCTACCAGGATCATCACACTCCAAATGGTATGCAACACTAGCAAGTTTCAGTACTTTTGAAACCCCCGATGTAGATTTTTGCCCCATGCTCTTATGACCTTGACTAAGGCCAACAAATCATAAGTCACATGTCAAGTTCTACCCGTCGTTGTCTAGGTTGATTTGAACCCACCCGTATATACCCTTGACTATGGCCAACAAAGTAATACGACTGTCCCAAACCAATGCATTCAATCTATGCAACATATGAATACCCACCAGCTACCAAACACTGTGCCTTGACTAAGGCCAACAAACACAGCTTGAATACTGTTGATTATTCATATGAAACGACGGAGGGCTACTGATGGTTTTGGCGAAACCTTGAACGTAGTGAACTTGATATAATCGAAGGAACGAAATAGCTTTTAAAAGGAGTGGCTCAAGCTCCGCATTTAAAAGTTAGTTTTGAAAAGAACCGAGTGGTTTTCAAAGTGTTCCAACGACTTGTACTTGGTTTATTTTCTTGCATTAGTTCTTTTAATGCGTGATATTCTTGCATTAGTTCTTTTAATGCGTCCCATCAATTAATCCTACCATTGCAGAAAACAACCAAAATATGACGTACGCTTATGCCATTCGCATTCGCCACGGGGCCCCATCATTACCCATTAGGTTACTTAACTAACGACAGAGTGGGGGCTGGGCTAGCGCGGCTGTAAAACATAAGCAACGCCTAAATAATATCATATATAGATATACTGCAATGATAGCCATTTCAGATCAGAGATGAATACATTGGATATACTAGGAAGCTGCAATTCGTACGAGCCTGTAACGAAAAGCAGATTACACGGTCGCGGTGAATAGCCAATACCCCACCCAAGACCCCTACGGGTGCAGCAAACTACCCGCCAAGTACCCGAAGCGAAGCAACCTCCCTCATCCCCGTGAGTAGGCCACTCGGCACTTCGGCATACCCGGTAGTTTGTGCACCCCTCCATGGGTCTATCCTAGGAGCAAAAACAGTAAAAAGAAATTATACAATGACGGCTACAACCCCGACCCGGTTGTGCGGCCATACAAATAATTATTATATCAATTTACAAATTTACATGAATTGAAAGAAAAGAAAACTCTCGTCTGACAACCCCCGGCTATTCACTCGTGACAATCCAACATATTCATGTACACATTCCAATAGCATTACAAATCACAGATTTGTATAACCCCCACTAATCGACATATAGCGATTAGCAGACGTTCAATACAAATATCACATCACAGAAAAACCCGTCAGCTTAAGCCTTTTAGAAGTTCGATCAAAAATACGGATTTTCAGGACCCCAAAAATAAAATTTTCGTTCTGGAAAATCTGGGCAGAAAATATATATTCCAAAAATCCCAAAACAACCCCACAAAAACACTGCACCAAACCCGGACCTCGGCCGAGTCAACTCGGCCGCGGATCCGCGGCGGGAGCGTGCTCCCGCGGCGCTTTGACTCGATCGTTGGACCAAATTTGGTGGGTGATCACACAAAAGCCTGAGCCAATTTTTAAGATAAAATTTATTAATTTTTGAACAGAAAAAAAATCGGCAGAAACTTATCATATCGGGTTCGTTTTGCGACTTTTTCTTTGATCGATCTTCTAGCTACTTTGCTAACATGTTAGATAGAGTTTAACTAGGCTCTGATACCACTTTAAGTCCATGCTACCTCTCCCGGTACTTACGGGCTTGCGGAATTTGGTGAAAAACGATTTTCTTAGAGGTGGTAACATGGACTCAAAAACCCGGATCTTTGTTAAACTGCTAACTAACAACCTAACAAGAGTTTACCTACTCGGTTAGGGGCTATATCTTTCTTGAACTCCTTCGTCTTCAACTCGTCCCGGAGTTCGGATCGGCCTCACCTCGTCGTCTCCTTGCGTCGAAGATGGATCCACCTGAAAGCTTCTACCTTTGGCTAGTTCTTCGGACTTTGAAGAAACTAGATCACTTGGCTTGCTAGGCCTTGTGAGCTAGAATGAGTAGAGAAGAGTATGTTGGGATTTTGCTCTATGATTCTTGCTTCTCAACACATGAGACAAGTGAACCATAGACTAAAGATAGAGAGCAAGAGGAAGAGGGTGAGAGCAAGAGCATGAGAGCTCAAAACCAAGAGAGAGAAAGGTCAAGCAAGAATGAGCCTCTCTTTTGTCTTTCACCCTCTCATAATCCAAAAGCATCATTAGCCATAATGTCAACCAAGTATTATGTGATGGTTCATATCATGACAAAGGCAATATCATTTCCATGCACTCATTTTGCAAACTACAACAGGAAAGCAAAAGTCTTTGCATGAAAATGACAACCATTGTGATGATGATGGTCAACTAGTCCAACCTAGTCAACCGGTCAACAAAGTCAACAAAGTCAACAAAGTCAACCCTCCAACAACCATGTCACTATAATACTTAATTAATATTATTGCTAAATATATATATATATCATATTCTCATTAGGGTTGAGCAAAAAGTCAATAGTCAACAGTCAACGGTCAACAACCCTAATGAGAATCCTCTGCCTCTGTCTCTCCGTCAACTGTGCATACACACCCGCATCCGCGTTCCGAGGAACACGGATGCAAACTGGATAAAACCAATCCCAATACGTACACTAGGATCTGGCTTAAACCAAAGCCCGCTAGTGTAAACTGTCCGGACACTAAACGTGCACAAGTGCACGGATGTGACTGAACCCTGTCGCAAAACCATGCGACCTCTACTCTTTTGCCTAAAGGCGAATAGCTTTCTGTGTGGGTCTCCAAAGACTCGACACTACGCGGGCAGTGGGTTTAACCACAGACCGCAAGCGGCACTAGCTGTGCGTAACGGTCCCCAGGTAGATGCCGACAAGAAGACTGACGAGGCGAAACCCATCTGAACTCCTACTGAGCCTAAATATGACATTCTCCGTACAGTCCGGTCTGTTCGTCTGATACATCGCATGGCGGGCCTACAGGGCGGTAAACGTCAGTCCCCCAATAGCGGTACAAGTCGTGTCGGAGTGAAGCCCAAAACACCCTGAGATAACACTGCAAGCCTACCAGTATATCTCCTTTGCCCTGGACAGGGACTACTCGTGTAATGGCTCTCCTAGACACAGCGCGATGTCAACCCTCAATACCGGGAGAGACGAATCCTGTCTAACCGTCACTGCCTCCAAGTGCTTCGGGACTGCACCCAACTACCATCTGTTTGCATGACTCCTTTGAGCCGTGGTAGGGTAGTAATCAAAGTACAGTGGGAACACACTCGAGGCGAAGTGACAGTGTCAAGTCAGCGGACTAAGCTGTACTCATGTCACCTGGGAACTGATAACTGACGATAGGCATAATACCAACTAGTCAGTTCCCGACGAGTCCTTTCCAGTGTACTCGTAACCCAACGAGCACCCGCATACTCTCTCAAGTACGACGTACCGACGGCTGTGGGACAAACCGTCTCCCACACTGGGATGAGAAGCGCATGCGCTAGTCTACTCCGTAGTATCGATGCCCTGTCTCGATAGTCCTGCGACCAGGGACCTGCATAAGGATGTGCTTATAAATTACCCAGCCCCACTAGTGTGACTGGCATCACAACGCTGGTAATCAAGCAAAGATCCTAAGGGCTCCACTAATGTGTATAGGCGATATACTAAAATAAACACATGTATACATTGAAGTAGAAACAAACCAAGTAGCATACTACCATCTTGAGCAAGATTGTATATACAAGATGAACATCCCAAGCTTCCATTAAGTAATATACAAACCAGTATGATACAGTAATGGCCTCTAGGGCATATACACTAACAAATATCATATATAGATATATTGCAATGATAGCCATTTCAGATCACAGATGAACACATTGGATATACTAGGAATCCGCAATTTGTACGAGCCTGTAACGAAAAGCAGATTACACGATCGCGGTGAATAGCCAATACCCCACCCAAGACCCCTACGGGTGCGGCAAACTACCCGCAAAGTACCCGAAGCGAAGCAACCTCCCTCAACCCCGTGAGTAGGCCACTCGGCACTTCGGAATACCCGGTAGTTTGTGCACCCCCTCCATGGGTCTATCCTCGGAGCAAAAACAGTAAAAAGAAATTATAAAATGACGGCTACAACCCCGACCCGGTTGTGCGGCCATACAAATAATTATTACATCAATTTACAAATTTACATGAATTGAAAGAAAAGAAAACTCTCGTCTCACAACCCCCGGCTATTCACCCGCGACAATCCAATGAATTCATATACACATTCCAGCAACATTACAGATCACAGATTTGTATATCCCCCACTAATCGACATATAGCGATTAGCATACGTTCAATACAGATATCACATCACAGAAAAACCCGTCAGCTTAAGTCTTTTAGAAGTTCGATCAAAAATACGGATTTTCAGGACCCCAAAAATAAAATTTTCGTTCTGCAAAATCTGGGCAGAAAATATATATTCCAAAAATCCCAAAACAACCCCAGAAAAACACTGCACCAAAATTGGACCTCGGCCGAGTCAACTCGGCCGCGGATCCGCGGCGCTTTGACTCGATCGTTGGACCAAATTTGGTGGGTGATCACACAAATGCCTGAGCCGATTTTTAAGATAAAATTTATCAATTTTTGAACAGAAAAAAAATCGGCAGAAACTTATCATATCGGGTTCGTTTTGCGACTTTTTCTTTGATCGATCTTCTAGCTACTTTGCTAACATGTTAGATAGAGTTTAACTAGGCTCTGATACCACTGTAAGTCCATGATACCTCTCCCGGTACTTTCGGGCATGCGGAATTTGGTGAAAAACGATTTTCTTAGAGGTGGTAACATGGACTCAAAACCGGATCTTTGTTAAACATCTAACTAACAACCTAACTACGAGTTGCTAACTACTCGGTTAGGAGGTTATACCTTTCTTTTTCTCGAACTCCTTCGTCTTCAAGCTTCGATGGTCGTCCGAATCGGCTTCTCCCCGTCGTCTCCTTGCGCCGAAGATAGATCCACCTGAAAGCTTCAACTTTTGGCTCCTTCTTCGAACTTTGAAGAAACTAGTTCACTCGGTTTGCTAAACCTTGTGAACTAGAGTGAGTAGAGAAGAGTTTGTATGGGATTTTATCTATGGTTCTTGGTTCTCAACTCATGAGACAAGTGAACCATAGAGTCAAAAGAGGGTGAGCAAGAGGAGGAAGATGAGAGCTCAAGAACAAGAGAGAGAATGAGCAATAAAGAATGAGAGAAGACTTTTCTCATTTGGCTCCCATAATCCAAAACAATCATAACACCTCATATCAATCAAGTATTATGTGATGGTTTAAGCAACCATAGCCATATCATTTCATGCACTCATTTTGCACAAAAGAGCAAGCAAGCAAAAGACTTTGCCATGAAATGATAGCTATAGTTATCAAGATGGTCAACTAGTCAAGCCTAGTCAACCGGTCAACAAAGTCAACAAGTCAACAAAAGTCAACAAGTCAACAAAGTCAATCCCTCAACAACTATGTCACCATAATACTTAATTAATATAATTGTTAATCATATATCATATTCTCATTAGGGTTGAGCAAAAAGTCAATAGTCAAAGGTCAACGGTCAACAACCCAAATGAGAATCCTCTGCCTCTGTCTCTCCGTCAACTGTGCATACACACCCGCATCCGCGTTCCGAGGAACACGGATGCATACTGGATAAAACCAATCCCAAAAGGTATACTAGGATCTGGCTTAAACCAAAGCCCGCTACTGTAAACTGTCCGGACACTGTACGTGCACAAGTGCACGGATGTGACCGAACCCTGTCGCAAAACCATGCGACCTGTCGCAAAACCATGCGACCTCTACTCTTTTGCCTAAAGGCGAATAGCTTTCTGTGTGGGACTCTAAAGACTCGACACTATGCTGGCAGTGAGTTTAACCACAGACCGCTGTTGGATATTGTAGGGTTCCTAGGCACCCTAATGAGGTCTCACAAGGCATCGAACATGCCATTTTCAAAAATTCTAGGTGCCGAGAGACCCGACTACGGATCGTTTGCTAGAAAACTAGGCGAAAAAGCTAACTAGTTAACACTTAACTATGAGAATACGGATATACAACCTTTGTAGATCCGGTGCTCCACCTCCATAGCTCCGCAACAAAGTCCTCTCCGCTGTCCAAATCAAATCCGGGCTCTAGCGTCGGCTTCGTCGGAGAATGGGCAAGCTAGGTCGTCGATGTCCATGCCGAAGATGATCTACGTCGAGGCATCGCTAAATCAAGCTCCGACTTCACCAAGTTAAGAAACTTGTGAAGAAAACACACTCTACTACTTGGCAAGAGGTAGAGGATGAAGAAATAGGAAGTGGGTTAACTTTAGAATTAGATTTCTCACTCAAAAACATCAATCACCATTGATGAGGTCAAGCTTCTTCAAAGAAGAAGATGAAGAAGAAGAAGAAGAAAGTTATGATAAGAATTATTTAAAATGAAAAGAATAATCCATTCTTATCATAAGTGAACCATGGTAAAGTGTAGAGAGCTAATCATGGTTAAAGGAATGGTTAGGGTCAAGCTAGAGACAAAATGGTCACTTAGTCAAAAGATCAAGAAGCTTCAACTAGAATCCAAAATTAGCAGCCATTTCATTTCATTTTCTTTTATTCATTTATCATAAATAAATGGATAATTAAATAAGATAAATGAATAACAAATAATAAACCCTAACCTATTAATTAACCAAGGTTTAACACTTTACACTTAACCAAAAAGCATGTATCATCAAACATGATACAAGCTAGTGCACAAAATCATATCACATATATAATGCGCACACCCGAGTGAGAAAATCCATTTAAAGTGAACCGATACTAGTTAATGCAAAGTAATATATCAAATATATAATTATGCATCAAATCATTAAATCAACACTTGATTTAACGATCCGGTCATATCGTATATAACCGACTAGTATGCAATGCATCGGTTTATCGAATCAACCCTTGATTCGATAACTAGGGTATATCGCATATAACCTAATCGATACATTCATCGCGAGAATGAAATACGGTATCACATACACGCATTATTCTCGGTCCCGCACATATCTCATATGCGCTCCTATTTCGTTTCGCTTGAGCCAGGAAACCTCTGTGTAGGATTCTAAAGACTCGTCAATACGCCGGCAGCAGATGATGATCATATCAAACACCCACAAGCCGCAAGCGGTCTGCTAAACGTAACGGCCACCCGGGTATTGAGCGATCTGAAGATCGACGAGCAAGCCCGCTCACACTCCAGTGAATCCGACCAGTAACACTACCGTACAGTCCGGTCTGATCGTCTGATATGTCGCATATCTCACCTAGGGGTGGTAAACGTCAGACCCCAATAGCTCGATAAGTCGTGTCGATATGAGGTCTATAACTATTCGAGAAACTACTGGTAACACTTACCAGTAAATCTCAGCAACCCTGGCCAGGGATTTCCTGTTATAGCCAATCGAACACAGCGCAACATCAACCCCCTATACCGGGAGAGACGAATCCCCTCCTATCGCTCATTGCCTCCATGTGACTCGGGACTGTACCCAAAAACCACCGTTTTGCACGCCCTCTTGGACGTGGTAAGATGGAAATCAAAGCACAGTGGGAACCACACAAGACTCTATGACGATCTCGGGTCTACAGACTAACCTGTACCATTGTCACCAGAGAACTGCCATCTGACGTGAGGTATAATACCATCTGGGAGTTCTCGGTGAGTCCGTCCAGTGTACCCAGTCTCCACTGAGCACCCGTATATCATCTCTGATGTCAAACACCAATGGATATGGGATCATCCATCGCCCATCTGTATGGGTCGAGAAGGTATACGCTAGTCTACTCTAGTATATCGATGCCCCGTCTCGATACACCCACGACTAGGGACTTTGAAGGATGTACCAATGGACTACCATGTCCCCACTAGTATGATCCGCATCATAGTCCAGGTAGTCAAGTACAGATCCTAAGGGCTTTACCAACATGTAACAGAGAGACAATCAGTATACACGTTAAGGTAAAGATCAACCAGATAGCATACTATCATGTCGAGCAAGAAAGTCCTCCCTATATATGTCCCAGCATCCACTACAATATACATCCTATGTACAGTAATGGCCTCTAGGGCATACATAAAACTAACAGATATATGTATGCCCTAGAGGCCATTATATGATAGTGGATGTATCTATACATGTATATATATATTCAGTATGCATTCTTGCTCGACATGATAGTATGCTATCTGGTTCTTCTTTATCTGACATGTTGATTTGATCATGCTTTTATTCATTCATACATGCTGATAAAGCCCTGAGGATATTGGCTTGACTGCTCTGATTATGATGGAGGTCATACTAGTGGGACATTTGTAGTCTATAAGCATATCCTGAAATGTCCCTAGTCGGAGGTGTATCGAGACGGGGCAGCGATAAACCAGAGTAGACTAGCGTATATGATACTAGACCCATGTGATGGGCGATGGATGTTCCCACATTCATCGATGTTTGACATCAAGATCATATACGGGTGCTCAGTGCTGACTGGGTACACTGGACGGACTCACCGAGAACTCCTATATGGAATTATATCCATCGTCGGATAGCAGTTCTCAGGTGACACTGGTACAGGTTAGTCTGTAGACCCGAGATCGTCATGGAGTCTTGTGTGTTCTCCCACTGTACTTTGATTGCCACCCTACCACGGCTCTACTGAGGCGTGCAAACAGGTGGCCGTTGGGTACAGTCCCGAGACACATGAAGGCAATGAGCGATAGGAGGGGTTTCGTCTCTCCCGGTATTGGGAGTTGATGCTGTGCTGTGCCCGACTGGTTATATCAGTAAGTCCCTGGCCAGGGCTGCTGAGATTTGCTGATAAGTGTTATCGGTAGTTTCTCGATCTGTTATAGACCATTCACCGGCACGACTTATTGAGTTATTAGGGTCGACATGACCATCCCTAGGCTCGATATGCAGCATATCTGACGAAGAGACCGGACTGTACGGTAGTGTTGCCGGATGGCTCGACGGGAGTTGTAGCAGGTTCGCTTGTTTTCTTCTGATCGCTCAATACCCGGGTGGCCGTTACGTTTAGCTGACCGCTTGCGGCTTGAGGGTACCTGATATGATCATCACCCTCTGCCGGCATATTGACGAGTCTTAGAGTCCCACAAAGGAGTTACCCAGTCCAGGCGAAACGTTGTGGTGTGCGTATGCGATATGCGCATGGACCCGATTAAAATGTGCGTATATGATACCGAACATTGATCGGGTGGCCTGCTTTTGGTGGGGTCGTATGAGATATGACCGGATTGATAAATTAAGTGTTGATTTATCATCTAACCATTAGTTTTCTCACTTGAAACCTTTCTAGGGTTTGATTCTAGTTTCATGCACATGTGGATGTGCATACATGTATACATACATACACCCATCCATCATGGTTGTTAGCATATGGAAATGGTGGCAATATAAGACTCACACCATGGATTAAATTATGGATTATTATTTGATTTTGGATTTAAAAGAAAATGAAAAGGAAAATATAATCATTCTATCTTCTACATTCTTCCTTTGACCTAACCATGCTCAACTACCACTAACCTAGGGTTATCCTTCTCTTTATCATTTAAAACCCAAGTTAAATTAACTATCCATCATTTAATCATGGTTGAAAGTGAGAAGGAATAAAATATAAAAGGATATATTTCATTTCTTTTCACTTAAGGGTTATTTTTCTTTACCTCTAGTTAAAAAGAGCCACCATCTTCATCCTCCTTCATCTTTTCCTCTCTAGTTTTTTCTAGTGAGTTAAACACAAATAAAGAAAGGTTTTTGAAGTGAGATCCTTAGCCACAACATCATTCTACTCAAGTCTAGCCAACTTGATTAGAGTGTTCTCTTTGTTTTTCCAAAGTTGCTAGCTTGGACGGGAAACTTCGGGTGGATCGTCGTGGACGAAAGAGGACTACAAGTGGACCTTCTTCCATCACCCTAGAGACTAAGGAGTCAAGCAAAAGGGGAGCTACAAAGGTTGTAGCCTTCAAACCTTTATTTTTATTAGCTTAATCTTTCGAAACCCTAATTTTCTAGGATCGATTCCTTTGCATGTTCGTTTAGCACCAAAAAAATACATACTTTGAGACATGTGATGCTTCTAAACTCTTCATAGGGTGCTAGAATAACCTTACATTGGTATCAGAGCCGACCTAGAACATTAGGCGACCTTTTTACGAAGTTAAAACTCCGATCGAATCGAAATACGGCTTTTTAGGGTGCTCTCTGGAAATTTTCTAAAATTTTACATTTTTGAGAATTAAAAATATGTAAAAAATATAGCAGAAAAAAATAAGGATTACGGTACAAAAATTATTCAATGAACAGTGATTCTTGCCGCGGAAACGCGGCCTAAGCTTGCTTAGGTCGCGGTTCCGCGGTCGTATGTATTAATTGATGGATAATTTTTTTACAGTAATTCAGGAATCTGCTTGTATAATTTTTTGGGTATTTTTAATCTGTATTTAGTTTTGAAAAATTCTGGAGATATTTCTGGACTCGTCAATTCGATCGGAATTTTCATTTCGTAGTTTTTCCGGGTAAATAAGAAAGTATTGAAGTGTTTGAACGAGTATCATTTGCTCACTATTCACGGGGTTTAAATGTTTTGGAGATATGTGCAAGTCTTTTTGCGGTGGTCCCTCTAGAAGACAACAAACCTTAACTCAATTATGTGACCGTCTCGAACTGCCCTTTGAACCTTAGGGTTTGGGGTAGTACGGCGTGCCACATGTGAAGCGTTGGCTTGACCCTTCTACGGCTGGACCGCTACTACTGTGTCACACTCCGGATTTTTGAACCCTGCTCAAGTGTTGAGCTTTAGTGAATCTTGGGTACTTGATCGTTCGTTCGAAAACTTTAATACTGTCTGTTTGTCTGGAATGTGATACAATATGTGGAATTCATATAGTTTAGGCATGAAATACGAAATATGTGATATTTCGCATTTATGATGTCTAAAGAGAATGTGGATTCCAAATATTGTAGTTTTACACTTTCTTTTCTGTGACCGTAAGTGTAGTATGTTCGATATCGCCGGTTTCGTTGCTATACGTCAACGACAATCGGGGTACGCATACTTACTTACGTTGATAATATGTGATATTATGTATTGCTGAGATATGATGTGCAGGATTGTCGCGATTGAATAGCCGGAGTGTTTTTGTGAGATGAGAGTTTTATATTTTCATTCATGTAAATTCAAATGTAATGTAATATTCTTTTATTTGGGGCACTTCCGGGTTGAAGTTGTGTCGCCAGTGTTGTATATTATTTACTTTTCCGCATTAGGATGGACCCAAGGAGGGGAGCACAGGTGACCGGGTTCTGGGGTTCAGTGGGAGGCCATCTCGAGGAGTCGAGACCGGGTCTCCTAAACTCCAGGATTGGTAGGGTCACTTGCCGCTCTCGTAGGGGTCCAGGGTGTAGGCTTGGCTATTCATCGCGACTGTGGAATCCGTATTTTCTATTCTGGCTAAATACTAAATACGGACGTCCTAGGATATCCCACGTTATATCTATGTTTCTGCTGCCTGTGTTCTGTGATATCTGAGACGAATGACATATTATATATATGATATATAGTAGACGTTGCTTATGTTTCGCACCCGCGCTAGTCCCGTCCCGGTATGCCGTTAGTTAAGTAACCTAACGGTGCATAACGGAACATTGCGGCGAATGCGGATGGCATAAGCGTACGTGTTATTTTCGTTTCTTTTCTGTGACTGGCTTAAGGACTTAAATGATGGGATTACATTAATATGATTAATGTAAAGAAAATAAACCTAAAAAGAAGTTGTAGAATCGAATTTGAAAACTACTCGGCTATTTATGAAAAATCTACATTTCAAAACTGCGGAACTTAAGCCACTCCTTTTGAAAACTGTTTGATTCTACAACGATATCAAGTTCAAAGCGTTAAAGATTTTCTTAAAAATCATTCGCAACCCTCCGTCATTTTAGGAAGTAGAGTACTTAGTATTTGTGCTACGTTTGTTGACTTTAGTTAAGGCGTAGTGTACGGTAGCTAAGTGATGTCTTCCTACACTGCATATGATGCAGATTGATTAGGACATTCATGCGACTTTGTTGACCATAGTTAAGGGTCATATGGGTGGGTCTAATTGATCAAGAAATGACGGGTAGAACTTGACTGGTACTTATGATTTGTTGACCATAGTTAAGGTCATAAGTACTAGGGGTAAAAATTACATCGGGAATTTCAAGTGTTGAAATTTGCAATGAGATTGCATACCTTCCATGTGATGGTTGGATCCCGATCCCACTGTGGGCAACAGTTGCTCCTAGGAGAGTTTTACAGTTTACAATTAGCTAACTCATTAGGTGTCTAGAAAGGTGTTAACGGGGCTCCGCCTCTGGGAAAACGAGGTTTACTCTAATTAGGTCCGTGCGAAAGCATGGGGAACCTCCCTCAAAGTACCGATACTGGCCTGGCTGAACGGTTAGCGAAGTTGTAGACTGTAATTAATCCTGGCTAGTTTTTCTTTTTAAGGTTTGAAAGAAAAACTTGATAAAAAGCAGTGGGAAACATCGATTAGATAAGATAATAAACCAATCTAATCTGTGCAAGAGCTTTCGCTGAGTGTATTCTTTTCTCTCTCTTAATGGCAGATATCAATGACTGGACTTAAGCTTCTACTAGATAAAAACAAACTGAATGGGACCAACTATAAAGACTGGCTGAGGAATCTGAAAATCGCCTTGACTTATGATAAAGTATCATATGTCCTCACGGCTTCAGCCCCGCCCGTCCCTGGTCCAAAATCCTCAGTTGCGGACATTGAAGTCCACGAGACATGGGACGCTGACTGTGCCACGGCCACATGCCTCGCGCTTGCATCGATGGATAACACACATCAAAAGCAGCACGAGGACATGGACATTCATGGTATATTTCTCCATACAAAGGAGTTGTATGGGGAGCAATCCCGCGTATTACGATACGAAGCATCAAAGAAATTGTTTCAGATGCGAATGGCCCCTGGCACACCAGTAGGAGACCATGTTCTGAAGATGATAGCTCTTATAGAAGAGCTTGAGGACCTTGGATGGACGATGGACAATGAACAATATATAGATATTATTATGTAGTCCCTCCCCTCCACCTTTGCTCAGTTTATAGTGAACTTCAACATGCATAGCATGGAGAAGGACCTCCCTGAACTCCTTAATATGGTAAGGAGTGCAGAGAGCACCATGAAGTTAGCAAAAACTCTCGTTATGACTATTGGATAGTCTTCCTCTTCTCGCCCGAAAGCCAAGGCCAAGGGAAAGAAAAAGAAGAAACCCACTAATCCTAAGGGAGGAGTTAAAAAGGTGAAGGGAAAAGGAAACTCCAAGGCTGGAGACTCAGGGAAGGGCGAATGTTTCCATTGCCACAAGACAGGACACTGGAAGCGCAATTGCACGGAGTACTTAAGTCTCAAGAAGAAGCATGGTGATGCTTCTGCTTCAGGTGTGTTTGTGACTGAAAACTGTTTTTCTATAAACTCTGCTTCCTGGGTATTGGATACCGGTTCAGGTTCTCACATTTGCAATTCTATGCAGGGGCTGAGAAATAGCAAGGTTTTGAAGACAGGTGACCATACTCTCCGCGTTGGAAATGGTTCCAATGTACATACAGTCGCAGTGGGAGAGTATCACTTGGGGTTGCCATCTGGATGTATTTTGATTTTGAATCCATGTTATTTTGTACCAAGTATGCTATGTAATATAATATCGGTTTCTTTGTTGGACAATAAAGGATATAATTTTGTGTTGCAGAACAATGTTATGAACATTCACCTAAATCAAATGTTGGTTGGGTATGGTACACTTAATAACGGAATATATGTCCTAAATCAACACCCAGTTTTCAGTATACAACACACTAATAAAAGAAAACTTTCAGAATTAAATGAAGCTTTTCTTTGGCATTGTAGACTTGGTCATATTAACGAAACACGACTAAACAAGTTACACAAAGATGGATATTTAAACTCTTTTGAATATAAATCTTATGCGACTTGCCAGTCTTGTATCAAGGGTAAAATGACCAAAACTCCGTTTACCGGACACGGAGAAAGAGCTACTCAGCTCCTTGGCCTCATACATGGTGATGTATGTGGGCCAATGTCTACACAGGCTAGAGGCGGTTTTTCATACTTCATTACATTCACTGACGACTTCTCCAGATTCGGTCATGTATTTTTATTAAAGCACAAGTCCGACGCTTTCCAGAAATTCATTGAATATAAACAAGAAGTAGAAAAACAAACCGGCTTGAGTATTAAGATGCTTCGATCAGATCGAGGTGGTGAGTATCTCAGTACAGAATTTGCAAACTTCCTAAAAGAGAATGGGATTCTCTCTCAGCTCACTCCTCCTTACACACCACAGCACAACGGTGTGTCAGAACGACGGAATAGGACCCTATTAGATATGGTCCGGTCCATGATGAGTGACGCTGAGTTACCAGTCTCGTTTTGGGGGCATGCATTGGAGACTGCAGCGTTTCTGCTAAACAGGGTTCCAACCAAAGCCGTGTCTACCACGCCATATGAGATATGGAATGGAAAGAGACCATCTCTTAAGAGAATTAAGATTTGGGGTTGCCCGGCCTATGTTAAAAAGCAGAATCCGGACAAGCTCGAAACACGGTCAGTCATGTATAACTTTGTGGGATATCCAAAGAATTCTTATGGATATCTGTTCTACCACAAAGAGGAACAAAAAGTGTTTGTTTCTCAGTATGCCACATTCTTGGAAAAAGAGTTTTTCACATATAAAGATGATGGCAAGGTAGTAGATCTAGAAGAGGTTCTGGAGACACAAACAACAAATGACGATTTGGTTGAACCGGCTGTTGCAACAGAAACTGAAGAACCTCGGCCACTCCGTAGGTCTGGTAGGACTTCTCGCCCACCGGAGAGGTACTACGGTTTCCTCATTGATGGTGACGGAGAAGATTGCATCATGGATGATGATGATCCTACCAGTTTTCAGCAAGCTATCATGAGTGGTGACTCTGTGAAGTGGCTGGATGCCATGAGATCCGAAATGGAGTCTATGTACACCAACAAAGTATGGACTTTGTGTTAGTTATATGTATGCCCTAGAGGCCACTACTAGGCATTGGATGTCGACCTATGGGGGGTTCTCACTGTGTGACAGTGTGGCGAAGCATAGGCTCTTACCCCCAGGGTGTCCCGAGACCGGAAGGTGTTCCGGCGGGTTGTAGTCCTCGCGAGGGGGCATGCGTAAAAAGTAGCGGCTGAGGAACCCGTTGGTGCCACGGCGACCCCATTGGATGGGGTGGCTACCTTACGTCAGATGGCAGTTCTCTGGTGACACTGGTACAGAGTAGTCTGTTGACCCGAGATCGTCATAGAGTCTTGTGTGGTTCCCACTGTGCTTTGATTTCCATCTTACCACGTCCAAGAGGGCATGCAAAACGGTGGTTTTTGGGTACAGTCCCGAGTCACATGGAGGCAATGAGCGATAGGAGGGGATTCGTCTCTCCCGGTATAGGGAGTTGATGTTGCGCTGTGTTTGATTGGCTATAACAGGAAATCCCTGGCCAGGGTTGCTGAGATTTACTGGTAAGTGTTACCAGTAGTTTCTCGAACAGTTATAGACCTCATATCGACACGACTTATCGAGCTATTGGGGTCTGACGTTTACCACCCCTAGGCGAGATATGCGACATATCAGACGAACAGACCGGACTGTACGGTAGTGTTACTGGTTGGATTCACTGGAGTGTGAGCGGGCTTGCTCGTCGATCTTTAGATCGCTCAATACCCGGGTGGCCGTTACGTTTAGCAAACCGCTTGCGGCTTGTGGGTGTTTGATATGATCATCGCCTGCTGCCGGCGTATTGACGAGTCTTTAGAGTCCTACACAGAGGTTTCCTGGCTCAAGCGAAACGAAATAGGAGCGCATATGAGATATGTGCGGGACCGAGAATAATGCGTGTATGTGATACCGTATTTCATTCTCGTGACGAATGTGTCGTATGGTTATATGCGATATAACCTAGTTATCAAATCGAGGGTTGATTCGATAAGTCGATACATTGTATACTAGTCGGTTGTGTGCGACATGACCGGATCATTGAATCAAGTGTTGATTTAATGATTTAATGCATAATTATATATTTGATATATTACTTTGCATTAACTAGTATTGGTTCACTTTAAATGGATTTTCTCACTCGGTTTGTGCACATTGTATATGTGATATACTTTTGTACACATGATTGTATCATGTTTGATGATACATGTTTACTTGGTTAAGTATAAAGAATTAAACCATGGTTAAACATATAATTAGGGTTTTATTTTTCCATTACTTATTTATTCATTTATTTATTTGTTTATACATTTTGGAAAATAAATGGAAAAGAGAAAAGAATGGTGGCTTTATTTGTTGTTTTGTTGAAGCTTCATGAAGCTTTGACCTTGACCACCATTCTTATCTCATCCTTAACCCTGACCATTCCTTTAACCTTTGTCAATTCTCTACACATAACCATAGTTAGAATTATGATAAGTATTTATTTTCTATTCTTTTTTAATTAACTTATCATAACACATTCTTCTTCTTCTTCCTTTAACTCAAGAAGAAAAACCTTACTTCATCAATGGTGATTGATGAAAACAAGTGAGAAATCCAATTCTAAAGTCTACCCACTTCCTATTTCTTCATCCTCTACCTCTTGCCAAGTAGTAGAGTGTGTTTCCTTCACAAGTTTCTTGACTTGGTGAAGGTGGAGCTTGATCTTGCGATGCTTCGACGTAGATCATCTTCGGCATGTCGTCGATGACCTAGCCCGTCTATTCTCCGATGAAGCCGACGCTAGAGCCCGGGGTTCGACTTGGACAGCGAGGATACCTCATTGCGGAGCTATGAAGGTGGAGGAACGGATCTACAAAGGTTGTATTTCCGTTTAATCTTTAGTTAAGTGTTAACTAGTTTCAATTATCGCCTAGAAATCTAGCCAACGATCCGTTCTAGGGTTTCTCGGCACCGTTTAAATTTGAAATTGGCATGGTTGATGCCTTGTGAGACCTCATTAGGGTGCCTAGGAACCCTACACTTTGGACGTTGTACCCCCTGGGGTAAAACCTGTAGGGTGCAAATGGATCTTTAAAAGAAAGATTGGTGTGGATGGGCAGGTAGAGACCTATAAGGCAAGACTTGTGGCGAAAGGTTTTCGTCAAAGACCAGGTTTGGACTATGACGAAACTTTTTCGCCCGTAGCCATGCTTAAATCCAGTCAGATCCTACTTGCTATTGCTGCTCACCACGACTATGAAATCTGGCAGATGGACGTTAAAACCGCGTTTCTAAATGGAAATTTAGAAGAATGCGTTTATATGGATCAGCCAGAGGGCTTCATTGACAGTGGGAGCAGCGGGAAAGCATGTAAATTGCTTAAATCCATATATGGGTTAAAGCAGGCATCACGGAGTTGGAACATCTGTTTCGATGATGTCATCAAAGAGTTTGATTTCATCAAAAATCCAGATGAACCTTGTGTTTATAAGAAGGCTGTAGGAAGAGCTGTCACATTCCTCGTATTGTACGTGGATGACATTCTTCTGATAGGAAATGATATTCCTATGCTACATTCGGTCAAATCATTCTTATCACTGAGGTTCTCCATGAAGGACCTGGGTGATGCCACATACATCCTGGGCATAAGGATCTATAGGGATAGATCCAAAAAGTTATTGGGATTGTCCCAAACCAGGTACATTAACACCATCCTAAAAAGGTTTAGTATGGAAGACTCCAAGCGGGGTGCCTTACCCGCTTGCCATGGAGTCACTCTCTCCAAGGATTCTTGTCCAAAGACCGATGAAGAGAGAGCTCGCATGAGCATTATACCTTATGCTTCGGCAGTAGGATCTATAATGTATGCGATGTTATGTACACGCCCAGATGTAGCTTATGCACTTAGTGTTGTAAGCAGGTATCAATCCAACCCAGGGGAGAACCACTGGACAGCTGTGAAGAACATTCTTAAGTACTTACGAAGGACTAAAGAATTGTTCTTGGTGTATGGTAATACAGATCTCCAAATGGAGGCCTTTACCGATTCGAGCTTCCAGAGCGATAAGGATGACAGCAAATCTATCTCAGGGTTTGTATTTACCCTCAATGGAGGGGCGGTAAGTTGGAAGAGTTCCAAACAGGATACCGTTGCAGACTCTACGATGGAAGCTGAGTACATTGCAGCAAATGATGCCGCCAAGGAAGCCGTCTGGATGAAGAAGTTCGTCTCGGAGCTAGGAGTAGTTCCAACCATTATTGATCCAATACCTTTGTATTGTGACAATAATGGGGAGATGGCGTTAGCCAAGGAGCCCAGATCCCATCAGCGGTCCAGACACATCCTGAGGCGCTTTCATTTGATCCGGGAGATTGTAGATCGCCGCGAGATCGAGATTAAGAGAGTAGACACAAAGAACAACGCCGCGGATCCATTCACCAAGGCCCTCCCTCAGCCGCAACATGAGCGACTTTTTGAGATGTTGGGTATGAGATACGCCAATAACTGGCCTTAGTGCAAGTGGGAGATTGTTGGATATATGTATGCCCTAGAGGCCATTATATGATAGTGGATGTATCTATACATGTATATATATATTCAGTATGCATTCTTGCTCGACATGATAGTATGCTATCTGGTTCTTCTTTATCTGACATGTTGATTTGATCATGCTTTTATTCATTCATACATGCTGATAAAGCCCTGAGGATATTGGCTTGACTGCACTGATTATGATGGAGATCATACTAGTGGGACATTTGTAGTCTATAAGCATATCCTGAAATGTCCCTAGTCGGAAGTGTATCGAGACGGGGCATCGATAAACCAGAGTAGACTAGCGTATATGATACTAGACCCATGTGATGGGCGATGGATGTTCCTACATTCATCGATGTTTGACATCAAGATCATATACGGGTGCTCAGTGCTGACTGGGTACACTGGACGGACTCACCGAGAACTTTTATATGGAATTATATCTATCGTCGGATTGCAGTTCTCAGGTGACACTGGTACAGGTTAGTCTGTAGACCCGAGATCGTCATGGAGTGTTGTGTGTTCTCCCACTGTACTTTGATTGCCACCCTACCACGGCTCTACTGAGTCGTGCAAACGGGTGACCGTTGGGTACAGTCCCGAGACACATGAAGGTAATAAGCGATAGGAGGGGTTTCGTCTCTCCCGGTATTGGGAGTTAATGTTGTGCTGTGCCCGACTGGTTATATCAGTAAGTCCATGGCCAGGGCTGCTGAGATTTGCTGATAAGTGTTATCGGTAGTTTCTCGATCTGTTATAGACCATTCACCGGCACGACTTATTGAGTTATTAGGGTCGACATGACCATCCCTAGGCTCGATATGCAGCATATCTGACGAAGAGATCGGACTGTACGGTAGTGTTGCCGGATGGCTCGACGGGAGTTGTAGCAGGTTCGCTTGTTTTCTTCTGATCGCTCAATACCCGGGTGGCCGTTACGTTTAGCAGACCGCTTGCGGCTTGAGGGTACCTGATATGATCATCACCCTCTGCCGGCGTATTGACGAGTCTTAGAGTCCCACAAAGGAGTTACCCAGTCCTGGCGAAACGTTGTGGTGCGCGTATGCGATATGCGCATGCACCCGATTAAAATGTGCGTATATGATACCGAACATTGATCGGGTGGCCTGCTTTTGGTGGGGTCATATGAGATATGACCGGATTGATAAATTAAGTGTTGATTTATCATCTAACCATTAGTTTTCTCACTTGAAACCTTTCTAGGGTTTGATGGATGTATGCATGCATGCATGTGTTTCTTTGTTTCATTCTAGTTTCATGCACATGTGGATGTGCATACATGTATACATACATACACCCATCCATCATGGTTGTTAGCATATGGAAATGGTGGCAATATAAGACTCACACCATGGATTAAATTATGGATTATTATTTGATTTTGGATTTAAAAGAAAATGAAAAGGAAAGGATAATCATTCTAGCTTCTACATTCTTCCTTTGACCTAACCATGCTCAACTACCACTAACCTAGGGTTATCCTTCTCTTTATCATTTAAAACCCAAGTTAAATTAACTATCCATCATTTAATCATGGTTGAAAGTGAGAAGGAATAAAATATAAAAGGATATATTTCATTTCTTTTCACTTAAGGGTTATTTTTCTTTACCTCTAGTTAAAAAGAGCCACCATCTTCATCCTCCTCCATCTTTTCCTCTCTAGTTTTTTCTAGTGAGTTAAACACAAATAAAGAAAGGTTTTTGAAGTGAGATCCTTAGCCACAACATCATTCTACTCAAGTCTAGCCAACTTGATTAGAGTGTTCTCTTTGTTTTTCCAAAGTTGCTAGCTTGGACGGGAAACATCGGGTGGATCGTCGTGGACGAAAGAGGACTACAAGTGGACCTTCTTCCATCACCCTAGAGACTAAGGAGTCAAGCAAAAGGGGAGCTACAAAGGTTGTAGCCTTCAAACCCGTATTTTTATTAGCTTAATCTTTCGAAACCCTAATTTTCTAGGATCGATTCCTTTGCATGTTCGTTTAGCATCATAAAAATACATACTTTGAGACATGTGATGCTTCTAAACTCTTCATAGGGTGCTAGACTAACCATACAACCGCAAGCGACACTAGCTGTGCGTAACGGTCCCCAGGTAGATGCCGACAAGAAGACTGATGAGGCAAAACCAATCTGAACTCCTACTGAGCCTGAATGTGACATTCTCCGTACAGTCCGGTCTGTTCGTCTGATACATCGCATGGCGGGCCTACGGGGCGGTAAACGTCAGTCCCCCAATAGCGGTATAAGTCGTGTCGTAGTGAAGCCCAAAGCACCCTGAGATAACACTGGAAGCCTACCAGTATATCTCGTTTGCCCTGGCCAGGGACTACTCGTATAATGGCTCTCCTAGACACAGCGCGATGTCAACCCCCAATACCGGGAGAGACGAATCCTGTCTAACCGTCACTGCCTCCAAGTGCTTCGGGACTGCACCCAACTACCACCTGTTTGCACGACTCCTTTGAGCCGTGGTAGGGTAGTAATCAAAGTACAGTGGAAACACACTCGAGGCGAAGTGACAGTGTCAAGTCAGCGGACTAAGCTGTACTCATGTCACCTGGGAACTGATAAGTGACGATAGGCATAATACCAACTAGTCAGTTCCCGAGGAGTCCTATCCAGTGTACTCGTAACCCAACGAGCACCCGCATACTATCTCAAGTACGACGTACCGACGGCTGTGGGACAGACCGTCTCCCACACTGGGATGAGAAGCGCATGCGCTAGTCTACTCCGGAGTATCGATGCCCTGTCTCGATAGTCCTGCGACCAGGGACCTGCATAAGGATGTGCATATAGATTATCCAGCCCCACTAGTGTGACTGCCATCACAACGCTGGTAATCAAGCAAAGATTCTAAGGGCTCCACTAATGTGTTTAGGCGATATACTAAAATAAACACATGTACACATTGAAGTAGAAACAAACCAAGTAGCATACTACTATTTTGAGCAAGATTGTATATACAAGATGAATATCCCAAGCTTCTATTAAGTAATATACAAACTAGTATGATACAGTAATGGCCTCTAGGGCATATACACTAACAATACTGTGGTTGTCACACAGTTGTTTTCTCTTAAAAGTGTCACGACCAAAATTTAGGCACGTGACCGACACTTAAACCACGTGACGTCAACAGGCGTAACGCAATTTAAGTAAGCCGAAAACCCAGAAATCTAAACCATCAAAAGAAGTAAGTGATAAAAACATTCTTAAAAACATTTAGAAATCTCAAGTAAAAATCTTTAAACTTAAGTTTATTTTCTTAAAAATTTCGGCAGCACCTCTTTTGTAAAAACTAGCCCAGAAACGGGTACAACCATAGAATATAAATAAAGCATCCCCAAACGGGAACAAATCAGGCCCAAATGCGGAAACAACCACACAAGCATATATACGACGCCGTAGTGAATAAATAGACAATAAAAATGAAAAACAACATAAAGTGGTAAAACTACTGTAACACCTTTCATGTGATTAATGGCTAATTATATTTTAATATATGGTTTTTAATAAAAAGTTTACCAAAACGATCTTTAAATATTTTATCAAAATTAATGAATATTTTATTAGAATTTATTTAGGCTTGCACACACTTATGCATGTAAACTAGGGTTAAACCATGTTTAACAACCATGGTGAACTAAACTATTTTTAATAAGTTTATTTGGATTTTAATTAAGTGTTTTGGGTTTCGTTTCATTTTTAAAATGGAAAATGATTCGCTTGGGGTTGACTTGGAGAGAGAGAGAGAGAGAGTGTGGGCATGATGGCTTGAGCCATACTTACATTTAATGAAGAGAGAGAAGGGGGGCTTGACTATCTATTCTCTCATTTCTTTTTTCATTAACTCTTTCTCACTTCTCTCTCTCACTCATACAAACACACACTCACAACAAGCAGCAGCACCAGCAGAAGCAGCAGCAGCAGCAGCAGCAGCCACAGCAGCAGCACCAACAGCAACAGCAGGAGCACCAGTAGTATCAGCACAAGTAGCAACAGCTTCAGGCAACAACAAAGCAACATGCATCAGCAGCAGTAGCACCCCAGCAGCAGCAGCTCCTTCTCTCCATCTTCTTCTCCTTCTCTTTGCACCTAGCGTCAAGTGAGGTATAAGTTCTGAGCCCAACTTCTTTGTTGCTGAACTTATGTGTTAATTAGCATCGATCGGTTAGTGTTAAAAGTGAGCTTTAGTGCTAGAAATGGGGATTTGTGTGGAGTTTTGGCCAAGTGGTGATTTTGATGTTAGCCTAGCTTAACTAAGTGTTATTAGGCCCTTTAACTGAGATTTAACCCCTGATTTCACTAAAATACCATAGGGTTTCATTTAGTGTAAAATTTAACGTTTTAAAGCAAAATTTGGCATTTCTGTGATCTGCTGTAGAACCGTATGCTTCAGACAAAATCTGGGATAACTGGAGCATACACACTAGACCTAGACTACACACACAAAGCACGGACCCCTGATTCCACACCTGGGCCGCCGATTTAATCGTTCTGGCCGTAAATTGCGCCCAGAAGGGGGAGTTAGGTGTTAGGGTTTGGTCCAGGGTAGTCTGCTGCATATTCTAGTGTTTTGGCATATGCAACATTTTGAGTTTTCACCCGAGTCAAAATACGGAGTGATATATCGTTTTTCCTATACGTTTAGTTTGCGCGACACGTGTGATACGTGAGTGGGTTTAGTGTTGCTGCGTGTCGCGACGTGTCGGGGTAGTTTCAGACTCTTATACACACGTTTTAGCGTATCGGACACAACGCGTTTAGTTCGCGACGCGAGTTTCTCGTTTGATTTCGATATCGCGTTTTTGTAAGATTTTGCTTATATGGATTTCTTGTGTAAATTCTAGGTTCGCAGGCGGGTACGTCGGACGCCGCAAAGAAAGGGAAGTAAGTGGTCGGATACGCTTAGCACGAGACCAGGTGAGTAGATTTAACATCTACAAGGAAATCGCCTGTATGGCGTTAAGTGTCAGGGCGTGATAGGATATTTTAGTCGTATATATTCATAGTAGTGCTTACATACATTGATATCTTCGTACTTGCGCACATGCACACTGTATATTCATAGTAATGCTTACATACATTAATATCTTCATACTTGCGCACCTGCACACTGTATATTCATAGTAGCCCTTACATACATTGATATCTTCATACTTGCGGACATGCACACTGTATATTCATTGTAGTGCTTACATACATTAATATCTTCGTACTTGTGCACATGCACACTGTATATTCATACTGGTGCACACACACATTAATATCTTCATACTTGCTTACCTGCACACTGTGTATTCATAGTAGTGCTTACATACATTGATATCTTCATACTTGCGCACCTGCACACTGTATATTCATAGTAGTGTTTACATACATTGATATCTTCATACTTGCGCACATGCACACTGTATATTCATACTGGTGCACACACACATTGATATCTTAATACTTACGCACATGCACACTATATATTCATAATAGTGCTTACATACATTGATATCTTCATACTAGCGCACATGCACACTGTATATTCATAGTAGTGCATACATACATTGATATCTTCGTACTTGCGCACATGCACACTGTATATTCCTACTGGAGCACACACACATTGATATCTTTATACTTGCGCACATGCACACTGTATACTCATACTGGTGCACACACATATTGATATCTTCATACTTGCGCACCTGCACACTGTATATTCATAGTACTGCTTACATACATTGATAACTTCATACTTGCGTACATGCACACTGTATATTCATAGTAGTGCTTACATACATTGATATCTTCGTACTTGCGCACATGCACACTATATATTCATAATGGTGCACACACACATTGATATCTTGATACTTGTGCACAGGCACACTTTATATTCATAGTATTGTGTACATACATTGATATCTTCATACTTGCGCACCCGCACACTGTAAATTCATAGTAGTGCTTACATACATTGATATTTTCCTACTTGCGCACATGCACACTTTATATTCATAGTAGTGCTTACATACATTGATATCTTCATACTTGCGCACATGCACACTGTATAATCATTGTAGTGCTTACATATATTGATATCTTCGTACTTGCGCACCTGCACACTGTATATTCATAGTAGTGCTTACATACATTGATATCTTCATACTTGCGCACCTGCACACTGTATATTCATTGTAGTGCTTACATACATTGATATCTTCATATTTGCGCACATGCACACTATATTTTCATATTAGTGCATATATACATTGGCATACTCATATTTGCGTATATATCCACATGCACATCCATACCTATATACAAACATATGTCACATACATGGATGATATTGGCTTGATTTCTAGAAAATGGGGACCGCATGAGATATTTTCAAACTGGATCCATTTTAAAAAGAGCGGTTTCACCCTTTTTACTCATAGTGTCATACAACACGTTGCACGGATTTACGCATTGAGTTTTGGATTCGTGTGATTTCTGGATGTGAGAACCGAGGTATTATTTTAGGAAAATACGCACTGTTTTAAAAACCCGGTTCCTCTTGATATAATAATTCAGTGCATCCACCATGAATTTTCTCGGTTCTTGAGAGCTTGTGTGATTATACCCGATTCGAGGAGTGGTAGGCACCGTCTGCGGGTACATGGTGGTCCCGGTATGGTACCCCGGGGAAAGAAGACTCGTTTAGTTATACGGTGAGCCCGGCGGAGGGACTACTACCGACCGGTGATTGGTTGGACCTGGCGGTTTTCCGAAGGATACTGCCCAGTGTCGATAGATGGATACGGGCCGACCCGTATTGCTGGGGCCGAGGGCCGATTCCGCAGACGGAGCCCGTGGGCCGATCCGGACTGACGGAGCCCGATATATGAGGATTTGCGTGTCGATACTGGACACGAGTATTTCATGTTGTTTTGGGTGCCGATGTTGGGCACCCCGCTTCTATGAGATTTACAGGATTGAGGGCCGGATAGAGTGACGGCGCCTGAGTTGTTACTGGGATTTGAGTGCATTGATGGACACCGGTTACTTTTCCACGTTGACATTCCGTGTAGATGTATTTTATCTCATGCTCAGCATTCATTGTTATGTATCTCATCCTGTAGTGTAGTACCTGATAGAGTACTTATGCATGATTATTGCACACCCTGCTTATCCTATATAGATGTTACTAGAATGCACTTGCTATGCATGACTATTGCATACCCTGCTCATCCTATATAGATGTTACTAGATTGCATTTTCTATGCATGATTATTGCATACCCTGCTCATTATATAGAGATGTTATTAGATCGCACTTGTTGCATGATTATTGTTCATCCAGCTCATCATATAGATATTATCTGTTGGCATAGGTTAGAGTATCGCAGTACGTGCATACTCGCGATTATCTTTATATGTTATCTACTATTCACAAGTTGGCAACTCACCCCGTTGTTCCACAGTGCTTGCAGGTTGCCCTCAGAGTAGTCGCGGCAGGCTGCTTTCTTGCATCTTTTGATTCGGATACCATTGCAGTTGGCGCGTGAGCCCTTTTTCTGATAGGTGGGTTTTTGCGGTATCCGTTTATTTTCCAGCTGTATACACTGTTGTATCTAGTACCCTCCATCTACTATTCATGTATTGATTTAGAGACCTGTTGTGAGGACGATGTATATTATTTTGTACTCTGGTGTCGAGCTCGTTGTGAGTCGACTTTATTTATGCAGTTTATCTTTCATGATACTTGCTTTCACTTATTTTGCTTTTTCTTCGCTACGGCGTCGTATATTATCATTGTGATGGTTGTTTCCGCCGTTGGGCGTGATTGCTCACGTTTGAGATGCTTTATTCTTATTATATATCATTTTACTCATATCTTGTCTTGTACCCGATTTCGGTGATAGTTTTTACAAAGGAAATCCTGCCAAAATTTTTAAGATAATAACTTGAATTTTAAAGAATTTTTCTAAACTACTTAAGGGTTTCTAATTGTTTTAAACTAATGTTTTCTCTTCACTCACTTTTTCAATGGTTTTGATTTCTGGGTTTCGGCTTACTTAGTCGCGTTACGCCTGTAGACGTTACGTGGTTAAGTGCCGGTCACGGTCCGAACTTTGGGTCGTGACAAAGTTGGTATCAGAGCGTAGGTTTTTCCTTTCGGAGTGTAGGATGACCCTAGTATGATGGAGTAGGTAGCTGAAGCAGAGTGGCGTAGCGTGTGTATGTTCTGTGGCATACTCACGATACGGTACTCCGCCTGAGCGACCTTAGGACTTATTGATTGAAATTCCTTCATGATTATATACATTCTTGCAATTCGATTTCTGTATCCTTATCAAAACCTACTTTCTTTTCAGCCATTATGCTGCCAAAGACTACGAGGGAGCAGAGAGCGGCCACGAAAGCCGAGATTCGAGTTGACTCATCTGAGACGAGGACTGACCCGGGCAGTACACCCGTCATGCCAGAGCAGGCTGTTCCTCCTACGACCGATCAGATCGCTATGCTATAGGCCGGTATGCAAGAGATGCGCCAGATGATAGGGTCGCTAGTCGAGACACTTCGAGCACAGCGACCAGAGGTAGTTCCATACGTTACGGGGACCGTGATGGTACCTACAATACAGGCAGTTGCCCCTGCGGCCATAAAGGTCATCACAGTATCGCTATCAGAGTTCATGAGGCTGAAGCCTCCGGTCTTCACAGGCACCGATGCAGCCGAGGACCCATAGTATTTTATTGATAAGATGGCCCGGATATGTCGTTCACTCAGATGCGAGATGGGTAAAGTTCGTGAGCTTTCGCCTGGAAGGTCTTGCGCAGAAATTGTGTGAATCTGTCGAGAAGGGCAGAGCAGAAGGTCTTCCTCCCATGACCTGGACCGAGTTTGTGACGGTATTTCTAGCCCGTTTCCTTCCCCAGAGTGTCAGGGATGCCCGAGCGCGCAGGTTCAAGTCTTTACGTCAGACACCGGAGATAACAGTGGCAGAGTACGACGTACTGTTCACTGAGCTATATGTTTATGCCCCATACCTAGTGGCTACGGAGGAGATGCCAGTCAAGAGATTTGTTCGAGGCTTACTTACCCTACTGTTCCTAGCGATCAGCGCACAGCATTGCGAAACTTATGCAGTAGTTGTAGATGCAGCCCTATTAGTAGAGAAGCGCCTTGCCGAGACTTCGGTAGTTCCGGGACCGAAAAGAGTTCGCACTGACGTGTCTTCTTAGAGGCAGATGGGTAGGCGCCGAGGCAGACCCCCTCCAGGACGTGATGACGACAGAGGTTCGAGATGAGGACGGTTATATAGCACTTATCCACAGGGTCAGCCGACACCATCAAGATGTTTCCGATGCTGGAGTACTTATCATCGTGTTCGAGAATTCTCCGAGCCACGTGAGGGAGAGACTGCCGTACCACGTGTCACACTTCCACCTTCCCTACCCCAGAGGGCATTGCCTATTGTACCTACTGTTGCTCCGCGCCAGACTCATGCACAGAGAGGCCATGGTCGTGGAGGGTTTAGTAATAGAGGATGAGGTGGCCGAGGCAGAGGACGGCCAGCTGCCGGCAGAGTACACCCAGTTGCTAGTAGGGGACCGCCAGTCGCAGGTGGAGGACAGGCACGGGTTTTCGCTTTGACGCATCAGGACGCGCAGGCGTCCAATGCGGTGGTCTCAGGTACCCTATCAGTATGTTCTGTTGACGCACTCATGTTGTTTGATCCTGGATCCACGCACTCGTACGTTTCCACATACTTCGTGCCGATTTTGGGTAGAGAGTTCGGTTTTCTTGATCAGCCGATTGTTGTGACCACTCCTGTAGGCGAGTCGTTTGTTGCTAGACACGTGTTCCGAATCAGTGTTGTCCGTATTGGCAAGAGAGAGTTTCCTGTCGACTTGATTCTTCTTGAGATGTTGGACTTCGACATTCTTTTGGGCATGGATTGGTTAGCCACGTGCTATGAGTCTGTGGACTGCCGCGAGAAGACAGTTAGGTTTTGTTTTCCCGGCGAGTCGGCTTTTTTTGTGTAGGGGGACCGTGGTGCCGCCCCTCACAGTTTGATTTCTTCTCTTCGTGTTGGACAGCTTTTGAGGAAGGGATGTCAGGGATTACTAGCCTATGTTTGCGATACTAGAGCTACAGATGTTCCATTGGACCAGGTTCCGATTGTTCGTGAGTTCCCTGATGTCTTCCCTGACGAGCTCCCTGGGCTACCGCCTGAGCGCGATATTGTTTTCTACATTGACTTGATTCCCGGCACGGGGCCTATTTCTGTAAGTCGATGTGCAACACCCCACGAGTTGCGGGGAGGCTGAAATATGAAAAACGATCTTGTTTATTAAGCGAGCATAGACTAACCGAAGATCTTTGCTAAACGATAATTAACAAAAGGCATAGAGTTCTAAGCTACTATGTTAAAAGATTATACCAAACAATTCTAGTCCTTCGTCTTTACGATCTCTATGGCCTCCTTGGATCTCCACGTCCTCCTCGGCTTCCTTTCCGTGATAGACGATCCACCCGAGAACCCTAATCCAAGCTATAACCTCTAAACTTGAGGTTACTTAGTTTCTCTAGTTGCTAATAAAGGAACTAAGATGATGTAGAGATTGGTTATGGAGTGTTTAGTCTTTCCTAATCCTTGTTCTCAACTCATGAGTAGTAGGATTAGGGTTTGGTGAAGGAGAGAGAGCTTGAGGAGAGAGAAGGTGGAGATGATAATGAGAATAAAAATCCTTCTCACTTGAATATATGATAAATAATGAATTATCAAATAATATCAATTAAATGATTATTCACCATGCTTCATTTATTCAAGGAGAGTGATTCATCATGTGAGTCATTAGATCATTAATGATGCATTAATGATATGATGATTCATATGAATGAGTCACTAAAGCAATTAATGAAAAAGCCACCTCAACCCCTCATGTCACATCCTTCTAGAAGCTTCTCGGAAATTACGAGAACGCCCCTCACATCCGTGAAAACACGGAAAAAGTTTAGACTGTATAAATCCAATAACCCGATACTAGAATCTGGCTTAAACCAAAGCCGGCTAGTAAAAACTGTCCGAATGTCATTCGTGCGTTTAAACACGTATGCGTCCGAACCTTTGTCGTAAAACCATACGACCTCTATATCTTTTCGCCTGGGTTTTGGAAATCGCTGTGTGGGACTCTAAAGACTCGACTACTACGCTGGCAGTGGGTTTAACCACAGACCGCAAGCGGCACTAGCTGTGCGTAACGGTCCCCAGGTAGTTGTCGATAAGAAAGACGATGATGTATCCCATCCGAAATCCTACTGAGCCTGTCCGTGACAATATCCGCGCAGTCCGGTCTGTTTGTCTAAGAGTATCGCATGTATGGTCTAGGGAGGTGGTGGACGTCAGACCCCTAATAACCGTACAAGTCATGTCGGTATGGCTCAAGACCATCCCAGAATCTACTGATCAGTCCATCAGTAATTCTCAATCAGCCCTAGCCAGGGACTTATGGTAATGACCAACCGATCACCGTACGATATCAACTCCCTATACCGGGAGAGACGAATCCCTAACAGTCACTCACTGCCTCCACATGGCTCGGAACTGTGCCCAACTAAAACCTGTTTGCACGGCTCCTTTGAGCCGTGGTAGGGTAATAATCAAAGCACAGTGGGAACTTACACGAGACAAATGATGACTTTAAGTCAACGGACTATCTGCATACATGTCACCTGAGAACTGCTATCTGACGTTAGGTATAATACCATCCAGTCAGTTCTCGGCGAGTCCTGTCCGGTGTACTCACATCCAGTGAGCATCTGTATACAATCTTAGGTGCACTCCACCAATGGCTGCGGGACCAATCCATCGCCCCTCCTCAGGGTCTAGATATGTATACACTAGTCTACTCCGGAGTATCAATGCCCAGTCTCGATACTCCTACGACTAGGGACATCTAAGGGTGTGCCTATTGACTCTCCAGCTCCCACTAGTATGACTGCCATCACAACGCCGGTAGTCAGACAAACACCCTATGGGCTTTATTAACATATATATATATATATATAAACACCAAGTAAAATATATCATACGTTAAGATAAAGAAAAACCAAATAGCGTACTATCATATAAAGCAAGACTGTCATGTACATACATATCCCAAGTATTCTATACAATGTAGGCCTCTAGGGCATATATATCCAACAATCTCCCACTTGCACTAAGGCCTATAATTGGTGCAATGAGTACCCACTGTCTCTTCCAGATCCAGTTGCTGGCGTACCACATGCCCAACATCTCAAACAGCCTCTCGAACTGCACTTGAGGGATGGCCTTGGTGAATGGATCTGTCGTGTTGTCTTTTGTGTCCACTCTCCGTATCTCGATCTCCCGACGATTCACGCTCTCCCTGATCAGGTGAAACCGCCTTAAGATATGCCTGGATTTCTGATGGGACCTTGGTTCCTTCGCTAAAGCTACACTGCCATTGTTATCGCAATACAAAGGTATTGTATTGGCAATGGACGGAACCACCTGAAGTTCAGAAATGAACTTCCTCATCCAGACAGCCTCTTTTGCGGCTTCACTAGCAGCTATATACTCAGCCTCCATAGTTGAGTCTGCGACGGTATCCTGTTTGGAACTCTTCCAACATACCGCCCCTCCATTGAGGGTAAACACAAAACCCGAAATGGATTTAGAATCATCTTTGTCACTTTGGAAGCCGGAGTCGGTAAAAGCCTCTACCTGGAGGTCCCCATTACCGTAAATCAAGAACATCTCCTTAGTCCTTCTCAGCTACTTGAGAATGTTCTTTATCGCTATCCAATGTTTCTCACCTGGGTCAGACTGATACCTGCTTACCACACTAAGTGTGTAAGCTACATCCGGTCTGGTACATAACATCGCATACATTATTGATCCTACCGCCGAAGCGTAGGGTATAATACTCATGCGAGTCCTCTCTTCATCAGTCTTTGGAGACATCTCTTTGGTGAGGGTGATTCCGTGACAAGCGGGCATATTGCCACGCTTGGAATCTTCTATGCTAAATCTCTTTAGTATGGTGTCTATATACCTAGACTGTGAAAGTCCCAACATTCTATTAGACCTATCATGATGGATCTTAATGCCCAGAATGTATGATGCATCTGCCAAGTCTTTCATAGAGAATTTCTGTGACAAGAAGAGCTTTACTGATTGTAGCATAGGGATATCATTCCCTATTAGTAGTATGTCGTCGACGTATAAAACGAGGAAGACTACTGCTCCTTCTACAATCTTCCTATAAATATATGATTCATCTACATTTTTGATAAAATCAAACTCTTTGACTGTCTCTTCAAAGCAGATGTTCCAACTCCGTAATGCTTGCTTTAATCCATAAATGGATTTAAGCAACTTGCAGACTCTTCCACTGCTCCCACTGTCTAAGAAACCTTCTGGTTGATCCATGTAAACACTCTCTTCTAAATGTCCATTTAGAAAAGCTGTTTTTACGTCTATCTGCCAGATTTCATAGTCATGGAAGGCAGCAATCGCAAGCAGGATCCGAATGGATTTAAGCATAGCTATAAGTGAAAAGGTTTCATCATAGTCCAATCCTGGTCTTTGACGAAAACCTTTTGCTATGAGTCTAGCTTTGTAGGTTTCCACTTGTCCAAATGCACCAATCTTCTTTTTGAAGATCCATTTGCATCCAACTGGTTTTACACCAGGAGGAGCAACTTCTAAAGTCCATACTTTATTGGTGTACATGGATTCCATTTCGGATCTCATAGCATCCAGCCATTTTACCGAGTCACTACTCGTAATAGGCTGCTGAAAACTAGTAGGCTCATCATCATCGATGATGCAATCCTCTCGATCCCCATCTAGAAGAAAACCATAGTATCTTTCAGGAGGATGAGAAAGCCTACTAGATCTGCGGAGTGGCGTCGGTTCATCATGTTCTATTGAAATTTGAGGTTCTACTAAGTACTCGGTAGCACTTTGAGGTTCTGGAATTTCTTCCAACTCTACCGCGCTCCCACTAATTTCTTTTGCAAGAAATTCGCTTTCTAAGAAGACAGTGTGACGAGCGACAAACACCTTTTGTTCTTCAGTGTGGTAGACCATATACCCCCTTGAATGCTTGGGGTATCCTACAAACTTGCATAAAACCGATTGTGCCTCGAGCTTGTCTGGTTTATGCTTTTTAACATATACCGGACACCCCCATATCTTGATATACTTGAGATATGGTCTCTTCCCGCTCCACATTTCATATGGAGTGGTAGGTACTGACTTAGTTGGAACTCTATTCAATAGGTATGCTGCTGATTCTAGAGCAAGTCCCCAGAAGGAATGTGGCAACTCAGCACTACTCATCATTGAACGCACTATGTCTAACAAAGTGCGATTCCTCCTTTCTGATACACCATTTTGCTGAGGTGTATAAGGTGGAGTAAGTTGAGAGAGAATTCCATTCTCTTTTAAGCATTCAAGGAAACTGGTACTTATGTATTCTCCATCTCGATCAGATCGAAGTGTCTTGATGCTTTTACCAGTTTTTTTCTCTACTTCATTTTTATACTCCTTAAACTTCTCAAAAGCCTCTGATTTATGCTTCATTAAGAACACATGTCCATACCTAGAGAAGTCATCAGTAAAAGTGATGAAGTAGGAGTGACCACTTCGTGCATGTGTAGACATCGGACCACATACATCACTGTGTACAAGTCCCAAGAGTTCAGTGGCTCTTTCTCTGTGTCCGGTGAACGGAGATTTGGTCATTTTTCCTTTGATACATGATTGACAAGTTGCATATGATGAATATTCAAACGGATCTAAATATCCATCTTTATGTAACTTAGTCAAACTTGTTTCATTTATATGACCAAGTCTACAATGCCATAGGAAGGCTTGATTCGAATCTGGAGCCTTTCTTTTACGTGTGTTTTGAATATTGAAAATTTGAGGTTGATTAAGTATGTATATGCCGTTTTCCAGTGTGCCTTACCCAATCAGTTATTGATTTAGGTGAATGTTCATAACATTTCTCTCAAGCGCAAAACTATATCCTTTATTCGATAACAAAGATACTGATATAATATTACACAACATACTAGGAATACAAAAACAGTTGTACAACACCAAAATGTTTCCACTAGTCAACCCTCGGTGATATTCCCCTATTGCAATTGCATCTACATGCATTCCATTGCCCATCCGAAGAGTCATATCACCTATTCCCAGCACTCTACTATTTCTCAGATCCTGCAATGAATAATAGATATGAGAACCAGAACCGGTATCAAGTACCCATGATGTAGAGTTAACTGAAAAACAATTTTCTATTACAAACACACCTGAAGTAGAAGCAACTATTTGCTTCATGTCCTTGGCTTTGAAGGCCTGACAATCCTTCTTCCAGTGCCCTTGCTTGTGACAATAGAAGCATTCATTCTTTTCTGTCTTCACCCTTCCTGCCTTGTTCGTTCCCTGCACCTTCTTGACCCCACCTTTCGGTTTGGTGGCTTTCATCTTCTTTTTCCCTTTAGCTTTCGCTTTAGATTTAGAAGAAGATGATTGGCCAACATACAGAACGGGGGTCTTCTCCTTTTTCAAGGAGGTCTCTGCTACCCTCAACATATTGAGGAGCTTTGGAAGATCCGCTTCCATTTCGTGCATGTTGAAGTTCAGCACGAACTGAGAGAAGGTGTGGGGAAGGGACTGCAAAATCAAGTCGATATACAAATCGTTCTCTAGCACGCATCCCAGGTTTGCGAGTTCCTCAATGAGGATGATCATTTTGAGGACGTGCTCTCCTACAGGTGATCCTGGAGCTAACCTCATCTAGAAGAGTTTCCTTGAGGTTTCGTACCTCGCGATACGGGAGTGCTCCCCATACAATTCTTTGACATGGAGAAAGATGGATACTATATCCATACTCTCGTGCTATTTCTGGAGTTCATTGTTCATGGACGCCAGCACGATACACTTAGCTCGCTCACAATCTAGATCCCAGGTTTTGCGGACTTCCCTATCCATAACTGAGGAATCTGGTCCAGGAATAAGAGGAGGAACAGCGGTGGCAACATATGCAACTTTGTCATAAGTCAGTGCAATATTGACGTTCCTTAGCCAATCTTTATAGTTCTGCCCTGTCGGTATATTTTTTTCAAGTAATAGTTTTAGTCCAGTCATGATAGCTGCCAGAAAGAGAGAAAAGAAAACACTCAGCATATGCTCTTGCAAGTTTAGATTGGTTTATTAATATATCTAAACAGGATGGCTCCCACTGTTTCCTCAAATCCTTCTTCAAAACCTTAAAAGAAGAACTAGTCAGGATTTAATCACACGTCATAATACTTGCTTAACCTTTCAGCCAGGCTGGTGTTGGTACTTCGAGGGAGGTTTTCCAACGCTTTCGCGAAGTTCCTTAATTAAATAACCTCTTTTCATTGGAGGCGTAGCCCCTCTAACACTTTTCTAGTCACCTACTTGGTTTATAGCATTGATTGTTAAGTGAGAAAAATTCCCGAGAGTAATCCTACTCATCAGTAGGATCGGGATCCAACTATCATTGCATGATGCCCTAGATGGAAGCCACTCTAGTCACCACACTCCAGAAAGTATGCTAAATCTGCAAGTTTCCTTTATGTTTGAAACTCCCGATGTGATTTTTACCCCAAGCTCTTATAGACCTTGATGTAGGCCAACAAGTCATAAGACGCAAGTCAAGTTCTACCCGTCGTTGTCCTGATCAAATTAAGTACATCGTACAAGCCCTTGACATAGGCCAACAAGGTGTACGTCTGTATTAAACTAATGCATCTATCTATGCAACAAATAGGCACACATACTGCTACCATACACTATGCCTTGACGTAGACCAACAAGCATAACATGAATACGATGTGCTGTCTATCTGAAACGACGGAGGGTTACGGTTGGTTTTTGGCAAAAAACCGTCAACGTAATGAACTTGATATGATCGAAGGAACAGAGATAGCTTTTATTTAAAAGGAGTGGTTTAAGCTCCGCATTTAAAATTTGCTTTTTCAAAAAAAACCGAGTGGTTTTGAAATTGTTCCAACGATTCAGTTTAGGTTTTATTTTCTTTGCATTAATAATAATGCGTCCCATCAATTAACCTATCATTACAGATAACAACGAAAATACAACGTCCTCTTATGCCATCCGCATTCGCCACTGGGTCCCGTCATCACCCGTTAGGTTACTTAACTAACGACAGAGCGGGGGCTGGGCTAGCGCGGGTGTAAAACATAAGTGACGTCTAAATAGCTATCATATATAGATATTGTACATTCGTCAGACGCAATAACAGGCATTCCAGATCACAGATAAACAATATTGGATTTGCAAGCAATCTGCGTTTCTTTTGAGCCTGCAACGAAATACGGATTACACAGTTGTGATGAATAGCCATTTACCCCACCCCAGACCCCTACGGGTACGGCAAACTACCCGCCAAGTACCAGAAGTGAAGCGGTCTACCTCAACACTTCAAAATACCCGGTAGTTTGTGTACCCCACCTTGGGTCTATTCTAGGAGCAAAAACAGAAAAAAGAATAATACAACGGTGGCTACAACCGCAACCTAGATATGCCCCGCAAAATAATATTACAACTTATTACAATTACATCGAATGAATTAATACAATAACCCATCACAAAACCCGGCTAATCACCACAACAGTCCAATACAGTTTATATACACAAAATATGTGCAACCCCCTGCCAACCCCCTGCCAACCGACATACTAGCAGTTAGGGGAGGTTTACGAACACATAATACAATTCACAGATATAATCAAACAAGCAAACACCGTATAATTTCGATCGATTAAACACATTAAATTTTGCTCCAATACTTCTCTGCAAATCTGAAACCTGAGCAAAAATAAAATCATACCAGAAAATCCCAAATATCACAAAGAAGGCACAGAAGAAAACTGGGTTGAATCGGCCCCAACTCGGCGGCGGAACCGCGGCGAATCGGTGGGATCTGCCGCGGTTCCGCGGGGTTTGGCCGATTCAGGAGCCTATTTATCTTGTGTGTTCTTATATTTTCATGCTGGTCATTCTGAAGGTCCCTGAAAAATTTTTGGACTTCATTTTAAAATCGATAGAAACTTTATGATATCGGAGTTTTTTCCGGTTTGTTTTCCGTTCGAAATTCATACGACTTTGCAAATGAGTTAATTATTGTTTAGTGAGGCTCTGATACCACTGTAAGTCGATGTGCAACACCCCACGAGTTGCGGGGAGGCGGAAATATGAAAAACGATCTTGTTTATTAAGCGAGCATCGACTAACCGAAGATCTTTGCTAAACGATAATTAACAAAAGGCATAGAGTTCTAAGCTACTATGTTAAAATTTTTGGGTCACGTAATTACACGAGATGGTATATGTGTGGACCCGAAGAAGATTGAGGCCGTTCAGAGTTGGCCCAGACCCGCATCAGTTACGGAGATCCGCAGGTTTCTAGGACTGGCCGGCTACTACAGGCGATTTGTACAGGATTTCTCCCGTATTGCGGCACCTTTGACCGGGTTGACCTAGAAGGGAGTTCCTTTCGATTGGACGGAGGAGTGCGAGCATAGCTTTCAGCAGTTGCGGACTCGTTTGACTACGGCGCGGGTGTTATCATTGCCTTCAGGATCGGACGGATTTGCGGTCTATTGTGACGCTTCTCGAGTGGGGATAGGGTGCGTATTGATGCAGCACGATAGGGTGATCGCGTATGCTTCACGGCAGTTGAAGAAACATGAACAGAACTACGCCACTCACGATTTGGAGATGGCTGCAGTGGTCTTTGCACTCATGTTCTGGGGACATTACCTATACGGCGAGTCATTCCAGATATTCACTGATCATAAGAGCTTAAAGTATATATTTCAGCAGCGAGACCTCAATCTTAGACAGCGCCGTTGGATAGAACTAGTAAAGGACTACGATTGCGAGATATTGTATCACCCGTGCAAGGCTAATGTAGTGGCGGATGCTTTGAGCAGGAGGCCCGAGAGTAATCTATCTTGTTTGAGCGCAGTGCAGAGTCAGTCGTCGGCAGATCGGCAGATTTTATGCGACAGCCGAGTGCAGTTCGAGTTCACGCCGATCGGGGGATAGCTTGCGCATGTTCGTGCACGCCCATAGTTGCTTGACCTTCGTGCACGCCCACAGTTGCTTGACCGTATACATGAGGCACAGTTCAGTGATGACCTTTGTTCAGAGATCATGGCACAGATTGGACACGGCAGATTTTCCGAGTTCGTGATCGATAATTTGGGGATACTGCGATTTGGGACTAGACTGTGCGTACAGGACGCTGAGGGACTGCGACGTGAGATTCTTGAGGAGGCACATCGATCGGTGTACAATGTTCATCCGGGTTCCACCAAGATGTACCATGATATGAGAGATGTTTACTCATTGGATGGAATGAAGAGGGACATCACAGAATTCGTGTCGAGATGCCAGACTTGTCAGCAAGTCAAGGCCGAGCACCAAAGGCCAGCGGGAGAGCTACAGCCGTTACCTATTCCGGAGTGGAAATGTGAGCAGATTTCTATGGACTTCATTGTGGGTCTACCCAGGACTAGTCGAAGGTATGACTCCATTTGGGTGATTGTAAGTCCATGATGCACACCCTACGGCTTGCGGGGAGGCGGAATACTTGAAAAACGATTTTCTCACCTCAAAAGAAACATGTTTTAGCTTTGCATCATGAACTTGTTCCACTTTAGGATCTTGTTTAAACCTTAACTAACATAAAACTAAACTAAGAGAGAGAGCTAACTACTAAGTAAAGGAGTTATACCCTCATTCCTAGTCCTTCGGGTCTTTAAGTTGCTCCTCGCTCCTTGGTTCAAGCTCCTTCTCCTTGATCTCCTTGCTTTGGCTTTTGAACGATCTCGGTTGACGGTCTCCTTTGTGTCGAAGATGGATCCATCCGAGAGCTATGGTCAAGCTCCAACCTCCATGAGATAACTTAGTTATCGAACTTGGTAAGAGAGAAGACTAAGTAGATGTAGAGTGAGTGTATTGGATTATATGATCTTAAAGCTCATTGTTTTGCAACACATGCAAGTGTATGAGCTTGAGGAAGAAGGAGAGAAGAAAACCTAAGAGAGAGAATGCTTTTGTGATAATGATAATAGAAATGAGAAGAGAGAATGGTTAAGTCTTGAGCCAATAATTCAACCATGGCATTATTAAATCATATAATCTACAACCATGCTTGAATAGTGGCTCCAAATGAAATAAACAAATACTTAGCCATTCTTCAACCCATGCCTCCTAATTTCCACCTCATTAATTCTTTAATGAAAAAGAATAAAACAATAATGAGGTGTCTCCTTCTAGAAGGTCAATCTTGTGAATTTACAAGAATGCCCTTTTTCCGTATTTTAATGCCCGTATCCGTATTCTGAAAAATACGAATACACCGAGATCAGTATAATCCAATACTACAATACTAGTATCTGGCTTAAACCAAAGCCTACCAGTATAATCTGTCCGATCGTCATTCGAGTAGCCAGTACACGAATGCGATCGAAACCCTGCCGTAAGACCATACGGCGTCTACATCGTCTCGCCTGATCTAGGGAAAACCTCTGTGTGGGACTCTAAAGACTCGACAGTACGCTGGCAGTGGGTTTAACCATAAGTCCGTCAAGGGCACTGACTGTACGTAACGGCAACCCAGGTCCGTGTCGATAAGGAGGCCGACGAGCGAACTCGTCCGTTACCTCTACTGAGCCTATCCGTGACAATATCCGTGTTGTCCGGTCTGTTCGTCTGAGAGTATCGCATGTATGGTCTAGGGAGGTGGTGAACATCAAACCACTAACTATTATACAAGTCGTGCCGGTGTAGCTCAAGACCATCCAAGAATCTACTGGTCAGTCCACCAGTAATTCTCTATCAGCCCTGGCCAGGGACTTATGGTAATGACCAACCGATCACAGTGCGATATCGACTCCCTATATCGGGAGAGAGGAATCCCTAACAGTCGCTTACTGCCTCCATGTGGCTCGGGACTGTACCTAACTAAAACCTGTTTGCACGACTCCTTTGAGCCGTGGTAGGGTAGTAATCAAAGTACAGTAGGAACTCACACGAGACAAATGACGAGCTCAAGTCGACAGACTATCTGCACACATGTCACCTGAGAACTGCTATCTGACGCTAGGTATAATACCATCCAGTCAGTTCTCGGCGAGTCCTGTCCGGTGTACTCACACTCAGTGAGCATATGTATACAATCTTAGGTGCACATCACCAATAGCTGCGGGTCCAATCCATCGCCCCTCGTCAGGGTCTAGATATGTATACACTAGTCTACTCTGGAGCATCGATGCCCAGTCTCGATACTCCTGTCACCATGGACATTCAAGGATGTGCCTATTGACTATCCAGCTCCCACAAGTATGACTGTCATCACAACGCTGGTAGTCAGGAAAACACCATACGGGCTTTATCAACATGTATATAAATACAAAGTAAAATATATCACACGTTAATGTAAAGACAAAACCAAATAGCGTACTATCATATCAAGTAAGATTGCCATGTACATACATATCCCTAGCATCCTATACAATGAAGGCCTCTAGGCCATATATATCCAAAAATCTCCCACTTGCACTAAGGCCTGTAATTGGCACAATGAGTACCCACTGTCTGCACTAGATCCAGTTGCTGGCGTACTGCATGTCCAACATCTCAAACAGCCTCTCGAACTGGACTTGAGGGATGGCCTTGGTGAATGGATCTGCCGTGTTGTCTTTTGTGTCCACTCTCCGCACCTCGATCTCCCGGTGATCCACGATCTCCCTAATCAGGTGATACCGCCTCAAGATATTCCTGGATTTCTGATGGGACCTTGGTTCCTTCGCTAATGCTACATCCCTATTGTTATCACAATACACAGGTATTGGATTGGCAAGGCACGGAACCACCTGAAGTTCAGAGATGAACTTCTTCATCTAGACAGCCTCTTTCGCGGCATCGTTAGCAGCTATATACTCAGCCTCCATAGTTGAGTCTGCGATGGTATCTTGTTTGGAACTCCTCCAACATACTGCCCCTCCATTGAGGGTAAACACAAAACCCGAAACGGATTTAGAGTCATCTTTGTCACTTTGGAAGATGGAGTCAGTAAAGGCCTCGACCTGTAGGTCCCCATTACCGTAAACCAAGAACATCTCCTTAGTCCTTCTCAGGTACTTGAGAATGTTCTTTACCGCTATCCAATGCCTCTCACCTGGGTCAGACTGATACCTGCTTACAATACTACGTGCGTAAGCTATATCTGGTTTGGTACATAACATCGCATACATTATGGATCCTACTGCCGAAGCGTAGGGTATAATGCCCATGCGAGCTCTCTCTTCATCAGTCTTTGGAGACATCTCTTTAGAGAGGGTGATCCCGTGACAAGCGGGTAAATTACCGTGCTTGGAATCTTCCATACTAAATCTCTTTAGTACAGTGTCAATATACTCGGACTGTTAAAGTTCCAACATCCTTTTTGATCTATCACGATAGATCTTAATGCCCAGAATGTAGGATGCATCTCCCAAGTATTTCATGGAGAATTTCTGTGACAAGAAGAGCTTTACTGATTGTAGCAAAGGGACATCATTCCCTATCAGTAGTATGTCGTCGACGTACGAAATGAGGAAGACTACTGCTCCTTCTACAATCTTCCTATAAATGCATGGTTCATCTAAATTTTTGATAAAGTCAAATTCTTTGACCGTCTCATCAAAGCAGATATTCCAACTCCGCGATCCTTGCTTTATTCCATAAATGGATTTAAACAACTTGCACACCTTTCCGCTGCTCCCACTTTGTAAGAAACCTTCTAGTTGATCCATGTAAACACTTTCTTCTAAATGTCCATTTAGAAAAACTGTTTTTACGTCCATCTACCAGATTTCATAGTCATGGAAGGCTGCAATGGCAAGCTGGATCTGAATGGATTTAAACATAGCTACTGGGGAAAAGGTTTCATCATAGTCCAATCCTGGTCTTTGACGAAAACATTTTGCAACGAGTCTAGCTTTGTAGATTTCCACTTGTCCAAATGCACCAATCTTCTTTTTGAAGATCCATTTGCATCCAACTGGTTTCACCCCAGGAGGAGCAACATCTAAAGTCAAAACTTTATTGGTGTACATGGATTTCATTTCGGATCTCATAGCATCCAGCCACTTCACTAAGTCTTTACTAGTGATAGCCTGCTGAAAATTAGTAGGCTCATCATCATCGATGATACAATTCTCTAGATCCCCATCTACAAGAAACCTATAGTATCTTTCAGGAGGACGAGAAAGCCTACCAGATCTACAGAGCGGCGTTGGTTCGTTGGGCTCTATTGAAACTTGAGGTTCTACTAAGTCCTCGGCAGTAGTTTGAGGTTCTGGAATTTCTTCCAGCTCTACCGCGCTCCCACTAATTTCTTTTGCAAGAAATTCGCTCTCTAAGAAGACAATGTGGCGAGTGACAAACACCTTTTGTTCTTCAGTGTGGTAGACAATGTATCCCCTTCAATGCTTTGAGTATCCCACAAACTTGCACAAAACCGATCGTGCCTCGAGCTTGTCCGGATTATGCTTTTTAACAAATGCCGGACACCCCCATATCTTGATATATTTGAGACATGGTCTCTTCCTTCTCCACATTTCATACGGAGTGGTAGGCACAGACTTAGTCGGAACTCTATTTAATAGGTATGCTGCTGATTCTAGCACAAAATCCAGAAGGAAAGTGGCAACTCAGCACTACTCATCATTGAACGCACCATGTCTAGTATTGTGCGATTCCTCCATTCTGATACACCATTATGCTGAGGTGTATATGGTGGAGTAAGCTGAGAGAGAATTCCATTCTCTTTTAAGCATTCAAGGAAACTGGTACTTAAGTATTCTCCACCTCGATCAGATCGAAGTGTCTTGATGCTTTTACCAGTCTGTTTCTCTACTTCATTTTTATACTCCTTAAACTTCTCAAAAGCCTCGGATTTATGCTTCATTAAAAACACATGTCCATACCTAGAGAAGTCATCAGTAAAAGTGATGAAGTAGGAATGACCGCTTCGTGCATGTGTAGATATTGGACCACATACATCACTGTGTATAAGTCCTAAGAGTTCCGTGGCTCTTTCTCAGTATCCGGTGAACGGAGATTTGGTCATCTTTCCTTTGATACATGATTGACAAATTGCATACGATGAATATTCAAACGGATCTAAATATCCATCTTTATGTAACTTAGTCAAGCTTGTTTCATTTAAATGACAAATTCTACAATGCCATAGGAAGGCTTGGTTTGAATCTAGAGCCTTCCTTTTAAGCGTGTTTTGAATATTGAAAACTTGAGGTTGATTAAGTATGTGTATGCCATTTTCCATTGTGCCAAACCCAATCAATTCTTGATGTAGGAAAATGTTCATGACATTTCTTTCAAGTGCAAAATTATATCCTTCATTAGATAAAAAACCTACTGATATAATATTACACATCATACTGGGAATACAAAAACAGCTGTACAACACCAAAATGTGCCCACGAGTCAACCCCGGGTTATATTCCCACATTGCAACAGCATCTACGTTCATTCCATTGCCCATCCAGAGGGTCATACCACCTGTCTTCAGTGCTCTATAGTTTCTCAGAGCCTGCAAAGAATTACAGATGTGAGAACCAGAACCGGTATCAAGTACTCATGATGTAGAGTTTACTGAAAGACAATTTTCGATTACAAACACACCTGAAGCAGCAGCAGCAGCTTGCTTCGTGTCCTTGGCTTTGTAAGCCATGCAATCCTTCTTCAAGTGCCCTTGCTTGTGACAATAGTAGCATTCGTTCTTATCCGCCTTCACCCTTCCTGCCTTGTTCGTTCCCTGCTCCTTCTTGACCCCGCCTTTCGGTTTGGTGGCTTTCATCTTCTTCTTCCCTTTAGCTTTCGGTTTAGATTTAGAAGAGGATGATAGGCCAACATACAGAACGGGGGTCTTCTCCTTTTTCAAGGAGGTCTCTGCTACCCTCAGCATGTTGAGGAGCTTTGGAAGGTCAGCTTCCATTTCGTGCATATTGAAGTTCAGCACGAACTGAGAGAAGGTGTGGGGAAGGGACTGCAAAATCAAGTCGATGTAAAAATCATTCTCTAGCACGCATCCCAGGTTTGCGAGTTCCTCAATGAGTCTGATCATTTTCGGGACGTGCTCTCCTACAGGTGATCCTGGAGCTAACCTCATCTGGAACAGTTTCCTTAAGGTCTCGTACCTCGCGATACAGGAGTGCTCTCCATACATATCCTTGCAATGGAGAAAGATGGATATAATATCAATATTCTCGTGCTGTTTCTGGAGTTCATTGTTCATGGACGCCAGCACGATACACTTAGCTCTCTTACAGTCTAGATCCCAAGTTTTGCGAACCTCCTTGTCCGCAAGAAAGGAATCTGGTCCTGGGATAGGGGGAGGAACATAGGTGGTAACATATGCAACTTTGTCATAAGTCAGTGCAATGTTGACGTTCCTTAGCCAATCATTATAGTTTGGCCCGGTCAGTGTATTTTTTTCAAGTAATAGTTTTAGTCCCGTCATGGTAGCTGCTAGAGTGAGAGAAAAGAAACACTCAGCATATGCACTTGCAAGTATAGATTGGTTTATTAGTTTATCTAAACAGGATGGCTCCCACTGTTTCCTCAAATCCTTCTTCAAACCCTAAAAGAAGAATTAGTCAGGATTAATCGCACGTCACAATACTTGCTTAACCTTTCATCCAGGCCAGTGTTGGTACTTCGAGGAAGTTTTCCAACGCTTTCGCGAACTTCCTTAATTATATAACCTCTTTTCCCTGGAGGCGTAGTCCCACTAACACCTTTCTAGACACCTACTTGGTTTATAGCATTGATTGTTAAGTGAGAAAATCTCCCGAGAGTAGTCCTACTCATCAGTGGGATCGGGATCCAACTATCATCGCATGATGCCCTAGATAGAAGCCACTCTAGTCACCACACTCCAGAAGGTATGCTAAATCTGCAAGTTTCCTTTATGTTTGAAACTCCCGATGTAATTTTTACCCCAGGCTCTTATGATCTTGACGTAGGCTAACAAATCATAAGATGCAAGTCAAGTTCTACCCATCGTTATCCTGATTAATTTAGATCCATCGATACTCGCCCTTGACGTAGGCCAACAAAGCTGTACAACTGTCCTAAACTAATGCATCTATCTGTGTAACAAATAAGCAACACATTGCTACTATACACTATGCCTTGACGTAGGCCAACAAACATAGCATGAATACGATGTGCCGTTTATTTGAAACGACGGAGGGTTACGGCTGGTTTTTGGCGAAACCGTTAATGTAATGAACTTGATATGATCGAAGGAACCATGATAGCTTTTTAAAAGGAGTGGTTTAAGCTCCGTATTTAAAATTTGCTTTTTGAAGAAAACCGAGTGGTTTTGAAATTGTTCCAACGATTTAGTTTAGGTGTATTTCTTTGCATTAATGAATTAATGTTGTCCCATCATTTAATCCTACCATTGCAGAAAACAACGAAAATACAATGTATGCTTATGCCATTCGCATTCGCCACTGGGCCCCGTCATCACCTATTAGGTTATTTAACTAACGACAGAGCGGGGGCTGGACTAGCGCTGGTGTAAAACATAAGCAACGCCTAATAAATATCATATATAGATATATCCATTCATCGCACGCAATAATAGGCATTCCAGTTCACAGATGAACATATTGGGTATGCAAGGAATTCCGCACTTTGTTTAAGCCCATAACGATGGACGGGTTCTATGGTCGTGATGAATAGCCAAAACCCCATCCAATACCCCTACGGGTGCAGCAAACTACCCGCCAAGTACCAGAAGTGAAGCAGTCTCCCTCAACAACGTGAGTAGGCCACTAAGCACTTCGAAATACCTGGTAGTTTGTGCACCCCTCCTTGGGTCTAACCTAGGAGCAAAAATAGTAAATGAAATAATACAATAGTGGCTACAAGCTCAACCCGGATGTGCCACGCAAAAATAATATTACATCAATTTTATAAATTACATTGAATGAAAGAAAAGAAAACACTCGTCTCACAGCCCCGGCTATTCATCATCGACAATCCAATAAGATTCATATACACAAACCAATCATCACAAATATGTGCAACCCCACTAATCGTCGTATAGCGATTAGCAGACGTTTCAAAACACATATAACATTACAGAAGAACTGATTAGCTAAAGCAAATAGAATTTCGATCGATTAAGCAAATTTGAATCTACCCCAAGTTCCACAGAGGACACAAAATATCCGGGCAGAAGCAAAATATCCCAAAAATCACAAATCCAAAATATAAGAAAAACAGAATAAATTTGCACTGAATCAGAGTCGACTCGGCAGCGGATTCGTGGCAGAATGCTGGGTTCTGCCGTGGATCCGTGGTGGTCTGACCGATTCATGGGCCCAAATTTCTTCTATGTTCTTAAAAACCCTGCCTGTATTTTTAAGACTTCTGAAAAAAATTTACGACCAGATTTCAAATTCGACAGAAAACGGCATTTTCGGACGTGATTTCGGGATTTTTCCGGCGATCGAATTTCTAACACATTGCTAAAAAGTTAGTTAAGGTTTAACTAGGCTCTGATACCAGTGTAAGTCCATGATGCACACCCCACGGCTTGCGGGGAGGCGGAATACTTGAAAAACGATTTTCTCACCTCAAAAGAAACATGTTTTAGCTTTGCATCATGAACTTGTTCCAGTTTAGGATCTTGTTTAAACCTTAACTAATATAAAACTAGACTAAGAGAGAGAGCTAACTACTAAGTAAAGGAGTTATACCATCGTTCCTAGTCCTTCGGGTCTTCAAGTTGCTCCTCGCTCCTTGGTTCAAGCTCCTTCTTCTTGATCTCCTTGCTTTGGCTTTTGAACGATCTCGGTTGCCGGTCTCCTTTGTGTCGAAGATGGATCCACCCGAGGGCTATGGTCAAGCTGCAACCTCCATAAGATAACATACTGATCTAACTTGCTAAGAGAGAAGACTAAGTAGATGTAGAGTGAGTGTATTGGATTATTTGATCTCAAAGCTCATTGTTTTGCAACACATGCAAGTGTATGAGCTTGAGGAAGAAGGAGAGAAGAAAACCTAGGAGAGAGAATGCTTTTGTGATAATGATAATAGAAATGAGAAGAGAGAATGGTTAAGTCTTTAGCCAATAATTCAACCATGGCATTATTAAATCATATAATTTACAACCATGCTTGAATAGTGGCTCCAAATGAAATAAATAAATACTTAGCCATTCTTCAACCCATGCCTCCTAATTTCCACCTCATTAATTCTTTAATGAAAAAGAATAAAACAATAATGAGGTGTTTCCTTCTAGAAGGTAAATCTTGTGAATTTACAAGAATACCCTTTTTCCGTATTTTCAAACCCGTATCCATATTCCGAAAAATATGGATACACCGAGATCAATATAATCCAATACTACAATACTAGTATCTGGCTTAAACCATAGCTTACCAGTATAATCTGTCCGATCGTCATTCGAGTAGCCAGTACACGAATGCGATCGAAACCCTGCCGTAAGACCATACGGCGTCTACATCGTCTCGCCTGATCCAAGGAAACCCTCTGTGTGGGACTCTAAAGACTCGATAGTACGGTAGCAGTGGGTTTAACCACAAGTCCGTTAGTGGCACTAGCTGTACGTAATGGCAACCCAGGTACGTGTCGAAAAGGAGGCCGACGAGCGAACTCGTCCGTAACCCCTACTGAGCCTGTCCGTGATAATATCCGTGTAGTCCGGTCTGTTCGTCTGAGTGTATCGCATGTATGGTCTAGGGAGGTGGTGAACGTCATACCCCTAACAACCGTACAAGTCCTGCTGGTATGGCTCAAGACCATCCGAGAATTTACTGGTCAGTCCACCAGTAATTCTCTATCAGCCCTGGCCAGGGACTTTTGGTAATGACCAACCGATCACAGTGCGATATCGACTCCCTATACCGGGAGAGATGAATCCCTGACAGTCGCTCACTGCCTCCATGTGGCTCGGGACTGTACCCAACTGAAACATGTTTGCACGACTCCTTTGAGCCATGGTAGGATAGTAATCAAAGTACAGTGGGAACTCACACGAGACAAATGACGAGCTCAAGTCGACAGACTATCTGCACACATGTCACCTGAGAAATGCTATCTGACGCTAGGTATAATACCATCCAGTCAATTCTCGGCGAGTCCTGTCCGGTGTACTCACACTCAGTGAGCATCTGTATACAATCTTAGGTGCACATCACCAATAGCTGCGGGACCAATCCATCGCCCCTCATCAGGGTCTAGATATGTATACACTAGTCTACTCTGGAGCATCGATGCCAAGTCTCGATACTCCTGCGACCAGGGACATTCAAGGATGTGCCTATTGACTATCCAGCTCCCATAAGTATGACTGCCATCACAACGCCGGTAGTCAGGCGAACATCCTATGGGCTTTATCAACATGTATATAAATACAAAGTAAAATATATCACAAGTTAAGATAAAGACAAAACCAAATAGCGTACTATCATATCAAGCAAGATTGTCATGTACATACATATCCCTAGCATCGTATACAATGAAGGCGTCTAGGGCATATATATCCAACAGTTATCATGGATCGATTGACGAAAGCGGCTCACTTCCTGCCGGTGAAGACCACTTTCGGATTTGCTCAGTATGCCCAGATATACATCGACGAGATTGTACGACTGCATGGAGTCCCGACATGTATCGTGTCCGACTGAGGCACCCAGTTTACCAGACGACTATGGCAGAAGCTTCAGGAGGCTTTGGGCATCCGCTTGAGTTTCAGCACAGCATTTCATCCGCAGTCCGACGGCCAGTCAGAGAGGACTATTCAGACTCTCGAGGACATGCTCCGAGCGAGCGTTTTAGACTTTGGTGGTAGCTGGGATCATTATTTACCCTTGGTGGAGTTCTCCTACAACAATAGTTTCCAGGATACTATTCAGATGGCACCTTTCGAGGCCTTGTATGGGAGGAGATGTAGATCGTCCGTCTGTTGGACAGAGCTCAGTGAGAGCAGTATTTTGGGGCCGCAGATCGTACAGGAGACGACCGAGAAGATACAGCTGATTCGAGACAGGATGAGGACAACTCAGAGAAGGCAGAAATCGTATGCTGACAGACACTGCCGCAGATTAGAGTTCGCAGTTGACGATCACGTTTTTCTGAGGGTCTCTCCGATGAAGGGAGTGATGAGGTTTGGACGGAAGGGAAAGCTTAGCCCCAGATTCATAGGTCCCTTCGAGATCCTCGAGCGTGTAGGTGCAGTAGCATACCGTTTGGCTCTTCCACCCGACTACCCAGATGTTCACCCCGTATTCCACGTGTCGATGCTTCACAGATACCTACATGACTCTTCTCACATGATTCAGCATCAGACCGTTTAGCTCGAGCGCGATCTTTCGTTCACCGAGAAGCCAGTCGTGATATTGGACCGGCAGGTGAAGAAACTTCGATCGAAGGTCTTGCCATCTGTGTAGGTGCTTTAGCGCAGCTCGAATGGTGAAGAGATCACTTGGGAGGCAGAGAGCGAGATACGGAAGAAATTCCCTCATCTCTTCGAAGGTATGCGTAGCTATATATTTTTAAATTCGGGGACGAACTTCTTTAAGGGGGGAAGATTGTAACACCTTAGGATGTGATTAGTGGCTAATTATACATTAATATATGGTTTATAATAAAAAGTTTACCAAAACGATCTTTAAATATTTTATTAGAATTTATTTAGGCTTGCACACACTTGTGCATGTAAACTAGGGTTAAATTAGGATTAAACCATGTTTAACAACCTTGGTGAACTAAACTATTTTTATTATGTTTATTTGGATTTTAATTAAGTGTTTTGGGTTTCTTTTCTTTTTTAAAATGGAAAATGATTAGCTTTGGGTTGACTTGGAGAGAGAGAGAGAGAGAGAGAGAGAGTTGTCATCATGGCTTGAGCCATGCTTACATTTAACAAGCAGCAACAACAGCAGAAGCAGCAGCAGCAACAGCCACAACAGCAGCACCAACAGCAACAGCAACAGCACCAGCAGCATCAGCACAAGCAGCAGCAGCTTCATGCAACAGCATCAGCAACATGCATCAGCAGCAGCAGCAACTCCTTCTCTCCTTCTTCTTCTCCTTTTCCTTGGACCTAGGGTCAAGTGAGGTATAAGTTCTGAGCCCAACTTCTTTGTTGCTAAACTTATGTGTTAATTAGCATCGGTTAGTGTTAAAAGTGAGCTTTAGTGCTAGAAATGGGGATTTGTTTGGAGTTTTGGCCAAGTGGTGATTTTGATGGTTAGCCTAACTTAACTAAGTGTTATTAGGCCCTTTAACTGAGATTTAACCCCAGATTTCACTAAAATACCATAGGGTTTCATTTAGTGTAAAATTTAACGTTTTAATGCAAAATTTGGCCTTTCTGTGATCTGCTGTAGAATCGTATGCTTCAGACAAAATCTGGGATAACTCGAGCATACACACTAGACCTAGACCACACACACGAAGCACGAACCCCTGATTACACACCTGGGCCGCCGATTTAATCTTTCTGGACGCAAATTACGGCCAGAAGGGGGAGTTAGGTCTTAGGGTTTGGTCTAGGGTAGTCTGCTGCATATTCTAGTGTTTTGGCATATGCAACTTTTTGAGTTTTCACCCTCGTCAAAATATGGAGCGATATATCGTTTTTCCTATACATTTAGTTGGCGTGATACGTGTGATACGTGAGTGGGTTTAGTGTTGCTGCGTGTCGCGACGTGTCGGGGTAGTTTCAAACTCGTATACACACGTTTTAGCGTATTGGACACACGCGCGTTTAGTTCGCGACGCGAGTTTCTCGTTTGATTTCGATATCGCATATTTGTTGGATTTTGCTTATATGGATTTCTTGTGCAAATTCTAGGTTCGCAGGCAGGTACGTCGCACGACGCAAAGAAAGGGAAGCAAGTGGTCGGCTACGCTTAGTACGAGACCAGGTAAGTAGATTTAACATCTACGGGGAAATCGCCCATATGGCATTAAGCGTCAGGGATTGATAGGATATTTTAGTCGTATATATTCATATTAGTGCTTACATACATTGATATCTTCATACTTGCGCACATGGACACTGTATATTCATAGTTGTGCTTACATACATTGATATCTTCATACTTGCGCACATGTATACTGTATATTCATAGTAGTGCTTACAAACATTGATATCTTCGTACTTACGCACATGCACACTGTATATTCATACTGGTGGACACACACATTGATATCTTCATACTTGCGCACCTGCACACTGTATATTCATAGTAATGCTTACATACATTAATATCTTCATACTTGCGCACCTGCACACTGTATATTCATAGTAGTGCTTACATACATTGATATCTTCATACTTACGCACATGCACACTGTATATTCATACTGGTGCACTCACACATTAATATCTTCATACTTGCGCACATGCACACTGTATATTCATAGTAGTGCTTACATACATTGATATCTTCATACTTGCACACATGCACACTGTATATTCATAGTAGTGCTTACATACATTGATATCTTCATACTTCCGCACATGCACACTGTATATTCATACTGGTGTACACACACATTGATATCTTCGTACTTACGCACATGCACACTGTATATTCATACAGGTGCACACACACATTGATATCTTCATACTTGCACACATGCACACTGTATATTCATAGTAGTGCTTACATACATTGATATCTTCATACTTGCGCACGTGCATACTGTATATTCATAGTAGTGCGTACATACGTTGATATCTTCTTACTTGTGCACATGCACACTGTATATTCATACGGGTGCACACATACATTGATATCTTCATACTTGCGCACATGCACACTGTATATTCATAGTACTGCTTACATACATTGATATCTTCTTACTTGCGCACCTGCATACTGTATATTCACACTGTATATTCATAGTAGTTCTTACATACATTGATATCTTCATACTTGCGCACATGCACACTTTATATTCATAGTAGTGCTTACATATATTGATATCTTCATACTTGCGCACATGCACACTGTATATTCATAGTAGTGCTTACATACATTGATATCTTCATACTTGCGCACCTGCACACTGTATATTCATAGTAGTGCTTACGTACATTGATATCTTCATACTTGCACACATGCACACTCTATTTTCATATTAGTGCACATATACATTGGCACATTCATATTTGCGTATATATCCACATGCACATCCATACCTATATACATACATATGTCACATACATGGATGATATTGGCTTGATTTCTAGAAAATGGGGACCGCATGAGATATTTTCAAACTGGATCCATTTTAAAAAGAGCGGTTTCCCCCTTTTTACTTATAGTGTCATACGACACATTGCATGGATTTACGGATTGAGTTTTGGATTCGTGTGATTTCTAGATTTGAGAACCAAAGTATTATTTTAAGGAAATACGCACTGTTTTAAAAACTCGGTTCCTCTTGGTATGATATTTCAGTGCGTTCACCATGAGCTTTGTCGGTTCTTGAGAGCTTGTGCGATTATACTCGATTCGAGGAGTGGTAGGCACCGTCTGCGGGTACATGGTGGACCCGGTATGGTACCCCGGGACAAGAAGACTCGTATAGTTAAACGGTGAGCCCAACGGAGGGACTACTACTTACCGCTGATTGGTTGGACATGGCGGTTATCCGGAGGATACTGACGAGAGTCGATAGATGGAAACGGCCCGACCCGTACTGCCGGGGCCGAAGGCCGATTCCGCAGACGGAGCCCGTGGACCGATCCGGACTGATGGAGCCCGATATATGAGGATTTGCATGTCGATGCTGGACACGAGTATTTCATGTTGTTTTGGGTGCCGATGTTGGGCACCCCGCTTCTATGAGATTTACAGGATTGAGGGCCGGATAGAGTGACGACGCCTGAGTTGTTACTGGGATTTGGTTGCATTGATGGACACCGGTTACTTTTCCACGTTGACATTCTGTGTAGATGTATTTTATCCCATGCTCAACATTCATTGTTATGTATCTCATCCTGTAGTGTAGTACCTGATAGAGTACTTATGCATGATTATTGCACACCCTGCTCATCCTATATAGATGTTACTAGATTGCACTTGCTATGGATGACTATTGCATACCCTGCTCATCCTATATAGATGTTACTAGATTGCATTTGCTCTGCATGATTATTTCATACCCTGCTCATCATATATTGATGTTATTAGATCGCACTTGTTGCATGATTATTGTTCATCCAGCTCATCATATAGATGTTATCTGTTGGCATAGGTTAGAGTATCGCAGTACGTGCATACTCGCGATTACCTTTATATGTTATCTACTATTCACGAGTTGGCAACTCACCCCCGTTGTGCCACAGTGCTTGCTGGTTTCCCTCAGAGTAGTCCCCTCAGGCTGCTTTCTTGCATCTTTTGATTCGGATACCACTGCAGTTGGCACATGAGCCCTTTTGCTGATAGGTGGGTTTTTGCGGTATCCGTTTATTTACCAGCAGTATACGCTGTTGTATCTAGTACCCTCCATCTACTATTCATGTATTGACTTAGAGACCGGTTATGAGGACGATGTATATTATTTTATACTCTGGTGTCGAGTTCGTTGTGAGCCGACTTTATTTATGTCGTTTATCTTTCGTGATACTTGCTTTCACTTATTTTGCTTATTCTTCGCTACGGCGTCCTATATTATCATTGTGATGGTTGTTTCCGCCGTTGGGCGTGATTGCTCCCGTTTGGGATGCTTTATTCTTATTGTATATCATTTTACTCAAATCTTGTCTTGTACTCGATTTCGGGGCTAGTTTCTACAAAGGAAATGCTGCCAAAATTTTTAAGATAATAACTTGAATTTTAAAGAATTTTCCTAAACTACTTAAGGTTTTCTAAATGTTCTAAACTAATGTTTTCTTTTCACTCACTTTTTCATTGGTTTTGATTTCTGGGTTTCGGCTTACTTAGTCACGTTATGCCTGTAGACGTTTCGTGGTTAGGTGCCGGTCACGGGCCGAACTTTGGGTCGTGACAACTACCTAATAAAAGGCCGGCTCCGACGAGCACGACACCCAGAGTCACAAAATATACAATATCGATCCTCATAACTCGTCTATAAGTCAATATATGAAAGTGGTAGATGGAGAGTACTTGATACAATAAGATATACAATGGATAATCCGATAACCGCAAACCCACCTATAGCAAGAAGCCCCAAAACAAACCTTATCGGTATCCGCTGAAAAAGATACAATAAGCAGCCATGCCGCGACTACTGTGAGGGTCAAGCCTGCAAAACTCTGTAGCACAACGGGGGTGAGTTTCCAAGTCATGAATAGTAAGTAACTTCATACAGATAATCGCAGGTATGCACGTACAGCGATAATCTATCACATACAATCTGGTAGCATAAGTATGGCAATATGGATCTGCAAGAATCATGATCAAGGTACACCATCAGGTACTACTACATGAAACAATGTATATCTAATAAATACTGAGTATGGGATAAAACATATTATCATCAATGAATCATCATCTTTGAAAAATCCGGTGTTTATCAAAGACACCCTAAATCCCAATACCTCAGGCGCTGTCACTCTGATCGGCCCTTATATCCTGTAAATCTCATGGAATCTGAGTGCCCAACAGCGACACTCGAAATATCATGAAAACCCTTATCTAACATCGACATGTAAATCCACATAACTCGGGCTCCGTCAGTCCGGATCGGTTCATATCCATCTCACGACTCCGGTCGGTATCCTCCGGATAACCGCCAGGTCCAACCAATCACCGGTAGGTAGTGCATCCTCTTCCAGGCTCATTGTCTACACCACAAAAATCATTTCTTGCCCCGGGGTACCATACCGGGTCCACCATGTACCCGCAGACGGTGCCTACCGCTCCTCGAATCGGGTTTCAACACAAGTCTCATAACCAAAAAACTCATGGTGGACGCACCGAAATATCATATCAAGAGAAACCGGGTTTTCAAAACAATGCATACTTTCTTGAAATATCCCCACGGTTTTTAAATCCATAAATCACATGAAATCCGTATCTCAATGCGTAAATCCATGAAATGTGATGTATGCAACATAGAACAGTAATATGCACATATCAAGGGAAACCGCTCTTTTAAATGAATCCAGTTTTTAAATACATCACGCGGTTCCTAATTTCTCCAAAGTCAAATGCAACATCATAAAAAGGTGTATATGTAGCTATAGCAAGGTATGTGTATATACATATATGTATGTATGCATGATGCATTTCATATGCGCAATAGAACAAGAATCATCGTCTCAATGTCAATAACAATACAATACCGCATATGTGTATAGGTTGTGCGTGTTATGGCAATTACCATCGTTGTGTGTGTAGCATACAATTTAGTGCTCGTGCAACATGAACCGTCAGTAATGGTGCAATGTCCAATGGGTACTAAGTCAAGGCACAACAAGTAATGGTATGCAATGATGCTCATGCATACTCAACTCATATGCATATAACATGTGACTATAATATTATATCTAGCCCTGACGCTAAACGCTATACGTGTGATTTCCCCGTAGATGTTAAATCTACTCACTCGGACGCCTCGGGTAATCAGACTCGATCACAGCTTTGCCATTTCCGCGCCACATCCGACGTCTCTGCACCCGATCCTAAAAACGTACACAAAGAAATAAGAGGATAAATATATAAATAGTCCCGGACACAAAAAATACAAGTCAACTACGCACACTAACTAAACGCGCATGCACTTGGTGCAGAAAACGCTCGCGACAACGCCACAGACCACATCTAGGGTCGATATACGTGGCAACTACCAAACCAAAACCTAATCACACCAATCGCGCGTTCACAACACACTAAATTTTATATAAAATAGGATGTATATCAACAAAACCTAAAACTTAATTAAAATCGATTTATTCCAAAAACCAATAAGCATCAATTTACCACTTCAGTTCAAAACTAAATATTTTAACAAAACTAGTGGCCACAATAATCACTTAATATCTTAATTAAGCCACACAATTACTAACTATATTTTAATTTCACCTATTTACAGTCTAATTATAAACTTAGTTTGCAAAATTATATGATTAGGACAAATTAAATGTAACAATTAGCAATTTAGCAACTAGATTAGGTTTGAAAGCCCACTAAATAGCAAACTACACTAAACTAACCTAGTAATGATGTGAAAACCCTAACTTAATTCAACTCCTTCTCTTTAGATTTCTTACTTTCAATTAAAACCATATTTAAACACCTAATAAGCTAGATTAAAGTAATATAGCAACAAATTAATCAAGGGGTTAGGATTTATACCTCAAAGATTTGTCGATCAAACATGCAACTTTGCCTCCCGAATTAGCTTCTCCAAGATCCATGCTAGATTGGCCAAGGAATAGGGGGTAAAGATTTGATTTAGATTTTGTGGGATTTTGTATGGATTTTTATTTTATTTCTTGAAGATTTTTAGAGGAGAAATGAGGTGAGAAAATTTTGGGGCTGCACAAAGGGGGCTCGGCCAGAATTTTGGGAGGGAGAGAGAGATTGGTTAGTTGTGTGCGAGTGTGTAGAAAATTCCATGCCTCAAATCAACAAACACCATACCTCTTATCTCCTCATTATCTTTTCATTTCTAAATTTCTTTTCTACTTATTCTGTGAGGAAATGAAGTGGGGACTTGGGGAGGGCTGCTGCCCTAGGGTTCGGCCAAGTGGGGAAAGAGGGGGTGAGGTGTTGTGTGACAAAGTCCAAGTCAAGAAAAAGACCATACCACAATTATCTAAACCCCATAATTCTATGTTTATTATTTTCTTTCAATTTAAACTCTTTCTTCAATTTTCTAGAACCCTCTTAACAATTCCATTTCATTTCAAATACAACATGTTACATTTTAGTTTAATGTGTCGTGGTTCACTAAAGCATAATTAACCTATTCCAATTTGTAAAAATCACTAATTAAATTTATTAGTGAAAACTTAAAATAATATTCAATATAATTAATAAAGAAAACTATTTAAGTAAACTAGAATTTTACAAACGACCAATTAAATAACAAATACTAGCAATTACATTGCTAGAATAGGTATATTTAAGTCTTTGTTGAAAAATAATTATATCTTGGTTTTTACGGAAAACACAAATTATTTATCGATTATCGGAAAATTCTCCTAAACGATTTTCAGAACGTTACAATCTTCCGCCTTAAAGAAATTCGGTTCCCGAATTTAAAATCTAACTACGCGTAGCCTCGAAGAGATAGGAATAATTCAAGAAAACTTGATCGCCTACTGTAAACTCAAGTCTGCGCTGACGTCGGTCTACAATAGATTTCCGCCTGCTCTGAGCCGCTCTCATCGTATCTCAAATCAACCGAATCTTTTCGATCGTCTCTTACACAATCTGTGGTCCGAAAATACTACTCTCACAGAGCTCTGTCCAACATACTGCTCAACTTACGGGTGATCGACATTTCCTCCAATATAATACCTTGATGGATGCCATCTGAATCTCCTCCTGGAAGATGTTATTATAGGAAAACTCTATCAAGGGCAAGTGGCGATCCCAACTGCCACGAAACCTAGAACGCAAGCTCAGTGCATGTCCTCAAGAATCTGAATGGTCCGCTCTGATTGACCGTCGGTCTGCAGATAGAAAAATGTAATGAAACTCAATTAGTGTCCAAAGCCTTCTGAAGTTTCTGCCATAGTCGGCTGGTGAACTGGGTGTCTCTGTCGGACACAATACAAGTCGGAACTCCATATAGTCGCACAACCTCATCAACATATGTCTGAGCATACTGAACGAATCCGAAAGTGGTCTTCTCTGGCAGAAAGTGAGTTGTTTTCGTCAATCGGTCTATGATAACTCAAATATAATAATAATTTTGACTGGTCCTAGATAGACTCATGATACAATCCATAGAAATTTGTTCCCATTTCCACTCCAGAATGGTCACAGGCTACAACTCTCCAGCTGGCTTTTGGTGCTCGGCCTTGACTTACTGACAAGTCAGGCATCTCGAAACAAAGTCTGTGACATCTTTCTTCATCCCTTTACACTAGTAGACTTCTCTCAAATCACAATACATCTTGGTGGAACCCTGATGAACACTATATGCTGACTAATACACCACTTCCAAGATCTCGCGTCTCGGTCCCTCGGAATCTGGCACACGCAGTCGAATCCCAAATCTTAGTACTCCCTCATCATCAATCACGAACTCTGAATCTCTTCCCTTTCGAACCTGCTCCATGATCTCTGACAAACGAACGTCATTGGACTGTGCCTCACGGATATAATCATATAACCGTGGACTTTCATGTACATAGATAAGTTGTCCCCCGGTCGACATAAACTCGAACTATACTCGGCTGCTATATAGTATCTACCAATCTGCCGTCGACTGTCTCTGAACTGTGCTCAAACAATAAAAGCTATCTCCGGGCCTCCGACTCAAGCATCTGCCAGAACATTCACCTTTCTTGGATGATAAAGAATCTCGCAGTTATTGTCTTTCACTAGCACCATCTAACAGCGCTGTCCCAATTTCAAATCTCGCTGCTGAAAGTTGTAGTGTCTCCAGATCTTTAAGTGTAAAAACCACCGCAGCCATTTCTAAGTCACACGTGGAATAGTTCTGCTCGTGCTTCTCCGACCGCCTAGAAGCATCGAAAAAAAACAACAAAACCGCCCGATCCTTAAGGCAAAGATAAAACTGTGCAGTCTTCTAACGCGTATTCAACTGCTGAAAACTCTGTTCACAAATCCCGGTCTAAAGAAAAAGAACTCTCTTCCGGGTCAACCTGGTCAACGTTGCAGCTATCTGTGAAAAATCCTGTACGAAATATCAATAGCATCCGTCCAAACCCAAAATGCTGCGAACCTCCGTCACTGATATAGGTCTGGGCCAGTGCTGAACGGCCTCGATCTTTTTCGGTTCCATATTTATCATCTCTCGTAACAACGTGACCCAAGAAGTCAACATCATCTAACCATAAAACACACTTGGATAACTTAGCGAATAGCTGGTGCTCCCTCAAAGTCTGCAACGAAATCTTCAATTACTGCCTATGCTCCTCTTGGTTCCAAAGGTATACCATAACATCATCAATGAACAAGATAACAACTAATCAAAAATGGCCTGAATATACGATTCATCAAGTCCATAAACGCTACTGGGGCATTGGTGTGCTCAAACGACATCACCAAACTCATAATGCCCACAACGCGTGCGAAAAGCAGTCTTCGGAATGTCATCCTCTCGAACCCGCAACTAATGGTAACCTGATCGCAAATCAATCTTCGAGAAATGTCCCACACCCTGGAGCGAATCAAACAAATCGTCGATACGAGGTAAAGGATATCTATTCCGCACAGTAACCCGATTCAACTGACAAAAAATGATGCACAAACACAACTGCCTTCTTTCTTCCTTGTGAACAGAACAGGAGCTCCCCAAAGTGACGCACTCGGACGAACAAGCCCTTTGTCCAACAAATTTTGCAACTGATCCTTTAGTTCTTAAAGCTCCGCCGGATCCATCTAATATTGCGTTATAGAAAAAAGGCTCCATGCCGGGAACCAAGTCAAAGCAGAACCGAATATCACGCTCTGGAGACAAGCCAAGCAACTTGTCAGGAAAGACATCTGGAAACTCTCTCACAATCGGGACCTGGTCCAACGGGACCTCTGCGGCTTTAACATGACAACATACGCCAAGAATTCTTGACATTCATTCACAAAATCTGAACAGCGCGAAAAGAAGAAATCAAACTGGGAAAGACAACGCTACGGTCTCCCCGAAAAACAAACAAGAACTGGTTTACCTGGAAAACTAAATCTGGCTGCCTTCTCAGGGCAGTCCACGAATGAATAACACATGACTAACCAATCCATGCTCAGAGGAAGTTCGAAGTCAACATATCGAGAAAATCAAATTGACAAAAGAATCCCTATCTCTGATACGAACAAAACAAACACGAACGAAAAAAAATTCAAGCGACAAAAGACTCGCCTACTGGGATAATAACAATTGGTGGCAGATCAAACAAGGACGACTCTCGGTCCAAACTTGGTACAAAGTGCGTAGATAAAAGTTTAAACAACAATAGAAATACGCATCGGAAAAGAACACCGAAAGAATAACTATCACAACGGTGTCTATCTAACCGCCTTGAGCTGGCATACCGGTACGAATCTGCTTCGATCCAAAAATGACTGAAGTCTTAGAAATATGCTCCTCCACAGTAAGGTTGCGTCCATCGCAGCTGCATAAGTGTCAAAATGCTGGGTACCGATGGCAAGAAATAACTGCATGTCCAATCGCAACACAAACCTCTTTATCCGTTTCTCTTCAGTGTCCACTAGGTAAGGAGCATATCGGACTGCTGAGTAAACTAAACGTCGCACTTAGACACTGTCATCCCTGAAGTCTTACGCAAAGACTCGAAACTACGGGCTCGACATCTCAAACTCTCTCCAGAAGGAAACGAGCAAGAAATACAGCTGTGAACACCTTCCAAGTCATAGGAAGTAGGTTTGCAGCTCGGCCTCTCTCAATTGACTCGCACTACGTCTGAGCAAGACCTATCTAGACAAAAACTCGCAAGCTCAAACCATATCTCTTCAGAACATCTCTGTGAACGACAATCATAGCCATCCTCTCGAGGATTGTATACGTATCCTCCGCTGCATCTGTGCCGGTAAAAACAAACGGAAGGACTCATCCTCAAAACTCCTATAAGGATACGTAAATAATCTCGGTAACAATAGAAACGGCTGCCTGAGCAGCAGGTACAAACACTGTCCCTGAAATAGGAGGGACATCATTGGCTCTCGGAGCTCGGCTAACCACCACTAACAATCCACCCATCTGTCGCAAGTCCTGAATACTCAACTTCAGCCTAGCCATCCATCCTAGAGAAGGCGGATCACTCTGTCCATGAGGGGTAGGCGTACCACCCTAATCGGTCCTCGTCTCAAACGAGCCTACTCTAATCTCATCTCTAGCTACAGCCCTCTGGCCCTCGTAGTCTCCGGCGGCATAGTGGCTGGAACAAGAAACATGATTGACAAGAACATTACGATCGAATCATTGGGTTTCCGAAATCAAGGAAGGAAATACAAGTAAATATATATCCTAAGGTCACTTAGGCGGAGTACCGTATCCTAAGTTTGCTGCAGAACATACACACGCTACGTCACTCTGCTTAAGTCACCTACTCCATCTACCAAGATTATCCTGCACTCAGAAAGATAAAACATATCGCTCTGATACCAACTTTGTCACGACCCAAATTTAGGCACGTGACCGGCACTTAAACCACATGACGTCAACAGGCATAACGCAATTTAAGTAAGCCGAAAACCCAGAAATCTAAACCTTCAAAAGAAGTAAGTGATAAAAAAATTGTTAAAAACATTTGTAAATCTCATGTAAAAATCTTTAAACCTAAGTTTATTTTCTTAAAAATTTCAGCAGCATCTCCTTTGTAAAAACTATCCCCGAAACGGGTACAAACATAAAATATGAATAAAGCATCTCCAAGCGGGAACAAATCACGCCCAAAGGTGGAAACAACCACACAAGCATATATACGACGCCGTAGCAAAGAAATAGACAATATTGATGAAAAACATTATAAAGAGGTAAAACTACATAATAAAAGGCCGGCTCCCACAAGAACGACACCCAGAGTCACAAAATATACAATATCGACCGTCACAACTCGTCTTTAAGTCAATACATGAAAGTGGTAGATGGATAGTACTAGATACAATGAGATATACAGTGGATAATCAGATAACCGAAAACCCACCTATAGCAAAACTCCCCACAGCCAACCGTAGCGGCATCCGCTGAAAAAGATACAATAAGGAACCCTGCCGCGACTACTCTGAGGGTCAAGCCTGCAAAACACTGTGGCACAACGGGGGTGAGTTTCCAACACATGAATAGTAAGTAACATCATACCGATAATAACAGGTATGCACGTACAGCGATAATCTATCACATACAATCTGGTAGCATAAGTATGGCAATATGAATATGCAACAATCATGATCAAGGTACACCATCAGGTACTACTACCCCATGAAACAATGCATATCTAATAAATACTGAGTATGTGATAAAACAATCAGACTATTGTTTTATCTCATACTCAGTATTTATTAGATATGCATTGTTTCATGTAGTAGTAGTACCTGATGGTGTTCCTTGATCATGATTGTTGCAAATCCATATTGCCATACTTATGCTACGAGATTGTATGTGATAGATTATCGTTGTACGTGCATACCTGCGATTATATATATGATGTTACTTACTATTCATGAGTTGGCAACTCACCCTCGTTGTGCCATAGTGTTTTGCAGGCTTGACCCTCAGAGTAGTCGCGGCAGGGCTCCTTATTGTATCTTTTTCAGCGGATACCGCTACGGTTGGCTGTGACGCTTTTTCCTTTAGGTGGGTTTGCGGTTATCTGATTATCCATTGTATATCTCATTATATCTAGTATTCTTCATCTACCACTTTCATGTATTGACTTAGAGACGAGTTGTGAGGATCGATATTGTATATTTTATGACACTAGGTGTCGTGCTCGTGGGAGCCGGCCTTTTATTATCTAGTTTTACCTCTTTATGCTGTTTTTTATTTATGTTGTCTATTTCTTTACTACGGCGTCGTATATATGCTTGTGTGGTTGTTTCTACCTTTGGGCGTGATTTGTTCCCATTTGGGGATACATTATTTATATTCTATGTTTGTACCCGTTTCGGGGCTAGTTTTTATAAAGGAGGTGCTGCCGAAATTTTTTAGAAAATAAACTTAAGTTTAAACATTTTTACATGAGATTTCCAAATGTTTTTAACAATGTTTTTATCACTTACTTCTTTTGATGGTTTAGATTTCTGGGTTTTCGGCTTACTTAAATTGCGTTACGCCTGTTGACGTCACGTGGTTTAAGTGCCGGTCACGTGCCTAAATTTGGGTCATGACAATGTCCAAGTCAAGAAAAAGACCATACCTCAATTATCTAAACCCCATACTTCTATGTTTATTATTTTCTTTCAATTTAAATTCTTTCTTCAATTTTCTGGAACCCTTTTAACAATTCCATTTCATTTCAAACACAATATGTTACATTTTAGTTCAATGTTCATGCTTCATTAAAGCAAAATTAACCCATTCCAATTTGTAAAAATCACTAATTAAATGTATTAGTGAAAGCTTGAAATAATATTTAATATAATTAATTAAGAAAAATATTTAAGTAAACTAGAATTTTACAAGAGACCAATTAAATACCAAATACTAGCAATTACATTGCTAGAAATAGTATATTTAAGTCTATGTTGAAAAATAATTATATCTTTGTTTTTACGGAAAACACAAATTATTAACCGATTATCGAAAAATTCTTATAAACGATTTTCAGAACGTTACAAATAGGATCTGGATAAAATATCCGGGTTTAAGGTTACCATATCTATGGTTTTAGATCTAGATTTGGGAAGTGTCCCAATTTGGGTACTTGACACTATTCTAAAGTGTTTTAGAATGGACGACTCCTGGCATGGTGTTGTACCTGCAGGTGATGAAGTCACCCTCTCTAAAGGTGTCTTACGGATTTAAGGAGAGAGGGATCTGCTTGATTATCATATAACTTGCATAGGCAATTGAGTTAATCATGAAATGTCAAGTACCACACCAGATGTTGTTTTTGCACTACCTGCAATAAACATATATTAATTCTATCCTGGAGAAATGTAGGGAAGCAGTTTATGAACATAAATAGATGTTTTAGGGATATGGTTACGGCTGCATCCTTCAGGAGACAGTTATCATTTAAGGCTTCCAAGGTGACCAGGATGACGGAATGGCTGTCTGAGTTATAGTTTTTCCCTCTTCTGAGGGACAGTTTGTTGGATAGGAGGTCAAAGAGGATACTGAGGTAGGCATGGCGCAGGATACTCATTAAATTCAGTGGATGATACAGTCTAAGAAGTTTGCTGGATTTGGAGTTCATTTGTGAACTGGGTCCTATCAGATATCCAGACATTCTAAGATAAGGTATTGCTCATTTTAGGAGATGGTTATTCTCCGCGAAGTTGAGACATAGAGAGATAAATATAGAAACACTGGAGCGGATCTACTCACTGAGGCTATTTCCCGAACACAATAGTTTCACAAACGAGCTTTGCGAAACAGCTTAGTAGAGAAGTTGGGTGTTCGGTATCACACGAGCTGTGAGTATGCGACACCGCAATAATTGGCCTTAAGTGCAAGTGTGAGATTGTTGGCTATAGTGCCCTCAAGGAAATTATCGTAGTCGCAGGCACGCGATTGTGATGATTGAGGGAGGAACTATACCGGTAGAACAGTCTTACTCGAGATGATAGTATGTTATCTGGTTTGTCTTTATCATCACTATAACATGTTGATAGAGCCCATAGGATTCTTGCTTGACTACCAGTATTATGATGGAGATCATATATGTGGGAGCTGGGGGTCTATACACAATTCCTTAAATATCCCTAGTCGTGGGAGTTTCGAGACCGGGCATTGATAATCCAGTGTAGACTAGTGTATACCGATCGAGACCCCGACGAGGGGCGGTGGCCAGGTCTCACAAGCCATTGGTGATAGTTTGTTCACCTTAGATAGTGTATAGGTGCTCATTGGGTTATGAGTACACTGGACGGACTCGCCGGGAAACTGCTAGTTGTTATTATACCTATTGTCTGATAGCAGTTCCCAGGTGACATGTGTACAGGTTAGTCTGTTGATCTGAGATCGTTATTTGTCTCATGTGAGTTCCCACTGTGCTTTGATTACTACCCTACCACGGCTTAAAGGAGTCGTGCAAATAGGTTTTAGTTGGGTACAATCCCGAGCCACATGTGTTAGTTATGTATACGCCCTAGAGACCATTGTTGTATATATGATGTATATTATAGTGGATGCTTGGATATATATAGAGAAGACTTTCTTGCTCGATATGATAGTATGCTATCTGGTTTCACTTTGTCTTAACATCTTGACTTGTACTGGTTTACTGTCTTACTCTCACATGTTGATAGAGCCCTTAGGATATGTACTTGACTACTAGGACTATGATGCAGATCATACTAATGTGGCCAGGGTAGTCCAAGAGTACATCCTATAACTGTTCCTAGTCGAGGGAGTATCGAGACAGGGAATCGATACTCCAGAGTAGACTAGCATATTAGCATCTTGACACATATGATGGGCGATGGATGATCCTACATCCATTAGTGTTTGACATCAAAGATGGTATACGGGTGCTCAGTGGAGACTGGGTACACTGAACGGACTAACCGAGAACTCCTAGATGGTATTATACCTATCGTTAGATAGCAGTTCTCTGGCAATACTGGTATAGGTTAGTCTGTAGACCCGAGATCGTCATAGAGTCTTATGTGATTCCCACTGTGCTTTGATTTCCACCTTACCACGTTCATAAGAACGTGCAAAACGGTGGCTTTTGGGTACAGTCCAGATTCACATGGAGGCAAAGAGTGATAGGAGGGTTTTCGTCTCTCCCTGTATTGGGGGTTGATGTTGCGCTGTGTTCGATTGGCTATAACTGGAAGTCCCTGGCCAGGGTTGATATGGAGGTCTACTGATAAGTGTTGTCAGTAGTTTCTCAACCTGTTATGAGTCTCACATCGACACGACTTATCAGTTACTGGGTCTGACGTTTACCACCCCTAGACTAGATATGCGACATATCAGACGAAGAGACCGGATTGTACGATAGTGTTACTGATTGGATTAACAGGAGTATGTATAGGCTTGCTTGTTGATCTTCTGATCGCTCAATACCTGGGTGGCTGTTACGTATAGCTGACCGCTTGCAGCTTCTGGGTGTTTGATATGATCATCACCCACTGCTGGCGTATTGATGAGTCTTTAGAGTCCCACACAGAGGTTTCCTGGCTCAGGCGAAACGGAGTAGGAGCACATATGTGATATGTGTAGGACCGAGAATAATACGTGTATATGATACCGTATTCTATTCTCACGATATGTGATATCGGCCGGGTATATGTGATATAGCCGGGTTATCGGATCAAGTGTTGATTCGATAAAATGATACATATTATATTAGTCGGTTATATGTAATATAGACGGATTATAGGATCAAGTGTTGATTCCATAATTTAATGTATAACTATATATTTGATATATTATATTACATTAACTAATATAATTTACTTAAATGATTCTTTTTCTCACTTGATGATACATTGATATATATGTGATATATGTTAATTGTATTATTTTCTTTTGTTACAAAATTGTATATATGAGATATGTGTAATTGTAACATGTTAGGTTATAAATGCAACTAGGATTTATGAGAGTTAAACCATGCTTAGGTCAAGATTAGGGTTTATGTTTTATTTTAGATTAATCAAAATTGTGGAAATTTGCTAAGATATTTTCTTAGTTGACTTGGTCCACTATTTTGTCAAGTGTAAGATATTTATTAACCTAACCCTAAACCTAGCCCATTGTAACATTTTGGAAAATTATAAATATTAATTTATAATTTTAAATATAAAAATAATGATTTTATAAAAGTGATATCACATACAATTTTTGGTATCGAAATTTTATCCATAAAAATGTAGCCATTTCAATAAATATAAATAAACGTGTGTGATGTCATAAAAATAATGTTTTAATTATTTTAACATGACATTGTAATTGTCATTAAGCTAATGAAAATTTAGTGATAGATTTATCATTTCATATCTTTTATGTCATATGGATTTGGGTTTATAATATGAAGGATTTTCTTTATTGTTGTATTTCTTTTAATCATAGATGGCATATGATATTCTATGTTAACCTTCACATAACACCTCATCTTCACCCTTGCTCATAACCCCACACCTCCTCCTTCATTGCTTTATACCTCCTTCTTCAAGTTTAACACCTCCTCCTTGCATGAATGTATCATGCTTCATTATAGTGACACATCCTCTTTTCTCCATGCCACCTCCACCTCTCAACCTCCACATCATGCTTTCTATACACATATTATTTCTTCTTATCGCAACTGAACACATTAGTTTTCAATTCCAAGCAAAATAATTCCTAAGTGTTCATACAAAAAGAGAGAAAGAGAGCAATGATTTCCTTTATCAAGTGTACACTTCATTAAGCTTAATACACTACAACCCTTTGATGATTCCATCATACAATTCTTGAGCTGATATTCTTTTGTCAATCATCTCCATAGGTATAATATTTTCTTCCTTTTCAAATATCAAATCCGTTTCATATCTGTTTTAGTGTGCAGTAATATAAAAATAGTAGTTTTGTGATATCTAGCTCACTGTAATTGAATCTGGAAGCATTAGGTACAATTACTAGAAAAAGTAGCAAGACCAAAACTATAGTAAGATCATTTGGAGACTTTACACAAAACCCGAGACCCAAACTCCATACTCGAACCGGCGACATCCCTCTATTTTCTGAGCTCGCCGGCCTCCCTTTGGCTTTTGGTGTTGGTTTTTCTTCTGTGGCTTATTTTGGGTATTTTATGATCTATAGTATTGTTTGTTTTGTCTATAGATGTATACAGAGAAATCTGGAAGTGGTTAGTTAAGGTTTTATCAAGTTTTCGGATATTTACGATACAGATGTTTCGTATTTTGAACTGCAACTGAACTGTTAACGTTTATACGTTAACAACAGGATTGTATTGTTATTTTGGATTAAGTATGTTGTAGATTCTAATCTATGGGTGACTATCCTGTTGTTTTGAGTTTTAAGATGATTTTACCGTCGATATGATATAAATGCGATTATAGGTACAATTTCGAAGATTTCCGAGACGGAGTTGGCGGAAAAAGCAGCGTGGATTTCAGCAAGCTCAACGAGTTGGTGAGTAGATTTACATCTACGGGGAAAGTCGGGTGGATGGCGTATAGCACCCCCGCAACCTTATAAATAAAATAGAATGATACCTAGTTAGATGTGAATTCTATTGATTTATTATCACATATAGTATGTCTTTCATTTCCATATAGTTTCATGCATAGTTTTGATGACATACGTACGTGACGTTAGATCTGTATGACATGGATATAGTTTGATGGATTTGTACGAGGGATCATGCCTTATTTAAGATGATACAAATATAGTGATACGATGAGGTATTATACGAGAAATTATATGTATTGGAAATGATGAGATTCGTATGCCGAATAACGGCCAAGTTTTCCTTTAGACTCATAGAGATATATTATATTCCGTTTTAGGGTGTAATACTTGTGCGAGCTATAATCTTTTAAAAACTATGATTCGTTTCTCTTTTATATGATAAAAACAAGGATGCAGTGCCAATTTCCAAAACAAATATCTATTTTAATCTAAGGTAGCTTCCTTATCTCCAAACCAACGTTTCGTTCCATTTTCAAAGATAATGGTATAGCTCATAGCATGTAATTACAGTTATCGGTTATGCTTAGATTACTTTACATGTTCGCGTTATATTTATCAATGTTATACATTTCCATGATACGAACACTTTGATAGAACACTGTATAACTACCAATGATTACTATGCTGCACAAGCACGTATACCTATGTTACACCACACCTTATTGGTACTGCCATGTCACTGTAGGACCGTTATGATATATTGCATATGTAAATGTCGATATGAGTAGGCTATTACACCAGTAGAACACTTGCACAAATACTAATGATTGGCATGCTGCACGAGCACAGACGCATATGTTACACCATACATCATTAGTAGTGCCATGACACAGTAGGATTGATATCATTATGCCTATATGTTCTAATTTCGTAGTCCTTCTTTATTACCTGTTGTGTATTGTAAATATTAGTACTATAGATGTTGTATTTGATTCTTATGGATTTCTGGATATTTTACTCTTGATGATATATATCGGTGGTATGGGACATTATTATATATGTATATATATAATATATCATCAGAATGATCTATACAAGTATTCTCATTCTTTACTTGATATTTTTGTATATTATGAGTTGGTGTCCACCATGAGCTTTAAGTTTTCTGAGTATTTATTCCGAACCGAGTGGGGGAGCTATACGGTTTCGGACTTGTTCTTATCCGGACTGAGTGGGGGAGATATACAGTCGGATACATGGTGGACCCAGGTCGAGACCGAGGGACAGGATAGCCGCATTGAGGCGTGGGAGCCTAGCGAGGATGCTCGATACCGGAGATAGAGATGAGCACGGTAGATATCTCGGGGATACTGATCGGGGTTCGATTGGACACGGCTGATATCCAAGGAATATTGACCGGGGCCAGGGATATCGGATGGCGATCATCTGTTGAGATGGTGTCAACGGTATCTGCATTTATGTGTCGGTGATGGACATAAGAGATTTGAGGATTTGCGTGTCGGTGATGGATACGAGAGATTTCTGATTTTGGGTGTCGATGCTGGACATCCATATATATTGATATGTTGCTATCATGAGGTACACAGTTATATCATAGTTATTGTATCCGATCAGGACTGATCCGGGGGAAACAGTACCCGCATACTTTTTTACGAGTAGTTGCATACAAAAAGCTATTCAAAAATCGAGCTATAGCCTCATTATTTTGACGTGTCTGATATGACACTGAAATCTTTTAAATTGTAAAGCTCTTAACACTATTCATTAAAATAGCAGGACGTATATCTTAAATAAAATATCTATTATATTTCATAATATCACGTCTGCTCTATGCCGGGACATACCTATTCCGCGGCTATTTTAAAGAAGAGGTTTATATATATGTGTATATATTTTCGGTTACATTAGGCTTATACCTAGATATAGGTTATTTGCATTGGATATATTCTACTTGGGATTGCATGATAGTTAGTGTTGCATTACGATACATTTGCATATCATATGGTATATTAGTTCAGATTATGACAGTACTATATTTATGATCTAGGTATCGTCGTGCATTTCGATTTCTACCTTTAGATGTACTTCTATTCACTGAGTTGGCAACTCATCCCCGTTGTGCCACAGTTTCTTGCAGGTTTTACCGCTTGGATTATTAACGGCTTGGGCCCACATTCTTCTCGGTGATTGTTGGGTAAGTGGGCACTATTGTATCGTACTCACACTTGATTATTCATATATTCTCGTATCTAGTGAAAACTCCATCAACTTAGAAAGGGTATGTTATGGACTTAGAAGCGAGACCTAGAGTTTGTGTGTTGTGGTGCCGTACTCATTGGAGTCGACCATTTTAGATTGTCGATTTTGTTTCACTTTTCTTTTCTTCGTCATTGTGCATCGTATACCTTTTGCTTGGTTGCTCCACTGTTTAGGCGTGGAAGCTAGCTCCCGTTGGGATGCTATTTATATTATTATGTTGTATCGGGTTATACAAAAATGCAAAGGAGGTGCTGTCTAATTTCAAAAAGTCATAGATACTTTTCAAACATACTTAGTTAAATTAAATTTTATTCAAACTGATTCCATCTGATGACTATTTTAAACTCACCTCCAATATTTTTCAAAAAAGGTTTAGATTCCGGGTTTCGGCTTACTTGGATCGCGTCGACGTCAATAGATATCACGTGATTTAAATGCCGGTCACGTGTAACATTTGGGTCATGACACCCATTGTTTATTCTCTGCAAGTGTTAAGCATGACATTCTTAACTCATGGTTGCTTCTAACCTCACACAACAACTCATTTGATCACTTCATCTTCTTCTTCCTCTAAAGCTTTCTAGCTTTTTCATTTGTGATGATTGTTTGTGAGAAAAAGAAAACTAAAGAGAGAAAAATTCCTACTTCATCATCCTCTTCTATACTAGCCATATAGATTAGTGTGTTAGCTTCACTAATCTCTAATTAGTGAAGAGATAACTTGGGTTTGTGACTCCTCAAGGTAGATCATCATAGATTGTGAAGACATCAAGCTTGCATGGATTATTCACCTCAAGGTGCTTTTCTAGAGTCCGGGAGCTTGATGATCGCAGCGAAGGGACTACTATTCAGAGCTTATGAAGCGAAGGAACGGACTACAAAGATTGTAATCCCTAATCTCTTAGTTGTAAAGTGTTTACATTTCGATTCCGTATGATTCTTTAGTTAAGAACCTAGGTTTAAGGTTATCTAGAACGGAAAATTTTTAACTTGGCATGGACGATGACACCCAAAAACTTGCTGCCGTGCTAGGTATCCCAACAGTGGTATCAGAGACTAGCTAGAGAATTAGACGGATATGTGTAGGATTATGAAACCGAAACAACTCCGAAACAACCGAATACGAACCCTAGTTTCTGTCTAAATTTTTCAGGTGTCAAATTTTTTTTAAACAGTTGCAGAATGATATATGAGATACATAATGAACACTGTACAAAATTCACCCCCTTCCCTCGGAATTGGGCTGGCCACCTATGCATCAAAACAGGCCACCTCGGCCTCGTTGGGGTTGAAATTTTTACAGTGTTCAAGGCTCTAGGTTTTGGTACTTTAGGAGTTGTTTGATTTTGCTAATTTTGCAAGTGATGTAATCTTTTAGCAAAGGCAATTCGGAATGTTTCGTATTTGTAATTCTAGTTTGTTTTCGGGTTATTTAGACGTGTAGGGTTCCTAGGCACGCTAGTGAGGTCTCCCAAGCCATCAACCATGGCAATTTCAAAAATTATGGTGCCTACAAACCCTAAACTACGGATCGATAACTAGATGTCTAGGAAAACAATGAACTAGTTAACAATTAACTAAGGGAATACGGAAATACAACCTTTCTAGATCCGGTGCTCCACCTCCATAGCTCCGCAACGAGGTCCTCTCCGTTGTCCAAGTCAAATCCGGGCTCTAGGATCGGCTTCGTCGGAGAATGGGCAAGCTAGGTCGTCGATGTCCATGCCGAAGATGATCTACGTCGAGGCATCGCTAAATCAAGCTCCGACTTCACCAAGTCCAAAAACTTGTGAAGAGAACACACTCTACTACTTGGCAAGAGGTAGAGGATGAAGAAATAGGAGGTGGGTTCACTTTAGATTTGGATTTTGCTCACTAGAACACAAGTTGCCATGAATGGCATCAAGGTTGCTCACTTGAAGAAGAAGAAGAAGATGAGCATAGAATTATGATAAGTATTCTTTTAATCAAAAAGAAAATCCAATACTTATCATAACTAACTAGGGTTAGGTGTAGAGAATTAACCATGGTGATTAGAGTGGGTTAGGGTTAAGCAAAATGACAAGAATGGTGGCATAAAGTCAAATGTTCATGAAGCATCCAATAAGAAACAAAAATGGCCTCCATTCTTATCATAACTCATAACCTTTTTCATTTAAATAAATAAATGAATAAATAAAATGATAAAGCAAACCCTAATCATCTCTTAACCATTGTTTAATTCTTCACACTTAACCTCAAGAGCAAGCATCATCAAACATGATACATAGATGTGTACTAAAGTATATCACATATACTTTGTGCACAAACCAAGTGAGAAAATCCGTTTAAAGTGAACCAATACTAGTTAGTGCAAAGTAATATATCAAATATATAATTATGCATTAAATCATTAAATCAACACTTGATTCAATGATCCGGTTATGTCGCACACAACCGACTAGTATACAATATATCGGCTTATCGAATCAACGCTTGAATCGATAACTAGGTTATATCGCATACAACCATTCGATACATGTATCGCGAGAATAGAATACGGTATCACATACACGCATTATTCTCGGTCCCGCACATATCTCATATGCGCTCCTATTTCGTTTCGCTTGAGCCAGGAAACCTCTGTGTAGGACTCTAAAGACTCGTCAATACGCCGGCAGCGGATGATGATCATATCAAACATCCACAAGCCGCAAGCGGTCTGCTAAACGTAACGGCCACCCGGGTATTGAGCGATCTGAAGATCGACGAGCAAGCCCGCTCACACTCCAGTGAATCCGACCAGTAACACTACCGTACAGTCCGGTCTGATCGTCTGATATGTCGCATATCTCGTCTAGGGGTGGTAAACGTCAGACCCCAATAGCTCAATAAGTCGTGTCGATATGAGGTCTATAACTGTTCGAGAAACTACTGGTAACACTTACCAGTAAATCTCAGCAACCCTGGCCAGGGATTTCCTGTTATAGCCAATCGAACACAGCGCAACATCAACTCCCTATACCGGGAGAGACGAATCCCCTCCTATCGCTCATTGCCTCCATGTGACTCGGGACTGTACCCAAAAACCACCGTTTTGCATGCCCTCTTGGACGTGGTAAGATGGAAATCAAAGCACAGTGGGAACCACACAAGACTCTATGACGATCTCGGGTCAACAGACTACTCTGTACCAGTGTCACCAGAGAACTGCCATCTGACGTGAGGTATAATACCATCTGGGAGTTCTCGGCGAGTCTGTCCAGTGTACCCAGTCTCTACTGATCACCCGTATATCATCTCTGATGTCAAACACCGATGGATATGGGATCATCCATCGCCCATCTGTATGGGTCGAGAAGGTACACGCTAGTCTACTCTGGTATATCGATGCCCCGTCTCGATACACCCTCGACTAGGGACTTTGAAGGATGAACTTATGGACTACCATGTCCCCACTAGTATGATCCGCATCATAGTCCAGGTAGTCAAGTACAGATCCTAAGGGCTTTACCAACATGTAACAGAGAGACAATCAGTATACACGTTAAGGTAAAGTTCAACCAGATAGCATACTATCATGTCGAGCAAGAAAGTCCTCCTTATATACGTCCTAGCATCCACTACAATATACATCATCTGTACAGTAATGGCCTCTAGGGCATACATATAACTAACAAGACGGTGTTAAAAACGGATATCAATAACTCACTTTTTCCCTTGATGGAAAATTTTCCAATTGTTGGATTTTTCCTTAGTTTAAAACTTTCAGAAAATCATGCAAGCGATTTTTTGGACCCTCCAGAAGAACGAAACCTTAACTCGATTATATGACCGTCATAACCGCCACTAAACCCTAGGGTTTGTGGTAGTTCAGCGGTGCCACATGTGAGGCATTGGTTGACCTTTCTACGGCTGGTTCATAGGAGCTGTGGCATGTTTTGGGACCTTTTGAACTTCGCTCAAGTGTTGAGCTGAATTGGGAAATTTTGGGTGTTTGGTTATTCGATCAGAAAGTTTAACATTGTCTAGTTACTTGGAATGTGATACAATATGTGGAATTCATATAGTTAGGCATGATATCCGTAATATGTGATATTTCGGGTTTATGATGTCTAAGGTGATTGTGGATTCCAAATGTTATAGTTTTTCACTTTCTTTTCTGCGACCATAAGTGTAATATGTGGTGTATTGCCGGTTTCGTTGTTATACATTAATGACAATTGGGATACGCATATTTACTTACGTTGATGAGATGTGATGTTATATGTTGCTGTGATATGTTATATCGGATCGTCGTGATGTGAATAGTCGGAGGATTTATGTAAGATTGGGGTTTTTATTTTCATTCATGTAAAATTCATTATATGTAATATTCTTTTATTGGGGCACTTCCGGGTTGAGGATGATTTCACCATTATACATTATTTACTTTTCTGCATTAGGATAGATCCAAGGAGGGGAGCATAAGTAATCGGGTTCTGGAGTCCGGTGGGAGACCAACTCGAGGAGTCGAGTCTGGGTCTTCAAACTCTAGAATTGTTAGGGTTGCTTGCCGCTCTCGTAGGGGTCTTGGGATGTGGGTTTGGCTATTCATCGTGACTGTGGAATCCGTGTTTTATAAAGGCTCAAAATAAAACATGGACCACCTAGTATATCCAATATTTCATATGTTTCTTCCGCTGCTGATTTTCTGTGATGTGATCATTTTATATGCGTGAGATGAATAATTTATTATTGTATATATGATATATAATAAACGTTGCTTTTGTTTTACACCCGCTCTAGTCCCGTCCCGGTATGCCTTTAGTTAAGTAACCTAACGGTGCATAACGGGACATTGTGGCGAATGCGGATGGCATAAGCGTACGTTGTATTTTCATTTCTTCTGTGATGCTTAAGAAGCATAAATGATGGGATTAATTAATGAGATTAATGAAAGAAAAAAAAACCTAAAATATGTTGTAGAATCATATTTATTAAAAGGGTAGCTCTATTTTTTTGCTTTGCATAGCGGTATTCCTTGTAAAATATCCAACACCTTATTCGATAAGGACAGAGCCGAGATCCCTTCACCGGGAGAGACCTCTTTAGCGAAACTAGTAGATGCTACAGCTCACTCGGTTTTGTTTTTGACTGCTTCTATAGTTCTTGCTTTGCATAGTGGTATTTGAGAAATATCCTGCACCTTATTCGATAAGGAAAGAGCCAAGATCCCTTCACCGGGAGTGACCACTTTAGCGAAACTAGTAAAAGCCTAAAAAACACTCCTTTCCAAAATCACTTGTTTCTACAACGATATCAAGTTCATTACGCGAAAGGTTTTCTGAAAAACCTGATGTAACCCAACGTCATTTTAGACAAGTCCTACTTAGTATTCGTGCTACGTATGTTGACTATGTTAAGTCGTAGTGTGCGGTAGCTAATTAGTGCATGAGATGCGATTGGATTAGGGTAGTCGTATGACTTTGTTGACTATGATAAGGGTCGTGCGGGTGGGTTTAATTTAATCAGGAAATGACGGGTTGAACTTGGCTAGCAATTATGATTTGTTGACTATGTTAAGGTCGTAAGTTGCTAGAGGAAAAAGAAATATCGGGAATTTCATGTGTTGAAATTTGCAATGAGATTGCATACTTTCTATAAGATAGTTGGATCCTCATACCCACTGCGAGTAAGAGTTACTCCTGTGAGAGTTTTACACATGACAATTAACCAATCAAGTAGGTGTCTTGAAAGGTATTAACGGGGTTATGCCTATGAGAAAACGAGGTTTATTCTAATTAGGTCCATGTGAAAGCACGGGGAACCTCCCTCAAAATACTAATACAGGCCTGGCCGAAAGATTGGCAAACCTGTAAAGTGTAATTAATCCCGGCTGGTCTTACCTTTTAGGGTTTGAAGGAAGATTTGATGAAAACAGTGGGAGCCATCCTGATTAGATAAGATAATAACCAATCTAATCCTCCAAGAGTGCACGCTAAAGTGTTTTCTTCTCTTTCTTTCCAGGTAGCGACTATGTCAGGCCTTAATCAGGATAATAATATGGATGTATTAACCGAACCTACTTAATTTACTGAGCAGGGGAACGTTGGTTCCGTTCTTCCTTATAACTGTTATATGACAGAACAGGAAATAGGGGAATATCTGCATTCCCACGCCGCCCAAATGAAGAATAAGCATGTTGATGCATCATTTTCGGGTGTGTTAGTTATCGAGAACTGTTTCTCAGTTCAATCTACGTCCTTGGTATTAGATACCGAATCGGGATCCCATATATGTAATATGTTACATGGGCTACAGAAAGGTAGAGAATTGGGAGAGGGTGATCATTCCATAAAATTAGGGAATGGTGCAAATGTTGCAGCCAAAGTAGTTGGCGAATATCACCTTATATTACCAAATGGTAATACATTGATTCTGAACGAATGCTGTTACATTCCAACAGTGATATGCAATCTTATATCAGTTTCTTTATTGAGTAAAGAAGGATATAATTTTGTAGTACAGGATAATGTTATGAACATCTTCCTGAATCAAAAGTTGATTGGATCAGACTCGTTAAATAATGGCATATACGTTCTAGATCAAACCACGGTTCTTAATGTACAAAACACACACAAGAGGAAGAGTTCAGAAATGAACGAATCCTTCTTGTGGCATTGTAGACTAGGTCATATCAATGGAATACGACTAGCTAAGTTACATAAGGATGGATATTTGAATCCGTTCGAATTATCATCTTATGAAACTTTCCATTCATGTCTCAAAGGCAAGAAGACCAAATCTCCGTTTGGTGGACACGGAGAAAGAGTTACTGAACTCTTGGGACTAATACATAGTGATGAATGGGGTCCCATGTCTACACATGCTAGGAATGGTTCCTCGTACTTCATTACTTTCACTGACAATCTCTCAAGATATGGAAATGTGTTCCTGTTGAAACACAAGTCTGAAGCTTTTGAGAAATTCAAAGAATATAAGAACGAAATCGAGAACCAAACGGGTAAAAGCATTCAGATCCTTCTATCTGATCGAGGTGGAGAATACTTAAGCAATGAGTTCCTGGAGTATTTAAAAGAGAATGGGATTCTCACTCAGCTTACTCCTCCATATACACCACAGCATAACGGTGTATCGGAACGGAGGAATCACACCTTATTAGATATGGTGCGCTATATGATGAGCACTGCTGAGTTACCTATTTCCTTTTGGGGTTATGCGCTTGAGACAGCAGCATACCTATTGAATCAATTTCGATCTAAATCTGTACCTACTACACAATATAAGATACGGAGTGGGAAGAGACCATATCTTAAACGAGTTAAGATATGGGGTTGTCCAGCCTATGTCAAAAGGTAAAATCTGGACAAACTCGAGGCACGATCAGTTCTATGCAATTTGTGGGATATGCTAAGAATTCCCAAGGATATATTTTCTACCAAGCTGAGGAGAAAAAAGTGTTTGTTTCCCAATACGCCACCTTTTTAGAAAAGGAATTTCTTGCTAAAGAAATTAGTGGCGAAAAGGTAGAGCTGGAAGAAGTTCCAGCAGCACAAACTACAACTGATGATTTATTGGAACCAGAGGATTCGGTATTTCCCGACGAACCTCACCCGCTTGATTTGTATCAAAAACTATCTATTACCGCAATCAAGAACGGCGTCGCATGAAGCTAGCCGGTGAGTACGGGTCGGTCCACAGGGATGTTGTGAATCTCCTAATCGCGCTAACGAGTTAATTCCGAAGAGCGTTCGGATTGATTATTAAATCTAAAAACCTAATTATTCTATGCTACGATTATCTAGATCTGTCTTGTTAGGGTTAGGTTTAGGGATGGTTTGGAAATGCAGGTAAATCTCAATGCTTTCTATATCCGAATGAAGATCTGTGAGGAGTTATGGTAATTATCAATAAAGGGGATTAGATCCATTCGGGAAGGTGTTCCTTCCTCTAGGTTCTTCTCCTTCCTTTAGAGATCCTTACCCTAACCTCCATGGAAAACACGCGCAACCGGGCTTTTACACTACGGTATCACCGCTACCTCGAGGGATAAGGTGCCGTAGGGCACGGTGTGTGCGTGTATGCATAGAGTCCTATTGTAAATATTTGATGGGTAAGAAAAAGATGAGAGATCTCATCTCTCAAAAGCCTTCCCCAAAGCTAACTCTAAACAATTTATCTACGGCAAGAAATTAAATCTACCTAGGGCAAAGAATTGAAATCTAAACTAAAGCAAGGAATTAAATCTACTTACAGATGCATCTCTCCAATCATCAACGCAGGTTTGTCATATCTGAATTCATGAGTTGAAAAGAGGCACCGATGCTCTCCATAAAGAATTCTGAATTTATTATTAAAAGGAGGCATAAAGAAAATACAATGTTTTGGGTTCTATTTATAGAAGATAGGAAACCCTAGGGTTACATTTGCTTCGCATGTCTGAAATTACAAAAATACCCCTAAGAAAAGACCTAGTCAAAGCCGCCTCACAATTTGGTAAAAATTAATTCACTGTTCCCTTAAGCCCGCCACGGAACCGCGGCCCAAGGCCTGGTTTGGCCGCGGTTCCGCGGCCATAAAGTAGAATTGGGCTTTGCATTTTCTTGGGCTTATTTCTGGTGGCTTGGGCTTCTTGTTTCTATATATCTTTTCTTAATTTAGGTTCTGGTTCTCTTCCAGATTTCCAGTGAACATTGTAGTGGACTCCAACCCGTTCGCTTTGTAATCTTAGACCTTGCGCTGCCCTTTGTTCTTTGTAAACCGATCTTTTTGTAGGCTTTATCAAGATCCTTCTCTTTGTTGGTCAAAGTCTCATTTTTCCGTCGTCTTTTATTGTTTTCACTGTTTTAGATCCAAGAACCTGTAACCTGTAACATGTAGAAGACATGCGTCAAAAGCACCTGTTTATTTATAAAAAGAATAAGAATGGGGAATATTATAATGCAATATTATGGTCTGAACAAATACCCCCAAACTTATCTTTTGCTCGTCCTCGAGCAAACTTATTTTTTTATTAACTAAAATCCTAACCGCACTTTCGCAGGGAAACGCGATTGCACTGAGCTCGTGCAACAAGCCGTTAAACCTCTAGGTGTCCCCAGTAGGAGGAGTGTTGTCTCCTGAGGGTTTTCAGCGGATTACACCCACAAAATCCTATCAATTCGGCCCATTGACTTTTGTTCTCCAATTAAGTTTTCCAACAAGGAATTCTATTATCTTCGACCCACAAATTATCCACCCACATTCTTCACACTTCCTCATCATCTAACTTAAGATTATATATGTTTTATAGATTTACTTAGCTTTCGGCATTTCTCAAGTTTTCCTTCTAGGGTTCCATCTCAACTTAGGAATTTCTATCAACTCTTTTAAAGATACAAGTTTTATTCTTCACTCCTTTCTCTCATCTAAACTTCAATTACATACCCCTACGTGTGTGTAAATATCACCCCTACACTTGGAAATTCAAATCAAGCAATCGTACTCTCGTCCATTGTCCAAAGCACTTATTAATTAGTGAATTTTTAATTGAATTTCACTTACACATCCTTCATGCGACCGTTAATACTTCTTGAGGTACCAACGACCGATTACAAAATTTGTTTGCACATTTAAGCGTAATTCTTAGTCCTGCAACACCCAAGGCTTTAGCAGTGACTCCCAAACCAGTTGGTCTAAGGCACTAGGTGATGAAGCACCCTCGCTAAATATTTTTCTATTTTTGCAGCCTTAAGTAATCACAAAGACCAGTGTTCATTTTTTTATATTCTTTATTCACACTTATATATTTTTTTTTTATTGTACTAAGGACTTTAGACAAGAGCATTTCAAGGTCTCTTCTACTATTCCAAGTTTCAAGGTGCGTGATTGTGCAATTTTGTAGGGTATACATTTTCAGAGTATAGACTTAAGCTAGGAATTATTTTTCAAACTTATACTTCAATAAGAATATCAATATTTTTCCTTTATTTCAACTTAGCCTAAAAAGTGAACTCAAAATTTGCCTATTTCTAAATAAACTACAAAGACATATACTTTCTACCGTTAATCTTTAAAGAAGGCTATTTTTAGGGTTTTCAATTTACTCAGTCTAAGATCTAGTTGTTCGAAGTCAGTTAACCTATTTATCAAACTCAAGTTAAATATGGCCAAAATTGAATACAATAATTTTTTTATAATTTTTGAAATTTTTGAAATTTTTATGGGTTTTCAAATAAGTATGCAAATGCAAAAAATATGTATAAATGAATGCGAAGGAAGAAGGCGTACCGAGCATACCCCCAAACTTGAACTTGAAAGTGTCCTCACTGTCATACTAAACCAAGAGGGTCAAAATGTCGGCACTCCCCTGTTTATTTATTTATAATTTTATTTTCTTTTTTTAATGTTTTGAATTTTTTTTATTTTTTATAGAAAAAGAAAACAAAAATCTATATACATATATACAAAGGTTCCCCCCAATCTTAAGCTTGGCCTTACACAAGCCAAAGGTTAGCACCAACCATTCAAAAATCTTATCGTGGTAATGTCCAAGTTGGTGAAATAATGGGGTGTAGATGAAAGAAATGAGAAACACGCGAGACCGTGTGGAAAGAAGAATGGTAGAATATGGTCTCGGTGGGGGAGAAGAATGGCGGAAAGAAGAAAGATGTAGAGTACGATCTTGAGGGTGTAAATTGAGTGAATAAATTAGCGCAATTTGTGATGACCGATGTGTTAAAAGCGATTGCGCTAACCTATCAACCAGTCGTGCAATGGGATCAAATCCCTCAAGATTTGCAAGAAAACGTGGTTACGCCGAACTTGGTATTTGAGATGAAAGCGTAACGGTCACTTGCTCGGTCGGAACAATGGGAAAGACGAAAGGGAGTGAATTAAGGATAGTATCTTTCTCACTGTAGTAAACTTTTTCGAACTTGAAAGATTCCATTAATGGTTCGAAACTACTATAATCAACCGAGTCTGATGGCTCGTCTGAAAATGTAAAGGACTCAAACTCGGGCGGTGAGTCATCAGCATCGTCCGAAAAAGTGAAACACTCGTAGGTGTTATCGTCTATGAGAATTGTGTCAGATTCAAAGGAAAAGGTTTCAAGCTTACTGTCTTCAAGCGGGGTCGGAACGATGGAAAGGAGGGAGGGTAATATAACAGTCAAAGGTTCAGGAGGATGAATTGGAAAATCAGACACATCAAACAAAAATGATTCAACCTCAGTATTATCCTCAAGACTCTCCACGATACTATCCTCAATATTTAACTCATCCATGCCATTATCATCAAAATCTAGACGCATATGAGATTCGGGAGAAACATTTAATAACTCAGGATGATGATTTGAACATAAAATTTCGATTAAATCGACAGGTTCATCATCCGAAATATTCCCGGCATCTATATCCTCAATCAAGTGAAAATCAATTTCTTTAGACACCTCCTCAAAAGTATGGATGTTTATCAATGTAGGTTCTAGAGTGGAGGTGTAAATGTTAAACGGATTAGGTGCGGTTTCACTCGAAAGGGGTTCTTCACAATTTGGCAAATCAAGCACTACAAAATCACACAACTCATTTTTATTTTCAACAGGTGAACTATTTAGGGCAATCGATAGAAAACAGGAGTTGTGGGCTTCAATTGGGTAAGGGTAGGTCTGATTTGAAAATGCTTTCTCATTCTCACTCTGTCCAACCGCCTCCTTATACATGAAAAAATTTGGAGCTAGCGGAAAACTAGCTACCGGTTCAGCAGGTTGCATAAGGGCGGCCACAGACGCTTCCACATTCCTAGTCATTTTATTTGTTGCTGCAATATAAGCCTCCAACGACTCTTCCAAACTAGACTTAGGTGGTGAGGGGGTTTCGGTGGAAGATTCGAAATTGGTTGGATATGTGAAACTCCCTAATGGCTGTGTAGAAACAGTGTCTAGTGAGGGTGGGAAGGTCGGGTAAGACTGGTAGGAAGTGGGTGATTGGACAGGGGTAGGGTCAACATATGGATCAAAAGGTGAATAATTGTGTGGATCCCTAGAACTAGATGAGTGGAGAGGGGTGAAAGATCGGCTACGAGATTGAGCAATATGCTCAGCAATGGACATCGGTCTAGGAGTGACAGAAGGACTTGAAGAAGTGGTATCAACATATGTAGGTGGTAAAGGTTGACTTGGTTGACACAAAGTTGGTTGAAAAGTCAAACTGTTTCGCCTAGACGCCTCTATTTGATCTTTCAAAGATTTTTTAGGTAAGGAAGGATCGTCTTTAAATTGACCGAACAAATTGACGTACGATGCAAAATTAGGTTCGGGATACCAAAGTTCGGCAAGTGATTTATTATGTGGGGTACCCATGTTGTAAGAAAGGGGAAAGAAAGAAAGTTTGTGGTGCAAGGATCTATTTGAGGCCAAATATTTTGCAAGTTTCTAATAAAATTTGTCCTTTTTATTTTTATTCTTTTTCTCTTTATTTGGAAAAATTTTGTTGGAAAAAGATTTTAGAGAAAAAGATATGCAACAACAAAATATTACATGCAATCAATTATTATTTTAAGCATATCACAAGAATCTTTATTTGGAAAAAATTGTTGCAAAAAGATATTCGAGAAAAGATATGTAACAACAAAATATATCTTGCAATCAATTTAGTTTAAGCGGGGCCCAAAAATCCTGCACAAGATTGTTATATGGAAGGGAATATATTTTTAAAGTGCACAAAATCCTGCAGGCATTTTTCAGAAAATATATTTCAAAAATTACAGAGGATGAACCAGAGAAGCTTACAGAGCAAATTTCCTGCGCTGAAGACACTAGATAGCCGTGGAATCGCGGTCGTAGGCGGCTTGGCGCGGCGGAAGCGCGGCGTCCAAAGCGGCGCAGATCCCGAGATCTCTCCAGAGCGCGGCGGAAAGGCGGCAGAAGGCGGTTTTTGCCGCGGATTCGCGGTCTAGTGGGCAGTTCACATCTCGAGAATTTTTCTGTTGTTCTGTTTCTGAAATTCTCCTCTGTTCTGATCTTCTCTTTTCTGTTTTGGTTTTTGGAAATTTCCAGATCCGTCTTTGTTTGTAAATCCTGCAAAAATTCATACAACAAAGTATCCTTTCCAAAAAATAACAATTGATATATTTTTATAATTTTTGGGATTTTTCAGATTTTTATGATTTTTTAATTTTATGATTAACCCGAAATCGCGAAAAGAAAATTCTACGCCATCCCCGGCAACGGCGCCATTTGATTTGTATCAAAAACTATCTATTACCGCAATCAAGAACGGCGTCGCATGAAGCTAGCCGGTGAGTACGGGTCGATCCACAGGGATGTTGCGAATCTCCTAATCGCGCTAACGAGTTCATTCCGAAGAGTGTTCGGATTGATTATTAAATCTAAAAACCTAATTATTCTATACTACGATTATCTAGATCTAGTCTTGTTAGGGTTAGGTTTAGAGATGGTTTGGAAATGCAGGTAAAACTCCATACGCTTTCTATACCCGAATGAAGATCTGTGAGGAGTTATGGTAATTATCAATAAAGGGGCTTAGATCCATTCGGGAAGGTGTTCCTTCCTCTAAGTTCTTGTCCTTCCTTTAGAGATCCTTACCCTAACCTCCATGGAAAATACGCGCAACCGGGCTTTTACACTACGGTATCACCGTTACCTCGAGGGATAGGGTGCCGTAGGGCGCGGTGTGTGCGTGTATACATGGAGTCCTATTGTAAATATTTGATGGGTAAGAAAGGGATAAGAGATCTCATCTCTCAAAAGCCTTCCCCAAAGCTAACTCTAAATAATTTATCTACTGCAAGAAATTAAATCTACCTAGGGCAAAGAATTGAAATCTAAACTAGAGCAAGGAATTAAATCTACTTACAAATGCATCTCTCCAATCATCAACGCAGGTTTGTCAGATCTGAATTCATGATTTGAAAAGAGGCACCGATGCTCTCCATAAAGAATTCTGAATTTATTATTAAAAGGAGGAATAAAGAAAATACAATGTTTTGGGTTCCTATTTATAGAAGATAGGAAACCCTAGGGTTACATTTGTTTCGCATGTCTGAAATTACAAAAATACCCCTAAGAAAAGACCTAGTCAAAGCTGCCTCACAATTTCGTAAAAATTAATTCACTGTTCCCTTAAGCCTGCCGCGGAACCGCGGCCCAAGGCCTGGTTTGGCCGCGGTTCCGCGGCCAAAAAGTAGAATTGGGCTTTGCATTTTCTTGGGTTTATTTCTGGTGGCTTGGGTTTCTTGTTTCTATATATCTTTTCTCAATTTAGGTTCTGGTTCTCTTCCAGATTTCCAGTGAACATTGTAGTGGACTCCAACCTGTTCGCTTTGTAATTTTGGACCTTGCGCTGCCCTTTGTTCTTTGTAAACCGATCTGTTTGTAGGCTTTATCAAGATCCTTCTCTTTGTTGGTCAAAGTCTCATTTTTCCATCGTCTTTTATTGTTTTTACTGTTTTAGATCCAAGAACCTGTAACCTGTAACATGTAGCAGACATGCGTCAAAAGCACCTGTTTATTTATAAAAAGAATAAGAATGGGGAATATTATAATGCAATATTATGGTCTGAACACCGCTCCAACGATCTAGTAGGGTTCCTCATCCACCGGAGAGATACTACGGATTTCTCATTGATGGTGGGAGAAAGGATTGCTTCATGGAAGATGATGACCCGACTAGTTTCGAGCAGGCAATCACGAGTGAGGACTCTGTGAAATGGATGGATGCAATGCGATCTGAGATGGAATCCATGTACATTAACAAAGTATGGACTTTGGAAGTTTCTCCTGAAGGGGTAAAACCCATTAGGAGCAAATGGATCTTTAAGAAGAAACTTGGTGTAGATGGAAAAGTTGAGACTTTCAAAGCTGGATTTGTTGCAAAGGGTTTTCGTTAACGACCAGGTGTGGACTATGACGAAACCTTTTCTCCAGTGGCTATGCTTAAGTCCGTCTGGATCCTACTTGCCATTGCTGTATACCATGACTACGAAATCTGACAAATGGATATTAAGACCTCCTTTCTAAATGGTGATTTAGAGGAGTGCGTGTATATGACTCAGCCAGAGGGCTTCGTAGACAGTTGGAGCAGTGGAAAGGTGTGCAAGCTGCTTAAATCCATATACGGGTTAAAGCAGGCATCGCGTAGTTGGAAGATCTGTTTTGATGTGGTAGTCAAAGGGCTTGACTTCATCTAGAACGTAGATGAACCATGTATTTACAAGAAAGTTGCAGAGAGTAAGGTTGTCTTCCTCTTATTGTACGTGGATGACATACTCCTGATAGGAAATGATGTTCCTATGCTGCACTCGGTCAAGCTCTTCTTATCACATAGATTCTCAATGAAAGATCTAGGTGATACCTCCTGCATTTTGGGGATTAAGATCTAGATAGATCTAAAGGGATACTGGGATTGTCCCAATCTAGGTATATTGACACCATACTAAAGAGGTTTAGTATGGAAGAATCCAAGCGTGGGAATCTACCCATGATCTCTGGACTCACTCTTTCCAAAGAGATGTCTCCCAAGACTGATTTGGAGAGAGCTCGCATGCAAGGGATACCCTATGCTTTGGCAGTAGGCTCTACCATGTACGCGATGCTATGTACCAGATCCGATGTAGCATACTCACTAAGTGTAGTGAGTTGGTATCAAGCAGATCCTGGAGAGAGTCACTAGACAGCTGTGAAGAACATTCTCAAGTACTTGAGAAGGACTAAGGAGATGTTCTTGGTGTATGGTAACGGAGAACTCCAGGTGGAGTCCTTTACCGATTCAAGCTTCCAAAGTGATAAGGATGCCTATAAGTCACACTCGGGATTTGTATTTACCCTCAATGGAGGGGCGATGTGTTGGAAGAGTTCCAAACAGGAAACCGTGGCAGACTCGATGATGGAGGCTGAATACATCGCTGCCAACTATTTCGCCAAAGAGGCTGTCTGGATGAAGAAGTTCATCACTGAACTTGGTGTTGTTCCATCCATTGAGCATCCAATACCTTTGTATTGTGATAAAAATGGAGCTGTGGCTTTGGCCAAGGAACCCAGGTCCCATCAGAGATCCAGGCACATTCTGAGGCGGTATCACCTGATCCGGGAGATAGTTGACCGCCGCGAGATCGAGATCAGGAGAGTTGACATGAAGGACAACACTGCGGATCCACTCACGAAGGCCATACCCCAGATACAATTTGAGAGACTCTTCGGGATGTTAGGTATGAGATACTACAACAGCCGGCCTTAGTGCAAGTGGGAGATTGTTTGTAATGTATATGCCCTAGAGGTCATTGTTGTACATATGATATATATTATAGTGGATGCTTGGATATATATAGAAAGGAATTTCTTGCTCGATATGATATTATGCTATCTGGTTTCACTTTATCTTAACAAGTTGACTTGTATTGGTTTACTTCTTACTCTCACATGTTGATAAAGCCCTTAGGATATGTACTTGACTACATGGACTATGATGCAGATCATACTAGTGGGGCCAGAGTAGTCCAAGAGTACATCCTATAACTGTTCCTAGTCGAGGGAGTATCGAGACAGGTCATCGAAACTCCAGAGTTGACTAGTGTAATCGCATCTTGACCCATATGATGTAGGGTTGCTATGCACGCGCACAAGGGTCTACGAGGCATCAACCATGCCCGATTTAAAAATTAGCCGTGCCGAACAACCCGATACGAGATCTTTAAAGTAGAGTTTATGCGAAAACTAACATGTTAAACACTTTAACACTAAGTGAGAGGGATTACAACCTTTGTAGATCTGGTCCTTCACTTCTTAAGCTCCGTGTTGAGGTCCCTTCGCTGCGATCATCGTGTTCCAGACTCTCGAGAGGCTTCACGAAGAGAAAGATGCAATCTTGCTTCCGATCTTCGATAACAAAGATGATCTACCTCGAAGTTTCATTAACACAAGCTAACACTCACTAAATGAAGTGAAAACCCTCATCTAAATGGCAAGGATAGATGAGGATGATGAAGTAGGATTTTTTCTCTCATTTGTTTTCTTATTCTCACTCCTTTTTCATCACAAAATGAAATCAAGAAAGCTTTTTCATGAAAAGTGGAAGGAAGAAGAAGAAGAAGAATCCATAATCCTTTTGTGATGAATATAGAAAATGAGATAATGATGAATAATGCAACCATGGTTGACTAAACCATTGTAGAGACTTAACTAGGGTTAGGGTTTGGGTTGGGTTAAAGCATGAGTCATAGCAAAATATCTTTCATAAAACAAAACTAAAGCTTCTAGAATCTACTAGAAGTCTTAACCCTAATCCAAACCCTAATCATGTTTAATCTCTACTAAACATGTTGGATTAGTTATCATATCATGTTACAATATTATATATCACATATATAATATTTATTGTAACAAAAGAAAATAATACAATTAACATATATCGCATATATATCAATGTATTACCCGAGTGAGAAAAAGAATCTTTTAGTGAGCTAATATTAGTTAATGTAATTTAATATATCACATATATTATTATACACTAAATTATCGAATCAACACTTGATCCGACAATCCGACTATATCGCATATAACCGACTAATACGATGACCCGACTATATCACATATACCCGGCCGATATCTCATATCGCGAGAATCGAATACGGTATCACATACCGCATTATCCTCGGTCCCGCACATATCACATATGTGCTCCTACTCCGTTTTGCCTGAGTCAAGAAACCTCTGTGTAGGACTCTAAAGAATCGTCAATACGCCGGCAGTAGGTGATGATCATATCAAACACCCACAAGCTGCAAGTGGTTAGCTAAACGTAACAGCCACCCAGGTATTGAGCGCTCAGAAGATAAACAAGCAAGCCTGTACATTCTCCTGTGAATCCAATCAGTAACACTCCTGTACAGTCCGGTCTCGTCGTCTGATATGTCGCATATCTCGCCTAGAGGTGGTAAACGTCAGACCCAAGTAGCTTGATAAGTTAAGTCGATATGAGGTCTATAACAGTTAAAGAAACTACTGATAACACTTACCAGTAGATCTCAGCAACCCTGGCCAGGGATTTCCGGTTATAGCCAATCGAATACTGCGCAACATCAACTCCCTATACCGGGAGAGACGAATCCCCTCCTATCGCTCATTGCCTCCATGTGATTTGGGACTGTACCTAAAAGCCACCTTTTTGCATGCCCTCTTGGACGTGGTATGATGGAAATCAAAGTACAGTGGGAAACACACAAGACTCTATGACGATCTCGGGTCAACAGACTACTCTGTACCAGTGTCACCGGAGAACTGCCATCTGACGTGAGGTATAATACCATCTGGGAGTTCTCGGCGAGTCCGTCCAGTGTACCCAGTCTCCACTGAGCACCCGTACACCATCCTTGATGTCAAACACCGATGGATATAGGATCATCCATCGCCCATCATATGGGTCAAGATGCGTATACGCTAGTCTACTCTGGAGTATCGATGCCCTGTCTCGATACACCCTTGACTAGGAACAGTTTTAGGATGTACTCGTCGACTACCGTGGCCCCACTAGTATGATCTCATCATAGTCCCAGTAGTCGAGTACATATCCTAAAGGCTTTATCAACATGTAACATAGAGACAATCAGAGTACATGTTAAGATAAAGTATAACCAGATAGCGTACTATCATGTCGAGCAAGAAAGTCCTCCCTATATATGTCCTAGCATCCACTACAATATACATCGTATGTACAGTAATGGCCTCTAGGGCATACATATAACTAACAATCTCCCACTTGCACTAAGGCCATCTGTTGTGGTATCACATACCCAACAATTAGCTGTGGTCGAAGTATCTCATACTCAACCATCCCATAAAAGTCTCTACTGGGAAAAAAGGACTTTGTGAGTGGATTCGCGCTGTTGTCCTCTGTGTTTACTCTCCTAACCTTGATCTCCCAGGAGATCAACTATCTCCATGATCAGGTGATACTGCCTAAGAAGAATATCTGGATTTCAGATGGGACGGGCGTTCCTTGGCAAAAGCCACAACTCCATTATCACACAACGGTAGGAACGAAGTTCATCTCATGAACTTATATATATCCAGACTGCCTCTTTGGTAGTATCCTTGGTAACGATGTATCTTGCCTTTAATCGTCTAGTAAGTCATGGTATCTAGCTTAGAACTCTTCCAACAGACCGTCCCTCCACTAAGGGTATAGACAATGCCTGCGACTGACATTTAGTCGTCCTTATCACCCTGGAACCTTTCCAGTGATTCTCCCCAGGATCGATTGATACCATCTCACTACAACTAGTGAGTATCCTAACATCCAATTAGATCTATCTCATAGATCCAAAACCCAGGATTTCGGAGGTATCATTTTGATCCTATATGGAGAATCCTTGTGATAAGCGGAGATTGACCGAGCGTAGCATAGGAAACTCCTTCCCTATCAAAAGTATGTCATCTACGTACTCTACGAGGATCACCACCATACTCCCTACTACCTTTTTGTATATACAAGGTTCATCTACCATTTTGATGAAATCAAACTCTTTGAATACCACATCAAAACAGACGTTCCAACTCCGCGATGCCTGCTTTATCATATAAAACATCTTGCTCACGTTTCCGCTGTACCCACTGTCAACGAAGCCCTCTGGCTGTGTACTTATAGATCCTCTCTTCCAAATCATCATTTAGAAAAGCAATCATGACACCCAACCGCCAGATATCGTAGTCATGGTATGTAGCCATGGCAAGTAGGATCTGGATGGACTTAAGCATAGTTTTGAAAATCTCAACTTTTCCATGTACACCAAGTAATCTTCTCAAGATATACTCGCTCCTGATGGGGATTTAACCCTTCAGATAAAGAAACCAAAGTCCATACTTTGTTGGTGTATAAGGATTCCATCTCAGATCTCTAAGCATCCAGCCATACTTAGAGAGTCCCACTCCTGATGGCCAGCTGGAAACTAGTTGGGTCATCATCTCATGATGCAATCTTCGCTCCCACTGTCATAGAGAAAACCGAAGTATCTCTCAGGTGGGTGAGGAACCCTATTAGATCAGCGGAGAGGCTGAGGTTCGTTGGAAATTATTGAATCCTTTGGTTCTACCAAATCATCAGCTGCAGTTTGTATAGCAGGAACTTTTCCAGTTCTACATAACAGACCTTGCCTCGAGCTTGTCCGGATTTTGCTTTTAGACATAGGCCGGACAATCCCAAATCTTAAAAAACTTAAGATATGAGCTCTTCCCTTTCCATATCACATATGAAGTGGTAGGCAACTAATTTGATTTGAACCCTATTCAATAGGTATGCAGCTTCACAAGTGCATAATTCCCAAAAGGAAATAGGAAACTCAGTAGTACTCATCATAGAGCGCACCATATCACATAGGGTGCTATTGCTCCGCCCCGATACACCGACGTGTTGTGGTGTATACGGAGGAGTAATGCTGAGAGAGAATCTCATTCTCCTTTAGAATAGTCCAGAAATTCCGTGCTCAAGTATTCTCCTCCTTGATCTCATCAAAGGACATAATACTTATACCAGTTTTTGGTTCTCCACTTCTAACTTATATTCTGTGAGTATCTCAAAAGCTTCGGACTTGTGTTTCAACAGGAACATATGTCTGAATCTAGAGAGATCATCAGTGAATATATTGAAGTACAAAGAACCGGTCTTGGCATATGTAGACATGGGACTTTCATACATTAGCATGTATCAATCCCAAGAGTTCACTAACTCTTTCTCAGTTTTCAATAAACAGAGCTATTGTCATCTTATCTTTGTGACTTGACCGGAAAGTTTCACAAGATGTAAATTCAAACAAATTTAAATATGCATCTTAATGTAACTTCAGCTAGTCGGGTCGCATTGATATGACCTAGTCTACAATGCCTCAAGAAGGATTCGTTCATTTCTGAACTCTTCCTCTTGTGTGTGTTCTGTATACTAAGAACTGTAGTTTGATTTAGAACGTCGATGCTTTTAAATAACGTGCCTGAACCGATCAACTCTTGATATAGGAAATGTTCAAAACGTTATCCAACAATATCAAATTATATCATTTCTTTACTAATAAAAAGACTGATATGATATTGTATATCAGGTTCGGTATCTAATAACAATTGTTCAGAATCAATGTATTCTGGTAATACAGTGTGATAGTGACCAACAGACTTGGCTGCAACACTTGCACCATTTCTATCTCATGAAACTTATCATCCGTTCTCAGTTCTCTACCTATCTGTAGCCCATGTAACAGATTACATATGCGGGATCCTGATCCGAAATCACATACCAAGGACTTAAAGGATACTAAGAAACAGTTCTCTGTAATGAACACACCCGAAGATGATGCATCAACATGCACTTTCTTCGTTTGGGCAGCACGGGAAATCTGGTATCCCCCAATTTCCTGCTCTGTCATATAACAATTATAAGTTGGAGCGGGACCAACGTTCCCCAGCTCAGTATAACAAGCTGGTTCGGTCAATATATCCGTATTATTATCTTGATTAAGGCGTGATATGGTCGCTATCAGGAGAGAGAGAGAAGAAAACACTCAGCGTATGCTCTTGCAAGATTAGATTGGTTATCTAATATATCTAATCAGGATGTCTCCCACTGTTTTAATCAAATCTTCCTTCAAACCCTTAAAGAAATGACTAGTCGGGATTAATTACACGTTACAAGTTCGCCAATGTTTCAGCCAGGCCAGTGTCGGTACTTTGAGGGAGGTCCCCCATGCTTTCGTATGAACCTAATTAAAGTAAACCTCATTTTCCCAGAGGCGTACCCCCGTTAACACCTTTCTAGACACCTACTTGATCGGCTAATTGCAATGTGTAAAACTCTCCCAGGAGTAACTCTTACTCGCAGCGGGTATCGGGATCCAACTATCTCTTAGAAGGTATGCAATCTCATTGCAAATTTCAACACTTGAAATTCCCGATAATTCTTTTACCCCTAGCGTGCTATGACCTTGATGCATGCCAAACAACCTATAGTCCGCTAGTCAAGTTTAACCCGTGCATTTCCTGATTGAATTAAACCCACCCGCACGACCCTTGACGCATGCCAAACAACGCCGTACGAATACCCTAATCCAATCGCATCGTATGCTAGCAGATAAGCACTGGTTAGGTACCGTACACTACGCCTTGATGCATGCCAAACTACCGCAGCACGAATACTAAGTAGTACTTATCTGAAATGACGGAGGGCTGCACAGGTTTTTAAGAAAACCATTAGCGTAATGAACTTGATATCATTGTAGAATTGAGTGATTTTAAATGGAGTGTTTTTTAGGTTTTTCTAGTTTTGCTAAAGGGGTCACTCCCGGTGAAGGGATCGTCAGCCCTTTCCTCATCTAATAAGGTGCAGGATATTTCATAAATATCACTATGCAAAGCACAAACAATGGAAGCAATCAAAAGACAAACCGAGTTTGTAGCATCTGCTAGTTTCACTAAAGAGTTCACTCCCGGTGAAGAGATCTCGGCTCTTTCCTTATCGAATAAGGTGCTGGATGTTCTACAAGGAACACCGCTATGCAAAGCATGAACTAGAGCTATCAGTTTTTAAACAAGTTTCTACAACATCTTAAGTTTCTTTTATTTCATTAATCTCATTAAGGAAGTCCCATTTTATTTTGCTTCACAAGTAACAGATATGAAACGAATTAAACAATATATAATATATATCTCATATATATAATATAAACATTCGTCTCAGGCAGTAATATGATCTCATCACAGAACATTGCAGCAGAAGAACATATATGAAATATTGGATATAATAGGACGTCCGTGTTTTCAATACGAGCCTGTATAAAACACGGATTCCACGGTCATGATGAATAGCCAAACCCACATCCCAAGACCCCTACGAGAGCGGCAAGTAACACTGCCAATTCTAGGGTTAGGAGACCCGGTCTCGACTCCTCGAGATGGTCTCCCACTGGACCCTAGAACCCGGTTACTTGTGCTCCTCGCCTTTAGTCTACCAAATGCGGAAATGTAAATAATATACAATGGTGGCATCATCCTCAGCCCGGAAGTGCCCCAATAAAAGAATATTACATACAAATTAATTTTACATGAATGAAAAAGAAAAAACCCTCATCTCATATAAAACCCCCGGCTATTCAAACGCGACGATCCAATACAACATATCACAGCAACACATAATATCGCATATCATCAACGTAAGCAAGTATACGTATCCCGATTGTCGTTGATGTATAGCAACGAAGCCGGCGATACACCACATACTACGCTTACGGTCACAGAGAAAAAGTGTAAAACTACAACAGTTGGAATTCGCAAGCTCCTTAGACATCGCATGCCTAACCAAATGAATTCCTTATGTTAGTTATATGTATGCCCTAGAGGCCATTACTATACATATGATGTATATTGTAGTGGATGCTAGGACGTATATAGGGAGGACTTTCTTGCTCGACATGATAGTATGCTATCTGGTTGATCTTTACCTTAACGTGTACACTGATTGTCTCTCTGTTACATGTTGGTAAAGCCATTAGGATGTGTACTTGACTACCTGGACTATGATGCGGATCATACTAGTGGGGACATGGTAGTCCATAAGTACATCCTTCAAAGTCCCTAGTCGTGGGTGTATCGAGACGGGGCATCGATATACCAGAGTAGACTAGCGTATACCTTCTCAACCCATACAGATGGGCGATGGATGATCCCATATCCATTGGTGTTTGACATCAGAGATGATATGCGGGTTCTCAGTGGAGACTGGGTACACTGGGCGGACTCGCCGAGAACTCCCAGATGGTATTATACCTTACGTCAGATGGCAGTTCTGTGGTGACACTGGTACAGAGTAGTCTGTTGACCCGAGATTGTCATAGAGTCTTGTGTGGTTCCCACTGTGCTTTGATTTCCATCTTACAACGTCCAAGAGGGCGTGCAAAACGGTGGTTTTTGGGTACAGTCCCGAGTCACATGGAGGCAATGAGCGATAGGAGGGGATTCGTCTCTCCCGGTATAGGGAGTTGATGTTGCGCTGTGTTCGATTGGCTATAACCGGAAATCCCTGGCCAGGGTTGCTGAGATTTACTGGTAAGTGTTGCCAGTGGTTTCTCGAAATGTTATAGACCTCATATCGACATGACTTATCGAGCTATTAGGGTCTGACGTTTACCACCCCTAGGCAAGATATGCGACATATCAGACGATCAGACCGGACTGTACGGTAAGTGTTACTGGTTGGATTCACAGGAGTGTGAGCAGGCTTGCTCGTCGATCTTCTAATCGCTCAATACCCGGGTGGCCGTTACGTTTAGCAGACCGCTTGCGGCTTGTGGGTGTTTGATATGATCAACACCTGCTGCCGGCGTATTGACGAGTCTTTAGAGTCCTACACAGAGGTTTCCTGGCTCAAGCGAAACGAAATAGGAGAGCATATGAGATATGTACGGGACCGAGAATAATGCGTGTATGTGATACCGTATTCTATTCTCGCGATGAATGCTTCGAATGGTTATATGCGATATAACCTAGTTATCGAATCAAGTATTGATTCGATAAGCCGATACATAGGATACTAGTCGGTTATATGCGATATGACCGGATCGTTAAATCAAGTGTTGATTTAATGATTTAATGTATAATTATATATTTGATATATTACTTTGCATTAAATAGTATCTGTTCACTTTAAATGGATTTTCTCACTTGGATTGTGCACATTGTATATGTGATATACTTTTGTACACAAGTTTGTATCATGTTTGATGATGCATGCTAACTTGGGTTTGTGTAAAGATTAAACCATGGTTGTGTAACGGTTAGGGTTTTTATTTTCTTATTCATTTATTTATTTATTTATTCATTTTGGAAAATGAAAAGCATAAAGAGAAAATGGTTGCTAACTTTGTTTGTATTATGAAGCTTCATGAAGCTTTGACTTAGTGACCATTTTGTCTCATGCTTAACCCTAACCATTCCACTTAACCCTAGTCTATTCTCTACACTTTACCATGGTTGCATTATGATAAGTATTGATTTATTTTCCTTTTTGAAAAATACTCATCATAATATTCATCTTCTTCTTCTTCTTCTTCACTTGAAGAAAGCTTGCTTCAACAATGGCAACTTGAGCAAATGAGTGAGAAATCCAATTCTAAAGTGAACCCACTTTCTATTTCTTCATCCTCTACCTCTTGCCAAGTAGTAGAGTGTATTTCCTTCACAAGTTTTCATGGCTTGGTGAAGGTGGAGCTTGATCTAGTGATGCCTCGACGTAGATCATCTTCGGCATCGTCGTCGATGACCTAGCCCGCTTTTTCTCCGATGAAGCCGATGCTAGAGTCATGGTTCGATTTGAACAGCGGAGAGGACTTCATCATGGAGCTATGGAGGTGGAGAAACGGATCTAGAATGGTTGTATTTCCGTTCTTTTAGTTTAGTTGTAAACTAGTTTCATTGTTTCGCCTATATATCTAGTTAACGATCCGTATTAGGGTTTCTCGGCACCCGTAAAATTTGAAATTGGCATGGTTGATGCCTTGTAAGACCTCATTAGTGTGTCTAGAAACCCTACAGTGGTATCAAAGCCTAGCTAGAGCCTTAGGCGATGCGTAGACGCAATTTGAAGTCCGATCGAACCAAAACCCGAACTCGAAACATGCTCTCTGGACTTTTTTCAAAAACAGGGATTTTTGTGAATTAAAAATTGCCAAAAAATTCAGCAGGGAATCCTATGAGTTACTGTGAAGCACGTGACTCTAAATCAACCAAAGAGCCACGGAACCGCGGCCCCACCCTGGGTTTCGCGGCGGTTCCGCGAACATGTTGGTGATTTAGACCATGTGTCTTGCACAGTAATTCTTGTGTCAAAGTGCTGAGTCTTCTGGAAATTTTTATATTTTATTTAAGAGTTGAATTTTCTGGGGTTGTTTTGGGGATTCGATGATTCGATCGGATTATCAGATTTTGTCTATGTGGATTCCGGATAATTTTTGAATATGTTAAAAAGTTCGACCGGATATAAATACCCAATTTTTCCCCTGTCGGGAAATTTCCAAGTGTTGGATTTTTCCGAGGTTTAAAGACATTCTAAGTAGTGCAAGTAACGCGATGGTCCCTCTAGAAGACAACAAACCTTAACTCGATTATGTGACCGTCTTGAACTGCCCTTTGAACCTTAGGGTTTGGGGCAGTACGGCGTGCCACATGTGAGGCGTTGGCTTGACCCTTCTACGGCTGGACCGTTGGTACTGAGGCACGAACTGAATGTCTTTAGACTTGTTTCATGTGTTGATCTGTATCGGGAAAACTTGGGTGTTTGAATGTTCGATCGGAAAGTTTAACATTTTCTAATTATCTGGAATGGGATACAATAATTGGAATTCACAAAGAGTTATGAGATAACTGAATGAATGTTATAAACATAGCACTTTAGTCTCACTTGATCGGTTGCCACGGAATTTTGATATGATCAAAAGTCCGTCGCAATCACGTAGCGTACGCGGATACTCGCCGGATAAACTTAATAGATAGCCTCACTCCATAGCCCCGACCAAGTGACTGTAGGAGAACCCCGTCGCCGAAAGCATCCGTTTGGGTGCTCCCGGTAGCGGTGTTCCGCCTTGGTGCACTTCGTCGACGGCATCGGGGGTGCGGCCGCCTACTAAAGTTTGCGACGAGCATTCGATCATGATGTCGGGAATCTTGTTGAATTACCCGACTTGATATTGAAAAGTGTTTTCGATTTTGAGACTAAAATGCGGGGTTTATAATTGTTAGGCATGCGATGTCTAAGTAATTCATTTGGTCAGGCATGAGATGTCTGAGGTGGTTGCGGATTCCAACTGTTGTAGTTTTACACTTTCTTTTTTGTGACCGTAAGTGTAATATGTGATATCGCCGGTTTCGTTGCTATATGTCAACGACAATTGGGATGCGCATATTTACTTACGTTGATGACATGTGATGTTATGTGTTGCTGGATATGTTATATTGGATCGTCGTGTTTGAATAGCCGGGGTTTTTTATGTGAGATGAGTGTTTTTCATTTTCATTCATGTAAAAACTTGTATGTAATATTCTTTTATTGGGGCACTTCCAGGTTGCGGAAGTTGTCACCCTTTGTATATTATTTACTTTTCTGCACTAGGATAGACCCAAAGAGGGGAGCACAAGTAACCGGGTTCTGGAGTCTAGTGGGAGACCAACTCGAGGAGTCGAGTCCGGGTCTCCTAACTCTAGAATTGGTAGGGTTGCTTGCTGCTCTCGTAGGGGTCTAGGGGTGTGGGTTTGGCTATTCATCGCGACCGTGGAATCCGTGTTTTATACTGGCTCGTATTTAAAACACGGACGTCCTAGTATATCCAATATTTCATATGATTCTTCTGCTGCGATATCTGTGATGTGATCATGTGATGTTCTATGATAGATACAGTATATAGTATATATGATATATTATATAGATGTTACTTATGTTTTACACCCGCGCTAGCCCTGCCCTGCTCTGCCGTTAGTTACCTAACCTAACGGTGCACGAGGGGACATCGAGGCGAATGCGGATGGCATAAGTGTACGTCGTATTTATCTGTGATGTTTAGGTAACTTAAATGATGGGACTTCATTAATGTGATTAATGAAATGAAAGAAACCTAAGATGTTGTAGAATCGAATTTCAAAATAAAACAGGTAGCTACAGTTCTTGCTTTGCACAGTGATATATATGATATATCCCGCACCTCATTCGACGAGGAAAGGACCGACGATCCCTTCACCGGGAGTGACTCCTTTAGCAAAACTAGAAAAGCCTCAAAAACATTCCATTTTAAAATCATTTGATTCTACAACGATATCAAGTTCATTACGCAATAGGTTTTCAGAAAAACCTGCCGTAGCCCTCCGTCTTTTCAGATAAGTTGTATATAGTATTCGTGCTGCATTTGTTGGCTTTCGTCAAGGTGCAGTGTGCGGTAGCTATATGCTGCTTATCTGCCAGCATACGATGCGATTGGATTAGGGTAGTCGTGCGGCTTTGTTGGCTTTCGTCAAGGGTCGTGCGGGTGGGTTTAATTCAATCAAGAAATGTACGGGTTGAACTTGACTAGCGGGCTATGGTTTGTTGGCTTTCGTCAAGGTCATAGCACGTTAGGGGCAAAATTATCGGGAATTTCAAGTGTTGAAATTTGCAATGAGATTGCATACCTTCTATGAGATAGTTGGATCCTGATACCCGCTGCGAGTAAGAGTTACTCCTGGAAGAGTTTTACATATTACAATTAGCCGATCAAGTAGGTGTCTAGAAAGGTGTTAACGAGGTTACGCCTCTGGGAAAACGAGGTTTACATTAATTAGGTTCGTGCGAAAGCACGGGGGACCTCCCTCAAAGTACCGACACTGGCCTGGCAGAAAGATTGGCGAACTTGTAGTGTGTAATTAATCCCGGCTAGTCTTTCCTTTTAGGGTTTGAAGGAAGATTTGATAAAAAGCAGTGGGAGCCATCCTGATTAGATAAAATAATAACCAATCTATTCTTGCAAGAGCGCACGCTGAGTGTTTTCTTCTCTCTCTCTCCAGGTAGCGACCATATCACGCCTTAATCAAGATAATAATAAGGATTATTGACCGAACCCGCTTGTTATACTGAGCTGGGGAACGTTGGTCCCGCTCCAACTTATAATTGTTATAAGACAGAGCAGGAAATTGGGGAATACCAGATTTCCCGTGCCGCCTAAACGAAGAAAGTGCATGATGATGCATCATCTTCGGGTATGTTCATTACAGAGGACTGTTTCTCAGTATCCTTTACGTCCTGGGTATATGATACCGGATCAGGATCCCGCATATGTAAAATGTTACATGGGCTACAGATTGGTAAAGAACTGAGAACGGGTGATAAGTTTCATGAGACAGAAAACGGGGCAAGTGTTGCAGCCAAGTCTGTTGGTCACTGTCACCCTGTATTATCAATACATTGATTCTGAACGAATGTTATTAGATGCTGAACCTGTTATGCAAAATCATATCTGTCTCTTTATTAGTAAAGAAATGATAAAATTTTGTATTGTTGGATAATGTTTTGAACATTTCCTATATCAAAAGTTGATCGGTTCAGGCACGTTATCTAAAAGCATTAATGTTCTAAATCAAACTACAATTCTTAGTATACGGAACACACAGAAGAGGAAGAGTTCAGAAATGAACGGATCCTTCTTCAGGCATTATAGACTAGGTCATATCAATGCGATCCGACTGGCTGAAGTTACATATTAGATGCATATTTAAATTAGTTTGAATTTACATCTTATGAAACTTGCCAGTCATGTCACAGAGATAAGATGACCATAGCTCCGTTTACTGGAAACAGAGAAAGAGTTGGTGAACTCTTGGGATGATACATGTTGATGTATGTAGGTCCCCTGTCTACACTTGCCAAGATCGGTTCTTTATACTTCATTACATTCTCTGATGATCTTTCAAGATTCAGACCTATGTTCCTGTTGAAACATGAGTCCGAACCTTTTGAGATATTCACAGAATATAAGCTAGAAGTAGAGAACCAATACGGGTATAAGTATTATGTCCTTTGATGAGATCAAGGAGGAGAATACTTGAGCACGGAATTCCTGGATGATTCTAAAGGAGAATGAGATTCTCTCTCAGCATTACTCCTCCGTATACACCATAGCACGATGGTGTATCAGGGCGGAGCAATCACACCCTATATGATATGGTGTGCTCTATGATGAGTACTACTGAGTTACCTGTTTCTTTTTAGGGGGTTATGCACTTTAGAAGCTGCATACCTATTGAATAGGTTCGAATCAAATCAGTTACCTACCACTTCATATGTGATATGGAAAGGGAAGAGCCCATGTCTTAAGCTAGTTAAGATTTAGGGTTGTCCGGCCTATGTCTAAAAGTAAAATCCGGACAAGCTCGAGGTAAGGTAAGTTATGTAGAACTGGAAGTGTTTCAGCTATACAAACTACGGCTGATGATTTGAAAGAACCAAAGGATTCAATAGTTACCAACGAACCTCAGCCTCTCCGCCGATCTAGTAAGGTTCCTCACCCACCTGAGAGATACTTCGGTTTCTCTATGACAGTGGGAGCGAGGATTGCATCATGAGATGATGACCCAACTAGTTTCGACCTGGCCATCAGGAGTGAGACTCTGTAAGAATGGCTGGATGCTTAGCGATCTGAGATGGAATCCATGTACACCAACAAAGTATGGACTTTGGTTGCAATATCTGAAGGGTTAAATCCCCATCAGGAGCAAGTATATCTTGAGAAGATTACTTGGTGTAGATGGAAAAGTTGAGACTTTCAAAGCTAGACTTGCTAAAGCTTTTCATCATCGACCAGGCGTGGATAATGATGAAACCTTTTCAAGTAGCTATGCTTAAGTCCATCCAGATCCTACTTGCCACGGCTACATACCATGACTACGATATCTGGCGGTTGGGTGCCATGACTGCTTTTCTAAATGATGTTTTAGAAGAGTGCGTCTATAAGTACACAGCCAGAGGGCCTCGTAGACAGTGGGAGCAGCGGAAACGTGTGCAAGATGCTTTATAGGATAAAGCAGGCATCGCAGAGTTGGAACATCTGTTTTGATGGTTTAGTCAAAGAAGTTGACATCATCAAAATGGTAGATGAAACTTGTATAAACAAAAAGGTAGTAGGGAGTATGGTGACGATCCTCGTAGAGTACGTGGATGACATACTCTTCATAGGGAAGGAGTTTCCTATGCTACGCTTGATCAATCTCCGCTTATCACAATCATTTCCACATAGGATCAAAGTGATACCTACTAAATCCTGGATTTTGAATCTATGAGATAGATCTAAATGGATGTTAGGACACTCACTAGTTGTAGTGAGATGGTATCAATTGATCCTGGGAAAAATCACTGGAAGTGTTCCAGGGTGATAAAGACGACTGAATGTCAGTCACAAGCATTGTCTTTACCCTTAGTAAAGGGACGGTATGTTGGAAGAGTTCCAAGCTAAATACCGTGACATACTAGACGATAAAGGCAGGATACATTGCTATTTAAGATGCTACCGAAGAGGCTGTTTGGGTGTATATAGGTTCACGAGATGAACTACGTTCCTCCCATTGTGTGACAATGGAGTTGTGGCTTATGCCAAGGAACGTCCGTCCCATCAGTGATCCAGACATATTCTGAGGCAGCATCACCTGATCATGGAGATAGTTGATCTCCAGGGTGATCAAGGTTAGGAGAGTAGACTCAGAGGACAACACGGCGGATCCACTCACGAAGGCCTATTCCCAGAGAGAGATTTTTATGGGATGGTTGAGTATGAGATACTACAACCACTGCTACAGTTGGCCCTAGTGCAAGTGGGAGATTGTTAGTTATATGTATGCCCTAGAGGCCATTATTGTACATATGATGTATATTGTAGTGGATGCTAGGATGTATATAGGGAGGACTTTCTTGCTCGACATGATAGTATGCTATCTGGTTGATCTTTACCTTAACGTGTACACTGATTGTCTCTCTGTTACATGTTGGTAAAGCCCTTAGGATGTGTACTTGACTACCTGGACTATGATGCGGATCATACTAGTGGGGACATGGTAGTCCATAAGTACATCCTTCAAAGTCCCTAGTCGTGGGTGTATCGAGACGGGGCATCGATATACAAGAGTAGACTAGCGTATACCTTCTCGACCCATACAGATGGGCGATGGATGATCCCATATCCATTGGTGTTTGACATCAGTGATGATATGCGGGTGCTCAGTGGAGACTGGGTACACTGGGCGGACTCGCCGAGAACTCCCAGATGGTATTATACCTTACGTCAGATGGCAGTTCTGTGGTGACACTGGTACAGAGTAGTCTGTTGACCCGAGATTGTCATAGAGTCTTGTGTGGTTCCCACTGTGCTTTGATTTCCATCTTACCACGTCCAAGAGGGCGTGTAAAACGGTGGTTTTTGGGTACAGTCCCGAGTCACATGGAGGCAATGAGCGATAAGAGGGGATTCGTCTCTCCCGGTATTGGGAGTTGATGTTGCGCTGTGTTCGATTGGCTATAACCGGAAATCCCTGGCCAGGGTTGCTGAGATTTACTGGTAAGTGTTACCAGTAGTTTCTCGAACTCTTATAGACCTCATATCTACACGACTTATCGAGCTATTGGGGTCTGACGTTTACTACCCCTAGGCAAGATATGCGACATATCAGACGATCAGACCGGACTGTACGGTAAGTGTTACTGGTTGGATTCACAGGAGTATGAGCGGGCTTGCTCGTCGATCTTCTGATCGCTCAATACCCGGGTCGCCGTTACGTTTAGCAGACCGCTTGCGGCTTGTGGGTGTTTGATATGATCAACACCTGCTGCCGGCGTATTGACGAGTCTTTAGAGTCCTACACAGAGGTTTCCTGGCTCAAGCGAAACGAAATAGGAGCGCATATGAGATATGTGCAGGACCGAGAATAATGCGTGAATGTGATACCGTATTCTATTCTCGCGATGAATGCATCGAATGGTTATATGCGATATAACCTAGTTATCGAATCAAGTATTGATTCGATAAGCCGATACATAGGATACTAGTCGGTTATATGCGATATGACCGGATCGTTAAATCAAGTGTTGATTTAATGATTTAATGTATAATTATATATTTGATATATTACTTTGCATTAACTAGTATCGGTTCAATTTAAATGGATTTTTTTCACTTGGATTGTGCACATTGTATATGTGATATACTTTTGTACACAAGTTTGTATCATGTTTGATGATGCATGCTAACTTGGGTTTGTGTAAAGATTAAACCATGGTTGTGTAACGGTTAGGGTTTTTATTTTCTTATTCATTTATTTATTTATTTATTCATTTTGGAAAATGAAAAGCATAAAGAGAAAATGGTTGCTAACTTTGTTTGTATTATGAAGCTTCATGAAGCTTTGACTTAGTGACCATTTTGTCTCATGCTTAACCCTAACCATTCCACTTAACCCTAGTCTATTCTCTACACTTTACCATGGTTGCATTATGATAAGTATTGATTTATTTTCCTTTTTGAAAAATACTCATCATAATATTCATCTTCATCTTCTTCTTCTTCACTTGAAGAAAGCTTGCTTCAACAATGGCAACTTGAGCAAATGAGTGAGAAATCCAATTCTAAAGTGAACCCACTTCCTATTTCTTCATCCTCTACCTCTTGCCAAGTAGTAGAGTGTGTTTCCTTCATAAGTTTTCATGGGTTGGTAAAAGTGGAGCTTGATCTAGTGATGCCTCGACGTAGATCATCTTCGGCATCGTCGTCGATGACCTAGCCCGCTTTTTCTCCGATGAAGCCGATGCTAGAGTCATGGTTCGATTTGGACAACGGAGAGGACTTCATCATGGAGCTATGGAGGTGGAGAAACGGATCTACAAAGGTTGTATTTCCGTTCTTTTAGTTTAGTTGTAAACTAGTTTCATTGTTTCGCCTATATATCTAGTTAACGATCCGCATTAGGGTTTCTCGGCACCCGTAAAATTTGAAATTGGCATGGTTGATGCCTTGTGAGACCTCATTAGTATGCCTAGGAACCCTACACCTTAGACATCGCATTCCTAACAATTATAAACCCCGCATTTTAGTCTCTTTATCGAAAACTCTTTTCAATATCAAGTCGGCAATTCAACAAGATTCCCGACATCCTGATCGAATGCTCGTCGCAAACTTTAGTAGACGGCCGCACCCCCGGATGCCATCGATGAAGTGCACTAAGACGGAACACCGCTTCCGTGAGCACCCGAACGGATGCTTTTGGCGATGGGGTTCTCCTACAGTCACTTGGTCGGGGCTATGGGGCGTGGCTATCTTTTAAGTTTACCCGGCGAGTATCCGCGTACGCTACGTGATTGCGACGGACTTTTGATCACCTCAAAATCCCGTGGCAACCGATCATCTGAAACTAAACTGCTATGTTTATAATATTCAAATTAGTTATCTCATAACTTCTTGTGGATTCCAAATATTGTACACAATCCAGATAAATAGACAATGTTAAACTTTTCGATCGAATAATCAAACACCCAAGATTTCCCCAATATATCTCAACACTTGAAATCAGTTTAAAAACATCCATCACATGCCACAGTACCAATGGTCCAGTCGTAGAAGGGTCAAGCCAACGCCTCACATGTGGCACGCCGTACTGCCCCAAACCCTAAGGGTTATAGGCAGTTCAAGATGGTCACAAAATCGAGTTAAGCTTTGTTGTCTTCTAGAGGGTCCAACGCATTACTTGCATGACTTTACGAAAGTTTCAAACACGAGAAAAAATCCAACTTTTGAAAATTTTCCGACAGGGGAAAAGTGAGTTATTGATATCCGTTCGAACTTTTTAACAGTTTCTAAAAATTACCAGGACAAAACTAAACGAAGTTAAATTATCCGATCGAATCAACGAGTCCCCCATACAACCCTAGAAAACTCAACACTTGATTGGAATTAAAAAATTCCAAGAAAAAATGACAATAAAGGACCTAAGAATAAATATATCAAATATGAGGGACTAAGTCCAAATTTTGGCAGCGGAACAGCCGCCAAACCCATGGTTTGGCCGCGGTTCCGCGGTCACGTGAGCGACTTAGTGGACCATACTTCACAGTAATTCTTAGTTTTTCCTGCTTGTTTTTCTGAGCATTTTTAATTCATAAAAAAACACATTTTTGAAAAATGTACAGAGAGGGGTAAACATCGGGGTTTACGGGTTCGATCGGACTTTAAACTTCGTCTAGACTTCGCCTAAAGCTCTAGCTTGGCTCTGATACCACTGTAGGGTTTCTACGCACGCGCACAAGGGTCTACGAGGCATCAACCATGCCCGATTTAAAAATTAGCCATGCCGAACAACCCGATACGAGATCTTTAAACTAGAGTTTATGCAAAAACTAACATGTTAAACACTTTACCACTAAGTGAGAAGGATTACAACCTTTGTAGATCCAGTCCTTCACTTCTTAAGCTCCGTGTTGAGGTCCCTTCGCTGCGATCATCGTGTTCCGGACTCTCGAGATGCTTCACGAAGAGAAAGATGCAGTCTTGCTTCCGATCTTCGATAACAAAGATGGTCTACCTTGAAGTTTCATTAACACAAGCTAACACTCACTGAATGAAGTGAACACTCTCATCTAAATGGCAAGGATAGATGAGGATGATGAAGTAAGATTTTTGCTCTAATTTGTTTTCTTAATCTCACTCCTTTTTCATCACAAAATGAAATCAGGAAAGCTTTTTCAAGAAAAGGGGAAGGAAGAAAAAGAAGAATAATCCATAATCCTTTTGTTATGAATAGAGAAAAGGAGATAATGATGAATAATGCAACCATGGTTTACTAAACCATTGTAGAGACTTAACTAGGGTTAGGGTTTGGGTTGGGTTAAAGCATGAGTCTTAACAAAATATCTTTCACAAAACAAAACTAAAGCTTCTATAATCTACTAGAAGTCTTAACCCTAATCCAAACCCTAATCATGTTTAATCTCTACTAAACATGTTGGATTAGTTATAATATCATGTTACAATATTATATATCACATATATAATATTTATTGTAACAAAAGAAAATAATACAATTAACATATATCGCATATATATCAATGTATAATCCGAGTGAGAAAAAGAATCTTTTAGTGAGCTAATATTAGTTAATGTAATTTAATATATCATATATATTATTATACATTAAATTATCGAATCAACACTTGATCCGACAATCCGGCTATATCGCATATTGCCGACTAATACGATGACCCAGCTATATCACATATACCCGGCCGATATCTCATATCGCGAGAATCCAATACGGTATCACATACCGTATTATCCTCGGTCCCGCACATATCACATATGTGCTCCTACTCCGTTTTGCCTGAGTCAAGAAACCTCTGTGTAGGACTCTAAAGAATCGTCAATACGCCGGCAGTAGGTGATGATCATATCAAACACCCGCAAGCTGCAAGCGGTCAGCTAAACGTAACAGCCACCCAGGTATTGAGCGTTCAGAAGATCAACAAGCAAGCCTGTACATTCTCTTGTGAATCCAATCAGTAACACTCCCGTACAGTCCGGTCTCGTCGTCTGATATGTCGGATATCTCACCTAGGGGTGGTAAACGTTAGACCCCAGTAGCTTGATATGTCGTGTCGATATGAGGTCTATAACAGTTCGATAAACTACTGATAACACTTACCAGTAGATCTCAGCAATCCTGGCCAGGGATTTCCGGTTATAGCCAATCGAACACAGCGCAACATCAACTCCCTTTACCGGGAGAGACGAATCCCCTCCTATCGCTCATTGCCTCCATGTGATTCGGGACTGTACCCAAAAGCCACCTTTTTGCACGCCCTCTTGGACGTGGTATGATGGAAATCAAAGCACAGTGGGAATCATACAAGACTCTATGACGATCTCGGGTCAACAGACTACTCTGTACCAGTCTCACCGGAGAACTGCCATCAAACGTGAGGTATAATAAAATCTAGGAGTTCTCGGCGAGTCTGTCCAGTGTACCCAGTCTCCACTGAGCACCCGTACACCATCCTTGATGTCAAACACCGATGGATATAGGATCATCCATCGCCCATCATATGGGTCAAGATGCGTATACGCTAGTCTACTCTGGTGTATCGATGCCCTGTCTCGATACACCCTCGACTATGAACAGTTATCGGATGTACTCGTCGACTACCGTGGCCCCACTAGTATGATCTCATCATAGTCCCAGTAGTCGAGTACGTATCCGAAGGGCTTTATTAACATGTAACATAGAGACAATCAGAGTACATGTTAAGATAAAGTACAACCAGATAGCGTACTATCATGTCAAGCAAGAAAGTCCTCCTTATATATGTCCTAGCATCCACTACAATATACATCGTATGTACAGTAATGGCCTCTAGGGCATACATATAACTAACATATGATGGGCGATGGATGATCCTACATCCATTGGTGTTTGACATCAAAGATGGTATACGGGTACTCAGTGGAGACTGGCTATACTGAACGGACTCGCCGAGAACTCCTAGATGGTATTATACCTATCATCAGATAGCAGTTCTCTGGTGACACTGGTACAGTTTAGTCTGTAGACCTGAGATCGTCATAGAGTCTTGTGTGATTCCTACTGTGCTTTGATTTCCACCTTACCATATGTAATTCGACGTTAGACACCCCACATGATGCGGGGAGGCAGAATAAGTAAAACAATCACTCTGTTTAAGTTAACATCGACTAACTTTACGGATCTTTGCTAAACCTTAAGTAACAACTATCTAGAATTGCTCAACTACTATGATAGATGATTATACCTCAAGATACTAGTCCTTCTTGTTCACCTCCTCATCGGCCTCCACGATGTGACAGAAGATCCACCTGAGAGTTCCTTCTCCAAGCTTTAACCTCTCACTTGAGGTAACTAAGTGGTTAGGATTGCTAATCCATGTAACCTAGAGGATATAGAGATGGATTAAGAATTAATTAGTTTTTTTAACCCTTAGGATCTCAACACATGAGAGGATTAGGGTTAGGTTGAAGAAGAGGAGAGCTTCAGGAGAAACAATGTGTACGTGAGAATGAGATGAATAATAACTCATTTCTATATTATATGAAGCATAAAGATTATCAAATAAATCATATATGATAATTACAACCGTGCTTCATTTAATACAATCAATGAATCATCACATGAGTCATTAAGCAATAAATGCTTCATTAACTAATTTGGATGAATCATCTCATGAGTCACTAAATCATTTAATGCAAATTACGCATAAGCTCTCCACCTCACCTTTCTTCTAGAAGCTTCTCGACTAATTACGATAATACCACTCCCATCCGTAAAAACACGGAAATACTGAGACTGTATAAATCCAATAATCCAATACTAGAATCTGGCTTAAACTAAAGCCTGCTAGTATAATCTGTCCGAACATCATTCGTGCACAAGTACACGTATATGTCTGAACCCTGTCGTAAAACCATACGACCTCTATATCGTTTCGCCTGAAGTAGGGAAACTCTCTATGTGGGACTCTAAAGACTCGGCACTACACTGGCAGTGGGTTTAACCACAGGCCGCAAGCGGTACTAGCTGTACGTAATGGTCCCTAGGTAGATGTCATTAAGAAGGCCGATGAGGAAACCTATCCGAACATCTACTAAGCCTGATGTGACAATCTCCGTACAGTCCGGTCTATTCGACTAATACTATCGTATATTGGGCCTAGGGGGCGACAAGCATCACTCCCCTAAAAGCGGTATAAGTCGTGTTGGAGTGAAGCCCATTAAACCTTGAGAAGCTATTGGAAATCCAACCAGTAAATCTCGTTTGCCCTGGCCAGGGACTTTGCGTAATGGCTCTCCAAACACGGTGCGATATGAACTCCCAATACCGGGAGAGATGAATCCTTTCTAACTGCCACTGCCCCCAAGTGCTTCGGGACTGCACCCAACTGCTACCTGTTTGCAGACTCCTTTGAGTCGTGGTAGGGAGAAATCTAAGAACAGTGGGAACACACTCGAGACGAAGTAGCAGTGTCAAGTCTGCGGACTATGCAGCACTCATGTTACTTGGGAACTGTTAACTGACGACGGGTATAATACCAACAAAAAGTTCCCTGCGAGTCCTGTCCGGTGTACCCGTAACCCAACGAGCACCTGCATACTATATCCAGTACAACATACTAATGGCTGTGGGACAGACCATTTCCCCTGCTGGGATGAGAAGTGTACACACTAGTCTACTCTGGAGTATCGCTGCCCTGTCTCGATAATCCTACGACTAGGGACCTGAAAAAGGATGTGCTTGTAGACTACCCAGCCCCTACTAGTGTGACTGCCATCACAACGCTGGTAGTCAAGCAAGATCCTATGGGCTCTATCAATATATATTCATGATATGATAAAAGAAACATATACATATATTAAGATAGATGTAAACCATGTAGCATACTACTATGTTGAGCAAGACTGTTAATATAACTGTGAATATCCCAAGCTTCCATTAAGTAATATACAAGCTAGTATGATACAATAATGGCCCCTTAGGCATATACACTAACAATCTCCCACATGCACTAGGGCCATGTAATTGCGTATCGAAGACCTATCATCTCGAATAACCTCCCCAACTGTGTCTGAGGTAAGGCCTTTGTGGATGGATCTACGGTTATCTCCTCTGTAGCAACTCTTCGTATCTCAATCTCCCGGCGATCTATGATCTCCCTGATCAGGTGATACTGCCTTAAGATTTGTCTGGACTTCTGATGGGACCTGGATTCCTTTGCTAAAGCTATAGCCCCGTTATTGTCACAATACAAAGGTATTGGATCAACAATGGATGGAACCACCTGAAGTTCTTTGAGGAACTTCTTCATCCAGACTGTTTCTTTTGCGGCATAGCAAGCAGCGATATACTCCGCTTCCATCGTCGAGTCAGCAACGGTGTCCTGCTTGGAACTCTTCCAGCACACCGCCCCTCTATTGAGGGTAAAGTTATAGCCTGACATGGACTTGGAGTCATCCTTGTCACTCTGGAAGCTGGAGTCAGCAAAAGCCTCGATCTTGAGGTCTTTTCCGCCGTAAACCAAGAACATATCCTTAGTCCTTCTCAGGTACTTGAGAATGTTCTTTACTGATATCCAGTGCTTGTCCCCTGGGTCTGACTGATACCGGCCTACCACACTCAGTGTGTAAGCTACATCTGGTCTATTGCACAACATCGCATACATTATAGAGCCTACCGCAGAAGCGTAGGGTATAATCGACATGCGATCCCTTTCCAAATCAGTCTTGGGAGATATCTCTTTGGAGAGGGTGATTCCGTGATAAGCCGGCAAATTACCGCACTTAGAATCTTCCATACTGAATCTTTTCAGTATAGTATTGATATACCTAGACTGCAAAAGACCCAACATCCTCTTAGATCTATCACGACAGATCCGGATCCCCAGAATATAAGAGGCATCACCCAGGTCTTTCATGGAGAACCTGTGTGACAAGAATCCTTTGACAGATTGTAGCATAGGAATGCCATTTCCTATCAAGAGAATGTCATCCACGTACAAGACGAGGAATACGACAGTTCGTACTACAATTTTACTATATATACATGGTTCATTTGGATTTTTGATAAAGTCATATTCTTGGACCGTTTCATCAAAACAGATGTTCCAACTCCGCGATGCCTGCTTTAGTCCATAAATGGACTTAAGCAACTTGCATACATTCCCGCTGCTCCCACTCTGATTGAAACTTTCCGGCTGATCCATATAGACGCACTCTTCTAAATTACCATTTAGAAAAGCCGTCTTTACGTCCATCTGCCAGATCTAATAATCATGGAAGGTGGTAATGGCAAGAAGGATCCGAATGGATTTGAGTATAGCCACTGGAGAAAAAGTTTCGTCATAGTCCAAACCAGGTCTTTGACGAAAACCCTTTGCAACAAGTCTAGCCTTATAGGTTTCCACCTGTCCATCTACACCAATCTTTTTCTTGAAGATCCTCTTGCATCCTATGGGTTTTACCCCATCTGGAGCAAAGTTGTTACACTTTGTATTTCCGTTAGAATGTTTTTCGTGATAATTAGTAATTGTACGTGTTATTATATATGAGTTCATATGATTATTAGTTATATTTAGTCGTGTTAGCTAATTGGAAAATTTTCCTTTGTAGTGTACACTTGCACACTTAGCCATTTTTGGGACTTAGGGTTTTGGTAACATGTTAACCATTCTTTTGTGCATGGTTCATTTTAATTCCCCACCATTTTAATCATATCATAACCCTTTTCATAATTCAAAATCCAATTAAACAATTGAGAGCATGGTGTTAGGTAAAGAGGTTGACTTTTGACCCCATTTCCTTGCTCTTCTCTCTCTCTTCTCCTCACTTAAGATTTCTGCAGCATTCCAGCAGAAAACCCCCATCTTTCTCCATCTTTTCTTCTCCTTTTTCATTTCACTTTGATCCTTACACAAAACCCTACACAAATCAACACATTTTCATCACAAAACCATGGAAAAGTGAGCTTTTTGAGGTGTTCAGAGGCAAATCTTCCCACTTGAGGTTAAAGATGGAACTTTTGGTCTTTCTAGGGTCTTTTGAAGGTATAAATCTCACTCCTAGCACCCTATCTCCATAACTTGCATGTTTAGTTTCAAAATATCACCTTTTTATGCAATTTTAGTGCTATTGAAGGGATTTAGTGTTAATATGTTAAAGTTTATATTGTTGTGGCTTGATTAGCTTTTTAATGAGTTATTAGTGTGGGTTTAGACTTAGGATTGTTTCAGATTTTAGAAAAATACCCTAAAGTTTGATTTTAGTACAAAAGTGTGGATTTTAACTAGAAATAAGGCTCTGTAGGATCTGCTGCTACCCGAGATATTTCAGAGTGAAACTAGAGGTTACTGTAGCATGTATTTGGGGGGTATAGAGTGCACACACCAAACCTGGGAGCCCAATTCCCAAGTGAGGCCGCCGGAATATTCGTTCTGGCCGCAATTTGCGGCCAGATGGGTGAGATGGGGGTTGGGGTTTGGTCAACTGGAGTCTGCTGCTATGTGGTGTATTTTTGTATATATATTTTTATAATATCTGTTCTGTATCAAAATCTGGAGTAGAATACCCTTTTTCCCGTATTTTTAATCTTTCGCGACACGCGTGATACGTGTGTGTGGGTTTGGGGTTTCTGCGTATCGCGACGCGTCGGAGTGGCTTCAGGCGCGTAATCACACGTTTTAGCGTATCGCGCACACGCGCGCTTGGTTTGCGACACGGGTTTCGAGTTGACTTTAAATGTCGTGTTTGTACGGTTTTGAGCTTATGAGTGATATGTTGTGAAATTATAGGATTCGCAGGCGAGTGCGACGGGCGCCGCGAAGGAGGGGAACAAGTCGTCGGCTATACCTAGAGAGAGACTACGGTGAGTAGATTTAACATCTACGGGGATATCGCCCGCATGGCGTTCTACGTCAGGGTTGATAGGATCTTATAGTTACATTTCCATACATTGACTGTTCATTGCTACTAATTAGTGCATACCACATTCCCTGATGTATGTATATAAACTAGAATTGATAGAACACCGCACTCTAACTAACGGTTCATGTTGCACGAGCACTATCCTGCATGTTACACACACACCGTTAGTAATTGCCATGACACTCACACTGTAGAATTCACATCGGATCATTATGTAGTAGCTCATCTTTTTGTGACTTGACATGATATTCATACTTGATGCATATATCACATCGGATCATTATGTTGTAGCTCATCTTTATGTGACTTGACATGATATTTATACTTGATGCACATATCATATCGGATCATTGACTTGCATATTGTTTTAGATTATATGTGATTTCTGGATTTGGGAACCGTGGCTATTTCAAATATGTAATCATTTAAAAACCCGGTTCCCTTGATATGATATTTCGGTGCGTCCACCATGTGTTTCCTCGGTGCTAGAGTGATATATGTTAACCCGAATCGAGGAGATGGATGAGGCCGATTACGGGTACATGGTGGACCCGGTATGGTACCCCGGGGCGAGAATGATTTCGCTGAGTAGTAGACGGTGAGCCTGGCAGAGGGACTACTACCTACCGGTTATTGGTTGGACCTGACAGTTATCCGGAGGATACTGATCAGAGTCGATAGATGGATGCGGGGTGATCCGTACTGCCGGGGCCGAGGGCCGATACCGCAGATGGAGCCCGTGGGCTGACCCGGACTGATGGGGCCCGATGGATGAGGATTTGCGTGTCGATGCTAGACACGAGTATTTATGATATTTGGGTGCCGATGTTGGGCACTCGGGATTCTCGGAGATTTACCGGATTTGAGGGCCGATGAGAGTGCCGGCGCTTGAGCTATTTGGGGGTTCTAGGTGCATTGATGGACACCGATTATATATTCCACGTTGACATTCCGTGTAGATGTTATATTGCCCATGCCATGCATTTATTATTGTACCTTATCCTGTAGTTATATTACCTGATAGAGCACTTGCATGATTATTGCACATACTGCTTATCACATATTGATATCATCTGTTGGCATATGATAGAGTAGCGCAGTACGTGCATGCTCGCGATTACCTTTATATGTTATCTCTATTCACGAGTTGGCAACTCACCCCCGTTGTGCCACAGTGTTTGTTGGTTGCCCTTCGGAGTAGTCGCGGCAGACTGCGTTTCGCATCTTTTGACACAGATACCCCCATAGTTGGTGTACTAGCTCTTTTGCTGATAGGTGGGTTTTGTGCGGTATCTGTTTATCTTTCAGTTATGTACATTGTTGTATCTAGTATTCTCCATCTACCATGTATGTATTGAATTAGAGACAGTGTGAGGACGGTGATGTATATTATTTGTATTCTGGTGTCGAGCTCATTGTGAACCGGCTGTACTTGCAGTTTATTCTATCTGTGATGTTCCCACTTGTGGATCTTGATCTTCGCTATGGCATCGTATATTGTTATCTTGGTGATTGTTTACTTAGATTTCTTAACATGTTAGTAAGTGCTTTCATTTAAAACTTATATCACTCTATACTTTCACTGGTTTGATTTCTGGGTTTTCGGTTCACTTAGTCGCGTTACGCCTGTAGACGTTACGTGGTTAAGTACCGATCATGGGCCAAACTTTGGGTCGTGACAAAGTTGGTATCAGAGCGTAGGTTTTACCTTCGGAGTGTAGGATGACCCTGGTATGATGGAGTAGGTAGCTGCAGCAGAGTGGCGTAGCGTGCGTATGTTCCGCGGCATACTCACGACACGGTACTCCGCCTATGCGACCTTAGGACTTGGTGATTTAAATTCCTTCTTGAGTATATACATTCTTGCGATTCGATTTCCGTATCCTTGTCGAATCCTATTGTTCCTTTCAGCCATTATGCCGCCAAAGACTACGAGGGCACAGAGAGCGGCCGCGAGGGCCGAGATTCGAGTTGACTTTTCCGAGAGGAGGACTGATCCGGGTTGTAAACCGGTTGTACCTGAGCAGGCTATTCCTGCCGTGACAGATCAGATTGCTATGTTAGGGGCTGGTTTGCAGGAGATACGCCAGACGATGGGATCCAGTATGCAGGAGATGCGCCAGATGATGGGATCTCTAGTTGAGACACTTCGAGCGCAGCGACCCGAGGTAGTTCCACCCGTTACAGAGACCGCGGTGGTACCCACAGTTCAGGCAGTTGCACCTGCGACTACAGGGGTTATTACAGTATCGCTGTCAGAGTTTATCAGGCTGAAGCCTCCGGTCTTCACAGGCACCGATGTGGCCGAGGACCCACAGTCTTTCATTGATAGGATGGCGCGGATATGTCGTTCACTTAGATGCGCAGATGCGAGATGGGTTGATTTCGCGAGCTTTCACCTGGAAGGTCTTGCGCAGAAATGGTGCGAATCAGTCGAGAAGGGTAGAGCAGCAGGTCTTCCTCCTATGACTTGGACAGAGTTCGTGGCGCTATTCCTTGCCCGCTTTCTTCCCCTGAGTGTCAGAGATGCTAGAGCACGCAGGTTCGAGTCCTTACGCCAGACGCCAAAGATGTCAGTGGCAGAGTACGATGTGCTGTTCACCGAGCTATCAGTTTATGCTCCGTACCTGGTGGCTACTGAGGAGTTGCGAGTTAAGAGATTTGTCCGAGGCTTGCTTACACCACTGTTCCTTGTGATTAGCGCGCAGCACTACGAGACATATGCAGCAGCTGTAGATGCAGCCTTATTGGTTGAGGAGCGCCTTGCTGAGACTTCGGCAGTCCCAGAGCCGAAGAGAGTTCGTGGAGATACGTCAGTGCAGAGACGGCCATTTCAGCGTCGTGACAGGTACCTTGCAGGTGGCAGAGATTCGAGGCGAAGCCGATTTTTTAGCTCCTATCCCCAAGAGGGTCAGCGACCATCATCGGGATGTTACCGTTGCGGGAGTTCTTATCATCGTGTGCGAGATTGTCCGGAGGTACCCCAGAGTGGGGTGTTCACACCATAATATTGCATTATTGTATTCCCCATTCTTATTCTTTTTATAAATAAACAGGTACTTTTGACGCATGTCTGCTACATGTTACAGGTTACAGGTTCTTGGACAGGAAACAATGAAAACGATGTAAAGACGATGAAAATATGGACTTTTGACCGACAAATAGGAGGATCTTAGTCAAGCCTACATCGAAAGACAGTTCAAAATTAACAAGGCAACGCAAGATCCCAAAATGTCAAGGCAAACGGTTAAAAAGCCATTGCAAATTGTTCACTGAAGATCTGGAACCAACCTGGAAGCCCAAATGGAAATGGACATATAGAAACAGGAAGACAAAGTCACCAGAAGACAACACAGAAAATTACAGGATCCAAGGCTTCTTGTTGACCGCGGAACCGCGGCCAAACAGGGCCTCGGGCCGCGGTTCCGCGGCCAGATTAAGGAAATAAAAAAATAGATTTTTGCCATATTGTGTTGGCGGCGTTGACCAGTCAACCTAGGGCTATTTTTGTAAATTTAGACATGCGGTTCAAGATATAACCAAGGTTTTCTATTTCCTATAAATAGAATTCTAAAGCTTGTAATTTCTTATGCTTCCTTTTAATAAAAATTCAAAAATCCTTTTTGGAGAGCATCGGTGTTTCTTCTCCATTCAGAAATTCAGATCTGACAACCCTGCATGGATGATTGGAGGGATGCATCTGTAAGTAATTTAATTTCTTCCCCTAGTGTAGTTTTCAATTCCTTGCCCTAGGTAGATTTAATTTCATGCCCTAGGAACTTGTTTAGGGTTTAGCTTTTGGGAAGGATTTTGAGAGATGAGATCTCTCATCCCTTTCTTACCCACCAAATATTTACAATAGGACTCCATGCATACATGCACATACCGCTCCCTACGGCACTCTATCCCTCGAGGTAGCGGTGATACCGTAGTATAAAGGCCCGGGTGTGATGTTTTCTATAGAGGTTAGGGTAAGGATCTCTAAAGGAAGGACAAGAACCTGGAGGAAGGAACACCTTCCCGAACGGATCTAATCCACTTTATTGATAATTACCATAACTCCTCACAGATCTTCATTCGGGTATTGAAAGCGGTGAGATTTAATTACATTTCCAAACCATCCCTAAACCTAGCCCTAGCAAGAGTAGATCTAGATAATTGCCTTAGGATAATTTAGATTTTTAGATTTAATAATCTGTCCGAACACCTTTCGGAATTAACTCGTAAGAACGAATCGGAAATTCACAACATCCCTGTAGACCGACCCGTACTCACCGGCTAGCTTCATCCGACGCCGTTCTTGATTGCGGTTACAAATATTTTTGATCTATCTTTTAGAAAGCGTAAGCACACTAAATCATTTCAATCATGGGGCGGCAGCACCGCATGTTACATTACCACCTTCACCACCCCAGACGGCATTGCCGATAGTACCTACTGTTACTCCGCATCAGACGCATGCACAGAGAGGTCGTGGTCACGGAGGATTTGTTCATAGAGGACGAAGTGTCTGAGGCAGAGGGCAGCCAGCGACCGGCAGGGGACAGTTTGTTGCAGGTGGAAGACAGGCGTGAGTTTTTGCTTTGACGCATCAGGACGCGCAGGCGTCTAATGCGGTGGTCTCAGGTATCCTTCCTGTATGTTCGGTTGATGCACACGTGTTATTCGATCCCGGATCCACGCACTCGTACGTATCCACACACTTTGTGCCAAGTTTGGGTAGAGAGCCCGTTTGGCTTGACCAGCCGCTTGTTGTGACTACTCCTGTGGGAGAGTCGTTTGTTGCCAGGCACGTGTTCCGATCCTGTACCGTCCGTATTGGCGAGAGAGAGTTGCCTGTCGATTGATCCTTCTTGAGATGTTGGACTTCGACGTTCTTTTGGGCATGGATTGGTTAGCCACGTGCTATGCTTCTGTTGACTGCCGCGAGAAGACAGTTCGATTTTGTTTTCCCGGCGAGTCGGTTGTTGTTGTGTTAGGGGACCATGGTGTTACCCCTCACAGTGTGATTTCTTCTGTTCACGCTGGACAGCTTTTGCGGAAGGGATGTCAGGGATTTCTAGCCTATGTTTGCGATGCTAGAGCTACAGAGGTTCCGATGGATCAGGTTCCAGTTGTTAGCGAGTTCCCTGATGTGTTCCCTGACGAGCTTCCTGGGCTACCACCCGAGCGTGATATTTCTTTCTGTATTGATTTGGTTCCTGACGCGGGGCCTATTTCTGTACCGCCTTATAGGATGGTCCCGGCGGAACTTAGAGTGTTGAAGGGTCAGTTGCAAGATTTGCTGGATAAGGGACTCATTCGACCCAGTGTTTCTCCTTGGGGTGCTCCAGTCCTGTTTGTCAAGATGAAGGACGGCAGTATGCGTTTGTGTATCGACTGCCGCCAGCTGAACAGGGTGACAGTGCGGAACTGGTATCCTTTGCCACGTATAGACGATTTGTTCGACCAGCTTCAGGGGGCAGGATACTTTTCGAGGATCGATTTGCGATCAGGCTACCATCAGCTGCGGGTTCGACAGGAGGACATTTCTATGACAGCTTCCCGCACGCGCTATGGCCATTATGAGTTTTTGGTGATGTCGTTCGGACTCACCAACGCTGGCAGCAGCATTTATGGACTTGATGAACCGTATTTTCCGGCCGTATCTTGATCTGTTCATCATAGTGTTCATTGACAATATCTTGGTGTATTCTCGGAGTAGAGAGGAGCACGAGCAGCACCTGCGGATTACACTGCAGACCTTGAGGGAGCATCAGCTTTTCACCAAATTCTCCAAGTGTGCTTTCTGGCTAGACAGCGTAGACTTCTTGGGGCACGTGATTACACGAGACGGTATATGTGTAGATCCGAGGAAGATCGAGGCAGTTCGGAGTTGGCCTAGACCCACGTCAGTGACGGAGGTTCGCAGCTTTCTAGGGCTGGCAGGTTATTACAGGCGATTTGTGCAGGACTTCTCTCGCATTGCTACACCTTTGACCGGGTTGACCCAGAAGGGAGTTCGCTTCGATTGGACGGAGGAGTGTGAGCACAGTTTCCAGCAGCTACGGGCTCTACTGACTACGACACCAGTGCTATCATTGCCTTCAGGATCAGGCGGATTTGTGGTCTACTGTGATGCTTCACGAGTAGGGCTAGGGTGCATTTTGATGCAGCAAGACAGGGTGATCGCATATGCTTCGCGGCAATTAAAGAAACATGAACAGAATTACCCCACTCATGATCTGGAGATGGCTGCAGTGGTCTTTGCATTTAAGATCTGGCGACATTATCTGTATGGAGAGTCGTGCCAGATATTTACTGACCACAAGAGCTTAAAGTACATATTTCAGCAGCGGGACCTGAACCTTAGACAGCGCCGATGGATGGAATTAGTGAAGGACTACGATTGTGAGATCTTGTATCACCCGGGCAGGGCGAATGTAGTGGCGGATGCTTTGAGCAGGAGGCCCGGGGGTAGTCTATCCTGTTTGAGCGCTGTGCAGAAGCAGTCGTCGGCGGATTGGCAGATCTTATGCAACAGCCGGGTACAGTTCGAGTTTACGCCGATCGGAGGACAGTTTGCGCATGTTCGTGCACGGCCACAGTTGTTTGACCGTATACATGAGGCACAGCACAGTGATGACCGCTGTTCTGAGATCAGAACACAGATGGGACAGGGCAGATTTTCCGAGTTCGTGATCTATGATCAAGGGATATTACTATTTGGGACTAGACTGTGCGTACCAGAAGCTGAGGGACTACGGCACGAGATTCTTGAGGAGGCACATCGATCGGTATATAGTGTTCATCCCGGTTCCACCAAGATGTACCATGACTTGAGAGGTGTTTACTGGTGGGACGGAATGAAGAGAGACATCGCAGATTTTGTGTCGGGATGCCTGACTTGTCAGCAAGCCAAGGCTGAGCACCAGAGGCCCGCGGGAGAGCTACAGCCGTTACCCATTCCGGAGTGGAAATGGGAACAGATGTCTATGGATTTCATTGTGGGTCTACCGAGGACTAGTCGAGGGTATGACTCCATCTGGGTGATCGTGGATCGTTTAACAAAGGCGGCTCACTTCTTACCGGTGAAGACGACTTTCGGATTTGCTTAGTATGCCCATATTTACATTGATGAGATTGTACGACTGCACGGAGTTCCGACATGTATCGTGCCCGATAGAGGCACCTAGTTTACTAGCCGGCTATGGCAGAGGCTTCGGGAGGCTTTGGGCACTCGTTTGAGTTTCAGCACAGCATTCCATCCGCAGACCGACGGACAGTCAGAGCGGACTATTCAGACTCTCGAGGACATGCTCAGAGCATGCGTATTAGACTTCGGAGGTAGCTGGGATCATCATTTGCCCTTAGTAGAGTTCTCCTACAACAATAGCTACCAGGAGACCATTCAGATGGCACCGTTTGAGGCTTTTATAGGAGGAGATGCAGATCGCCCACATGTTGGACGGAGCTCAGTGAGAGCAGTATCTTAGGGCCGCAGATTGTGGAGGAGACGACCGCGAAGATCCAGTTGATTCACGATAGAATGAGAGCAGCCCAGAGTAGGCAGAGATCTTATGTGGACCGTCGTCGGCGGAGACTTGAGTTTTCTGTTGGTGATCATGTTTTCTTGAGGGTCTCCCCAATAAAAGGCGTGATGCGGTTTGGGAAGAAGGGGAAGCTTAGTCCCAGATATGTGGGCCCCTTTGAGATCCTCGAGCGTGTTGGTGCGGTTGCGTATCGATTAGCCCTTCCGCCCAGTTTTCCAGATGTGCACCCCGTATTTCATATTTCGATGCTCCGCAGATATCTTCATGATCCTTCGCATGCGATTCAGCACCCGACGATCCAGCTTGAGCGCGACCTTTCCTATGCAGAGCAGCCGGTGATGATCTTGGATCGACAAGTGAAGAAATTGAGGTCGAAAGAGATACCGTCCGTCAAGGTACTTTGGCGTGGCCAGAGCGGCGAGGAGGTCATTTGGGAGACCGAGAGCGAGATGAGGAATAGGTATCCCCATCTTTTTTGAAGGTGCGTATAGTTAGATTTTTTAAATTCGGGGACCGAATTTCTTTAAGGGGGGTCGATTGTAACACTTTGTATTTCCGTTAGAATGTTTTTCGTGATAATTAGTAATTGTACGTGTTATTATATATGTGTTCATAGGATTATTAGTTATATTTAGTCGTGTTAGCTAATTGGAAAATTTTCCTTTGTAGTGTACACTTGCACACTTAGCCATTTTTGGGACTTAGGGTTTTAGTAACATGTTAACCATTCTTTTGTGCATAGTTCATTTTAATTCTCCACCATTTTAATCATATCATAACCCTTTTCATAATTCAAAATCCAATTAAACAATTGAGAGCATGGTGTTAGGTAAAGAGGTTGACTTTTGACCCCATTTTCTTGCTCTTCTCTCTCTCTTCTCCTCACTTCAGATTTCTGCAGCATTCCAGCAGAAAAACCCCATCTTTCTCCATCTTTTCTTCTCCTTTTTCATTTCCCTTTGATCCCTACACAAAACCAAATCAACACATTTTCATCACAAAACCATGGAAAAGTGAGATTTTCGAGGTGTTTAGAGGCAAATCTGCCCACTTGAGGTTAAAGATGGAACTTTTGGTCTTTCTAGGGTCTTTTGAAGGTATAAATCTCACTCATAGCACCCTATCTCCATAACTTGCATGTTTAGTTTCAAAATATCACCTTTTTGTGCAATTTTAGTGCTATTGAAGAGATTTAGTGTTAATATGTTAAAGTTTATGTTGTTGTGGCTTGATTAGCTTGTTAATGAGTTATTAGTGTGGGTTTAGACTTAGGTTTGTTTCAGATTTCAGAAAAATACCCTAAAGTTTGATTTAATGCAAAAGTGTGGATTTTAACTAGAAATAAGGCTTTGTAGGATCTGCTGCTACCCGAGATATTTCAGAGTGAAACTAAAGGTTACTGTAGCATGTATTTGGGGGGGTATAGAGTGCACATACCAAACCTGGGAGCCCAATTCCCAAGTGAGGCCACCGGAATATTCGTTCTGGCCGCAATTTGCGGCCAGATGGGTGAGATGGGGGTTGGGTTTGGTCCACTGGAGTCTGCTGCTATGTGGAGTATTTTGGTATATATATTTTTATAATATCTGTTCTTTATCAAAATCTGGAGTAAAATACTCTTTTTCCCGTATTTTTAATCTTTCGCGACACGCGTGATACGTGTGTGTGGGTTTGGGGTTTCTGCGTATCGCGACGCGTCTGAGTGGCTTCAGGCGCGTAATCACACGTTTTAGCGTATCGCGCACATGCGCGCTTGGTTTGCGACACGGGTTTCTAGTTGACTTTAAATGTCGTGTTTGTACGGTTTTGAGCTTATGAGTGATATGTTGTGAAATTATAGGATTCGCAGGCGAGTGCGTCGGGCGCCGCGAAGGAGGGGAACAAGTTGTCGGCTATACCTAGCGAGAGACTACGGTGAGTAGATTTAACATCTACGGGGATATCGCTCGCATGGCGTTCTACGTCAGGGCTGATAGGATCTTATATCTACATTTCCATACATTGACTATTCATGGCTACTAATTAGTGCATACCACATTCCCTGATGTATGTATATAAACTAGAATTGATAGAACACCACACTCTTACTAACGGTTCATGTTGCACGAGCACTATCTGTTGGAGGTAGTGCCCTCAGAGTCAATTATTGGATCACAGGTACGTGATTGCAATGATTAAGGGAGGACCTATCCCGGTAGGACAGTCTTACTCGAGATGATAGTTTGCTATCTGGTTCATCTTTATCATCGTGTACTGTTTTCGGTGACCTTACAGGTTGCTATTACATGTTGATAGAGCCCCTAGGATTCTTGCTTGACCACCAGCAGTATGAGGGCGATCATATAAGTGGGAGCTGGGGGTCTATAAGCATATCCTTAAAAGGTCCCTAGTCGTGAGAGTTTCGAGACACGGCATCGATTCTCCATAGTAGACTAGTGTATACAGTCGAGACCCCGACGAGGGGCAGTGGCCGGTCTCACAAGCCACTGGTGTCAGTTGGTTCACCTAAGATGTATACAGGTGCTCATTGGGTTATGAGTACACCGGACAGGACTCGCCGGGAACATGCTAGTTGGTCATATACCAGACGTCAGATGGCAGTTCCCTGGTGACATGTGTGCAGGTTAGTTCATCGACCTGGGGATCGTCATTTGTCTCGTGTGAGTTCCCACTGTACTTTGATTACTACCCTACCACGGCTCAAAGGAGTCATGCAAACAGGTTTTAGTTGGGTACAGTCCCGAGCCACATGGAGGCAGTGAGCGCATCTTCAGGGGTTCGTCTCTCCCGGTATTGGGGGTGAGGTCGTGCTGTGTCTAGGAGAGCCATTACACGAAGCCCTCGGCCGAGGCAAGGAGATTTACTGGTAGGTATTCCAGTAGTATCTCAGGGTGTTCTGGGCTACACTCTGACACGACTTGTACCGCTTTTGGGGGTCTGACTTTTACCAACCCCCTAGGCCCGCCATGCGATGCTCATAGACGAACGGACCGGACTGTACGGATATTGTCACTGACAGGCTCAGTAGGGTTGTCAGGCTGAGTTCGCTCACAGACATCCCTTTTAGTCAATACCTGGTAGCCCGTTATGTATTGGCTTATACCTCTAACGTGCTAGTGGTTAAATCCACAACCAAGGTGTTGATGAGTCTTTAGAGTCCCCCACATTTCAGTTACTCAGCTTTCGGGCGAAAAGTTGTAGAGGTCGTATGGAGATATGGCAAGGTCCGATCAGATACGTGAGGTATTGCACGGATCAGGATCGGACAGTCTGTACTATAGGCCGTATGGTTATATGGCAGGGTTCGATCAGATACGTGCGGTATTGCACGGAACAGGATCGAACGGATATTACTAGCCGGCTTTGTTTTAAGCCGGATCCTAGTATAGTACAGTGTAGATTTTGTCTCATTGCATTTGTATTTCGGTCGAAATACAAATGCGGGTGTGTATGCACAGTATCGGGGTTTTCCTGTAATTTATTACGGGACCTGTTTTCTGGAGTTGCCAGTTTGCTTTCTGTTTCGGCCAATTTCCATTGTTCCGTTCATTGGCCGAAGATTGGTGGAGGAGGGCTTATTTGCATTGTTGCAAATAAGCAATTGTGGAGGGGGTCTTTGCATTTTTGTTGCATCATGATTATAGCCCCATCCCTTGACCTTGACTTCTTGACTTCCTCATGATGGCTTGACCTTTAAAGTCATCATGGTTGTTGATGATGGCATGACTTTTGGAGTGATGATTGTTGCTTTGAGTGTTGGATTTTTCTTACTATCATTTCTTTTGCATGATAGCTTTCCTCTCTCTCTCTTTTGTATTAGATGAGAATGGCTCCCATTTGATTGACTCTCCCACTCACTCTCATTCTCTCCTCCCCTTGTAGTTATGGCCGGCCAAGCTTGGAGGAGGGGTTGCCCATTTTTCTAGTGGGGATATTTGCTCTCTTGATGTTAGAAAAATCCCCAAATTCCTCCACATTGTTCTTGCATCATCCCTCCACCTAAAATGGCATCTCCATGAACCCCAAAGTGAGACTTGAGGACTACATATTCTACAGCGAACCTTGGGCACGTCGAGTAGCCGGCTTCGTGCTCGAGTTGCCTCGGCATTGAGGTGGGAGCCCGTAAACAAAGTAGGCGATGTGGTGCACTTCCGGCGACAAGGAGGAGACGGGAATTTTCCGCAGGAGATCGGGACCATGACGAGAAGACCGGAGGACTTGGATCGTCGGTATATCTCTATTCCCTTTCTTGTAGTTAGCTAGGACTAATTAATGGTTCGATCCGGGTATTAGTGCGCGGTGGTTTGCCAGTTCAAGAAAAATTAAAGTTTATCACCGCTTCCGCATTTGGCCGTCTGATTGACGGCCGGGGCGCCGCCGTGCACTTACAGTGGTATCAGAGCCTCGCCATTAACTTAGTCTAGCTTGGTGTAGTGTGTTTTTCTGTTTTGATCGATCGAATGTTCCAAAACTACATTTTTGTTAGCATCAGTTTTCTGTTGGAAATTTTTGGTGTCGAAAAATTTTTCAGGTTGTAAAATATTGATGTACTGGAAAATCTAAGAGCTCCGTAAAAATTCGACGAAGTAACTCCACAGTGGGAGCGCAGAACCGCCGCGAAAACCCCCTTCCCACCGCCCTTCCGCCGCACACTGTGGAGATCACTTCACCAATTTTTTGCAGAGGCCTTCTGGGCTTAAAATATGGGTTTTGGAATATTAAAATTGGGCCCAGGTTTTCTGTGAGTGCTACAGTTTTGATTGGGGGCCCACTTGTTAATTTTTGATCGATCGGATATTTTAAACACATTTTTCACAGTATTTACATTATATCTGCGACCGTGAATGTCACTTGATCGGTAAATCCGGTCTAACTGCTATAGCCCGGTTAGACGGATTTGCGAACGTGACTTTCACGTTGATGTTTTGTTTTTGCTGTGATGTTGCGGATCGGTCGTGGGGGATAGCCTGGATGCAATGCTAGTACAGTTCTGTTGTATTATGTACATTTGATATTGCGGGGCGAGCGTCCGACATGTAGACTGCCGTCACTGCCTGTTTGTATTATTATTTTGGGGCACGACCTGGTTGCGGTCGATGTACCCGGTGTATGTATATTTTACTTTCTGTACTAGGATTGCCCCGCGGAGGGGTGCACGGATAGCCGGGTTCTAGAGGGCAACAAGCCCGCATCTCATGGCATTGAGACGGAGGGGGCTTCACTCTAGAATTGGCGGGCTATTCGCCGCACTCGTAGGGGGTACAGGTTGACCCAGGAGGGGTGCCCAAGTTACCGGATTCCGTGAAGTGCTGGGTGGTCCATTCACGGCGCTGAAGGGGGCTGCCTCGCTTCAGGTTTTGGCGGGTAACTTGCCGCGCCCGTAGGGGTCTAGGATCTCATTGCACAGGTTATCCACACGACCAGGGGAACGTCGGGTTTCAGCAGTGGCTCTGTGAAACCCGGGGATCCCAGATATCTGTATTGTTTCTGTGATGCTGTTCATTCTCTGGGATGTTGCATTTTATTCACGCCTTGAGCGAATATAATATATTGGTATATATATTAGTAGATGTTGTATATGTTTTGCATCCGCGCTAGTCCAGTCCCCGCTCTGTCGTTAGTTAGCTAACCTAACGGGTAATGACGGGACCCAGTGGCGAATGCGGATGGCATATACGTACATCAGTATATTTTCGTTCTTTGTGGTGTGATCATTTGATGGGACTGCGTTGATTCGGATCAATGCAAGTTAAAAACAAACCTAATCTGATGTTGTTAGAACACTTTTCAAAAAGCTGTTATTGCAAGGACGTTTACTTTTGTTTTGCATCGTGGTATTCATTGGAATATCCTGCTCCTCAGTCGACGAGGCAAGGGCCGAGATCCCTTCACCGGGAGTGACCCCTTGGACAGAAGTTTGCGTCAGGGCATTAACTTCACTATAGCCGATTACTTTTGCTTTGCATCGCGGTATTCATTTGGAATATCCTGCACCCCATTCTATGGGGAAAGAGCCGAGATCCCCTCACAGGGAGTGACCTCTTTAGCAACGGTTTTCGTCACTATATTTTTAAAAGCTATCCGTTCCATCGACGATATCAAGTTCATTACGTTAAAGGTTTTCGCCAGAAACCATTCGTAGCCCTCCGTCATTTCAGTTAAATATTCGGTAGTATTCAAGCTATGTATTTTGACCTCACGCCAAGGCATAGTGTTTGGTGGCTGCCGGTTATTTATCTGTTGCATAGATAGATGCGTTGGTTTGGGACAGTCGTACTACTATTTTGGCCTACGTCAAGGGTATGTACGGGTGGGTTCAAATTAACCTGGATAATGACGGGCAGAACTTGACATGTGACTTATGATATTTTGACCTCACGCCAAGGTCATAAGAGCATGGGGCAGAAATCACATCGGGAGTTTCAAAAGAACTGAAACTTGCCAGATATGCGCATACCTTCTGGAGTGTGATACCGTGAGCGGATTCCGTCACGTTATCATGCGATGATAGTTGGATCCCGATTCCCACTGATGAGTTAGTTTACTCCTCGGGTGACCCCGACTAATTCTTCTTTCAGGTTTGGAGGAGAATTTGAGGTACAGTGGGAGGATTCCAGATTAGATAAATTGGTAACCATTCTGATCTAGGTTAGAGTGCACGCTGAGTGTTTCTTTTCTCTCTCTCTCTGGCAGCGACCATTTGACCCGACCCTAAGACTTTGACTCAGTGACCAAGTTGACCGAACCTTCTTAAACACCGGCTTTTGGATTGTCAGAGTTGCAAACCTCATTGCCACTCCTACTTTTACCCTTTTCTCCAGGACACCCCGTATTACTACGAACGTCCACTTCCATTGGACAAAACCATCGTATGGTTAGATACGAACTCGAAAGAATTTATTCGAGGATGGTTTCCGGTTCTGGAGAAAACGGATAGGATTATTCAGTTGTCTTTTCCTTTTACCCTCTCTCAGGTTACGAGTACTCCTTGGTTTAGGGGTAGTACACCTATTACGCAAATTGGATTGTCTTCTTCCAAACCTTAGGCTGGTGCCGACCGGTGGGGAATGAAGAAAACCAATTAGCATAACGATGGTGTGCAGAAGGTATTAAGTTAAGACAAAGCAAGGGATTAGTAAGAGGGCAAAGTAAATTGCAACAGATATTCACGACCAAACCAGGTATTTCGTTACCACTCCCACATCACCTTTGTATTTCTCCAGGACACTCCGTATCACTACGAAGATCCACAGTTTATTTGGATACTCCATCGTATGGTTATATACGAACTCGAAAGGAACTTGTTTCAGTTCGGGGATGGATTCTGGTTCAGGAGAAATAGGAATAAGATTTATTCAGGTGTCTTTTATCTTCACCTTCTCTCGCATTGCGAGTGTTCCTAGGATTGGGACAGTAAACCCATTATGCTTATTGGATAGTCTTCTTCCAAACCATAGGCTGGTGCCGAACGGTAGGGAAGGAAGAAAACCATTTGGCCTAAAGGGGTGTACAGAAGGTAAAGACTAAAGACATATGAAGGGATTTGGAGAGGTGGCAAAGAATTATACGGTTACAGTCGTGAATCTGGAAGAGGCATTACTAGGAATACCAGGATACCCCATCGGAACATTTCAATGCTTCAGTCTCACTGTGCACTGTTAAAAGAAAACTGATTTCCCGATTAGATACTTACTCCAGGGTATGTATTTACCAGGTACGATTCTCACATCTGTATGGTTTTACAGATGATGAGTGGGAGTAAGTTATTGGGAATTGGGTGATCATCCTCATTATATCGGGATTCGTTGTAATCGGTGATATTTGAGGAAATCACCTGGGCTGTTTGCCGGTCGGCAAATATTTGGTTTTGAATATCCGCTGTTATGCACCAATTTCAAATTGATATATCTGTACGTCTATTTTCATAGAGTGAGATATACCTTTCTGAAATTATGTCTACGACATTTACCTATATCAGTGGATGGTTAGGTAAGGAGCATTAAGCAGCGGTGTAATTCTTCTTGACCATAAGTACAGTTTTCAACCTACGACACACAGTGAATGAGTTTTCAGACTCAAGGGACTTATACAGAGTATTGTATGTTGTCTAGGATCCATCAGGACAGAGGGGTTGGTCCTCGTACTATATTCGGTTTACTTATGACTTCTCTAGTCTTTAGACAGGTGTTTCGTGAAAACACAGGGTCCGAATTTGGAGAAGTTATAGGTATTTGAATAGAGTAGAGAACCAGGTATAGCAAGTATCGGGATTCTTCAAAGAGATCGAAGATGTAGATACTTGTGTATGGTATTAAGTTGATAGTAATGACTAAGAGAACTTGCTTCTTTTTCAGGTTACTCATAATTGGAAGCATTCCTAAGTTGAGTAACGCTGATCGGCCTCCTTCCATTTAGTTGACATGCACTGGAGACAGTTGCATGATTTGAATCTGGTTCAATTAAATCAGTGCCTCTGGTCCTATATGGGATATAGAACAGTTCATATCTTAACGATGTTAAGGTACGGGGAGTTGTCCGGCTTATGCTTAAAACCAGACACTGGACAACTCAAGGCACGTTTCTGTAATGGCTGTTTGTGGGTTGACCCAGGCTATGACGCGGGTTGACTTTCTACCATCTGGATGAACAATAGCAATATTGTTCTAGACTCGCCACAGTTTTAATAAAAAAGGATTTTTTCAGAAAACAGTAGTGGGAGTATGGTAGAACTGGAAGTGATTCCAGAACCACAAACGATTATTGAAGATTTGATAAGGAACCTAAAGATTCAATCTGGATTGACATTCCATTGGCCACTCCGCAGATAAGGTGGGTAACTTCAGGCACCCGAGAGGCACTACGGTAGCCTCAAGGACGGTGACAGGGAAGTTCTTGTTTACCCACAATTGCCATTGCTGTTGTTCCAGGTTACGAGACCCGGCGGGAGGATGAGTATAGCGTCGTTCTAAACCAGTTTTAGAAGTGTGCGTCTATATGACTCTGCCAGAGGGTTGTCGTAGTCAGTGGGAGCAGCGGAAGCATTGGTGGACAGGTTGCTTCTGTCTATTTATAGACTAGAGCAGATGTAGCGGAGATAGATCATCTATTTCTGACGTGACAGTCATGGGTTTGACTTCATCAGAATAGGGGATGGATCTGTTGAGAAGGTAGTAGGGTGTGATATCCTGGTATTTGGATGATATACACAGAGTAGGAAAAGAAACTCCTACACTACGATCAGTTATACTTTGGTCGTCACACAGTTGTTTCTCCAAAAAGGAAATGGATTTTATATCAGACATACTGGTTACTAGATCTATGGTCTTTGATCTAGATTTGGGTGGTTTCCCAATCAGGGTACTTGACAGCATTCTAAGAGTATTTAGGATGGACGACTCCTGGCACGGTAGTGTACCTGCAGGTAATGGAGTCACCCTCTCCAAAGGTGTCTTACAGACTAAAGGGGAGAGGGACGGGCATGATTGGCAGATCATTTGCTCAGGCAATTGAGTCAATCGTGAGATGTCAAGTACCACACCAGATGTTGTTCTTGTGCTGGATGCAATAAGTTGACATTAATCCAATCCTGGAGAAACAGTCGGAAGCAGTTTTAGAACATAAGTGGATGTTCTAGGGAGATGATAACGACAGCCTCATTCAGGAGACAGTTATCATTCCAGGCTTCCAAGGTGACATGGACGACAAGGAGGTTGTCAGAGTTATAGTTTTCCTTCTGAAGAGGGGCAGTATTTTGGACAGGTGGTCCAAGGCAATACTGAGGGAGGCATGGCGCGCAGGATACTGATTAAGTTCAGTTGACGATACAGTCTAAGAAGTTTGGATTTGGAGTTCATTTATGAGCTAGGTCCCGTCAGACATCCAGACATATTCTGAGACAGGTATTGCTCATTTCGGGAGATGGCTTTCTCCGCGAACTTGAGATTTAGGGAGACATAGAAAGAAACATCAAGGCAGATCCACTCACTAAGGCTATTCATCGAACGCAATAGTTTCGCAAACGAGCTTTGTGAGACTGACTAGAAGAGGAGTTGGGTGTTCGGTATCACACGGGCTGTGAGTATGCGACATCGCAATAATTAGCCTTGAGTGCAAGTGGGAGATTGTTGGAGGTAGTGCCCTCAGAGTCAATTATTGGATCACAGGTACGTGATTGCAATGATTAAGGGAGGACCTATCCCGGTAGGACAGTCTTACTCGAGATGATAGTTTGCTATCTGGTTCATCTTTATCATCGTGTACTGTTTTAGGTGACCTTACAGGTTGCTATTACACGTTGATAGAGCCCCTAGGATTCTTGCTTGACCACCAGCAGTATGAGGGCGATCATATAAGTGGGAGCTGGGGGTCTATAAGCATATCCTTAAAAGGTCCCTAGTCGTGAGAGTTTCGAGACAGGGCATCGATTCTCCATAGTAGACTAGTGTATACAGTCGAGACCCCGACGAGGGGCAGTGGCCGGTCTCACAAGCCACTGGTGTCAGTTGGTTCACCTAAGATGTATACAGGTGCTCATTGGGTTATGAGTACACCGGACAGGACTCGCCGGGAACATGCTAGTTGGTCATATACCAGACGTCAGATGGCAGTTCCCTGGTGACATGTGTGCAGGTTAGTTCATCGACCTGGGGATCGTCATTTGTCTCGTGTGAGTTCCCACTGTACTTTGATTACTACCCTACCACGGCTCAAAGGAGTCGTGCAAACAGGTTTTAGTTGGGTACAGTCCCGAGCCACATGGAGGCAGTGAGCGCATCTTCAGGGGTTCGTCTCTCCCGGTATTGGGGGTGAGGTCGTCCTGTGTCTAGGAGAGCCATTACACGAAGCCCTCGACCGAGGCAAGGAGATTTACTGGTAGGTATTCCAGTAGTATCTCAGGGTGTTCTGGGCTACACTCCGACACGACTTGTACCGCTTTTGGGGGTCTGACTTTTACCAACCCCCTAGGCCCGCCATGCGATGCTCATAGACGAACGGACCGGACTGTACGGATATTGTCACTGACAGGCTCAGTAGGGTTGTCAGGCTGAGTTCGCTCACAGACATCCCTTTTAGTCAATACCTGGTAGCCCGTTATGTATTGGCTTATACCTCTAACGTGCTAGTGGTTAAATCCACAACCAAGGTGTTGATGAGTCTTTAGAGTCCCCCACATTTCAGTTACTCAGCTTTCGGGCGAAAAGTTGTAGAGGCCGTATGGAGATATGGCAAGGTCCGATCAGATACGTGCGGTATTGCATTGATCAGGATCGGACAGTCTGTACTATAGGCCGTATGGTTATATGGCAGGGTTCGATCAGATACGTACGGTATTGCATGGAACAGGATCGAACGGATATTACTAGCCGGCTTTGTTTTAAGCCGGATCCTAGTATAGTACAGTGTAGATTTTGTCTCATTGCATTTGTATTTCGGTCGAAATACAAATGCGGGTGTGTATGCACAGTATCGGGGTTTTCCTGTAATTTATTACGGGACCTGTTTTCTGGAGTTACCAGTTTGCTTTCTGTTTCGGCCAATTTCCATTGTTCCGTTCATTGGCCGAAGATTGGTGGAGGAGGGCTTATTTGCATTGTTGCAAATAAGCAATTGTGGAGGGGATCTTTGCATTTTTGTTGCATCATGATTATAGCCCCATCCCTTGACCTTGACTTCTTGACTTCCTCATGATGGCTTGACCTTTAAAGTCATCATGGTTGTTGATGATGGCATGACTTTTGGAGTGATGATTGTTGCTTTGAGTGTTGGATTTTCCTTACTATCATTTCTTTTGCATGATAGCTTTCCTCTCTCTCTCTTTTGTATTAGATGAGAATGGCTCCCATTTGATTGACTCTCCCACTCACTCTCATTCTCTCCTCCCCTTCTAGTTATGGCCGGCCAAGCTTGGAGGAGGGGTTGCCCATTTTTCTAGTGGGGATTTTTGCTCTCTTGATGTTAGAAAAATCCCTAAATTCCTCCACATTGTTCTTGCATCATCCCTCCACCTAAAATGGCATCTCCATGAACCCCAAAGTGAGACTTGAGGACTACATATTCTACAGCGAACCTTGGGCACGTCGAGTAGCCGGCTTTGTGCCCGAGTTGCCTCGGCATTGAGGTGGGAGCCCGTAAACAAAGTAGGCGATGTGGTGCACTTCCGGCGACAAGGAGGAGACGGGACTTTTCCGCAGGAGATCGGGACCATGACGAGAAGACCGGAGGACTTGGATCGTCGGTATATCTCTATTCCCTTTCTTGTAGTTAGCTAGGACTAATTAATGGTTCGATCCAGGTATTAGTGCGCGGTGGTTTGCCAGTTCAAGAAAAATTAAAGTTTATCACCGCTTCCGCATTTGGCCGTCTGATTGACGGCCGGGGCACCGCCGTGCACTTACACTATCCTGCATGTCACACACACACCGTTAGTAATTGCCATGACACTCACACTGTAGAATTCACATCGGATCATTATGTAGTAGCTCATCTTTATGTGACTGGACATGATGTTCATACTTGATGCATATATCACATCGGATCATTATGTTGTAGCTCATCTTTATGTGGCTTGACATGATATTCATACTTGATGCACATATCATATCGGATCATTGACTTGCATATTGTTTTGGATTTTATATGATTTCTGGATTTGGGAACCGTGGCTATTTCAAATATGTAATCATTTAAAAACCCGGTTCGCTTGATATGATATTTCGGTGCGTCCACCATGTGTTTCCTCGGTGCTAGAGTGATATATGTGAACCCGAATCGAGGAGATGGATGAGGCCGATTACGGGTACATGGTGGACCCGGTATGGTACCCCGGGGCGAGAACGGTTTCGCTGTGTAGTAGACAGTGAGCCTGGCAGTGGGACTACTACCTACCGGTGATTGGTTGGACCTGACAATTATCCGGAGGATACTGATCATAGTCGATAGATGGATGCGGGGTGATCCGTACTGCCGGGGCCGAGGGCCGATACCGCAGACGTAGCCCGTGGGCTTACCCGGACTGACGGGGCCCGATGGATGAGGATTTGCGTGTCGATGCTGGACACGAGTATTTTTGATATTTGGGTGCCGATGTTGGGCACTCGGGATTCTCAGAGATTTACCGGATTTGAGGGCCGATGAGAGTGCCGGCGCCTGAGCTATTTGGGGGATCTGGGTGCATTGATGGACACCGATTATATATTCCACGTTGACATTCCGTGTAGATGTTATATTGCCCATGCTCATCTTTTATTATTGTACCTCATCCTGTAGTTATATTACCTGATAGAGCACTTGCATGATTATTGCACATACTGCTTATCACATATTGATATCATCTGTTGGCATATGATAGAGTAGCGCAGTACGTGCATGCTCGCGATTACCTTTATATGTTATCTCTATTCACGAGTTGGCAACTCACCCCCGTTGTGCCACAGTGTTTGTTGGTTGCCCTTCGGAGCAGCCGCGGCAGGCTGCGTTTCGCATCTTTTGACACAGATACCCCCATAGTTGGTGTACTACCTATTTTGCTGATAGGTGGGTTTTGTGCGGTATCTGTTTATCTTTCAGTTATATACATTGTTGTATCTAGTATTCTCCATCTACCATGTATGTATTGACTTAGAGACAGTGTGAGGACGGTGATGTATATTATTTGTATTCTGGTGTCGAGCTCGTTGTGAGTCGGCTGTACTTGCAGTTTATTCTATCTGTGATGTTCCCACTTGTGGATCTTGATTTTCGCTACGGTGTCGTATATTGTTATCTTGGTGATTGTTTACTTAGATTTCATAATATGTTAGTAAGTGCTTTCATTTAAAACTTATATCACTCTATACTTTCACTGGTTTGATTTCTGGGTTTTCGGTTTACTTAGTCGCGTTACGCCTGTAGACGTTACGTGGTTAAGTGTCGGTCACGGGCCAAACTTTGGGTCGTGACAAAAGTCCAAACTCCATACTTTGTTGGTGTACATGGACTCCATCTCTGTCCGCATTGCATCCAGCCATCTTACTGAGTCGCCGCTCTGGATGGCCTGCTGGAAGCTAGTAGGTTCATTATTATCAATGACGTAATCCTCTGTATCCCCGTCTACGAGAAAACCGTAGTATCTCTCAGGCAGATGAGACGGCGTACTAGTCCTGCGGAGAGGTGCTGGAAGGTCAAGTTCTTCTGGAACTTCTGGCTCTACCAAACTTTCAGTATTAGTTTGTGGTTCTCGAATTTCTTCCAGTTCTATTGCGCTCCCATTTTTTTCCTTTTCTAAAAACTGCTATTCTAGAAAATGGGCATTACGAGAAACAAAAACCTTTTGTTTCTCTGCGTAATAGAAAAAATACCCCTTGGAGTTCTTTGGATATCCCACAAACTTACATTGTACTGATCGTGCTTCGAGTTTGTCAGCATGCTTCTTTTTAACCAAAGCTGAACATCCCCATATCTTGAGATATTGAAGATAGGGTTTCTTCCCGCTCCTCATCTGATATGGTGTGATAGGCAAAGTCTTGGTAGGAACCCTGTTCAAAAGATATGCAGCTGATTCTAGTGCATAACCCCAGAAAGATCGCGGTAACTCAGCATTACTCAACATGGAACGTACCATATCCAATAGGGTTCGGTTCCGTCTTTCCGATACACCGTTATGTTGTGGAGTGTATGGAGGAGTAAGCTGAGAGAGAATTCCAATCTCTTTTAGGTAACCTAGGAACTCGGCACTTAAGTATTCACCACCTCGATCAGATCTCAGTGTCTTGATACTTTTGCCGGTTTGGCTCTCTACTTCATTCTTATATTCTCGGAATTTCTCAAAGGCCTCGTATTTATGTTTCATCAAGAAAATGAATCCATACCTAGAGAAATCATCCATAAAAGTAATGAAATATGAAAAACCACCTCTTGCATGTGTAGACATTGGACCATATACATCGCTTTGTATAAGTCCTAAGAGCTCGCTCGCTCTTACTCCATGTCCAGTGAATGGAGTCTTTGTCATCTTTCCTTTGAGATATGATTGATAAGTGGCATAAGATTGATATTCGAACGGATCCAAATATCCTTCTCTATGTAACTTAGTTAACCTTGTCTCATTGATGTGACCCAGTCTACAATGCCATAAGAAAACCTGATTTATATCTGGAGACTCTCTTTTTATTGTGTTCTGGACATTGAAAATCTGCAATTGGTTTAACACGTATATACTGTTATCTAGTGCACCGGACCCAATCAAACCATGATTAAGGTGGATGTTAACAACTTCGCTTACAAACGTGAAATCATAATCTTCTTTTGATAACAACGATACTGATATGATATTACACGTTAAACTAGGTATACAAAAACAGTTGCGCAAAACCAAAATATGTCCACTCGTCAATCCAAGGTGATAATCCCCTACGGACACAGTATTCACGCTAGCTCCGTTAGCAACCTGGAGGGTCATATCACCGACCTTCAGCACTCTACGGTTTCTCAGTACCTGCAATGAATTGCATATATGAGATCCTGATCAGGTATCCAATACCCAGGAAGTAGAGTTGATTGACAGATAATTTTCAATTACAAACACACCTGAAGCCGAAGTCACAACTTGCCTCGGTTCCTGGTTCTTGGCAATCCAAGATTTGCAATCTTTATTCCAATGGCCTTTCCTACGACAGTGGAAGTACTCGTCCTTTACCACTACCGGCTCCGCAACCTTTGCCTTTCCCTTGACTCCCACCTTACCAACACCACCTCTCGGTTTGGTGGCGGCCTTCTTCTTCCTTCCTTTGGCCCTTGCCTTGGACCTGGAAGAGGAAGCACCACGAACAAACATAGTGGGTGTTTCCCTTGCTTTCTGCAAGGTGCCCTCTGCACTCCACAACATGTTAAGGAGTTCTGGAAGCTCAACTTCCTTACCTTCAATGTTGAAATTCAAGATAAACTGGGCGTAGGTGGAAGGAAGGGACTAGAGAATCAAGTCTGTATACAGCTCGTTCTCTAATATTGTCCCGAGGTCTGCGAGCTCTTCAATATAACCAATCATCTTAAGGACATATTCTCCTACAGAGGATCCGATGGCCAGCCTCGACTGAAACAAGTTCTTCGAGGTCTCGTATCTAGCTATATGAGATTGGTCTCCAAACAGTTCCTTGGTGTGGACAAATATGGATTCAAGATCCATATTCTCGTGCCTCCTCTGATGTTCATTATTCATAGAGGCAAGCACGATGCATTTGGCCTTTGTGCAGTCTAACTCCCAGGTCTTGCGGATTTCCTTATCCGCGACACTGGATTCAGGACCTGGGACGGCAGGGGCCTTAGTAGTAAGGACATATCCCAATTTGTCATAGGTAATTACCAACTTAACATTCTGGAACCAATCTTTATAGTTTGGCCCTGTCAAAATATTTTTATCTAATAATATCTTAAAGCCTGTCATGTTCTGGGTCGCTGCAATTAGGAGAGAGAGAGGAAACACTTTAGCATGATGCTCTTGCAAGTTTAGAGTGGTTTTTAGTTTATCTAAACAGGATGGCTCCCACTGTTTCTCGAATCCCTCCTCAAACCAAAAAGGAAGAACTAGTCAAGACTATTCTTACTGTACAATACTTGCTTAACCGTTCAGCCAGGACGGTGTCGGTACTTCGAGGGAGGTTTTACGACGCTTTCACGAAATTCCTTAATTAAATAACATCTTTTCTCTTTGGGCGTAGCCCCTCTGACACCTTTCTCGACACCTACTTGGTTTATAACATTGATCGTTAAGTGAAAGAAACTCTCGATGAGTAGCATATACTCACAGTAGGATCGGGATCCAAATATCATCGTGTGATAAAGCTGAAGGAATCCTACCAAAATTATCACCTCCAAATGGTATGCAACACTAGCAAGTTTCAGTTTCTTTAGAAACTCCCGATATCGATTTCTGCCCCATGCTCTTATGACCTTGGTGTTGGTCAAAATGTCATAAGTCACATGTCAAGTTCTACCCATCATTATCTTGTTAATTTGAACCCATCCGTACATACCCCTGACGTTGGCCAAATGGCAGTTCGACTGTCCCAAACCCACTCATCTATCTATGCAACAGATGAATACCTAGTAGCTACCAAAAACTATGCTTTGGCGTTGGTCAAAATACATAGCTTGAATACTACTGAATACCTAAATGAAATGACAAAGGGCTACGAATAGTTTTGGCAAAACCGTGAACGTAGTGAACTTGAACCTGATAGCTTTTTAAAAGGAGTGGTTTAAGCTCCGCAATTAAAAAAAATCTTCTATTTGAAAATAACCGAGTGGTTTCTTTTAAACTATTCCAACGATTCAACTTTGGTTTATTTTCTTTGCATTTATATGATGCGTCCCATCAATTAACCTATCATTGCAAAAAACAACGAAAATACAACCTCCTCTTATACCATCCGCATTCGCCACTGGGCCCCGTCATTCTCCCGTTAGGTTACTTAACTAACGACAGAGATGGGGCTGGGCTAGCGCGAGTGCAAAACATAAGTAACACCTCCTAGATATCATATATAGATATTGTACATTCGTCAGACGCAATAATAGGCATTCCAGATCCCAGATGAACATATTTGATTTCCTAGGAATCCGCATTCCTTTTGAGCCTGCAATGAAAGACGGATTACATAGTCGCGATGAATAGCCAAAAGCCCACCCTAGATCCCTACGAGTACGGCAAAGTACCCGCCAAGTACCCGAAGTGAAGCGGTCTCCCTCAATGGCATGAGTAGGCCACTAAGCACTTCAATGTACCCGGTAGTTTGTGCACCCCAGCTTGGGTCTATCCTGAGAGAAGAAAAAGTAATGAAATAATACAACGGTGGCTACAACCTCAACCAGGATGTGCCCCGCAAAAGAATATTACAACAAATTACAATTTACACTTGAATGAAAGAAACACTCGTCTCACATCCCCGGCTATCCATTCATGACAATCCAACAAGTCCATGTTCACAAACCAGTAAAAGGCATTACAGAAATGTGCAACCCCCTGCTAACCGGCATACTAGCAGTTAGGGGAGCTTTACGAACACATTAATCACAACACAGATATAATCTAGTTATCCAAACATCTTATAATTTCGATCAAGCAACACAAATGAATCTACTCCAAACAATTCTCTGTGCACATAAAACCTGAGCAGAAACAAAACATCCCAGAAAATACAATATCAACACAGAAGAATAACTGAGCAAATTTGGGTTAACTCCGTGTCAACTCAGCCGCGGATCCGCGGCGGATCACTTGCATCGGTGGCGGTTCCGCGGTGGTTTGGGTGAGTCACGATCCTAAATTTCTTCACAATTCTTAAAAATCCCTGCTTGTATTTTTAAGGGTCCCTGAAAAATTTTTATACCCCGTTTTAAAATCGGCAGAACCTAGGTGAAAACATCATATTTTCGGGATTATTTTGCGATTGAATTTCTAAAGATTTTGCTAACATGTTAGTGATGGTTTAGCTAGGCTCTTATACCACTGCAAGTCGACGTTAGACACCCCACTTGATGCGGGGAGGGAGAATAGGCAAAACAATCATTTTGTTTAAGTTAACATCGACTGACTTTACGGATCTTTGCTAAACCCTAACTAACAACTATCTAGAAGTGCTAAACTACTATGATAAATGATTATACCTCAAGATACTAGTCCTTCTTGTTCTTGTTGTTCGTCGGCCTCCTCGATGTGATAGAAGATCCACCCGAGAGTTCCTTCTCCAAGATTTAACCTCTCACTTGAGGTAACTTAATGGCTAGGATTGCTAATCCAAGTAACCTAGAGGATATAGAGATGGATTAAGAATTAATTAGTCTTTCTAACCCTTGGGATCTTAACACATGAGAGGATTAGGGTTAGGTTGAAGAAGAGGAGACTTGAGAAGAGAGAATGTGTATGTGAGAATGAGATGAATAATAATTCATTTCTATATTATATGAAGCATAAAGATTATCAAATAAATCATATATGATAATTGCAACTATGCTTCATTTAATACAATCAATGATCATCACATGAGTCATTAAGCAATAAATGCTTCATTAACTCATTTGGAAGAATCATCTCATGAGTCACTAAATCATTTAATGCAAATTACACATAAGCTCTCCACCTCACCTTTCTTCTAGAAGCTTCTCGACTAATTACGAGAATGGCCCTCCCATCCGTAAAAACACGGAAATACTGAGACTGTATAAATCCAATGATCCAATATTAGAATCTGGCTTAAACTAAAGCCTGCTAGTATAATCTGTCCGAACATCATACGTGCACAAGTACACGTATATATCCAAACCCTGTCGTAAAACCATACGACCTCTATATCGTTTCGCCTGAAGCAGGGCAACTCTCTGTGTGGGACTCTAAAGACTCGACACTACGCTGGCAGTGGGTTTAACCAAAGGCCGCAAGCAGTACTAGCTGTACGTAACGGTCCCCAGGTAGATGTCGATAAGAAGGACGATGAGGAAACCCATCCGAACTCCTACTGAGCCTGATGTGACAATCTCCGTACAGTCTGGTCTGTTCATCTAATACTAATACATATTGGGCCTAGGGGGAGGCAAGCGTCAGTCCCCTAAAAGCGGTATAAGTCGTGTCGGAGTGAAGCCCAATAAACCTTGAGAAGCTACTGGAAATCCTACCAGTACATCTCGCTTGCCCTGGACAGGGACTTTGCGTAATGTCTCTCCAAACATAGTGCGATATCAACTCCCAATACTGGGAGAGACGAATCCTTTCTAACTGCCACTGCCTCCAAGTACTTCTGGACTGCACCCAACTGCTACCTGTTTGCATGAGTCCTTTGAGTCATGGTAGGGTAGCAATCTAAGAACAGCGGGAACACACTCGAGACGAAGCAACAGTGTCAAGTCTGCGGACTATTTTGTACTCATGTCACCAGGGAACTGTTAACTGACGACGGGTATAATACCAACCAACAGTTCCCTGCGAGTCCTGTCCGGTGTACCCGTAACCCAACGAGCACCTGCATACTATCTCCAGTACGACGTACTAATGTCTGTGGGACAGACCATTTCCCCTGCTAGGATGAGAAGCGTACACACTAGTCTACTCGGGATTATCGATGCCCTGTCTCGATAATTCTACGACTAAGGACAAGAAAAAGGATGTTCTTGTAAACTACCCAGCCCCCACTAGTGTGACTGTCATCTCAACGCTGGTAGTCAAGAATGATCCTATGGGCTCTATCAATATATATTCGTGATATGCTAAAAGAAACATATACATATATTAAGATAGATGTAAACCAAGTAGCATACTACTATGTTGAGCAAGACTATTAATATAACTGTGAATATCCCAAACTTCCATTGAGTAATATACAAGCTAGTATGATACAATAATGGCCCCTAGGTCATATACACTAACACCATGTTCATGAGAACGTGCAAAACGGTGGCTTTTGGGTACAGTCCCGAATCACATGGAAGCAATGAGCGATAGGAGGGGTTTCGTCTCTCCCGGTATTGGGGGTTGATGTTGCGCTGTGTTCGATTGGCTATAAATGGAAGTCGCTGGCCAGGGTTGATATGGAGATCTACTTGTAAGTGTTATCAGTAGTTTCTTGACCCGTTATGAGCCTCACATCGACACGTCTTATCGGTTACTGGGGTCTGACGTTTACCACCCCTAGACTAGATATGCAACATATCAGACGAAGAGACCGGACTGTATGGTAGTGTTACTGATTGGATTAACAGGAGTATGTACATGCTGGCTTGTTGATCTTCTGAACGCTCAATACCCGGGTGGCTGTTACGTTTAGATGACCGCTTGCAGCTTGTGTGTGTTTGATATGATCATCACCCACTGCCGACGTATTGACGAGTCTTTAGAGTCCTACACAGAGGTTTCCTCGCTCAGGCGAAACGGAATAGGAGCACATATGAGATATGTGCGGGACCGAGAATAATACATGTATATGATACCATAATCTATTCTCGCGATATGTGATATCAGCCGGGTATATGTGATATAGCCGGGTTATCGGATCAAGTGTTGATTCGATAAAATGATACATATTATATTAGTCGGTTATATGTAATATAGCCGGATTATTGGACCAAGTGTTGATTCGATAATTTAATATATAATTATATTTTTAATATATTACTTTACATTAACAAATATAAGCTCACTTAAATGATTCTTTTTCTCACTTGATGATACATTGATATATATGTGATATATGTTATTTGTATTATTTTCTTTTGCTACAAAATTATATATATGAGATATGTATAATTGTAACATGTTAGGTTATAAATGCAACTAGGGTTTATGAGAGTTAAACCATGCTAGGGTTAAGATTAGGGTTTATGTTTTATTTTAGATTAATCAAAATTGTGGAAATTTGCTAAGATATTTTCTTAGTTGACTTGGTCCACTCTTTTATCAACTCTAAGATATTTATTAACCTAACCCTAACGCTAGCCCATGGTTTATTCTCTACAAGGGTTAAGCATGACATTCTTAACTCATGGTTGCATTTCTAACCTCACACAACAATTCATTTGATCACTTCATCTTCTTCTTCCTCAAAAGCTTTCTAGCTTTTTCATTTGTGATGAATGTCTGTGAGAAAAAGAAAACTAAAGAGAGCAAAATTCCTACTTCATCATCCTCTTCTATACTAACCATATAGATTAGTGTGTTAGCTTCACTAATCTCTAATTATTGAAGAGATAGGTTGGGTTTGTGACTCCTCAAGGTTGATCATCTTAGATTATGAAGACTTCAAGCTTGCATGGATCATTCAGCTCATGGAGCCTCTCTAGAGTCCGGGAGCTTGATGATCGCAGCGAAGGGACCACTACTCGGAGCTTATAAAGCGAAGGAACGGACTATAAAAGTTGTAATCCCTAATCTCTTAGTTGTAAAGAGCTTACATTTCGATTACGTATGATTCTTTAGTTAAGAACCCAGGTTTAGGGTTATCAAGAACGACAAAAAATTTTACTTGGTATGGACGATGCCACCCAAAACCTTGCTGCCGTGCGAGGTAACCCAACAATATGGAGGCAGTGAGCGGATCATTGGGATTTCGCCTCTCCCTGTATTGGGGGTTGATGTCGCGTTGTGCAGGGGTGGCCGTCACCCGAAATCCTCAGCCAGGGTAGACGAGAATTACCAATCCAGGATCGATAGTTTCTCAGGTGGTGATGGGTTTCATGACGACACCAATTATCGCGTTATTAGGGGTCAGACATTATCCACCCCCTAGACTCGATATGCGATACTCTTAGACGAACAGACCGGGCTGTATGGATATTGTCCCTATCAGGCTCAGTAGGGGTTTGGATGAGTTTGCTCATCGTCCTTCCTTTCGCTCAATAATTGAGTAGCCGTTACGTACAGCTAGTGCCGCTGACGTGTTTGTAGTTAAACCCACTGCCAGCATATTGACGAGTCTTTAGAGTCCCACACAGAGGGTTTTCACGGTTCAGGCGATATGGTGTAGATGACGTGTGTTGGTACATACAGGTGTCTGATTAAATATGTATTCATGCTACACAGACTTTAATCGGAAGATTGATAATACTAGAGGCTTAGGATTAAGCCGGATTATTAAATCAGGTTTTGATTTAATAATATATATATATATATATATGTATTCTAGTATTATTATTCACTATTCATTTTCTCTCTTGGCTATTCGTATTTTGATACGAATACGCGTATATCTATTTCGATACGTGTACCGGGAAGTATTCCGTATTTATACGGAATAGCTTCTAGAAGATGGCCACCTCATTATTGATTTTCTTTTTAGAAAATCATTTTGGAAATGAGGTGGAAGGGTGAGTTGGCCTGAGCATGGGCTTGAGCATGTAGAGAGGTATGGTACGCAATTGTTTATTTGTAAAATGTGGAGATATTTTTTGTGTTTGTGTATGATTGAGAAAAGGAGGGCCAGCCACCATATTCTAGAGATGCCTTGCTCATTTTCTTTTCTTCACTTGATTCATTACACTATGATTTCTCACTTGGAGAAAGTTTAGCACTTTCTTTAGTTGCTCATGCCACTTGGTTTCCTCACCTCCTCTTCATCTTCTATGTTTTCTCCTTTGAGCATTTGTGATGAGAGAAACTAGATAGTGACACATTCCTACACCTCCACTCTCTATTGCTAGCAACCTTGGAGTGTCAGTTGCCTCGCTTGGCGAGGATGGAGCTTGCGCCGTTTCTCTGAGGTGGAGCATCATAGATGGAAGAAGACCGGCAACTAAACTCGATCCGCAACCACTAGGAGCTTGGGATGAAGGTTGAAGACCGAATGACACAGATCAATTCGGTATAACCATTCCTAACTCTTTATATTGCTTCCTAGAATATGGTTTAGGGTAAATCCGGGAATCGGGTTGTGGTAGCACCGGATTAGATAATTTTTGTTCCGCATTTAGCCACGGTGTGATGGCTGGGGCGCTGCCGTAACCCAACAGTAACCAGAAACCCTGATATTATATCCATATCCTATGTGGAGAAACCACCTTATGACAACTACGGTATATAACCGATCGTAGTATAGGAAGATCTCTCCCTATCAAGTGCAGGTCATCCAAATACTTGGACATCATTCTCTACTACCTTCTTACCAGATCCTTCTCCTATTCTGATGAACCTATGACTGTCACATCAAAAATAGATGATCTATTTACGCTATACCTGCTTTAGTTTATAAATAGACATAAGCTACTTTCCCTCTATGCTTCCGCTGCTCCCACTGACTACAACAACCCTCTGGCAGAGTCATATACACTTGCACTTCTAAAGCTAGTTTAGAATGATGCTATACTCATCCTTTTGCCGGGTCTTATAGTCTAGAACAATACCATTAGCAAGTCTGGGTAAACAAGAACCTCCCTGTCACTGTCACTGAGAAGACCAAAGTACCTCTCGGGTGCTTGAGGTTACCCACCAAATCTGCGGAGTGGCTAATGGAATGTCGAACAAATTAAATCCTCATGTTCTATTAAATTTTCAGTAATCGTTTGTGTTTCTGGAATCTCTTCCAGTTCTACCATACTCCCACTAATATTTTCTGAAAAGAATCCATTTTACTAAAGCTAGTGGCGAGTCAAGAACAATATAAATATTGATCTTCCTGATGGTAGAAAATTAACCCTCCTTATAGCCCGGGATAACCCATAAACTGCCATTACTAAAACGTGCCTTGAGATTGTCTAGAGTTTGGTTTTAAGCATAAGACGGACAAATCCATATACCTTAACATCGTTAAGATATGAACCATTCCATATACCATAAATAAAAAGCACTAATTTAATTAGAACCAGATTCAAAAACATGCAGCTGTCTCCAGTGCATATCAACCAAATGGAAGGAGGCTAATCAGCATTACTCAACTAGGAGTGCATCCATTTATGAGTAACCTGAAAGAGAAGCAAGTTCTCAAAACCATTACTATCAACGGAATACCAAACACAAGTATGTACATCTTCGACTACCTCGAAGAATCCTGATACTTCTAACAAATTGTTCTCTACTTTATTCTTATACCTATAACTTCTCAATGTCTAGACCTTGTATTTCAACGAAATACTTGTTTAAAACTAGAGAAGTCATGAGTAAACAGAATATAGTATGAGTACCAACCCCTCTTTTCTAATGGACATCGGACAACTTATAATACTCTGTATAAGTCCACTGAGTTTAATAAATCAAACCATGTGCGTCGTAGGTTGAAAACTGTACTATGCTTAAGAAGAATTACACCACTGTTGAACGCACCGTACTTAATCACCAAATGATATAGGTAAATTTCATATACATAATATCAAAAAGTTTTATCTCACTTTATAAAATAAACGTATAGATATATCAGATTGAAATTTGTGCATAAAAACGAATATTCAAAACCAAATATTTGTCGTCCGGCAAAAACCCAGGTGATTTCGTCAAATATCACCAATTACAAAGAATTCCGATTTGTTGAGGATATAATCACTTAATTCCCAATATCTTACTCCTGTAAGTCCACGTTGCCCACCCCGGTACTTGCGGGGAGGCGGAAAACGGAATAAAAATCGAATTTTTATGAGCTTAGGCAACATGGACTAGACTATGAAGGATCTTGGCTAAACAAAAACAAGCTAAAGCTAACTAGAAACTAGCTATGTGCTAGAAAGGTTATACCTTGGGCTTTATGTCCTTCTCTCCTTGCTCCTTGGAGTGGTGGAAGGAGGTCACCTTAGTCGTCTTCTCACGTCGAAGAAAGATCCACCCGAAAGCCTCGACCTTTGGCTTCAACTCTAAGCTAGAAGTAACTAGGGTGCAAGAAATGCTAATCCTTGAACCCTAGATGAAAGTAGAGATTATCAAGAGATGGTTTTTCTCAAGCTCAAGTGTTTCTGAACACATGAGAGGGGAGAGCTTGAGGGAGAGGAAGAACAAGAGAGAGAATGTGAATAATAGAATGAGAGAATAATATGAAGCATTCTCTCATATATATGAATTATTGTAATTATAAAATTAGTGAGATAATTGTCATGGCTTAATCAAGACATGACCATTATCATTTCATTTTTAATGCAAATTGCAAGGATCAAAGAGCATCTTCCAAATGAAATGATGATGGTCAAAGTGTCAACAAGGTCAACAAGTCAAGATGGGTCAAATGGTCAACAACTATAGCCATGCACAATTATTAAACTAATATCAATTAACAATAATACACACATAAGCATTAGGGTTAATAAAATGACAAGAGTCATTAACCCTAATCAAAGTCCTCTCCCTCTGTCTCAAGCAACTGTGCATACGCACCCGTATTCGTGATCCGAGGAACACGAATACAATGAGAAAAAGCCAATCCCAAATCATATACTAGGATCCGGCTTAAACCAAAGCCCGCTAGTATAAGCTGTCCGGAAAGCAAACGTGCATATGTGCGCGGATGTGAACGAACCCTGTCGCAAAACCATGCGACCTCTACTCATTTTGCCTAAAGGCGAATAGCTCTCTGTATGGGACTCTAAAGACTCGACACTACACTGGCAGTGGGTTTAACCACAGACCGCAAGCGGCACTAGCTGTACGTAACGGTCCCCAGGTAGATGTCGATAAGAAGACTGACGAGGTGAACCCCATCTGAACTCCTACTGAGCCTGTATGTGACAATCTCCGTACAGTCCGGTCTGTTCGTCTGATACATCGCATGGCGGGCCTAGGGGGGCGGTGAACGTCAGTCCCCTAATAGCGGTACAAGTCGTGTCGGAGTGTAGCCCAGAACACCCTGATATAACACTGGAAACCTACCAGTATATCTCGCTTGCCCTGGCCAGGGACTACTCGTGTAATGGCTCTCCTGGACACAGCGCGATGTCAACCCCCGATACCGGGAGAGACGAATCCTGTCTAACAGTCACTGCCTCCAAGTGCTTCGGGACTGCACCCAAAAACTACCTATTTGCACGACTCCTTTGAGCCGCGGTAGGGTAGCAATCAAAGTACAGTGGGAACAAACTCGAGGCGAAGTGATAGTGTCAAGTCAGCGGACTAAGCTGTACTCATGTCACCTGGGAACTGATAACTGACGATAGGTATAATACCAACCAACAGTTCCCGACGAGTCCTGTCCAGTGTACTCGTAACCTAACGAGTACCCGCATACTATCTCAAGTACGACGTACTGACGGCTGTAGGACAGACCGTCTCCCACGCTGGGATGAGAAGCGCATACGCTAGTCTGCTCCGGAGTATCGATGCCCTGTCTCGATAGTCACACGACTAGGGACCTGTATAAGGATGTGCTTATAGATCACCCAGCTCCCACGAGTGTGAGCGCCATCACAACGCTGGTAATCAAGCAAAGATCCTAAGGGCTCTACTAATATGTATATCAGCAATATGCTAAAAGAAACACATGCACATATTAAAGCAGAGACAAACCAAGTAGCATACTACCATTTCGAGCAAGATTGTATATACAACTGTGAATATCCCAAGCTTCCATTAAGTAATATACAAACTAGTATAATACAGTAATAGCCTCTAGGGCATATACACTAACAATCTCCCACTTGCACTAAGGCCATGTACTGGCGTATCGAAGACCTATCATCTCGATCAGCCGCTCGAACTGAGTCTGGGGCAAGGCCTTGGTGAATGGATCTGCTGTGTTATCTTCTGAAGCAACCCTCCGAACCTCGATCTCCTGGCGATCCACGATCTCCCTGATTAGGTGATACCGCCTCAAGATGTGTCTGGATTTCTGATGGGACCTGGGTTCCTTCGCTAAAGCTATAGCCCCGTTGTTGTCGCAATACAGAGGTATTGGGTCAACAATGGACGGAACCACCTGAAGTTCTCTCAAGAACTTCCTCATCCAGACAGCTTCTTTTGCGGCATCAGATGCAGCGATGTATTCCGCTTCCATAGTTGAGCCAGCAACGGTTTCCTGTTTGGAGCTCTTCCAACACACCGCCCCTCCATTGAGGGTAAAGACAAAACCCGACATGGACTTGGAATCATCCTTGTCACTCTGGAAGCTAGAGTTAGCAAAGGCCTCAATCTGTAGGTCTTTTCCGCCATACACCAAGAACATCTCCTTAGTCCTTCTCAGGTACTTGAGAATGTTCTTTACTGCTATCCAATGTTTCTCCCCAGGGTTTGACTGATACCTGCTCACCACACTCAGTGCATAAGCCACATCCGGTCTGGTACACAACATTGCATACAATATAGAGCCTATCGCAGAAGCGTAGGGTATAATAGACATGCGATCCCTCTCCAAATCAGTCTTGGGAGACATCTCTTTGGAGAGGGTGATCCCGTGACAAGCCGGTAGATTACCGCGCTTGGAATTTTCCATACTGAATCTCTTCAGTATAGTGTCGATGTACCTGGACTGCGAAAGTCCTAATATCCTCTTGAATCTGTCATGGTAGATCCGAATCCCCAGAATGTATGAGGCATCACCCAGGTCTTTCATGGAGAACCTGTGTGACAAGAACCCCTTGACAGATTGTAGCATAGGAATGTCATTTCCTATTAAGAGAATGTCATCCCCGTATAAAACGAGGAATACTACAGTTCTCGCTACAAATCTACAATAGATGCATGGTTCATCTGGATTTTTGATAAAGCCAAATTCCTTGACCGTCTCATCAAAACAGATGTTCCAACTCCGCGATGCCTGCTTTAGTCCATAAATGGACTTAAGCAACTTGCACACCTTTCCGCTGCTCCCTCTCTGAATGAAACCCTCTGGCTGATCCATATAGACACACTCCTCTAAATGTCCATTTAGAAAAGCTGTCTTTACGTCCATCTGCCAAATCTCATAGTCGTGGAAGGCAGCAATGGCAAGAAGGATCTGAATGGATTTCAGCATAGCTACTGGAGAAAAGGTTTCGTCATAGTCCAAACCTGGTCGCTGACGAAAACCCTTTGCTACCAGTCTAGCTGTATAGGTCTCAACCTGTCCATCTACACCAATCTTCCTTCTGAAGATCCACTTGCATCCTACGGGTTTTACCCCATCTGGAGCAATGTCCAACGTCCATACTTTGTTGGTGTACATGGACTCCATTTCGGTCCGCATTGCATCCAGCCATTTTACTGAGCCAACGCTCTGGATGGCTTGCTGGAAGCTAGTAGGCTCATCAAAGTCTATGATGCAGTCCTCTCTATCCCCGTCAATGAGAAAACCGTAGTATCTCTCGGGCGGATGAGACTACCTACTACTCCTGCGGAGTGGCATGGGAATGTCCTGATCTTTCAAACCCTCTGGTTCAACAAAGCTTTCAGTAATAGCTCGTGGTTCTGGAATTTCTTCCAGTTCTATTTCGCTCCCACTTAATTCTTTTTCTATGAACTGGTGTTCTAGAAAGTGGGCATGGCGAGAAACAAGGACTTTTTGTTCCTCTTCGTAATAGAAGTAATATCCCTTGGAGCTCTTTGGATATCCCACAAACTTGCACTGTACTGAGCGTGCCTCGAGCTTGTCCGCATGCTGCTTTTTTACAAAAGCTGGACATCCCCATGTCTTAATGTGATTAAGATAGGGTCTCTTCCCATACCACATCTGATATGGTGTAGTAGGCACAGTCTTAGTTGGAACTCGGTTCAAAAGGTATGCAGCTGATTCTAGCGCATATCCCCAGAACGATCGCGGCAACTCAGCGTTACTCATCATGGACCGTACCATATCCAATAGGGTTCGGTTCCGTCTTTCCGATACACCGTTATGTTGCGGAGTGTATGGAGGACTAAGCTGAGAGAGAATTCCATTCTCTTTTAAGTAACCCAGGCACTCAAGTATTCACCACCTCGATCAGATCTCAGTGCCTTGATACTTTTGCCTGTTTGTTTTTCTACTTCATTCTTATATTCCTGGAATTTTTCAAAAGCCTCGGATTTATGTTTCATTTAGAAAACATAACCGTACCTTGAAAAGGCATCCGTAAAAGTAATGAAGTAAGAATAACCGCTTCGTGCATGTGCAGACATTGGACCGCATACGTCGCTGTGTATGAGTCCCAAGAGCGAGCTTGCTCTTACTCCGTGTCCAGTGAACGGAGTCTTTGTCATCTTTCCTTTGAGACAGGATTGACAAGTTGCATACGATTGATATTCGAACGAATCCAAATATCCTTCTGCATGTAACTTAGTCAACCTTCTCTCATTGATGTGACCCAGTCTACCGTGCCATAAGAAAGTTTTATTAATTTCTGGAGACTTTCTTTTGTGTGTGTTCTGGACATTGAAAATCTGTGGCTGGTTTAATATGTATATACCGTTGTTCAATGTACCTGACCCAATCAAAACTTGATTAAGGTGAATGTTCACTACATTACTTACAAATGCAAATTCATAACCTTCTTTAGATAATAAAGATACAGAAATGATATTACAGGTTGCATTTGGTACATAATAACAACTACGCAAAACCAAAAAATGTCCATCCGACAATCCCAGGTGATAGTCCCCCACGGCCTCAGCATCCATGCTAGCACCGTTTGCAACTCTGAGGGTCATGTCACCTGCCTTCAAAACTCTATGCTTTCTCAACGCCTGCAAAGAATTTCAGATATGAGATCCTGATCTGGTATCCAATACTCAGGATGTAGAGTTTATTGATAGACAGTTTTCAATAACATACACACCTGAAGCTGAAGCTGCAACTCGCTTCAAATCCTGTGTTCTGGCCTTCCAAGCCTTGCAATCCTGTTTCCAGTGACCACTTTTGTGACAATAGAAGCATTCTTCCTTCCCCACCAGCTTTCCCGCTATCTTTGTTGCTTTTCCTTTTCCCTTCGTATCCACTTTACCGACACCGCCTCTTGGTTTGGCGGGGGCTTTCTTCTTCTTGCCCTTGGCTTTCGCCCTGGACCTAGAAGAGGAATATCCTCCTACAAACAAAGTGGATGTCTCCCTACCCTTCTGTAGGGTGCCTTCAGCACTCCTCAACATGTTCAGAAGTTCGGAAAGTTTAACCTCCTTTCCTTGCATGTTGAAGTTAAGAACAAACTGGGCGTAAGTGGAAGGAAGGGACTGGAGAATCAAGTCAGTATAGAGTTCATTCTCCAACGTGGTCCCAAGGTCCGTGAGCTCCTCAATGTAGCCAATCATCTTAAGCACGTGTTCCGCTACCGATGATCCGACGGCCAACCTTGCCGAAAATAACTTCTTCGACACTTCGTATCTTGCGATACGAGACTGCTCTCCATATAGTTCTTTTGTATGCAGAAATATGGACTCTAGGTCCATATTCTCGTGCCTCCTCTGATGTTCGTTGTCCATCGAGGCTAGTATGAGGCATCTGGCCTTCGCGCAATCTATTTCCCTGGTCCTGTAGATTTCCCTATCTACGACACTGGTTTTGGGACCTGGAACAGGGGGAGCTTTGGTGGTAAGGACATACCCCAACTTGTCGTAAGTGATTGCCATCTTGTCAATATGTTTTTATCTAATAATAACTTAAGTCCGGTCATGATGAATGGTCACTACAATTAGGAGAGAGAAAAGAAACACTTTAGCATGATGCTCTTGCAAGTTTAGAGTGGTTTTTAGTTTGTCTAAACTGGATGGCTCCCACTGTCTCTCGAATCCCTTCTCAAACCGTAAAGAAAGGATTAGTCAGGATCAATCTCCCCGTACAATACTTGCTTAACCGTTCAGCCAGGCCAGTGTCGGTACTTCGAGGGAGGTTTTCCAACGCTTTCATGAAGTTCCTTAATTAAGTAACCTCTTTTCCCTGTGGGCGTAGCCCCGCTAACACCTTTCTATACACCTAATAAGTTTATAGCATTGATCGTTAAGTGAGAGTTTTCCCAAGGAGTAGCATATACTCACAGTAGGATCGGGATCCAAATATCATCGCGTGATAAAACCGAAGGAATCGTACCAGAATTATCACACTCCAAATGGTATGCAGCGCTAGCAAGTTTCAGTACTTATGAAACTCCCGATGTGGATTTTTGCCCCATGCTCTTATGACCTTGACTTTGGCCAAAATATCATAAGTCACATGTCAAGTTCTACCCGTCATTCTCCTGGTTAATTTGGACCCACCCGTACCAACCCTTGACTTTGGCCAAAATGGCAGCACGACTGTCCTAAACCAACGCATCTATCTATGCTGCACATGAATACCCAATAGCTACCAATCACTATGCCTTGACTATGGCCAAAATACATAGCTTGAATACTTTTTGACCATTCATGTGGAATGACGGAGGGCTACGAATGGTTTTGGCGAAACCGTGAACGTAGTGAACTTGATATAATCGATGGAACGAGATAGCTTTTAAAAAGAGTGGTTCAAGCTCCGCGTTTAAAAGTTTAGTTTTGAAAAGAACCGAGTGGTTTTCAAAGTGTTCCAATCTACTTTTACTTGGTTTATTTTCTTGCATTAGTTCTTTTAATGCGTCCCATCATTTAATCCTACCATTGCAGAAAACAACCAAAATATGACGTACGCTTATGCCATTCGCATTCGCCACGGGGCCCCGTCATCACCCGTTAGGTTACTTAACTAACGACAGAGCGGGGGCTGGGCTAGCGCTGCTGTAAAACAAAAGCAATGCCTAAATAGTTATCATATATAAATATATAGCAATGATAGACATTACAGATCATAGATGAATACATTGGATATACTAGGAATCTGCAATCCGTTCGAGCCTGCAACGAAAAGCGGATTACACGGTCGCGGTGAATAGCCAATACCCCACCCAAGACCCCTACGGGTGCGGCAAACTACCTGCCAAGTACCCGAAGCGAAGCAACCTCCCTCACCACAGTGAGTAGGCCACTCGGCACTTCGAGATAACCGGTAGTTTGTGCACCCCCTCCATGGGTCTATCCTAGGAGCAAAAACAGTAAAAAGAATTATACAATGACGGCTACAACCCCGACCCGGTTGTGCGGCCAAACAAATAATAATATTACACAAATTTACATATTACAATGAATGAAAGAAAAAGCAACACTCATCACTCATCCACCCCGGCTATTCATCCGCGACAATCCAACCCATTCATATACACATACCATCATCTAATCACAGATCACAGATATGTATAACCCCGACTAATCGACATATAGCGATTAGCCGACGTTCAATACATGTAAACATCACAGATATAACCTTTTAGTCAAAGTGTATTGAAGTTCGGAAAAAATACGGATTTATAGGCCTCCAAAAACAAATTTCTATTCTGGAAAATCTGGGCACATATAAACCATCTTAAAAATCCAAAAACTAAGCCAGAAATACACTGCACCAAACTCGACCCAGTGATGAGCCAATACGGCCGCGGTTGCGCGGCAATAGCTTGCTATTGCCGCGGAACCGCGGCTCTTTGGTCGAATCATTGGTTCGTTTTTGGTGGCTTTCTTTACAAAACCCTGAGATGATTTTTGGAGTATAACAAATTTTGTTTTGAACAGAAAAAAATTTAACAGAAACTTAAGGTTTTGAAAACTCGGTTTTTCGATTTTTCCGATTCGAACTTCGATACACTCTACTACCTAGCTAGTTTATGTTTAGTTAGGCTCTGATACCACTGTAAGTCCACGTTGCCCACCCCGGTACTTGCGGGGAGGCGGAAAACGGAATAAAAATCGAATTTTTATGAGCTTAGGAAACATGGACTAGACTATGAGGGATCTTGGCTAAACAAAAACAAGCTAAAGCTAACTAGAAACTAGCTAAGTGCTAGAAAGGTTATACCTTGGGCTTTATGTCCTTCTCTCCTTGCTCCTTGGAGTGGTGGAAGGAGGTCACCTTAGTCGTCTTCTCACGTCGAAGAAAGATCCACCCGAAAGCCTCGACCTTTGGCTTCAACTCCAAGCTAGAAGTAACTAGGGTGCAAGAAGTGCTAATCCTTGAACCCTAGATGAGAGTAGAGATTATCAAGAGATGGTTTTTCTCAAGCTCAAGTGTTTCTCAACACATGAGAGGGGAGAGCTTAAGGGAGAGGAAGAACAAGAGAGAGAATGTGAATAATAGAATGAGAGAATAATATGAAGCATTCTCTCATATATGTGAATTATTGTAATTATAAAATTAGTGAGATAATTGTCATGGCTTAATCAAGGCATGACCATTATCATTTCATTTTTAATGAAAATTGCAAGGATCAAAGAGCATCTTCCAAATGAAATGATGATGGTCAAAGTGTCAACAAGGTCAACAAGTCAAGATGGGTCAAATGGTCAACAACCATAACCATGCACAATTATTAAACTAATATCAATTAACAATAATACACACATAAGCATTAGGGTTAATAAAATGACAATAGTCATTAACCCTAATCAAAGTCCTCTCCCTCTGTCTCAAGCAACTGTGCATACGCACCCGTATTCGTGATCCGAGGAATACGAATACAATGAGAAAAAGCCAATCCCAAATCATATACTAGGATCCGGCTTAAACCAAAGCCCGCTAGTATAAGCTGTCCGGACAGCAAACGTGCACAAGTGCGCGGATGTGAATGAACCCTGTCGCAAAACCATGCGACCTCTACTCATTTTGCCTAAAGGCGAATAGCTCTCTGTGTGGGACTCTAAAGACTCGACACTACGCTGGCAGTGGGTTTAACCACAGACCGCAAGCGGCACTAGCTGTACGTAACGGTCCCCAAGTAGATGTCGATAAGAAGACTGACGAGGTGAACCCCATGTGAACTCCTACTGAGCCTGTATGTGACAATCTCCGTACAGTCCGGTCTGTTCGTCTGATACATCGCATGGCGGGCCTAGGGGGCGGTGAACGTTAGTCCCCTAATAGCGGTACAAGTCATGTCGGAGTGTAGCCCAGAACACCCTGAGATAACACTGGAAACCTACCAGTATATCTCGCTTGCCCTGGCCAGGGACTACTCGTGTAATGGCTCTCCTGGACACAGCGCGATGTCAACTCCCAATACCGGGAGAGACGAATCCTGTTTAACCGTCACTGCCTCCAAGTGCTTCGGGACTGCACCCAAAAACTACCTGTTTGCACGACTCCTTTGAGCCGTGGTAGGGTAGCAATCAAAGTGCAGTGGGAACACACTCGAGGCGAAGTGATAGTGTCAAGTCAGCGGACTAAGCTGTACTCATGTCCCCTGGGAACTGATAACTGACGATAGGTATAATACCAACCAACAGTTCCCGACGAGTCATGTCCAGTGTACTCGTAACCTAACGAGCACCTGCATTCTATCTCAAGTACGACGTACTGACGGCTGTGGGACAGACCGTCTCCCACGCTGGGATGAGAAGCGCATACGCTAGTCTACTCCGGAGTATCGATGCCCTGTCTCGATAGTCCAACGACTAGGGACTTGTATAAGGATGTGCTTATAGATCACCCAGCTCCCATGAGTGTGAGCGCCATCACAACGCTGGTAATCAAGCAAAGATCCTAAGGGCTCTACTAATATGTATATCAGCAATATGCTAAAAGAAACACATGCACATATTAAAGCAGAGACAAACCAAGTAGCATACTACCATTTCGAGCAAGATTGTATATACAACTGTGAATATCCCAAGCTTCCATTAAGTAATATACAAACTAGTATGATACAGTAATGGCCTCTAGGGCATATACACTAACAACTCCCACTCAGCATTTGTAACGCCATATAGTTGTGAGAATCATATCTCGTAAAAACATACCTTAGAGTCAGAATCTAATTGGGAAACAGTTTTCAATTAACATTGCACAGTCAAACTGAAACATGAAAATGTTTCGAAAAGTAGCCGGGTATTCCTAGTAATGCATCTTCCATTATCCAGATTCATGACAGTAACCGTATATTTCCTTGCCCACATTCCAATCCCTTTATATGTCTTTATTTATTGCCTTCTGTACACAACACTCAGGCTAATTTGTTTTCTTCTTTCCTTACATTTCGGCACCTGCCTATGGTTTGGAAGAAGACTATCTAATAAGCGTAATAGGTGTACTCTCCTAATATCAGGAGCCCTCGCAAACTGAGAGAAGGTAAAGAGAAAAGACAACTGAATAATCCTTATTCTTTTCCTCCTGAACTCGAAACCATCCTCGAATCTGGAACACGTTCCTTCGAGTTCCTATGTAACTATACGATGGTGTATCCAAGCATTATGGACGTTCGTAGTGATATGAGGTGTTCTGGAGAAAACCAAAGTAGATGTGGGAGTGGCAGAGGTATACGCATTTTTGTCGTGAATGATAGCAGTCGCATTTTCTTTTGCCCTTATACTAATTCCTTTATATGTCTTTACTTATTACCTTCTATACACCACACTTAGGCTAATTGGTTTTCCTTCTTCCCCACCTTTCAGCACCTGCCTATGGTTTTGAAGAAGACTATCCAATAAGCGCAATAGGTGTACTCTCTCCTAATCCAAGGAGCCCTCACAACCTGAGAGAAGCTAAAGGGAAAAGTCAACCGAATAATCCTATTCAATTTCTCTAATACCAGAATCCATCCTCGAATCTGGAACAAGTTCCATCGAGTTCGTATGTAACTATACGATGGATTATCCAATAGATGTGGATCTTCATAGTGATACAGGGTGTCTTGGAGAAATGCAAAGGTGATGTAAAAGTGGCAAGGATATATTATACTCCGTGACAATCCATAAGACAAATTATTTTAAGAAGGTTCGGTTAACTTGGTTCATGAGTTTTATTCTAGGGTCGGGCCATGGTCGCTGCCAGAGAGAGAGAGAGAGAGAGAGAGAGAGAGAGAGAAAAGAAACACTCAACATGCACTCTAACCTAGATCAGAATGGTTAATCACATTTTCTAATCTGGATGTCTCCCACTGCTTCCTCGAATTCTTCTCCAAACCCAAAAAGGAGAATTAGTCGGGATCTTCTAAAATCACCCGAGGAGTAAACCAACTCATCAGTGGGAATCGGGATCTAACTATCATCGCATGATAACCTGATGGAATCCACTCAAGTCACCACACTCCAGGAGGTATGCGCATGCCTGGAAAGTTTTCTGTATGTTTGAAACTCCCGATATGATTTTTACCCCTAGGACCCAAGTGACCTTGACGAATAATCAACAAATCAAAAGGTCCTAGTCAAGTTCAACCCGTCATTATCTTTATTGCGTTAAACCCACCGGCATGACCCTTGACGAATAATCAACAAAGTCGCACGACCGTCCTAACCAATCCACATGTCCATGCGATAGAAAAGCATTACAAAGCTACCGCACACTACGCCTCGGCGAATAACAACGACAAACGTGGCACGAATACTAAGAAATACTAATCTGAAATGACGGAGGGCTACAGCAGGATTTTGGCGAAAAACAATTAACGTAATGAACTTGATATCGTTGAAGGAACCCGGTGGTCTCAAAAATATATAGTGGCGCAAACTTTTGCTAAAGAGGTCACTCCCGGTGAAGGGATCTCGGCTCTTTCCTCATCGAATATGGTGTAGGATATTCCCAATCGAATACCATGATGCAAAGCAAAAGAATCGATTATAGTAAAGTTATTACGTTGGCGCAAACTTCTATCCAAAGGGTCACTCCCGACGAAGGGATCTCGGCCTTTGCCTCGTCGAATGAGGTGCAGAATATTCCCAATCGAATACCACAGTGCAAAGCAAAAGAAAATGTCTGTATTTTCTGTTTTTAAAAACTTGGTTCCAACAACATCATATATAGGTTTGTTTTCCTTGCATTGATCAAAATCAACGCAGTCCCATCAATTAAACATATCACACCAGAAAAGAACGAAAATATGATGTACGTATATGCCATCCGCATTCGCCACTGGGCCACGTCATCTCTTGTAAGGTTACTTAACTAACGACAGATCGAGGGCTGGACTAGCACGGGTGCAAAACATATACAAAATCTACTAGTATATATATAAATATATAGAACAATCGTCCCAGACATGATATAAAGCAACATCACAGAATCTCAGCTAACAACACAGAATGGTGGATAATCCTGTAGCCTCGGGTTTCACAAAAGGCGCAAATGAGACTCGACGTTCTATGTCGTGTGGAAAGCATGTTCAATGAATACGTAGACCCCTACGAGTGCGGCAAGTTACCCGCCAATCCAAGAAGCGAGGAAACCCTAAGCAACAACGTGAATGGGTCACCCAGCACTTCACGGAATCCGGTAACTTGAGCACCCCTCCGTAGGTCAACCTATACCCCCTACGAGTGCGGCGAATAGCCTACAAATTCTAAAGTAAGGTCCCCTCCATCCCAACGCCATGAGATGCGGACCCGTTGCCCTCTAGAACTTGGCTATTCGTGCACTCCACCGTGGGGTAATCCTAGTTCAGAAAAGAAAATAATATGTACAAGGGTGACATCGACCTCAACCCGGTCGTGCCCCAAACAAATAATATACAAACTGGCAGTGACGACAGTCCACATGCCGGACGCTCGCCCCGCAATATCAAATGTAGAAATGAATCTAAACTGTACTAACATTGCACCGAAGCTATCCATCATGACGATCCAGCCACAACACAGAACATCAACGTGAATGTCACGTTCGCAAACTCCTGTAAAATAACATATAGCAATTAGACGAGTTGTACCGCTGTAATGGCATTCATGATCGCATATAGTAATGTATGTACTGCAAACATTTAAATGTTGTTAGAAATATCGACTTTGAATCACCCCGAATTGCCCCTGAACAAAAGATAACACTATATCCAAAATGGGCAAAAAAAATAATACCATTGAATCAATATTCCAGAGACTAGAAACCCCTACAAAATTCAAGTCCAAACTTCTTTAAAAAACCGGCCACACCCGTTTTTCAAGCAATCTTACCGGGTCAAATCCGGTGAATGGTGCTCGTTTTTGTAGGGTGTTCTAGTTACCTCAAAAATAGCCTTCTGTAATTGTTTAAAAATTTTTTAGATGACTCTGCAAAATCGACAGAAACTGGAATAACGAGGTATTGTTTCGGAGTTGTTTCGGTTTCGATACTTTAACATTGTCTAAACCATCTTGCTAAGGATTTCAGGGTTGTCTCTGATACCATGTTGGGTTACGGCCGCGCCCCGGCCATCAAACTGTGGCCAAATGCGAAACAAAAATTTTCTAAACTGGCGCTACCACAACCCGATGCCCGGATCTTCTATAAACCCTAAACTAGCAAGCAATATAAAGAGTAAGGAATGGTTATACCGAATGAACTAAGTCCTTCGGGTCTTCAACCATCATCCCAAGCTCCTAGTGGTCGTGGATCAAATTTGGTTGTCGGTCTTCCTCCATCTACGATGATCCACCCGAGAGAAACGGCGCAAGCTTCAACCTTGCCTAGCAAGGCAACCGACGCTCCAAGATTGCTAGCAATGGAGTGTGGTTGTGTAGGATTATCTCACTATAATTTTCTCTCATCACTAATGCTCAAAAGAGCAACTTAAGAAGAGGAAGAAGGAGGTGAGGAAAACAATGGCATGAGCAACCATAGAAAATAGCTAAGTCTCTCAAGAGAGAAGAGAATCATCAAGTCAAGAAAATCAAGCATGGCATGTAAAGAAAAAATGTGGCCACAACAATTTCAACCATGAAAATATCTCCTCAATTTTACAATAAACAAATGTGTGTCATGCCTCTCTACATGCCAAGCCCATGTTTATGCCACCTCATCCCTCCACCTCATTTCCTAAATTGATTTTCTAAAATGAAAATAAAATAATGAGGTGGCCATCTTCTAGAAGCTATTCCGCATAAATACGGAATGCAACCCGGTACACGTATCGAAATACATATATGCGTATTCGTACAAAAATACGAATAGCCTAGAGAGAAAATGAATAGTGAACAATAATACTAGAATAAATAAATAAATAATATATATATATAAATTATTTAAATCAAAACCTGATTTAATAATCCAGCTTAATTCTAAGCCGCTAGTATTATCAACCGTCCGATTAAAGTCTGTGCAGTCTGTACACATATTTAATCGTACACCTGTATGTTCCAACATACGTCATCTACACCATATCTCCTGAACCGTGAAAACCCTCTGTATGAGACTGTAAAGACTCGTCAATCCGCTGGTAGTGGGTTGAACCACAAGCACATCAGCGGCACTAGCTGTACGTAACGGCTACCCAGGTATTGAGCGAAAAAAAGGCCGACGAGCAAACTCATCCGTACCCTTACTGAGCATAATAGTGGCAATCTCCGTATAGTCCGGTCTGTTCGTCTAAGAGTATCGCATATCGAGTCTAGGGGGTAGATGAAGTCAGACCCTTAATAACGCGATAATTCGTGTCGATATAAAACCCATCACCACTTGAGAAACTACTGATCCTAGATCAGTAATTTTCGACTACCTTAGCCAAGGATTTCCGGTGATGGAGACCCGTGCACTGCGCGACATCAACCTCCAATACCGAGAGAGACGAATCCCCGACGATCCGCTCACTGCCTTCATATGGCTCAGGACTATACCCAATAAAAACCTGTTTGCACGACTCCTTTGAGCCATGGTAGGGTAGTAATCAAAGCACAATAGGAACTCACACGAGAAAAATGACGATCTCAGGTCGACAGACTAACCTGTACACATGTTACCTGGGAACTTCTATTTGACAATAGGTATAATACCAACTAGCATATTCCCAGCGAGTTCGTCCGGTGTACTCATAACCAAATGAGCACCTGTATACTATCTTAGGTGAATAAACTGACACCAATGGCTTGTTAGACCGGCCACTGCCCCTCGTCGGGGTCTCGATCAGTATACACTAGTCTACTCTGGAGTACTGATGCCCAGTCTCGATACCCCCATGACTAGGAACATTTAAGGATGTACTCATAGACCACCCTGCTCCCATGTATATGTTCGCCATCATAATCCTGGTAGTCAAGCAAGAATCCTATGGGCTCTATCAACATATAATAGTGATCTGTAATGCCACCTAATGCTGTACATGATGATAAAGACAAACCAGATTGCGTACTATTATCTCGAGTAAGACTGTTCTACCGGTATAGGCCTTCCCTCAATCATCACCATCGCGTGCCTCCGATTCAATAATTGACTTGAGGGCACTATACCCAACACGGATGAGCTTACTTATCGGCCTTCTTTTCGACAGATTCATGGGTAGCCGTTACGTACAGCTAGTGCTACCGACGTGCTTATGGTTGAACCCACCGCCAGCGTACTATCAAGTCTTTAGAGTCCCACACAGAGGGTTTCCCTAGTTCAGGAAAAATGATGTAGAGGCCATATGTTTATACATGCAGGGTTCTAATTAATTACAAGTAGTAGTGGCACAAAATTTAGTCGGACGGATTATAATACTAGCGGGCTTAGGATTAAGCCAGTTTGTTAAATCAGATATTGATTTAATACTGTATTATATTAGTAGTATTATTCTATCTCTAGGGTATTCATATTTTGGTAAGAATACGTGTATGTATATACGGTAGAAATTATTCTATTTTTATACAAAATACCTTCTAGAAGATGACATCTCATTATGTATTTTTTCTACTTTTTAGAAATAGAAAATGAAGTGGAGGGGTGAGGTGGATTCTAGCATGGTGAGAAGCATGGCTATTAGCTTTGTTTATTTATTTGGGAAAACTATTCAAGCATGGTTGATATTCTTTATTGGAAAATGAAATACTTGATATTCTTTATTGGAAAAATGAAATGCTTGATATTTTCCTCAGCCAATTTTCTTCCATCATTCTATGTTTACCATTCTCTTTCCTCTCTTGAGTTCATCTTCTTTCTCAAATCCTAACCTTCTCATGTGTTGAGAAACATAGGGTTTAGAGATAGAAAAAATACTACTAAATATCTCTACATCAACTAAGAAAATTAGATTAGCAAACTAGTTTGTTTAGTTACTTCTTTTTGAAGTGCAAGCTTGAGCCATATTCTTTCAGGTTGATCATCTAGGATCAAGAAGGCCATCATGTAAGGTTGATCAAGCTTTTCTAGGAGCACAAGAGAAAGGAGTTTTGAAGACCTTAAGGACATGAATCGTTTTGGTATAACCCCTCTTCATAATAGATTAACTCCTAATAGTTGCTAGTTTAGATTTATGGTTTGATCACTTAGGGTTTAGTTGGTTGTGCTTGCTCAAAAATTAATTTTTGTGCAATCCTCCTTTCTAATTCTATTGTAGAGTGAGCACAAATAACCAACATGGTATTAGAGCCACTCCATAAGATTTAACTATCTTTTTACGATGCTTTAATTCTGCCATTTTCGTCGCGCAAAAACTGCCGACGAAAACAGTCGCAAAATTCAAGTTTTTTTTATGTTTGCACTGCCTGCAAGCACACGGTTTTGACCGAGAAGCTGCGGGGAGTTGCTGTTGTCTACAATGCCCTAAAAATCAATTATTGGATCGCAGTCATGTGATTGCAATGATTGAGGGAGGACCTATACCGGTAGAACAATCATACTCGAGATGATAGTATGCTATCTGGTTTGTCTTTATCATCGTGTACATGCTTCAGGTGACATTACAGATCACTATTACATGTTGATAGAGCCCATAGGATTCATCCTTGACTACCAGCAGTATGATGGCGATCATATACGTGAGAGTTGGGTAGTCTATAAGCACATCCTTAAAGTGTCCTTAGTCGAGGGAGTTTCGAGGCTGGGCATCGATACTCCAGAGTAGACTAGTGTATACGGATCGAGACCCCGACGAGGGGTGGTGCCCGGTCTCACAAGCCATTAGTGTCAGTTGGTTCGCCTAAGATGTATACAGGTGTTCATTGGGTTATGAGTACACCGGACGGACTCGACGTGAACATGCTAGTTGGTATTATACCTATTGTCAGATAGCAGTTCCCAGGTGACATGTGTACAGGTTAGTCTATCGACCTGAGATTGTCATTTGTCTCGTTTGAGTTCCTACTGTGCTTTGACTACTACCCTACCATGGCTCAAAGGAGTCGTGCAAACAGGTTTTAGTTGGGTACAGTCCCGAGCCACATGGAGGCGGTGAGCGGATCGTCAGGGGATTCGTCTCTCCCGGTATTGGGGGTTGATGTCGCGATGTGCACGGGTGGACATCACCAGAAATCCTTGGCCAAGGTAGTCGAGAGTTACTGATTCGGATCAGTAGTTTCTTAGGTGGTCATTGGCTTCATATCGACACTAAATATCACGTTATTAGGGATCTGACTTTATCCACCGCCCTAGACGCGATATGCGATACATATAGAGGAATGGACCGGACTGTACGGATATTGTCACTGTCAGGCTCGGTAGGGTTTCAGGATAGGTTCGCTCGTCGGCCTCCCTTTCGCTCAATACCTGGGAAGCCATTACATACAGATAGTGCCACTGACGTGCATTTGGTTAAACCCACTGTCAGCGTATTGACGAGTCTTTATAGTTCCATATAGAGGGTTTCTCTAGTTCGGACGAGACGTTGTAGAGGCCGTATGGTTTTATGGCAGGGTTCGATCATATACGTGCACTTGTGCACGGATCATGATCGGACGGATAATACTAGTGGGCTTTGCTTTTAACCAGATCCTGGTATTATATTGTTGGATTATTTTCGTCTTGTTATATTCGTATTCAGTCGGAATATGGATGCAGGTATGTATATACAGATGAGGGGTATTCTTGTAATCCGTTACAAGATTATTTTTTGAAGATGCTATTTCTTTTTCTAGTATTAAACATTTAGTTTCTTGTTTAAATGTTTAATATATGTGAGGTGGAAAGTGTGAGCATAGGCTTTGACATGGGCATTGATGAGGCATGGGCTCTTGGTTGTTTTGAGTGTGAGATATATTTTCGGTGGCAAAAAGGTGGCAGATATTTTTTTGTGAGGGTGTGGGATTTTCTTGTGTTGCTACACTCACAATGCTCATGACAACAAAAAGAAAAGAGCAGCCACATTATTTTTCTTAAGTTGCTATTTTCTTCACATGCCAAGTTCTTGAGCTCACACTTCACACTCACATGACTTCTTCTTCACCCCCATCCATACCCTCTCATGTATTGAGAATCCATGGATATATTGAGACAAAATGATCACACACTCTCTCTACTTCATCTTGTGCATCTAGGCTAGCAAACTGGATGCCCGAGTTGTTTCGGTTTTGAAGCGGGAGCCCGTATTAAGATTCATCGACATGGATCGTCTTCAACGAGCGAGACCGGAGAGCGAACCTGTTCGGGGCAGCCGCGAGGAGCATGGACAGAGGTTGAAGACCGAAGGACACGGATCAATCGGTATAACCTCTCTATATGTAACATTTCAGAAAAAATAAATATTATTTTTGGAAATTTTAATAATTAAATAATAAATATTATGAATATTTTAATGATGCTGTATAATTAAATACCGATAATTGGGAAATATTTTGAAATATATGTAAATTGTTGATTTTGAAAGAATGTTTTATGATTTAGATAATTTATAATGGTTATGAAATTAGTTATACACATGTTTATTTCTAAACTTGATCAATAGTCGCTAATTATGCATTAATCCAGTTTTGTGCATGACATGCACCACTTCATGTTACAAACCTTGTTATTTTTCTTTTTGTGTAACCATGGTTTTAATTGGGGTTTTCATTTGTATTTAAAATGAAAAGGAAAACAAAAGATAAGTGAAGAAAGGAAAACAAATAGAAAAGGAAAAGGAAAAGAATAGAAAAATGGGTATGGGCAAGAGAGAGAAGAGAATGAAAGGTGGGGGGTCTCATTTGACCAAGTCTCCATTGCTTTCCCCCTCATTTCCTTCACCATTTCCTCCCTCTCCCCCTCCCATTGTTGCTTCCCTCTCTCCTTCCCCCCTCTATATCACGACCCAAAGTTTGGATGTGACCGGCACTTAGATTATATAACATCTAAAGATATCTACCCAACCCGAGTATGCCAAAAAAACCAAGATCAAAACCCCTTTTTGCGGAACTTTAGAAAAAATTTAGTTTTTAAGTAAAAATCACAGTTTTAAGTAATTAAGATCTTACCAGTAACTCCCTATTGAATTCATAACAAAAACAGTTATAAAGAGTTAAATTTTGTTGCATCCCTAGTTGGGATCAATAATGCCAACAGCGGAATATAAATATACAACTTTATATGACATCAGTAAGAATCTCAGACTTAAGTAAAAGAGAAATCACTCCATATAACCAATCGATCTCATCTGTGAAATAATATACATACAACCACTTTTCGTTGTAAGTCATAATACAAAGTCTGATGGAGATATTCTAGATTCAATATACAATACCAAAAGAGGAGGTTACTACATAGGTAACCCACCTAGCAAAAGATACGATAAAAACTGATAAATGGATCTGCACTGCTGCTAACCGTCCACTCTACCCCTACAAGGAACTATGGCATAATGGGGGTGAGTTGCCAATTCAGTGAATAAGACTAAGATATAACGCCTGATAATATAAATATGACAACTATAACTAATTGCGATGGGGATGAGTATGATGCATGATAACATGTGAAAACATGAAATTATACTAATAATCATATAAATCAAATAAAATCTCATTACTTATTTCCAATTCAAGTTCATCTTTCCGTGTCCAACTTTGACACAAATCTTCTGTTTCCTTCAGGCATCGTTCCTCGAACGATCCTGTGATCAATAACACCGATCTGTATCATCCAGATATCCACCGTGTTTCACTACTATCTCCGGTATCGAGTATCCTCGCTAGGCACTCTGCCTAAAATGCGGCTTTCCTGCCCCTCGGTCTCGACCGGGTCCATCATGAATCCGACTGTATAGCTTCCCAACTATGTCCGGATAACGTAAAAATCCGTGACCGTATTGCTCCCCCACTCGGTCCGGAATAAAATCAAATCATAAAAAAAACATCTCATGGTGGACATCTCATATCAATTTGAAGAATCACTGAATTTATGCAATAGTATAGGAAAACTCAAAACCATAAGTCCTCAATAATACAATTTCCTCTTATATCAATTTTGAATATTTAAATACGAACATGATGTCATTTATGCAAAGTACTACTGTTAATGATGTTTAAGGTATGATAGAATCATATTTAACAGGATAATTACTAAGTGTAAAAGTGACATGTTAATATCGACGAGGTGTTGTGTAACATATAGATATGTCCATGTGCGGCATAACTCGTCGATAATGGTGCAGTGTTCTAAAAAATATTAATCCTGGAGGTATATATGCAGATTAAGAATGCATATGATAAAGTTTAACATACAAATGCAAAACTTGAATTTAAATCTAACTACGAGCGTATCACGCCATCTTTACAAGATTCCCCGGTAGATGTTTAGTCTACTCACCGGAATACATCGTAATCTATTCAGAAATCGCCAATCCTTTTCCTTTCCTTGCGGCCTCTGAAGTTCCCGTATTTGAATCTAACAACGAAATTAATTTGAATAAAAAGGGCTAATTTTGATACGGCGAAATACACAAGTTGTACGTATTAACGATACCACCACGACTATTTTAAACTATCTAACACCTATACTAACTGAGTTTTAATCTCTCGCTGTTTGCAACAGAAAGCTTAACATGCTACGAATTAACCGTGTCGTATTTTAGATTTTTGATACCTTTTCTGATATTAGTTTCCAGATTTCATATACAGTTAATTTAACTTAAATAAACAATACCAATTATCATAACACCTACACAGAGACCTATCCCAAAAACCTAAAACGCCCAACTCCTCCAAAAATTCGGCGGCGTCGGAATTCTAATGTTGGTCGCCGGCCAAAATCTGAGCCCTCTTGCTCGTATTCTTATGGTAACTTCTAGGTCTTGTGTATAATATTTAGGTACTGTTTGGTCAAATTAGTTATTATCTAAGTGATAGCAGATCTTTACAGAGACTATATTTCCCTAAAATACCAACTTTTCAGATATCCGATTTCTAAAATTTTACAAATTACAGAACTAAAATCTGCTGAATTAAGAATTATACCTACTGAGGATGTTTGAAAGTCTTCCTCCAAGATACCTAAGTCCGTCACTCCTAGCTTGATGGTGAACTCCTTAGCTCCTAGTTCTTCTTCTCTTTTCTCTTCTCTTTATTTTTCTTTTGTGAGTTCAAGTATTTTCTTTCTATCTTTGATCTTTTCTTATTTTTATTTAGTTATATGATCTGAACATAAGGTATAGGATAAAGAGAATGAGTGAGGTGTAGGAGGAGGTGTCACCAAGCAAGAGTGTGCTTGTTTCATGCAAGGAGGTGGTGTAGCAAGGAGAAAAGGTGGGATTTTCATGCAAGGATGAGGTGGATGTGTAAGATAAATCCTAATTTATGGTATTCTGAGAAATTTCGGAGCCAAAACATTTCCTAACCCTTTTACACACACACCCTCAACAATTCCAAGTTTGCACATTTTTCCTAAATTTTACAAGAAGACCCTTCACTCCCTATGTTATTATATAAATACCATTTTATTAAAATGAAGCTAAATTTATCACTAAAAGCCTTGTAATCGATTAATGTTACATACTAATATTTCAATTTAATTTGTTTCACATACTACTTTTGAAATGTCCTATTTTGTTTTAATAACATTTTAAAATTGGCATTTTATTATTTAATTAATTAATTTTATTTATTTCTAAATTTTCATTATGTTACAATATTCCTCACTTAAGAAAATTCGGTCCCCGAATTTAAAACATATCTAGACGTACCTTTAAAAAGGTGTGAAAATTTCTTTCGCATCGCATCCTCGGTCTCCCATGTAATCTCCTCGCGATTTCTTCCTCGCCAAAGAACCTTTACAAATGGAATTACCCTTGACTCAGTTTCTTTGCCTGTCGGTCTAGAATAGCTACTGGCTGTACTGTGTAGGATAAATCCGGCTCAAGCTGTAAGGTCTGATGCTGGATCGCGTCAGAAGGATCGTGAAGATACTTGCGAAGCATAGACACGTGAAACACAGGATGCACATCGGAAAAACTCGGTGGAAGTGCTAAATGATAAGCCACAGCACCCACTCTCTCTAGAATCTCGTAAGGTCTGACATATCTGGAGCTGAGCATCCCCTTTTTCCCGAAACGCGTCACACCTTTCATCGGAGATACATGAAGGAACACATGATCTCCCATCTGAAACTCGAGTCTACGACATCATCGATCTCCATGTGATTTCTGTCTGCACTGGGCCGCTCTTATTGTGTCCTGTATAAACTGAATCTTTTCCGTAGTCTCCTGTACTATCTGTGGTCCCAACACGCTACCCTCGCTGAGTTCTGTACAGAAAACTGGTGATCAACATTTCTTCCCATATAACGCTTCAAAGGGTACCATCTGGATCATCTTCTGAAACTGTTGTTATAAGAGAATTCTATCAATGATAAGTGACGATCCTAACCACTACCGAAATCAAAGCTGCAAGCTCGAAGCATATCCTCCGGAGTCTGTATGGTCTGCTCTAACTGACCATTTTGTCTGCTGTTGAACAGCTACACTAAAACTCAATTGTGTACCAAGAGCTTCTTGAAGTTTCTTCCATAGCCTGCTGGTAACTGTGTACCTCTATCGGACACTATGCACGTCAGAACTCCATACAACCGTACAATCTCATCGATATATGTCTGAACATACGGCGCAAACCCATATGTCGTATTCACCGGAAAAAGTGAGCTGCCTTTATCAATCTATTTGCAATCATCCAGATGGAATTATACCTTCTACAAGTCCTAGGTAGACCCATAATGAATTCCATGAAAACCTGCTCCTATTTCCACTCCGGAATGGGCAAGGCTGCAACTTTCCTGCCGGCCCCCGGTGTTCGGCATTGACTTGCTGACAAGTCAAGCATCATGAAACAAACTCCACGACATCTATCTTCATTCCTTTCTACTAATAGACATCTCTCAAGTCAAAATACATCTTAGTGGAACCAGGATGAATACTATTTGCTGATCGATGGGCCTCCTTTAAGATTTTAATTCTCAGTTCCTCTGAATCCGGCACAACAAGACGGGTCCCAAATTGTAATATTCCACGGTCATCTATCATGAACTTAGAATCTCTACCCTATCTAACCCGATCTATGATCTCCAACAAGCGAGCATCTGTGGCTATGTCTCTCGGATGCGATCCAAATAACTGAGGACGGGTGCGAACATGTGCTAACTGTCCTCCTGTCGTCGTGAACTCAAACTGCATACGGCTATCACATAAAATCTGCCAGTCTGTGGAAAACTGCCTCTGCAAGCTGCACACATGAGATAAGCTACCTCCAGGCCTCTGGCTCAGAGCATCTGCTACAACATTAGCTTTTCCTGAATGATACAAGATCTCACAATCGTAATCCTTCACGAGTTCCATCCCTCGATGCGCTCTTAGATTCAGATCCCTTTGCTGAAAAATATACTTCAAGCTCTTGTGATCTGTAAAAGTATGGCACGACTCTCCATATAACTAATGCCTCCAAATCTTCAGTGCGAAAACTACTGCAGCCATCTCCAAATCATGAGTGAGGTAGTTCTACTCGTGCCTCTTCAACTAAAGAGAAGCATAAGCTACAACCCTGCTGTACTGCATTAACACACAGCCTAAACCCACTTGAGAGGTTTCACAATATACCACGAAACCACCTGACCCGGAAGGTAAAGATAAGACAGGTGCAGTCGTCAAGCGAGTCTTCAACTGCTGGAAACTCAGCTCACATTCATCTTTCCAAAGAAATGGAACTTCCTTCCTAGTCAATCCGGTCAATGGTGCAGCGATCCGAGGAAAATCCTGCACAAAACGTCTGTATTAACCGGCCAGACCCAAGAAACTTTGAACCTTTGTAACTGATACAGGTCTGGGCCAGTGCTGTACCGCTTCTATCTTCTTTGGGTCCACACGTATCCCATCTCTCGTTACTATGTGGCCCAAGAAATCTACACTATCCAGCCAGAAAGCACACTTAGAGAATTTAGCAAACAACTGATGCTCCTTCAAGGTCTGCAACGTAATGCGCAAATGCTGCTCGTGCTCCTTTCGGCTCCGTAGATAGACAAGAATATCATCAATGAATACTATAATAAACCGATCAAGGAATGGACGGAAAATACGGTTCATCATATCCATGAAAGCTGCTGGAGCATTGGTGAGTCCGAACGACATCACCAGAAACTCATAAGGTCCATAACGTGTGCGAAAAGCAGTCTTCGGAATATCATCCTTCCGAACCCTCAATTGGTGATACCCTGACCGCAAATCAATCTTTCAGAAGTAGCCAGCTCCCTGTAGCTGATCAAATAAGTCATCGATATGAGGTAATGGGTACGTATTTCACACACTAACTCGATTCAGCTGCATATAGTCGATGCACAGTCTCATACTACCGTCCTTCTTCTTAACAAATAAGACAGGAGCTCCTCACGGTGATACACTTGGAGGAATAAGCCCTCTATCTAATAACTCTTGCAACTGGCTTTTGAGTTCCTTCAACTCCGTCGGGCTATGCGATAAGGTGGTATAGAAATAGGCCCTGCACTTGGAATCAAGTCAATGCAACATTCGATATCGTGATCGGGTAGTAATCATTGTAATTCAGCAAGAAACACATCCAGAACTTCTCGTGCGATCGGAACCTGGTCCAACGGGACTTCAACAGTTACTACGTCTCCAACAACACCAAAAACCTATGACAACCCTTCTTCAACAGTCGTACCGCCCAAAGAGCAGAAATCATGTTGGCCGGAGTTATATTACCGTCTCCCTGCCCAACAATGATCGGTTCACCTGGAAAACGGAATCTGACCGCTTTTCTTGGATAATTTACTACGCATGACAAGTGGCCGGCCAATCCATACCAAGAAGTATATCAAACTTACTTATCTAGGAGAATCAAATCCACTAATAAATCTCTATCACCAACACGTACTAAACATGACCTGAATACGTGTCGAGCTACAAAAGAATCTCTTATAGGAGTAATCCCAACTAGCGGTAACCCTTACAATGACGACTCTCTTCCCAAAGAAAGTGCAAAAGTGTGCAAGTACGTATGAATGTGTAGAACCGGGATTAATTGGAATATGTGCGTTTAAGGAACATACTGAAAGAATACCTGTTACGACTGCATTGGATGCCTGGCCCTTACCAGCATCCTGACGTCCTTCCTTAGAGTTTACAATTCCTAGTGAAATGCCCTAGACATCCACAACTAAAATAGGTAGATGGGGGTCTCTATTCAACGGGGTACGAACTGAACATCTGGCACCGAATCCTTCCTCGACCAAAACTGCGGCCTGGAATAAATCTGCCTCGACCTCCTCGTCCTCTCAAATTACGACCGTCACGACCATGGCCTCTATGGGTGTTGATCTAACGTGGAACAACAACAGGTATAGGAGGTAATGTGCTCGGAGGAGGTGGTGAAGGTGGTGAAGTCATATGTGAGACCGATGCTTCACCATGTCGCTTCACGGGACAATTCCTAATAAAGTGATACGGACACCCACACCTGAAATATCTTGGCACGGGCTGCTGAACATATGTGTATAAGTGATAGAACCGAGCCATACAGAATCTGACACGGCCTCTACGAACACGTTGTGGTGCTGATGTATTATTATGAATTTTCCTTGGTCTCTAAACAACCGTACATGGAGTAGTGGTCGATCTCCGTGCTCGACTAATCTCTAACAAGGATCCGATCATTCGACGCATCTCTTGAACACTTGCCTCCATCCAAGCAATACGATCAATACAAAGTGACTCAATCGGTTCATGAAAGATAGCCGTGTTGCCCAGGTCTGTCCCCGTTTCAGACGAGCCCGCTCCAATCTCATCTCTAACAGCGGTACTCTGAGTCCCCGTAGTTGTTAATGACAAAGTGGCTGGAGTTAGAAACAGGATTGATAAGAACATTGCGATTAAATCATAGGATACATGGAATCAAGAAAGGAAGTACGAACAATTATTTCCTAAGCTCACTTAGGCTGAGTATCGTAGCGTAAATATACCGCGGAACATATGTGCGGTACCCTACTCATCCTAAATCACCTACTCCATCAACCAAGGGTCAACCTACGTCACGAAATTAAAGCCTATTATATTCACTTCACTACTCGGTTCCGTAAGGTTAATCCTAAGCTCCGATACCAACATTGTCATGACCCAATGTTTGGATGTGACCGACACTTAGATTGTATAACATCTAAAGATATCTACACATCCCGAGTAAGCCAAAAAAACCAAGATCAAAACCCCTTTTTGCGGAACTTTAGAAAAAAATTAGTTTTTAAGTAAAAATCACAGTTTTAAGTAATTAAGATCATAGCAGTAACTCCCTATTGAATTCATAACAAAAATAGTTATAAAGTTTTTAATTTGGTTGCATCCCTAGTTGGGATCAACAATGCCAACAACGGAATATAAATATACAACTTTACACGACATCAGTAAGAATCTCAGACATAAGTAAAAGAGATATCACACCATATAACTAAACGATCTCATTTGTCAAATAATATACATACAACCACTTTTCGTTCTAAGTCATAATACAGGGTCTGATGGAGATATTCTAAATTCAATATACAATACCTAAAGAGGAGGTTACTACATAGGTAATCCACCTAGCAAAAGATACGATAAAAACTGATAAATGGATCTGCACTGCTGCTAACCGTCCGCTCAACCCTTGCAAGGAACTGTTGCATAACGTGGGTGAGTTGCCAACTAAGTGAATAGGACTAACATATAACGGCTGATAATGTGAATATGACAACTATAACTAATTACGATAAGGATGAGTATGATGCATGATAGCATGTGAAAACATGAAATTATACTAATAATCATATAAATCAAGAATGAAATCTCATCACTTATTTCCAATTCAAGTTCATCTTTCCGTGTCCAACATCGACACAAATCTTCTGTTTCCCTCTGGCATCGTTCCTCAAACGATCATGTTATTAATGACACCGGTCGGTATCATCCAGATATCCGTCGTGTTTCACTACTATCTCCGGTATCGAGTATCCTCACTAGGCTCCCAGCCACAAATGCGGCTTTCCTGCCCTCGGTCTCGACCGGGTCTGTTAGTGTATATGCCCTAGAGGCCATTATTGTATCATACTAGATTGTATATTACTTAATGGAAGCTTGGGATATTCACAGTTATATGTACAGTCTTGCTAAAAATGGTAGTATGCTACTTGGTTTGTGTCTACTTTAATATGTGCAAATGTCTCTTGTAACGTATCACTTATACATATTAGTAGAGCCCATAGGATCTTTGCTTGATTACCAGCGTCGTGATGGCAGTCACACTAGTGGGGGCTGGGTAGTCTGTAAGCAACATCCTATACAGGTCCCTGGTCGTTGGATTGTCGAGATAGGGCATCGATATTCCTGAGTAGACTAAGTGTATACGCTTCTCATCCCAGTTGGGGAAATGGTCTGTCCCACAGCCATCAGTACGCCGTACTGGAGATAGTATACAGGTGCTCGTTAGGTTACGGGTACACCGGACAGGACTCGCCGAGGAACTGATTGGTTGGTATTATACCCATCGTCAGTTATCAGTTCCCAGGTGACATGAGTACAGCATAGTCCGCAGACTTGACACTGCTACTTAGCCTCGAGTGTGTCCCATTGTTCTTAGATTGCTACCCTACCACGGCTCAAAGGAGTCGTGCAAACAGGTAGCAGTTGGGTGCAGTCCCGAGCACTTGGAGGCAGTGGCGGTTAGATAGGATTCGTCTCTCCCGGTATTGGGAGATGATATCGCACTGTGTCAGAGAGCCATTACGCAAAGTCCCTGGCCAGGGCAAACGAGATATACTGGTAGGTTCCAGTAGCTTCTCAGGGTGTAATGGGCTTCGCTCCGACACGACTTATACAGCTATTAGGGGACTGACGCTTGCCACCCCCTAGGCTTGATATGCGATAGTCTTAGGCGAACAGACCGGACTGTACGGAGATTGTCACATCAGGCTCAGTGGGAGTTCGGATGATTTACCTCATCGGCCTTCTTATCGACATCTACCTGGGGACCGTTACGTACAGCTAGTGCCGCTTGCGGTCTGTGGTTAAACCCACTGCCAGCGTAGTGTCGAGTCTTTAGAGTCCCACACAGAGAGTTTCCCTGCTCCAGGCGAAACGATATAGAGGTCGTATGGTTTTACGACAAGGGTTCGGATGCATACGTGTGTTTACGCACGTACGACTTTTCGGACAGTTTATACTAGCCGGCTTTGGTTTAAGCCAGATTCTAGTATCAGGTTATTGGATTTATACAGTCTAAAGTTTTTCCGTGTTTTCACGGATTGGAGGGGCGTTCTCGTAATTTGTCGAGAAGGTTCTAGAAGAGTGGTGACATGAGGGGTTGAGGTGGCTTTTTCATGATTACTTTGTGTGACTCATTTATATGATTCATCATATCATTAATGCTTCATTAATGATCTAATGACTCACATGATGAATCATTCTCCTTGATTAAATGAAACATGGTGAATAATCAGTTAATTGATATTATTTGATAATTCATTATGTATCATATATTCAAATGAGAAGGATTTTTGTTCTCATTCTCATCTTCTCCTTCTCTCTCCTCAAGCTCACTCTCTCTTGAAACCCTAACCCTAACCTCTCATGTGTTGAGATCAAGGGTTAGATAGACTAAAACATTCATAACCTCACTCTATATCCTCTAGGTAGCTTAGATTAGCACTTTAAGCAACCTAGTTATCTCAAGTTTGAGATTAAGCTTGGCGTAGGAGCTTTCGGGTGGATCGTCTTTGATTTGAGGAGGCCGTGAAGTTGCCGATGTTCCAAGGAGCCTACGAGGAGTGGAGGACAGCGATGAAGACCCGAAGGACATGTAACGTGAGGTATAACTCCGGTACCGAGTAGTTAAACCTCTAGTATATCGTTAGCAATGGTTTAGATTACGATTCATGCGCTCAAGTCCGTGTTACGAAGCTTTGATAATCGTTTTTCATATATTCCGCCTCCCCGCGAGTTAGTGGGGTGCGTGACATGGACTTACAGTGTCCACCATGAATCTGACTGTATAGCTCCCCCACTAATTCCGGATAACGAAAAAATCCGCGACCGTATAGCTCCCCCACTCTGTCCGTAATAAAATGAAATCATAAAAATAACATCTCATGGTGGAAATCTCATATCAATTTGAAGAATCACTGAATTGATGCAATAGTATAGGAAAACTCAAAACCATAAATCCTCAATAATACAATTTCGTCTTATATCAACTTCGAACATTTAAATACGAACATGATGTCATTTATGCAAAGTACTACTGTTAATGACGTTTAAGGTATGATAGATTCATATTTAACAGGATAATTACTAACTGTAAAAGTGACATGTTAATATCGACGAGGTGTAGAGTAACATATAGATATGTGCATGTGCGGCATAACTCGTCGATAATGGTGCAGTGTTCTAACAAATATTAATCCTGGAGGTATATATGTAAATTTAAGAATGCATATGATAAAGTTAACATACAAAAACAAAACTTGAATTTAAATCTAACTACGGGCGTATCACGCCATCTTTACAAGATCCCTCGGTAGATGTTTAGTCTATTCACCGGAATACGTTGTAATCTATTCAGAAATCGCTAATCCCTTTCCTTTCCTTGCGGCCTCCGAAGTTCCCATTTTTGAATCTAACATCGAAATTAATTTGAATAAGAAACGGCTAACTTCGATACGGCGAAATACACAAGTTGTACGTATTAACGATACCACGTACGACTATTTTAAACTATCTAACACCTATACTAACTGATTTTTAACCTCTCACTGTTTGCAACAAAAAGCTTAACGTGCTATGAATAAACCGTGTCGTATTTTACATTTTTGATAATTTTTCTGATATTAGTTTCCAGATTCCATATTTGCCGGATATGTATTCCCTAGAGGGCATTATTGTATAGTACTAGTTTGTATATTACATTTTGGAATCTTGGGGTATATACATTGGTTAACGACAGTCCTTCTCGATATTGTAGTAAGCTACTTGGTTTGTATCTATCTTAATATGTGTATATGTTTCTTTTAACATGTCGCTAATACATATTGATGAAGCCCTTAGGATCTTTGCTTGACTATCGGCGCTGTGATGGCGATCACACTAGTGGGGGGCTGGGTAGTCTATAAGCACATCTTTATACAAATCCCTAGTCGTAGGATTATCGAGACATGATATCGATACTCCAGGGTAGACTGGTACATACGCTTCTCATCCCAGCAGGGGAGATGGTCTGTCCCACAGCCATCAGTACGTCGTACTGGAGATAGTATGCAGGTGCTCGTTAGGTTACGAGTACACTAGACAGGACTCGTCGGGAACTGTTGGTTGGTATTATTCCTATCGTCAGAGCAGTTCCCAGGTGACATGAATACAGCTTAGTCCGTTGACTTGACACCGCTACTTCGCCTCAAGTGTGTTCCCACTGTTCTTTGATTGCTACCCTACCACGGCTCTATTGTATCGTACAAACAGGTAGTAGTTGGGTGCAGTCCCGAAGCACATGGAGGCAGTGGCGGTTAGACAGGATTCGTCTCTCCCGGTATTGGGAGTTGATATCACGCTGTGTCTAGGAGAGCCATTACACAAAGTCTCTAGCCAGGGTAAGTGAGATTTACTGGTAGGTGTTCCAGTAGTTTCTCAGGGTGTTATGGGCTACACTCCGACATGACTTATACCGCTATTAGGGGTCTGACCTTTACCACCCTCTAGGCCCCATATGCGATACTCTTAGACAAACAGACCAGACTGTACGGAGATTGTCACATATATGCTCAGTAGGAGTTCGGATGGGTTTTACTCATCGGCCTTCTTATCGACAGATATTTGGGTAGCCGTTACGCACAGCTAGTGCCTCTGACGTGCTTGTGGTTAAACCCACTGCCAGAGTACTGTCGAGTCTTTAGAGTCCCAAACAGAGGGTTGTTCACCTTTGGGCGAAACATAGTAGAGCTCGTATGGTTTTACGACAGGGTCCATTCACATACACGCACTTATGCGTGTTTGGTTTTCGGGCAGTTGATACAAGTGGGCTTTGGTTTAAGCCAGATCCTAGTATTTGGTTTCGGATTGGTTTAGTCTCATTGTATTCGTGTTTCTTCAGAACACGGATGCGGGTATGTATGTACAGTTGACAGAGACATAGAGGGAGACGCCTCATTAGGGTTTTGACCATTGACTTTATTATAACCCTAATGAGAAGGAGGAATTTGTTTAGTAATTATTATTATGGATAATTTTCATGGTTAATTGGTTTGACCATTTGACCTAGTTGACCATTCTTGACTTAGATATTTTCTTGAGCATGCCTAGCATTTAATGTGATATGATAATGGTCAAATCAAGTGAACCATCATAATTATCTTAATAATTCTAATTATTCTTTAATTCCTCATATGAGAGCTTCATCCTTTCATTATCTCATGATCTTTCTCTCTCATGGTTAGCTCTCTTCTTTTTCTCTCTCAAGGCTCTCTTGTTTCATGAGTTGAAAATCAAGAGCCTTTGAGATAAAACCACCAAAACACTTCTCTACTCACTCTAGGTTTCTTAGTCTAGCAAGTCAAGCACTCTAGTTACTTCATTGTTGAAGTTGGAGCTCAAGGTAGAGGCCTTCGGGTGGATCTTCTATGATATAGAGAACCCGGTGAGGAGGAGCCATCCACACAATTCCGAGGAGCTCACAACAAGGAGAAGAAGGAGTTCAAGACTTAGGTATAATCTTCTAACCTAGTAGTTAAAACTCTAAGTTAGTTTGTTAGTTAATGTTTAGCAAAGATCCTAATGGCTAGTATATGTTAATTTGTAAAGAAAATTTTGATTTTTACCTATTCCGACTCCCCGCAAACTTCCGGGGTGAGTAACATGGTCTATCATTGGTATCAGAGCCAGGCTAAACAACAACTAACATGTTTGCAAAGCCTTTAGAACTTCGATCTGCGAAAAATCGCAAAATACATCAAAAACTTGCATTTTCTGTCGATTTTCAAAACAGGCCTAAAAATATTTTCAGAGGCCTGAAAAATACGTGCAGGCTTTTTTAGGGACACCCAAGAAAAACGAGCTCGTGACTTGGTCAGACTGTCGCGGAAGCGCGGCGAAACCATGTGTTTCGCCGTGGATCCGCAGCCGAGTCGACTCGGAGTAAACTCGTTTTTCCTGTAGAATGTCCAGCTTGATGTTTTGTGATTTTTCTGATATTTTGTTTCTGCCCAGAATCTTTTGAGTACAGTGTCGTATTTGGGGTAGTTTCGAATTTGGTTATCGATCGAAATTCTATAAAATTTAGTTAATCGGATTATATCTGTGATGTGTTATATGTACTGAACGTCTACTAATCGCTATACGTCGATTAGTGGGGGTTCTACATATCTTTGATCTGTGTTATTGGATTGTGTATATGAACTTGCTGGATCGTCGTGATGAATAGCCGGGGATGTGAGATGAGGGTTTTCATTTTTCATTCGATCTAATATTTGTAAAATGATGTAATATTATTTCATGGTCGCACATCCGGGTTGAGGTTGTAGCCACCATTGTATATTATTTCTTTTACTGTTTTTGCTCCTAGTATAGACCCAAGGTGGGGTGCACAAACTACCGGGTACTTTGAAGTGCAGAGTAGTGATCAGTCGAAAATATTGCATTTTTATCACATCAATTTCCCTACTCTTTGCAGTCATCTAAAGGTGATTGATCATTCTTCGTGTGTATGGAAAAGTTTTAATCACAAACAAAGAAATTTATACCGCAATAAATTAACAGTGTCGATGTAGCGCGTTAATGAATACGGATTGTCCATTGAGATGTGTGTTTTGATCGATTTTTGTTTTAGATGAGTCGAAATGAAAATTTAAAAGAAAATGCAAGAAACTTGATTTAAGATTTGAAAGATTTCAATTCAAGAAACATAAAGAATATAGATCTAGAATCAAGAATTAATAATGTTCAAGAAGATGTCCAAATTGAATGAATTATCAAGATTTGTAAAAAGGCTTGTAGGAATCGATCCAATTGATAGTGATGATGAAGAATTATGATTATAAATTCTTATTTATTGATGATTTGTTGCTAGATCGATGACGATCAACGAGAATTAGGGATCTATTGAAGAAACTAGGTTTTCTCCTTCTATCCCTTGTCCTTTCGTCCATTAGCATTCAAATTGTAGCCTCTAGGAAATTCAATCATCGATCATTGATCTCTAATTTAGAGCGAAAATATTCAATAAAGTATCTCGCTCAAAACTAGGTCGTCGTTGATTCAATTTTCTAAAGTTTACAAAACTCATAAAACTTAAGAATCGTTCAAGAATTTAATCATCATCTATCTATCTATTTTCTCGATTTCTCCACAAGCGGAGTTTTCACTCAAATATCATGAAAAAGATAACAATCAAGAATTGTTAACTCATCATAATGCTCAAATGTAAAGAAAAGCAAGATCAAGAATTTTCACCTTTTATAAATCAACGTTTAGTTACAATTCGCTCAAAGATTACAAGATTTTGAGGAGAGAACTCAATCGTCGAAACTAGCTTCGCATCGTCTTCTTGAGTCGCGGATCGTCGTGGACCTCTTGCTCGGATGAAGATCGGCGTCGCTTCAAAAGCCTTGTTGAAGGCTTGCTTTGGCTCAGTACTCGGTTGATCTTGATTTGGATCAAATTGTGTCACTCAATTTGATATAGAAATGATTTGGATCTACAATTTACACCATTCAAAATGATTTCCCTCGAAATTCAACAACCTCCAAACCCTGGATCTAGACCCATTTTTATAACCACTCATTTGAATCTTCCTTCCAAAGCTAGGTTGTTAGAGAGAGTCATCTAGAAAAAGTTTGTTGGAGAGAATATTCTAGAATAAGGAATATTCTAGGATAAGATTGTTAGGCCGAGCCTTCTGGATGAAGCCACGTGATTTTTTAGGAGTCTTCTGGAAGCTAGGCCGGTACAGAGGGACACGTGGAGGAATCTGAGCCACTGAGGAGTTAACAATGCCGTGGATCTGCGGCAAATAGGCCAACTTGGCCGCGGATCCGCGGCCATGTGGTGGAATCAGTGCTTCATTTCTCTGGGCTGTTATTTGTTGGCTTTTTGGCACTTCATGGGATACTTGGAATCTTTCTATTCTTTCAGAATCATTGCAAGATTACAAGTCTTAGACTTGGTGTATTTTTATCAGCACTTTAGCCGTTCCGGCTATTCTACCTAGAGAATTTCCTGCATACAATCTAGAGACAAGTGTTGATTCACAAAAGATCATGCGTGCAATAATAAACACACAATTTCCCTCAAAATGCCGGTTATAATGTATAACACATGTTATTTGGTATTTTGCAGACAAATTGGTAATATGTGCTATATTTATACCAAACACCTTCAGATGATCGCAAAGAGTAGGGAAATTGATTTGTTAAAAATGCAATATTTTCGACTGATCAAATTCCCCCAATCTTAATTTTGGTCGTCTCGAGCAAACTTGTTTTATTAGAAAGAGAAGGAGAAAATAAAGAAAAAGAAAAACTAACTAGCACACTTTCGTATGCAACACTATTGCACTGAGCACGTGCAACAAGCCTTTAAACCTCTAGGTGTCCCTAGTAGGAGGAGTGTTGTCTCCTGAGGGTTTTCAGCGGATTGCACCCACAAAATCCAATAATAAAAGGAAGAGCGTGAAAGTTACATGTAAAGATTAGAATTATAAAAGAAAGACATTGAAAATTAGAGTTTCCAAATAATACTAGCTTTTCGGTTGTCATGAGACCTATCGTAATAGTCATGAAAAGATGTTAGAAATCACATCATCCCTCAATAAAACATCGTCTTTATTCTTCATTCCTACCTTTCATCCAAACACCGATCATATAACCCTACGTGTGTGTAAAGAACATCCCTTCACTCGGAGAATTCAATTCAAGCTATCATACTCTTGTCCATAACCTCAGTACTTTTTAATTTGATGAATATTTAGATGAGATTGCTCACACATTTTTCATGCGACCGTTAATACTTCTTGAAGTATTAACCGACCGATTACTCATGTGCTTTCTTATTAGGCGTATTAGTATTTTCCTCGACTTGCACTACCTAAGGCTTAGCAGTGACTCCCAGACCAGTTGGTCTAAGGCACTAGGTGATGAAGCACCCTCGCTATATTTTTTTATTGCTGCCTTGGTGATAACAAAACCAGTGTTCATTTTTCTTCACCATTTTATCTTTATTTTCCATTTATTATTTTCTTCTTACTTTGGCTTTTAGACAAGAGCATTTCAAGGTATCCTCTACTACCCCGAGTTTCAAGACGTGCGTAAGTGCCTATAGTAAGGTACCAACGTTCAAATGTTTGGCTTCCAGAATAGAAACTATTTTTCAGACTTATTTTTATCCTCAAATTAGTGACTTCTTTCATCTTACCAACCCTTGGGCAATGGCTCATAACTACTTATTTCTAGTTCGTTTAAGAAAACTTCTAATTTTCTTGGTTTTCTTAAATTTTTCCAATCTTTTGGATGTAATTTTTCACTATCTAATCTATTATTATCTTATTTATGTACAAATATTTTTTATATGTTTTTTTTAATTATATGTTTTGTGCTTATGCAAAGTATGATGCAAAATGAGGCGAAAATAAGCATAAACCTCCCCCAAATTTGTTTTCAACAGTGTCCTCACTGTTGTCTTCTACTAAATCTTAAAAAACTGTAAGTTTGGGAGGAAAATTTTTTAGCGGGGTCAAGAAAAAGTGAACATGAAAATCCTCCTCCAAACTTATTCTTTGGCTCACCATTTTGAGTAAAAAGTTTTATTTTCAAGAGCCAGCTTATACCCCCCCCCAAACATGAGTTAAACAATGTTAAGCTTTGAAAATCACAAGAGGGGGTCAAATTATTAGTCAATGCCAAGCTTTGCAAAGACCGAAAGTCAACACCAACCATCGAAGATTTTATTAGTGTAGTGCACCGGTTGGTGGAAGAACAAGTTGAAAAGAGCCAAGAAGAAGTGGGGAAAAGATAAGTGGTGTAAAAGAAAGGGTTTGCATCTCGTTTTGGAGAGACGGCACAGTGATTGTGATGGATTACTCACATTCTCGTGATTGTCAAGAAGAAGGGGTGGAGGTTCAATTTCTTCATTGTGGAGATGATTCATCTCAACACCCGTGTTTGCTAAGAATGCAAGTCTATCAGCGAACATTTCCTTGAAGCTTTCATTAATATCTAGAAGAATATTCTCATTTGAAAGAACAGGATGATACTCAGACTCAAGAAAAGGTTCATAATCGACGTTAGTTTTTGACCCAGACAACTCGAAAGAACGGTCCGTATGTATCTGATCTGGGTCAAACAACAACGTATAAAGGAAGTCTGGATCTATATCGTGAAGCTTATCAAATTCGCTGCTGTCGACATCCATTAATTCGACAGAACATACTCGAGCACGAGGATCGGAGGGTTGACTTACCAACTTGTAAATGTTGAGCTCAATTGACCTATTCCCGAAAGATAGGTTCATAGAGCCGTTTCTATAGTTGATTACAGCGTTGGAAGTAGCCAAAAAGGGGCGACCAAGAATCACCGGAATTTGGTTCCGTGGGTTCACTACAGGCTGTGTATCAAGAACAATAAAATCCACAGGAAATACAAATTCCCCGATTTTTATCAACACATCCGCAAGTTCACCCCTAGGTTAGGTGATTGATCGGTCGGCCATCTGGAGAGTTATATCGAGGTCTTTAACACCCCGATACCTAGTTGCTCATAGACTGAATATGGAAGCAAGTTAACACTAGAACTAAGGTCCAGTAAAGCACGGTTAATGTGTTTATGATAATAGAAACAGAAATAGTAAGACAGCCAGGGTCCTTACGTTTCCTTGGTAATTGTTGGGGAAAAGCCGTGTCTACAGTACTGGACATGAAAACTTTTTTCGGCACTTGAGTCTTTCTCTTCCTAGTGCACAAGTTCTTAAGAATTTTCTCATAGGACGGAACTTGTTGGATAGAATCTAGGAAAGGGATGTTGATGTTAACTTCCTTAAACATGTCCACAAGCTTCTCCATTTGGGCATTGGGTTTGTTGGGTCTCAACCTTTACGGAAATGGAGGTCTATCAATAAGTGTTGGATCCAACATCTGTGGAAAAGTTTGTGGGGGTGGAAAGGATGAAGTGGGTGGAGGGTTTGAGCCTTTGGGAAAATGGAGAATAGGCTCGGAAGAAGAAGAAGGCAAATTGGACCAAATAGGGTAAGAAATAGAAGTGGGAGTGGAAATGGAAGTGGAAGTGAAAGCCTGGGGTTCAATTGATTCCTCAACATCAATTTGTTCAACCACATGATTGTCAAGCACTCTTCCAGATTTCAACGTGGTAAGTGCGTCCACATTAGTGTAATGTGAAGGTCCAGGATCATGTAGGGGTTGAGATGGAAGATTCCCTTTCTCTCTAGCACTCATTGCTGAAGTCAATTGTGCGATTTGTGCTTCCATCAATTTAATAATCTCACCTTAGGAGGCAGAGGTTTTCATTATATCATCGATAGAAGACTAAAAATTTGCCGTGACTTGCATGAAATTTGTTATGGTTTGTTCGAGTGAAGAGGGTGTAGAAGCACCGGCAGAAGAAGCATCAAAGTGGTTGGCCGGGTTTTGAAAATTTTATGGTTTGTAGGGGTGCTGACTCATTTGTGGTGGTTGCTGTTATGGTGGAGGGGCCCATTGAAAGTTATTATGGTTTGGATCCGTGTATTGAGTTAGGTGTTGGATCCAAGAAAGATCAGGGTGATTCCTCCAATCTTGATTATATGAGGAAGAAGAAGGATCGTTTCCAGATCTTTGCTGAAATGCAGCATTAGTGTGACCTTGAAACGGTATATTCAAAGGACATTCTTCCGTCAACTGTGATGGATTTGAACAGCAGCCACACACGGTCTTGGGAACTGTGTATTGGTTTAGGGAGGCTGAAAAGAACTTGTTTTCTAGAGCGTCGAGTTTCCTTTGTATTGTGGCCATTTCGGCTCTCGTTGTAACAGAAACATCGAGCTAATTGATATCTTCCCTTGGCGGTGGTGGTCTAACACTTTCTCATTGTAATGTGTTTTGAGCTAAATCTTCTAAATATTTCCAAGCTTCACCATCATCTTTAGACAGGAATTGGCAATGGCACATGGTTTCAAGCATCTGTTTAGTCATGAGATCAATACCCTCATAGATAATTTAACACAGATCCCATCTAGGGACTCCGTGATGAGAACATTGGATAAGAAGATTCTTGAACCGTTCAAAGCATTTCCAAATTGGTTCATTGGGAAGTTGGGTGAATTTGAAGATTTCACTCCGAACACGGCTGGTCTTGTGATCGGGAAAAATTTCTTAAGGAATGCTGCAACGAATTCATCCCATTTTGAAATAGAATGTGTGGTTGTATTATAAAGCCACTTCTCGGCTAAATCGCACAAAGTGAATGGAAGAAAACGTAAACGCAGAGCATCCTAAGGCAGTTGTGACGTTCCAATCATTGCGCATACATTTTAAAATTTGGATATAAAAACGTATGCGTCTTCAGACTCAAGACCGTGAAATTTGGGTAACAATTTGATAAATTGGGGGTTTATTTCAAAATTTTCCCTGTTAGCAGGTGGTATAGAAAGACAGGTGGGAAGGGGAACACGTGTAGGATAGCATCTCTCTTGGAGAGAAATGCGAGGAGAGTTCTGCGCACCTGCGGGCGGTGGCAGAGTGGTGTTAAAGTGTGATGGAAATCCATCCATCGCGGTCGTCGTGGGTGGTGGGAAAAAGAAAATGTAGAAATACCGACTATGGGGTCGATGGGGGAAACGCGGACAAGATGGGCACTAAAATACCGTGTCCAGCGGAGCTTGCACTAAAGGGTTTAGCATAAGTGGCAGCGTTGCGATAATTTGGGGAAAAGTTGGTTGGTGTTTGTTTTGAAAATCACAGATTTTGAAAAATAAAATCAAAAAAAATGCACACACCACCCTAAATCTAATGGTCATCTAGGTCAAGTCTCTAGACCGCTCGTAGACTTCTAGAAGACAAGTCGCAAGATAAATACTCTACTGCCTCTTTGCCCCTACTGTGGCCAGGTAAGTGCCAGGTAAGTGGGAAGTTCTCCACTACGTAAGTAGTGGGCCTAATTAAGTAACCACTTGCCTTAGACACACTTGCCTTAGACACCACAAAAAAAACACGGATAAGCAATAGATTGCCCATGACCTCCTTCTGTCCTAAGTGAGCGCGACGGTCCTTAAAGTCATGTCTAGATCTTTTTCAGTTAATGAGGGTGATGCGGATGCAAGTTTGTGATTTCTGGGGCTTAGGAAGGGTAATGAACTCCCCACCAAATCTGAATTTGGTTTTTGTCCCTTAATTTCCGTATTAAAATATGCAAACAATCAAGATCAAAACATGCAACAATTCTTTCTTTTTGCGGCGCTGCGAAGTTTGCAAAGAATCCTGCAGAAAATGGTTATTGGAGAAGATCAGAGAGAAGAGGAGAGTACAGAGTGTAGACCTGAGAAATTTGGCATAGTGAACACCCTAAGCGTCGGCAGTTCCGCTGCAAAAATGCATCATTGGCCGCGGTTCCGCGGCATGATGGGGGAATTAGGGTTTGAAAATTTTTCCTCAGCTTTCTATGCTTCTCAGGACTTTGTAAAACTTCTCTGAATCTTGATCGCACTGCTACAATGATTCCAGATTCCCTCACAAAAATTCACAACTAATTGTTAAGCGCTTGATTCGATTTTGATCTAAAAATTCTGATGAAATAATAATTTTTCAATTCAAATAACAAAAACGAACAAAATAGCACACATCCCCGGCAACGGCGCCATTTGATTGATCATTCTTCGTGTGTATGGAAAAGTTTTAATCACAACCAAAGAAATTTATACCACAATGAATTAACGGTGTCGATGTAGTGTGTTAATGAATACGGATCGTCCACTGAGATGTGTGTTTTGATCGATTTTTGTTTTAGATGAGTCGAAATGAAAATGTAAAAGAAAATGCAAGAAAGTTGATTCAAGATTTGAAAGATTTCAATTCAAGAAACATTAAGAATATAGATTTAGAATCAGGAATTAATAATGTTCAAGAAGATGTCCAAATTGAATGAATTATCAAGACTTGTAAAGAGGCTTGTAGGAATCGATCCAATTGATAGTGATGATGAAGAATTATGATTACAAATTCTTATCTATTGATGATTTGTTGCTAGATCGATGACGATCAACGAGAATTAGGGATCTATTGAAGAAACTAGGGTTTCTCCTTCTATCCCTTGTCCATTCGTCGATTAGCATTCAAATTCTAGCTTCTAGGAAATTCAATCATCGATTGTTGATCTCTAATTTAGAGCGAAAACATTCAATAAAGCATCTCGCTCAAAACTAGGCAGTCGTTGATTCAATTTCCTAAAGTTTACAAAACTCATAAGACTTAAGAATCGTTCAAGAATTTAATCATCATCATCTATCTATTTTCTCGATTCCTCCACAAGCGGAGTTTTCACTCAAATATCATGAAAATGATAATAATCAAGAATTGGTAACTCATCATAATGCTCAAATGTAAAGAAAAGCAAGATCAAGAATTTCACCTTTTATAAATCAACGTTTAGTTACAATTCACTCAAAGATTACAAGATTTTGAGGAGAGAACTCAATCGTCGAAACTAGCTTCGCATCATCTTCTTAAGTCGCGGATCGTCGTGGATCTCTTGCTCGGATAAAGATCGGCGTCGCTTCAAAAGGCTTGTTGAAGGCTTGCTTTGGCTCGGTACTCGGTGGATCTTGATTTGGATCAAATTGTGTCACTCAATTTGATTTAGAAATGATTTGGATCTACAATTTTCACCACTCAAAATGATTTCCCTCCAAATTCAACAACCTCCAAACCCTAGATCTAGATCCATTTTTATAACCACTCATTTGAATCTTCCCTCCAAAGCTAGGTTGTTAGAGTGAGTCTTCTAGAAGAAGTTTGCTGGAGGGAATATTCTAGAATAAGGAATATTCTAGGATAAGCTTGTTAGGCCGAGCCTTCTGGATGAAGCCACGTGGTTTTTTAGGAGTCTTGTGGAAGCTAGGCCGTTACAGAGAGACACATGGAGGAATCTGATCCACTGAGGTGCTAACAATGCCGCGGATCCACGGCAAATGGGCCAACTTGTCCGCGGATCTGCGACCATGAAGTGGAATCAGTGCTTCATTTCTCTGGGCTATTATGTGTTGGCTTTTTGGCACTTCATGGGATGCTTGGAATATTTTTATTCTGTCAGAATTATTGCCAGATTACAAGTCTTGGACTTGGTGTATTTTTATCAGCACTTTAGCCGTTCCGGCTCTTTTACCTGGAGAATTTCCTGCACACAATCTCGAGACAAGTGTTGATTCACAAAAGCTCATGCGTGCAATAATAAACACACAATTTCCCTCAAAATGGCGGTTATAATGTATAACACATGTTATTTGGTATTTTGCAGACAAATTGCTAATATGTGCTATATTTATACCAAACAACTTTAGATGATCGCAAAGAGTAGGGAAATTGATGTGTTAAAAATGCAATATTTTCGGCTGATCAAGTGGCCTACTTACTTTGTTGAGGGAGGTTGCTTCACTTCGGGTATTTGGCGGGTAGTTTGCCGCACCCGTAGGGGTCTTGGGTAGGGTTTGGCTATTCATCGCGACCGTGTAATCCGTGTTTCGTTGCAGGCTCGAACGAAACGCGGATTCCTATCATATCCAATGCGTTCATTTATGATCTAGAATGACTATCATTGCATCTGAGGAATGTATATATATCTATATATGGTATCTAGTAGACGTTGCTTATGTTTTACATCCGCGCTAGTCCAGCACCCGCTCTGTCGTTAGTTAAGTAACCTAACGGGTGATGATGGGGCCCAGTGGCGAATGCTGATTGCATAAGAGTACGTTATATTTTCGTTGTTTTCTGCAATGGTAGGATTAATTGATGGGACGGCATTAATTTTGATTAATGCAAGAAAATAAACCTAAAAGATGTTGTTGGAACCAAGTTTTAAAAATAGACACTATAGACATTCTCTTTTGCTTTGCACAGTGGTATTCGGTTATGAATATCCAGCACCTCATTCGACGAGGCAAGGGCCGAGATCCCTTCATCGAGAGTGACCCCTTGAGTAAAAGTTTGCGTCAATGTAATAACATCACTATAGTTGATTATTCTTACTTTTCATCGTGGTATTCAGTTTGGAATATCATGCACCTCATTCGATGAGGAAAGAGCCGAGATCCCTTTACAGGGAGTGACCTCTTTAGCAAAAGTTTTCGCCACTATATATTTGTAAAACCACTCAGGTTCCTTCAGCGATATCAAGTTCATTACGCTAAAGGGTTTTTTGCCAAAAACTGAGCTGTAGCCCTCCGTCATTTCCTACAAGCACAACTTAGTATTCGAGCTACGTATTTTGGCATTGTCAAGGCGTAGTGATCGGTAGCTGAGTATTGCTTGTTTGGAGCTTTATTTTGAGATTATTTAGGATAGTCGCATAGCTATGTTGGCATTGTCAAGGGATATGCGGGTGGGTCTAAGTTAATCAAGATAATGACGGGCCGAACTTGACTAGCGGTTTATTATATGTTGGCATTGTCAAGGTCATAAACCGTTAGGGGCAAAAACCACATCGGGAGTTTCAAACATACAGAAAACTTGTAGATTTAGCATACCTTCTAGAGTGTGGTGACTAGAGTGGATTCCATCTAGGTCGTTACACAATAACAGTTGGATCCCGATCCCACTGATGAGTTAGATTACTCTCAGGAAGATTATTTCACTTAGCAATTAATGCTATATACCAAGTAGGTGTCTAGAACGGTGTTAGCGGGGCTACGCCTCCATGGAAAAGAAGTTATGTAATTAAGGAACTTCGCGAAAGTGTTGGAAAACCTCTCTTGAAGTACCAACACTAGCCTGGCTGAAATATTAAGCAAGTATTGCGACGTGCGATAAATCCTGACTAGTTCTTCATTTAAAGGTTTGAAGAAGAATTTGAGGGAACAGTGGGAGCCATCCTGGTTAGATAAATTAATAACCAATTTAATGTTGCAAGAGCGCACGCTGAGTGTTTCTTTTCTCTCTCCAGATAGCAACCATTTCACGCCCTAGTTAAGACAATAAAATGTATCGCTTGACCGATCCGAATTCTTATTCGGGGCTGGGGAACGTCGGTTCAGCTCTAACTTGCGACAACAGTCAAATATTTGAGCAAGGGAAAGAGGATTGTATGGATTCCAAGGAGACCCCATTAAAGAAGAAGCATACTATTGCTTCTACTTCAGGTGTTCTTATAATTGAGAACTGCTTTTCAGTCAGTCCTACCTCCTGGGTAATAGATACCGGATCAGGATCTCATATTTGTAATTTATTGCAGGGACTGAGAAAAAGTAGGAAAGTTTCACCTGGTGATATGTCCCTCAGGGTAGGGAACGGAGCACGAGTTAATGCTGCAGCCGTCGGTAAATATCACCGAGTGTTGCCAATTGGAAATACTATGATTTTGAACAATTGCTACTACGTACCTTCCATGGTTTGCAGCATCATATCAGTTTCTTTACTTCATAATGATGGATATAACTTTGTTCTTGATAGAAATATCATGAACATTTACCTTGATAAGGTACTGGTTGCAGAAGGTACACTGTGTAATGGTATCTATGTTCTAAATCAGAATACTGTTCTCAATGTACAAAACACACGCAAGAGGAAGAGTTCAGATACGAACGAATCCTACTTGTGGCATTATAGTCTTGGTCATATCGGAGAGAAAAGACTAAGTAAGTTGAATAAAGATGGACTCTTGAATACGTTCGAATTTTCTTCTTATGAAACTTGTCAGTCTTGTCTCAAAGAAAAGATGACCAAATCTCCGTTCACTGGATATGGAGAAAGGGCAGCATAGCTCTTGGGACTCATACACAGTGATGTGTGTGGCCCGATATCTATACATGCAAGGGGAGGGTTCTCGTACTTCATCACCTTCACTGACGATCTCTCTAGGTTCGGATATGTGTACCTCATGAAACAAAAATCTGAAACTTTTGAGAAATTCAAAGAATTCAGAAACGAAGTAGAGAACCAGACTGGCAAAAGTATCAAGATCCTCCGGTCTTATAGAGGAAGGGAGTACTTAAGCACGGAATTCCTAGATTACTTAAAAGTGAATGGAATTCTCTCTCATCTTATTCCTCCGTACACACCACAGCACAACTGCGAATCGGAGCAGAGGAACCGTACCCTATCGGACATAGTTCGCTCCATGATGAGTAATGCTGTGTTACCTCTTTCATTCTGGGGATTTGCGCTAGAAACAACAGCGTACTTGCTGAATCATGTTCCGTATAAATCTATGCCTAAGACTCCATATGAAATATGGAGTGGTAAAAGACCATATCTTGAACGTATTAAGATATAGGGTTGTCCGGCCTATGTAAAGATACAAAATCTGGACAAGCTTAAGGCACAATCAGTTTTGTGAAAGTTTATGGGATATCCTAGAAATTCTCTGGGATATCTGTTCTACCACACTGGGGAACAGAAGGTGGTCGTTGCTCATCGCGCCGCCTTTTTAGAGTGGCAATTTCTTGCAAAAGAAATAAGTGGAAGCACGGTAGAACTGGATGAAATATCAGATCCACAAACTCAAACCGAGGGTTTAGTAGATCCAGAAAATTCAATAGTCCCAGACGAACCTCAGCCACTCCGCAGATCTGGTAGGATTTCTCATCCGCCCGAGAGATACTACGGTTTTCTCATAGATGGGGATCGAGAGGATTGCATCTTGGAAGAAGATGACCCTACCAGTTTCAGGCAGGCCATTATCAGTAGGGACTCTGATAAGTGGCTGGATGCTATGCGATCCGAAATGGAGTCCATGTACACCAATAAAGTTGGACCTTTGATATTTCTCCACCAGGGTTAAAACCTGTAGGATGCAAATGGATCTAAAAAAGGAAACTTGGTGTATATGGGCAGGTGGAAACCTTTAAGGCTAGACTCGTTGCAAAAGGTTTTCGTCAACGACCTGGTGCGGGTAATGACGAAACTTTTTCTCCAGTGGCTATGCTCAAATCCATTCGGATCCTACTTGCCATTGCTGCCTTCCATGACTATGAGATCTGGCAGATGGACGTAAAAATGGCTTTTCTAAACGGCAGTTTGTTAGATTGCGTTTATATGGATCATCCAGAAGGTTTTGTAGATAGTTGGAGCAGCGGGAAGGTGTGCAAGTTGCTTAAATCCATTTTTGGATTAAAGCAAGCATCGCGGAGCTGGAACATCGGTTTTGATGAAGAAATCAAGGAATTTGACTTCATCAAGAACGAGGATGAGCCTTATATTTATAAGAAGATTGTAGGACGAACTGTCGTATTCCCAGTCTTGTACGTGGACGACATTCTTTTGATAAGAAATGACATTTCTATGCTACAATCGGTCAAGCTATTCTTGTCACAACGGTTCTACAAAAAAGACCTGGGCGATGCTTTGTACATTCTTAGGATCAAGATCTACAAAGATAGATCTAAGAGATTACTGGGACTTTCGCAGTCCAGGTACATAGAAATCATACTAAAGAGATTTAGTATGGAAGATTCCAAGCGCGGTAATATACCCGCATTGCACGGAATCACCCTCTCCAAGAAGATGTCTCCAAAGACTGACGAGGAGAGGGTTCGCATGAGCATTATACCCTACGCTTCGGCGGTAGGATATATAATGTATGCGATGTTATGTACAGGACCAGATGTATCTTACGCGCTAAGCGAGGTGAGCCGGTACTAGTCAGACCCAGGTGAGAACCACTGGACAGCAGTGAAAAACATTCTCAAGTACCTAAGAAGGACTAAGGAGATGTTCCTGGTTTATGGTAATGGAGACCTCATGGTCGAGTCCTTTACCGATTCAAGCTTCCAGAGTGACAAGGAAGACAACAAGTCTGCCTCGGGTTTTGTGTTTACCATCAATGGAGGGGTGGTGTGTTGGAGGAGTTCCAAATAGGATACCGTCGCAGACTCGACGATGGAGGCTGAATACATTGCTGCAAGCGATGCCGCAAAAGAGGCGGTCTGGATGAAGAAGTTCATTAGTGAACTTCAGGTGGTTCCGTCCATTGTTGACCCAATACCTTTGTATTGCGATAACAATGGGGCTATAGCTTTAGCGAAGGAACCACGGTCCCATCAAAAATCCAGACACAACTTAAGGCGGTATCACCTGATCAGGGAGATCATTGATCGCCAGGAGATCGAGGTACGGAGAGTGGACATTAAAGACAAGATGGCGGATCCATTGACAAAAGCCCTCCCTCAAGCATAGTTTGAGCGACTTTTTGAGTTATTGGGTATGCGGTACGCCAGCAGTTGGACTTAGTGTTGACGTTGGGTATGAGGTACACCAATTACTTGCCTTTAGTGCAAGTGGAAGATTGTTGGATATGTATGCCCTAGTGGCCATTATTGTATAGTACTAGTTTGTATATTACATTTTTGAAGCTTGGGATATATACATGGATTGACGATAGTCTTGCTTGATATTATAGTATGCTACTTGGTTTGTATCTATCTTAATATGTGTATATGTTTCTTTTAACATATCGCTAAAACATATTGATAGAGCTCTTAGGATCTTTGCTTGACTACCGGCGTTGTGATGGCGATCACACTAGTGGGGGCTGGGTAGTCTATAAGCACATCCTTATATAGGTCCCTAGTCGTAGGATAATCGAGACAGGGCATCGATACTCCATAGTAGACTGGTGCATATGGTTCTCATCCCAGCAGGGGAGATGGTCTGTCCCACAGCCATCAGTAAGTTGTACTGGAGATAGTATGCAGGTGCTCGTTAGGTTACGAGTACACTGGACAGGACTCGTCGGGAACTGTTGGTTGGTATTATACCTATCGTCAGTTAGCAGTTCCCAGGTGATATGAGTACAGCTTAGTCCGTTGACTTGACACTGCTACTCCGCCTCAAGTGTGTTCCCGCTGTTCTTTGATTGCTACCCTACCACGGCTCTACTGAGTCGTACAAACAGGTAGTAGTTGGGTGCAGTCCCGAAGCACTTTGAGGCAGTGGCGGTTGGACATGATTCGTCTCTCCCGGTATTAGGGGTTGATATCGCGCTGTGGCTAGGAGAGCCACTACACAAAGTCCCTGGCCAGGGAAAGTGAGATTTACTGATTGGTGTTCAAGTAGTTTCTCAGGGTGCTCAGGGCTAGACTCTGACACCACTTATACCGCTATTAAGGGTCTGACGTTTACCACCCCCTAAGCCCGATATGCGATACTCTTAGAGGAACAGAACAGACTATACGGAGATTGTCACAGATAGGCTCAGTAGGAGTCCGGATGGGTTTTGCTTGTCGGCCTTCTTATCGATAGATACCTGGGTAGCCATTACGCACAGCTAGTATCGCTGACGTGCTTGTGGTTAAACCCACTGCCAGAGTACTGTCGAGTCTTTAGAGCCACACAGAAGGTTGTTCACCTTTGGTCGAAACGTAGTAGAGGTCGTATGGTTTTATGACAGGTCCGTTCACATACGTGCACTTGTGTGTGTTTGGTGTTCAAGCATTTGATACTAGTGGGCTTTGGTTTAAGCCAGATCTTAGTATTTGGTTTTGGATTGGTTTAGTCTCATTGTATTCGTGTTTCTTCAGAACACGGATGCGGGTATGTATGTACAGTTGACAGAGGCAGAAAGGGAGACGCCTCATTAGGGTTTTGACCATTGAATTGATTATAACCTTAATGAGAAGGCGGAATTTGTTTAATAATTATTATTATGGATAATTGTCATGGTTAATTGGTTTGACCATTTGACGTAGTTGACCATTGTTGACTTAGATATTTTCTTGAGCATGCTTAGCATTTAATGTGATATGATAGTGGTCAAATCAAGTGAACCATAACAATTATCTTAATAATTCAAATTATTCTTTTATTCCTCATATGAGAGCTTCATCCACTCATTATCTCATGAACTTTCTCTCTCATGGTTAGCTCTCTCCTCTTCCTCTCTCAAGGCTCTCTTGTTTCATGAGTTGAAAATCAAGAGCCTTTGAGATAAAACCACCAAAACACTTCTCTACTTACTCTAGGGTTCTTAGTCTAGCAATTCAAGCACTCTAGTTACTTCATTGTTGAAGTTGGAGCTCAAGGTAGAGGCCTTCGGGTGGATCTTCTATGATATAGAGAAGCCGGTGAGGAGGAGACATCCACACAATTCCAAGGAGCTCACAACAACAAGAAGAAGGAGTTCAAGGCTTAGGTACAATCTTCTAATCTAGTAGTTAAAACTCCAAGTTAGTTTGTTAGTTAATGTTTAGCAAAGATCCTAATGGCTAGTACACGTTACTTTGTGAAGAAAATTTTGATTTTTACCTTTTCCGCCTCCCCGCAAACTACCAGGGTGAGTAACATGGTCTTATAATATACAGTTAATTTAGCTTAAATAAACAATAACAATTATCATAACACCTACACAAAGACCTAGCCCAAAAACCCAAAACTCCCAACCCCTCCAAAAATCCGACGACCCCGTAATTCTAGTGTTGGTCGTCGGCCAAAATCCGAGCCCCCTTGCTCGTATTCTTATAGTAACTTCTTGGTCTTGTATATAATATTTAGGTAATGTTTGGTCAAATTAGTTATTATCTAAGCGATAGCAGATCTTCACAGAGACTATATTTCCCTAAAATACCAATTTTTTTCCGATATCCGATTTCTAAAATTTTAAAAATTACAGAACTAAAACCTACTGAATTAAGAATTATAACTATTAAGGATGGTTGAAAAACTTCCTCCAAGATAACCAAGTCCTTCACTCCTAGCATGATGGTGAACTCTTTAGCCCCTAGTTCTTCTTCTCTTTTCTCTTCTTTTTATTTTTCATTTATGAGTTCAAGTGTTTTCTTTCTTTCTTTGATGTTTTCTGATTTTTATTTGGTCATGTGATCTGAACACATGGTATAGGATAAAGAGAATGAGTGAGATGTAGGAGGAGCTGTCACCAAGCAAGGGTGTGCTTATTTCATGCAAGGAGGTGGTGTAGCAAGGAGAAAAGGTGGGATTTTCATGCAAGGATGAGGTGGATGTGTAAGATAAATCCTAATTTGTGGTATTTTGAGGAATTTCTGAGCCAAAACATTTCCTAACCCTTTTACACATACACCGTCAACATTTCCAAGTTTGCACATTTTTCCTAAATTTTACAAAAAAACCCTTCACTACTTATGTTATTATATAAACACCATTTTATTAAAATAAAGCTAAATTTATCACTAAAACCCTTGTAATAGATTAATGTTACATACTAATATTTCAATTTAATTTGTTTCACATACTACTTATGTAAATGTCCTATTTTGTTTTAATAACTTTTTAAAATTGGCATTTTATTATTTAATTAATTAATTTTATTTATTTCAAAATTTTCATTATGTTACACTCTACGTCCTCACTTCATCATCAAAAACCCATCAAAACCTCATCTCCACTTCATTAAAAACATGCACAATCTCATTGCAAACACTTTGGACCAAGAAAGCATGGATTTTGGAAACTTGGGGCAACTCAAGAATTTTTCTTGAGTTGCTAAATGAGGTAATTTCTTCATCATTTGTATTGTATTTCATTCACCTTAGCACCTATACATGTTTAGAACCGATTTAATGTGGATATGTAAACTTTGGAAAATTCTAGAAGAGGTTAGGGTTTGAATTGAATCCAAAAGTGTAATTGAGGCTAGTAGAGGTGATATAACCCCTGTAGTGTTAGTTTTATGGACTAAAACAGAGACTAGAACCCTTTAACCAGAACTTAGAAACCGTGATATCGTATTTCGGACACTTTTGTGATGTGTTTTGGTGATTTGCTATAACCCGGATGACCTGAAATTTTTTTAGCAAGTACTGTGATACAAGCAGGCAACCTAGAAGCCAAAAACCTGAGACCCCCTGTACATTTCTAAGCCGCAAATTTAATCCCTTTGGCCGCAATTTGCGGCCAGGGTAGGGGTAATATGGTTCATGTTGGGTTCAGGGCTCCAGTATCTGTAAAATAGACCCTCCATGTATGCAAAATTGGCTAATTTCACCTAGGGTAAAATCGGGAACAAGTTTTCAAAGTTTCTGATTTCGTTTTGCAGCTTTTAATGAATTGGACTTTCTGTTTGTGTTTTATCTATGTCGATTCATGTTTATACGTCAATCGTCGAGAGTTATTGGTTATTCGTGCATGCTTAGACCATAGGTTTTAACCTATGTACGTTTCGTGTATCGTTTTGGTTTTCGTTCGCGATTTCAGTTTACGATACTATGTGTATATGTAGGTATCCCCACGTGGACTTCGAGACGACGAGGATGAGCGTGGCGTCATCGACTCCAGCAAGCGAGGATCAAGGTGAGTAGATATATATCTATAGGGGAAGTCGGGTGGATGGCATATAGCACCCCCGCAGTTCGTAGTATAGAACGCGAATGCGTTTTGTTATTATATAAATATATACTTATATGGTATTATAATATGTGTACTTAGTTAGAATTGCTTTAGAAGACTTTGGATGATAGTGTCGTTAGTTAATTTCCTAGTCGCGAACCCTAAAATAAGGTTTACATACACACGCGCACACACACGGATACATCTTATTATTTGTGCGTATATGGGGATATGCATATATATATATATACACACGCATAGGTATGGGACTATTTATATATATATATGTATACATATACAGCGATGATGAGGATAGTATACAATATTTGGAGATGAGTCGATGAGATTGGGCATGGTGCCACGAGATCGGTGATATGATTTGGTTCGTATTATGAGATATGACATGATATTATAGCGGGACCTTGGGCGATGTGTTTTCATACAAACGCATACATATATGTAGACGGTATCAGTATGTACTAGACTCAGATCAGTATCCTTAATACAGGATATGATGATAAGATACCAGATGAATAATGAGATAAATGTGATATTCGACCCGTACCCAGATTTGGGATGCCGTACGATGGATTTACCGTACGAGCTATATATTGATGATAGATCCGCACTCTTGACTCGAGAATGTCATGTTATATATTGTATCATATGTGATACTATTGAGGCGGGATCACCGACTATATATATATATATATATCGACTCAGATTTAAATGGTTTTCCTTAGCCCTTTCGATTAGTCTGTTAGTTAGTCCTGTAGTTTACTTAGTAGATGCTAGACTTGGCTCGAGTCATACCTATTTCCAAAACTAACGAATCGTGAGTAATTTAAAGACAGGCCAAGGGATTCTACGGGTATTTCAAAGGACATACCTTTCTTAAAAACACTGTAGCCCTATTTTCTAAACACCATGATTCGTATTATTTCAAATGTCAAAACTGCATGACTCATATATAAATGTGTCACGACTCGAAATTTTAGCTCCTGACCAGCACTTGAATCACGCGATGTCTAAAAGCGTAACGTAACTCAAGTAAGCCGAAACCCAGAAATTTAAACCGTTTTAAGAAAAATAAAAGAGGTGCAGTTTTGAAATAAAGGTATAATGAAATCCATTTTTCTTAAATGCATAGAAAAGGAATCATGAAAAATGCAAGTGGAATTTATTAGTTTGAAAACATGTTTCATCTTTTAAAAATTTGGGCAGCACCTCCTTTGTATTTTTTGATCCAAAACCACAAATACATAGAGATAGTAAAGGCATGTCCAAGCTGGTGCTAGCTCTTCGCCAAACGACAGATCACAACCACGCATGCAATATAACAAGTATACGATGCCCAACGGCGAAGTTCACCACAAAAGATAAAGAAATATGCAAGACATCAAAACCCACAAGTAGCGAAATACCCCTCGCTCTAAGTCTCGCAACCACAAGTCTCACTAAGTCTCATTACTTATACAAATTCTAGTTTAATTGATGAAGTTAACTAGATACAATATGAAATGTAAATACAAGAGTGGGTACGATACAAATGTCCCACCAACCAAGCAAATCACCCAAATATAGCTGTGTGCCAGCGATGCCGCTACGGATCCTTGCAGTCAACCTGCAAGAACTGTGGCACAACGGGGGTGAGTTGCCAACTCGTGAATAGATAAACATCAATAGATAGAAATCGAATAAACAACGACCCCTAATTCAAGTATATCATATAGGTAAAAGTATGATTTCTAGGGTGACCGGGTCATCAATGTGCCAGCAATATAATCAACACCTATGTGTATGCGGATATCTTCCAACCATATGATCAATGTCTGTATGCATGCGGATCTCGTTGAACCATAAAATCAATGCCTGTATGCTTGCGGACCTCGTCCAAGTGTCAACCAATGACACAACATCATCACGGATGTAAGTATCATAGAAGCATATGCATGAAAATATGAGGATATAAATCAACGTGTGTCCCTCGCGACACGTCAAAATCAAGGAACCTGAGTGTCCATCATCGACACTCGAAACATCATGAAACCCATGCCCAGCATCGATACGTAAATCCTCATCTCTCGGGCTCCGTCAGTCCGGATCAGCCCTCGGGCTCCGTCTGTGGGATCGGCCCGTGGGCTCCGGCAGACAGGTCGGCGCAATATTCGTCTCTCGACCTGGTCGGTATCCTCCAGATAACCGCCAGGCCCAACCAATCACCGGTAGTTATTAGTCCCTCTGCCGGGCTCATCGTCATCCCCACGATCTTCTCGCCCCGGGGTACCGTACCGGGTCCACCATGAACCCGCAAATGGATCATCCAACTCCTCGAATCGAGTTTCACATATCACACGTCTCAGAACCGAGAAAATGCATGGACGCACTGAAATATCATATCAAGAGAAACTGGGTTTTAAAAACAATATATATTTTCTTTTAAAATGACCACGGTTCTCAAATCCAGAAATCTCATGAAAACAGCATATCTCAATGCGTATAATCGTAAAGCATGATGTATGCGACATATAACAAAATGTAAGCTTATCCGTGTATCATGCAGCATGGAACAGTAATATGCACATGTCGAGGGAAAGCCGCCTTTTCAAATGAATCCAGATTTAAAATATATCTTGCGGTTCCCAATTTCTCCCAAGTCAAATGCAACATCGTATAAGGTGCATATGTAACTATAGCAAGTAAACTATGCAAGGGGTCATATCATGATGCAACAATCCTACTGTATAGTGACATGGCAATTATCGATGATGAAGTGTGTGAGCCGGAAAATCTATGTAAGTGTAACATACGCATCATCGATAATGGTGTAAGTGTACTAGCACAGGTATATGCAATGCACTGAAAATAGCATAAATGCAGCAAAAGGTAAATCATCGGCTAAAAGCTATAAGGTATGCGTATCTATCATATGTCTGAGTCGGTGAATCTATCAATCGGTATCTAGCCTCACAACATCACGTACGTGATAATCCATCGTACAACATCCTCTAGTCAAGAGTATGGATCAATCATCAAGTCAAACTCATCAAGTACGGAAAATCATCGTACGGCGGCATAATATAAAAAGGGATCCTATCAACCTTTATGACAATGAGGGTACAGACCTAATGTCCCGTACGGCATATCAATCAAGATTCACACATTATAATTATCTATATACCTATGTCCCTGGTCACATCCATAACAATCTCATATCAGGGGACCGGCGAATGTATCAATCATCTCAATCGACTCACACCCGTATACCAACATATCATCAATCATCATATTACATCGTCTTATCTTTTCATAGCATTTATCTCCCATATCAAGTCAATTTTACTAATGCATTCTACATCTACTCTAAGCATACGTATCTAATCTAATATACACACCCGAACCATACAATCAGTTTTCAAAGGGGAGAATTGTAGTTTTGAAAGTAGGGGCTACGGTGTTTACAAGAAAAAGATATCATTTAAAAATCCGTAACGCCCCTTGAGGTATTTGTTTAGAAGATGCTTACGATTCTTCATTTTAAAATAGGTATCGTTCGGATGACACACCTACGTCGGCTATCTAGTCCTATAGTATCCAATACGGCAATATCGTCGAACATCATCCTTGAATCTCGTCATCACATATCAATCATATCATATCGCTTCTAACTATCCTATAGTTTCTAATTATTATTTAACTCTATCTATAGTTTCCTATTATAGGTTCCCTTAACCATATTCTATATATAAATCAGCTTCCATCAATATTTGCGGGGGTGCTATACGCCATCTACCTGACTTCCGCCGTAGATGTAAATCTACTCACCTTGATCTTCGCTCCCTTGTTCAGTGGATTATTTCAGAATAAGGATTAATATTTGTTCCTTGCCGATGCCGATGTTGCCACGCGCTTGCTTGTCGTCTCGAAGTCCTCGTGAGGGTACCTACATATAATAATGTATCGTATCACATTAAAATCCAATTCAAAACAAAAACGACACGCGAATCTCACATAGGTCAAAACCTATGGTCTACATCTCACAATTCAACCAAATAACAATCGATATAGACGTACAAATGTCAAGTAATCGAATACAACACCAAATATCAAAACTTGAACTCATAAACAACGAGAAAACTAAAGCAGCAACTCATGAAAACGGTCCCGGATTTTCGTTCAGATCAAAACTAGGTGCACAAACAGTACTGGGATGATGTATAGGTTGTATATGAACTACTGAAGTAACCTAGACCCCATTCCCTACTACATGGCCGGCCAATTCCTCCAGAAATCCGGCCTGCTCGCCCCCCCAAGCTTCTCTCGGCTTCATTTTTTCAGGGTGGTCTCCTAGTGTCCTAATTTGGTCCCTGGGGTTGTTTTGTCTTCTAGTAAAATTCCCGAGTCACTCCAGATTCCCTGCACCCTCAATAAATCACAAACCGACATTGGAAAGTTTCTGTTTTTGGGTTTCAGGTTTTAGTTCATGCTAGGTATGGGTTTCTAACACCATGGGGGGTCTAAGGTCACCAATAAAGCTCAAGTTCACCAATCACAACTCAATTAAAACCCTAACCCTCTCTAGGAATTTTCAAAGCTCACAAAACCGCTTCAAAACACTTCTAAACATGTATAGGTGCTAAAGTAATGGAAATACAATGCTAATAGTAAAGAAAATACCTCATTTGACAACTCAAGAATTTTCTTGAGTTGGCCCAAGTCTTCAAAATCAGATTTTGCTTGGTCCAAAGTGTTTGCCATGAGCTTGTGGATATTTTTTATGAAGAGGGAATGATGTTTTGGGTTTGATTTGGAGTCGTTTGTGAAGGCTGAAGATGGTGGAGGAGAGGGTGCTGCCATGGGATGAAGAGGGAGGGAAAAGATGGAGGAAAATTATGGAGGAGAGAATGGCCAAGTCAAGAAAACCTTGACCCTTTCCCACTCTCTCTCTCTCTCATGCCCATACCTCATATTATATTCATTTCCTTTTTCTTTTCGTCTCTTTTCTTTTTGCAATAGGAAACCCCAAAAAATAACCATACACACCAGAATCATGTAGGAAAAATGTAACAAGTGTGAAAATGATGTGGTGCATGTCATGTGCACAAAACCGGATTAAAGCAATATTAGCGATATTGAATCGCGATTAGCATTAAAATAGTGTATAATTAATGAAAAAAATTTATAATTGCATAAATCACATAAGGCACTCTCATTTCAGTAATTTTTATAATTTTCCTAAATTTTCCCAATTTATCTGTATTTAATTGTACCGCACCATTAAAATATTCACAATATTTATTATTTAATTATAAAAATTCCGAAAAATAATATTTTATTTTTCTGAAATATTACAATCTTCCCCCTTAAAGAAATTCGGTCCCCGAATTTAGATTTTTAAACTCCTCAATTACTAAAACATTTCGGTAAAAAGATCATGTCGTCGGGGCTCCGAAATCACGGAAGAAACAAAAATACTACAGCGCATCGCGTGCGCCTGAAAAACGAGTACCAAACTCAAAATTGAACTCTGTCAAGCGTCATGCAAATCATCGGATTCGCAAGAATATTATCAGAGTTATAAGGAAGATACAGATGTAACATTTCAGAAAATATAAAATATTATTTTTGGAATTTAATATTAAAAAAATATATTTCCCAAAAACTGCCCGATTTGCGAAATTGGGGTTTTCGAAAACGGTATAAATATATACCAATAATTGTGAAATAATTGGAAATTAAAATGATTTATTCATTTAATAATATATTTAAGCGATTTGGCATTTTTAAAATTTATTATATGCAGTTTGGATAAAAACCCGATTAGTGCACTGCTAATCGCAGTTAAGCCAAATCCGTGTTTCTACAGTTTTGCATGGCTAGTGCACCATGTCATGTTACATTTGGTTACATGTTGTTGCATTTGTGTTGTTTTATGGGTTTTATGTGAATTGGTTTTGAAATTTATAAGAGAAAAGAAAAAGGAATGAAAAGTGGCAAAAAGGTGAATGATTTGAGAGAGAGTGTGTGTGAGAATAAGTGAGAGAGGGGGGGCTGCCATCTTTTCTTTCCCCCATTATTTTCTTTCTTCAACTTCCTCCAGCCTCATCTCCCTCAACCTCCAACTCATGAAATCATCTAAAAAGCTTCATCAAAATCCTAAACCCCTTTCATTAAAATTGATCCCCTCTTCACCTTCTACACTTTGGACCCATCAATGTTGAATTTTGAGGACTTTGGGGAGCTAGAGTTTTGCTTAGCTACATCTATGAGGTATAATCCCTTCCATCTAGTTTAGTTTAAGTTTAATAGCACCCTATAGTATTTTAAAGCTCAATCGATTTGAATTAGTGATGTTTGAAAATTCAAGAGAAGGGTTGGGTGTTTATGTGGACCTATAACTAGTAGTGGGTGTTTACATAGACCTTAGTGGTGTTTTTACTGACCTAGAATAGTGAATGGAACCCAAACACGAAATTAGAAACCCCGACATCGGATAATTGTGTGAATTGTGAGGGTATTTTGGAATCTGCTAACACCCGGGGCACCTGAAATTTTTTTAGCAAATGTAGTGATGTGTGCAGGTGACCAGAAGACTACCCCACAAACCTGAGCCCCTATACTGCTACAGAGGCCGCAGATTTAATAGGTTGGGACGCAATTTGCGGCCAAGCTTTGGTGGATACGTGTGATTTTTGGTCTGTAGCCTTGTTATCTAATATCTAGAGCAACCCCCATATGCAAAATTGGCTAGTTTGACCTGAGTCAAAATCTGTGAAGGGTTTTCCTTTGTTATTGTTTTCGGGTTTTCCGTATTCTGAAATTGGATTTTAGTATTTGATATTTTATTTAGTTGTTGGATGTTTGTACATCAACAACTAGGGATAATTGGTTGGTTTTGCATGCGTGGGCCGTAGATTCTAACCTATGAGCGCGCCGTGTACCGTTGCAGTTTTCAAAACTAGATTTTAATAGCGTTGCGATATGTGTTATTATTCTAGGTACCTCCGCGCAAGCTTCGAGATGACGAGCAAGGGCGTGGTGACATCGACTTCGGCAAGCAAGATCAAGGTGAGTGGATCTATATTATAACATTAAAAATAAAATATTATTTTTGGGAATTTTTATAATTTAATAATTTTATATTGAATATTTTAATAAGGCAGTATAATTAAATATCGATAAATTTGGGAAAAATTTGGAAAATTATAGAAATTACTAAAAAGAGGGCGTTTTATTGGATTTAAGCAAATTGTGAAATTTTATGATTTATTATATTCTATTTTAATTCTAATCGCGATTAAATATCGCTAATCGCGCATTAAGCCGGTTTTGTGCACATGACATGCACCATATCATTTTTACACTTGTGTTACATTTTATAATGGCTTTTCCTTTTATTTCTCTCATGGTTTTATTTTTGAGTGAGAAGAGAGAGGAAAAGAAAAGAAAAGAAAAAGAAATGAATATAGAAATGGGGTATGGGCATGAGAGAGAGTGTGAGGGGTCTTTATTGACCATGGCCTATGTTTATCATTCTTCATCTTCATCATATTTCCTCTCTCCCTCTCCTCTCTACCTCCTCACAAATCCATCAAAAATCCATTAAAAGTCCATCACACTTTCACTAAAAATGTGCACAAGCTCACAAGCTTCACTTTGGACCTAGAAAGCAAGGATTTTGGACACTTGGGGCAACTTAAGAATATTCTTGAGTTACAAAAGGAGCTAATTTATCCATCATTAGTGTAGTTTTCCCATTTGTTTTGCAACCATGTTAACTTAGAATCGATATTGTGCGGTTTAGTGAACATAGAAAAATTCCAAGTTAGGGTTTGAGAATTCTTGAGTTGTGATGTGTAATTGAGATTAGTAGTGACCTTAAACCCCCTTTCGCGATGTCATATTGGACTAAAACCTGACACTTAACCCCCAAATATGAACTTTGAAATTCTGCAGATACAGAAATTTTGGAAATTGTGATGGTTTTTTGTAATCTGCTAACACCCGGGTGACCTGAAAATTATTTAGCAAGTACAGTGAGCAGTGCAGGCAACATTGATGATAATACCAAGACCCCAGCCTATGCTCCCTCTTCTTGGCCGCAAATTAATGCCATCTGGCCGCAAATAGCGGCTAGGTCTTGGCCATTGTGTCTCGTGTTTGTTTTGTGGCTCCAATATCTGTAATCTAGACCCTCCACGTATGCAAAATTGGCTGATTTGGCATAGGGTAAAATCTGGGGCCATATTCATAAGTTGTTGTTTTGAATTGGGGTTATATTTTCGTATTTTAGATTCTGGATTTTAGTATTTTCGTTTTACCTCGATCACTTGACGTTTGTACGACGATATCGAGGGTTATTTGGTGGTTTTGAAGGCGTAGTCCATAGGTTCTAACCAATAGGTTTTTAGCGTGTCGTTTTGGTTTTGAATTGGGTTTTAATGCGGCACGATATTTTATGATACGTAGGTACCCCCGTGAGGACTTCGAGACGACAAGCAAGCGCGTGACGACGTCGGCAACGGCAAGCGAAGAGCAATGTGAGTAGATTTATATCTACGGGGGAAGTTGGGTGGATGGCGTATAGCACCTCCGCAGTTCGTAGTGTAGTTGATGATATGATATATATTTAAATATGTGTTGTAAAATTGAAAGACAGTGTCATGATTGATTTCTTAGTCGCAAACCATAGAATAGGTTTGCACACATGCACACATGCACCCTTGCATGCATTACTATTATTACTACTTGTGCGTATATAGGGATACGTATATACACACACACACACAGGTATGGGACTAGGTATATATATATATGTACACATATACATGGATAATGAGGATAGTGGATGATTTCTAGAGATGACTCGATAAGATTGGGCATGATGCCACGAGATCGGTGATATGTTTTGGTTCGTATTTGAGATACGACATGAGATTTTAGCGGGTCTTTATGCATGTGTTTTCATACACGCATATATATATATGCAGATGGTATCAGTTTGTACTAGACTTAGATCAGTACCCTAGTTCATGAGATATGATGATAATGGATACCAGATGAATAATGAGATAAAAGTGATATTTGACCCGTACCCAGATTTGGGATGCCGTACGACGGATTTACGTACGAGCTATATGTTGATGATAGATCCGCACTCTTGACTCGAGAATGTCATATTGTATATTGTATCGTATGTGATACTATTGAGGCGGGATCACCGACTATTATATTTATATATATATCGACTCAGATTTAGGTGGTTTTCTCTAACCCTTTCGGTTAGACTGTTTGTTTAATCCTGTAGTTTACTTATAGATGTTAGACTAGACTCGAGTCATACCTATTTCAAAAATAACAAATCGTGAGTATTTTAGAGATAGGCCAAGGGATTCTACGGATATTTTCAAACGACGCATCTTTTCTTAAAATCACCGTAGCCCTTATTTTTCTAAACACCACGATTTGACTTATTTCAAATGGAAAAACTGTATGACATTTATATATTGATGTAGATTCTTCACTGTTGTGTTTATTATTCATTTTCCGCATATTCTTGATATTCGCATCGTGTTGCATGTTTAAATGTGTTTATTGTTATATTAAACCCATGCTGTTAGGACACCAGCACCATTATCGATGATGCGTATGTTCCACGTACACCTGCTTGCCGGCTCACACGCTTCATCATTGATAACTGCCATGTCACTACACAGTAGGACTGTTGCATCAGGATAAGACCCCTTGCATGACATACTTGCGTACGTGCATATTGTATACTCATACTTGCGTATATACCTACTTGCACATCCACATTGGCGCACATGCATATTGTACACTCATACTTGCGTATATACCTACTTGTACATCTATATTGGCGCACATGCATATTGTACACTCATACTTGCGTATATACCTACTTGTACATCCATATCGGCTCACATGCATATTGTACACTCATACTTGAGTATATACCTACTTGTACATCCATATCGGCACACAGACATTTTGTACACTCATACTTGCATACATACCTATTTGCACATACATAGATGATTCTGGCTTGGTTTTGGTGATTTGGGAACTGCAAGATATATTTTAAAACAGGATTAATTTGAAAGAGTGGTTTTCCCTTGATATGTGCATATTACTATTCCATGTTGCATGATATACTGATTTGCTTACAATTCTTTTATATGTCACATACATCATTCTTTACGATTTTACGCATTGAGATATGTTGTTTTCATGAGATTTCTGGATTTGAGAACCGTGGGTATTTCAAAAGAATGTATGTACTATTTTAACAAAACCCGATTTCTCTTGATATGATATTTCAGTGCGTCCACCATGCGTTTTCTCGGTTCTGAGACGTGTGATATGTGAAACCCGATTCGATGAGGCGGATGATTCTATTTGCGGGTACATGGTAGACCCGGTATGGTACACCGGGGCAAGAAAGGAATGCTGTGTATACAGACGGTAAGCCTGGCAGAGGGACTACTACCTAATGGTGATTGTATTTGGGTTCGGTGGATATCCGAAGGATACCGACCGGAGTTGAGAGATGATATGGGCCGATCCGGACCGACGGAGCCCGTTGGCCGATCCGGACCGATGGAGCCCGATAGATGAGGATTTACGTGCCGATGCTGGGCACAGGTTTCTTGAGGTTTTCGAGTGTCGATGCTAGAAACTCAGGTTCCATGATTTTGATGTGTCGCGAGGGACACACGTTGATTTATATCCTCATACTTTCATGCACATGCTTTATGATATTTACATGCTTGATGTTTTGTGTCATTGGTTGACCCGTGGACGAGATGCACACGCTTACAGGCATTGATTACATTGTCGGATGATATCCACATACTTATAGACTTCATGATATAGTTGACACAGATTTCATGTTGATTACATTGATCATGCCTCATATTTATGATATGTTGCTACCTGAGGCACCGACACGAGCAATTGGTATTACACTTGGTTCAGATGTTTTCCCTTGCTACCTTTCCATGCTTCAGACTTTATCATATTGAGGATATATATATTACTGATCGTTTGACCTAAGATTGAGTCATATATACGATTTCTGCTCTGTGATGTTTTCTACTCACAAGTTGGCAACTCACCCTCGTTGTGCCACAGTTTCATGCAGGTTTTGCCGTACAGCTTTCATTGTGGCTTTGCTGGCACACTGTTTCCATTCCGGGTGATTTGCTTTGGTAGGTGGGTTCACTTGCATCGTGACCACCATTGCACTAATTTATTTTAAGTTGTATCTAGTAAAATTCCATCAACCAGACTTGTACATTTATTTCAGACATAGAAAACCAGATGTTTATTCTTTCGACTTTAGAGTCGCACGTTGTATTAGTATGGTTTTCTTGTTGACTTTGAGTTTTCCTTTTGAGTTTTGATCCTCGCCTTCGGCGTTGTACATTATTTTGATTGCGTGGTTATGACCGTCGATTGACGAAGAGCTAGCTCCCGCTTGGGGATGCCTTTTATCATTGTGCATATATTATTCATGTTATACCCCGTTTGGGGCCAGTATTTACAAAGGAAACTCTGCCGAGATTTTCTGAAAAGACTTAAGATTTTAAAATGCATATTCATCTTATGCTATTAAAACCACTTCTTTAAAACCAATTTTCCTTTATTTATTATTTAAAATGGTTTAGATTTCTGGGTTTTCTTGGCTTACTTGAATTAGATGGGATCCTATAGACATCATATGATTCAAGTGCCAGTCGCGTGACTTTTTGGGTCGTGACAAAGTTGGTATCAGACCGCTAGGTTAACCTTGGTTCGAGTCTATGTTTGACTATGCGGGGCTTAGAGCATTTGTATATATTCGGAACTTAGGCTTGACCTTACGGAACTTAGACTTAGTCGAGGGGGGATATTATACCCGAACTTTCGTTGCGTAGGTTGACCTTGGTTGATGGAGTAGGTGACCTAAGTAGAGTGACGTACCGTGTGTATGTTCTATGGCATACTTACGATACGCTACTCCTCTTAAGAAACCTTAGGGTGTACATTTCCTTGCACAGCATTATATTCATTCCTATGATCTATCCTCATCGATATTGGTTATGATTTTGCTTCTACGATTACATGAGCTGAGAGAGCTACGACTAGAGTTGCGTCAGCACGAGCTTGTCACGGACGAGCACTGACCAGGGCGTGATTCTAGAGACATACGATTGTATAGAGGCGTCGTTTAATTGTGTTTTCGCGCCATGAGAGTTTGATGGGTCGCTTTTACGAGATTTCTCGGATGTACAGATCAGCACCAGAATGTGATGACCATCGATGCACCGATTATTTGATGATTGAGGCACTGTTCAGCGTGTAGACGGATGAGCCAGTTGTTGCTGCGAACGACGAGATATCGCCCTAGATGATGGAGCTATTGCAGTACTAGTTGTACTTGAGATATGATAGAAGGTCGCTAGTCGTCCGAGGATGAATGACTAGGACATGTGGTTTGTTCACTTACCCCGATGCGCGGTCATCAGATTGATTGATTCCAGCTAGAGACGACTTCACGCAGGTACCTTGGGAGTCGATTAAGACGATCGAATGTCATAAACCCATTTTCCAAGTTTAAAGTATTCAGAGACGGTTGGGGTCGAAATTTACATCCCGGTTGACCAAGTCAAAATCAAAGTCAACCCCAAGCCAAATGGGCCCAAGCCTAGGTCAAGTGGGCCAATGCCCGGGTCGAGCCCGAACATGGAGCGTCCGGCCTTCCCCCATGCCGAGATAAAAATTTTGTAATAAATAATTTTTTTGTATTTCTTTTATTTTATTTTATGAATAAATGTAAGAAAAATGGGCATAAAACCAAATTTTTGTAAAGCCCATGGCTTATGTGCAAAAAGAAATGACATATGAGCCATGGGATAGGCAAAATGCCAATTTGAAAAGCCCAAGTGGCTATTTGTAAAGTGTATTGCTTATAAAGGCAAAGATAATGAAAATATCTCAACAACTTTTTTCTCTCTCCCAAAAAAAAATTCCAGATCTGTGATCTTCTCCTTCCTTAAGGTTCTAAAACCTTCTTCACATTGGTATTAAATCAAGAGTTTAACTCTTCCTTTCTCGAAAATAAATAGTTTTTCACCACAAAACCCGGGAAGGGGAGCTCGGATCTCCAACAAGATCTCAAAAAGGGAAGACTTTTAAATCTTACCCCCTTCTTTCTCCAAGTTCCCGCCTATCAAGAAAAGGAATAAGGAGACCCATCTCCAAATATCTAACTTTGGACAGATCCAAGGCTCAAAAGAAGAGCAATAAATCCCAAGGAGTTTAACTCCTTTCTAGATCTGTTGGATTTTAACTCCATAAATTAGTTTCTGTTAGGAGTTCAACTCCAAAAACTTCTTGGGAGTTCAATTCCCCAGCATAAGGGCTAGGCCCCTTCCCGCAGGTGTTTCCCGTGATCACGTGTGCGCCACATGACCCTGGGATGCTAAGGCACTCGTCGGTCATGTGTGCGCCACGTGACCCCGGGGCGCTAAAGCGCTCATGGTCACTTGTGTGCCACGTGACCCCGGGCGCTAAGGCGCCCATCGGTCAGGTGCGCTCCACGTGACCCCGGGGTGCTAAGGCGCCCATCGGTCAGGTGCGCTCCACGTGACCCCGGGGCGCTAAGGCGCCCATCGGTCACGTGCGCGCCACGTGACCCCGGACGCTAGGGCGCCCAATGGTCACGTGTGCGCCACGTGACCCCGGGTGCTGAGGCGCCCAATAGTCACGCGTGCGCTACGTGACCCCGGGTGCTGAGGCGCCCAATGGTCACGCGTGCGCCACGTGACCCCGTGCGCTGAGGCGCCCAATGGTTACGTGTACGCTATGTGACCATGGGCGCTGAGGCGCCCAATGGTCACGTGTGCGCCACGTGACCCCGGGCACCATGCGCCTACATGCTACGCACGCGTCTTTAAGAACTCTGCGGAGACCCCCGTAAAAACTCTGCGGGGCACCCGATACATCCAAACCCCTTCCTTCAAAACACAACACTGCGCATTGAGTTCGGATGACCAGTTTAACCTATTAATCGAAGGTTCCCTTGCTCCAAAGGCGGGGGGTAATTAATGGCAGCTTAGTCCGCGGCTGTCGGAGATTTGGATCTCCACAATCAATAAACCCTAGCCTACCCTTGGCAGGGGGGACCTGTAATGCACTCGATAAGTGCATGCGTATTCCCATCTTAATGGGGTGACAAAAAACACACTGCATGTTCTGGCAAGTCCGGTGGGCCCCTTCTCTCCTACTATATTTCGGGTTTAACGTTCATGCGAACTCAATCAATATACATATCTATTGCCTATACTGAAATGATTTTTTTTCCCGTGCAGCAATCAACTTTGGACGACAATGTATCCTAAGATGAATTCAGCTTCCGACGCGACCCCGATCCAGTACGTGGTCAAGGTCAATGCCCATGTGGTTCTCCCCGCAAGCCTTAGTCGACAGTGGGAGGAACTGCCCCGCCAGTTTGGCTCCGTCATCATCTACCCTGCTGGAAGCGCTCATCTGGCAGAAATCCCGGCAAAGCAGGCAGCCAAGCCGGTCTCAACGGGCAAGAGGCTGAATGTCGTGATCGCCAAGGCACAATAACCGAAACTTAAGATGGTGTCTGAACGACTCTCTGGTGCTCTAGCTGGGGGCAAGACTTCCGGTACAAAGGGCGACATCAAATGTTGTGGACGAGCTCAAGCGATGGCTCCAGCAAATGCACAATCGAGCGTATCTCCAAAATCCTCCATCACCCGGTCTACGGCGTCTTCCTGAAGAGCCAAAGTCTGCCAAGTGCTTAAAGTAGAAAAGTTAAGGCAGAAGCGGCTCAGGTATCGAGCCAACAAGAGGGCTAGGACTCCGGCCAAGTGGAATCTTGTAAGGTCCCAAGAGCAGAGTCGCCCCGCGACGACGGATGAGTCAGCCGTAAGAATCAGCAATTCTTTCGAACCTCTGATGTGGGTTCAGAAAAATGCCATGACCACCAGAATCAAGAAGACAGAGGTCCGAACAAAGCTACAAAGAGACTTGTCCCGGCCCGAACAGAAAAGGTATGACACAGTCTCTTCAAGAGTCTATCAGGCGCTCTGTGCCGCGCGAAAGCAGCGGGGCGAATCTAGAAATGAAGCGCCACCACCATTCAAGAATCGGGTCAGGCCAGCCGCCTTCAATCGACTGCCCACTGCTTAAACAAGAGAGTTAAGACAGCAATCTATGAAATCAGCCACCGATAATAAAAAGATGGCTGGATATATTATCCATACGGTCTATATTGTTGGCGGGTGCCCCAGCGACAACCTTCGCAGCAAAAGCAAGGATGGGGCCACCACATCTCAAGCCCAATCTGGCTTGAATGTGGTTACCGCTTCCCAAGAACAGCCGCCTCCGCTGGATGAAGAAAACCTTCTCGATGAGGATGATAGGCAGAAAAACCCCTTGGTCCATGCAGAGTCAAGCTCGGACAGCGAGGAAGAGCCAACTTTGCGCCACAGGACCGCGTAGCAAGAGCTTCGAAAACAGCCCAGGAGCAAAGATAAGGTGATGGCCAAGCTCTACTCGAAAATTGACGACCTAACGAACGTTGTGATGCAGCTTATGGCTCAAATTGCTCGAGCGCCTCCTAATCAAGCACAAGTCGCTACTCATCAGCCGGGTGATGACAATCCGAAGCAGCCAATGCCTGTTCCTTTGAGTCCAAGACTGGTCGAGCCGCACGAAAGCCGGCCACATTACGCTTCTGGGTACGCCTTGGCCCCAGATAGCACTATCCCGCTAACATAAGATCGGATAATGGATTTGGTCACCAGCAAAGTTAAAACATTGGTGGCCGAAGCTGAAGCTCAGAAAGAAATTGGCAGTAGTGGGTGGCCATATCCCGCACAGTACGATCTGATTGAGTTCCCGAGCGGCTACGTCATTCCTAAATTCGGAAGATTTGACGGGACGGGAAACGCAAATCAGCACGTCGCCCACTTTAAAGCATCGTGCAGAAATACAGGGGCAATGATGCGCTCCTTTTTCGTCAGTTTGTCAACATCCTGACCGGTGTTGCCTTCGACTGGTACACGAGTATACCAGACGGGTCCGTTATTACCTTTGCCCAAATTGAGTATCTGTTTCGGCAAAGGTTCATGAGTGTTAGTGATAAAATCTCCATTGCCGACCTTGTGAGGACTAAGTGTCACGACCCAAGTGTGGATGTGACCGGCACTTAGATTGTGTCATATCTAAAGATATGCACACAGTCCAAGTAAACCGAGAAACCAAGATCAAATACCCTTTTTTTCGGAATTCTTTATAAAATTTTAGTTTTAAATAAAAATCACAATTTATTAAGTTAAATTATTAATCAAGTATAAAGTGTTAAATTTGGTTGCATCCCTAGTTGGGATCAACAACATCAACAAGGGAAAACAGTTCTCAATATATAGGACATCAACATGAATCTCAGACATAAAAAGAAGAAATCACAATTTATAGAACTAAACGATCTCAACTGTCAAATAATATATATATATATATATATCATCTCTCAATCTAAGTCATATGCAAGTCTGATGGAGATTTCTAGATACAAAATACAATACCCAAAAGAGAAGGTTACTACATATGTAACCCACCTAGCAAAAGATATGAAAATGCTGCAAACGTAGATCTGCACCGCAGCTAACCGTCCACTCTACATCTGTAAGGAACTGTGGCACAACGGGGGTGAGTTGCCAACTCAGTGAATATAAGTAACATATAACGGTTAATAACGTAAATATGACGATCATACTACTGAAATGTGAACAAGTATAATGTATGATTATATGTGAAAATCAAGAATATATAATACAAATCTCATAGTCCAACTGAAATCTCATCATTTATTCTCAATAAATTCATTTCACCGTGTCTATCATCGACGCAAAACTTCCATTTCTCACCGGCATCATTCCTCGAATGATCCTGAAATCAACAATACCGGTCGTTATCATCTTGATATGTAGGGTTCCTAGACACTCATGAGGTTCTACAACTGATCAACCATGCCAAAATCAAATTTTTCCATGTGCCAAAGAACCCTAATGCAAGATCGTTACTAGAGGTAAGGCGAAACTATAAGCTAGTAAACAATTTTACTACTAAATGAATGGGAATACAACCTTTGTAGATCCGGTCCTCCACTTCTTTAGCTCCATGATGACGTCCCTCCGCTGCGATCATCGGGATCCTGGACTCTAGCGTTGGTTTTATCGGAGAAATGAGCGGGCTAGGTCGTTGACTTCGGTGCCGAAGATGATCTACATCGAGGCGACTCTAACTCAAGCTCCGTCTTCACTTGGTCACGAACCTTGTCAAGAAAACACCCTATACAACATGACAAGTGGTAAAGGATGAAGAAATAGGAAGTGGGTTCACTTTGGATTTGGATTTCTCACTTGATTTCAACACTTGAAATTTTCTAGTAAGCTTTCTTCACTTCATGAAAAGAAGAAGAAGAAAGAAAAATGAATTAATAAATAATGATAAATCAAGTGAAGTCTATCATATAGCAACCATGGGTGAGTAAACTCATGTAGAGAGTAAACTAGGGTTTAGGTAATGGTTAGGTTAAAGGACAAAACAAAATGGTAGACTTTTTCAAAGATGCTTTGAAGCTTCATGAAGCTTCAAGCCAAAATAAGAAAAGCCACCATTTAGTTTTTCCAAAAATAAATAAAGAAAGAAAATAAAACCTAACTATTAACCTAAACATGGTTTACATCATACACACACCCAAGTTTGCATGTATCATCAAACATGATACAAATTAGTGCACAAACATATATCATATATACAATGTGCACAATCTAGTGAGAAAAATAATCTTAAGTGAACCAATACTAGTTAATGTAAGTAATATATCAAATATATAATTATACATTAAATTATTAAATCAACACTTGATTTAATGATCCCGTCATACTGCATATAACCGACTAATATCAAGTGTATCAATATCTCGAATCAACATTTGATTCGGTAACTCGGCTATATCTTATATAACCGTCCGATGATACAAATCGCGAGAATAGAATTCAGTATCACATACTGGTATTATTCTCGGTCCCGCACATATCTCATATGCGCTCCTATTTCGTTTCGCTTGAGGCAGGAAACCTCTGTGTAGGACTCTAAAGACTCGTCAATATGCCGGCAGCAGGTGATGATCAAATCAAACATCCACAAGCCGCAAGCGGTCTCCTAAACGTAACAGCCACCCGGGTATTGAGCGATCAGAAGATCAACGAGCAAGCCCGCTCACACTCCTGTGAATCCAACCAGTAACACTTACCGTACAGTCCGGTCTGATCGTCTGATATGTCGCATATCTCGCCTAGGGGTGGTAAAGGTCAGACCCTAGTAGCTCGATATGTCGTGTCGATATGAGGTCTATAGCAGTTCGAGAAACTACTGGTAACACTTACCAGTAAATCTCAGCAACCCTGGCCAGGGATTTCCGGTTATAGCCAATCGAACACAGCGCAACATCAACTCCCTATACCGGGAGAGATGAATCCCCTCCTATCGCTCATTGCCTCCATGTGATTTGGGACTGTACCCTAAAACCACCGTTTTGCATGCCCTCTTGGACGTGGTAAGGTGGAAATCAAAGCACAGTGGGAATTACACAAGACTCTATGACGATCTCGGGTCTACAGACTAACCTGTACCAGTGTCACCAGAGAATTGCCATCTGACGTAACGTATAATACCATCTAGGAGTTCTCGGTGAGTCCGTCCAGTGTACCCAGTCTCTACTGAGCACCCGTATATCATCTTTGATGTCAAACACTAATGGATATGGGATCATTCATCGCCCATCTGAATGGGTCGAGAGGGTATACGCTAGTCTACACTGGTATATCGATGCCCCGTCTCGATACACCCACGACTAGGGACCTTGAAGGATGTACTTATGGACTACCATGTCCCCACTAGTATGATCCGCATCATAGTCCAGGTAGTCAAGTACACATTCTAAGGGCTTTACCAACATGTAACAGAGAGACAATCAGTGTACACGTTAAGGTAAAGTGCAACCAGATAGCATACTATCATGTCGATCAAGAAAGTCCTCCCTATATATGTCCAAGCATCCACTACAATATACATCCTATGTATAGTAATGGCCTCTAGGGCATACATATAACTAACAATCTCCCACTTGCATTAGGGCCATCTGATAGCAGTGGTTGTAGTATCTCATACTCAACCATCCCATAAAAGTCTCTTTCTGGGAAAAGGCCTTTGTGAGTGGATCCGCCGTATTGTCCTCTGAGTCTACTCTCCTAACCTTGATCTCCCTGGAGATCAACTATCTCCATGATCTGGTGATGCTACCTCAGAATATGTCTGGGTCACTGATGGGACCAGGGTTCTTGGGCCAAAGCCACACTTCCATTGTCACACAATGGTAGGAACCTAGTTCATCTTATGAACTAATATACACCCAAATTGCCTCTTTGGTAGTATCTTTGATAGCGATGTCACCAGCCTTTATCGTCTCGTCTGCCACGGTATCTCGCTTGGAACTCTTCTAACATATCGTCCCTCCACTGAGGGTAAAGACAATGCCTGCGACTGACATTCAGTCGTCCTTATCACCCTGGAACCTTTCCAGCGATTCTCCCCAGGATGCATTGATACCATCTCACTACAAATTGTGAGAATCCTAACATCCATTTAGATCTATCTCATAGATCCAAAACGCAGGATTTAGGAGGTATTACTTTGATCCTATATGGGGAATCCATATGATAAGAGGAGATTGATCGAGCGTAGCATAGGAAACTCCTTCCCTATCAAGAGTATGTCATCCACGTACTCTATGAGGATCACCACCATACTCACTACTACCTTTTTGTATATACAAGGTTCATCTACCATTTTGATGAAGTCAAACTCTTGACTACCACATCAAAACAGACGTTCCAACTCCGCGATGCCTACTTTATCCTATAAAGCAACTTGTAAACATTTCCGCTGCTCCCGCTGTCTACGAAGCCCTCTGGCTGTGTACTTATAGACTCTCTCTTCTAAAACATCATTTTAGAAAAGCTGTCATGACACCCCACCACCAGATATCGTAGTCATGGTATGTAGCCGTAGCAAGTAGGATCTGGATGGATCTTAAGCATAGGCCCTAGAAAAGGTTTCATCATTAGCCACAATTGGTCTATGATGCAAACCTTTAACAAGTCAAGCTGTGAAAGTCTCAACTTTTCCATGTACACCAAGTAATCTTCTCAAGATATACTTGCTGCTGATAGGGATTTAACCCTTAAGATATAGCAACCAAAGTCCATACTTTGTTGGTGTATATGGATTCCATCTCAGATCGCTAAGCATCCATCCATTCTTACAGAGTCCCTACTCTCGATGGCCTGCTCGAAACTAGTTGGTTCATCTTCTCATGATGCATTGCTTGCTCCCACTGTCATAGAGAAACCAAAGTATCTCTCAGGTGGGTGAGGAACCCTACTAGATCGGCGGAGAAGCTGAGCTTCGTTGGTTACTATTGAATCCTTTGGTTCTACCAAATCATCTACTGTAGTTTGCATAGCTGGAACTGCATCCAGTTCTACCTCATGACCACTAATTTTTCCACAAGAAATTCTCTTTCACAAAGGTGGCATGCTGAGAGAAAAAACATCTTTTGTTCCTCAGTTAGGTAGAAGATATTCCCTTGCAGTTGCTTAGGATATCCAACAAACTTCTACAGAACTGACTTTGCCCCGAGCTTGTCCGGATTATGCCTTTAGACATAGGCTGGACAACCCCAAATCATAACAAACTTAAGATATGGGCTCTTCCCTTTCCATATCTCATATGGAGTGGTAGGCATCCGATTTGGTTGGAACGCAATTCAATAGGTATGCAACTTCAAAAGTGCATAACTCCCAAAAGAAAATAGGTAACTCAGTAGTACTCATCATAGAGCACACCTTATCATATAGGGTGTGATTGCTCCGCCCCGATACACCGACGTGCTGATACACGGACGTGCTGTGGTGTATATGGAGGAGTAATGCTGAGAGAGAATCTCATTCTCCTTTAGAATAATCCAGGAATTCCGTGCTCAAGTATTCTCCTCCTTGATCGCATCAAAGGACATAATACTTATACCCGTTTTGGTTCTCTACTTCCAACTTATATTCTGTGAATATCTTAAAAGGTTCGGACTTGTGTTTCATCAGGAACATATGTCTGAATCTTGAGAGATTATCAGAGAATGTAATGAAGTACAAAGAACCGGTCTTGGCATGTGTAGACAGGGGACCTTCATACATCAACCTGTATCATCCCAAGAGTTCACTAACTCTTTCTCTGTTTCCAATAAACAGAGCTGTGGTCATCTTATCTCTGTGACATGACCGGCAAGTTTCATAAGATGTAAATTCAAACTAATTTAAATATGCATCTATATGTAACTTTAGCTAGTCGGGTCGCATTGATATGACCTAGTCTACAATACCTCAAGAAGGATCCGTTCATTTCTGAACTTTTCCTCTTGTGTGTGTGTTCTGTATACAAAGAACTGTAGTTTGATTTAGAACGTCAACGCTTTTAGATAACGTGCCTGAACCGATCAACTTTTGATATAGGAAATGTTCAAAACATTATCCAACAATACAAAATTATATCCTTTCTTTACTAATAAAGATACTGATATGATTTTGTATATCAGGTTCGGTATCTAATAACATTCGTTCAGAATCAATGTATTCTGGTAATACAGGGTGATAGTGACCAACAGACTTGGCTGCAACACTTGCACCGTTTTCTGTCTCATGAAACTTATCGCCCGTTCTCAGTTCTCTACCTATCTGTAGCCCATGTAACAAATTACATATGTGGGATCCTGATCCGGTATCACATACCCAAGACGTAAAGGATACTGAGAAACAGTTCTCTGTAATGAACACACCCGAAGATGATGCATCATCATGCACTTTCTTCGTTTGGGCGGCACGGGAAATCTGGTATTCCCCAAATTCCTGCCCTGTCTTATAACAATTATAAGTTGGAGCGGGACCAACGTTTCCCAGCTCAGTATAACAAGCGGGTTCGGTCAATACATTCGTTTAATTATCTTGATTAAGGCGTGATATGGTCGCTACCAGGAGAGAGAGAGAAGAAAACACTGTGCGTGCGCTCTTGCAAGAATAGATTGGTTATTATTTTATCTAATCAGGATGGCTCCCACTATTTTTATCAAATCATCCTTCAAACCCTAAAAGGAAAGACTAGCCGGGATTAATTACACGCTACAAGTTCGCCAATCTTTCAGCCAGGCCAGTGTCGGTACTTTGAGGGAGGTGCCCCGTGCTTTCGCACGGACCTAATTAAAGTAAACCTCATTTTCCCAGAGGCGTAACCTCGTTGACACTTTTCTAGACACCTACTTGATCGGCTAATTGTAATGTGTAAAACTCTCTCAGGAGTAACAATTACTCGCAGTAGGTATCGGGATCCAACTATTTCATAGAAGGTATGCAATCTTATTGCAAATTTCAACACATGAAATTCCCGATAATTTTGGCCCTAACCTCCTATGACCTTGACAAAAGCCAACAAACCATAGGATGCTAGTCAAGTTCAACCCATCATTTCTTGATTGAATTAAACCCACCCGCACGACCCTTGACAAAGGCCAACAAGGTCGTACGACTATCTTAACCCAATCTGCATCATATGCATAAGCAGATAAGCACTAGTCAGCTACCGCACACTACGCCTTGACAAAGGCCAACAAACGCAGCACGAATACTAACTACTACTTATCTGAAATGACGGAGGGCTACGACAGGTTTTTCTGAAAACCTATTGCGTAATGAACTTGATATCGTTGTAGAATCAAATGATTTTAAAATGGAGTGTTTTTGAGGCTTTTTCTAGTTTTGCTAAAGGGGTCACTCCCGGTGAAGGGATCGTCGGCCCTTTCCTCGTCGAATAAGGTGCATGATATATCATATATACCGCTGTGCAAAGCAAAAACTATAGAAACAATCAAAAGACAAACCGAGGGTTGTAGCATCTGCCAGTTATTGCTAAAGGGGTCACTCCCGGTGAAGGGATCGTCCGCCCTTTCCTCATCGAATAAGGTGCAGGATGTTCTACAAGGAACACCGCGATGCAAAGCAAGAACTGTAGCTACCTGTTTTTGAAAATCCGATTCCACAACATCTTTTAGGTTTCTTTTTCTTTCATTAATCATATTAATGAAGTCCCATCATTTAAGTTACCTAAACAACACAGATAAATACGACGTACACTTATGCCATCCGCATTCGCCTCGATGTCCCCTCGTACACCGTTAGGTAAGGTAACTAACGGCAGAGCGGGACAGGGCTAGCGCGGGTGTAAAACATAAGTAACGTCAATATAATATATCATATATACTATATATAGTATCTATCACAGAACATCAAATGATCACATCACAGATATCGCAGCAGAAGAAATATATGAAATATTGGATATACTAGGACGTCCGTGTTTTATTTTGAGCCATTATAAAACACGGATTCCACGGTCGCGATGAATAGCCAAACCCATACCCCTAGACCCATACGAGAGCGGCAAGCAACCCTTCCAATTCTAGGGTTAGGAGACCCGAACTCGACTCCTCGAGTTGGTCTCCCACTGGACCCTAGAACCCGGTTACTTGTGCTCTCCTCCTTGGGTCTATCCTAGGGCGGAAAAGTAAATAATATACATCAACGGTGACATCTTCCACAACCTGGAAGTGCCCCAATAAAAGAATATTACATACAAGTTTTTACATGAATGAAAAAGAAAAACACTAATCTCACATAAAAAAACCCCCGCCATTCAAACACGACGATCCAATATAACATATCCAGCAACACATAACATCACATATCATCAACGTAAGTAAATATGCCCATCCCAATTGTCGTTGACATATAGCAACGAAACCGGCGATATCATATATTACACTTACGGTCGCAGAAAAGAAAGTGTAAAACTACAACAGTTGGAATCCGCAACCTCCTTAGAAATCACATGCCTAACAATTATAAACCCCGCATTTTAGTCTCTATATCGAAAACACTTTTCAATATCTAGTCGGGCAATTCAACAAGATTCCCGATAAGTGATCGAATGCTCGTCGCAAACTTTAGTAGACGGCCGCACTCCCGGATGCCGTCGACGAAGTGCACCAAGGCGGAACACCGCTGCCGCGAGCACCCGAACGGATGCTTTCGGCGACGGGGTTCTCCTACAGTCACTTGGTCGGGGCTATGGGGCATGGCTGTCTATTAAGTTTACCCGGCGAGTATCCGCGTACGCTACGTGATTGCGACGGACTTTTGATCACATCAAAATTCCATGGCAACCGATCAAGTGAGACTAAATTGCTAGATTTATAGCATTCATATTAGTTATCACATAACTACTTGTGGATTCCAATTAATGTATCACATTCCAGATGAATAGAAAATGTTAAACTTTCCGATCGAACAATCAAACACCCAAGTTTTCCCGGAACAGCTCAACACATGAAATAAGTTTAAAAACATTCACTTCATACCACAGAAAGTAAAATTTCCTACTGTGTTTAAGAATTTTACCCTCCAATTAGTTGTTGGAATAACCCTCCAAGATGCTAAGTCCCTTCTAGCTTGAATGTGATGAAAAACCAAGAATAAAGCTTCTTTCTTCTTCTTCTTCTTCTACCTCTTGTTCTTTCTTTTCTCTTTTAATTTTTCTCTTATTCTTTTAAAGTGTTGAGTTTAATCTGAGCTATGAACTGAATATGTGCTATATATATGAGAGAAGGAAGAAATAAGGTGAAGAAGGAGGTGGAATCAAGCTAGAGGTAAGGGTTTCATGCAAGTAGGAGGTGTAAGGTGAGTGTGTGCATGCAGGCATGAGGTGTTCATGCCTTATCTTAAATTTTTTTTAATTTGAACTTGAATTCTGAACTAAATTGATTCTTATTCCACTTTCATTTATATCCTCAACAATTTCCTATTTGCAGAAAAACTTAAACTTTACTTATAAACCCTTCACAACCTAGCTTATTATAAAACACATATTTTATTAAAATGAAGCTAAATTTGTCATTAAAATCCTTATAACTTATTTATGTTGCATACTAAAATTTAAATTAAATTTTTTTTTCATTCAACTTAAGAAAATTGACTTATTTGTTTTTAATAACTTTGTGATTTATCATATTATTCTTAAATTAATTAATTTTATTTATTTCTAAATTTTCAAAATGCTACAATATTCCCCCCTTAAGAAAATTCGGTCCCCGAATTTAAAATAATTACTAGACATACCTTCGAAAAGATGTGGAAATTTCTTTCGCATCGCAGCCTCGGTCTCCCAAGTAATCTCCTCGTGATTCTTTCCTTGCCAGAGAACCTTTACAGACGGAAGTACCCTCGATCGTAGTTTCTTTGCCTGCCTGTCAAGAATAGCGACTGGCTGCACTGTGTACGATAAATCCGGCTCAAGCCGTAAGGTCTGATGATGGATCGCGTGAGATGGATCGTGAAGATACCTACGAAGCATCGAAACGTGGAACACCGGATGCACGTCGGGAAAACTCGGTAGAAGTGCTAACCGATAAGCTACAGCACCCACTCTCTCCAGAATCTCGTAAGGTCCAACATATCTGGGGCTGAGCTTCCCTTTCTTCCCGAAACGCATCACTCCTTTCATTGGAGATACACGAAGGAACACATGATCTCCCACTCCAAACTCGAGTCTACGACGTCGTCGATCTGCATATGATTTCTGTCTGCATTGGGCCGCCTTCATTCTATCACGTATCAAATGAATCTTTTCTGTAGTTTCCTGTACTATATGCAGTCCCAATATGCAACTCTCGCTTAGTTCCGTCCAACAAACGGGTGATCGACATTTCCTCCCATACAAAGCTTCAAAGGGTGCCATCTGGATCGTCTCCTGAAAACTATTGTTATACGAGAATTCTACCAAAGGAGGGTGACGATCCCAACTACCACCGAAATCAAGGCTACAAGCCCGAAGCATATCCTCTAATATCTGAATGGTCTGCTCCGACTGACCATCTGTCTGTGGGTGGAAAGCTGTACTAAAACTCAGTTGTGTACCAAGAGCGTCTTGAAGTTTCTGACATAGCTGCTAGTAAACTGGGTACCCCGATCTGATACTATGCATGTCGGAACTCCATGTAGACATACAATCTCATCGATATAAACCTGTGCATACTGTGCAAACTCATACGTCGTCTTCACTGGAAGAAAATGAGCGGCCTTTGTCAATCTATCTATAATCACCCAAATGGAATCATACCCTCTGCTAGTCCTGGGTAGACCCACCATAAAATCCATAGAAATCTGTTCCTATTTCCACTCTGGAATGGTTAAGGGCTGCAACTCTCCGGCTGGCCTCTGGTGTTCTACTTTGACTTGCTGACAAGTCAAGCATCTCAAAACATATTCCGTAACATCCCTTTTCATTCCATCCCACCAGTAAACATCTTTCAGATCATGATACATCTTGGTGGAACAAGGATGAATACTGTATGCTGACCTGTGAGCCTCCTCTAAAATCTCACGCCTCAATCCATCAGAATCTGGCACACAGAGATGAGTCCTAAAACATAATACACCATGATAATCAATCATAAACTTCGTCTCCCTGCCCTGCCCAACCTGGTCCATAATTTCCATTATTCGAGTATCTGTGGGCTGCGCCTCTCGAATGCGATCCAATAACTGAGGTCTGGTGCGAATATGTGCTAGCTAGCCTCCTGCCGATGTGAACTCAAACTGTATACGACTATCACATAAGATCTGCCAGTCTGTAGAAGATTGTCTCAGCAAAATTCTCAAATGAGATAAACTACCTCCAGGTCTCCGACTCAAGGCATCTTCTACAACATTCGCCTTGCCTGGATGGTACAAGATCTCACAATTGTAATCTTTAACCAGTTCCATCCATCTACGCTGCCTTAGGTTCAGATCTCTCTGCTGAAAAATATACTTTAAGCTCTTATGATCTGTGAAGATTTGACATGACTCTCCATACAAGTAATGTCTCCAAATCTTCAATGCGAATACCACAGCAGCCATCTCTAGATCATGAGTGGGGTAGTTTTGTTCGTGCCTCTTCAACTTTTGAGAAGCATAAGCTACAACCCTGCCTTGCTGTATCAGCACACAGCCTAATCCAACTCTAGAAGCATCACAACACACAACAAAACCACATGACCCGGAAGGTAAAGACAAGACAGGTGCAATCGTCAAGCGCGTCTTCTACTGCTGGAAACTCTGCTCACATGCATCTGTCCACTGAAATGGAACCTCCTTCCAAGTAAATCCGGTCAAAGGTGCAGCGATCCGTGAAAAATCCTGCACGAAGCGTCGGTAATAACCTACCAGACCTAAGAAACTCCGAAGCTCTGTAACTGACACCGGTCTGGGCCAGTGTTGTAACGCTTTAATCTTCTTTGGGTCCACACATATACCCTCTTTCGTAACTATGTGACCCAAGAACTCCACACTATCGAGCCAAAAAGCACACTTAGAGAATTTTGCAAGCAGCTGATGCTCCTTCAAGGTCTGCAACGTAATACGCAAATGTTGCTCGTGCTCCGTCTGACTACGAGAATAAACAAGAATTTCATCTATGAACACTATAATAAACCGATCAATAAAGGGTCTAAAGATACGGTTCATCATATCAATAAAAGCAGCTGGAGCATTGGTGAGTCCGAACGACAACACTAGAAATTCATAGTGTCCATATCTCGTACGAAACGCCGTCTTCGGAATATCGTCTTTCCGAAACCTCAACTGGTGATACCCTGACCTGAGATCAATCTTCGAGAAAAACCCAGCTCGCTGCAACTGATCGAACAAGTCATCTATACGTGGTAGTGGATACCTGTTTCGCACAGTGACGCGATTCAGCAGTCGGTAGTCGATGCATAGTCTCATACTACCGTCCTTCTTCTTTAAAGATAAGACAGGAGCTCCCCACGGTGATACACTGGGACGATCAAGCCCTCTATCTAACAACTCTTGCAACTGGCCTTTGAGTTCCTTCAATTCCGTCCTTGCCATTCGATAGGGTGGTATAGAAATAGGCCCCGCACCCGGAATCAAGTCAATGCAAAATTCAATGTCACGATCGGGTGGCAATCCTGGTAACTCAGCTGGAAACACTTCAGGAAATTCTCGTGCGATCGGAACCTGGTCCAATGAAATCTCAGCGACCACTAAGTCCTGAACGAATGCCAAGAACCCATGACAACCCTTCTTCAAGAGTCGCCCCGCACAAAGAGCAGAAATCATATTGGCAGGAGTTATTTTACAATCCCCCTGCACAACAAACACCGGTTCACCTGGAAAAAAAAATCTAACCGCCTTTCCCCGACAATCTACATAGGCATGACAGGCGGCTAACCAATCCATAGCAAGAAGTACATCAAAATCTAATATATCCAGGAGAATCAGATCAACTAGCGAATCTCTATCACCAATACGCACAGAACACGATCTGAATACGTGCCGAGCTATAAAAGAATCTCCCACCGGGGTAATCACTACTAATGGTAACTCTAACAATGACGACTCTTTCCCCAAAGAAAGTGCAAATCGTGAAGATACATAAGAATGTGTAGAACCGGGATCAAATAAAACATGCCTCTAACGAGCATACTGTAAGAGTACCTGCCATGATTGCATTTGATGCCTGGGCATCCTGTGGAGTCAGCGCAAATACCAATGCCTGGCCCCTGCCCGCATCCTGTCATCCTCTACCTCTACCTCCTCGACCTCTCTGAGCACGTCCTGCAAAGCCCCGACCTTATGGTGCAACTGCCTGGCGTGTAGCGCCAACTGGGGGAGGAAGTAAAGCCATCGGCATCGGAGGTTGAAGGGGTAAAGCAACCTAGGGAACAACAGTCCCTCCCTGAACTCTACAATTCCGCGCAAAGTGTCCGGAAAGTCCACAACTAAAACTTGTAGATGGAGGTCTCTGATCATCAGGATAAGAACTGAACATCTGGCCCTGGGTCCAACCTCGTACGACACTGCGGCCTAGAGTATATCTGCCTCTACCTCTGCCAAACTGTCTAGTCATCGGCGCGATCGGTCTACTCCTCTTTGGCTCTGGAACAACCACTGCCTCGCTCAAACGCTCCTCCACTCGTATTGCTGCATCCATGCCCTGTGCATATGTATCAAAATGCTGGGAGCCTATAGCCAGATACAACTGCGTGTCCAAACTCCTTAGGAACCACTTCACCCGAAGCTCCTCTGTAGGTACTAAGTATGGGGCATAGCGCGACAGCTGGGTGAATCGTAAATCATAATCTGCCACCGACATACTTGGCGATTTCTGCAACGCTTCAAAACTGCAAGCTCTAGCGTCCCTCACACTCTGGGGAAGAAATCTGGCAAGAAAGACCGTGGAAAACTCGGTCCACGACATCGGAGGAAGACTCGTAGCTCGCCCTCTCTCCATCGACTCACACCACTCCTGTGCAAGTCCCTCTAAACGAAAGCTAGTCAGCTCAACTGACCTCACATCAAAACATCGCAATGATCTGCCAATCCTCGCCATCCTATCAAGAAAGGACTGAGGATCTTCCGCCACGTCGGTCCCTGTAAATACCGGAGGTCTCAATCTCATAAACTCCGGAAACGATACTTCTATCACCCTCGTATCTACCAGTGCCACCGTCTGTGTAGGCTGTACCTCGGACTCTGCTACGGTCGGTGCCGGATCATGTCTCAGTACTCGAGTAGCCTCAGCTAACTGTCTTACCACTCGCTGTAATCCCAACATGCCCTCCTCGATCCTAGTCATGCGATCTGGAGGAGGAGGATCAACATGCTCGTGCACCTCCGGAACGTCCGGTGTACCAGTTGTCGCCACAGGCGGACTCTCCCTAGCTGCGTCTTTGGCTGCGGCTCGTCTAGCATACGTAGCCATAGCAACTGGAATAAGAAACGAGAGTTGGTAAGGCATAGGAATAGGAACAATCAACGATAGAGAATCAACGGAAGGATAGATCAAGATATACATCCTAAGGTTAGTTAGGCTGAATACGATAACGTAAGTATGCCGCGGAATATACGTACGGTACGACATTCATCCTAATTCACCTACTCCATCAAACCAAAGGTCATCCTAACTCAGGGACTCACATCAACCTATTGAAATCCCTTACTCAATTCCGTAAGGTTACTCCTAAGCTCTGATACCAACTTTATCACGACCCAAGTGTGGATGTGACCGGCACTTAGATTGTATCATATCTAAAGATATGCACACAGTCCAAGTAAACCGAGAAACCAAGACCAAATACCCTTTTTTCGGAATTCTTTATAAAATTTTGGTTTTAAGTAAAAATCACAATTTATTAAGTTAAATTATTAAACAAGTATAAAGTGTTAAATTTGGTTGCATCCCTAGTTGGGATCAACAGCATCAACAAGGGAAAACAGTTCTCAATATATAGGACATCAACATGAATCTCAGACATACAAAGAAGAAATCACAATTTATAGAACTAAACGATCTCAACTGTCAAATAATATATATATATCATCTCTCAATCTAAGTCATATACAGGTCTGATGGAGATTTCTAGATACAAAATACAATACCCAAAAAAGAAGGTTACTACATATGTAACCCACCTAGCAAAAGATATGGAAAAGCTTCAAACGTAGATCTCCACCGCAGCTAACCGTCCACTCTACCCCTGCAAGAAACTGTGGCACAACGGGGATGAGTTGCCAACTCAGTGAATATAACTAACATATAACGGTTAATAACGTAAATATGACGATCATACTACTGAAAAGTGAACAAGTATAATGTATGATTATATGTGAAAATCAAGAATATATAATACAAATCTCATAGTCCAACTGAAATCTCTTCATTTATTCTTAAAAAATTCATTTCGCCGTGTCTATCATCGACACAAAACATCCATTTCTCACCGGCATCATTCCTCGAATGATCCTGAAATCAATAATACCGGTCGTAATCATCTAGATATATGACGTATTTTTACCACTATCTCCGGTATCGAGTATCCTCGCTAGGCTCCCCCGCCTCAATACGGCTATCCTGCCCGTCGGTCTCGACCGGATCCACCATGTATCCAACTGTATATCTCCCCCACTCAGTATGGATAATGTAAAGTCCGCGACCGTATATCTCCCCCACTCGGTCCGGAATAAAACCAAAACAGAAAACATCTCATGGTGGACATGACACATCAATCATGAAAACACTGGATTTAAGTAATAGTATTCAAAACACAAAACCATAAATCCTCAGAACTACATTTACCTCTTATATAAACCTGAAGTACACATATATTAACATGATATAAATGATGCAATTTACTACTATTATTGATATATGAGATACAATATAATTTCATTTTAACAAGTATTACGCTTAAGTGTAAAGTGACATAGCAATATCGACGAGGTGTGTGTAACATATAAGGTGTGCATGTGGCATGACTCGTCGATAATTGTGTAGTGTTCTAACAACTAAACAAGATATGTGTAACATATGAATATGTATTGTTAATCTAGTATATCAAATAATGCATAAAGTTAAATAAACTACAGGCGTATCACGCCATTTTTACAAAATTCCCCGGTAGATGTTTAGTCTACTCACCGGAAATGTCGAATCTATTTAGGAATTGCTAATCCTTTCCCTTTCCTCGCTGCCTCCGTAATTCCCATATTCGAATCTAATATCACAATTTAACGTATATAATAAAAATGGCTATTCCGACATGACGGAACTGAAAAACACCCGCTCCCACGTACTAGTTATATAATATACGACTATATCGAACTATTAAACACTTAACCTTACTGGATTTTAACCTTAACCTGCATCGCTACAGAATTTAAATCGCGATGTATTTTAACCATGTCGTATTTGGTGTTTTAAGATATTCTTTCGGATATACGCTTCCAGATTCTATCTGTAGTGAAACTAATTTAATTAAAGAACACCAAAATAGCCAAAATTATACACTGAAAACTACCCAACAAGACAAACCCACATAGCTCCCCCTATAGCCGGCGACGCCGGAATTTCAACTTTGGCCGCCGGCCAAAAACCGGCCTCCTGGGTTCGTGGTCCTATGGTTTGTTCTAGGTGTTTCCTACATCATTTTAACACTGTTTTGTTAAGTTAATTATCTTCTAATTAAAAGCAGATTTCAACAGAGCTTAATATTAACCAAAATACGATATTATGTGACTTGGTTCAATTCAAAATAACTAATCTACATAACTTAAAATTTCCTACCGTGTTTAAGAATTTTACCCTCCAATTAGTTGTTTGAATAACCCTCCAAGATGCTATGTCCCTCCGAGCTTGATGGTGATGAAAAACCAAGAATATAGGTTCTTTCTTTTTCTTCTTCCTCTTGTTCTTTCTTTTCACTTTTATTTTTTCTCTTATTCATTTAAAGTGTTGAGTTTAATCTGAGCTATGAACTGAATATGTGCTATATATATGAGAGAAGGAAGAAATAAGGTGAAGGAGGAGGTGGAATCAAGCTAAAGGTAAGGGTTTCATGCAGGTAGGAGGTGTAAGGTGAGTGTGTGCATGCAAGCATGAGGTGTTCATGCCTTTTCTTTAAATTTTTTTTTAATTTGAAATTGAATTCTGAACTAAATTGATTTCTATTCCACTTTCATTTATATCCTCAACAATTTCATATTTGCACAAAAACTTAAACTTTAGTTTTAAACCGTTCACAACCTAGCTTATTATAAAACACACATTTTATTAAAATGAAGCTAAATTTGTCATTAAAACCCTTATAACTTATTTTTATTGCATACTAAAATTTAAATTTAATTTGTTTTACATACAACTTAAGAAAATTGACTTATTTGTTTTTAACAACCTTGTGATTTATCATATTATTCTTAAATTAATTAATTTTATTTATTTCTAAATTTTCAAAATGCTACACTAAGCCGGGGAAGAATGAAAGCAACACCAACTTTATCGCCCGATGGCGTAATCTCACAGTCAAGTGCGAATCGCCGCTGGAGTAGGACCAGTCCGTCAGCATTCTCATTGGGAAGCTCATCAATTGGATGGTCCCATTCTTGTGTACAGCAGGCCTCAAGACGTTTCAAGATATATCCAAGAAAGTACAAATGCTAGAACGCTCGAAACAAGAGTCTACTCTGGACTCTCAGAGAGAGAAGACTTGGAAAAGCAAGCGGGACGACAACCGTAGAAGCGGGAGTTCCAGCAGTACCAATGTATTCAATGCGTCCGACAATGAAGAAAAGCGAAGGGCGGGTGAGTCTAAAACCAACCGGTCTCGAAAGCCAGTGCTAGGAGCAGAAGGGCCTTCCCTTGAGGAAAAAAAGAACAAGGGTTACTCTTTCAGGAGGGACAAGGTCCGCAAGATATTTAAAGATGCCTTGAACAACGGTCTACAATTGCCGGAGTCGAAAAGACCTCAAGAAGCAAAAATGACCGACAATCCCCTGTATTGCCCGTACCACCGAGTAGTGAGCTATGCGATCGAGGATTGCTATATCTTCAAAAACTGGGTCGAGAAGCAGTAAAAGGCTGGAGAGTTCGAGCTGTCCAAAAGTGTGTTGGTGAACAATCAAGTTGCAACCACCAACTTTATACAGACGGAAGCTGAAGCCTTCTGGAAGAAGACAGTCGAACCTGCTGCCCTGAAAAATGAAACAGACTCACTGCTGCTTCCATGGAGTATGCACATATCTAATAAGACGAAGAAGATGCTAAAGCTACTTCAGAAAGAGCCCGGGACGGAATGAGAAGGGCAGAAGAAGCCCACCATTCCAGCTGCCAATGCGGTTCCATCAGGCTCAAAATCCAAAAAGCTCAAGAAGAAGAAAAGTGCAGCTCGGCGTGAAAATGAGTCTGCAGGGAGATCGGTCATTCAAAAATATATTGATTCCCTCGAAGACTACGAACAGAAGGAAAGAACTCTAATTCAATTGAAAGAGTTCTTCCCTGTAGGAGCAGCTGAGATTTTGGAGGAGCTAGAAGAAAGCTCCGATGAAGAGGTCCCTATAATGACCTGCTACGCCATCCATCTTGGCAGCGACTCCGAGGAGGAGCTCTGTTTTCCCGAAGAGGACGAGGAGCTCACCATAATGGCCAACCAGATCCAGATCAGAAGCGGCAGGGCTCTACCGCCAAATTAGGGAAACACCCCAAAAGGAAAGGAAAAACAGGTGGCTAATGAGGAAGATGGCAGAGAACCGGCTGATAAAAACTCAAGCCCTTCATCGGTGGACTATAATGTCTTGGCTCATCTCTGGAAGCTTCCGTCTCTCCTGAGCATCTACGATGCCTTGGTCCTATCTAAGGAGCTTAGAGATGTTCTCATTCACGCTCTACAAAACCCCGAGTGGTATCAGGCTCGATTTGAGGAAATTAATATGAAAGAAGCCCAGTACGCTGTGCTTGCTGCCGTGGTCACGTTTAAGGACAAAGACTTGCTACTGGGAATGGCTGAGAATAATCGGTCGCTCTACGTGACTGGGTACAGTGATGGAGATCGGATTAATCGCAAATTGATCGATCCGGGGTCTTCAGTGAACATCATGAACTTGCGGACTCTGAAGAGTTTGTCAATGGACGTCCGACACCTGTCAAGGGAAAGGATTGTCATTCAATCCTTCAATCAAAACTGCCAGCAAGTTCTGGGGTCTATAGCTTTGCCAATCAAATTTGGGGATCTGCAAACTGTAGCTAAGATATACGTGATCGACGCTGACACGTCTTATAAAATTCTCTTAGGACGACTGTGGCTCCACGATTACGGTATCATTCCGTCAACTCTCCATCAATGCAAGAAGTATACTAAAGATGGCGAAGAAAGACGCATTGACGGAGACATCCAGCCGTTCGGTGTGCATGAAGTCCGATATGAGGATTCCCAGTACTTTATCAAGCCCCAAAGTACTGAGCCACAGCTGACCAAAGACAGAACGGTCCCGAAACTCAATGGAAAATTTGAGCCGGTTGTCACTTTCAAAAGCAAAAACCCCCAAGTGCGTCCGCGTTTCCGCAGTGACACTTGTTGGGGTAAAAATTTACACCCCGGTTGACCAAGTCAAAATTAAAGTCAACCCCAAGCCAAGTGGGCCCAAGCCCAGATCCAGTGGGCCCATGGCCGGGTCGAGCCAGAACATGAAGCGGTCGGCCTTCCCCCATGCCAAGATAAAAAATTTGTAACAAATAATCTTGTTGTATTTCTTTTATTTTATTTTATGGATAAATGTAAGAAAAATAGGCATAAAGCCAAATTTTTGTAAAGCCCATGGCTTATGTGCAAAAAGAAATGGCACATAAGCCATGGGATAGGCAAAATGCCATTTTGTGAAGCCCAAAGGGCTATATGTAAAGTGTATAGCCTATAAAGGCAAGGATAATGAAATATCCCAACAACTTCTTCTCCCTCCAAAAAAAAAAGTTTCAGAACTGAGATCTTTCTTCCTTCTTCAAGGTTCCAAGACCTTCTCATTTCTTTTGAATTAAATCAAGAGTTTTACTCTTCCTTTTCAAAAAAAAAGTAGTTTTTTCACCACAAAACCAACAAAGAGGAACTTGGATCTGTCTTTAGATCCCCAAAAGGAGAGATTTTGAGATCTCACATCTATTGATCTTCAAGATCCAGCTAACAGAGGAGGAAGAAGAAGAACCCCTTTCAATAAACCCCAAAAAAAACACTCAGGGGTCCAACTCCTCTCTGATTTCTCCTCCGAGAAAATTTTTAGGCTAAAAGCCTCTTTTTCTCGCCGGTGCTCAAGCGCAGAGCGCCCGCGTGTCGCGCAAGCGCTCGAGCGCAAAGCGCCCACGTGCCGACACGTGGCGCGCTTATGCTCGAGCGCAAGCACTCGAGCACAAGTCTCCCCGGTGCCGATACGTGGCGCACTTGCGCTCCAGCGCAGGTGCTCGAGCGCAAGTTGCCCACGTGCCGACACGTGGTGTGCTTGCGCCCAAGCGCTCAGCGTCCGAGCGCAAAGCGCCCACGTGCCGACACGTGGCGCGTTGCGCTCCAGCAATCTGCGCCCGAGCGCAAAGCGCCTACGTGCCGACACGTGGCCCGCTTGCGCTCAAGCGCCCAGCGTCTGAGCGCAAAGCGCCTACGTGCCGACACATGGCGCGTTGCGCTCCAGCACTCTGTGCTCGAGCGCAAAGCGCCCACGTGCCGACACGTGGCGCTCTTGCGCTTAAGCGCCTAAGCGCTGGCCCCACGAATCCTTTGGATGTCTTTTTCCCCTTTATTTATATATACATGTATATAAATACATATGTATACAAATGTACACATACACATACTCCGCGACACTTTCCCCCCCGAAAAAACTCTGCGTGGCTCCTGATATATCCAAAACCCCCCTTTCAAAACACAACACACGTACACTGCACATTGAGTTCGCATGGCCAGTTTAACCCGTCAATCGGAGGTTCCCTCGCTCCAAAGGCGAGGGGTAATTAACGGCATCTTAGTCCGCGGCTGCCGGAGATTCGGATCCCCACAATCATTAAACCCCAGCCTACCCTAGGCAGGGGAAATCTGTAGTACGCCTGACAAGCGCACGCGTATTCCCATCTCAATAGGGTGACGAAAAACACCCTACAACACTGATGAGTCCGACGCTGGAAGTTCGTCCATCCGTAAAACTCACCCTCATTTCGGTGGTGATACGGACGAATCCGATACTGAAATCCCATCTAGCAACAAAGTCCGCCCTTATCTTGGCAGCGACACTGAAGAGTCGAAAGAAGAGGACCTGCCGTGCAACAGCTGTGCAGATTGGACCCCCATGCAGCAAGCGAAACTACGAGAGACCTTCGAAATTGCAGAAGGGTCCCTGGCAATCACAAGGGTACTGGAACGGATGTGCAAAGAGCTCGACGCATTGTCAGTCTCTACCGTGGACCAGCTGAAAACTTTCTACGTTCCCAGGAGGAAAAATGGACAAAAGGGCAACCTGTTTTATGGGTTAAACCCCGTTGTGCACCCGGACGATCTTTCTGTCGCGTGCCTTCCCTATGAGAGAGGTATAAGAGTCGTCCTCAATCACAGATACTATGCGCCCGAGATGCGGGAATACTTCAAAAGTTGCGGATGCTGATTATATCAATCGGAGTCTGAAGCAATGTTTTATGAAGGGCTATGGCATCCGCCTCAGGTCCGAGCACTCATCGGTGGATGAATCCTAGATAGACGGTACATAGGTTTCATCCAGCCTGATTCTAAGGCATGCAACATGATCCATATTGGGGAAGCCAGCGAAGAGTCAAATGATGAAGACGAGCTAGCCGAGCCAAAAGAAGCTCCCTAAGAGCTTGAAAATGGTGGACAAGCAACCTTCGATGAGCTAACTGAGATCGATTTAGGAACGCCTAACAATCCATGGCCGACCTGCATCAGCTCACCCTTGTCAGAGGAAATGAAAGAACAGATGATTGCCCTGCTGCAAGAATTCTTCGACTGCTTCGCGTGGACATACAAAGAAATGCCTGGCCTTTCCCCTGAAGTGGCCGTGCATAAACTAGCTATATATCCTGATGCAAAACCAATCAAACAAGCTCCTCGAAGAATGAGAAGGGTGTTGGATATAGTGCCCTCAGAGTCAATTATTGGATCACACGCACGTGATTGCAATGATTGAGGGAAGACCTATGCCGGTAGAATAGTCTTGCTCGAGATGATAGTATGCAATCTGGTTTATCTTTATCATCGTGTATTGCTTTAGGTGACTTTACAGGTCACTATTGCACATTGATAGAGCCCCTAGGATTCTTTCTTGACTGCTAGCAGTATGAGGGCGATCATATACGTGGGAGCTGGGGTCTATACGCACATCCTTAAAAGGTCCCTTGTTGTGGGAGTTTCGAGACAGGGCATCGATACTCCAGAGTAGACTAGTGTATACAGTCGAGACCCCGACGAGGGGCGGTGGCCGGTCTCACAAGCCACTTGTGTCAGTTGGTTCTCCTAATATGTATACAGGTGCTCATTGGGTTATGAGTACAACGGACAGGACTCGCCGGGAACATTCTAGTTGGTCTTATACCTGACGTCAGATAGCAGTTCCCTGGTGACATGTGTACAGGTTAGTTCATCGACCTGAGATCGTCATTTGTCTCGTGTGAGTTCCCACTGTGCTTTTATTACTACCCTACCACGCTCAAAGGAGACGTGCAAACAGGTTTTAGTTGGGTACAGTCCCGAGCCACATGGAGGCAGTGAACGGATCTTCAGGGGTTCGTCTCTCCCGGTATTGGGGGTGAGGTCGCGCTGTGTCTAGGAAAGCCATTACATGAATTCCTTGGCCAAGGCAGGAGATTTACTTGTAGGTATTCCAGTAGTATCTCAGGGTGTTCTGGGCTACACTCCGACACGACTTGTACCGCTTTTGGGGGTCTGACTTTTACCGACCCCCTAGGCCCGCCATGCGTTGCTCATAGACGAACGGACCGGACTGTACGGATATTGTCACTTACAGGCTCAGTAGGGTGTCAGCATGAGTTCACTCACAGACGTCCCTTTTGGTCAATACCTGGTAGCCCGTTATGTATAGGCTAATACCACTGATGTGCTAGTGGTTAAATCCACAACCAAGGTGTTGACGAGTCTTTAAAGTCACCCACAGACCGTTTTCTCAAGTTTCGGGCGAAACGCTGTAGAGGCCGTATGGAGATATGGCAGGGTTCGATCAGATACGCGCGGTATTGCACGGATCATGATTGGACGGATAATACTAGCAGGCTTTGGTTTAAGCCGGATCCTAGTGTTGTACAGTGTAGATTTTGTCTCTTTGCATTTGTATTCGGTCGATATACAAATGCGGGTATGTATATACAGTCGCGGGGTTTTCCTGTAATTTATTACGGGATCAGTTTTCTGAAGTTGCCAGTTTGCATTCCGTTCCGGCCAGTTTTCCTTTGTTCCTTCTCGGCCGGATTTTTCTGATGCAGGGGATAATTTGCAAGTTTCCAAATTAGCTATATGGAGGAGTTTATTTGTAAAGGAGAGATTATGATATGACTAGCATCGTTTGATTCTTTTTAAATCAACTCTTTTGCATTAAATGAGATTGGATTATGATGTGAGGCTTGCTTTTGGGTGTGGTCACCATTTCCTTTCCTACACTCACCTCCCTTCTTGTTTTTCCTCCACCATTTGATCATAGAGGGTCCGGCCACTTTGGGATGGGGAGAGAGTACATTTTTTCCATGTGGGAAATATACATCTCTCATTTTGCATGCTTGCAAAATTCCTAACACATCTCCAAAAGCTCTTTTTCTTTTGCTCATTTCTCCATCACCATGGAAACTTCATAAACCCCAAAGAGACAAACCATTCTACACTACTCTACATCAACCTTGGACGCGTCGGCTAGCCAACTTCGCGCCCGAGTTGCCTCGGTCTAGAGGTGGGAGCCAGTAAAAGAACCCGGCGATGTGGTGCCCGTTCAGACGTGGAGCTGAAGAACGGAGATTCCGCGAGGAGATCGGAGTGGAGGCCGAAGACCGAAAGACACGGATCGCTCGGTATAGCTTCCTTCCCATTCTCGTATTTGCTAGCATTAGGTTAATGGCCTGATCCGTGATTTTAGTGCGTGGTGGTGCCGTTTACAAGTTTTGTAAAAGTTTCGTTTCCGCATTCCGGCGTCGGATTGACGGCCGGGACGCCGCCGTGCACTTACAGTAGTATCAGAGCCACGCCATTAACCTAGTCTAGCTTGCTCTAACGTGTTTACAAGTTCGATCGATCGGATTTTCCAAAAACCACATTTCCATGTCGCACTTTCTGTCTAATTTTTTATTGCTCTAAAAATTATTTGGTATATTGGAAAAATACGTGCAGGGTTTTTTATGCATTCTGTGAAAATTTGGTCGGCTAATATTACTGTAGTGCGGCGGTGTAGCGGCCATAAAAACGTTTTAGCCGTGGAACCGCCGCCGTTTTATGGCCAAACCGTACCAAATTTCTACAGTGGTTTACTGACATGGAAATAGGGTTTCTGGTATATTCTTTTTGGGCCCAAATGTTTTTGAGTACTACAGTAGTGCTTGGGGCCCACTTCGGAAAATTCAGTCGATCGAAAATTTTAAACATGTTAGTTCACAGTATTTACATTATATCTGCGACCGTGAATGTCATTTGATCAGTAAATCCTGTCTAACTGCTATAGCCCTTTTAGACGGATTTGCGAACGTGACATTCACGTTGATGTTCTGTGTTATGCTGTGATGTTGCGGATTGGTCGTGGGGGATAGCCTGGATGCAATGGTAGTACAGTTTTGTTTTATATGTACATTTGATATTGCGGGGCGAGCGTCCGACATGTGGACTGCCGTTACTGCCTGTTTGTATATTATTCTTTTGGGGCACGACCGGGCTGAGGTCGATGTACCTGTTGTATATATTTTACTTTCTGTACTAGGATTGCCCTGCGGTGGGGTGCACGGATAGCCGGGTTCTAGAGGGCAATGAGCCCGCATCTTATGGCGTTGAGACGGAGGGGGCTTTACTCTAGAATTGGCGGGTTATTCGCCGCACTCGTAGGGGTACAGGTTGACCCAGGAGGGGTGCCTAAGTTACCGGATTCCGTAAAGTGCTGGGTGGTCCATTCACGTTGCTGAAGCGGGCTGCCTCGCTTCAGGTTTTGGCGGGTAACTTGCCGTGCCCGTAGGGGTCTAGGATTTCATTGCACAGGCTATCCACACGACCAGGGGAATGTCGGGTTTCAGTAGAGGCTCTATGAAACCCGGGGATCCCAGATATCTGTATTGTTCTGTGATACTTATTACATTTCAGTGATGTTGCATTTTATCACGCCTTGAGCGAATATTATACATTGATATATATACTTGTAGATGTTTGTAAGCCCGCGGGGGCGCCCCGGCCGTCGGTCCGACGCCGGAAACGCGGAAAACAAAAACTTTGCGAACTTTGCAAAACGGCACCACCGCGGACTTTTTACCCGGATCGGGCCATTAACCTAGCTAGCTAGCAAAATAGAAAAGAGTAGAGATGCTATACCAAACGATCCGTGTCCTTCGGTCTTCGTCTCCACTCCGATCTCCCGCGGAATCTCCGTCACCTCCTCGCTCGTCGGAAAGGGGTACCACGTAGCCGGAATCTTTTACGGGCTCCCGCCTCTTGACCGAGGCAACTCGGGCGCGAAGTTGGCTAGCCGACGCGTCCAAGGCTTGCTATAGAAATAGTGTAGAAGGTTATCTCTTTGGGGTTTCATGAAGTTGCCATGATATTTGGAGGAAAGGAATGAGCTTGAGAGAAGGAAAAAATGGAGCTCTCAATTTTTCAAGACATGAAAAATGAAGATAATGTTTCACACCCACAAATGAAGCTCTCTCATTTTTTCCCCTCAAAAGTGGCCGGCCCCTCTTCTAATGGTGGAGATTGGAGAGAGAAAAAGGGCATCTCCAAAATGAATATGGGAAAAAAGAAATGATAATGTGAAAAAGAAATCATAAAGGAAAAAGGTTCACATCCATTTCAAATCCACCAAATCAAACAACCATCAAAAGAAAAGCAAAATGATTGATTCAAAAGGAATCTCATGATGAAATAACAATCATGATGCCACAAATATGCATGAAAGCCCTCAACAAATAAGTTAATTGCAAACTGCAATTAACCCCCTCCAACGAAAGTCCGGCCGAGAAGGAACGAAAGAAAACCGGCCGGAACGGAATACAAACTGGCAACCCCAGAAAACCGATCCCGTAATAAATTACAGGAAAACCCCGCTACTGCAAATACATGCCCGCATTTGTATTCCCACTGAACACAAATGCAAAGAGACAAAACTACACTATCAAATACTAGAATCCGGCTTAAGCCAAAGCCGGCTAGTAAAAAACCGTCCGATCACGATCCGTGCAATACCGCACGTATCTGATCGAACCCTGCCATATCTCCATACGGCCTCTACAGCGTTTCGCCCGAAACTTGAGTAACTGAGTGTGGTGGACTCTAAAGACTCGTCAATACTGTGGCTGTGGATTTAACCACTAGCACGTCAGAGGTATAAGCCAATACGTGACGGGCCACCAGGTATTGACCAAAAGGGACGTCGATGAGCGAACTCATCCTGACACCCTACTGAGCCTGTCAGTGACAATATCCGTACAGTCCGGTCCGTTCGTCTATGAGTATCGCATGGCGGGCCTAGGGGGTTGGTAAAAGTCAGACCCCCAAAAGCGGTACAAGTCGTGTCGGAGTGTAGCCCAGAACACCCTGAGATACTACTGGAATACCTACCAGCAAATCTCCTGCCTTGGCCAAGGACTTTTCATGTTCTGGCTCTCCTAGACACAGCACGACCTCACCCCCAATACCGGGAGAGACGAACCCCTGCAGATCCGCTCACCGCCTCCATGTGGCTCGGGACTGTACCCAACTAAAACCTGTTTGCACGACTCCTTTGAGCCGTGGTAGGGTAGTAATCAAAGTACAGTGGGAACTCACACGAGACAAATGACGATCCCAGGTCGATGAACTAACCTGTACACATGTCACCTGGGAACTGCTATCTGACGTCTGGTATATCCCAACTAGCAGGTTCCCGGCGAGTCCTGTCCGGTGTACTCATAACCCAATGAGCACCTGTATACATCTTAGGTGAACCAACTGACACCAGTGGCTTGTGAGACCGGCCACCGCCCCTCGTCGGGGTCTCGACTGTATACACTAGTCTACTCTGGAGAATCGATGCCCTGTCTCGAAACTCCCTCGACTAGGGACCTTTTAAGGATGTGCTTGTAGACCCCCAGCTCCCACTTATATGATCGCCCTCATACTGCTGGTGGTCAAGCAAGAATCCTAGGGGCTTTATCAACGTGTAATAGCGACTCGAAAGGTCACCTAAAGCAGTACACGATGATAAAGATAAACCAGATAGCATACTATCATCTCGAGTAAGACTGTCCTACCGGGATAGGTCCTCCCCTCAATCATTGCAATCACGTGCCTGTGATCCAATAATTGACTCTGAGGGCACTATCTCCAACAATCTCCCACTTGCACTCGAGGCTAATTATTGCGATGTCGCATACTCACAGCCCGTGTGATACCGAACACCCTACTCCTCTACTAGTCAGTCTCACAAAGCCCGTTTGCGAAACTATTGCGTTCGAGGAATAGCCTCAGTGAGTGGATCCGCTTTGATGTTTCTTTCTATGTCTCTCTATATCTCATGTTCGCGGAGAAAGCCATCTCCCGAAATGAGCAATACCTGTCTTAGAATGTCTGGATGTCTGATGGGACCTAGCTCATAAGTGAACTCCAAATCCAAACTTCTTCGACTGTATCGACAACTGAACTTAATCAGTGTCCTGCGCCATGCCTTCCCTCAGTATCCACCTGGACCAACTGTCCTAAATACTGCCCCTCGTCAGAGGGAAAACTATAACTCTGACAGCCACTCTGCCATCCAAGTCACCTTGGAAGCCTGGAATGATAACTGTCTCCCGAAGAAGACTGCCGTTATCATATCCCTAGAACATCAACTTATATTCTAAAACTGCTTCCGATTGTTTCTCCAAGATTGGATCAATATCAACTTATTGCACCTACTGCAAGAACAACATCTGGTGTGGTACTTGACATCTCATGATTGACTCAATTGCCTGAGCAAGTGATCTGTCAATCATGCACATCCCTCTCCCCTTTAGTCTGTAAGACACCTTTAGAGAGGGTGACTCCATTACCTGCAGGTACACTACCGTGCCAGGAGTCGTCCATTCTAAATACTCATAGAATGCTGTCAAGGTACCCAGATTGGGAAACCACCAAATCTAGATCTAAAACCATAGATCTAGTAACCAGAATGTCTGATATAATATCCAAGTCCTTTGTGGAGAAACCACTGTGTGACGACCAAAAGTATAACCGATCGTAGTATAGGAATATCACTTCCTACTCTGTGTATGTCATCAAATACCAGGACATCACACTCTACTACCTTCTCAACAGATCCATCCCCTATTCTGATGAAGTCAAACCTATGACTGTCACATCAGAAATAGATGATCTATCTCCGCTATATCTGCTCTAGTCTATAAATAGACATAAGCCTGATATCCACCAATGCTTCCGCTGCTCCCACTGACTATGACAACCCTCTGGCAGAGTCATATACACGTACGCTTCTAAAGCAAGTTTAGAACGACGCTATACTCATCCTCCCGCCGGGTCCCGCAGTCTGGAATAACAGCAATGGCAAGTGTGGGTAAACAAGAACCTCCCTGCCACCGTCCTTGAGTATACCGAAGTATCTCTCGGGTGCCTGAGGTTACCCACCTTATCTGCGGAGTGGCTAATGGAATGTCAAACCAGATTGAATCTTTAGGTTCTAATCAAATCTTCAGTAATCGTTTGCGGTTCTGGAATCACTTCCAGTTCTACCATACTCCCACTACTGTTTTCTGAAAAAATCCACTTTTGATAAAACTGTGGCGAGTCAATATCACTATTGATCTTCCAGATGGTAGAAAATCAACCCTCGTCATAGCCCGGGTCAACCCACAAACAGCCACTACTGAAACGTGCCTTGAGTTGTCCAGTGTCTGGTTTTAAGCATAAGCCGGACAACTCCCCGTATCTTAACAATGTCAAGATATGAACTGTTCTATATCCAAGAAACAGAGGCACTGATTTAATTGAACCAGATTCAAATCATGCAGCTGTCTCCAGTGCATGTCAAGTAAATGGAAGAGAGGCCGATCAGCGTTACTCAACTTAGGAGTACTTCCAATTATGAGTAACCTGAAAGAGAAGCTAGTTCTCTTAATCATTACTGTCAACTGAATACTATACACAAGTATCTACATTTTCGATCAACTTGAAGAATCCCGATACTTGCAATATCTGGTTCTCTACTTTATTCTTATACCTATAACTCCTCAAAACTTAGACCCTGTGTTTCTACGAAACACATGTCTAAGAACTAGAGAAGTTAAAAGTAAACAGAATATAGTACGAGGACCTACCCCTCTGTCCTAATGGACACTGGACAATATACAATACTCTGTATAAGTCCCCTGAGTCTTGTGACTCTTTCACTGTGTGTCGTCGGTTGAAAGCTGTACTTTTGGTTAAGAAGAATTACACCGCTATTCAATGCTCCTTACCTAACCATCCACTGGTATAGGTAAATGTCATAGACATAATTTCAGAAAGGTATATCTCACTCTATAAAAATAGACGTACAGATATATCAATTTGAAATTGGTGCATAACAACGGATATTCAAAACCAAATATTTGCCGACCGGCAAACAACCCAGGTGACTTCCTCAAATATCACCGATTACAACGAATCCCGATATAATGAGGATGGTCACCTAATTCCCAATAACTTACTCCCACTCATTATCTGTAAAACCATACAGATGTGAGAATCCAACCTGGTAAATACATACCCTGGAGTAAGTGTCTAATCGGGAAATCAGTTTTCTTTTAACAGTACACAGTGGAACTGAAACATTGAAATGTTTCGATAGGGTATACTGGTATTCCTAGTAATGCCTCTTCCATTATCCAGATTCACAACTATAACCGTATAATTCTTTGCCACCTCTCCAAATCCCTTTACATGTCTTTAGTCATTACCTTCTGTATACCCCTTTAGGCCAAATGGTTTTCTTCCTTCCCTACCGTTCGGCACCAGCCTATGGTTTGGAAGAAGACTATCCAATAAGCATAATGGGTGTACTGTCCTAGTCCTAGGAGCACTCGCAATACGAGAGAAGGTAAGGATAAAAGACAACCGAATGTACTTAATTCATAGGTGATTTAGGATTGACAAAGAAGTACATGGTTTGGTCGTGAATAGCAGTCGCAATTTACTTTGCCCTCTTACTAATCCCTTACTTTGTCTGAACTTAATACCTTCTGTACACCGTTTAGGCTAATTGGCTTTCTTCATACCCTACCGGTCGGCACCAGCCTAAGGTTTGGAAGAAGACTATCCAATTTGCGTAATAGGTGTACTATCTCCTAAACCAAGGAGTACTCGCAACCTGAGAGAAGGTAAAAGGTAAAGACAACTGAATAGTCCTATTCGTTTTCTCCAGAACCAGAAACCATCCTCGAATTCCTTCGAGTTCGTATATAACCATACGATGGTTTTGTCCAATGGAAGTGGACGTTCGTAGTAATACGGGGTGTCCTGGAGAAAAGGGTAAAAGTAGGAGTGGCAAAGAGGTCTGCAACTCTGACAATCCAAAAGCCAGTGTTAAGAAGGTTCGGTCAACTTAGTCACTGAGTCATAGTCTAGGGTCGGGTCAATGGTCGCTGCCAGAGAGAGAGAGAAAAGAAACACTCAGCGTGCACTCTAACCTAGATCAGAATGGTTACCACTTTATCTAATCTGGAAACCTCCCACTGTAACGTCAAATTCTTCCCCAAACCTGAAAGAAGAATTAGCCGGGATAACCCGAGGAGTAAACCAACTCATCAGTGGGAATCGGGATCCAACTCTCATCGCATGATAACGTGACGGAATCCGCTCACGCTATCACACTCCAGAAGGTATGCGCATACTTGGCAAGTTTCAGTACTTTTGAAACTCCCGATGAGGATTTTTGCCCCATGCTCTTATGACCTTGACTTTGGCCAACATATCATAAGTCACATGTCAAGTTCTACCCGTCATTTTCCTGGTTAATTTGAGCCCACCCGTACATACCCTTGACTTTGGCCAAAATGGCAGTACGACTGTCCCAAACCAACGCATCTATCTATGCTGCATATGAATACCCAACAGCTACCAAACACTGTGCCTTGACTTTGGCCAACATACACAGCTTGAATACTATTGACCATCCATATGAAACGACGGAGGGCTACGAATGGTTTCTGGCGAAAACCTTTAACGTAATGAACTCGATATCGTCGAAGGAACTGATAGCTTTATAAAAATATAGTGACGACAACCTTTGCTAAAGAGGTCACTCCCGGTGAAGGGATCTCGGCTCTTTCCCCGTAGAATGAGGTGCAGGATATTCCAACTGAATACCACGGTGCAAAGCAAAAGTAATCGGCTATAGTGAAGTTAATGCCCTGACGCAAACTTCTGTCCAAGGGGTCACTCCCGGTGAAGGGATCTCGGCCCTTGCCTCGTCGACTGAGGAGCAGGATATTCCAAATGAATACCACGATGCAAAATAAAAGTGAACGTCCTTGCAATAACAGTCTTTTGAAAAAGTGTTCCAACAACATCAGATTAGGTTTGTTTAACTTGCATTGATCCGAATCAACGCAGTCCCATCAATTGATCACACCACAAAGAACGAAAATATACTGATGTACGTATATGCCATCCGCATTCGCCACTGGGTCCCGTCATCACCCGTTAGGTTAGCTAACTAACGACAGAGCGGGGACTGGACTAGCGCGGATGAAAAACATATACAACATCTACTAATATATATACCAATATATAGTATTCGCTCAAGGCATGATAAAAGCAACACAGAAATGTATAGCAACACAGATCAATACAGATATCTGGGATCCCCAGGTTTCACAGAGCCGCTGAAACCCGACGTTCCCCTGGTCGTGTGGATAGCCTGTGCAATGAAAATCCTAGACCCCTACGGACGCGGCAAGTCACCCGCCAAAACCTGAAGCGAGGCAGCCCCCTTCAGCTACGTGAATGGACCACCCAGCACTTCACGGAATCCGGTAACTTGGGCACCCCTCCTGGGTCAACCCTATACCCCCTACGAGTGCGGCGAATAGCCCGCCAATTCTAGAGTGAAGCCCCCTCCGTCTCAATGCCATGAGATGCGGGCTTGTTGCCCTCTAGAACCCGGCTATCCGTGCACCCCTCCGCGGGGTAATCCTAGTACAGAAAGTAAAATATACATACAACGGGTACATCGACCGCAACCAGGTCGTGCCCCAAAATAATAATACAAACAGGCAGTGACGGCAGTCCACATGTCGGACGCTCGCCCCGCAATATGAAATGTACATAATACAACAAAACTGTACTACCACTGCAACCAGGCTATCCCCCACGACCGATCCGCAACAACATAGTACAATCACAGAACATCAACGTGAAAATCACGTTCGCAAATCCGTCTAATCGGGCTATAGCAGTTAGACGGGACTTACCGATCAAGTGACATTCACGGTCGCAGATATATAATGTAAAAACTGTGAACTGGCATGTTTAAAATATCCGATCGAACAAATATTATCAAGTGGGCCCCAAATACTACTGTAGCACTTACAGAAAAACTGGGCCCAAATAAAATATCCCAAAAGCCCTATTTCCAACTGATAAGCTTACTGGGAAAATATGGTGCCACAATTCCCTATTTCCGCCGCGCAAGCGCGGCCAAACCAGGGGTTTGGCCGCGCTTCCGCGGTCGAAGTATGGAATGAGTGGATCGTATTTTCCCAGATTTCTTATATTTTGTTGTACATACCTCTGCAACAACCTGAAAAATTTTAGGAGCTCAAAAAATTTCAACAGAGAACACATGTGCACAAAAATACGGTTTTTGGGGATTTTGTTCGATCGGGTTCTAAACGCGCTAGAGCAAGCTAGGGAAGGTTAATGGCGTGGCTCTGATACCATTGTAAGCCCGCGGGGGCGCCCCGGCCGTCGGTCCGACGCCGGAAACGCGGAAAACAAAAACTTTGCGAACTTTGCAAAACGGCACCACCGCGGACTTTTTACCCGGATCGGGCCATTAACCTAGCTAGCTAGCAAAATAGAAAAGAGTAGAGATGCTATACCAAACGATCCGTGTCCTTCGGTCTTCGTCTCCACTCCGATCTCCCGCGGAATCTCCGTCACCTCCTCGCTCGTCGGAAAGGGGCACCACGTAGCCGGAATCTTTTACGGGCTCCCGCCTCTTGACCGAGGCAACTCGGGCGCGAAGTTGGCTAGCCGACGCGTCCAAGGCTTGCTATAGAAATAGTATAGAAGGTTATCTCTTTGGGGTTTCATGAAGTTGCCATGATATTTGGAGGAAAGGAATGAGCTTGAGAGAAGGAAAAAATGGAGCTCTCAATTTTTCAAGACATGAAAAATGAAGATAATGTTTCACACCCACAAATGAAGCTCTCTCATTTTTTCCCCTCAAAAGTGGCCGGCCCCTCTTCTAATGGTGGAGATTGGAGAGAGAAAAAGGGCATCTCCAAAATGAATATGGGAAAAAAGAAATGATAATGTGAAAAAGAAATCATAAAGGAAAAAGGTTCACATCCATTTCAAATCCACCAAATCAAACAACCATCAAAAGAAAAGCAAAATGATTGATTCAAAAGGAATCTCATGATGAAATAACAATCATGATGCCACAAATATGCATGAAAGCCCTCAACAAATAAGTTAATTGCAAACTGCAATTAACCCCCTCCAACGAAAGTCCGGCCGAGAAGGAACGAAAGAAAACCGGCCGGAACGGAATACAAACTGGCAACCCCAGAAAACCGATCCCGTAATAAACTACAGGAAAACCCCGCTACTGCAAATACATGCCCGCATTTGTATTCCCACTGAACACAAATGCAAAGAGACAAAACTACACTATCAAATACTAGAATCCGGCTTAAGCCAAAGCCGGCTAGTAAAAAACCGTCCGATCACGATCCGTGCAATACCGCACGTATCTGATCGAACCCTGCCATATCTCCATACGGCCTCTACAGCGTTTCGCCCGAAACTTGAGTAACTGAGTGTGGTGGACTCTAAAGACTCGTCAATACTGTGGCTGTGGATTTAACCACTAGCACGTCAGAGGTATAAGCCAATACGTGACGGGCCACCAGGTATTGACCAAAAGGGACGTCGATGAGCGAACTCATCCTGACACCCTACTGAGCCTGTCAGTGACAATATCCGTACAGTCCGGTCCGTTCGTCTATGAGTATCGCATGGCGGGCCTAGGGGGTTGGTAAAAGTCAGACCCCCAAAAGCGGTACAAGTCGTGTCGGAGTGTAGCCCAGAACACCCTGAGATACTACTGGAATACCTACGAGCAAATCTCCTGCCTTGGCCAAGGACTTTTCATGTTCTGGCTCTCCTAGACACAGCACGACCTCACCCCCAATACCGGGAGAGACGAACCCCTGCAGATCCGCTCACCGCCTCCATGTGGCTCGGGACTGTACCCAACTAAAACCTGTTTGCACGACTCCTTTGAGCCGTGGTAGGGTAGTAATCAAAGTACAGTGGGAACTCACACGAGACAAATGACGATCCCAGGTCGATGAACTAACCTGTACACATGTCACCTGGGAACTGCTATCTGACGTCTGGTATATCCCAACTAGCAGGTTCCCGGCGAGTCCTGTCCGGTGTACTCATAACCCAATGAGCACCTGTATACATCTTAGGTGAACCAACTGACACCAGTGGCTTGTGAGACCGGCCACCGCCCCTCGTCGGGGTCTCGACTGTATACACTAGTCTACTCTGGAGAATCGATGCCCTGTCTCGAAACTCCCTCGACTAGGGACCTTTTAAGGATGTGCTTGTAGACCCCCAGCTCCCACTTATATGATCGCCCTCATACTGCTGGTGGTCAAGCAAGAATCCTAGGGGCTTTATCAACGTGTAATAGCGACTCGAAAGGTCACCTAAAGCAGTACACGATGATAAAGATAAACCAGATAGCATACTATCATCTCGAGTAAGACTGTCCTACCGGGATAGGTCCTCCCCTCAATCATTGCAATCACGTGCCTGTGATCCAATAATTGACTCTGAGGGCACTATCTCCAACAATGTTGTATATGTTTTGCATCCGCGCTAGTCCAGTCCCCGCTCTGTCGTTAGTTACGTAACCTAACGGGTGATGACGGGACCCAGTGGCGAATGCGGATGGCATATACGTACATCATTATTTTCGTTCTTTTGTGGTGTGATCAATTGATGGGAGTGCGTTGATTCGGATCAATGCAAGCTAAACAAACCTATTCTGATGTTGTTGGAACAATTTTTCAAAAAGCTGTTATTGCAAGGACGTTCTCTTTTGTTTTGCACAGTGGTAATCGGTTATGAATATACAGCACCTCAGTCGACGAGGCAAGGGCCGAGATCCCTTCACCGGGAGTGACCCCTTGGACAGAAGTTTGCGTCTGGGCAATAACTTCACTATAGTCGTTTACTTTTGCTTTGCATCGTAGTATTCAGTTGGAATATCTTGCACCTCATTCTACGGGGAAAGAGCCGAGATCCCTTCACCGGGAGTGACCTCTTTAGCAATGGTTTTCATCACTATATTTTTATAAAGCTATCCAGTTCCTTCAACGATATCAAGTTCATTACGTTAATGGTTTTTCGCCAGAAACCATTCGTAGCCCTCCGTCTTTTCAGACGGGTAGCACGTAGTATTCATGCTATGTTTGTTGACCTTCTTCAAGGCATAGTGTATGGTAGCTACTTGTTACCTTTCTGCTGCATAGATAGATGCTTTGGTTTGGGACAGTCGTATAGCCTTGTTGACCTTCGTCAAGGGCTTGTACGGATGGGTTCAAATTAACCTGGACAATGACGGGTAGAACTTGATATGTGACTTATGATTTGTTGACCTTCGTCAAGGTCATAAGAGCATGGGGCAAAAATCACATTGGGAATTTCTAAAGAAACTGAAACTTGCCAGATATGCGCATACCTTCTGGAGTGTGATAACGTGAGCGGATTCCGTCACGTTATCATGCGATGATAGTTGGATCCCGATTCCCACTGATGAGTTGGTTTACTCCTCGGGTGATCCCGACTAATTCTTCTTTTAGGTTTGGAGGAGAATTTGACGGTACAGTGGGAGGTTTCCTGATTAGATAAAGTGATAACCATTCTGATCTAGGTTAGAGTGCACGCTGAGTGTTTCTTTTCTCTCTCTCTTTGGCAGCAACCATGACCTGACCTAGACTATGGGTCAGTGACAAAAATTAACCGAACCTTCTTAAACACTGGCTTTTGGATTGTCAGAGTTGCAAACCTCATTGCCACTCCTACTTTTACCCTTTTCTCCACGACACCCCGTATTACTACGAACGTCCACTTCCATTGGACAAAACCATCGTATGGTTATATACGAACTCGAAGGAATTTATTCGAGGATGGTTTCCGGTTCTCGAGAAAACGATTAGGATTATTCAGTTGTCTTTTTCTTTTACCTTCTCTCAGGTTGCGAGTACTCCTTGGTTTAGGAGATAGTACACCTATTACGCAAATTGGATAGTCTTCTTCCAAACCATAGGCAGGTGCCGACCGGTAGGGAATGAAGAAAACCAATTAGCCTAACGATGGTGTACAGAACGTATTAAGTTAAGACAAATAAAGGGATTAGAAGGAGGGCAAAGTAAATTGTGACTGCTATTCACGACCAAACCAAGTATTTCTTTACCACTCCCACTTCACCTTTGTATTTCTCCAGGACACTCCGTATCACTACAAAGATCCACAGTTTATTGGATATTCCATCGTATGGTTATATACGAACTTGAAAGGAACTTGTTCCAGTTCGGGGATGGATTCTGGTTCAGGAGAAATAGGAATAAGGTTTATTCGGTTGTCTTTTATCTTCACCTTCTCTCGGGTTGCGAGTGCTCCTAGGATTAGGACAGTACACCCATTATGCTTATTGGATAGTCTTCTTCCAAACCATAGGCTGGTGCCGAACGGTAGGGAAGGAAGAAAACCATTTAGTCTAAGAGGGTGTACAAAAGGTAATGACTAGAGACATATAAAGGGATTTGGAGAGATGGCAAAGAATTATACGGTTACTGTTGTGAATCTGGATAATGGAAGATGCATTACTAGGAATATCGGGATACCCCATCGAAACATATCAATGTTTCAGTTTCACTGTGTACTGTTAAAAGAAAACTGATTTCCCAATTTGACACTTGCTCCAGGGTATGTATTTACCAGGTATGATTCTCACATCTGTATGGTTTTACAGATGATGAGTGGGAGTAAGTTATTGGGAATTGGGTGATCATCCTCATTATATCGGAATTCGTTGTAATTGGTGATATTTGAGGAAATCGCCTGGGTTGTTTGCCGGACGGCAAATCTTTGATTTTAAATATCCGCTGTTATGCACCAATTTCAAATTGATACATCTGTACGTCTATTTTTATAGAGTGAGATATATCTTTTTGAAATTATGTCCATGACATTTACCTATATCAGTGGATGGTTAGGTAAGGAGCATTAAACAGCGGTGTAATTCTTCTTAACCATAGGTACAGTTTTCAACCTACGACACACAGCGAATGAGTTATCAGACTCAAGGGACTTATACAGAGTATTGTATGTTGTCCAGTGTCCATCAGGACAGAGGGGTTGGTACTCGTACTATATTCTGTTTAATTATGACTTCTCTAGTTTTTAGACATGTGTTTCGTATAAACACAGGGTCCAAGCTTTGAGAAGTTATAGGTATATGAATAAAGTAGAGAACCAGGTGTTGCAAGTATCAGGATTCTTCAAGGTGATCGAAGATGTAGATACTTGTGTATAGTATTCAGTTGATAGTAATGATTAACAGAACTTGCTTCTCTTTCAGGTTACTCATAATTAGAAGCACTCCTAAGTTGAGTAATACTGATCGGCCACTTTCCATTTAGTTGACATGCACTGGAGACAGCTGCATGATTTGAATCTGGTTCAATTAAATCAGTGCCTCTGTTCCTGTATTAGATATAGAACAGTTCATATCTTAACGATGTTAAGGTACGGGGAGTTGTCCAGCTTATGCTTAAAACCAGACTCTGGATAAATCAAGGCACGTTTCTGTAATGGCTGTTTGTGGGTTGACCCAGGCTATGACCAGGGTTGACTTTCTACCAACTGGAAGATCGATAGTGATATTGTTCTTGACTCGCCACGGTTTTTAATAAAAATGGATTTTTTCAGAAAACAGTAGTGGGAGTATGGTAGAACTGGAAGTGATTCCAGAACCGCAAACGATTACTGAAAATTTGATAACAACCTAAAGATTCAATCTGATTTTACATTCCATTGGCCACTCCGCAGATATGGTGGGTAACCTCAGGCACCCGAGAGGTACTCCGGTAGCCTCAAGGACGGTGACAGGGAGGTTCTTGTTTACCCAGACTTGCCATTGCTGTTATTCCAGACTGTGAGACCCGGCAGGAGGACGAATATAGCGTCGTTCTGAACTAGCTTTAGAAGTGTACGTCTATATGACTCTGCCAGAGGGTTGTCGTAGTCAGTGGGAGAAGCGGAAGCATACTGGATAAGTGGCTTATGTCTATTTATAGACTGAAGTGGATATAGCGGAGATAGATCATCTATTTCTGATATGACAGTCATAGGTTTGACTTCATCAGAATAGGGGATGGATCAGTTAAGAAGATAGTAGGGTGTGATGTCCTGGTATTTGGATGACACACACACAGTAGGAAGTGAAATTCCTATACTACGATCGGTTATACTTTGGTTGTCACACAGTGGTTTTTCCAGATAGGATATTGATCCAATCCTGGAAAAACATTCGGAAGCAGTTTTAGAACATAAGAGAATGTTCTAGGGATATGATAACGGCAGCCTCCTTTAGGAAATGGTTATCATTCCAGGCTTCCAGGGTGACCTGAATGACAGAGTGGCTGTCAAAGTTATAGTTTTCTCTCTGACGAGGGGTAGTATTTTGGACAGGTGGTCCTGGCGGATACTATGGGAAGGCATGGCGCAGGATACTGATTAAGTTCAGTTGATGATACAGTCTATTTGGAGTTCATTTATGAGCTAGGTCCCATCAGTTATCCAGACATATTCTAAGACAGGTATTGCTCATTTTGGGAGATGGGTTTCTCCGCGAACTTGAGATAAGAGAGACATAGAAAGAAACATCTGAGCGGATCCACTCACTGAGGCTATTCCTCGAATGCAATAGTTTCGCAAACAGGCTTTGTGAAACTGATTATTAGAGGAGTTGGATATTCGGTATCACACGGGCTGTGAGTATGCGACATCGCAATAATTAGCCTTGAATGCAAGTGGGAGATTGTTGGATATAGTGCCCTCAGAGTCAATTATTGGATCACAGGCACGTGATTGCAATGATTAAGGGAGGACCTATGCCGGTAGGACAATCTTGCTCGAGATGATAGTATGTTATCTGGTTTATCTTTATCATCGTGTACTGTTTTAGGTGACCTTACAGGTCACTATTGCACATTGATAGAGCCCCTAGGATTCTTGCTTGACTGCCAGCAGTATGAGGGCGATCATATACGTGGGAGCTGGGGTCTATAAGCACATCCTTAAAAGGTCCCTAGTCGTGGGAGTTTCGAGACAGGGCATCGATACTCCAGAGTAGACTAGTGTATACAGTCGAGACCCCGACGAGGGGCGGTGGCTGGTCTCACAAGCCTCTGGTGTCAGTTGGTTCACCTAAGATGTATACAGGTGCTCATTGGGTTATGAGTACACCGGACAGGACTCGCCGGGAACATTCTAGTTGGTCTTATACCTGACGTCAGATAGCAGTTCCCTGAAGACATGTGTACATGTTAGTTCATCGACCTGAGATCGTCATTTGTCTCGTGTGAGTTCCCACTGTGCTTTTATTACTACCCTACCACGCTCAAAGGAGACGTGCAAACAGGTTTTAGTTGGATACAGTCTCGAGCAACATGGAGGCATTGAGCGGATCTTCAGGGGTTTGTCTCTCCCGGTATTGGGGGTGAGGTCACACTGTGTTTAGGAGAGCTATTACACGAAGTCCTTGGCCAAGGAAGGAGATTTACTGGTAGGTATTCCAGTAGTATCTCAGGGTGTTCTGGGCTACACTCCGACACGACTTGTACCGCTTTTGGGGGTCTGACTTTTACCAACCCCCTAGCCCCACCATGCGATGCTCATAGACGAACGGACCGGACTGTACGGATATTGTCACTGACAGGCTCAGTAGGGTGTCAGCATGAGTTCGCTCACAGACGTCCCTTTTGCTCAATACCTGGTAGCCCGTTATGTATAGGCTAATACCTCTGACGTGCTAGTGGTAAAATTTACAACCAAGGTGTTGACGAGTCTTTAGAGTCCTCCACAGACCGTTTTCTCAAGTTTCGGGCGAAACGCTGTAGAGGCCGTATGGAGATATGGCAGGGTTCGATCAGATACGCGCGGTATTGCACGGATCATGATCGGACGGATAATACTAGCGGGCTTTGGTTTAAGCCGGATCCTAGTGTTGTACAGTGTATATTTTGTCTCTTTGCATTTGTATTCGGTCGAAATACAAATACTGGTTTGTATATACAGTCGCGGGGTTTTCCTGTAATTTATTACTGGATCAGTTTTCTAAAGTTGCCAGTTTGCATTCCGTTCTGGCCAGTTTTCCTTTGTTCCTTCTCGGCCGGATTTTTCTGATGGAGGGGCTAATTTGCAAGTTTGTAAATTAGCTATGTGGAGGGGTTTATTTGTAAAGGAGAGATTATGATATGACTAGCATCATTTGATTCTTTTTAAATCAACTCTTTTGCATTAAATGTGATTGGATTATGATGTGAGGCTTGATTTTGGGTGTGGTCACCATTTCCTTTCCTACACTTACCTCCCTTCTTGTTTTTCTTCCACCATTTGATCATAGAGGGTCCGGCCACTTTGGGATGGCGAGAGAGTTCATTTTTTTCATGTGAGAAATATACATCTCTCATTTTGCATACTTGCAAAATTCCTAACACATCTCCAAAAGCTCTTTTTCTTTTGCTCATTCCTCCATCACCATGGAAACTTCATAAACCCCAAAGAGACAAACCATTCTACACTACTCTACTTCAACCTTGGACGCGTCGGCTAGCCAACTTCACGCCCGAGTTTCCTCGGTCTAGAGGTGGGAGCACATAAAAGAACCTGGCGATGTGGTGCCCGTTCAGACGGGGAGCTGAAGACCGGAGATTCCGTGAGGAGATCGGAGTGGAGGCTGAAGACCGAAGGACATGGATCGCTCGGTATAGCTTCCTTCCCATTCTCGTATTTGCTAGCATTAGGTTAATGGCCCGATCCGGGATTTTAGTGCGCGGTGGTGTTGTTTACAAGTTTTGTAAAAGTTTCGTTTCCGCATTCCGGCGTCTGATTGACGGCCGGGGCGCCGCCGTCCACTTACAAAGGGATCTAGAAGAAAAGGTCATCGAGGAAACCAAGAAGCTCATCGATGTCGGTTTCTTCAGGGAAGAGAAATATGTGGACTGGATCGCATGCATTGTCCCAGTGAAGAAGAAAAACGGGCAGATCCGAGTTTGTGTCGATTTCAAGGACCTCAACAAGGCATGTCCTAAATACGACTTCCCACTACCGGTCATGGAAATGATGGTCGATGACATCTCAAATTACGAGCTGTTTACCTTTATGGATGGCTCGTCTGGATATAATCAGATCAAGATGTCGCCTGAGGATGAGAAGCACACAGCAGTTCGAACCCCGATCGGAATATACTGGTACAAAGTGATGCCGTTCGGACTGAAGAACGCAGGTGCTATATATCAAAGGGCAATGACCAATATCTTTGATGACCTAATTCATAAGGACGTCGAATGTTATGTTGATGATCTGGTCGTCAAGACTAAAACCAAGGCCGACCACATCTAAGATCTTAGGACCGTTCTCACCAGACTGAGGGAGTACGATCTGAAAATGAATCCTCTGTAGTGCGCTTTTGGCGTGTCATCGGGAAAATTCCTGGGCTTTATACTTCAACATCGGGGGATCGAAGTTGACCCATCCAAGATAAAGGCCATCATGGAAATACCCCCTCCGAAGAGTCTACGCAGCAAAGATCTTTTCAAGGCAAGCTTGCTTATATATGGAGGTTTATCTCAAATTTATCGGGGAGATGTAGGCCCTTCTCAAAGCTCATGAAGAAAAGAGCTCCTTTTGTCTGGGATGCCGAATGTCAAGAAGCGTTCGAAAGAATCAAACAGTACTTGTTGCACCCTCCAGTGCTGGCTGCTCCCATTTTAAATAAACCGCTGATTCTCTACACTGTCGCGCTGGATGAGTCACTCGGTGCGCTCCTTGCTCAGAACAACGAGGAGGGAAAAGTGAATGCCCTCTACTACCTCAGTCGAACTTTAGTCAGGACGGAACACAACTATTCCCCAATCGAAAAGCAATGCCTGGCTCTGATGTTCGCTGTGAAGAAGCTGAGATACTATCTGCTCACTCATCGGGTCATGTTGATATCCAAAGTCGACCCGCTCAAACACTTAATGACCAAGGCAAGCCTAGCCGGCAGGATGGCAAGATGGGCTGTCATGCTACTTGAGTTTGATATAGTTTATATTCCTCAAAAAGCGGTAAAAGGGAAATCCCTTGCCGATTTCCTTGCTGCTCATCCTATACCAGAAGGGTCGCCTCTAAATTGTGAATTACCCGATGAACAAATATTGCACCTTAAGGATAGCGAGCTATATTGGGAGCTCTACTTCGATGGAGCCTCATCAATAAGGACTTCCAGTAAAACAAGCGCCCCGGAGATAAAAGCAGGGATAGGATTGGTGTTCATCATGCCATCGATAGGAACCCTATGGCGTTCTTTTGCTCTCACTGAGCCTCGCACAAACAACGAGGCTGAGTACGAGGCTCTGATAGCTGGTCTGGAGCTCGATATAGAAATGGAAGTCCTTCGGCTACGGGTTTATGGTGATTCCCAGCTTCTCGTCAACCAAGTAAGCGGCGACTATAAGATATACAAACCCGAGTGAGCTCGGTATAGAGGCCGAGTGGTGGAACTCATGAAGCGGTTCACTCACATTGAACTAGTGAGAGTCTCTAGAGCGTTGAATGGAAAGGCTGACGTACTCGCTCGCTTAGCCAAGGAGCTGGCTGATCCTGACATGGACGAAATTCTGATCACAGTCAGGAGCCGGCAAATTCTACCCCCAGTCTCTCTACGTGAAGACAAAAGTGCGGAACAGAAGAGCAGTCCTGCCGAAGAAGCTTCAATCATCCAAGACGAGCCCGATTGGAGAGAACCCTTCATAGAGTACCTCCGATACGACAAGCTCTCCGAAGGAAAATCTGCAAGGATTCAGCTGAAGAAGAGAGCTCTCCGATACATGTTTGTAAATGACACGCTATACCGCTGGCCATATGACCAAGTCTGGCTCAGGTGTCTATCATTGGCCGAAGCCCTAAAGGTCATGAAAGAAGTTCACTCAGGCATTTGCGGTGCCCACCAATCTGGCCCCAAGATGCGACTTCAAATTAAACGGCTTGGATATTAGTAGCCCACCTTTATAAGGGATTACGAAGTGCATGCAAAGAAATGCCATCTCTTCCAAATTCACGGTGATGTCATTCACAAGCATCCCAATCCGTTGCATCCTACGGTGGCATCGTGGCCTTTTGAAGTTTGGAGCACCGACATTATTGGCCCAATTGATCCTCCGTCATCCAAAGGCCACCGGTTCATATTGGCCGCAACTAACTATTTCTCCATATAGGCTGAAGCTGTCACGCTAAAAGAAGTCAAGAAAGAAAATATTCTGACGTTCTTCCACCAAAATATTCTATACCGCTTCGGTACACCAAGAAGAATCATTTCTGACAACGGGCTTTCTTTCAAGAGCTTCAAAGTCTCAAGGTTCGCTACTCAGCACAATATAGACTGGAGATATTCCTCCATCTACAATCCAAGGGCCAATGGGCTAGCCGAAGCATTCAATAAAACTCTATGCAAGCTCCTGAGGAAAAATGCATCAGCCAACAAGAGAGACTGGAATCTCAAACTTAACGTGGCGTTGTGGGCATATCGTACCACGCACCGTACTCCAACTCAGTCCACTCCATACTCATTGCTCTTCGGAGTGAAGGTGGTCCTCGTTTTCGAAGGCGAAGTTCCAAGCATAAGAATGGCCGTTCAGCACGAGTTGACGAAGGAGGAAAATGTGCTCCTTCGGCTTGAAGAGCTCGATGCCCTCGAAGAAAGAGGCTTGCAGTACAACAAAATCTGGAGCTGTACCGAGCCCAAATGTCACGGGCCTATGACAAGATGACTCGTTTCTGCGCTCTCAAGAAAGGAGAATTGGTATTGGTCCTCAAAAGACCGATCATCCCTAATCGACATACGAAGGGAAAATTCGAGCCAAACTGGGAAGGCCCATATATCATCAAGAAAGTGTTCGACGGAGGATCCTACCAACAAATAAGTGCCGAGGGAGAAAGGCCCATGCCACCCATCAATGGCTGATATCTCAAGAAATACTATGCGTGAATACTCCAAGTCGCAGGCGAATGGAGCACATCAGCCTTACGGTCTGGATCATACAACCTGCAAAACTGTATAGAATCCACGGGCATAAACGACCCCTATCTCTCCCAAATCCTGCCGGTGAGACTACTTTTAAAGTCCCACCTGCGGCAAAAAAAAGGGTATGTCCACAAGCAAAACGGGCACGGATGAAAACCCGAAAGAGCTCCGTGAGTAAAAACAACAGGACTACCAGCGAGTTTGTGAAAACCCGAAAGGGCGTAAACTCGTAAAAAGAGATGAATACATTCGCAAAGTCCTCTCGACCTTGTGAGGAGAAAATCCCTGCGTGGTATCCTTACGACTCACAAAGGAGCAACACACTTAGGAATCCTCACGATTCCTAAGGAGAACTTACACCTGCGAGATGCTCTCAACTCATAGGGAAGAATGCTTTTATGAGACCCTTACGACTCATAAAATTGAAAAGCCTTAGGTGATAGGGATCCAAACCTGTCTCCTAAGCCATCGCTCCCCAACGGGCAACGGCAAATGATGAGTCGCTCCTGGCATTTCGCTTCAGTGTTAATAGTGCTGATGCTGACCAAAACCCAAATCCCAAGTCCCCCCGAGGCTAATGATGAGTTGCTCCTGGCATTGTTCCAGTGCAGCAATGCTGATGCTGACCAAAACCCAAATCCCAAGATCTCCCGGGGCAAATGATGATTTGCTCGTCGCATTATTCCAGTGCAGCAATGCTGATGCCAAACAAGATCTAAATTCCAAGTCCCCAAACAGCGAATGATGAGTCGCTCCTGATATCATATTCCAGTGAAGTGATGCTGACGCCAACCAAAATCCAATTTTTCAAAATTCTCCCAGTCCTACGGTTAGTCCCCAAATTGACTACCGTATACAATCCACGGGCTCAAAAAATTCTCATCATACACATGCCCCACCGCAATCACCAGTCCAGCGGCCGGTCTCTGCCCTTGGAATTATGCTCCATTTGGGAAGACCCACTCATGTGTCCTCACGACGCATGAGGAGAACAAACCTTACGGGATCCTCACCACTCGTAAGAAAATACCTTTGTGGGATCCTTACGACTCTCGAAGCAAAAACACACTTGGGAGTCCCCACGACTCCTAAGGAAAAAGTACACCTACGAGATCCTATCAACTCGTAGGGAGAAAATGCTTTAATGGGACCCTTACGGCTAATAAAATTGGAATGTCTTAGGTGATAGGGACCTAAACCTGTCTCCTAAGCCACCGCTTCCCAACAGAAAAAGGCAAATGATGAATTGCTCCTGGCACATGTGCTTCAGTGTTAGCAATGCTGATGCCTACTCTAACCCAAAAATTCCAAACTCTATTCCAATAGACCCCTAAGTCGTTAAACTGGGAACAGATGACCTCTAAGTAGTTAAACTGGGAACAGATGACCCCTAAGTCGTTAAACTGGAAACGAGGGAGATCCCCAAATCTACTCATGGCAGATGATGATTCACTCCTCGTTCCATATTCCAGTGTAGCGATGCTGATGTCAACCCAATTCACATCAAATCGGCGAGACAACCCCCAACCGTCCACGTCGCTAAAAGGGCAACATCGACCGCCCAAGTCGCTAAAAGGGCAGCATCGACTGTCCAAGTCATAAAAAGCGCAGAACCGACCGTCCACGTTGCTAAAATGGCAGCACCGACCGTCTACGTTGCTAAAAGGGAAGTATCGACTATCCAAGTTGCTAAAAGGGCAGCATCGACCGTCCAAGTCGTAAAAAGGGTAGAACCGACCGTCCACGTCGCAAAAAGTGCAGTACCGAACGTCCCCATCGCTAAAAGGGCAGCATCGACCGTCCAAGTCGCTAAAAGGGCAGCATCGACCGTCCAAGTCGCGAAAAGGGCAGAATCGATCGTCCAAGTTGCTAAAAGGGCAGCATCGACCGTCCAAGTCGAAAAAAGGGCAGAACCAACAGTCCACGTCGCTAAAATGGCAGCACCGACCGTCCACGTCGCTAAAAGGGCAGCATCAACCATCCAAGTCGCTAAAAGGGCAGCATCGACCGTCCAAGTCGCAAAAAGGGCAAAACCGACCGTCCACGTCGCAAAAAGGGCAGCACCGACCGTCCACGTCCCTAAAAGGTCAGCATCGACCGTCCAAGTCGCTAAAAGGGCAGCATCGACTATCTAAGTCGCAAAAAGGGCAGAATCAACCATCTACGTCGCTAAAATGGTAGCACCGACCGTCCACGTCGCTAAAATGGCAGTATCGACCGTCCACGTCGCTAAAATGGCAGCATCGACCGTCCAAGTTGCTAAAAGGGCAGCACCGACCGTCCACGTCGCTAAAATAGCAGCATCGACCGTCCAACTCGGTAAAAGGGCAGTACCGACCGTCCAAGTCGCTAAAAGGACAGCACCGACCGTCGAAGATGCTAAAAGGGCAGCATCGACCATCTATGTTGCAAAATGGGCAGCATCGACCGTCCATGTCGTAAAAAGGGTAGTGCAGGCTTCCTACAAAGCGGGAACTAGATCACTCCGGGCCAGGGAAACATCTATCACGGACACTCCGTCTCAGAGACATGTCAAGCAACGACCGTCCATGTCATAAAAAGGGCAGCGCCAGCTTCCCAAAAAGTGGGAACCAAATCAAGTCCCCTCCACGTGAATGAAGATCCATCAATTTCATGCATACGACCCACATATGCTGTATCCATTTATTGATGGGGGGCGCTTTGTTGTGGTCGAAATTTACACCCCGGTTGACCAAGTCAAAATCAAAGTCAACCCCAAGCCAAATGGGCCCAAGCCCAGGTCAAGTGGGCCAATGCCCGGGTCGAGCCCGAACATGGAACCTTGACGAATCGATTGAAAGGTTTCACATCATTCGGATATCATGTGATGGGATACATTGTTTGGGAGACTCCAGTTACGAATATAGCCATTGGAGCGCAGTCCATGGAACCACGAAGAGACGAGTCCGAAGCAGTCGACATTAGAGAAAAGTGGAGAGGTTCGCACGAGATCTTGATGAGATGACGTTCCACTCCACCGACATCAGAGATGTGATACGCATGCAGAGGCGTTATATAGGGATATATCTTCCAGAAGGAGTCGCGATGAATATGCAGTCGTTCCGGAACAAGAAAACAGAATTAGTAAAGGACGACGACTTCCGGGCAGTTCGACTGAAACGAGATTTGAGAGGGACCTCGACAGGACCTTTCTGGAATACTATACGAGAAGACTTGGACCCAGGAGCGGTCATATTGCGCACACCTAGTAGGCCAGAGTTCGGCATCGTCGAAGAGATAGTTGGCCAGAGATCTTTAGAGGATGTGCCAGAGCGGGACTATTTCCGTCGTCATTCCATATTGGGCTGTTGAGCCGAGGAGCTATATATCTAGCAATCTGCAGTAAGAGACGAGAGCCTAAGGGCACCAGACGACAGGCCATGAACAATAGGCAAGTAGATATCTTGCTTTGCTAGCATTGGATGCACCGACACCTTCTCGACTTTGAAGGGAGGACATATCGACGACAGTGTTTACGATCTGGGATTTGGTGATTCGAATATCACGCATACGTCATTTTTGGATTTCGGTATTTTGGGCGATCTATTCGCATGATTGAGTTTTGATGACCGAGTTTCGTGATACTTGTTTTCGTGCACCATGGTTGCACCTACTAGGTATTCTTATCTTGTGCATAGTTATTACACTTGAGATATGCTTTATCCACCGTTGTGTTGATTTATGATCTGTGCACAGTTATTGCACTTAATTTCGTTTTTGTGCCTTGGCTATACATTTTTATTATTTCATGGATTTCATAAAGTTGGATTGATTTTATGCATATGGTACGCACACGATTTGGTTTTTACACTCGGTATAGTTCACATATGCTTGTAGTGCATTGATACGTATTTTGTGCACCACAGTTGCACCTGACTTCGTTTTGATGTCATTCGATACAATGATTTTGATTTCATGCCTATGTTATGCAAGTGATTTGACATATGCTTTCGGCATAGTTTTCATGCACTTTTAGTATTTTGATTTGCTTTTGTGCAAGCTGATGCACATGTTTGTGAGAGTATATACCACGGTATACCTGATTTGGATTTGGTTTGAAATGTGTTGTATACAGTCGATTTCGATAGTGATACTCGATATTTGTTTTGTGCATCTTGAGCACCTGATTCGATTCTTGCGCATATTTGGCGCGCTTGGATTGGATTTTGCGCATGTTCGGCGCTTGATATTGGATTTCATGATTTCGTGCATTTGGATGCACATGATTTAGATTTTATTCGTGCATGATGGATGCACCTGATTTGGATTTTCGCGCATGTTGGGCGCATGATATGAGATGCGAATTTGGTGCACACCAGATGCACTAAATCGAGATTCTTCGTGCATATCAGATGCACCTGTTATTGCTGTCAAGCACACCCGTTGCTCTTGACAGATGTTTCGTGCACCCCGATGCACTTCGCTGTTGTTTCTGTGCACATGTATGGCACATTCAAGGGTTTCGATTTCCGTGCGCACCAGACGCACAGGGTATTCTTATATACATTTTGGGATTGATCTCTTATGGAGCAGTACGCTTTATGATATTTACTATTTGTTTTCGTACTGAGAAGGACTAGTCAGAGGACAGTACCTGGATATTTTTTACATGCATTGATAGCTATCGAAGGAATTTCCAAAAAGAGAGCTATAACCTCAGTATTTGGCTACATGTCTGAGATGACACGAAACATGTTATAAAGGAAACCATTCTAAATTATTTTCAAAAACGGCGGGACGTACATATTAAACAAAGGATAAGTATATATATAGATATTTTCTTACAAAAGACGTCCGCCACTGTGCCGCGATACGCGCATCGCACAACAACATGAAAAGAGTTTGGCATGCATTCCTTTCAGATGTTTTAATGATGTTTACATGTGTAGCGTTGATTTATATCATATTGGTTTTCGTATTGGATTTGACATTTGTGTCTTCACCATGACTCCGATGATTGCGAGATGCTTGACGGATATTTGATTTGGAGTTATCTGCTCATTTTTCATGCGCATGCATTGCGCTATGATGCGTTTTATGTATTGATGATTTCGGAGCCCCGATGACTTGGACTTTTTACCGAAAAGTTTTTGTATTTGAGGGGTCTAAATTTAAATTCGGGGATCGAATTTCTTTAAGGGGGGAAGATTGTAACATTTCAGAAAAATAAAATATTATTTTTAGGAATTTTTATAATTTAATAATATTATATTGAATATTTTAATAAGGTGGTATAATTAAATACCGATAAATTTAGGAAAAATTTGGAAAATTGTAGAAATTACTAAAAAGAGGGCGTTTTATTGGATTTAAGAAAATTGTGAAATTTTATGATTTATTATATTCTATTTTAATAGTAATCGTGATTAAATATCGCTAATCGCGCATTCAGTCGGTTTTGTGCACATGACATGCATCATATCATTTTTACCCTTGTGTTACATTTTATCATAGCTTTTCCTTATATTTCTCTCATGGTTTTATTTTTGAGTGTGAAAAGAGAGGAAAAGAAAAGAAAAGAAAAAGAAATGAATATAGAAATGGGTTATGGGCATGAGAGAGAGTGTGAGGGGTCTTTATTGACCATGGACTTTATTTATCATTTTTCATCTTCATCATATTTCCTCTCTCCCTCTCACATGGCTGCTGCTGCCCTCTTTCCCTCTCCTCTCTACCTCCTCACAAATCCATCAAAAATCCATTAAAAGTCTATCTCACTTTCACTAAAAATGTGCACAAGCTCACAAGCTTCACTTTGGACCTAGAAAGCAAGGATTTTAGACACTTGGGGAAACTCAAGAATATTCTTGAGTTGCCAAAGGATATAATTTATCCATCATTAGTGTATTTTTCCTATATGTTTTGCATCCATGTTAACATAGAATCGATATTGTGCGGTTTAGTGAACTTAGAAAATTCCAAGTTAGGGTTTGAGAATTTTTGAGTTGTGATGTGTAAATGAGGTTAGTAGTGACCTTAAACCCCTTTAGTGATGTCATATTGGACTAAAACCTGAGAATTAACCCCTAAATACGAACTTTGAAATTTTGCAGATACGGAAATTTTGGAAATTATGATGGTTTTTGGTAATCTGCTAACACCCGGGTGACCTGAAAATTATTTAGCAAGTACAGTGAGTAGTGCAGGCAACATAGATGATAATCCCAAGATCCCAGCCAATGCACCCTCTTCTTGGCCGCAAATTAATGCCATCTGGCCGCAAATTGCGGCCAGGTCTTGGCCATTGTGTCTCCTGTTTGTTTTGTGGCTCCAGTATCTATAATCTAGACCATTCACATATGCAAAATTGGCCGTTTTGACCTAGGGTAAAATCTGGGACCATATTCATGAGTTGCTGTTTTGAATCGGGGTTATATTTTCGTATTTTGGATTCTCGATTTTAGTATTTTCATTTTACCTCGATCACTTGACGTTTGTACGACGATATCGAGGGTTATTTGCTGGTTTTGAAGGAGTAGTCCATAGGTTCTAACCTATAGGCATTTTGTTAGTTATATGTATGCCCTAGAGGCCATTTCTATACATAGGATGTATATTGTAGTGGATGCTTGGACATATATAGGGAGGACTTTCTTGCTCGACATGATAGTATGCTATCTGGTTGCACTTTACCTTAACGTGTATACTGATTGTCTCTCTGTTACATGTTGGTAAAGCCCTTAGGATGTGTACTTGACTACCTGGACTATGATGCGGATCATACTAGTGGGGACATGGTAGTCCATAAGTACATCCTTCAAGGTCCCTAGTCGTGGGTTTATCGAGACGGGGCATCGATATACCAGAGTAGACTAGCGTATACCTTCTCGACCCATACAGATGGGCGATGGATGATCCTATATCCATTGGTGTTTGACATAAGAGATGATATACGGGTGCTCAGTGGAGACCGGGTATACTGGACGGACTCGCCGAGAACTCCCAGATGGTATTATACCTTACGTTAGATGGCAGTTCTCTGGTGACACTGGTACAGGTTAGTCTGTAGACCCGAGATCGTCATAGAGTCTTGTGTGATTCCCACTGTGCTTCGATTTCCACCTTACCACGTCCAAGAGGGCGTGCAAAACGGTGGTTTTTGGGTACAGTCCCGATTCACATCGAGGCAATGAGCGATAGGAGGGGATTCGTCTCTCCCGGTATAGGGAGTTGATGTTGCTCTGTGTTCGATTGGCTATAACCTGAAATCCCTGGCCAGGGTTGCTGAGATTTACTGGTAAGTGTTACCAGTAGTTTCTCGAACTGTTATAGACCTCATATCGACACGACTTATCGAGCTACTGGTGTCTGACGTTTACTACCCCTAGGCGAGATATGCGACATATCAGACGAACAGACCAGACTGTACGGTAAGTGTTACTGGTCGGATTCACAGGAGTGTGAGCGGGTTTGCTCGTTGATCTTCTGATCGATCAATACCCGGGTGGCCGTTACGTTTAGCAGACCGCTTGCGGCTTGTGGGTGTTTGATATGATCATCACCTGCTGCCGGCGTATTGACGAGTCTTTAGAGTCCAACACAGAGGTTTCCTGGCTCAAGCAAAACGAAATAGGAGAGCATATGAGATATGTGCGGGACCGAGAATAATACCAGTATGTGATATTGTATTCGATTCTCACGATTTGTGACATTGATCGATTATATTGTAAGTGCACGGCAGCGCCCCGGTCGTCAAACCGACGGCCAAACGCGGAAACGGTGATAAACTTTAATTTTGCGGACTTAGCAAACCGGCACCACCGCGCACAAAACCCCGGATCGTGCCATTAAACTATATCTAGCTAACTACAAGATGAGAAGAGATGTATACCATGCGATCCGAGTCCTCCAGTCTTCATCTCCACTCCGATCTCCTCGCGGGATCTCCGTCCATCTCCTCCTCGTCGGAAAGGGCACCACGAAGCCGGGTACTTTTACGGGCTCCCACCTCAATACCGAGGCAACTCGGGCGCGAAGCTGGCGAATCGACGCGTCCAAGATTTGCTGTAGGAAGTGTAGTGTAGAGAGCATGTCTCACTTTGGGGTTTGTTGCCATAGATGGAGGAATGGTGTATAGAAAATTGGTGCTTTCAATTTTCTAGCAATGGAATGAGATGAAGAATGATATATACAAATGGATCACTCTCATTTTTCTCCTCTCAAAGATGAAGCTCTCATTTTCTTCTCACTCAACCATGGAAAGAAAAACTTCTCATTTTTCTTATGAAAAACTTAATCAACTTAGAAATGGTGGAGAAAGAATAAGAAGCATGAAGGGAGGTGATCGTAGTAAAAGGAGGAGGGTGACCACATCCAAACATAATCATCATAAAACTACACATCAATCCTAATCCTTTCTTATCACAATAAAGCATGAAAAGCAAAGATGCTTATCATATCACACTTTATGCAAAAAAGTCCTCCACAAAGTGTAATTTCCAAAACTGCAAATTACCCCCTCCATCGGAAAAGTCCGGCCGGGAAAGAACAAAGGAAAACCGGCCGGAACGGAAAGCAAACTGGCAACTCCAGAAAACTGGTCCCGTAATAAATTACAGGAAAACCCCCATACTGTGCATACACACCCGCATCTGTATTCCGTCCGGATACAAATGCAATGAGACAAAATCTACACTGTACTAAACTAGGACCGGCTTAAGCCAAAGCCGGCTAGTTAAATCCGTTCGATCCTGATCCGTGCAATACCGCACGTATCTGATCGAACCCTGCCATATAACCATACGGCCACTAGTACAAACTGTCCGATCCTGATCCGTGCAATACCGCATGTATCTGATCGGACCCTGCCATATCTCCATACGGCCTCTACAGCGTTTCGCCCGAAAGCTTGAGTAACTGGAAGTGTGGTGGACTCTAAAGACTCGTCAATACTATGGCTGTGGATTTAACCACTAGCACGTCAGAGGTATAAGCCAATACGTGACGGGCCACCAGCTATTTGTAAGTGCACGGCGGCGCCCCGGCCGTCAATCCGACGCCGGAATGCGGAAGCGGTGAATAACTAAAATTTTGCGGACTTTGCAAACCGGCACCACCGCGCACTAAACTCCGGATCGAACCATTAACTAGTCTAAGCTATCTACAAGAAAGGGAGTAGAGATATACCGACGATCCAAGTCCTCCGGTCTTCTCGTCATGGTCTCGATCTCATGCGGAAAAGTCCCGTCTCCTCCTCGTCGCCGGAAGTGCACCACATCGCCTTCTTCGTTTACGGGCTCCCACCTCAATGCCGAGGCAACTCGGGCACGATGCTGGCTAGTCAACGTGCCCAAGATTCATTGTAGAATATGTAGTAGAACTTGTGTCTCCTTATGGGGTAGTGGAGATGCCATTTGGTGGAGGAAAAGAGAGCTTGGAGAGAGGTGGGGAAAATGTAGCATACCAAAATGAGAGTAACATTTTCCACCACCAAAATGAGAAATGAATCCCATCCCCTAAAAGGAATGGCCGGCCCCCTTCCTTCATATGTGATTGGAGAGAGAGAGAGAACAACAAGGAGGTGGGTGAAAAAAGAGAGAGAGAGAGAGAATGGTTATCATTCAAAAGAAATCATCACAAAGAAAAGTCCTCACTCAACAACCATACCCCTCAACATCATCAACAATCATGACCTTAAAAGTCAAGCCATGATGGAGTCAAAACAAGTCAATGATGGTGCTCATCATGAAAACCATCATGATGCAACAAGATGCAAAGAACCCCCTCCACTAATGCCTATTTGCAACAATGCAAATAATCCCTCCTCCACCAATCTTCGGCCAATGAACGGAACAATGGAAATTGGCCGAAACGGAAAGCAAACTGGCAACTCCATAAAACTGGTCCCGTAATAAATTACAGGAAAACCCCGATACTGTGCATACACACCCGCATCTGTATTTCGACCGAAATACAAATGCAATGAGACAAACTCTACACTGTACAATACTAGGATCCGGCTTATACCAAAGCCGGCCAGTAATATCCGTTCGATCCTGATCCGTGCAATACCGCACGTATCTGATCGAACCCTGCCATATAACCATACGGCCTATAGTACAAACTGTCCGATCCTGATCCGTGCAATACCGCACGTATCTGATCGGACCTTGCCATATCTCCATACGGCCTCTACAACCTTTCGCCCGAAAGCTGAGTAACTGAAAATGTGGGGGACTCTAAAGACTCGTCAACACCTTGGTTGTGGATTTAACCACTAGCACGTCAGAGGTATAAGCCAATACGTGACGGGCTACCAGGTACTGACCAAATGGGACGTCGATGAGGAAGCTCACCCCGACACCCAACTGAGCCTGTCAGTGACAATATCCGTGCAGTCCGGTCCGTTCGTCTATGAGCATCGCATGGCGGGCCTAGGGGGTTGGTAAAAGTCAGACCCCCAAAAGCGGTACAAGTCGTGTCGGAGTGTAGCCCAGAACACCCTGAGATACTACTGGAATACCTACCAGTAAATCTCCTTGCCTTGGCCAAGGACTTTGTGTAATGGCTCTCCTAGACACAGCACGACCTCACCCCCAATACCGGGAGAGACGAACCCCTGAAGATACGCTCACTGCCTCCATGTGGCTCGGGACTGTACCCAACTAAAACCTGTTTGCACGACTCCTTTGAGCCGTGGTAGGGTAGTAATCAAAGTACAGTGGGAACTCACACGAGACAAATGACAATCCCCAGGTCGATGAACTAACCTGCACACATGTCACCAGGGAACTGCCATCTGACGTCTGGTATATGACCAACTAGCATGTTCCCGGCGAGTCCTGTCCGGTGTACTCATAACCCAATGAGCACCTGTATACATCTTAGGTGATCCAACTGACACCAGTGGCTTGTGAGACCGGCCACCACCCCTCGTCGGGGTCTCGACTGTATACACTAGTCTACTAATGGAGTATCGATGCCCAGTCTCGAAACTCCCACGACTAGGGACCTTTTAAGGATAAGCTTATAGACCCCCAGCTCCCACTTATATGATCGCCCTCATACTGCTGGTGGTCAAGAAAGAATCCTAGGGGCTCTATCAACGTGTAATAGCGACGTGTCATGTCACCTAAAGCAGTACACGATGATAAAGGTAAACCAGATAGCATACTATCATCTCGAGTAAGACTGTCCTACCGGGATAGGTCCTCCCTCAATCATTACAATCACGTACCTGTGACCTAATAATTGACTCTGAGGGCACTATCTCCAACAATCTCCCACTTGCACTCAAGGCTAATTATTGCGATGTCGCATACTCACAGCCCGTGTGATACCGAACATCCAACTCCTCTACTAGTCAGTCTCACAAAGCTCGTTTGCGGAACTATTGCGTTCGAGGAATAGCCTCAGTGAGTGGATCCGCTTAGTTGTTTCTTTCTATGTCTCTCTATATCTCAAGTTCGCGGAGAAAGCCATCTCCCGAAATGAGCAATACCTGTCTTAGAATGTGTCTGGATGTCTGATGGGACATAGCTCGTAAATGAACTCCAAATCCAAACTTCTTAGACTGTATCGTCAACTGAACTTAATCAGTATCCTGCGCGCCATGCCTCCCTCAGTATTGCCTTGGACCACCTGTCCAAAATACTGCCCCTCATCAGAAGGAAAACTATAACTCTGACAACCTCCTTGTCGTCCATGTCACCTTGGAAGCCTGGAATGATAACTGTCTCCTGAATGAGGCTGTCGTTATCATCTCCCTAGAACATCCACTTATGTTCTAAAACTGCTTCCGACTGTTTCTCCAGGATTGGATTAATGTCAACTTATTGCATCCAGTGCAAGAACAACATCTGGTGTGGTACTTGACATCTCACGATTGACTCAATTGCCTGAGCAAATGATCTGCCAATCATGCCCGTCCCTCTCCCCTTTAGTCTGTAAGACACCTTTGGAGAAGGTGACTCCATTACCTGCAGGTACACTACCGTGCCAGGAGTCGTCCATCCTAAATACTCTTAGAATGCTGTCAAGTACCCTGATTGGGAAACCACCCAAATCTAGATCTAATACCATAGATCTAGTAACCAGTATGTCTGATATAAAATCCATTTCCTTTGTGGAGAAACAACTGTGTGACAACCAAAGTATAACCGATCGTAGTGTAGGAGTTTCTTTTCCTACTCTGTGTATATCATCCAAATACCAGGATATCACACCCTACTACCTTCTCAACAGATCCATCCCCTATTCTGATGAAGTCAAACCCATGACTGTCACATCAGAAATAGATGATCTATCTCCGCTACATCTGCTCTAGTCTATAAATAGACATAAGCAACCTGTCCACCAATGCTTCCGCTGCTCCCACTGACTACGACAACCCTCTGGCAGAGTCATATAGACGTACACTTCTAAAACTGGTTTAGAACGACGCTATACTCATCCTCCCGCCGGGTCTCGTAACCTGGAACAACAGCAATGGCAATTGTGGGTAAACAAGAACTTCCCTGTCACCGTCCTTGAAGCTACCGTAGTACCTCTCGGGTGCCTGAAGTTACCCACCTTATCTGCGGAGTGGCCAATGGAATGTCAATCCAGATTGAATCTTTAGGTTCCTTATCAAATCTTCAGTAATCGTTTGTGGTTCTGGAATCACTTCCAGTTCTACCATACTCCCACTACTGTTTTCTGAAAAAGTCCATTTTTAATAAAACTGTGGCGAGTCTAGAACAATATTGCTATTGTTCATCCAGATGGTAGAAAGTCAACCCGCGTCATAGCCTGGGTCAACCCACAAACAGCCATTACAGAAACGTGCCTTGAGTTGTCCAGTGTCTGGTTTTAATCATAAACCGGACAACTCCCCGTACCTCAACATCGTTAAGACATGAACTGTTCTATATCCAATATAGAAACAGAGGCACTGATTTAATTGAACCAGATTCAAATCATGCAGCTGTCCCCAGCGCATGTCAACTAAATGGAAGGAGGCCGATCAGCGTTACTCAACTTAGGAATACTTCCAATTATGAGTAACCTGAAAGAGAAGCAAGATCTCTTTATTATTACTATCAACTGAATACCATACACAAGTATCTACATCTTCGATCTCTTTGAAGAATCCCGATACTTGCTATACCTGGTTCTCTACTCTATTCAAATACCCATAACTTCTCAAAATTTGGACCCTGTGTTTCCACGAAACACCTGTCTAAAAACTAGAGAAGTCATAAGTAAACCGAATATAGTACGAGGACCAACCCCTCTGTCCTGATGGACCCTGGACAACATACAATACTCTGTACAAGTCCCTTGAGTCTGATAACTCATTCACTGTGTGTCGTAGGTTGAAAACTGTACTTATGGTTAAGAAGAATTACACCGCTGTTTAATGCTCCTTACCTAACCATCCACTGATATAGGTAAATGTCGTAGACATAATTTCAGAAAGGTATATCTCACTCTATGAAAATAGACGTACAGATACATCGATTTGAAATTGGTGCATAACGGCGGATATTCAAAACCAAATATTTGCCGACCGGCAAACAGCCCAGGTGATTTCCTCAAATATCACCGATTACAACGAATCCCGATATAATGAGGATAATCACCCAATTCCCAATAACTTACTCCCACTCATCATCTGTAAAACCATACAGATGTGAGAATCGTACCTGGTAAATACATACCCTGGAGTAAGTATCTAATCGGGAAATCAGTTTTCCTTTAACATTACACAGTGAAACTGAAACATTGAAATGTTCCAATGGGGTATTCTGGTATTCCTTGTAATGCCTCTTCCAGATTCACGACTGTAACCGTATAGTTCTTTGCCACCTCTCCAAATCCCTTCATATGTCTTTAGTCTTTACCTTCTGCACACCCTTTTAGGCCAAATGGTTTTCTTCCTTCCCTACCGTTCGGCACCAGCCTATGGTTTGGAAGAAGACTATCCAATAAGCATAATGGGTGTACTGTCCCAATCCTAGGAACACTCGCAACACGAGAGAAGGTGAAGATAAAAGACACCTGAATGTACTTTATTCCTATTTCTCCTGAACCAGAATCCATCCCCGAACTGGAACAAGTTCCATTCGAGTTCGTATATAACCATACGATGGAGTATCCAAATAAACTGTGGATCTTCGTAGTGATACGGAGTGTCCTGGAGAAATACAAAGGTGATGTGGGAGTGGTAACGAAATATTTGGTTTGGTCGTGAATATCTGTTGCAATTTACTTTGCCCTCTTACTAATCCCTTGCTTTGTCTGAACTTAATACCTTCTGCACACCATCGTTATGCTAATTGGTTTTCTTCATTCCCTACCGGTCGGCACCAGCCTAAGGTTTGGAAGAAGACAATCCAATTTGCGTAATAGGTGTACTACCCCTAAACCAAGGAGTACTCGTAACCTGAGAGAGGGTAAAAGGAAAAGACAACTGAATAATCCTATCCGTTTTCTCCAGAACCGGAAACCATCCTCGAATAAATTCTTTCGAGTTCGTATCTAACCATACGATGGTTTTGTCCAATGGAAGTGGACGTTCGTAGTAATACGGGGTGTCCTGGAGAAAAAGGGTAAAAGTAGGAGTGGCAATGAGGTCTGCAACTCTGACAATCCAAAAGCCGGTGTTAAGAAGGTTCGGTCAACTTGGTCACTGAGTCAAAGTTTTAGGGTCGGGTCAATGGTCGCTGCCAAAGAGAGAGAGAAAAGAAACACTCAGCGTGCACTCTAACCTAGATCAGAATGGTCACCAATTTATCTAATCTGGAATCCTCCCACTGTACCTCAAATTCTCCTCCAAACCTGAAAGAAGAATTAGTCGGGGTTACCCGAGGAGTAAACCAACTCATCAGTGGGAATCGGGATCCAACTATCATCGCATGATAACGTGACGGAATCCGCTCACGTCAACACACTCCAGAAGGTATGCTCATATCTGGCAAGTTTCAGTACTTTTGAAACTCCCGATGTGATTTCTGCCCCATGCTCTTATGACCTTGACTTTGGCCAACAAATCATAAGTCACATGTCAAGTTCTACCCGTCATTCTCCAGGTTGATTCGAATCCACCCGCACAAGCCCTTGACTTTGGCCAACAAGGCTATACGACTGTTCCAAACCAACGCATCTATCTATGCTGCATATGAATAACCAACAGCTACCAAACACTGTGCCTTGACTTTGGCCAACAAACACAGCTTGAATACTATTGACTACCCATATGAAACGACGGAGGGCTACGAATGGTTTCTGGCGAAAACCTTTAACGTAAAGAACTTGATATCGTTGAAGGAACGGATAGCTTTTTAGAAAATATAGTGACGAAAACCGTTGCTAAAGAGGTCACTCCCGGTGAAGGGATCTCGGCTCTTTCCCCGTAGAATGGGGTGCAGGATATTCCAACTGAATACCACGGTGCAAAGCAAAAGTAATCGGCTATAGTGAAGTTAATGCCCTGACGCAAACTTTTTGTCCAAGGGGTCACTCCCGGTGAAGGGATCTCGGCCCTTGCCTCGTCGACTGAGGAGCAGGATATTCCAACTGAATACCACGATGCAAAACAAAAGAGAACGTCCTTGCAATAACAGCTTTTTGAAAAAGTGTTCCAACAACATCAGATTAGGTTTGTTTTTAACTTTGCATTGATCCGAATCAATGCAGTCCCATCAATTGATCACACCAAAAAGAACGAAAATATACTGATGTACGTATATGCCATCCGCATTCGCCACTGGGTCCCGTCATTACCCGTTAGGTTAGCTTACTAACGACAGAGCGGGGACTGGACTAGCGCGGATGCAAAACATATACAACATCTACTAATATATATACCAATATATTATATTCGCTCAAGGCGTGAATAAAATGCAACATCATAGAGAATGAACAGCATCACAGAAACAATACAGATATCTGGGAACCCCGGGTTTCACAGAGCCACTACTGAAACCAGACGTTCCCCTGGTCGTGTGGATAGCCTGTGCAATGAGAATCCTAGACCCCTACGGACGCGGCAAGTCACCCGCCAAAACCTGAAGCGAGGCAGCCCCCTTCAGCACCGTGAATGGACCACCCAGCACTTCACGGAATCCGGTAACTTGGGCACCCCTCCTGGGTCAAACCTGTACCCCCTACGAGTGCGGCGAATAGCCCGCCAATCCTAGAGTGAAGCCCCCTCCGTCCCAATGCCATGAGATGCGGGCTTGCTGCCCTCTAGAACCCGGCTATCCGTGCACCCCTCCGCGGGGCAATCCTAGTACAGAAAGTAAAATATACATACACCGGGTACATCGACCGCAACCAGGTCGTGCCCCAAAAGAATAATACAAACAGGCAGTGACGGCAGTCCACATGTCGGACGCTCGCCCCGCAATATCAAATGTACATAATACAACCACAACTGTACTAGCATTGCATCCAGGCTATCCCCCACGACCGATCCGCAACATCACAGCAAATACATAGAACATCAACGTGAAAGTCACGTTCGCAAATCCGTCTAACCGGGCTATAGCAGTTAGACCGGATTTACCGATCGAGTGACATTCACGGTCGCAGATATAATGTAAATACTGTGAAAAATGTGTTTAAAATATTCCGATTGATCAAACTTTAACAAGTGGGCCCACAAAGAATACTGTAGCAGTTAAAGAAAACCTGGACCCAATTTTAATATCCCAAAACCCCTAATTTAATCCCAGAAGCCCACTGTAAAAACCCAACCCACTGATCCCTGTAGACTGCGGCGGAAGCGCGGCCAAACGTGGGTTTTGGCCGCCCTTCCGCGGTCAAGTAAGAAGATTAGTGCGTCGAATTTGAACAGTGTTCTTAGAATTTCTAGCATAGTACTTTTATGCAACCTGAAAAATTTTTTGAGACAGAAAAATTTCAACAGAAACTGTCGTGGGTGTATTGGGGTTTTCGGACATTTCGATCGATCGGAACAGAAAAACACATTACACAAAGCTAGACTAAGTTAATGGGGAGGCTCTGATACCACTGTAAGTGCACGGCGGCGCCCCGGCCGTCAATCCGACGCCGGAATGCGGAAGCGGTGAATAACTAAAATTTTGCGGACTTTGCAAACCGGCACCACCGCGCACTAAACTCCGGATCGAACCATTAACTAGTCTAAGCTATCTACAAGAAAGGGAGTAGAGATATACCGACGATCCAAGTCCTCCGGTCTTCTCGTCATGGTCTCGATCTCATGCGGAAAAGTCCCGTCTCCTCCTCGTCGCCGGAAGTGCACCACATCGCCTTCTTCGTTTACGGGCTCCCACCTCAATGCCGAGGCAACTCGGGCACGATGCTGGCTAGTCAACGTGCCCAAGATTCATTGTAGAATATGTAGTAGAACTTGTGTCTCCTTATGGGGTAGTGGAGATGCCATTTGGTGGAGGAAAAGAGAGCTTGGAGAGAGGTGGGGAAAATGTAGCATACCAAAATGAGAGTAACATTTTCCACCACCAAAATGAGAAATGAATCCCATCCCCTAAAAGGAATGGCCGGCCCCCTTCCTTCATATGTGATTGGAGAGAGAGAGAGAACAACAAGGAGGTGGGTGGAAAAAGAGAGAGAGAGAGAGAATGGTTATCATTCAAAAGAAATCATCACAAAGAAAAGTCCTCACTCAACAACCATACCCCTCAACATCATCAACAATCATGACCTTAAAAGTCAAGCCATGATGGAGTCAAAACAAGTCAATGATGGTGCTCATCATGAAAACCATCATGATGCAACAAGATGCAAAGAACCCCCTCCACTAATGCCTATTTGCAACAATGCAAATAAACCCTCCTCCACCAATCTTCGGCCAATGAACGGAACAATGGAAATTGGCCGAAACGGAAAGAAAACTGGCAACTCCATAAAACTGGTCCCGTAATAAATTACAGGAAAACCCCGATACTGTGCATACACACCCGCATCTGTATTTCGACCGAAATACAAATGCAATGAGACAAACTCTACACTGTACAATACTAGGATCCGGCTTATACCAAAGCCGGCCAGTAATATCCGTTCGATCCTGATCCGTGCAATACCGCACGTATCTGATCGAACCCTGCCATATAACCATACGGCCTATAGTACAAACTGTCCGATCCTGATCCGTGCAATACCGCACGTATCTGATCGGACCTTGCCATATCTCCATACGGCCTCTACAACCTTTCGCCCGAAAGCTGAGTAACTGAAAATGTGGGGGACTCTAAAGACTCGTCAACACCTTGGTTGTGGATTTAACCACTAGCACGTCAGAGGTATAAGCCAATACGTGACGGGCTACCAGGTACTGACCAAATGGGACGTCGATGAGGAAGCTCACCCCGACACCCAACTGAGCCTGTCAGTGACAATATCCGTGCAGTCCGGTCCGTTCGTCTATGAGCATCGCATGGCGGGCCTAGGGGGTTGGTAAAAGTCAGACCCCCAAAAGCGGTACAAGTCGTGTCGGAGTGTAGCCCAGAACACCCTGAGATACTACTGGAATACCTACCAGTAAATCTCCTTGCCTTGGCCAAGGACTTTGTGTAATGGCTCTCCTAGACACAGCACGACCTCACCCCCAATACCGGGAGAGACGAACCCCTGAAGATACGCTCACTGCCTCCATGTGGCTCGGGACTGTACCCAACTAAAACCTGTTTGCACGACTCCTTTGAGCCGTGGTAGGGTAGTAATCAAAGTACAGTGGGAACTCACACGAGACAAATGACAATCCCCAGGTCGATGAACTAACCTGCACACATGTCACCAGGGAACTGCCATCTGACGTCTGGTATATGACCAACTAGCATGTTCCCGGCGAGTCCTGTCCGGTGTACTCATAACCCAATGAGCACCTGTATACATCTTAGGTGATCCAACTGACACCAGTGGCTTGTGAGACCGGCCACCGCCCCTCGTCGGGGTCTCGACTGTATACACTAGTCTACTAATGGAGTATCGATGCCCGGTCTCGAAACTCCCACGACTAGGGACCTTTTAAGGATAAGCTTATAGACCCCCAGCTCCCACTTATATGATCGCCCTCATACTGCTGGTGGTCAAGAAAGAATCCTAGGGGCTCTATCAACGTGTAATAGCGACGTGTCATGTCACCTAAAGCAGTACACGATGATAAAGGTAAACCAGATAGCATACTATCATCTCGAGTAAGACTGTCCTACCGGGATAGGTCCTCCCTCAATCATTACAATCACGTACCTGTGACCTAATAATTGACTCTGAGGGCACTATCTCCAACACTATTGACCAAAAGGGACGTCGATGAGCGAACTCATCCTGACACCCTACTGAGCCTGTCAGTGACAATATCCGTACAGTCCGGTCCGTTCGTCTATGAGCATCGCATGGCGGGCCTAGGGGGTTGGTAAAAGTCAGACCCCCAAAAGCGGTACAAGTCGTGTCGGAGTGTAGCCCAGAACACCCTGAGATACTACTGGAATACCTACCAGTAAATCTCCTTGCCTTGGCCAAGGACTTTGTGTAATGGCTCTCCTAGACACAGCACGACCTCACCCCCAATACCGGGAGAGACGAACCCCTGAAGATACGCTCACTGCCTCCATGTGGCTCGGGACTGTACCCAACTAAAACCTGTTTGCACGACTCCTTTGAGCCGTGGTAGGGTAGTAATCAAAGTACAGTGGGAACTCACACGAGACAAATGACGATCCCCAGGTCGATGAACTAACCTGCACACATGTCACCAGGGAACTGCCATCTGACGTCTGGTATATGACCAACTAGCATATTCCCTACGAGTCCTGTCCGGTGTACTCATAACCCAATGAGCACCTGTATACATCTTAGGTGATCCAACTGACACCAGTGGCTTGTGAGACCGGCCACCGCCCCTCGTCGGGGTCTCGACTGTATACACTAGTCTACTAATGGAGTATCGATGCCCGGTCTCGAAACTCCCACGACTAGGGACCTTTTAAGGATATGCTTGTAGACCCCAAGCTCCCACTTATATGATCGCCCTCATACTGCTGGTGGTCAAGCAAAAATCCTAGGGGCTCTATCAACGTGTAATAGCGACGTGTCAGGTCACCTAAAGCAGTACACGATGATAAAGGTAAACCAGATAGCATACTATCATCTCGAGTAAGACTGTCCTACCGGGATAGGTCCTCCCTCAATCATTACAATCACGTACCTGTGACCTAATAATTGACTCTGAGGGCACTATCTCCAACAATCTCCCACTTGCACTCAAGGCTAATTATTGCGATGTCGCATACTCACAGCCCGTGTGATACCGAACATCCAACTCCTCTACTAGTCAGTCTCACAAAGCTCGTTTGCGGAACTATTGCGTTCGAGGAATAGCCTCAGTGAGTGGATCCGCTTTGTTGTTTCTTTTCATGTCTCTCTATATCTCAAGTTCGCGGAGAAAGCCATCTCCCGAAATGAGCAATACATGTCTTAGAACGTGTCTGGATGTCTGATGGGACCTAGCTCATAAATGAACTCCAAATCCAAACTTCTTAGACTGCATCGTCAACTGAACTTAATCAGTATCCTGCGCGCCATGCCTCCCTCAGTATTGCCTTGGACCACCTGTCCAAAATACTGCCCCTCATCAGAAGGAAAACTATAACTCTGACAACCTCCTTGTCGTCCATGTCACCTTGGAAGCATGGAATGATAACTGTCTCCTGAATGAGGCTGTCGTTATCATATCGCTAGAACATCCACTTATGTTCTAAAACTGCTTCCGATTGTTTCTCCAGGATTGGATTAATGTCAACGTATTGCAACTAGTGCAAGAACAACATCTGGTGTGGTACTTGACATCTCATGATTGACTCAATTGCCTAAGCAAGTGATCTGCCAATCATGCACGTCCCTCTCCCCTTTAGTCTGTAAGACACCTTTAGAGAGGGTGACTCCATTACCTGCAGGTACACTACCGTGCCAGGAGTCGTCCATCCTAAATACTCTTAGAATGCTGTCAAGTACCCTGATTGGGAAACAACCCAAATCTAGATCTAAAACCATAGATCTAGTAACCAGTATGTCTTATATAATGTCCAAGTCCTGTGTGGAGAAACCACTGTGTGACGACCAAAGTATAACCGATCGTAGTGTAGGAGTTTCTTTTCCTACTCAGTGTATATCATCCAAATACCAGGATATCACACCCTACTACCTTCTCAACAGATCCATCCCCTATTCTGATGAAGTCAAACCCATGACTGTCACGTCAGAAATAGATGATCTATCTCCGCTATATCTGCTCTAGTCTATAAATAGACATAAGCTACCTGTCCACCAATGCTTCCGCTGCTCCCACTGACTACGACAACCCTCTGGCAGAGTCATATAGACGTACACTTCTAAAACTAGTTTAGAATGACGCTATACTCATCCTCCCGCCGGGTCTCGCAGCCTGGAACAACAGCAATGGTAATTGTGGGTAAACAAGAACTTCCCTGTCACCGTCCTTGAGGCTAACGTAGTGCCTCTCGGGTGTCTGAAGTTACCCACCTTATCTGCGGAGTGGCCAATGGAATGTCAATCCAGATTGAATCTTTAGGTTCCTTATCAAATCTTCAGTAATCGTTTGTGGTTCTGGAATTACTTCCAGTTCTACCATACTCCCACTACTGTTTTCTGAAAAAATCCATTTTTAATAAAACTGTGGCGAGTCTAGAACAATATCGCTATTGTTCATCCAGATGGTAGAAAGTCAACCCTCGTCATAGCCTGGGTCAACCCACAAACAGCCATTACAGAAACGTGCCTTGAGTTGTCCAGTGTCTGGTTTTAATCATAAACCGGACAACTCCCCGTACCTTAACATCGTTAAGATATGAACTGTTCTATATCCAATATAGAAACAGAGGCACTGATTTAATTGAACCAGATTCAAATCATGCAGCTGTCCCCAGCGCATGTCAACTAAATGGAAGGAGGCCGATCAGCGTCACTCAACTTAGGAATACTTCCAATTATGAGTAACCTGAAAGAGAAGCAAAATCTCTTTATCATTACTATCAACTGAATACCATACACAAGTATCTACATCTTCGATCTCTTTGAAGAATCCCGATACTTGCTACACCTGGTTCTCTACTCTATTCAAATACCTATAACTCCTCAAAACTTAGACCCTGTGTTTCAACGAAACACATGTCTAAGAACTAGAGAAGTTAAAAGTAAACAGAATATAGTATGAGGACCAACCCCTCTGTCCTAATGGACCCTGGACAACATACAATCCTTTGTATAAGTCCCTTGAGTCTGATAACTCTTTCATTGTGTGTCGTAGGTTGAAAACTGTACTTATGGTTAAGAAGAATTACACCGTTGTTTAATGCTCCTTACCTAACCATCCACTGATATAGGTAAATATCGTAGACATAATTTCAGAAAGGTATATCTCACTCTATGAAAATAGACGTACAGATATATCAATTTGAAATTGGTGCATAACAGCGGATATTCAAAACCAAATATTTGCCGACCGGCAAACAGCCCAGGTGATTTCCTCAAATATCACCGATTACAACGAATCCCGATATAATGAGGATAATCACCCAATTCCCAATAACTTACTCCCACTCATCATCTGTAAAACCATACAGATGTGAGAATCGTACCTGGTAAATACATACCCTGGAGTAAGTGTCTAATAGGGAAATCAGTTTTCTTTTAACAGTACACAGTTGAACTGAAACATTGAAATGTTTCGATGGGGTATTCTGGTATTCCTAGTAATGCCTCTACCATTATCCAGATTCACAACTATAACCGTATAATTCTTTGCCACCTCTCCAAATCCCTTTATATGTCTTTAGTCATTACCTTCTGTACACCCCTTTAAGCCAAATGGTTTTCTTCCTTCCCTACCGTTCGGCACCAGCCTATGGTTTGGAAGAAGACTATCCAAAAAGCATAAAGGGTGTACTGTCCTAATCCTAGGAGCACTCGCAACGCGAGAGAAGGTGAAGATAAAAGACACCTGAATGTACTTTATTCCTATTTCTCCTGAACCAGGATCCATCCCCGAACTGGAACAAGTTCCTTTCGAGTTCGTATATAACCATACGATGGATTATCCAATAAAATGGGATCTTCGTAGTGATACGGAGTGTCCTGGAGAAATACAAAGGTGATTTAGGATTGGCGAAGAAATACTTGGTTTGGTCGTGAATATCTGTTGCAATTTACTTTGCCCTCTTACTAATCTCTTGCTTTGTCTTAACTTAATACCTTCTGCACACCATCGTTAGGCTAATTGGTTTTCTTCATTCCCCACCGGTCGGCACCAGCCTAAGGTTTGGAAGAAGACAATCCAATTTGCGTAATAGGTGTACTACCCCTAAACCAAGGAGTACTCGTAACCTGAGAGAGGGTAAAAGGAAAAGACAACTGAATAATCCTATCCGTTTTCTCCAGAACCGGAAACCATCCTCGAATAAATTCTTTCGAGTTCGTATCTAACCATACGATGGTTTTGTCCAATGGAAGTGGACGTTCGTAGTAAAACGGGGTGTCCTGGAGAAAAGGGTAAAAGTAGGAGTGGCAATGAGGTTTGCAACTCTGACAATCCAAAAGCCGGTGTTTAAGAAGGTTCAGTCAACTTGGTCACTGAGTCAAAGTCTTAGGGTCGGGTCAATGGTCGCTGCCAAAGAGAGAGAGAAAAGAAAACACTCAGCGTGCACTCTAACCTAGATCAGAATGGTCACCAATTTATCTAATCTGGAAACCTCCCACTGTACCTCAAATTCTCCTCCAAACCTGAAAGAAGAATTAGTCGGGGTTACCCGAGGAGTAAACTAACTCATCAGTGGGAATCGGGATCCAACTATCATCGCATGATAACGTGACGGAATCCGCTCACGTCATCACACTCCAGAAGGTATGCGCATATCTGGCAAGTTTCAGTTCTTTTGAAACTCCCGATGTGATTTCTGCCCCATGCTCTTATGACCTTGGCGAAGGTCAACAAATCATAAGTCACATGTCAAGTTCTACCCGTCATTATCCAGGTTAATTTGAATCCACCCGTACAAGCCCTTGACGAAGGTCAACAAGGCTATACGACTGTCCCAAACCAACGCATCTATCTATGCAGCAGAAAGGTAACAAGCAGCTACCATACACTATGCCTTGACGAAGGTCAACAAACACAGCATGAATACTACGTGCTACCCGTCTGAAACGACGGAGGGCTACGAATGGTTTCTGGCGAAAACCTTTAACGTAAAGAACTTGATATCGTTGAAGGAACTGATAGCTTTTTGAAAATATAGTGACGACAACCATTGCTAAAGAGGTCACTCCCGGTGAAGGGATCTCGGCTCTTTCCCCGTAGAATGGGGTGCAGGATATTCTAACTGAATACCGCGATGCAAAGCAAAAGTAATCGGCTATAGTGAAGTTAATGCCCTGACGCAAACTTCTATCCAAGGGGTCACTCCCGGTGAAGGGATCTCGGCCCTTGCCTCGTCGACTGAGGAGCAGGATATTCCAATGAATACCACGATGCAAAACAAAAGTAAACGTCCTTGCAATAACAGCCTTTTGAAAAGTGTTCCAACAACATCAGATTAGGTTTGTTTTAACTTGCATTGATTCGAATCAATGCAGTCCTATCAATTGATCACACCAAAAAGAACGAAAATATACTGATGTACGTATATGCCATCCGCATTCGCCACTGGGTCCCGTCATTACCCGTTAGGTTAGCTTACTAACGACAGAGCGGGGACTGGACTAGCGCGGATGCAAAACATATACAACATCTACTAATATATATACCAATATATTATATTTCGCTCAAGGCGTGAAAGAAATGCAACATCACAGAGAATGAACAGCATCACAGAACCAATACAGATATCTGGGATCCCCGGGTTTCACAAAGCCACTGAAACCCGACGTTCCCCTGGTCGTGTGGATAGCCTGTGCAATGAAAACCTAGACCCCTACGGGCGCGGCAAGTCACCCGCCAAAACCTGAAGCGAGGCAGCCCCCTTCAGCGCCGTGAATGGACCACCCAGCACTTCACGGAATCCGGCAACTTGGGCACCCCTCCTGGGTCAACCTGTACCCCCTACGAGTGCGGCGAATAGCCCGCCAATCCTAGAGTGAAGCCCCCTCCGTCTCAATGCCATGAGATGCGGGCTTGTTGCCCTCCAGAACCCGGCTATCCGTGCACCCCTCCGCGGGGCAATCCTAGTACAGAAAGTAAAATATACATACACCGGGTACATCGACCGCAACCAGGTCGTGCCCCAAAATAATAATACAATCAGGCAGTGACGGCAGTCCACATGTCGGACGCTCGCCCCGCAATATCAAATGTACATAATACAACAGCACAGTACTAGCATTGCATCCAGGCTATCCCCCACGACCGATCCGCAACATCACAGCAAATACATAGAACATCAACGTGAAAGTCACGTTCGCAAATCCGTCTAACCGGGCTATAGCAGTTAGACCGGATTTACCGATCGAGTGACATTCACAGTCGCAGATATAATGTAAATACTGTGAAAAATGTGTTTAAAAAATTTCCGATTGATCAAACAATTAACAAGTGGGCCCCAAAGAAAACTGTAGCACTCACAGAAACAATTGGCCCAACTTTAATATTCCAAAGCCTATATTTTAAGCCCAGAAGGCCTCTGTAAAAAAATGGTGAAGTGATGTGAATAGTGCGCGGCGGAAGGGCCGCACAAATGGGGTTTTCGCGGCGGTTCCGCGCTCCAACTGTGGAGTTACTTCGTCAAATTTTTACAGAACTCTTAGATTTTCCAGTACATCAATATTTTATAACCTGAAAAAAATTTCGAGACCAAAAATTTTCAACAGAAACTGATGCGAACTAAAATGCAGTTTTGGAACTTTTTGATCGATCGGAAATGCAAACACATTACACAAAGCTAGACTAAGTTTAATGGCGTGGCTCTGATACCACTGTAAGTGCACGGCAGCGCCCCGGTCGTCAAACCGACGGCCAAACGCGGAAACGGTGATAAACTTTAATTTTGCGGACTTAGCAAACCGGCACCACCGCGCACTAAACCCCGAATCGTGCCATTAAACTATATCTAGCTAACTACAAGATGAGAAGAGATGTATACCATGCGATCCGAGTCCTCCGGTCTTCATCTCCACTCCGATCTCCTCGCGGGATCTCCGTCCATCTCCTCCTCGTCGGAAAGGGCACCACGAAGCCGGGTACTTTTACGGGCTCCCACCTCAATACCGAGGCAACTCGGGCGCGAAGCTGGCGAATCGACGCGTCCAAGATTTGCTGTAGAAAGTGTAGTGTAGAGTGCATGTCTCACTTTAGGGTTTGTTGCCATAGATGGAGGAATGGTGTATAGAAAATTGGTGCTTTCAATTTTCTAGCAATGGAATGAGATGAAGAATGATATATACAAATGGATCACTCTCATTTTTCTCCTCTCAAAGATGAAGCTCTCATTTTCTTCTCACTCAACCATGGAAAGAAAAACTTCTCATTTTTCTTATGAAAAACTTAATCAACTTAGAAATGGTGGAGAAAGAATAAGAAGCATGAAGGGAGGTGATCGTAGTAAAAGGAGGAGGGTGACCACATCCAAACATAATCATCATAAAACTACACATCAATCCTAATCCTTTCTTATCACAATAAAGCATGAAAAGCAAAGATGCTTATCATATCACACTTTATGCAAAAAAGTCCTCCACAAAGTATAATTTGCAAAACTGCAAATTACCCCCTCCATCGGAAAAGTCCGGCCGGGAAAGAACAAAGGAAAACCGGCCGGGAAAGAACAAAGGAAAACCGGCCGGAACGGAAAGCAAACTGGCAACTCCAGAAAACTGGTCCCGTAATAAATTACAGGAAAACCGCCATACTGTGCCTACACACCCGCATCTGTATTCCGTCCGGATACAAATGCAATGAGACAAAATCTACACTGTACTAAACTAGGACCGGCTTAAGCCAAAGCCGGCTAGTTAAATCCGATCGATCCTGATCCGTGCAATACCGCACGTATCTGATCGAACCCTGCCATATAACCATACGGCCACTAGTACAAACTGTCCGATCCTGATCCGTGCAATACCGCACGTATCTGATCGGACCCTGCCATATCTCCATACGGCCTCTACAGCGTTTCGCCCGAAAGCTTGAGTAACTGGAAGTGTGGTGGACTCTAAAGACTCGTCAATACTATGGCTGTGGATTTAACCACTAGCACGTCAGAGGTATAAGCCAATACGTGACGGGCCACCAGCTATTGACCAAAAGGGACGTCGATGAGCGAACTCATCCTGACACCCTACTGAGCCTGTCAGTGACAATATCCGTACAGTCCGGTCCGTTCGTCTATGAGCATCGCATGGCGGGCCTAGGGGGTTGGTAAAAGTCAGACCCCCAAAAGCGGTACAAGTCGTGTCGGAGTGTATCCCAGAACACCCTGAGATACTACTGGAATACCTACCAGTAAATCTCCTTGCCTTGGCCAAGGACTTTGTGTAATGGCTCTCCTAGACACAGCACGACCTCACCCCCAATACCGGGAGAAACGAACCCCTGAAGATACGCTCACTGCCTCCATGTGGCTCGGGACTGTACCAAACTAAAACCTGTTTGCACGACTCCTTTGAGCCGTGGTAGGGTAGTAATCAAAGTACAGTGGGAACTCACACGAGACAAATGACGATCCCCAGGTCGATGAACTAACCTGCTCACATGTCACCAGGGAACTGCCATCTGACGTCTGGTATATGACCAACTAGCATGTTCCCTACGAGTCCTGTCCGGTGTACTCATAACCCAATGAGCACCTGTATACATCTTAGGTGATCCAACTGACACCAGTGGCTTGTGAGACCGGCCACCGCCCCTCGTCGGGGTCTCGACTGTATACACTAGTCTACTAATGGAGTATCGATGCCCGGTCTCGAAACTCCCACGACTAGGGACCTTTTAAGGATATGCTTGTAGACCCCAAGCTCCCACTTATATGATCGCCCTCATACTGCTGGTGGTCAAGCAAAAATCCTAGGGGCTCTATCAACGTGTAATAGCGACGTGTCAGGTCACCTAAAGCAGTACACGATGATAAAGGTAAACCAGATAGCATACTATCATCTCGAGTAAGACTGTCCTACCGGGATAGGTCCTCCCTCAATCATTACAATCACGTACCTGTGACCTAATAATTGACTCTGAGGGCACTATCTCCAACAATATGCGATATAGTCGGGTTATTGGATCAAGTGTTGATTCGATAGGTTGTTACTGTTGATATTAGTCGGTTATATGCAGTATGACCTGATCATTAAATCAAGTGTTGATTTAATGATTTAATGTATAATTATATATTTGATATATTACTTTACATTAACTAGTATTGGTTCACTTAAGATTATTTTCTCACTTGAATGTGCATTGTATATATGATATATGTTTGTGTACTAGTTTGTATCATGTTTGATGATACATGCAAACTTGGGTGTGTATGATTAAACCGTGATTAGGTTAATGGTTAGGGTTTGATTTACTTATTTATTTATTCTTTTCATTTATTTTTTGGGCAAGAAATAAAATGGTGGATTCTTTTGTTTTTACTTGAAGCTTCATGAAGCTTTGACCATTTTGTTTCTTTCCTTAACCCTAACCATTTACTTAAACCCTAGTTTATTCTCTACACTTGTTAACTCACCCATGGTTGCTAAATGATAAGTATCACTTGGATTTTCTTTTTGAAATAATGGATTTTCTTTTCTTTCTACTTCTTCTTCTTGATGAAGAAAGAAAACCTTTGCTTGAAAATTTCCAAGTGATGATTCCAAGTGAGAAATCCAAATCCAAAGTGAACCCACTTCCTATTTCTTCATCCTCTACCACTTGCCATGTAGTAGAGTGTGTTATCTTCACATGTTTCATAACCTAGTGAAGGTGGAGCTTGAGTTTGAGTCGCCTCGACGTAGATCATCTTCGGCATCGAAGTCAACGACCTAGCCCGCCCATTTCTCCGATGAAACCGACGCTAGAGTCCAGGATCCCGATGATCGCAGCGGAGGGACGTCATCTCGGAGCTAAAGAAGTGGTGGACCGGATCTACAAAGGTTGTATTTCCATTCACTTAGTAGCAAAGTTGTTTTCTTGCTTCTTTTTTTCGCCTAATCTCTAGTTAACGATCTAGCATTAGGGTTTCTCGGCATATAATTTTTGAATTGGGCATGGTTGATGGCTTGTGGAATCTCTTGAGTGTGCCTAGGAACCCTACAGTGGTATCAGAGCCTAGATAGAGCCTTAGACGATGGGTAGACGAAGTTAGAAACCCGATCGAACCCGACCCTAATCCAAAACGACTCTCTTGACTTTTTCTGAAAAAGTGGATTTTTCCAAATTAAAATTATGCAGAAAAATGAGCAGGAAATTCTAAGAAAAACGGCAGAAAACGACAACCTAAGTCTACAGTATTTCCGCGGAACCGCGGCGTTGACCCACTTGTTGCGGCGGTTCCGCGGCCGTCTGTGATGATTAGGCTGTGCGTTTCCTGCAGTTATCTCTGTAGGTGTTTCTTGTGTCTTCTGGATACTTTTAATTTTTACTCAGCAGTTGAGTTTTCTGGGTTGTATTCGGGATTCATTGATTCGATCGGATATTCTAACCACGTTTGTGTTTTTCCGGATAATTTTAGAAAATGTTGAAAAGTTCGACCGGATATAAATACCCACTTTTTGCCCTGTCGGGAAATTTCCAAGTGTTGGATCTTTCCGTAGTTTAAAGACGTTCTAAGTAGTGCAAGTAACGCGATGGACCCTCTAGAAGACAACAAACCTTAACTCGATTATGTGACCGTCTTGAACTGCCCTTTGAACCTAAGGGTCTGGGGCAGTACGGCGTGCCACATGTGAGGCGTTGGCTTGACCCTTCTACGGATGGACCGTTGGTACTGTGGCATGAAGAGAATGTTTTTAAACTTGTTTCATGTGTTGAGTTGTTTCGGGAAAACTTGGGTGTTTGATTGTTCGATCGGAAAGTTTAACATTTTCTATTTATCTGGAATGTGATACAATATTTGGAATTCACAAGTAGTTATGAGATAACTGAATGAATGTTATAAATCTAGCAGTTTAGTCTCACTTGATCGGTTGCCACGAAATTTTGATGCGATCAAAAGTCCGTCGCAATCACGTAGCATACACGGATACTCGCCGGATAAACTTAATAGACAGCCACACCCCTTAGCCCCGACCAAGTGACTATAGGAGAACCCCGTCGCCGAAAGCATCCGTTCGGGTGCTCGCGGTAGCGGTGTTCCGCCTTGGTGCACTTCATCGACGGCATCGGGGGTGCGGCCGTCTACTAAAGTTTGCGACGAGCATTCGATCAGGATGTCGGGAATCCCGTTGAATTGCCCGACTTGATATTTGAAAAGAGTTTTCGATAATGAGATTGAAATGCGAGGTTTATAATTGTTAGGCATGCGATGTCTAAGGAATTCATTTGGTTAGGCATGCGATGTCTATGCAGGTTGCGGATTCCAACTGTTGTAGTTTTACACTTTCTTTTCTGCGACCGTTAGTATAATATGTGATATCGCCGGTTTAGTTACTATATGTCAACGACAATTGGGATGCGCATATTTACTTACGTTGATGACATGTGATGTTATGTGTTGCTGGATATGTTATATTGGATCGTTGTGTTTGAATAGCCGGGGGGTTTTATGTGAGATGAGTGTTTTTCATTTTCATTCATGTAAAAAACTGTATGTAATATTCTTCTATTGGGGCACTTCCAGGTTGCGGAAGATGTCACCTTTTGTATATTATTTTCTTTTCCGCACTAGGATAGACCCAAGGAGGAGGGCATAAGTAACCGGGTTCTGGAGTCCAGTAGGAGACCAACTCGAGGAGTCGAGTCCGGGTCTCCTAACTCTAGAATTGGTAGGGTTTCTTGCCGCTCTCGTAGGGGTCTAGGGGTGTGGGTTTGGCTATTCATCGCGACCGTGGAATCCGTGTTTTATACTGGCTCGTAATGAAAACACGGACGTCCTAATATATCCAATGTTTCATATGATTCTTCTGCTGCGATATCTGTGATGTGATCATTTGATATGTTGTGATAGATACTGTATATAGTATATTTGATATATTATATAGACGTTATTTATGTTTTACACCCGCGCTTGCCCTGCCCGCTCTGCCGTTAGTTACCTAACCTAACGGTGCACGAGGGGACATCGAGGCGAATGCGGATGGCATAAGTGTACGTCGTATTTATCTATGATGTTTAGGTACTTAAATGATGGGACTTCATTAATGAGATTAATGAAATAAAAGAAACCTAAAGATGTTGTGGAATCGAATTTTCAAAAACATGTAGCTACAGTTCTTGCTTTGCATCACGGTGTTCCTTGTAGAACATCCTGCACCTTATTCGATGAGGAAAGGGCCGACGATCCCTTCACCGGGAGTGACCCCTTTAGCAATAACTGGCAGATGCTACAACCCTCGGTTTGTCTTTTGATTGCTTCTATAGTTTTTGCTTTGCACAGCGGTATATATGATATATCCTGCATCTTATTCGATGAGGAAAGGGCCGACGATCCCTTCATCGGGTGTGACCCCTTTAGCAAAACTAGAAAAGCCTCAAAAACACTCCATTTTAAAATCATTTGATTCTACAACAATATCAAGTTCATTACGCAATAGGTTTTCAGAAAAACCTGTCGTAGCCCTCCGTCATTTCAGATAAGTCCTACTTAGTATTCGAGCAACGTTTGTTGACCTCCGTCAAGGCGTAGTGTGCGGTAGCTAACTAGTATTTATCTGCTTATGCATATGATGCAGATTGGGTTAGGGTAGTCGTATGGCCTTGTTGACCTCCGTCAAGGGTCGTGCGGGTGGGTTTGATTCAATCAAGAAATGACGGGTTAAACTTGACTAGTAGCCTATGGTTTGTTGACCTCCGTCAAGGTCATAGGGTGCTAGGGGAAAAATTATCGGGAATTTAAAGTGTTGAAATTTGCAATGAGATTGCATACCTTCTATGAGATAGTTGGATCCCGATACCCACTGCGAGTAAAAGTTACTCCTCGGAGAGTTTTACACATTACAATTAGCCGATCAACTAAGTGTCTAGAAAGGTGTCAATGGGGTTACACCTCTGGGAAAACGAGGTTTACTATAATTAGGTCCGGGCGAAAGCACGGGGAACCTCCCTCAAAGTACCGACACTGGCCTGGCTGAAAGATTGGCGAACTTGTAGAGTGTAATTAATCCCGGCTAGTCTTTCCATTTAGGGTTTGAAGGAAGATTTGATAAAAACAGTGGGAGCCATCCTGATTAGATAAAATAATAACCAATCTGATCTTGCAAGAGCGCACGCTGAGTGTTTTCTTCTCTCTCTCTCCAGGTAGCGAACATATCACTCCATAATCAAGATAATAAAACGGATATATTGACCGAACCTGCTTGTTATACTGAGCTGGGGAACATTGGTCCCGCTCCAACTTATAATTGTTATAAGACAGAGCAGGAAATTGGGGAATACCAGATTTCCCCTGCCGCCTAAACGAAGAAAGTGCATGCTGATGCATCTTCTTCAGGTATGTTCATTACAGAGAACTGTTTCTCAGTATCCTTTACGTCCTGGGTATGAGATACCGTATCAGGATCCCGCATATGTAATCTCTTACATGGGCTACAGATAGGTAGACAACTGAGGACGGGTGATAAGTTTCATGAGACAGAAAACGGTGCAAGTGTTGCAGCCAAGTCTGTTGGTCACTGTCACCCTGTATTACAAATACATTGATTCTGAACAAATGCTATTAGATACCGAACATGATATGCAAAAGCATATCAGTCTCTTTATTAGTAACGAAAGGATATAATTTTGTATTGATGGAAAATGTTTTGAACATTTCTTATATCAAAAGTTGATCGGTTCAGGCACGTTATCTAAAAGCATTGATGTTCTAAATCAAACTATAGTTCTTAATATACAGAACACACATAGGAGGAAGAGTTCAGAAATGAACGGATCCTTCTTGAGGTATTGTAGACTAGGTCATATCAATGCGACCCGACTACCTGAAGTTATATTTAGATGCATATTTAAATCTGTTTGAATTTACATCTTGTGAAACTTGCCAGTCATGTCACAGAGATAAGATGACCACAGCTCCGTTTATTGGAAACAGAGAAAGAGTTAGTGAACTCTTGGGATTGATACATACTGATGTATGAAGGTCCCCTGCCTATACATACCAAGACCGGCTCTTTGTACTTCATTACATTCTCTGATGATCTCTCAAGATTTAGTCATATGTTCCTGTTAAAACACAAGTCCAAACCTTTTAAGATATTCACAGAATATAAGTTTGAAGTAGAGAACCAATACGGGTATAAGTAATATGTCCTTTGATGAGATCAAGGTGGAGAAAACTTGTGCATAGAATTCCTGGACTATTCTAAAGGAGAATGAGATTCTCTCTCAGCATTACTCCTCCATATACACTACAACACGTCGGTGTATCGAGGCGGAGCAATCACACCCTATATGGTAAGGTGTGCTCTATGATGAGTACTACTGAGTTACCTATTTCCTTTTGGGAGTTATGCGCTTGAAAAGCTGCATACCTATTGAATAGGGTTCCAATCAAATCAATTGCCTACCACTTCATATTTGATATGATAAGGGAAGAGACCATCTCTTAAGTCAGTTAAGATTTGGGGTTGTCCGGGCTATATCTAAAAGCAAAATCCGGACAGACTCGAGGCAAGGTCTGTAATGTAGAACTGGAAAGGTTCCAGCTATACAAATTATAGAAGATGATTTGATAGAACCAAAGGATTCAATAGTTACCAACGAACCTCAGCCTCTCCGCCGATCTAGTAGGGTTCCTCACCCACCTGAGAGATATTTTGATTTCTCTATGACAGTGGGAGCCAGGATTGCATCATGAGATGATGACCCAACTAGTTTCGAGCAGGCCATCGAGAGTAGGGACTCTGTAAGAATGGATGGATGCTTAGCGATCTGAGATGGAATCCATGTACACCAACAAAGTATGGACTTTGGTAGCTATATATGAAAGGTTAAATCCCCATCAGGAGCAAGTATATCTTGAGAAGATTACTTGGTGTAGATGGAAAAGTTGAGACTTTCAAAACTAGACTTGTTAAAGGTTTTCGTCATCGACCAGGCGTGGATAATGATGAAACCTTTTTCCAGTGGCTATGCTTAAGTCCATCCGGATCCTACTTGCCACGGCTACATACCATGACTACGATATCTGGCGGTTAGGTGTCATGACTGCTTTTCTAAAATGATGTTTTAGAAGAAAACGTCTATAAGTACACAGCCAGAGGGCTTCGTAGATAGTGGGAGCAGCGGAAACGTGTGCAAGATGTTTTATGTGATAAAACAGGCATCGCGGAGTTGGAACATCTATTTTGATGTGGTAGTCAAAGAGTTTGACTTCATCAAAATGGTAGATGAACCTTGTATATACAAAATGGTAGTAGGGAGTATGGTGACAATCCTCGTAGAGTACGTGGATGACATACTCTTGATAGGGAAGGAGTTTCCTATGCTACGCTCGATCAATCTCCGCTTATCACAATGATTCTCCACATAGGATCAAAGTGATACCTACTAAATCCTGGGTTTTGGATCTATGAGATAGATCTAAATGGATGTTAGGATTCTCACTAGATGTAGTGAGATGGTATCAATCGATCCTGGGGAGAATCACTGGAAGTGTTCCAGGGTGATAAGGAAGACTGAATGTCAGTCACAGGCATTGTCTTCACCCTCTATGGAGGGACGGTATGTTGGAAGAGTTCCAAGCTAAATACCGTGACATACTAGATGATTAAAGGCAAGATACATCGCTACTTAAGATGCTACCAAAGAGGCTATCTGGGTGTATATTAGTTCATGAGATGAACTTAGTTCCTCCTATTGTGTGACAATGGAGTTATGGCTTATGCCAAGGAACGTCCATCCCATCACTGACCCAGACGTATTCTGAGGCAGCATCACCTGATCATGGAGATAGTTGATCTCCAGGGTGATCGAGGTAAGGAGAGTAGACCCAGAGGACAACACGGCGGATCCACTCACAAAGGCCTTTTCCCAGAGAGAGACTTTTATGGGATGGTTGAGTATGAGATACTACAACCACTGCTATCAGATGGCCCTAGTGCAAGTGGGAGATTGTTAGTTATATGTATGCCCTAGAGTCCATTACTATACATAGGATGTATATTGTAGTGGATGCTTGGACATATATAGGGAGGACTTTCTTTCTCGACATGATAGTATGCTATCTGGTTGCTCTTTATCTTAACGGGTACACTGATTGTCTCTCTGTTACATGTAGGTAAAGCCCTTAGGATGTGTACTTGACTACCTCGACTATGACGCGGATCATACTAGTGGGGACATAGTAGTCCATAAGCACGTCCTTCAAAGTCCCTAGTCGTGGGTGTATCGAGACGGGGCATCGATATACCAGAGTAGACTAGCGTATACCTTCTCGACCCATACAGATGGACGATGGAGGATCCTATATCCATTGGTGTTTGACATCAGAGATGATATACGGGTGCTCAGTGGAGACTGGGTACACTGGACGGACTCGCCGAGAACTTCCAGATGGTATTATACCTTACGTCAGATGGCAGTTCTCTGGTGACACTGGTACAGGTTAGTCTGTAGACCCGAGATCGTCATAGAGTCTTGTGTGATTTCCACTGTGCTTTGATTTCCACCTTACCACGTCCAAGAGGGCGTGCACAACGGTGGTTTTTGGGTACAGTCCCGATTCACATGGAGGCAATGAGCGATAGGAGGGGATTCTTCTCTCCCGGTATAGGGTGTTGATGTTGCGCTGTGTTCTATTGGCTATAACCGGAAATCTCTGGCCGGGGTTGCTGAGATTTACTGGTAAGTGTTACCAGTAGTTTCTCGAACTGTTATAGACCTCATATCGACACGACTTATCGAGCTACTGGGGTCTGACGTTTACCACCCCTAGGCGAGATATGCAAAATATCAGACGAACAGACCGGACTGTACGGTAAGTGTTACTTGTCGGATTCACAGGAGTGTGAGCGGGCTTGCTCGCTGATCTTCTGATCGCTCAATACCCGGGTGGCCGTTACGTTTAGCAGACCGCTTGCGGCTTGTGGGTGTTTGATATGATCATCACCTGTTGCCGACGTATTGACGAGTCTTTAGAGTCCTACACAGAGGTTTCCTGGCTCAAGCGAAACGAAATAGGAGCGCATATGAGATATGTGCGGGACCGAGAATAATACCTGTATGTGATACTGTATTCGATTCTCGCGATTTGTGACATTGATCGGTTATATGCGATATAGCCGGGTTATTGGATCAACTGTTGATTCGATAAGTTGTTACTATTGATATTAGTTGGTTATATGCAGTATGACCGGATCATTAAATCAAGTGTTGATTTAATGATTTAGTGTATAATTATATATTTGATATATTACTTTATATTAACTAGTATTGGTTCACTTAAGATTATTTTCTCACTTGAATGTGCACATTGTATATATGATATATGTTTGTGCACTAGTTTGTATCATGTTTGATGATACATGCAAACTTGGGTGTGTATGATTAAACCATGATTAGGTTAATGATTACTGTTTGATTTACTTATTTATTTATCCTTTTCATTTATTTTTTGGGCAAGAAATAAAATGGTGGATTCTTTTGTTTTTACTTGAAGCTTAATGAAGCTTTGAAAAGCTTTGACCATTTTGTTTCTTTCTTAACCCTAACCATTTAGTTAAACCCTAGTTTATTCTCTACACTTGTTAACTCACCCATGGTTGCTAAATGATAAGTATCACTTGGATTTTCTTTTTGAAATAATTGATTTTCTTTTCTTTCTTCTTCTTCTTCTTCTTGATGAAGAAAGAAAACCTTTGCTTGAAAATTTCCAAGTGATGATTCCAAGTGAGAAATCCAAATCCAAAGTGAACCCACTTCCTATTTCTTCATCCTCTACCACTTGCCATGTAGTAGAGTGTGTTATCTTCATAAATTTCATAACCTAGTGAAGGTGGAGCTTGAGTTTGAGTCGCCTCGACGTAGATCATCTTCGACATCGAAGTCAACGACCTAGCCCGCCCATTTCTCCGATGAAACCGACGCTAGAGTCCCGGATCCCGATGATCGCAGAGGAGGGACGTCGTCTCGGAGCTAAAGAAGTGGTGGACCGGATTTACAAAGGTTGTATTTCCATTCACTTAGTAGCAAAGTTGTTTGCTTGCTTCTCTTTTTCGCCTAATCTCTAGTTAACGATCTAGCATTAAGGTTTCTTGGCAAATAATTTTTGAATTTGGCATGGTTGATGCCTTGTGGAACCTCTTGAGTGTGCCTAAGAACCCTACACTTTTAGCGTGTCGTTTTGCTTTTGAATTGGGTTTTCATGTGGCACGATGCGTTATGATATGTAGGTACCCCCGCGCGGACTTCGAGATGACAAGCTAACGCGTGGCGACGTCGGCAACGAAAAGCGAAGAGCAATGTGAGTAGATTTATATCTATAGGGGAAGTCGGGTGGATGGCGTATAGCACACCCGCAGTTCGTAGTGTAGTTGATGATATGATATATATTTACATATGTGTTTTGAAATTGGAAGATAGTGTCATGATCGATTTCTTAGTCGGGAACCATAGAATTGGTTTGCACACATGCACACAAACACCCTTGCATGCATTACTATTATTACTACTTGTGCATATATGGGGATACGTATATATATATACACACACATAGGTATTTGACTAGGTGTACACACACACACACACCTATACATGGATAATAAGGATAGTGGATGATTTTTAAAGATGAGTCGATGAGATTGGGCATGATGCCATGAGATCGGTGATATGTTTTGGTTCGTATTTGAGATACGACATGAGATTTTAGCGGGTCTTTAAGCGTGTGTTTTCATACATGCATATATATGCAGATGGTATCAGTTTGTACTAGACCTAGATCAGTACCCTCAGTTCAAGAGATATGACGATAATGGATACCAGATGAATAATGAGATAAATGTGATATTTGACTTGTACCCAGATTTGGGATGCCGTACGACGGATTTAAGTACGAGCTATATAAAGATGATAGATCCGCACTCTTGACTCGAGGATGTCATATTGTATATTGCATCGTATGTGATACTATTGAGGTGGGATCACCGACTATTATATTTATATATATATCGACTCAGATTTAGGTGGTTTTCCTTTACCCTTTCGGTTAGACTGTTTGTTTAGTCCTATAGTTTACTTATAGATGTTCGATTAGACTCGAGTCATACCTATTTCAAAACTAACGAATCGTGAGTATTTTAAAGACAGGCCAAGGGATTATACGGATATTTTCAAAAGACGCATCTTATCTTAAAAACACCGTAGCCCTTATTTTTCTAAACACCACAATTCGTCATATTTCAAATGGCAAAACTGTATGATATTTTTTTGTTGATGTAGATTCCTCACTGTTGTGTTTATTATTCATTTTCTGCATATTCTTGCTATTCGTATCGCGTTGCATGTTTAAATGTGTTTATTGTTATACTAAACCCATACTGTCAGGACACCAGCACCATTATCGATGATGTGAATGTTCCACGTACACCTACTCGCCGGCTCACACACTTCATCATCGATAACTGTCATGTCACTACATAGTAAAACTGTTGCATCAGGATATAACCCCTTGCATGACATACTTGCGTACGTGCATATTGTACACTCATACTTGCGTATATACCTACTTGTACATCCATATTGGCGACATGCATATTATACACCCATACTTGCGTATATACCTACTTGTACATCCATATTGGCGCACATGTATATTGTACACTCATACTTGCGTATATACCTACTTGTACATCCATATTGGCACACAGACATTTTGTACACTCATACTTGCATACATACCTATTTGCACATACACAAATGATTCTGGCTTGATTTTGGAGATTTGGGAACCGCAAGATATATTTTAAAACTGGATTCATTTGAAAGAGCGATTTTTCCTCGATATGTGCATATTACTATTCCATGTTACATGATATACTGATATGCTTACATTTCTTTTATATGTCGGATACATCAAGCTTTACGATTATACGCATTGAGATATGCTGTTTTCATGAGATTTCTGGATCTGAAAACCATGGGTATTTCAAAAGAAAGTATGTGCTATTTTCAAAAACCCGGTTTCTCTTGATATGATATTTTAGTGCGTCCACCATGCGTTTTCTCGGTTCTGAGACGTGTGATATGTGAAACCCGATTCGAGGAGGCGGATGATTCTGTTTGTGGGTAAATGGTAGACCCGGTATGGTTCCCCGGGGCAAGAAAGGGATGCTGCATAAACAGACGGTGAGCCTGGCAGAGGGACTATTACCTACCGGTGATTGTATTTGGGCTCGGTGGATATCCGGAGGATACCGACCGGAGTAGAGAGATGATATAGGCCGATCCGGACTGAAGGAGCTCGTGGGACGATCTTGACTTACGGAGCCCGATATACGAGGATTTACCTGCCGATGCTGGGCACAGGTTTCAAGAGGTTTTCGAGTGTCGATGCTAGACACTCAGGTTCCATGATTTTGATGTGTCGCGAAGGACACATGTTGATTTATATCCTCATACTTTCATGCATATGCTTTATGATATTTACATGCATCATGTTTTGTGTCATTGGTTGAACCGTGGATGAGATCCACACTCTTACGGGCATTGATTACATTTTTTAATGATATCCACATACTTATAGACTTCATAATATAGTTGACATTGATTTCATGTTGATTACAAAGATCATACCTCATATTTATGATATGCTGCTACCTGAGGCACTGACACGAGCACCGGCAGAAAACACTTGGTTCAGATGTTTACCGTTGCCACCTTTCCATGCTTCAGACATATTAAGGATATATATATTACTGATCGTTTGACCTATGATTGAGTCATACATATGATTTCTGCTCTGTGATGTTTTCTACTCACGAGTTGGCAACTCACCCCCGTTGTGCCACAGTTTCTTGCTGGTTTTGCCGTACAGGTTTCACTGCGGCTTTGCTGGCACACTGTTTCCATTCCTGGTGATTTTCTTTAGTAGGTGGGTTCACTTGCATCGTGACCACCATTGTACTCATTTATTTTCAGTTGTATGTAGTAAAATTCCATCAACCAGACTTGTATATTTATTTCATGTAAGTCCACGTTGCCCACCCCAGGACTTGCGGGGAGGCGGAAAACGGAATAAAAATCAAATTTTTATCAACTTAGGAAACATGGACTAGACAAAGAAGGATCTTTGCTAAACAAAAACAAGCTAAATCTAACTAGAAACTAGCTAAGTGTTAGAAAGGTTATACCTAGGGCTTTATGTCCTTCTCTCCATGCTCCTTGGAGTAGTGGAAAGAGGTCACCTTTGTCGTCTTCTCACGTCGAAGAAAGATCCACCCGAAAGTCTCAACCTTTGGCTTCAACTCCAAGCTAGAAGTAACTAGGGTGCAAGAAGTGCTAATCCTTGAACCCTAGATGAGAGTAGAGATTATCAAGAAAAGGTTTTTCTCAAGCTCAAGTGTTTCTCAACACATGAGAGGGGAGAGCTTGAGGGAGAGGAAGAACAAAAGAGAGAAAGGAAATAATAGAATGAGAGAAAATATGAAGCATTCTCACATATATGTGTGAATTATTGTAATTAGATAATTAGCTAGATAATTGTCATGGTTAATCAAGACATGACCATTATCATTTCATTATTAATGCAATTTGCAAGGATCAAAGAGCATCTTCCAAATGAAATGATGATGGTCAAAGTGTCAACCTAGGTCAACAAGTCAAGGAGGTCAAATGGTCAACAACCATAACCATGCACAATTATTTAAACTAATATCAATTAACCATAATACACACATAAGTATTAGGGTTAATAAAATGACAATAGTCATTAACCCTAATTAAAGTCCTCTCCCTCTGTCTCAAGCAACTGTGCATACGCACCCGTATTCGTGATCCGAGGAACATGAATACAAAGAGATAAAACCGATCCCAAATCATATACAAGGATCCGGCTTAAACCAAAGCCCGCCAGTATAAGCTGTTCGGACAGCAAACGTGCACAAGTGCACGGATGTGAACGAACCCTGTCGCAAAACTATGCGACCTCTACTCATTTTGCCTAAAGGCGAATAGCTCTCTGTGTGGGACTCTAAAGACTCGACACTACGCTGGCAGTGGGTTTAACCACAGACCGCAAGCGGCACTAGCTGTACGTAACGGTCCCCAGGTAGATGTCGATAAGAAGACTGACGACGTAACCCCATCTGAACTCCTACTGAGCCTGTATGTGACAGTCTCCGTACAGTCCGGTCTGTTCGTCTGATACATCGCATGGCAGGCCTAAGGGGCGGTGAACGTCAGTCCCCTAATAGCGGTACAAGTCGTGTCGGAGTGTAGCCCAGAACACCCTGAGATAACACTGGAAACCTACCAGTATATCTCGCTTGCCCTGGCCAGGGACTACTCGTGTAATGGCTCTCCTGGACACAGCGCGATGTCAACCCCCAATACCGGGAGAGACGAATCCTGTCTAACCGTCACTGCCTCCAAGTGCTTCGGGACTGCACCCAAAAACTACCTGTTTGCACGGCTCCTTTGAGCCATGGTAGGGTAGTAATCAAAGTGCAGTGGGAACACACTTGAGGTGAAGTGACAGTGTCAAGTCAGCGGACTAAGCTGTACTCATGTCACCTAGGAACTGATAACTGACGATAGGTATAATACCAACCAACAGTTCCCGACGAGTCCTGTCCTGTGTACTCGTAACCTAACGTGCCCCCGCATACTATCTCAAGTACGACGTACTGACGGCTGTGGGACAGACCGTCTCCTACACTGGGATGAGAAGCGCATACGCTAGTCTACTCCGGAGTATCGATGCCCTGTCTCGATAGTCCAACGACTAGGGACCTGTATAAGGATGTGCTTATAGATCACCCAGCTCCCATGAGTGTGAGCGCCATCACAACGCTGGTAATCAAGCAAAGATCCTAAGGGCTCTACTAATATGTATATCAACGATATGCTAAAAGAAACACAAGCACATATTAAAGTAGAGACAAATCAAGTAGCATACTACCATTTCGAGCAAGATTGTATATACAACTGTGAATATCCCAAGCTTCCATCAAGTAATATACAAGCTAGTATGATACAGTAATGGCCTCTAGGGCATATACACTAACAATCTCCCACTTGCACTAAGGCCATGTACTGGCGTATCGAAGACCTATCATCTCGATCAGCCGCTCGAACTGAGTCTGGGGCAAGGCCTTGGTGAATGGATCTGCTGTGTTATCTTCTGAAGCAACCCTCCGAACCTCGATCTCCTGGCGATCCACGATCTCCCTGATCAGGTGATACCGCCTCAAGATGTGTCTGGATTTCTGATGGGACCTGGGTTCCTTCGCTAAAGCTATAGCCCCGTTGTTGTCGCAATACAGAGGTATTGGGTCAACAATGGACGGAACCACCTGAAGTTCTCTCAAGAACTTCCTCATCCAGACAGCTTCTTTTGCGGCATCAGATGCAGCGATGTATTCCGCTTCCATAGTCGAGTCAGCAACGATTTCCTGTTTGGAGCTCTTCCAACACACCGCCCCTCCATTGAGGGTAAAGGCAAAACCCGACATGGACTTGGAATCATCCTTGTCACTCTGGAAGCTGAAGTCCGCAAAGGCCTCAATCTGGAGGTCTTTTCCGCCATACGCCAAGAGCATCTCATTAGTCCTTCTCAGGTACTTGAGAATGTTCTTTACTGCTATCCAATGTTTCTCCCCAGGGTTTGACTGATACCTGCTTACCACACTCAGTGCATAAGCCACATCCGGTCTGGTACACAACATCGCATACATTATAGAGCCTACCGCAGAAGCGTAGGGTATGATAGACATGCGATCCCTCTCCAAATCAGTCTTGGGAGACATCTCTTTGGAGTGGGTGATCCGTGACAAGCCGGTAGATTACCGCGCTTGGAATCTTCCATACTGAATCTCTTCAGTATGGTGTCGATGTACCTGGACTGTGAAAGTCCTAATATCTTCTTGGATCTGTCACGGTAGATCCGGATACCCAGAATGTATGAGGCATCACCCAGGTCTTTCATGGAGAACCCGTGTGACAAGAACCCCTTGACAGATTGTAGCATAGGAATGTCATTTCCTATTAAGAGAATTTCATCTACGTATAAAACGAGGAATACTACAGTTCTCGCTACAAATCTACAATAGATGCATGGTTCATCTGGATTTTTGATAAAGCCAAATTCCTTGACCGTCTCATCAAAACAGATGTTTCAACTCCGCGATGCCTGCTTTAGTCCATAAATGGACTTAAGCAACTTGCACACCTTTCCACTGCTCCCACTCTGAATGAAACCCTCTGGGTGTTCCATATAGACATACTCCTCTAAATGTCCATTTAGAAAAGCTGTCTTTACGTCCATCTGCCAAATCTCATAATCGTGGAAGGCAGCAATGGCAAGAAGGATCCGAATGGATTTCAGCATAGCTACTGGAGAAAAGGTTTCGTCATAGTCCAAACCAGGTCGCTGACGAAAACCCTTTGCTACCAGTCTAGCTTTATAGGTCTCAACCTGTCCATCTACACCAATCTTCCTTTAGAAGATCCAGTTGCATCCTACGGGTTTTACCCCATCTGGAGCAATGTCCAACGTCCATACTTTGTTGGTGTACATGGACTCCATTTCGGTCCGCATTGCATCCAGCCATTTTACCGAGTCGACGCTCTGAATGGCTTGCTGGAAGCTAGTAGGCTCATCACAATCTATGATGCAATCCTCTCTATCCCCGTCAATGAGAAAACCGTAGTATCTCTCGGGCGGATGAGACTGCCTACTACTCCTGCGGAGTGGCGTGGGAATGTCCTGATCTTTCGAACCCTCTGGTTCTACTAAGCTTTCAGTAATAGCTCGTGGTTCTGGAATTTCTTCCAGTTCTATTGTGCTCCCACTTAATTCTTTTTCTATGAACTGGTATTCTAGAAAGTGGGCATGGCGAGAAACAAACATCTTTTGTTCCTCTTCGCAATAGAAGAAATATCCCTTGGAGTTCTTTGGATATCCCACAAACTTGCACTGTACTGAGCGTGCCTCGAGCTTGTCCGCATGCTGCTTTTTTACAAAAGCTGGACATCCGCATGTCTTAATGTGATTAAGATAGGGTCTCTTCCCACACCACATCTGATATGGTGTAGTAGACACAGTCTTAGTTGGAACTCGGTTCAAAAGGTATGCAGCTGATTCTAGCGCATATCCCCAGAACGATCGCGGCAACTCAGCGTTACTCATCATGGACCGTACCATATCCAATAGGGTTCGGTTCCGTCTCTCCGATACACCGTTATGTTGCGGAGTGTATGGAGGAGTAAGCTGAGAGAGAATTCCATTCTCTTTTAAGTAACCCAGGAACTCGGCACTCAAGTATTCACCACCTCGATCAGATCTCAGTGCCTTGATACTTTTGCCTGTTTGTTTTTCTACTTCATTCTTATATTCCTGGAATTTTTCAAAAGCCTCGGATTTATGTTTCATTAAGAAGACATAACCGTACCTTGAAAAGTCATTCGTAAAAGTAATGAAGTAAGAATAACCGCTTCGCGCATGTGTAGACATTGGACCGCACACGTCGCTGTGTACGAGTCCCAAGAGCTCGCTCGCTCTTACTCCGTGTCCAGTAAATGGAGTCTTTGTCATCTTTCCTTTGAGACAGGATTAACAAGTTGCATACGATTGATATTCGAACGGATCCAAATATCCTTCTGCATGTAACTTAGTCAACCTTCTCTCATTGATGTGACCCAGTCTACAATACCATAAGAAAGTTTTATTGATATCTGGAGACTTTCTTTTGTGTGTATTCTGGACATTGAAAATCTGTGGTTTGTTTAATATGTATATACCGTTGTTCAATGTACCTGACCCAATCAAAACTTGATTAAGGTGAATGTTCACTACATTACTTACAAATGCAAATTCATAACCTTCTTTAGATAATAAAGATACAGAAATGATATTACAGGTTGCATTTGGTACATAATAACAACTACGCAAAACCAAAAAGTGTCCATCCGTTTGCAACTCTGAGGGTCATGTCACCTGCCTTCAAAACTCTACGCTTTCTCAACGCCTGCAAAGAATTACAGATATGAGATCCTGACCCGATATCCAATACCCAGGATGTAGAGTTTATTGATAGACGGTTTTCAATAACATACACACCTGAAGCTGAAGCTGCAACTCGCTTCAAATCCTGTGTTCTGGCCTTCCAAGCCTTGCAATCCTGTTTCCAGTGACCACTTTTGTGACAATAGAAGCATTCTTCCTTCCCCACCAGCTTTCCCGCTACCTTTGTTGTTTTTCCTTTTCCCTTCGTAACCACTTTACTGACACCGCCTCTTGGTTTGGCGGGGGCTTTCTTCTTCTTGCCCTTGGCTTTTGCCCTGGACCTAGAAGAGGAAGATCCTCCTACAAACAAAGTGGATGTTTTAGGGTTCCTAGGCACACTAGTGAAGGTTCATATAGCATCAAACATGCATGAATAAAAATTTACATGTGCCGAACAACCCAAAGACAGGATCTTTGCTAGATAATTAGGGTTAAGCATACAAGATTACATCTTTTATGCTAAGTGTGAAAGATTACAACCTTTGTAGTCCGCTCCTTCGCTTCATAAGCTCCGAGTAGAAGTCCCTTCGCCGCGATCCATGATCTCCCGGACTCAAGAGAGGCTCTACGACTCGAACGATCCATGCTAGCTTGAAGTGTTCCAAATCTCCGACGATCTACGTCGAAGTAACAATAACTCAAGCTTTCTCACTCTAAAGAGATGAACACACTAATCTCATGGGCTAGATGAGATGAGGATCAGAGAGTAGTATTTATGCTTTCTTTTTAAATCATTTTCTCATAATTTATCATCACAAAATGAATTTCAAGTGAGCTCAAAATCAAGAGAGAAGAAGATGATAATGGAAATGATAATCCTTTTGTGATGAATAGAAAAGAAATCTGTATGATTGATATATCAACCATGGTCAAGGATGAGTGGCTAAGAGTTTGTAGAGAATAAACTAGAATTAGGGTTTGGTTAGGTTAAGTTATGAGTCATGGAAAAATATCAACCATAATATCTTAACCAAGACAAAAGCAAAGCTTCTAGAAGGTGCAAGAAGAAGCTAACCTTAATCAAACCCTAATCCCATTTAATCATCCTTAAACATGTTTAATAATAAATCATATCATGTCACAATAATATGTATCACATATATATTATATATTTGCAACAAAATAAAATAATACAATTAACATATATCGCATATATATCAATTTATCATCCATTGAGAAAATGAAATAATAAAGCGAGCCAATATTAGATAATGTAATACAATATATCATATATATTATTATACATTAAATCATCGAATCAACACTTGATTCGACGATCCGGCTATATCGAATATTACCGACTAATATATATTATATACCGATTCATCGAATCAACACTTGATCCGATGTCCCGGTTCATATCTAAATATCGCGAGAATATAATACGGTATCTCATATCGCATTATTCTCGGTCCTGCACATATCACATATGTGCCTCTACTCCGTTTCTCCTGAGCCAAGAAACCTCTGTGTAGGACTCTAAAGAATCGTCAATACGCCGGTAGCAGGTGATGATCAGATCAAACACCCACAAGCTGCAAGCGGTCAGCTAAACGTAACAGCCACCCAGGTATTGAGCGATCAGAAGATCAACAAGCTAGCCTGTGCGTTCTCCTGTGAATCCAATCAGTAACACTCCTGTACAGTCCGGTCTGTTCGTTTGATATGTCGCATATCTCGTCTAGGGGTGGTAAACGTCAGACCCCAGTAACCGATAAGTCGTGTCGATGTGTGGCTCATAATGGGTCGAGAAACTACTAGTAACACTTACCAATAAATCTCTATCTCAGCCCTGGCCAGGGACTTCCAGTTATAGCCAATCGAACACAGTACAACATCAACTCCCTATACCGGGAGAGACGAATCCCCTCCTATCGCTCATTGCCTCCATATGATTCGGGACTGTACCCAAAAGCCACCGTTTTGCACGCCCTCTTGGACGTGGTAAGGTGGAAATCAAAGCACAGTGGGAATCACACAAGACACTATGACGATCTCGGGTCTACAGACTACCCTGTACCATGTGTCACCGGAGAACTGCCATTTGACGTGTGGTATATCACCATCTGGGAGTTCTCGGCGAGTCCGTCCAGTGTACCCAGTCTCCACTGAGCACCCGTACACCATCTCTGATGTCAAATACCGATGGATATGGGATCATCCATCGCCCATCATATGGGTCAAGATGCGTATACGCTAGTCTACTCTGGTGTATCGATGCCCTGTCTCGATATACTCTCGACTAGGAACAGTTATAGGATGTACTCATCGACTACCGTGGCCCCACTAGTATGATCTCATCATAGTCCCAGTAGTCGAGTACAGATCCTAAGGGCTTTATCAACATGTGAGAGAAAGACAATAAACCAATACAAGTCAACATGTTAAGATAAAGTGAAACCAAATAGCATACTATCATGATGAGTAAGAAAGTCCTCTTTGTATATATCCAAGCATCCATTATAATACACATCATATGTACAACAATGGCCTCTAGGGCATATACATAACTAACAATCTCCCACTTGCACTAAGGCTTGCTGCTGTAGTATCTCATACCTAGCATCCCGAATAATCTGTCAAACTGTATCTGGGGAGTAGCCTTTGTGAATGGATCCGCAGTGTTGTCCTTCGTATCTACTCTCCTGACCTCGATCTCCCGGCGATCAACTATCTCCCTGATCAGGTGATAACGCCTCAGAATATGTCTGGACTTCTGATGGGATCTGGGTTCCTTGGCCAAAGCCACAGCTCCATTGTTATCGCAATACAGAGGTATTGGATGCTCAATGGATGGAACCACACCAATTTCACTAATGAACTTCTTGATCCAGACAGCCTCTTTGGCAGCATCGTTGGCAGCGATGTATTCAGCCTCCATCGTCGAGTCTGCAACGGTATCCTGTTTGGACCTCTTCCAACATACCGCCCCTCCATTGAGGGTAAAGACAAATCCCGAGTGCGACTTAGAGTCGTCCTTATCACTTTGGAAGCTGGAATCGGTAAAGGACTCCACCTGGAGTTCTCCGTTACCATATACCAAGAACATCTCCTTAGTCCTTCGCAAGTACTTGAGAATGTTCTTCACAGCTGTCCAGTGACTCTCTCCAGGATCTGCTTGATACCGACTCACTATACTTAGTGAGTATGCTACATCGGGTCTGGTATATAGCATCGCATACATGATAGAGCCTACTGCCGAAGCATAGGGTATCCCTTGCATGCGAGCTCTCTCCAAATCAGTCTTGGGAGACATCTCTTTGGAGAGAGTGAGTCCAGAGATCGTGGGTTGGTTCCCACGCTTGGATTCTTCCATACTAAACCTCCTTAGTATGGTGTCAACGTACCTGGATTGGGAAAATCCCAGTATCCTTTTAGATCTATCTCTATAGATCATGATTCCCAATATGCAGAAGGCATCACCTAGATCTTTCATTGAGAATCTCTGTGATAAGAAGAGCTTGACTGATTGCAGCATAGGAATATCATTTCCTATCAAGAGTATATCATCCACGTATAATACGAAGAAGACAACCTTACCCTCTGCTACCTTCTTATAGATACAAGGTTCATCTATATTTTTGATGAAGTCAAACTCTTTAACTACAACATCAAAACAGATGTTCCAACTCTGCGATGCTTGCTTTAACCCATAAATGGATTTAAGCAGCTTGCACACCTTTCCGCTGCTCCCACTATCTACGAAGCCTTCTGGCTGAGTCATGTACACGCTCTCTTCTAAATCACCGTTTAGAAAGGCGGTCTTAACATCCATTTGCCAGATTTCGTAGTCATGGTATGCAGCAATGGCAAGTAAGATCCGGATGGACTTAAGCATAGCTACTGGAGAAAAGGTTTCGTCATAATCCACACCTGGTCGTTGACGAAAACACTTTGCTACAAGTCTAGCTTTGAAAGTCTCAACGTTTCCATCTACACCAAATTTCTTTTTAAAGATCCACTTGCTCCCAATGGGTTTTACCCCTTCAGAAGCATTTTCCAAAGTCCATACTTTGTTGGTGTACATGGATTCCATCTCAGATCGCATTGCATCCAGCCATTTCACAGAGTCACCACTCGTGATGGCCTGCTCGAAACTAGTCGGGTCATCATTATCCATGATGCAATCCTCGCTTCCACCATCAATGAGAAAACAGTAGTATCTCTCAGGTGGATGAGAAACCCTACTAGATCGGCGGAGAGGCTGAGGTTCGTCGGGTACTACTGAATCCTCTGGTTCAACCAAGTCTTCTGTTATAGTTTGTGTTGCTGGAACCTCTTCCAGTTCTACCTCAATGCTACTATTATGTTTCATAAGAAAACCTTTTTCTAAGAAAGTGGCATGTCGAGAAACAAACACCTTTTGTTCCTAGTGGTGGTCGAAGATATACCCTTGTGAGTTTTTGGGATATCCTACAAACTTACATAAGACAGATCTTGCCTCGAGTTTGTCCGGATTTTGTCTCTTGACATAGGCCGGACAACCCCATATCTTAATGTAATTAAGATGTGGTCTCTTCCCTTTCCATATCTCATATGGAGTGGTAGGCACAGATTTGGTAGGAACTCTATTCAGTAGGTCTATGGCTGTCTCAAGCGCATACCCCCAAAAGGAAATAGGCAACTCAGCTGTACTCATCATCGAGCGCACCATATCTAATAGGGTGCGATTTCTTCGTTCCGATACACCGTTGTGCTGTGGTGTATAAGGAGAAGTGAGCTGAGAGAGAATCCCATTCTCTTTTAGATAATCTAGGAACTCACTACCTAAGTATTCACCTCCTCGATCAGATCGAAGAATCTTAATACTTTTTCCCGTTTGGTTCTCAACTTCGTACTTATATTCTCTGAATTTCTCAAAAGCTTCAGACTTGTGTTTCATCAAAAACACATGTCCGTATCTAGAGAGATCGTCAGTGAATGTAATGAATTAGGAAGAACCGTTCCTGGCATGCGTAGACATGGGACCGCATACATCACTATGTATTAGTCCTAAGAGTTCAGTAACTCTTTCTCCGTGTCCACTAAACGGAGCTTTGGTCATTTTTCCTTTGAGACATGAATGGCAAGTATCATAAGATGATAATTCGAACGGATTCAAACAACCATCCTTATGTAACTTAGCCAGTCGTGTCGCATTGATATGACCAAGTCTACAATGCCACAAGTAGGATTCGTTCATTTCTGAACTTTTCCTTTTGTGTGTGTTTTGTATATTCAGGACTGTATTCTGATTTAGAATGAATATGCCATTATGTAACGAGCCTGATGCAATCAACTTTTGATCTAGGAATATGTTCATAATATTATCCTTTACTACAAAATTATATCCTTCTTTACTTAATAAAGAGACTGATATAATATTGCATATCATGTTCGGTATATAATAGCACTCATTTAGAATCAGTGTATTACGACTTGGTAATACAAGGTGATATTCGCCAACTGCTTTGGCTACAATACTTGCACGGTTCCCTACTTGAACGGAATGATCACCTTTTCCCAGTTCTCTACCTTTACGTAGCCCATGTAACTGTTTACATATGTGGGATCCTGATCCGGTATCTAATACCCAGGACGTAGGGTGATCTGAGAAACAGTTCTCAATAACTAACACACCCGAAGAAGATGCATCAACATGCATGTTCTTTTGGGCGGCGTGAGAATCCAGATATTCTCCTGTTTCCTGTTCTGTCTTATAACTCTTATAAGAAAGAACGGGTCCAACGTTCCCTTGCTCAGTACAATAATCGTGTTCAGTCAATACATCCATATTATTATCTTGATTATGGCCTGACATGGTCGCTACCTGGAGAGAGAGAGAAGAAAACACTTTAGCGTATGCTCTTGGAAGATTAGATTGGTTATTATCTTATCTAATCAGGATGTCTCCCACTGTTTTTATTAAATCTATCTTCAAACCCAAAAAGATAAGATTAACCAGGATTAATTACACCCTACAATTTCGTCAATCTTTCAGCCAGATCAGTGTCGGTACTTTGAGGGAGGTTCCCCGTGCTTTCGCACGGACCTAATTAAAGTAAATCTCGTTTTTCCAGAGGCGTAACCCCGTTAACACTTTTCTATACACCTAGTTGATCGGCTAATTGTCCTGTGTAAAACTCTCCCAGGAGTAACTCTTACTCGCAGTGGGTATCGGGATCCAACTATCTCATAGGAGGTATGCAATCTCATTGCAAATTTCAACACTTGAAATTCCCGTTAAAGCTTTTACCCCTAGTGTGCTATGACCTTGACGCATGCCAAACAACCCATAGTCCACTAGTTAAGTTCAACCCGTACATTTCGTGATTGAATTAAACCCACCCGTACGACCCTTGACGCATGCCAAACAACGCCGTACGAATACCCTAATCCAATCGCATCTCATGCTGCAGATAAGTAATAATCAGCTACCGTACACTACGCCTTGACGCATGCCAAACTACCGTAGCATGAATACTAAATATTACTTATCTGAAATGACGGAGGGCTACGCAGGTTTTTCTGATAACCTATTGCGTAATGAACTTGATATCGTCGTAGAATCAAGTGAAGTTTTGAAATGGAGTGTTTTTGAGGCTTTTCTTAGTTTCGCTAAAGGGGCCACTCCCGGTGAAGGGATCGTCGGCCCTTTCCTCATCGAATAAGGTGCAGGATATATCATATATACCGCTGTGCAAAGCAAAACACTAAAAGCATTCAAAAGACAAACCGCGTTTTGTAGCATCTGCCAGTTTCGCTAAAGAGCTCACTCCCGGTGAAGGGATCTCGGCTCTTTCCCCATCGAATAAGGTGCAGGGTATATCATATATACCACTATGCAAAGCAAAACTGTAGCTACCCTTTTTATAAAGTTTTGATTCTACAACATCTTTAGGTTTCTTTTCTATTTATTAATCTCATTAATAAAATCCCATCAGCTTATGCTTCCTAAGCATCACAGAAGAAACGAAAGCAGTAATATTTATATATCAGCATATATATATAGTATAAGCATTCGTCTCAGGCAGTAATATGATCTCATCATAGAACATTGCAGCAGAAGTACAAATATGAAATATTGGATATACTAGGACGTCCATGTTTTCAATACGAGCCTGTATAAAACACGGATTCCACGGTCGCTACGAATAGCCAAATCCACATCCCAAGACCCCTACGAGAGCGGCAAGTAACACTGCCAATTCTAGGGTTGGAGACCCGGTCTCGACTCCTCGAGATGGCCTCCCACTGGACGCTAGAACCCGGTTACTTGTGCTCCCCTCCTTGGGTCTACCTAATGCGGAAAAGTAAGTAATATACACTGGTGACATCAACCTCAACCTGGAAGTGCCCCAAATAAAAGAATATTACATTACAAATGAATTTTACATGAATGAAAATAAAACCCCTCATCTTACATAAAACCCCTGGCTATTCAGAGCGCGACGATCCAATATAACATATTACAGCAACACATAATATCACATATCATCAACGTAAGTAAATATGCGCATCCTAATTGTCGTTGACATATATCAACGAAACCGGCGATATCACATATTACACTTACGGTCACAGAAAGAAAGTGTAAAACTACAACATTTGGAATCCATAATCACTTTAGACATCGTAAATCCGAAATATCACATACTTCGCATTTCATGCCTAACTCTATGAATTCCACATATTGTATCACATTCCAGATAAATAGAAAGTATTTAACTTTTCGAACAGATAATCAAATACCCAAAATTTCCTAAAGTGCTCTACACTTGAGCGAAGTTCAAATAATCCCAAAATATGTCATAATACAAGTGATCCAGCCGTAGAAGGGTCAAGCCAACGCCTCACATGTGGCACGCCGTACTGCCCCAAACCCGAAAGTTCAAAAGGCAGTTCAAGACGGTCACATAATCGAGTTAAGGTTTGTTGTCTTCAAGAGGGTCCACCGCTTAACTTGTACAATTTTTCTGAAAGATTTAAACCCGATAAAAAATTCAACACTTGAAAGTTTGCCGTGCCGGGATAAAATGGGTTAATGATATCCGTTCAAATAGTTTAACAGTTTCTAAATATCCGGAAATAAATACGAATTTAAATATTCCGATCGAATCTATTATTACAAAACAAACCCCAGAATATTCAACACTTGAGTCACATTAAAAATACCCAGAAGCATAAACAAGCACCTACAGATATTACCATGAAGCCACGTGTCCTAATTTCACAATTCTGCCGCAGAACCACCGCGAAAACCATGTTTTCGCCGCGGTTCCGCCGCGGTTTAGTGGAGTTGTGGGCCCGTGTTTCATGGTAATTCTTAGAATTCCCTGCAGATTTTTTTAGGTATTTTTAATTCAGAAAAATCCAAGATTTTGAAAAATTTCCAGAGAGGGGGTAAATTTTGTCGGTTCGGGTTCGATCGGAGTTTTAACTTCGTAAACACATCGCCTAATGCTCTAGCTAGGCTCTGATACCACTTTAGGGTTCCTAGGCACACTAGTGAAGGTTCATATAGCATCAAACATGCATGAATAAAAATTTACATGTGCCGAACAACCCAAAGACAGGATCTTTGCTAGATAATTAGGGTTAAGCATACAAGATTACATCTTTTATGCTAAGTGTGAGGGATTACAACCTTTGTAGTCCGCTCCTTCGCTTCATAAGCTCCGAGTAGAAGTCCCTTCATCGCGATCCATGATCTCCCGGACTCAAGAGAGGCTCCACGACTCGAACGATCCATGCTAGCTTGAAGTGTTCCAAATCTCCGATGATCTACGTCGAAGTATCAATAACTCAAGCTTTCTCACTCTAAAGAGATGAACACACTAATCTCATGGGCTAGATGACATGAGGATGAGAGAGTAGTATTTATGCTTTCTTTTTAAATCATTTTCTCATAATTTATCATCACAAAATGAATTTCAAGTGAGCTCAAAATCAAGAGAGAAGAAGATGATAATGGAAATGATGATCCTTTTGTCATGAATAGAAAAGAAATCTATATGATTGATATATCAACCATGGTCAAGGATGAGTGGCTAAGAGTTTGTAGAGAATAAACTAGAGTTAGGGTTTGGCTAGGTTAATTTATGAGTCATGGAAAAATATCAACCATAATATCTTAACCAAGACAAAAGCAAAGCTTCTAGAAGGTGCAAGAAGAAGCTAACCTTAATCAAACCCTAATCCCATTTAATCATCCATAAACATGTTTAATAATATATCATATCATGTCACAATAATATATATCACATATATATTATATATTTGCAACAAAAGAAAATAATACAATTAACATATATCGCATATATATCAATGTATCATCCAGTGAGAAAATGAAATAATAAAGCGAGCCAATATTAGATAATGTAATACAATATATCATATATATTATTATACATTAAATCATCGAATCAACACTTGATTCGACGATCCGGCTATATCGAATATTACCGACTAATATATATTATGAACCGATTCATCGAATCAACACTTGATCCAATGTCCCGGTTCATATCTAAATATCGCGAGAATATAATATGGTATCTCATATCGCATTATTCTCGGTCCGGCACATATCACATATGTGCCTCTACTCCGTTTCGCCTGAGCCAAGAAACCTCTGTGTAGGACTCTAAAGAATCGTCAATACGCCGGTAGCAGGTGATGATCACATCAAACACCCACAAGCTGCAAGCGGTCAGCTAAACGTAACAGCCACCCAGGTATTGAGCGATCAGAAGATCAATAAGCTAGCCTGTGCGTTCTCCTGTGAATCCAATCAGTAACACTCCCGTACAGTCCGGTCTGTTCGTCTGATTTGTCGCATATCTCTTCTAGGGGTGGTAAACGTCAGACCCCAGTAACCGATAAGTCGTGTCGATGTGTGGCTCATAACGGGTCGAGAAACTACTAGTAACACTTACCAGTAAATCTCTATCTCAGCCCTGGCCAGGGACTTCCAGTTATAGCCAATCGAACACAGTACAACATCAACTCCCTATACCGGGAGAGACGAATCCCCTCCTATCGCTCATTGCCTCCATATGATTCGGGACTGTACCCAAAAGCCCCCGTTTTGCACGCCCTCTTGGACGTGGTAAGGTGGAAATTAAAGCACAGTGGGAATCACACAAGACACTATGACGATCTCGGGTCTACAGACTACCCTGTACCATGTGTCACCGGAGAACTGCCATCTAACGTGTGGTATATCTCCATCTGGGAGTTCTCGGCGAGTCCGTCCAGTGTACCCAGTCTCCACTGAGCACCCGTACACCATCTCTGATGTCAAACACCGATGGATATGGGATCATCCATCGCCCATCATATGGGTCAAGATGCGTATACGCTAGTCTACTCTGGTGTATCGATGCCCTGTCTCGATATACTCTCGACTAGGAACAGTTATAGGATGTACTCATCGACTACCGTGGCCCCACTAGTATGATCTCATCATAGTCCCAGTAGTCGAGTACAGATCCTAAGGGCTTTATCAACATGTGAGAGAAAGACAATAAACCAATACAAGTCAACATGTTAAGATAAAGTGAAACCAAATAGCATACTATCATGACGAGCAAGAAAGTCCTCTCTGTATATATCCAAGCATCCATTATAATACACATCATATGTACAACAATGGCCTCTAGGGCATATACATAACTAACAGATGTCTCCCTACCCTTCTTTAGGGTGCCCTCGGCACTCCTCAACATGTTCAGAAGTTCGGAAAGTTCAACCTCCTTTCCTTGCATGTTGAAGTTAAGAATAAACTGGGCGTAAGTGGAAGGAAGGGACTGGAGTATCAAATCAGTATAGAGTTCATTCTCCAACGAGGTCCCAAGGTCCGCGAGCTCCTCTATGTAGCCAATCATCTTAAGCACGTGTTCCATTACCGATGATCCGACGACCAATCTTGCCGAAAACAACTTCTTCGACACTTCGTATCTTGCGATACGAGACTGCTCTCCATACAGTTCTTTTGTACGAAGAAATATGGACTCTAGGTCCATATTCTCGTGCCTCCTCTGATGTTCGTTTTCCATCGAGGCAAGTACGAGGCATTTGGCCTTCGCGCAATCTATTTCCCATGTCTTACGGATTTCCCTATCCGTGACACTGGTTTTGGGACCTGGGACAGGGGGAGCTTTGGTGGTAAGGACATACCCCAACTTGTCGTAAGTGATTGCCATCTTGACATTCCTGAGCCAATCTTTGTAGTTTGGCCCTGTCAATATGTTTTTATCTAGTAATAACTTAAATCCGGTCATGTTGAATGGTCGCTGCAATTAGGAGAGAGAAAAGAAACACTTTAGTATGATGCTCTTGAAAGTTTAGAGAGGTTTTTAATTTGCCTAAACAGGATGGCTCCCACTGTCTCTCGAATCCCTTCTCAAACCGTAAAGAAAAGATTAGTCAGGATCAATCTCACCGTACAATACTTGCTTAACCGTTCAGCCAGGACAGTGTCGGTACTTCGAGGGAGGTTTTCCAACGCTTTCGCGAAGTTCCTTAATTAAGTAACCTCTTTTCCCTGTGGGCGTAGCCCCGCTAACACCTTTCTAGACACCTACTAAGTTTATAGCATTGATCGTTAAGTGAGAGTTTTCCCGAGGAGTAGCATATACTCACAGTAGGATCGGGATCCAAATATCATCGCGTGATAAAATCGAAGGAATCCTACCAGAATTATCACACTCCAAATGGTATGCAGCGCTAGCAAGTTTCAGTACTTATGAAACTCCCGATGTGGATTTTTGCCCCATGCTCATATGAACTTGACTTTGGCCAAAATATCATAAGTCACATGTCAAGTTCTACCCGTCATTCTCCTGGTTAATTTGGACCCACCTGTACCTACCCTTGATTTTGGCCAAAATGGCAGCACGACTGTCCCAAACCAACGCATCTATCTATGCTGCACATGAATACCCAATAGCTACCAATCACTATGCCTTGACTTTGGCCAAAATACATAGCTTGAATACTTTTTGACCATTCATGTGGAATGATGGAGGGCTACGAATGGTTTTGGCGAAACCGTGAACGTAGTGAACTTGATATAATCGATGGAACGAGATAGCTTTTAAAAGAAGTGGTTAAAGCTCCGCGTTTAAAAGTTTAGTTTTGAAAAGAACCGAGTGGTTTTCAAAGTGTTCCAATCGACTTTTACTTGGTTTATTTTCTTGCATTAGTTCTTTTAATGCGTCCCATCATTTAATCCTACCATTGCAGAAAACAACCAAAATATGACGTACGCTTATGCCATTCGCATTCGCCACGGGGCCCCGTCATCACCCGTTAGGTTACTTAACTAACGACAGAGCGGGGGCTGGGCTACCGCGGCTGTAAAACATAAGCAACGCCTAAATAGTTATCATATATAAATATATAGCAATGATAGACATTAAAGATCACAGATGAATACATTGGATATACTAGGAATCCGCAATCCGTTCGAGCCTGCAACGAAAAGCGGATTACACGGTCGCGGTGAATAGCTAATACCCCACCCAAGACCCCTACGGGTGCGGCAAACTATCCGCCAAGTACCCGAAGTGAAGCAACCTCCCTCACCACCGTGAGTAGGCCACTCGGCACTTCAAGATACCCGGTAGTTTTTGCACCCCCTTCATGGGTCTATCCTAGGAGCAAAAACAGTAAAAAGAATTATACAATGGCGGCTACAACCTCGACCCGGTTGTGCGGCCATACAAATAATATTACATCAATTTACATATTACAATGAATGAAAGAAAAAGAAACACTCATCTCACATCCACCCTGGCTATTCACCCGCGACAATCCAACATATTCATATACACATACCATCACCAAACACAGATCACAGATATGTATAACCCCGACTAATCGACATATAGCGATTAGCCGACGTTCAATACATATAAACATCACAGATATAACCCTTATAGTCAAAGCGTAGTGAAGTTCGATAAAAATACGGATTTATAGGCCCCCAAAAACAAATTTCTATTCTGGAAAATCTGGGCACATATAAACCATCTTAAAAATCCAAAAACCAAGCCAGAAAAACACTGCACCAAACTCGACCCAGAGCAGAGCCAAAACGGCCGCGGTTGCGCGGCAATACCTTGCTATTGCCGCGGAACCGCGGCTCTTTAGTCGAATCTCTGGATCGTTTTTGGTGGCTTTCTTCACAAAACCCTGAGATGCTTTTTGGAGTATGATTTATTTCATTTTGAACAGAAAAAATTGTAACAGAAAGTTTGGGTTTTGAAAACTCGGTTTTGCGATTTTTCCGATTCGAACTTCCATACACTTTACTACCTAGCTAGTTTATGTTTAGTTAGGCTCTGATACCACTGTAAGTCCACGTTGCCCACCCCGGTACTTGCGGGGAGGTGGAAAACGGAATAAAAATCAAATTTTTATCAACTTAGGCAACATGGACTAGACAAAGAAGGATCTTTGCTAAACAAAAACAAGCTAAAGCTAACTAGAAACTAGCTAAGTGTTAGAAAGGTTATACCTAGGGCTTTATGTCCTTCTCTCCTTGCTCCTTGGAGTAGTGGAAAGAGGTCACCTTTGTCGTCTTCTCACGTCGAAGAAAGATCCACCCGAAAGCCTCAACCTTTGGCTTCAACTCCAAGCTAGAAGTAACTAGGGTGCAAGAAGTGCTAATCCTTGAACCCTAGATGAGAGTAGAGATTATCAAGAAGAGGTTTTTCTCAAGCTCAAGTGTTTCTCAACACATGAGAGGGGAGAGCTTGAGGGAGAGGAAGAACAAGAGAGAGAAAGGAAATAATTGAATGAGAGAAAATATGAAGCGTTCTCACATATATGTGTGAATTATTGCAATTAGATAATTAGCTAGATAATTGTCATGGTTAATCAAGACATGACCATTATCATTTCATTTTTAATGCAATTTGCAAGGATCAAAGAGCATCTTCCAAATGAAATGATGATGGTCAAAGTGTCAACCAAGGTCAACAAGTCAAGGAGGTCAAATGGTCAACAACCACAACCATGCATAATTATTTAAACTAATATCAATTAACCATAATACACACATAAGCATTAGGTTTAATAAAATGACAATAGTCATTAACCCTAATCAAAGTCCTCTCCCTCTGTCTCAAGCAACTGTGCATACGCACCCGTATTCGTGATCCGAGGAACACGAATACAAAGAGATAAAACCAATCCCAAATCATATACTAGGATCCGGCTTAAACCAAATCCCGCCAGTATAAGCTGTCCGGACAGCAAACGTGCACAAGTGCACGGATGTGAACGAACCCTGTCTCAAAACTATGCGACCTCTACTCATTTTGCCTAAAGGAGAATAGCTCTCTGTGTGGGACTCTAAAGACTCGACACTACGCTAGCAGTGGGTTTAACCACTGACCGCAAGCGGCACTAGCTATACGTAACGGTCCCCAAGTAGATGTCGATAAGAAGACTGACGAGGTAACCCCATCTGAACTCCTACTGAGCCTGTATGTGACAGTCTCCGTACAGTCCGGTCTGTTCGTCTGATATATCGCATGGCGGGCCTAGGGGGGCGGTGAACGTCAGTCCCCTAATAGCGGTACAAGTCGTGTTGGAGTGTAGCCTAGAACACCCTGAGATAACACTGGAAACCTACCAGTATATCTCGCTTGCCCTGGCCAGGGACTACTCGTGTAATGGCTCTCCTGGACACAGCGCGATGTCAACCCCCAATACCGGGAGAGACGAATCCTGTCTAACCGTCACTGCCTCCAAGTGCTTCGGGACTGCACCCAAAAACTACCTGTTTGCACGGCTCCTTTGAGCCGTGGTAGGGTAGTAATCAAAGTGCAGTGGGAACACACTCGAGGCGAAGTGACAGTGTCAAGTCAGCGAACTAAGCTATACTCATGTCACCTGGGAACTGATAACTGACGATAGGTATAATACCAACCAACAGTTCCCGACGAGTCCTGTCCAGTGTACTCGTAACCTAACAAGCACCCGCATACTATCTCAAGTACGACGTACTGACGGCTGTGGGACAGACCGTCTCCCACACTGGGATGAGAAGCGCATACGCTAGTCTACTCCGGAGTATCGATGCCCTGTCTCGATAGTCCAACGACTAGGGCCCTGTATAAGGATGTGCTTATAGATCATCCAGCTCCTACGAGTGTGAGCGCCATCACAACGCTGGTAATCAAGCAAAGATCCTAAGGGCTCTACTAATATGTATATCAGCGATATGCTAAAAGAAACACATGCACATATTAAAGCAGAGACAAACCAGGTAGCATACTACCATTTCGAGCAAGATTGTATATACAATTGTGAATATCCCAAGCTTCCATCAAGTAATATAGAAGCTAGTATGATACTGTAATGGCCTCTAGGGCATATACACTAACATTTCAGACTTAGAAAACCAGTTGTTTATTCTTTCGACCAAAGAGTCGCACGTTGTATTATTATGGTTTTCTTGTTGACTTTGAGTTTTCCTTTTGAGTTTTGATCCTCGCCCTTCGGCGTTGTATATTATTTTGCATGCGTGGTTGTGACCGTCGATTGACGAAGAGCTAGCTCCCGCTTGGGGATGCCTTTTATCATTGTCTATATATTATTCATGTTGTACCCCGTTTGGGGCCAGTATTTACAAAGTAAACTCTGCCGAAATTTTCTGAAAAGACTTAAGATTTTAAAATGCATATTCGGCTTATGCTATTAAAACAACTTCTTTAAAACCAGTTTTCCTTCATTTATTATTTAAAACGGTTTAGATTTCTGGGTTTTCTTGGCTTACTTCAATTAGATGGGGTCCTATACATTTCATATGATTCAAGTGCCAGTCATGTGGCTTTTCGAGTCGTGACATATATCCACGGGAGATGTCGGGTGGATGGCGTATAGCACCCCCGCACACTTTGATGGAAACCGATTTATATATAGATATGATTAATGAAACCTTTAATAGAACGCTATAGATAGAGTAAAAAGGTAGTTAGAAAACCATATTAAAAACTAAGGATATGTTAGTGTATATGCCCTAGAGGCCATTACTGTATCATACTAGTTTGTATATTACTTAATGGAAGCTTGGGATATTCACCATTGTATAGACAATCTTGCTCAAAATGGTAGTATGCTACTTGATTTGTTTCTACTTCAATATGTGCATGTGTTTCTTTAGCATATTGCTTATACATATTAGTAGAGCCCGTAGGATCTTTGCTTGATTACCAGCGTTGTGATGGCAGTCACACACTGGGGGCTGGGTAATCCATAAGCACATCCTTATACAGGTCCCTAGTCGTAGGACTATCGAGACAGGGCATCGATACTCCGGAGTAGACTAGCGTATACGCTTCTCATCCCAGCAGGGGAGACGGTCTGTCCCACAGCCGTCAGTACGTCGTACTTGAGATAGTATGCGGGTGCTCGTTAGGTTACGAGTACACTGGACAGGACTCGTCGGGAACTGTTGGTTGGTACTATACCTATCATCAGTTATCAGTTCCCAGGTGACATGAGTACAGCTTAGTCCGCTGACTTGATACTGTCACTTCGACTCGAGTGTGTTCCCACTGTACTTTGATTACTACCTTACCACGGCTCAAAGGAGTCGTGCAAACAGGTAGTAGTTGGGTGCAGTCCTGAAGCGCTTGGAGGCAGTGACGGTTAGACAGGATTCGTCTCTTCCGGTAATGGGAGTTGATATCGCGCTGTGTCAAAGAGAGCCATTACACATAGTCGTCCCTGGCCAGGGCAAGCGAGGTATACTGGTAGGTTTCCAGTGTTTTCTCACGGTGTTCTGAGCTACACTCCGACACGAGTTGTACCGCTATTAGGGGACTGACGTTTACCGGACCCCTAGGCCCGCCATGCGATATCCTCAGACGAATAGACCGGACTGTACGTAGATTGTCACATTCAGGCTCAGTAGGAGTTCGGATGAGTTCACCTCGTCGGTCTTCTTGTCGGCATCTACCTGGGGGCGTTATGCACAGCTAGTGCCACTTGCGGTCTGTGGTTAAAGCCACTGCTAGCGTAGTGTCGAGTCTTTAGAGTCCCACACAGAGGGCTATTCGCCTTCAGGCAAAAGAGTAGAGGTCGCGTGGTTTTGCGACAGGGTTCGGTCACATCCGCGCACTTGTGCACATTTGGTGTCCGGGAAGTTATTACTAGAGGGCTTTGGTTTAAGCCAGATCCTAGTATTCATTTTGGGATTGGTTTTATCTCGTTTGTATTCGTGTTCCTCGGAACACGAATGAGGGTGTGTATGCACAGTTGACAGAGACAAAGGCAGAGGATTCTCATTAGGGTTATTGACTGTTGACTTTTCCTAAACCCTAATAAGAATATGAAATATGATTAATAATAATATTAATTAAGTATTATGTGCCATGGTTGGGTTGAAAGTTTGACTTTGTTGGCTTGTTGACTTTGTTGGCCGGTTGACTAGTTTGGACTTGTTGACCATCATCATTGCATGGCTATCATTTCATGGCTATGACTTTTGCTTGCTTGTTGTGGTTTACAAAATAAGTGTATGAAATGATATAGCCATTGACATGAACCATCACATAATACTCAATTACTATTATTATTATGATTATTTTGTATTATGAGAGGATGGTGGAAAAAGGCTTGCCTATTCTGTCATTCTCATTCTCTCTCATCCTCAAGCTCTCCCTCTTCCTCTTGCTCTCCCTCTTCCACTAGCTAAAGGCAAAAATCTCTCATGTGTTGAGAACCATTTTCCTTGGAGATAAAACCCTAAAACACTTCTCTACTCATCATAAGGTCCAAGGTCTAACAAGCCAAGGATTTTAGTTTCCTCTAGATTGGGGTTGGAGCTAAAGGTAGAAGCTTTCGGGTGGATACATCTTCGGCACAAGGAGACGACGAAGTGAGGCCGATCCGACCACCACAAGGAGTTGAAGAGAAGGAGTTCAAGATTAGGTATAACCCCTAACATAGTAGCTAAACTCTTAGCTAGGTTGTTGGATAGTTTGTTTAGCGAAGATCCGTTTTTGAGTCCATATTACCTCCACCGAAAAAATCATTTTTCACCATTTCTGCTACCCCAAAGGACCGGGGGCGGGTAACGTAGACTTATAGTGATATCAGAGCCAGGCTGAACACAATCTAACATGTTAGCAAAGTAACTAGAAGTTCGATCGGAGAAAAAATCATAAAACATGCCCGAAATATCAACTTTCTGCCGATATTGTTTTCTGTTCAAAAATTAATAAATCATACACTAAAAATCGGTTCAGGGTTTTTAAAGCACACCCAAGAAAAATGGTCCAGCGACTCGGTCAAAGCGCCGCGGAACCGCGGCAGGAGCATGCACCCGCTGCGGATCCGCGGCCGAGTTGACTCGGCCGTGGGCAATTTTTCCTGCAGTGTGATCAGTGGGGTGTTTTGGAATTTTTACAATATGTTTTTTCTGCCCAGATTTTCCAGAAAACAAATTTGTGTTTTGGGGTGGTTACAAATCCGTATTTTGATCGAACATCTATAGACTTTAGCTAACGGGTTATATCTGTGATATGATATATGTATTGAACGTTTGCTAATCGCTATACATCGATTAGTGGGGGTTATACATATCTGTGATCTGTAATGTTGCTGGTATGTGTATATGAATTTGTTGGATTGTCGCGGATGAATAGCCGGGGGGTTGTGAGATGAAAGTTTTCTTTATCTTTCAATTCATGTAATTTGTAATTGATGTAATATTATTTATATGGCCGCACATCCGGGATGAGGTTGTAGCCGCCATTGTATAATTTCTTTTACTGTTTTTGCTCCTAGGATAGACCCAAGGTGGGATGCACAAACTACCGGGTACCTCGAAGTGCCGAGTGGCTTACTCACGTTGTTGAGGGAGGTTGCTTCACTTCGGGTATTTGGCGGGTAATTTGCCGCACCCGTAAGGGTTTAGGGTGGGGTATTGGCTATTCATCGCGACCGTATAATCCGCTTTTCGTTACAGGCTCGTACGAAATGCGGATTCCTAGTATATCCAATGTGTTCATCTGTGATCTGGAATGGCTATCATTGCATCTGACGAATGTATATATCTATATATGATATCTATTTAGGCGTTGCTTATGTTTTGCATCCTCGCTAGTCCAGCCCCCGCTCTGTCGTTAGTTAAGTAACCTAACGGGTAATGACGGGGCCCCGTGGCGATTGCGGATGGCATAAGCGTACGTCATATTTTCGTTGTTTTCTATAATGGTAAGATTAAATGATGGGACGCATTAAAATTAATGCAAGAAAATAAACCAAAGTTAAAGTCGTTGGAACAATTTCAAAAAACCACTCGGTTTCTTTTCAAAAACAACTTTTAAACGCGGAGCTTAAGCCACTCCTTTTAAAAGCTATCAAGGTTCCTTCGATTATATCAAGTTCACTACGTTCGCGGTTTCGCCAAAACCATTCGTAGCCCTCCGTCATTTCGTATGAATATTCAATAGTATTCAAGCTATGTTTGTTGACCTTCGTCAAGGCATAGTGATTGGTAGCTGTTGGGTGTTCATATGTAGCATAGATAGATGCGTTGGTTTGGGACAGTCGTATTACCTTGTTGACCTTCGTCAAGGGTATATACGGGTGGGTTCAAATTAACCAGGACAATGACGGGTAGAACTTGACATGTGACTTATGATTTGTTGACCTTGGTCAAGGTCATAAGAGCATGGGGCAAAAATCCACATCGGGAGTTTCTAAAGAAACTGAAACTTGCTAGCGTTGCATACCATTTGGAGTGTGATGATTCTGGTAGGATTCCTTCAGTGCTGTCACGCGATGATATTTGGATCCCGATCCTACTGTGAGTATATGCTACTCCTCGGGAACTTTCTCACTTAACGATCAATGCTATAAAGCAAGTAGGTGTGTAGAAAGGTATTAGCGGGGCTACGCCCTAAGGTAAAAGAGGTTATTTAATTAAGGAACTTCGCGAAAGCGTTGGAAAACCTCCCTCGAAGTACTGACACTGGCCTGGCTGAACAGTTAAGCAAGTATTGTATGATGAGATTGATCCCGACTAATTCTTCCTTTTTGGTTTGAGGAGGGATTCGAGAAACAGTGGGAGCCATCCTGTTTAGATAAATTAAAAACCAATCTAAACTTGTAAGAGCATCATGCTGAGTGTTTTCTTCTCTCTCTCTTAATTACAGCGACCCAGTGACCACACATAGGTTACATCTAGATAATAAAATGACTGAATCTGACTGTGATGATTGGCAAAGGTCTGTCCACATGTCCATTGCCCATGACAAGCTGGGACATCTCTTAATTAATCAAACCCCTGCCGTCTCAGGACCTGTTTCGCCTGTATCGGATATTGATATCCGTAAGACATCAGAAAAAGACTGTGCGAAAGCCAAGTGCCTCGTGTTAGCCTCAGTTGATGGTGCATACCAGAGGCAGCACGAGAAGATGGACTTAGTTTCTATCTTCTTCCATAACAATGATTTATATGGAGAGCAATCTCGTATCGCAAGATATGAGACCTCGAACGAATTGCTTCAAGCGAGGTTGGCTATCCGGTCATCTATAGGGGGCAACGTCCTTACATAGACCAGCTATTTTGAGCTCACGGACCTGAAGACCACGTTGGAGAACGGGTCAGATGCTTACTTGATTCCACAGTCTCTACCTTCTACCCTGAAGGAAACCAGGGAAGTAGAAGGAAAGGGAAGGGCAAAATTTTCTGGACTGGATGCAGTAAACGAGGGACGTTCCTATTGTTACGGGAATGAACATTGGCAGAAGGATTGCAGGGCTTGCAAAGCCAGTAGCCAGAATTAGAAGCATGTTGTGGCTTCGGCTTCGGGTGTGTTTGTAGTAGAGAACTGTATGTCAGTTAACCCTACTTCCTAGGTATTGGATACCGGATCAGCATCTCACATCTGTAATTCGTTACAGGCTCTGAGAAACCGTAGGGTTATCAGGAAAGGTGATATGACTCTCAGGGTTGCTAACGGAATGAGCATGGACGCTGAATCCATAGGGGAATATCATCTTGGACTGACAACTGGGCAGATATTGATTCTGCGTAACTGTTTGTATGTACCAGGTGCGACTTGTAATATCATATCTGTATCCTTACTTTCTAAGGAAGGATATGATTTTACTTTTGTAAGCGATGTGGTCCACATCCACCTAAATCAAGTTCTGATTGGGTTAGGTACATTAGAAAACGGGATATACGTATTAAATCAAGCTCAGATTTTCAGTGTCCAGAACACACTTAAAAGAATGTCTCCGAAAAAAAATTAGGCTTTCTTATGGCATTGTAGACTGGGTCACATTAATGAGACACGGTTAACAAAGTTACATAAAGAGGGATACTTGAATCCGTTCCAGTATCATTCTTATGCCACTTGTGAATCTTGTCTCATGGGAAAGATAACAAAGACTCCGTTCACTGAACACCGAGTAAGAGCGAGCGAGCTCTTGGGACTCATACACAGTGATGTGTGTGGTCAAATGTCTACACATGCGCGAAGTGGTTATTCATACTTCATTACTTTCACAGACGATTTCTCTAGATATGGACATGTCTTCTTAATGAAGCACAAATCCGAGGCCTTTGAGAAATTTCAGGAATACAAGAATGAAGTTGAAAAACAAACAGGAAAAAGTATAAAGACACTGAGATCTGATCGAGGTGGTGAATACTTGAGTGCCGAGTTTCTGGACTACTTAAAAGAGAATGGAATTCTCTCTCAGCGTACTCCTCCATACACACCAAAAAACAATGGTGTATCTGAAAGGCGGAATCGAACCCTATTGGATATGGTTCGTTCCATGATGAGTAAGGCTGAGTTACCGCAATCTTTCTAGGGTTATGCACTAGAAGCAGCTGCATATCTCTTGAACAAGGCTCCAACCAAGACTGTGCCTATCACCCCATATCAGATGTGGAGTGGGAAGAAACCCTGTCTTAAGTATCTTAAGACATGGGGATGTCCATCTTTTGTAATGAAGCAGCATGCGGACAAGCTCGAGGCACGCTCAGTACTGTGTAAGTTTGTGGGATACCCAAAGATTTCCAGGGGTATCTTTTCTATTCTGCAGAGTAACAAATGGTATTTGTTTCTCAGCATGCCCACTTCTTGGAAACTGAATTTTTGGAAAATCAGATAAGTGGGAGAGCAATAGAACTGGAAGAAATTCCAGAACCACAAGCTATTGTTGAAAGATTGGAAGAACCAGATGTTTTAGGAGAACCGGACATTCCTGCGCCGCTCCGTAGGAGTAGTAGGCAGTCTTATCCGCCCGAGAGATACGGTTTTTTTATAAACGGGGATAGAGAGGATTGCGTCACTGATCATGATGAGCCTACTAGCTTCCAGCAAGCCATTCAGAGCGGTGACTCAGTAAAATGGCTGGATGCAATGCGGACCGAGATGGAGTCCATGTACACAAACAAAGTTTGGACTTTGGACTTTGCTCCAGAAGGGGTAAAACCCGTAGGCTGCAAATAGATCTTCAGAAAGAAGATTGGTGTAGATGGGCAGGTTGAAACCTATAAAGCTAGGCTAGTTGCAAAGGGTTTTCGTCAAAGACCTGGTTTGGACTATGGCGAGACCTTTTCTCCATTGGCTATGCTAAAATCCATTCGGATCCTTCTTTCCATTGCTGCTTTCCACAATTATGAGATCTGACAGATGGACGTAAAGACAGCTTTCCTAAATGGAAATTTGGAAGAGTGCGTTTATATAGATCAGCCAGAGGGATTCATTCAGAGTGGGAGCAGCGGTAAATTGTGCAAGTTGCTCAAGTCCATCTATGGACTGAAGCAGGAATCGCGGAGTTGGAACATCTTCTTTGATGATACTGTCAAAGAATTTGACTTTATCAAAAACCCAGATGAACCATGCATTTAAAGTAAAATTATAGAGAGAACTGTAGTATTCCTCGTCTTGTACGTGGATGACATTCTCCTAATAGGAAATTATATTCCTATGTTACAGTCAGTCAAAGGATTCTTGTCACAGAGGTTCTCCATGAAGGACCTGGGCGATGCGAACTACATTCTGGGGATCCAGATCTATCGTGATAGATCTAAGAGGATGTTAGGACTTTCACAGTCCAGGTACATTGACACCATACTGAAACGATTCAGTATGAAGGATTCCAAGCGCGGTAATCTACCGGCTTGTCACGGAATCACCCTCTCCAAAGAGATGTCTCCCAAGACTGATTTAGAAAGGGCTCGCATGTCATCTATACCCTACGCATCTGCGGTAGGCTCTATAATGTATGCGATGTTATGTAACAGACCAGATGTAGCATACGCATTGAGCGTAGTAAGCCGGTATCAGTCGGACCCAGGGGAGAAACACTGGATAGCAGTAAAGAACATTCTCAAGTACCTGAGAAGGACTAAGGAGATGTTCTTGGTGTATGGTGGAAAAGACCTCCAGATCGAGGCCTTTGCTGACTCCAGCTTCCAGAGTGACATGGATGACTCCAAGTCCATGTCGGGTTATGTCTTTACCCTCAATGGAGGGGCGGTTTGCTGGAAGAGTTCCAAGCAGGAAACCGTTGCTGACTCAACTATGGAAGCGGAGTACATAACTGCTTGCAATGCCGCAAAAGAAGCTGTCTGGATGAAGAAGTTCCTTACGGAGCTTCAGGTGGTTGCTACCATTGTTGATCCAATACCGCTGTATTATGACAACAACGACGCTATAGCTTTAGCGAAGGAACCCAGGTCCCATCAGAAGTCCAGGCACATTTTGAGGCGGTACCACCTGATCAGGGAGATCGTAGATCGCCGAAAGATCGAGGTAAAGAAAGTAAATTCAGAAGATAACATTGCAGATCGACTCACGAAGGCCTTACCCCTGACTCAGTTCGAGCGGCTGATCGAGATGATAGGTCTCCGATACGCCAGTACATGGCCTTAGTGCAAGTGGAAGATTGTTAGTGTATATGCCCTAGAGGCCATTACCGTATCATATTAGTTTGTATATTACTTAATGGAAGCTTGGGATATTCACCATTGTCTAGAAAATTTTGCTCAAAATGGTAGTATGCTACTTGGTTTGTTTCTACTTTAATATGTGCATGTGTTTCTTTTAGCATATTGCTTATACATATTAGTAGAGCCCTTAAGATCTTTGCTTGATTACCAGCGTTGTGATGGCAGTACACTCGTGGGGGCTGGGTAATCCACAAGCACATCCTTATACAGGTCCCTAGTCGTAGGACTATCGAGACAGGGCATCGATAGTCCGTAGTAGACTAGCGTATGCGCTTCTCATCCCAGCAGGGGAGACGGTCTGTCCTACAGCCGTCAGTACGTCGTACTTGAGATAGTATACGGGTGCTCGTTAGGTTATGAGTACACTGGACAGGACTCATCGGGAATTGTTGGTTGGTACTATACCTATCGTCAGTTATCAGTTCCCAGGTGACATGAGAACAGCTAAGTCCGCTGACATGACACTGTCACTTCGCCTCGAGTGTGTTCCCACTGTACTTTGATTACTACCCTACTACGGCTCAAAGGAGTCGTGCAAACAGGTAGTGGTTGGGTGCTGTCCCGAAGCACTTGGAGACAGTGACGGTTAGACAGGATTCGTCTCTCCCGGTATTGGGAGTTGATATCGCGCTGTATCAAGGAGAGCCATTACACATAGTCGTCCCTGGCCAGGGAAAGCGAGGTATACTGGTAGGTTTCCAGTGTTATCTCAGGGTGTTCTGAGCTACACTCCGACATGACTTGTACCGCTATTTGGGGACTGACGTTTACCGGCCCCCTGGCCCGCCATGCGATATCCTCAGACGAACAGACCAGACTATACAGAGATTGTCACATTCAGGCTCAGTAGGAGTTCGGATGAGTTCACCTCATCAGTCTTCTTATCGACATCTACCTGGGGGCCATTATGCATAGCTAGTGCCGCTTGCGGTCTTTGGTTAAACCCACTGCCAGCGTAGTGTCGAGTCTTTAGAGTCCCATACAGAGAGCTATTCGCCTTTAGGCAAAAGAGTAGAGGTCGCTTGGTTTTGCGACAGGGTTCGGTCACATCCGCGCACTTGTGCACGTTTGGTGTCCGGGCAGTTATTTCTAGCGGGCTTTCGTTTAATCTAGATCCTAGTATTCGTTTTGGGATTAGTTTTATCTCGTTTGTATTCGTGTTCCTCGGAACACGGATGCGGGTGTGTAAGCACAGTTGACAAAGACAGAGGCAGAGGATTCTCATTAGGGTTATTGACTGTTGACTTTTTCTAAACCCTAATGAGAATATGAAATATGATTAATAATAATATTAATTAAGTATTATTATGCCATGGTTGGGTTGAAAGTTTGACTTTGTTGACTTTGTTGACCGGTTGACTAGTTTGGACTTGTTGACCATCATCATTGCATGGCTATCATTTCATGGCTATGACTTTTGCTTACTTGTTGTGGTTTACAAAATGAGTGCATGAAATGATATAGCCATTGACATGAACCATCACATAATACTCAATTACTATTATTATTATGATTGTTTTGTATTATGCGAGGATTGTGGAAAAAGGCTTGCTCATTCTATCATTCTCATTCTCTCTCATCCTCAAGCTCTCCCTCTTCCTCTTGCTCTTCCTCTTCCTCTAGCTAAAGGCAAAAATCTCTCATGTGTCGAGAACCATTTGCCTTGGAGATAAAACCCTAAAACACTTCTCTGCTCATCCTAATGTCCAAGGTCTAGCAAGCCAAGGATTTTAGTTTCCTCTAGATTGAGGTTGGAGCTAAAGGTAGAAGCTTTCGGGTGGATCCGTCTTCGGCATAAGGAGACGACGAGGTGAGGCCGATCCGACCACTACAAGGAGTTGAAGAGAAGGAGTTCAAGATTAGGTATAACCCCTAACATAGTAGATAAACTCTTAGCTAGGTTGTTAGATAGTTTGTTTAGCAAAGATCCGTTTTTGAGTCCATGTTACCTCCACCGAAAAAAAACGTTTTTCACCATTTCCGCAACCCCAAAGAACCGAGGAAGGGTAACGTAGACTTACAGGATAGTTAAAAGTGATATGATATGACTAGTATGTGATGACGAGATTTGAGGATGATATTTGATGATATTGCCGTTTAGGGTACTATAGGACTAGATAGTCGACGTAGATGTGTCATTCGAACCATACATATTTTCAAACTGAAGAATCGTATGCATCTTTTAAACAGATATCTTGAGGGTCGTTATGGATTTTCAAATGATATATTTTCTTTAAAAACACCGTAGCTCCTACTTTCAAAACTACGATTCGTATCTTTCAAAAAAAACTGATTGTATGGTTCGGTTGCGTATGTTAGATTAGATACGTATGCTTATAGTAAAGGTAGAATGTATTGTAAAATTGACCTTTGTGAGATATAAATGCGATGAAAAGAGAATACGATTTGATATGTGATTTGATGATATGTTGGTATACGGATGCGATTCGATTGAGATGATCAATACCTTGCCGGTCCCCTAATATGATATTGTTATGGATGTGACTTGGGACATAGGTATATAGATATATATAGAATGTCATGAATCATGTGTGATATATCGTACGAGACGTTAGGTCCATACCACTCATTGTCTAATAGGATGATGGGATCCCAAATGTTTTAATGCCGCCGTACGATGATTTTTCCGTGCGTGATGAGTTTGACTTGATGATTGATACATACCCTTGACTAGAGTATTCCGTACGATGGATTATACCGTACATGGCGTTGTATGGCTAGATGCCGATGGATAGATTCACCGACTCAGTCATGTTAGATACGTACGCCCGTCAGCATTTGCATATGATTTACTTGATGTTGCATTCATGTTATTCGCATTGCATTTTTTTTACCTGCGATAGCACACCTGCACCATTATCGATATTGCGTATGTTACCCGTACACAAATTGTAGGCTCACACACTTCATCATCGATGATTGCCATGTTACTACACAGTAGGATTGCTGCATCAAGATATGACTCTTCGCATAACATACTTGCGTATATACCACTTGTACATCCATATTGGCGCACATACATATTGTACACTCATACTTGCGTATATACATATTGTATACGCATACTTGCGTATATACATATTGTACACCATACTTGCGCATATACATATTGGACACCATACTTGTCCACATACATAATGTACACTCATACTTGCGTATATACATGTTGTACACCATACATGCGCACAGTACATATTGTACACCATATTTGCAGACATACACATTTGTATGTCCATACTTGCGTATATACACATATGCAACTTTTTACGGTATTGCATTCGATTTTGGAGATTTGGGAACCGCATGATATATTTTAAAACTGGAATCATTTAAAAGAGCGGTTTTCCCTCGATATGTGCATATTACTGTTCCATGTTGCATGATATACAGATATGCTTAAATTTCTGTTATATGTCGCATACATCACGCTTTACGCTTTTATGCATTGAGATATGCTGTTTTCATGAGATTTCTGGATTTAAGAACCGTGGCAATTTCAAAGAAAAGCATGTAATGTTTTAAAAACCCGTTTTCTCTTGATATGATATTTCAGTGCGTCCACCATGTGTTTTCTCGGTTCAGAGAGTGGCATGTGATACCCGATTCGAGGAGCTGTAGGCACCGTCTGTGGGTACATGGTGGACCCGATGAGGTACTCCGGGGCAAGAAGACTCATATATGTTAGACGATGAGCCTGGCAGGGGAGCACTACCTACCGGTGATAGTATTTGGGCTCGGCGGATATCCGGAGGATACCGACCGGAGTCGAGAGATGATATGGGCTGAACCGGACTGACGGAGCCCGTGGGCCGATCCTGACTGACAGAGCCCGAGAGATATGAGGATTTGCATGTTGATGTTGTACACGGGTTTCATGATTTTGAGGTGTCGCGAGGGTCACATGTTGATTTATATCCTCATATTTTCATGCATATGCTTTTATGATATTTACATGCAAGATGTTGTTGTGTCAGTGGTTGACACGTGGACGAGATCCACATGCATACACACATTGATTATATGGGTAGACGAGATCCACATGCATACATACATTGATTATATGGGTGGACGAGATCCACATGCATACATGCATTGATTATACAGTTAGATGTTATCCACATCCTTATTGGCATTGAGTACCTTGTTAGCACATATATAGACCCGGTCACCCTAGATATCATAGTATAACCTTCATGATATAGTTGACCTAGGAGTCGTTGTTTATTCAATTTCTACTTATTGATGTTTTTCTACTCACGAGTTGGCAACTCACCCCCGTTGTGCCCTAGTTCTTGCAGGTTGACCGCTTGGATTAGTAGCGGCATCGCTGGCACATAGCTACTTTCGGGTGTTTTGCTTTGATAGGTGGGACATTTGTATCATACCCACTCTTGTATTTATATTTCACATTGTATCTAGTAAACTACATCAATCAAAAAAATTTAGTAAATTGTATAAGTAATGAGACTTAGAGATTGTGGTTGCGAGACTTTGAGCGGGGGGTTTTCCGCTACTTGTGGTTTTAATGTCTTGCTTCTTTCCTTATCTTTTGTGGTTATCTTCGCCGTTGGGCGTCGTATACTTATATATATTATCTTGCGTGGTTGTGATCTGCCGTTTGGCGAAGAGCTAGCTCCCGCTTAGGGATGCCTTTATCATTATCTTGTATATGTGGTTTTGGATCAAAATATACGAAGGAAGTGCGGATCAAATTTTTAAAAAAAGATGAAACATGTATTTAAACTTGTATAATCCACTTGCATTTTTCATGTTCATATTCCATGCATTAAGAAAACTTGATTTCATTATAACTTTATTTCAAAACTTCACCTCGTTTATTTTCTTAAAGTGGTTTAGGTTTCTGGGTTTCTGCTTACTTGAATTACGCTACGCCTTTAGACGTTGCGTGATTTATGTGCTGGTCACGAGCCATTATTTCGGGTCATGACAAAGTTGGTATCAGAGTGCAAGGTTTAACCTTGGTTCGAGTCTATGTTTGACTATGCGGAGTCTAAGGCGGGTATGTATTTCGGAACCTAGGCTTGACCTTACGGAACTTAGACTTGTATGGGTGGTATCAGACCCGAACATTCGTTTCATAGGTTAACCCTGATTGATGGAGTAGGTAGCTTGTGTAGAGTGACGTACCGTACGTATGTTCCACGGCATATTTACGATACGATACTCCACTTAAGAAACCTTAGGATGTACGTATTTTGAGATCAGTGTTTCTCTTCGTACCCATGATTATACATCCATTTGAGATCCTTGATTCTATTCGTTTCCAAGATCATACTCTCATTGATGATGTTCCTTCTTATGATCACATATCCATTCTGGATCTGTCGTTTCCTTTCATGCCTTGATCTGTTTTCATCGATGCACGATTAAGGTTCCTGTCACCATGTTTGAGCACAGATTGAGCTGATGCTAGTGTTGCAGTCAGGGCGAGCTCATCATAGACGAGGACCGACCATTGTGTTTTCAGGTGACATAGGAACGTCTCGATATAGTGTTTGTGTTGTGACCTCTTGTTTGAGGCGAGGGTTCGATTTTGCACCGTATGATCGGGCCATTGATAGAGGCTGCCAGTTGTGAGAGGACTGTTGATGTACAGCATACCTCAGAGATGGTGATGTCATCTACCGTGCAGAAAGATAACCTAGCTGTTGCTGAGATGACGGGATGTCGCTTCCAGAGCTTACGAGTTGAGATCGCCGGTGCTTCCAGGCAGAGATGCGACAGATGATAGCTAGTCTATCCCGAGTTGAGAGATGAAGATGATTTGTCAGATTGATGCGACGACACAGGCCCAGTTGAGTTGAAGATTTCGAGTGTGAAGAGAATCTTACTATGACCTAGAGCAGACCGATCCAGAGATGACCGTTGATGTTTCGCCTTTCCTAGAGGATTGAGGCATTGTTTCCCATGCGGGCGAAGAATATTCACATGTTGTATAGGCGAAGCTAAAAAGTTTGAACGAGTGTAAGAAACCTATTTTATCTAAGTTTAAAGTGTTCGGAGGAACATGCAGGTAATTCTGTGGACCCTCTAGAAGAATGAAACCCTAACTCGACATGATGACCATGGAACAACTTTTGAACCTTAGGGTTTGTGGTAGTTTAGCGGTGCCATCAGTGAGGATTAGGTTTGCCCTTCTACGGTTGGTCCAGCTGTACTATGGTATGTACCAGATATTTTTAGACTGTGCTCAGGTGTTGAGTTTCGGGAAATATTGGGACCTTGATGACTCGATCGAAAAGTTTGACGTCGTTCGGATATCATGTCATAAGAGACCAGTAAGCTGACCAGCATCGGATAGAGGTCCTCACCCAGATGCGTTGTGGGTTGATAGAGAACGGACGAGTATTGAGTTTCCTCCGATGGTTGGGACGAGTTCCCGAGGACGTGTTCAGCCAGATATCTTCTACAGAGTGATGAAGATATAGAGTACGCGATTTCGAGTCTGTATGAGAGACTTTGGATTGACCGTGGCCGAGAACAGTAGAAGTACGCAGAGAGTAAGACGTGACGTCGAAGCGGATGATGATAAAGACGAGTGGAGCCAGAGGTTCATGCGCGATGCTGACGAGCTGTTGCTGCTCCCCGTCGAGATTAGAGATCTGATATGCATACAGAGGTATTGGGATACGGACAGTTCCCAAGGAAATTTGTGCGGAACACGCAAATGTCTAGAGAATGAGAAAAGGTTATGTAAGAGTACCAGCATTCGTACAGTTCGGTATAGGCAAGATCGGAAGAGACTTTGAGCAGGATTCCTTCCAAGACACTTCTGCTATAAGATTTGCACCCAGGATCAGTTGTGTCGCGAGTATTCAGAGGGCCAGAGGCCGACTCCAGTGACGTGCTGCCTTACGAGTGGTCGTGATGATTGACCGATAGATGATCAGAGAAATGGCAGAACGTAATCGTCCCCGTTAGCACACCTGACTGGGCCGATGAGCCGATGGATTGCGAGATTGGTGAATCTTCAGAGAGGATAAAGACCCAGAGACTGAGGACGCCAGACCGTGAGCAGGAGGCAAGCGGATGTTCTTGTTCTGCCGGTTTTAGGCACACCGATTTATTTTTCGACATTGCAGGAGGTGTACCTCAATGTCAATTGTTGCGATTTGCGTTTGTGATCCGAGTATCACGCTTATATCGCTTGGATTTGAGTTTCGAGGATTGAGTTTTATGATATCGTTTTCGTGCACCATGGCAGCACCTACTGGGTATTTACATGTTTGCTCATAGTTATCGCACATGATATATATTTTATACACCGTTGTGTTGATTTACGATTTGTGCATGTCCATTGCATTTAATGTCGATTTTGTACCTTCGTAGCATATGTTTTTGATTTCGTGGATTTCATACGGATGATGTGATTTTTTCACTCGGTATAGCTCACATATGTTTGTAGTGCATTGATACAGATTTGTGCTCGTAGTTGCACACGTTTTTCATTTATACATCTTGGTCCACTCGGTGTCGTTCTTATACGCATTTGAGTTATTAATGTGATTTTCGTTCATTGGTTGCATCGTACTTGTATTTCGCGCATTTGATGCACCAGATTTGAGATTTTCGTGCACAAATAGATGCACCAGATATTGTTGTCGTGCACACCCGTTGCACTGGACAGATGCTTTCATGCACACCTGTTGCACTTACTTTTGCTTTTATGCATATTGTGGCACCTGTATTTGTATTTGATTTCCGTGCGCACCAGACGCACGCGATTATTGGATATGCCTTTTGAGGCTGATTTTGCTTTGGAGAACCTTGTTTTCATGATAGGCACTATATTATAAAGTAGCCGAACATGACTGGTCTGAGGACAGTACCTGAGTACTTTGCATGCGTTAAAAGTAAACAAGAGGTTTTCAAATAAGAGCTACAGTCTCGCTATTTCCTATGTGTCCGTGAGTGACACGAACATTCACAATGGAAAACCTTTTGAGTTATTTCAAAAACGACGGAACGTATATTTAGTAATATATATATGGACATTTATTATTATTTTACAAATGAGCATCCGTCACTTATGCCGTGAGTTACGCATCACACGGAAATTTAAAAAGGATTTTTCATGTGTGTCATTCAGTTTTTGGAGATTTTTCAAGCATGCGTACTATATATATGTATTATAGTATTTGACTAGTGCATATTGGGTTTCAGTAGTGGATTTCGAGATCTGTATCTCTATTTTAACTCCGAGGATATGCGTGCAAATCCGATAATTTGCGTGACGCTTGACTGATTTCGGTTTTTGAGTGTTGTACTCGTTTTCATGCGCACTTGACGCGCTGTGTTGTTTTTGCATCTTCCATGACTTCGGAGCCCCGTTGATTTGAGTTGATTATTGAAATGTTTTGGTATTTGTGGGTTTAAATTTAAATTCGGGGACCAAATTTATTTAAGAGGGGAAGAGTGTAACATTTCAGAAAATATAAAATATTATTTTTGGAATTTAATATTAAAATAATATATTCCCAAAAACTACCCGATTTGCGAAATTGGGGTTATCGAAAAAGGGTATAAATATATACCAATAATTGTGAAATAATTGGAAATTAAAATTATTTATTCATTTAATAATATATTTAAGGGATTTGGCCTTTTTAAAATTTATTATATGCAGTATGGATAAAAACCCGATTAATGCAATGCTAATCGCTGTTAAGCCAAATCCGCGTTTCTACAGTTTTGCATGGCTAGTGCACCATATCATGTTACATTTGGTTACGTGTTGCATTTGTTTTGTTTAATGGGTATTATGTGAAAAGGGGAAAAAAGGTGAATGATTGGAGAGAGAGAGAGAGAGTGAGAATAAGGGAGAGGGAGTGGGGGGGGGTTGATGCCACCTTTTCTTTCCCCTATTATTTTCTTTCTTCATCTTCCTCCAACCTCATCTCCCTCCACCTCCATGTAGGGTTACTAGGCACTCTCACAAGGGTCTATAAGGTATCAACCATGCCCGATTTAAAATTTAGACATGCCGAACAAGCCTAACCAAGATTTTTAAACTAGAGATTAGGCGAACAAAGCCTGTTAAACACTTTAACATCTAAGAGTTTGGGATTACAACCTTTGTAGTCCGGTCCTTCACTTCATAAGCTCCGTGTTAAGGTCCCTTCGCAGCGATCATCATGTACCCGGACACTAGAGAGACTCCACGAAGAGAATGATGCAAGCTTGCTTTCGATCTTCGATAACTAAAATGATCTACCTTGAAGAAACTTTAACTCAAGCTCTCACTCACTAATGAAGTGAACACCCTAATCTAAATAGCTAGGTTAGATTAGGATGATGAAGTAGGATTTTAGCTCTCATTTGTTTTCATAATCTAACACTAATCCATCACAAAACCCAAAGCTAGAAAGCTTTCCAAAGAGGAAGAAGAAGAAGATGGATGGATAATTTTTTTTTGATGAATAATGAAATGTTAATATCATTACAAATGCAAACATGGTTAAGTCAAGAATGACTTAACCATTGCATAGATTTTAACCATAGTATAGGGTGTGGGTTGGGTTAAGTAAATATCTCCAAAAATATCAACCATAATATCTTCGAAAGAAACAAAACAAAAGCTTCTAGAAACTTCTAGAAAGGTTTAACCCAAATCAAACCCTAACAATGTTTAATCTCCACTAAGCATGTTGCATTAGTAATCATAACTTGTTACAATATTATATATCACATATAATATATTTTTGTAACAAAAGAAAATAATACAATTAACATATATCACATATATATCAATGTATTATCCGGTGAGAAAATGAATCAATAAGTGAGCTTATATTAGTTAATGTAATTTAATATATCAAATATATTATTATATATTAAATTATCAAATCAACACATGATCCGATAATCCGGCTATTTCAAAAATAACAGACTAATATTATCTATATCAGTTCATCGAATCAACACTTGATCCGATGACCCGGCGATATCTCATATACCCGGCCGATATCTCATATCGTGAGAATCTAATACGGTATCACATACACGTATTGTTCTCGATCCCGCACATATCACATATGTGCCCCAACTCCGTTTTGCCTGAGTCAAGAAGCCTCTGTGTTGGACTCTAAAGAATCGTCAATTCGCCGGCAGTAGGCGATGATCATATCAAACACCCACAAGCTGCAAGCGGTCAGCTAAACGTAACAGCCACCCAGGTATTGAGCGATCAGAAGATCAATAATCAAGCCTGAACTTTCTCCTGCGAATCCAATCAGTAACACTCCCGTAAAGTCCGGTCTCTTCGTCTGATATGTCGCATATCTCGCCTAGGGGTGGTAAACGTCAGACCCCAGTAGCTTGATAAGTCGTGTCGATATGAGGTCTATAACAGTTCGAGAAACTCTTGATAACACTTACCAGTAAATCTCAGCAAACCTGGCTAGGGATTTCCAGTTATAGCCAATCGAACACAGCGAAACATCAACTCCCTATACCGGGAGAGACGAATCCCCTCCTATCGCTCATTGCCTCCATGTGATACGGGACTGTACCCAAAAGCCACCTTTTTGCATGCCCTCTTGGACGTGGTATGATGGAAATCAAAGCACAGAGGGAATCACACAAGACTCTATGACGATCTTGGGTCTACAGACTAACCTGTACCAGTGTCACCAGAGAACTGCCATCTGACGTGACGTATAATACCATCTGAAAGTTCTCGGCGAGTCCGTCCAGTGTACCCAGTCTCCACTGAGCACCCATACACCATCCTTGATGTCAAACACCGATGGATATGGGATCATCCATCGCCCATCATATGGGTCAAGATGCGTATACGCTAGTCTACTCTGGTGTATCGATGCCCTGTCTTGATACACCCTCTACTAGGAACAGTTATAGGATGTACTCGTCGACTACCGTAGCCCCACTAGTATGATCTCATCATAGTCCCAGTAGTCGAGTACATAGCCTAAGGGCTTTATCAACATGTAACATAGAGACAATCAGAGTACATGTTAAGATAAAGTACAACCTAATACCATACTATCATGTCGAGCAAGAAAGTCCTCCCTATATATGTCCAAGCATCCATTACAATATACATCGTATGTACAGTAATGGCTTCTAGGGCATACATATAACTAAAAATCTCCCACTTGCACTAGGGCCATCTGTTGTGTTATCACATACCCAACAATTAGCTGTGGTTGAAGTATCTCATACTCAACCATCCCATAAAAGTCTCTACTGGGAAAAAGGCCTTTGTGAGTGGATCCGCGCTGTTGTCCTCTGTGTCTACTCTCCTAACCTCGATCTCCCTGGAGATCAACCATCTCCATGATCAGGTGATACTACCTAAGAATTATATCTGTATTTTTGATGGGACGGGGGTTCCTAGGCCAAAGCCATAACTCCATTGTCACACAATAGTTAGAACGAAGTTCATCTCATGAACTTATATATATCCAGACTGCCTCTTTGGTAGCATCCTTGGTAACGATGTATCATGCCTTTAATCGTCTAGTAAGTCACGGTATCTAGCTTGGAACTCTTCCAACATACCGTCCCTCCACTGAGGATAAAGACAATGCCTGCGACTGACAATCAGTCGTCCTTATCACCCTGGAACCTTTCCAGTGATTCTCCCCAAGATCGATTGATACCATCTCACTACAACTAGTGAGAATCCTAACATCCAATTAGATCTATCTCAAAGATCCAAAACCTAAGATTTAGCAGGTATCAACTTGATCCTTTTTGGAGAATCCTTGTGATAAGAGGAGATTGACCAAGCGTAGCATAGGAAACTCCTTCCCTATCAAGAGTATGTCATCCACGTACTCTACGAGGATCACCACCATACTCTCTACTACCTTTTTGTATATACAAGGTTCATCTACCATTTTGATGAAGTCAAACTCTTCGACTACCGCATCAAAACAGACGTACCAACTCCGCGATGCCTGATTTATCACATAAAACATCTTGTTCACGTTTCCGCTGCTCCCACTGTCTACGAAGCCCTCTGGCTGTGTACTTATAGACGCTCTCTTCCAAATCATCATTTAGAAAAGCAGTTATGACACCCAACCGCCAGATATCGTAGTCATGGTATGTAGCCGTGGCAAGTAGGATCTGCATGGACTTAAGCATAGCTTTGAAAGTCTCAACCTTTCCATGTACACCAAGTAATCTTCTCAAGATATACTTGCTCCTGATATGGATTTAACCCTTCAGATAAAGCAACCAAAGTCCATACTTTGTTGGTGTATAAGGATTCCATCTCAGATCGCTAAGCATCCAGCCATACTCACAGAGTCGCCACTCCTGATGGCCAGCTCGAAACTAGTTGGGTCATCATCTCATGAAGAAAATCCTTCCACCCACTGTCATAGAGAAAACCGAAGTATCTCTCAGGTGGGTGAGGAACCTTACTAGATCGGCGGAAAGGCCGAGGTTCGTTAGAATCTATTGAATCCTTTGGTTCTACCAAATCATCTGCTGTAGTTTGTATAGCTGGAACTCCTTCCAGTTCTACCTCATGACCACTAATTTTTCCACAAGAAATTCCCTTTCACAAAGGTGGCATGTTGGGAAACAAAACATCTTTTGTTCCTCGGTTAGGTAGAAGATATTCCCTTGCGTATGCTTGGGATATCCAACAAACTTCTACAGATCTGACTTTGCCTCGAGCTTGTCCAGATTTTGCTTTTTAGACATAGGCCGGACAACCACAAATCTTAACAAACTTAAGATATAGGCTCTTCCCATTCCATATCATATATGAAGTGGTAGGCAACTGATTTGATTTGAACCCTATTCAATAGGTATGCAGCTTCTCAAGTGTATAACCCCAAAACAAAATAGGCAACTCAGTAGTACTAATCATAGAGCACACCATATCTCATAGGGTGTGATTGCTCCGCCGCGATACACTGATGTGCTGTAGTGTATACGGATGAGTAATGCCGAGAGAATCTCATTCTCCTTTAGAAAAGTCCAGGAATTCCGTGCTCAATTATTCTCCTCCCTGATCACATAAAAGGACATAATACTTTTACCCGTTTTTGGTTCTCTACCTGTAACTTATATTCATAGAATTTCTCAAAAGTTTCAGACTTGTGTTTCAACAGAAACATATGTCCGGATCTTGAGAGATAATCAGTGATTGTATTGATGTACAAAGAACCGGTCTTAGCATGTGTAGACAGGGGACCTTCATACATCAACATGTATCAATCACACGAGTTCACCAACTCTTTCTCTATTTCCAATAAACGGAGCTGTGGTCATCTAATCTTTGTGACATGACTGGCAAGTTTTACAAGATGTAAATCCAAACTAATTTAAATATGCGTCTTTATGTAACTTCAGCTAGTCGGGTCGCATTGGTATGACCTAGTCTACAATACCTCAAGAATGATTCGTTCATTTCTGAACTCTTCATCTTGTGTGTGTTCTATACGTTAAGAACTGTGGTTTGATTTAGAACGTCTATGCTTTTAGATAACGTGCCTGAACCGATCAACACTTGATATAGGAAATGTTCAAAACATTATCCAACAATACAAAATTATATCCTTTCTTTACTAATAAAGAGACTGATATGATGTTGTATATATGGTTCGGTATCTAATAACATTCGTTCAGAATCAATGTATTCTTGTAATACAAGGTGATAACTACCAACAGACTTGCCAGCAACACTTGCACCATTTCTATCTCATGAAACTTATCACCCGCTTTCAGTTCTCTACCTATCTGTAGCCCATGTAACAAATTAAATATGTAGGATCCTGATCCGGTATCAAATACCTAGGACGTAAAGGATATTGAGAAACAGTTCTGTGTAATGAACACACCTGAAGAAGATGCATCAACATGCACGTTCTTCATTTGGGCGGCACGGGAATTCTGGCAATCCCCTATTTCTTGCTCTGTCTTATAACAATTATAAGTTGGAGCGGGACCAACGTTCCCTAGCGCAGTATAACAAGCGGGTTCGGTCAATACATCCGTATTATTATCTTGATTAAGGCGTGACATAGTCGTAACCAGGAGAGAGAGAGAAGAAAACACTCAGCGTATACTCTTGCAAGATTAGATTGGTTATTATTATATCTAATCAGGATGGCTCCCATTATTTTAGTCAAATCTTTCTTCAAACCCTAAAAGGAAAGACTAGCCGGGATTAATTACACCCTACAAGTTCGCCAATCTTTCAGCCAGGCCAGTGCCGGTACTTTGAGGGAGGTTCCCCGTGCTTTCGCACAGAGCTAATTAAAGTAAACCTCGTTTTCCCAGGGGCGTAACCCTGTTAACACCTTTCTAGACACCTACTTGATCGGCTAATTTTAAAGTGTAAAACACTCCTAGGAGTAACTCTTACTCGCGGTGGGTATCGGGATCCAACTATCTCATAGAAGATATCCAATCTCATTGCAAATTTCAACATTTGAAATTCGCAATAATATTTTACTCCTAGTGACTTATGACCTTAACTATAGTCAACAAATCATAATCACTAGTCAAGTTCTACCCGCCATTTCTTGATTAAATAGACCCACCCACAAGACCCTTTACTAAGGTCAACAAAGTCATATGACTGTACTAACTAATCGCATCATATGCTATATAGGAAGACATCACTTAGCTACCATACACTATTGTTGGAGATAGTGCCCTCAGAGTCAATTATTGGATCACAGGCACGTGATTGCAATGATTGAAGGAGGACCTATCCCGATAGGACAGTCTTACTCAAGATGATAGTATGCTATCTGGTTTATCTTTATCATCGTGTACTGCTTTAGATGACCTTACAGGTCACTATTGCGCATTGATAGAGCCCCTAGGATTCTTGCTTGACTGCCAGCAGTATGACGGCGATCATATACGTGGGAGCTGGGGTCTATAAGCACATCCTTAAAAGGTCCCTAGTCATTGGAGTTTCGAGACAGGGCATCGATACTCCAGAGTAGACTAGTGTATACAGTCGAGACCCCGACGCGGGGCGGTGGCCGGTCTCACAAGCCACTGGTGTCAGTTGGTTCACCTAAGATGTATACAGGTGCTCATTGGGTTATGAGTACACCGAACAGGACTCGCCGGGATCATGCTAGTTGGTCTTATACCTGACGTCAGATAGCAGTTCCATGGTGACATGTGTACAGGTTAGTTCATCGAACTGAGATCGTCATTTGTCTCGTGTGAGTTCCCACTGCACTTTGATTACTACCCTACCACGCTCAAAGGAGACGTGCAAATAGGTTTTAGTTGGGAACAGTCCCGAGCCACAAGGAGGCAGTGAGCAGATCTGCAGGGGTTCGTCTCTCCCGGTATTAGGGGTGAGGTCGTGCTGTGTCTAGGAGAGCCATTACACGAAGTCCTTGGCCAAGGCAGGAGATTTACAGGTAGGTATTCCAGTAGTATCTCAGGGTGTTCTGGGCAACACTCCGACACGACTTGTACCACTTTTGGGGGTCTGACTTTTACCAACCCCCTAGGCCCGCCATGCGATGCTCATAGACGAACGGACCGGACAGTACGGATATTGTTACTGACGGGCTCAGTAGGGTGTCCGGATTGTAACTCCACGGTAGCGCCCCGGCCGTCTAACAGACGCCAAATGCGGAATAAAAACTTTTTACAACTGGCGCTATCGCGTACTATAACCCGGATCTGCCATTAAAGCTAAACTAACAAACTACAAAGTGGGTAGAAATGTTATACGGAATGATCCGAGTCCTTCGGTCTTCAACCATCATCCCACGCTTGTTGCGGCAGCTCCGTTCTCCTGAATCTCCAATCTTCTCCTCCAGGTGGCACCACGTCGACGGATCTTTAAACGGGCTCCCGCCTCTGAACCGAGGCAACTCGATCGTCAAGTTTGCTAAAGGAGACGACCAAGATGATGTAGAGAATGAGTAGAACACTTTGTCTCGTTACGTCCAAAGCTATGGACGAATGGTTAATGAAGTTGCCTTTTGGATCGGGTGGAAATATGAAATGAGTATGCTTAATTTCCATGAACCAAATAACTATATCTTTTTTCCTAACAAGCAACCATCAACCCCACCAAATGAATGTCCGGCCAAATATATAGAAGGAGGGAGGTGAGTGTAGGAGCAAGTGGTGACCATTAGAAAAGCTTCTCACAAAAGATCAAGAGAAAATATCTAAGCAAGAACAAAAATCATTAATGAAAAGGTGACTTACTAATTACACCTCATCATTCAATTAATGCAAAATGGTGACTCACTAATCTAGTCACCAAAACTAGAAGCTTCCACTAATGACTCACCTCATGACTCACCCTCGAGAAGAAAAGATAAATCCGCATTTTACCGAATGTCAAATACGGGTGATAGAAAACTTGCAACTTTCAAAAGTGATCCTGAAACGAATTTCAGGATAACCCCATAATGGTATAAACATACCCGCATTTGTATCACGACCGAATAAAAATGCATCTGAGACAAAGATATTATATCTACACAGTATAATACTCGGATCCGGCTTAAACCAAAGCCGACCAGTATTATCTGCCCGAAAAATGACACGTGCGAAAACGCATTTGTGCATTTTCCGAACCCTGCCATATAACCTTACGGCCTCTTCAACGTTTCGCCCGAACTTGGGAAAGTGTCTGTGGGGGAGTCTAATGACTCATCAACACACTGGCACTGGGTACAAGCTGTACGTAACGGTTGCCTATGTATTGATTGGAAGGGAAGCTGACGAGCGAACTCATCCATAAACCCTACTGAGCCTAACAGTGACAATATACATACAGTCCGGTCCGTTTGTCTATGAGTATCTCATATCTGCCTAGGGGGCTAGTAACGTCAGACCCCCAATAGCGGTATAAGTCATGTCAGAGAGTGGCCCAGAACACCCTTAGACGCTACTGGAGTACCTACCAGTAAATCTCCTGCCTCGGCCGAGGGCTTTGTGTAATGGCTCTCTGTTCATACCATAATATTGCATTATTATATTCCCCATTCATATTCTTTTTATAAATAAACAGGTGCTTTTGACGCATGTCTGCTTCATATTACAGGTTACAGGTTCTTGGACAGAAAACATTGAAAACGATGAAAAGTCCATGCAAAAGTGGACTTTGACCAACAAACAGAAGACTCTTGATCAAGCCTACATCAAAGATAAAATCCATAAAGTACAAGGCAATGTAAGGTCCAAGATTACAAAGCGAATGGTTAAAAGTCCACCGCAATTGTTCACTGGAGATCTGGAAGAAATAGAGAAGCCAAATTGAATAAATATCCAAAGAAATAAAAAGCCCAAGAAGCCCAGAATTAGTTACAAAATTTCCAGACATAAAATTTTACCAAAGCTTGATGTCTACTTTGACTAGGTCTTCCTAAGGATATTTTGGTAAATGCAGACGTGCGAATCAATTGTAACCTAGGGTTTCCTATCCTCTATAAATAGGAACTCTAAATCATTGTAAAGGCTATACCTCCCTTCATTAATAAACTTCAGCATTCTTTTGGAGAGCATCAAGTTGTAAGTTCTTTATTTTCTGCCTTAGGTTAATTTTCTATTCTTGCTCTAGATAAATTTAATTCCTTGCCCTAGTTAATCTTTTATTCTCTGCCCTAGATAAATGTATTTTAATTCACTAATGAGTGAGTAGTCTCCTCGCTTGTTGGGGTTAGGAATAGGGAAGGGTTTGAGAGATGAAGATCTCTCATCTCTTTTCTTTGCCAATCTATTATGAACATTAGGACTCCATGTATACTTTCATTTTCCGCTCCCTACGGCACTCTACCCTCGAGGTAGCGGTGATCCGTAGTATAAAAGACCGGAGTTGTAACTTTTCCATGGAGCTTAGGGTAAAGGTTAAGAAAGGAAGGACAAGGATCTAGAGCAAGAAGCATCTTCCCAATCATCCTAATCCCCTTTATTAAAATTTACCATAACCCTAATATGATATCTAAATTAAGACATTGAAAAGAGGTGTAGATCTGTATTTACCAAACTTTACCTAAACCTAATCCTAGCAAGTTTCCTAATCCTAATTGAACACAACTTCGTTTTTAGATTTAATTAAAAGACCAAACACCATTTGGAATTAACTCGTAAGAGCGATTAGGAAATTCACAACATCCCTGTGGACCGACCCGTACTCACCGGCTAGTTTCAAGCGACGCCGTTCTTGATTGCGGTAATAGATAGTTTTTGAGATAAATCAAATGGCGCCGTTGCCGGGGATTGCGTGTTAATTTCCTTTTTGCAATTTCGGGTTAATCTTAATAAAATAAAAAATCATAAAAATCAAAAAAAATAAAAAAAAAATATAAAAATATATATAATCTGTTATTTTTGGAAGGGATACTTTGTTATTTGAATTTTTGCAGGATATACAAATTCGGATCTGGAAATTTCCAGAAAGCGAAACGGAAAGCGGGATATCGGAACAGAAGATATTTTAAACAACAGAACACTGGATTGTCTTTGGAGCAGTGAACCGCCCAAAGCGCCGCCTTTCTGCGGCCAAAACCTACCTTAGGCCGCAGAAACGCGGCCGTCTTGTCGAATCAGAGCATCAAAAATTTTCTGGGGACTCGTGCTGACTAGACTGCCGCGAAAACGCGGCAATAACGCGTTTATACCGCGGACACGCAGCCTTTTGGTATCCTCTGTTCGTGAAATTTGCTCTGTAAGCTTCCTCTGTTCCTCCTCTGTAATTTTTGAAATATCTTTTCTGGAAATGCCTGCAGGATTTTGTGCACTTTAAAAATATATTCCCTTCCAAATAACGATTTTGTGCAGGATATTTGGGCCCCGCTTAAAATAAAAACTTATTGCAAGTAATATTTTGCTGTTGCATTTCTTTCATCAAAATCTTTTTGCAACAATTTCCATATAAAAAGGAAAAAAAAGGAAAATTTTTATTAGGAAACTTGCAAACTTTTGCTGCAAATAAATCCTTACACCACAAACTTTCTTTCTTTCCCCCTTCTTCTAACATGGGTACCCCACATAATAAATCACTTGCCGAACTTTGGTATCCCGAACCTAATTTTGCGTCGTACGTCAATTTGTTCGGTCAATTTAAAGACGATCCTTCCTTGCCAAAAATATCTTTGAAAGATCAAATAGAGGCGTCTAGGAGAAACAATTTGACTTTTCAACCCAGTCTGTGTCAACCAAGTCAACTTTTACCACCTTTATATGTTGATACCACTTTTTCAAGTCCTGCTGTAACTCCTAAGCCGATGTCCATTGCTGAGCATATTGCTCAATCTAGCAGCCGATCATTCATCCCTCTCCACTCATCTAGTTATAGCGATCCACACGACTTTTCACCTTTATATCCACATGTTGACCCTACCCTTGCCCAACCACCAACTTCCTACCAGTCCTACCTAACCTTACCACCCTCAGTAGACACTGTTTCCACACAGCCATTAGGGAGTTTTGCATATCCACACCATTTTGAATCTTTTACCGAAACCCCCTTACCACCCAAGTCTAGTTTGGAAGAGTCGTTGGAGGCGTATACCGCAGCAACAAATAAAATGACTAGGAATGTGGAAGCGTCCGTAGCCGCCCTTATGCAACCTAGTGAACCGGTAGCTAGTTTCCAACTAGCTTCAAATTTTTCAATCTATAAGGAGGCGGTTGGACAGAGTGAGAATGAGAGAGGATTTCCAAATCAAACCTACCCTTACCCAATTGAAGCCCACAACTCCTGTTTTCCATCGATTGCCCTAAATAGTTCATCTGTTGAAAATAAAAACGAGTTGTGTGATTTTGTACTGTTTGGTTTGCCAGATTATGAGGAACCCCTTTCGAGTGAAACCGCACCTAATCCGTTTGACCTTTACACCTCCACTCTAGAACTTACATTGATAAACATCCATGCTTTTGAGGAGGTGTCTAAAGAAATTGATTTTCACTTGATTGAGGATATAGACGCCGTGAATAATTCGGATGATGAACCTATCGATTTAATTGAAATTTTATGTTCAAATCATCATCCTGAGTTATTAAATGTTTATCCCGAACTTCATATGCGTCTCGACTTTGATGATAATGGCATGGATGGGATAAATGTTGAGGAGAATTATAATGATAGTATTGATGAGAGTTTTGAGGGCCATATTGAGGTTGAACCATTTTTGTTTGATGTGTCGGATTTTCCAATTCATCCTCCTGAACCTTTGACTGTTATAACACCCTCCCTCCTTCCAATCGTTCCGACCCCGCTTGAAGACTGTGAGCTTGAAACCTACGAGTGTTTCACTTTTTCGGACGATGTTGATGACTCACCGTCCGAGTTTGAGTCCTTTACATTTTCAAATGAGTTAATTGAACCATCAGACTCGGTTGCTTACAGTAGTTTCGAACCATTAATGGAATCTTTCAAGTTCGAGACAGTTTACTACGGTGAGAATGATACTATCCCTAATTCACTCCCTTTCCTCCTTCCTATTGTTCCGACCGTGCAAGTGACCGTTACGCTTTCATCTCAAATACCAAGTTCGGCGTAGCCATGTTTTCTTGCAAATCTTGAGGGATTTGACCCCATTTCTCGATTGGTTGATAGGTTAGCGCAATCGCTTTTAACACATCGGTCGTCACAAATTGCGCTAATTTATTCACTCGCTTTACACCCTCAAGATCGTATTCCACTTCTTTCTTCTTTCCGCCATTCTTCTCCCCCACCGAGAGCATATTCTCTTCTTCCCATTCGGTCTCGTGTGTTTCTCATCTCTTTTCTTTCTACTCCATTCTTTCACCAACTAGACCATTACCACGATAAGATTTTTGAATGCCTGGTGCTAACTTTTGGCTTCTGTAAGGCCAAGCTTAAGTTTGGGGGGGAACCTTGTTGTATATATGTATATATATTTTTGTTTTCTTTTTCTATAAAAAATAAAATAAAAAATTCAAAATTCAAAAAATTAAAAAAATTATAAATAAATAAACAGGGGAGTGCCGGCATTTTGACCCTTTTGGTGTAGCATGACAGTGAGGACACTGTCAAGTTTAAGTTTGGGGGTGTGCTCAGTACGTCTTCTTTCTTCGCATTCATTTGTACATATTTTTGCATTTGCATACTTATTTTAAAACACATAAAAATTGAAAATTTTAAAAAATATAAAAATTAATGTATTCAATTTTGGCTAAATGACTTGAGTTTGATAAATAGGGTAACTGGCTAGGAACAACTAGATCTTAGACTTAGTATATTAAAAACCCTAAAAATAACCTTCCTTAAAGTTTAGCGGTAGAAAGTATATGTTTTGTAGTTTATTTAGAAATAGGCAAATTTTGAGTTCACTTCTTGGGCTAAGTCGAGATAAGGGAAAAGTATTGATGTTCTTATTAGAGTATAAGTTTGAAAAATAGTTCCTAGCTTAAGTCTAGATTCTGAAAATGTATACCCTACAATCTGCACAATCACGCACCTTGAAACTTGGAATAGTAGAGGAGACCTTGAAATGCTCTTGTCTAAAGTCCTTAGTACGAAGAAAATAAAAGAAAAAAAAGAGTGAATAAAGAAAAGAAAAAAAAATGAACACTGGTTTTTGTGATTACTTAAGGCTGTAAAAATAGAAAAATATTTAGCGAGGGTGCTTCATCACCTAGTGGCTTAGACCAACTGGTTTGGGAGTCACTGCTAAAAGCCATGGGTGTTGCAAGACTAGGAATTACGCTTTAATGTGCAAACATATCTTGTAATCGGTTGTTGGTACCTCAAGAAGTTTTAACGGTCGCATGAAGGATGTGTAAGCAAATTTCATTTAAAAATTCACCAATTAAGAAGTGCTTTGGACAACGGACGAGAGTATGATTGCTTTTTTTGAATTTCCAAGTGTAGGGGTGATCTATACACACACGTAGGGATATGTGATTGGAGTTTAGATGAGAGAAAGGAGTGAAGAATAGAACTTGTATCTTTAGTAAAGGTTGATAGAAACTCCTAAGTGGAGATGGAATCCTAGAAGGAAAACTTAAGAGATGCTGAAAGCTAAGTAAGTCTATAGAACATATATAATCTTAAGTTCAATAATGAGGATGTGTGAAGAATATGGGTGGATAATTTGCGGGTCGACGATAATAGAATTTCTTGTTAGAAAACCTAATTAGAGAACAAAAGTCAATGGGCCGAGTTGATAGGATTTTGTGCGTAGTATCCGCTGCAAACCCTCAGGAGACAACACTCCTCCTCCTAGGGACACCTAGAGGTTTAACGGCTTGTTGCACGAGCTCAGTGCAATCGCGTTTCCCTGCGAAAGTGTGGTTAGGATTTTAGTGAATAAAAATAAGTTTGCTCGAGGACGAGCAAAAGATAAGTTTGGGGGTATTTGTTCATACCATAATATTGCATTATTATATTCCCCATTCTTGTTCTTTTTATAAATAAACAGGTGCTTTTGACGCATGTCTGCTATATATTACAGGTTACAGGTTCTTGGACAGAAAACAGTGAAAACGATGAAAAGACGATGCAAAAGTGGACTTTGACCAACAAATAGAAGACTCTTGATCAAGCCTACATCAAAGATAAAATCCACAAAGTACAAGGCAATGCATGGTCCAAGATTACAAAGCGAACGGTTAAAAGTCCACCGCAATTGTTCACTGGAGATCTGGAAGAAATAGAGAAGCCAAATTGAATAAATATCCAAAGAAATAAAAAGCCCAAGAAGCCCAGAATTAGTTCCAAAATTTCCAGACATAAAATTTTACCAAAGCTTGAGGTCTACTTTGACTAGGTCTTCCTAAGGATATTTTGGTAAATGCAGACGTGCGAATCAATTGTAACCTAGGGTTTCCTATCCTTTATAAATAGGAACTCTAAATCATTGTAAAGGCTATGCCTCCCTTCATTAATAAATTTCAGCATTCTTTTGGAGAGCATCAAGTTGTAAGTTCTTTATTTTCTGCCTTAGGTTAATTTTCTATTCTTGCTCTAGATAAATTTAATTCCTTGCCCTAGTTAATCTTTTATTCTCTGCCCTAGATAAATGTATTTTAATTCCCTAATGAGTGAGTAGTCTCCTCGCTTGTTGGGGTTAGGAATAAGGAAGGGTTTGAGAGATGAAGATCTCTCATCTCTTTTCTTTGCCAATCTAATATGAACATTAGGACTCCATGCATACTTTCATCTTCCGCTCCCTACGGTACTCTACCCTCGAGGTAGCGGTGATCCGTCGTATAAAAGAACGAAGTTGTAAGTTTTCCATGGAGGTTAGGGTAAAGGTTAAGAAAGGAAGGACAAGGATCTAGAGCAAAAAGCATCTTCACAATCATCCTAATCCCCTTTATTAAAATTTACCATAACCCCTAATATGATATCTAAATTAAGGCATTGAAAAGAGGTGTAGATCTTTATTTACCAAACTTTACCTAAACCTAATCCTAGCAAGTTTACTAATCCTAATAGAACACAACTTCGTTTTTAGATCTAATTAAATGACCAAACACCATTTGGAATTAACTCGTAAGAGCGATTAGGAAATTCACAACATCACTGTGGACCGACCCGTACTCACCGGCTAGCTTCAAGTGACGCCGTTCTTGATTGCGGTAATAGATAGTTTTTGAGATAAATCACTGTCCTAGACACAGCGCGATCTCACCCCCAAAACCGGGACAGACGAATCCCCTGCCGATCCGCTCACTTGCCTCCATGTGGCTCGGGACTGTACCCAACTAAAACCTGTTTGCACAACTTCTTTGAGCGTGGTAGGGTAGTAATCTAAGCACAGTGGGAACTCACAGGAGACAAATGAAGATCTCATATCGATGAACTAACATGTACACATGTCACCAGGGAACTGCTATCTGACGATATATATAATACCAACTAGGAGGTTCCCGGCGAGTCCTGTCCGGTGTACTCATAACCTAATGAGCACCTGTAAACATCTTAGGTGAACCAACTGACACCAGTGGCTTGTGAGACCGGCCACCGCCCTTCGTCGGGGTCTCGACTGTATACACTAGTCTACTCTGGAGTATCGATGCCCTGTCTCGAAACTCCCACGACTAGGGACACTTTAAGGATGTGCTTACAGACCCCAGCTCCCACGTATATGATCGCCATCATACTGCCGGTAGTCAAGCAAGAATCCTATGGGCTCTTTCATCATGCAATAGTGAACTAAAGCATGTATACGATGATAACGGCAAACCAGATAGCATGCTATCATCTCGAGCAAGACTGTCATATCGGTATAGGTCCTGCCTCAATCATTACAATCACGTACCTACGATCCAATATTTGACTTTGAGGGCACTATCTCCAACAATCTCCCACTTGCACATAAGGATAATTATTGCGATGTCGTATACTCACAGCCCGTGTGATACCGAACACCCAACTCCTCTACAAATCAGTTTCACAAAGCTAGTTTGTAAAACTTTTGTGTTCGAGGAATAGCCTCAGTGAGTGGATCCACCCTGATGTTTTTTTGCTATGTCTCTCTAAATCTCAATTTCGCGTAGAAAGCCATCTCTTGAATCGAGCAATACCTGTCTTAGAATATGTCTGGATATCTGATGGGACCTAGTTCATAAATGAACTCCAAATCCAAATTTCTTAGACTGTATCGATCACTGAACCTAATCAGTATCGAGCACCATGCCTCCCACAGTATCCTCTTGGATCACCTGTCCATAATACTGTCTCTCGTCAGAGGGAAAACTATAACTCTGTCAATCACTCTGTCTTCCATGTCACCTTGGAAGCCTGGAATGATAACCGTCTCCCGAAGAAGGCTGCCGTCATCAAATCCGTAGAACATACACTTATGATCTATATCTGCTTCCTTATGTTTCTTCAGGATTGGATAAATATAAACTTTTTGCATCTGGTGCCAAAACAACATCTGGTGTGGTACTTGGCATCTCACGATTGACTCAATTGCCTAAGCAAGTGATCTGCCAATCATGCACATCCCTTTCCCCTTTAGTCTGTAAGACACCTTTAGAGAGGGTGACTCCATCACCTGCAGGTACACTACCATGCCAGGAGTCATCTATTCTAAAAACTATTAGAATACTGTCACAGTACCCACATTGGGAAACCACCCAAATCCAGATCTAAAACCATAGATCTAGTAACCAGAATGTCTGATATTATATCCATGTCCTTTGTGAAGAAACAACTGTGTGACGACCACAGTACAACCGATCGTAGTATAGGAGTTTTACTTCCTACTTTGTGTATGTCATCCAAATATCAGGTCATAACACCCTACTACCTTCTTAACAGATCTATCCCCTATTCTGATGAAGTCAAAGCCATGACTGTCACATCAAGAATAGATGATCTATCTCCACTATATTTGCTCAAGCCTATAAATAGACATAAGCTACTTGTCCACTATACTTCCGCTGCACCCACTGACTACGACAACCCTCTGGCAGAATAATACATACATACACTTCTAAAGCTAGTTTAGAACGACGCTATACTTATCCTCCTGCCGGGTCTCACAGTTTGGAACAACAGTAGTGTCAAGTCTGGGTAAACAAGAATCTCCGTGTCACCGTCCTTGAGAGTACCGGAGTACCTCTCGGGTGTCTGAGATTACCCATCATATCTGCGGAGTGGCTATTGGAATGTCAAACCAGATTGAATATATAGGTCCTATTAAATTTTCCGTAATCGTTTGTTGTTCTGGAATCTCATCCAGTTCTACCATACTTCCACTACTGTTTTCTGAAAAAATCCATTTTACTAAAACTGTGGCGAGTCAAGAACAATATCACTATTGATCTATCAGATGGTAGAAAGTCAACCCTCGTCAAAGCCAGGGTCAACCCACAAACTGCCATTACAGAAACGTGCCTTGAGTTATCCAGTGTCTGGTTTTAAGCACAAGCTGGACAACTCCCCTTACCTTAACATCGTTAAGATCTGAAGCATTCTATATCCAATATAGAAACTTTGGCACTTATTTAATTGGAACCATATTCAAATCATGCAGCTGTCTCCAGTGCATATCAACTTAATGGAGAGAGGCTAATCAGCATTACTCAACTTAGGAATCCATCCAATTATGAGTAACCTGAAAGAGAAACAAGTTTCTCAAAACCGTTACTATTAACTGAATACCAGTCACAAGAATCTATATCTTCGATCTCTTTGAAGAATCCCGATACTTTCGATACCTGGTTCTCTACTTTATTCTTATACCCACAACTTCTCAAAACTTAGACATTGTATTTCTACGAAACACTTGTCTAAAAACTAGAGAAGTCACAAGTAAACAGAACATAGTACGGGGACCTACTCCTTTGTTCTGAAGGACACTGGACAACATACAATACTCTGTATAAGTCCCCTGAGTTTGAATAACTCATAACTTGTGCATCGTAAGTTGAAAACTGTACACAGGCGATTTCCTCAAATATCACCAATTACAACGAATTCCGATATAATGAGGATGATCACCTTAATTCCAAATAACTTACTCCCACTCATCATCTGTAATACCATACAGATATGAGAATGAAACCTGGTAAATACATACCCTGGAGTAAGTATCTAATCGGGAAAAACAGTTTTCTTTTAACAATGCGCAGTGAAACTGAAACATTAAAATGTCTCATAGGGGTATCTTTGTATTCCTAGTAATGCCTCTTCCATAATCCAATTCATGACTATAACCGTATATCTCTTTGCCATCTCTCCGAATCCATTTATTTGTCTTTAGTCGTTACCTTCTGTACACCATCGTTAAGCTAAATGGTTTTCTTCATTCCCTACCGTTCGGCACCAGCCTATGGTTTGGAAGAAGACTATCCAGTAAGCATAATAGGTGTACTCTCCTAATCCTAGGAGTACTCGCAACTTGAGAGAAGGTGATGATAAAAGACTACTGAATAATACCTTATTCTATTTCTCCCGAACTGGGAAAAAAGCAAAGGTGAAAATAGGAGTGGCGATGAAGTACGCAGTTTGGTCGTGAATGATAATAGTCACAATTCACTTTGCCCTCTTTCTAATCCCTTTATTTTTGTCTTTACATATTACCTTCTGCACACCCTACTTAGGCTAATTGGTTTTCTTCATTCCCTACCTTTCGGCACCAGCCTATGGTTTGGAATAAGACTATCCAATAAGCGTAATAGGTGTACTCTCCTAAACTAAGGAGCCCTCGCAACCTGAGAGAAGGTGATAACAAAAGATAACTGAATAAACCAATTCTATTTCTCCTGAACCTGGATCCATCCTCGAAGAAGTCCCTTCGAGTTTATATATAACCATACGATGGATCTATCCAATGGAAGTGGATGTCCGTAGTAATACGGGGTGTTCTGAGAAATACAAAAGGTAAAAGAAGGAGTGCCAATGACTTATGCAACACAGACAATCCAAAAGCCAGTATTTTAAGAAGGTTTGGTCAACTTGGTCACTGATTCATAGTCTAGGGGCGGTCAAAGGTCGCTGCCAAAGAGAGAGAGAAAAGAAACACTCTGCGTGCACTCTAACCTAGATCAGAATGGTTATCAATTTATCTAATCAGGAAACCTCCCACTGTTATCTCAAATTCTCCTCCAAACCTGGAAGAAGAATTAGTCGGGATCACCCGAAGTGTAAACCAACTCATCAGTGAGAATCGGGATCCAACTATCATCGTATGATAACTTGATGGTAGCCACTCAAGTTATCACACACCAGAAGTTATGCGCATGCCTGGCAAGTTTCCTGTATGTTTGAAACCCCCGATGTGATTTTTGCCCCATGCTCTTATAGCCTTGGCTTTGGTCAAAATGTCATAAGTCACATGCCAAGTTCTACTCGTCACTATCCAGGTCAATTTGAACCCACCCGTACATGCCCTTGACTTTGGCCAAAATGGCAGAACGACTGTCCCAAACCAACTCATCTATCTATGCAACAAATGAATACCCAGTAGCTACCAAACACTATGCCTTAACTTTGGCTAAAATGCATAGCTTGAATACTACTGAATACCCAAAAGAAATGACGGAGGGCTACGGCTGGTTTTTGGCGAAAAACCTTTAACGTAATGAACTTGATCTCGTTGAAGGAACCTGATAGCTTTTTATAAAAATATAGTGACGAAAAACCTTTGCTAAAGAGGTCACTCCCGGTGAAGGGATCTCGGCTCTTTTCTCATGGAATGAGGTGCAGGATATTCCAACTGAATACCGCGATGTAAAGCAACTTGTAATCGACTATATTGACGTTATTACCCTGACGTAAACTTATGCCCAAAGGGTCACTCCCGGTGAAGGGATCTCGGCCCTTGCCTCGTCGAATGAGGTGCGGGATATTCTAACTGAATACCGCAATGAAAAACAAAATGAAACATCTTTCTAATAACACCTTTTTAAAATTTGTTCCAACAACATCAAATATAGGTTTGTTTTATCCTTTGCATTGATCAGAATCAACGCAGTCCCATCAATCAATCACACCAGAAAAGAACGAAAATATAAAATGTATGTATATGCCATCCGCATTCGCCATTGGGTCCCGTCATCACCCGTTAGGTTACTTAACTAACGACAGAGCGGGGACTGGACTAGCGCGGGTGTAAAACATATACAACATCTAATACTATATATACCAATATACAATAATCGCTCCAGGCGTGATAATATGCAACATTACAGAAAAAGTAATAAGCATCACAGAACTATAGAGATAATCTGGGATCCCCGGGTTTCACAAAGCCGCTATTGAAACCCGACGTTCCCCTGGTCCTGTGGATAGCCTGTGCAATGAAACCTAGACCCCTACGGGTGCGGAAAGTTACCCGCTAAAACCTGAAGCGAGGCAGCCCCTACAGCAAAATGAATGGACCACCCGGCACTTCACGGAATCCGGTAACTTGAGCACCCCTCCTTGGGTCAACCTGTACCCCTTACTAGTGCGGCGAATAGTCTGCCAATTCTAGAGTGAAGTCCCTCTGCCTCTCAAAGCCATGAGATACGGACCGGTTTCCCTTAAGAACCCAGCTATCCGTGCACTCCTTCGCGGGATAAACCTAGTACAGAAATAAAAATATGTACAACGGGTACATCGACCTCAACCCAGTCGTGCCCCAAAAGAATATTATACAATAGGCAGTAATGGCAGTCCACATGTTGGATGCTCGTCCCGCAATATCAAATGTACAAATAAATCCAAACTGCACTATCATTGCACCCTGCTATCCACCACGACATATACACAAAAATACAGCACAACACAGAACATCAACGCGAATGTCACGTTCGCAAACCCGTCTAAAAAGAACTATAGCAATCAGACACGGTTTACCGATCAAATGACATTCCCGGTCGGAGATATAATGTAAATACTGCATACTAACTAGTTTAAAATTTCGATCGACAAAACTTCCCGAACTGGTCCCCACGTACATCTACTGTACAGTAACAAAAACTGGGCCCAAATGAACAGTACCAAAAACAACAATTTCCCAATTAAAGCCTACTGGAGAATTTTTATGCACAGTTCCCACAGTACTGGCGCGGTTCCGCGGTCAAACCCTAGGTTTGACCGTGGATCCGCGGCGGTCACGTGGGATCACGTGCTCAAAATTTCCCCGTTTGCTTAAAAAACCTTGCTTTGTTTTCTGTGATATGTAAAATAATTTTTAGACACTGTTTAAAATCGACAGAAACTTTAACATGGAATTTTGCGGTTTTCGAAAATCCGTTCGATCGATATTTTAAACACATTAGCACAAGTTAGTATAGCTTAATGGTGAGGCTCTGATACCACTGTAAGTCCACGGTAGCGCCCCGGTCATCTAACAGACGCCAAATGCGGAACAAAAACTTTGTACAACTGGCGCTATCGCGTACTATAACTCGGATCTGCCATTAAAGCTAAAATAACAAACTACAAAGTGGGTAGAAATGTTATACCGAACGATCCGAGTCCTTCGGTCTTCAGCCATCATCTCACGCTTGTTGCGGCTGCTCCAATCTCCTGAATCTCCAATCTTCTCGTCTAGGTGGTACCATGTCGATGGATCTTTAAACGGGCTCCTGCCTCTGAACCGAGGCAACTCGATCGTCATGTTTGCTAAATGAGATGACCAAGATGATGTATAGAATGAGTAGAACACTTTGTCTCCTTACGTCCAAAGCTACGGACGAACGGTTAATGAAGTTGCCTTTTGGATTGGGTGGAATTATGAAATGAGTATTCTTAATTTCCATGAACCAAATTACTATATCTTTTTTCCTAACAAGCAACCATCAACCACACCAAATGAATGGCCGGCCAAATATATAGAAGGAGGGAGGTGAGTGTAGGAGCAAGTGGTGACCATTAGAAAAGCTTCTCACAAAAGATCAAAAGAAAATATCTAAGCAAGAATAAAAATCATCAATGAATAGGTGACTCACTAATTACACCTCATCATTCAATTAATGCAAAATGGTGACTCACTAATCTAGTCACCAAAACTAGAAGCTTCCACTAATGACTTACCTCATGACTCACCCTCGAGAAGAAAAGATAAATCCACATTTAACCGAATGTCATATACGGGTGATAGAAAACTGGAAATTGGCAACTTCCAAAAGTGATCCTGAAACGAATTTCAGGATAACCCCGTAATGGTATAAACATACCCGCATTTGTATCACGACCGAATACAAATGCATTTGAGATAAAAATATTATATCTACACAGTATAATACTCAAATCCGGCTTAAACCAAAGCCGACCAGTATTATCTTCCCGAAAAATGACACGTGCGAAAACGCATGTGCATTTTCCGAACCCTGCCATATAACCTTACGGCCTCTACAACGTTTCGCCCGAACTTAGGAAAGTGTCTGTGGGGGACTCTAATGACTTATCAACACACTGGCACTGCGTATAACCTCTAGCACGTTAGAGGTACAAGCTGTACGTAACGGTTGCCTATGTATTGATTGGAAGGGAAGCTGACGAGCGAACTCATCCATAAACCCTACTGTGCCTAACAGTGACAATATACATACAGTCCGGTCCGTTCGTCTATGAGTATCGCATATCTGCCTAGGGGGCTAGTAACGTCAGACCCTCAATACAGGAATAAGTCATGTCAGAGAGTGACCTAAAACACCCTGAGACACTACTGGAGTACCTACCAGTAAATCTCCTGCCTCGGCCGAGGGCTTTGTGTAATGGCTCTCCTAGACACAGCGCGATCTCACCCCCAATACCGAGAGAGACGAATCCCCTGCCGATCTGCTCACTTGCCTCCATGTGGCTCGGGACTGTACCCAACTAAAACCTGTTTGCACAACTCTTTTGAGCGTGGTAGGGTAGTAATCTAAGCACAGTGGGAACTCACACGAGACAAATGACGATCTCAGGTCGATGAACTAACCTATACACATGTCACCAAGGAACTGCTATTTGACTATATGTATAATACTAACTAGCAGGTTCCCGGCGAGTCCTGTCCGGTGTACTCATAACCTAATGAGCACCTGTATACATCTAAGGTGAACCAACTGACACCAGTGGCGTGTGAGACCGGCCACCGCCCCTTGTCGGGGTCTCGACTTTATACACTAGTATACTCTGGAGTATTGATGCCCTGTCTCGAAACTCCGACGACTAGGGACACTTTAAAGATGTACTTACAGATCCCAGCTCCCACGTATATGATCGCCATCATACAGCTGGTATTCAAGCAAGAATCCTATGGGATCTATCATCATGCAATAGTGAACTAAAGCATATACACGATGATAAAGGCAAACCAAATAGCATACTATCATCTCGAGCAAGACTGTCATATCGGTATAGTTCCTGCCTCAATCATTGCAATCACGTACCTGCGATCCAATAATTGACTTTGAGGGCACTATCTCCAACAAGGATGAGTTCGCTCATCGACGTCTCTTTTGGTCAATACCTGATAGCCCGTTACGTATTGTTAATACCTCTGACGTGCTAGTGGTTGAATCCACAGCCAAAGTATTGACGAGTCTTTAGAGTCCCCCACAAACCATTTCTCAAGTTTCGGGCAAAACGCTGTAGAGGCCGTATGGAGATATGGCAGGGTTCGATCATGTACGTGCGGTATTGCACGGATCATGATCGGACGGAAAATACTAGCGGGCTTTGGTTTAAGTCGGATCCTAGTATTGTACAGTGATGATTTTGTCTCATTGCATTTGTATTCGGTCGGAATACAAATGCGGGTATGTATATACAATCGCGGGGTTTTCCTGTAATTTGTTGCGGGATCAGTTTTCTGAAGTTGCCAGATTGCATTTCGTTTCGGCCTTTTTCCTTTGTATCTTTCCTTGGCTGAAAGTTGGTGGTGGAGGGCTTATTTGCAAGTATGCAAATTTGATTTGTGGAGGATGGTCTTTGCATATTGTTGCTTCATGATAGCTCTTGTTTGACCTTGACTTCCTTTGATCATCATTGCTTGACTTTGCTTGATGGTGATGGGTTATGATTAGGTTGGTGGAGTGTTGGATTTGGTTGGTGATCATTTCTTCTCATCATCACTTCACATTCTCTCTTGTATTATTGATCCACTCACCCTTTGGATTTCTCTCTCTCCCTTCACCACATGAGGCCGGCCACTATGAGGGAGTGGGCGGTCCCAATTTTTTGGGTGTAGTTTGTTCTCATTTTTGTTTGCAAAACTCCCTTTGTTCATCACAAAAAGCTTGCACCTCCTTCTCCACAAAATACATGGCAACTTCCTTAACCCCAATGAGACATGAGTTCTACAGTTAACCTACAGCATCCTTGGGCAGGTCGGCTCGCCAACTTCGTGCCCGAGTTGCCTCGGTCCAGAGGTGGGAGCCCGTAAAAGAACCCGGCGATGTGGTGCCCTTCCGGCGAGGAGGTGAAGACCGGAGATTCCGCGGGGAGATCGGGACGACGACGAGAAGACCGAAGGACACGGATCGCTCGGTATATCTCTCTACCCCTTCTCTAGTTAGCTAGGATTAGATTAATGGCTCGATACGGGATTTTCGTGCGCGGTGGTGCCGGTTCTAGTTTATAGAAAGGTTTTATATTCCGCATTTTGGCCTCGTTCAGACGGCCGGGGCACCGCCGTGCACTTACACTGGTATCAGAGCCATGCCATTAACCTAGTCTAGCTTGGTCTAACGTGTTTACATTTTCGATCGAACAAAAATCCCAAAACCGCAATTTCAAAGCATCAGTTTTCTGTCGAATTATTTTTGGCTCAAAATTTTTTTCAGTGTGTTGCAGAAATACATGCAGGAAGTTTTAAGACATCTTTGAAAAATTAGTCATGTGAAACTGTAGATCGGCCACGGAACCGCGGCCATACCCCTGTTCTAGCCGCGGTTCCGCCGCAGTAATAGGTGATCACCATACCAATTTTCTACAGAGCTCTTTGGACATGGAAATGGGGGTTTTGGTATGTTATTTTTGGGCCCAGATTTTCTTTGAGTGCTACAGTAGTGCTTGGGGCCCACTTCGGTAAATTTGATCGATCCAAAACTATAAACATGTTAGTTCACAGTATTTACATTATATCTGCGACCGTGAATGTCATTTGATCGGTAAATCCTGTCTTACTGCTATAGCCCTTTTAGACGGATTTGGGAATGTGACATTCACGTTGATGTTCTGTGTTGTGCTGTGATGTTGCGGATCGGTCATGGGGGATAGCCTGGATGCAATGTTAGTATAGTTTTGTTTTTTTATGTATATTTGATATTGCGGGGCGAGCGTCCTACATGTGGACTGCCGTCACTGCCTGTCTGTATATTATTCTTTTGGGGCACGACCGGGGTGAGGTCGATGTACCCGTTGTATGTATATTTTACTTTCTGTACTAGGATTACCCCAAGGTGGGGTGCACGGATAGCCGGGTTCTAGTGGGCAACAAGCCCGCATCTCATTGCTTTGAGACGGAGGGGGCTTTACTCTAAAATTGGAAGGCTATTCGCCGCACTCGTAGGGGGTACAGGTTGACCCAAGGAGCGGTGCCCAAGTTACCAGATTCCGTGAAGTGCTGGGTGGTCCATTCACGTTGCTGAAGGGGGCTGCCTCGCTTCAGGTTTTGGCGGGTAACTTGCCGTGCCTGTAGGGGTCTAGGATTTCATTGCACAGGCTATCCACACGACCAGGGGAACGTCGGGTTTCAGTAGCGGCTCTATGAAACCCGTGGATCCCAGTTATTTGTATTGTTCTGTAATGCTTATTACATTTCTGTGATATTGCATTTTATAGCTCCTATAGCGAATATTATATATTGATATATATACTAGTAGATATTGTATATGTTTTGCATCCGCGCTAGTCCAGCCCTCGCTCTGTCGTTAGTTAATTAACCTAACGGGTAATGACGGGACCCAGTGGCGAATGCAGATGGCATATACGTACATCATTATTTTCGTTCTTTATTGGTGTGATCAATTGATGGGACTGCATTGATTCGGATCAATGCAAGCTAAACAAACCTATTCTCATGTTGTTGGAACAATTTTTCAAAAAGCTGCTATTGCAAGGACGTTCTCTTTTGTTTTGCACAGTGGTATTCGGTTATGAATATCCAGCACCTCAGTCGACGAGGCAAGGGCCGAGATCCCTTCACCGGGAGTGACCCCTTGGACAGAAGTTTGCATCAGGGCAATAACATCACTATAGCCGATTGCCTTTTGTTTTGCATCGTGGTTTTCAGTTGGAATATCCTGCACCTCATTCTACGGGGAAAGAGCCGAGATCCCTTCACCGGGAGTGACCTCTTTAGCAAAGGTTTTCGTCACTATATTTTTCTAAAAATCTATCCGGTTCCTTCAACGATATCAAGTTCATTACGTTAAAGGTTTTTCGCCAAAAACCATTCGTAGCCCTCCGTCATTTCATATGGATAGTCAATAGTATTCAAGCTGTGTTTGTTGGCCAAAGTCAAGGCACAGTGTTTGGTAGCTATTGGGTGTTCATATGCAGCATAGATAGATGCGTTGGTTTGGGACAGTCGTACTTCCTTGTTGGCCAAATTCAAGGGTCGGTACGGGTGGGTTCAAATTAACCTGGAGAATGATGGGTAGAACTTGACATGTGACTTATGATTTGTTGGCCAAAGTCAAGGTCATAAGAGCATAGGGTAAAAATCACATCGGGAGTTTCTAAAGAAACTGAAACTTGCCAAGTACGCGCATACCTTCTGGAGTATGATAGCGTGAGTGGATTCCATCACGTTAGCATGAGATGATAGTTGGATCCCGATTCCCACTGATCAGTTGGTTTACTCCTCGGGTGATCCCGACTAATTCTTCTTTCAGGTTTGGAGGAGAATTTGACGTTACAGTGGGAGGTTTCCTGATTAGATAAATTGGTAACCATTCTGATCTACGTTAGAGTGCATGCTGAGTGTTTCTTTTCTCTCTCTCTCTTTGGCAGCGACCATGACCCGACCCTAGACTATGACTCAGTGACCAAGATTAACCGAACCTTCTTAAACACTGGCTTTTGAATTGTCAGAGTTGCAAACCTCATTGTCACTCCTACTTTTACCCTTTTCTCCAGGACAACCCGTATTACTACGAATGTCCACTTCCATTGGATAAAACCATCATATGGTTATATATGAACTCGAAGGAATTTATTCGAGGATGGTTTCCGGTTCTGGAGAAAACGGATAGGACTTTTCAGTTGTCTTTTCCTTTTACCTTCTCTCAGGTTGCGAGTGCTCCTTGGATTAGGGGATAGTACACCCGTTACACCTATTGGATAGTCTTCTTCCAAACCTTAGGCTGGTGCCGAATGGTAGGGAATCATGAAAGCCGATTAGCCTAAGTGTGGTGTACAGAAGGTATTAAGTTAAGACAAATAAAGGGATTAGAAAGAGGGCAAAGTAAATTGCGACTGCTATTCACGACCAAACCAAGTATTTCATTACCACTCCCACTTCACCTTTGTATTTCTCCAGGACACTCCATATCACTACGAAGATTCACAGTTATTTGGATACTCTATCGTATGGTTATATACGAACTCGAAAGGAACTTGTTCCAGTTCGGGGATGGATTCTGGTTCAGGAGAAATAGGAATAAGGTTTATTCGGTTGTCTTTTACCTTCACCTTCTCTCGCATTGCGAGTACTCCTAGGATTAGGACAGTACACCTATTATGCTTATTGGATAGTCTTCTTCCAAATCAGAGGCTGGTGCCGAACGGTGGGGAAAGAAGAAAACCATTTGGCCTAAAGGGGTGTGCAGAAGGTAATGACTAAAGACATATGAAGGGATGTGGAGAGATGGAATAGAAATATACGGTTACAGTTGTGAATCGGATAATGGAAGAGGCATTACTTGGAATACCCGGATACCCCTATGAAACATTTCAATGTTTCAGTTTCACTGTGTACTGTTAAAGGAAAACTGATTTCCCAATTGGACACTTGCTCCAGGGTATGTATTTACCAGGTTTGATTCTCACATCTGTATGGTTTTACAGATGATGAGTGGGAGTAAGCTATTGGGAATTAGGTTATCGTTCTCATTATATCAGAATTCGTTGTAATTGGTGATATTTGAGGAAATCGTCTGGGTTGTTTGCCGGACGGCAAATATTTAGTTCTGAATATCCGCTGGTATGCACCGATTTCAAATTGATATATCTGTACGTCTATTTTTATAGAGTGAGATATACTTTTTTGAAATTATGTCGATGGCATTTACCTATATCAGTGTATGGTTAGGTAAGGAGCATTAAACAGCGGTGTAATTCTTTTTAACCATAAGTACAGTTTTCAACCTACGACACACAGGGAATGAGTTATTAGACTAAAGGGACTTATACAAAGTATTGTATATTGTCCAGTGTCCATTAGAACAGAGGGGTTGGTCCTCGTACTATATTCTTTTTACTTGTGACTTCTCTGGTTCATAGACATGTGTTTCGTAGAAACACAAGGTCTGAGTTTTGAGAAGTTATAGGTATATGAATAAAGTAGAGAACCAGGTGTTGCAAATATCGGGATTCTTCAAAGTGATCGAAGATGTAGATACTTATGTGTGGTATTCAGTTAATAGTAATGATTAAGAGAACTTGCTTCTCTTTCAGGTTACTCATAATTGGAAGCGTTCCTAAGTTGAGTAACGATGATCGGCCTCCTTCCATTTAGTTGACATGCACTAGAGACAGCTGCATGATTTGAATCTGGTTCAATTAAATCAGTGCCTCTGCTTCTATATTGGATATAGGACAGTTCATATCTTAACGATGTTAAGGTATGGGGAGTTGTCCGGTTTATGCTTAAAACCAGACTCCGGATAACTCAAGGCACGTTTCTGTAATGGCTGTTTATGGGTTGACCCAGGCTCTGACGAGGGTTGACTTTCTACCATCTGGAAGATCAATTGTGATATTGCTCTAGACTCGCCACCGTTTTAAGTAAAATGGATTTTTTCAGAAAACAGTAGTTGGAGTATGGTAGAACTGGAAGTGATTCCAGAACCGCAAACGATTACTGAAAATTTGTTAAGAACCTAAAGATTCAATCTGGTTTGACATTCCATTGGCCACTCCGCAGACATGATGGGTAACCTCAGGCACCCGAGTGGTACTCCGGTAGCCTCAAGGACTGTGGCAGGGAGGTTCTTGTTTACCCAGACTTGCCATTGCTGTTGTTCCAGACTATGAGACCCGAGAGGAGGATGAGTATAGCGTCGTTCTGAACTGGCTTTAGAAGTATACGTCTATATGACTCTGCCAGAGGGTTGACGTAGTCAGTGGGAGCAGTGGAAGCATAGTGGACAAGTGGCTCATGTCTATTTATAGACTAAAGCATATATAGCGGAGATAGATCATCTATTTCTGATGTGACAGTGATAGCTTTGACTTCATCAGAATAGGGGATGGATCTGTTAAGAAGGTAGTAGGGTGTGATGTCCTGGTAGTTCAATGAAATACACAGAGTAGGAAGTGAAGTTCCTATACTACGATCGGTTATATTTTGGTTGTCACACAATGGTTTCTCCACATAGGACTTGGATATTATATCCGATTTTCTGGTTACTAGATCTATGGTTTTAGATCTTGATTTGGGAAGTGTCCCAATCTGGGTATTTAGATAGCATTCTAAGAGTATTTAGAATGGACGACTCCTGGCACAGTAATATACCTGCAGGTGATGGAGTCACCCTCTCTAAAGGTATTTTACAGACTAAAGTGGAGAGGGATGTGCATGATTGGCAGATCACTTCCTTAGGCAATTGAGTCAATCATGAGATGTCAAGTACCATACCAAATATTGTTTTTTGTAGTAGATTCAATAAGTTGATAATATTCCAATCTTGGAAAAACAATCGGAAGCAGTTTTAGAACATAAGTGGTTGTTCCAGGGATGTGATAATGACAGCCTCATTCGGGAGACAGTTATCATTCCAGGCTTCCAAGGCGACTTGGATGACAGAGAGGTTGTCAGAGTTATAGTTTATCTTCTGACGAGGGGCAGTAATTTGGACAGGTGGTCCAAGGGGATACTGAGGGAGGCATGAAGCAGGATACAGATTAATTTCAGTTGACGATATAGTCTAAGAAGTTTGGATTTGGAGTTCATTTATGAGCTAGGTCCCATCAGACATCCAGACACATTCTAAGACAGGTGTTGCTCATTTCGGGAGATGGGTTTCTCCGCGAACTTGAGATTAAGAAAGACATAGAAAGAAACATCAAAGCAGATCCACTCACTGAGGCTATTCCTCGAACGCAATAGTTTCGCAAACGGGTTTTGTGAAACTGATTAGTAGAGGAGTTGGGTGTTCGGTATCACACGGGCTGTGAGTATGCGACATCGCAATAATTAGCCTTGAGTGCAAGTGGGATATTATCGGAGATAGTGTCCTCAGAGTCAATTATTGGATCACAGGCACGTAATTGCAATGATTGATGGAGGACCTATCCCGATAGGACAGTCTCACTCATGATGATAGTATGCTATCTGGTTTATCTTTATCATCGTGTACTGCTTTAGTTGACCTTACAGGTCACTATTGCGCGTTGATAGATCCCTTAGGATTCTTGCTTGACTGCCAGAAGTATGAGGGTGATCATATACGTGGGAGCTGGGTCTATAATCACATCCTTAAAAGGTCCCTAATCGTGGGAGTTTCGAGACAGGGCATCGATACTCCAGAGTAGACTAGTGTATACAGTCGAGACCCCGACGAGGGGCGGTGGCCGGTCTCACAAGCCACTGGTGTCAGTTGGTTCACCTAAGATGTATACAGGTGCTCATTGGGTTATGAGTACACCGGACATGACTCGCCGGGAACATGCTAGTTGGTCTTATACCTGACGTCAGATAGCAGTTCCCTGGTGACATGTGTACAGGTTAGTTCATCGACCTGAGATCGTCATTTATCTCGTGTGAGTTCCCACTATACTTTGATTACTACCCTACCACGCTCAAAGGAGACGTGCAAACAGGTTTTAGTTGGGTACAGTCCCGAGCCACATGGAGGCAGTGAGCGGATCTGCAGGGGTTCGTCTCTCCCGGTATTGGGAGTGAGGTCGCGCAGTGTCTAGGAGAGCCATTACACGAAGTCCTTGGCCAAGGCAGGAGATTTACTGGTAGGTATTCCAGTAGTATCTCAGGGTGTTCTGGGCTACACTCGGACATGACTTGTACCGCTTTTGGGGGTCTGACATTTACCAACCCCCAAGGCCCGCCATGCGTTGCTCATAGACGAACGGACCGGACTGTACGGATATTGTCACTGACAGGCTCAATAGGGTGTCAGGATGAGTTCGCTCATCGATGTCCCTTGTGGTCAATACCTGGTAGCCCGTTACGTATTTCTAATACCTCTGACGTGCTAATGGTTGAATCCACAACCAAAGTATTGACGAGTCTTTAGAGTCCCCTACAAACCGTTTCTCAAGTTTCAGGCGAAACGCTGTAGAGGCCATATGGAGATATGGCAGGGTTCGATCATGTACGTGCCGTATTGCACGGATCATGATCGGACGGAAAATACAAGCGGGCTTTGGTTTAAGCCGGATCCTAGTATTGTACAGTGTAGATTTTGTCTCATTGCATTTGTATTCGGTCGGAATACAAATGCGGGTATGTATATACAGTCGCGGGGTTTTCCTGTAATTTGTTACGGGATCAGTTTTCTGAAGTTGCCAGTTTGCATTCCGTTTCGGCCTTTTTCCTTTGTATCTTTCCTTGGCTGAAAGTTGGTGGAGGAGGGCTTATTTGCAAGTATGCAAATTTGATTTGTGGAGGGTGGTCTTTGCATATTGTTGCTTCATGATAGCTCTTGTTTGACCTTGACTTCCTTTGATCATCATTGCTTGACTTTTCTTGATGGTGATGGGTTATGATTAGGTTGGTGGAGTGTTGGATTTGGTTGGTGATCATTTCTTCTCATCATCACTTCACATTCTCTCTTGTATTATTGATCCATATCCCCCCTTGGATTTCTCTCTCTCCCTTCACCACATGAGGCCGGCCATTATGAGGGAGTGGGCGGTCCCAATTTTTTGGGTGTAGTTTGTTCTCATTTTGGTTTGCAAAACTCCCTTTGTTCATCACGAAAAGCTTGCACCTCCTTCTCCATAAAATACATAGCAACTTCCTTAACCCCATTGAGACATGAGTTCTACAGTTAACCTACAGCATCCTTGGGCATGTCGGCTCGCCAACTTCGTGCCCGAGTTGCCTCAGTCCAGAGGTGGGAGCCTGTAAAAGAACCCGGCAATGTGGTGCCCTTCTGGCGAGGTGGTGAAGACCGGAGATTCCGCGGGGAGATCGGGATGACGACAAGAAGACCGAAGGACACGGATCGCTCGGTATCTCTCTCTACCCCTTCTCTAGTTAGCTAGGATTAGATTAATGGCCCGATCCGGGATTTTCATGCGCGGTGGTGCCGGTTCTAGTTTATAGAAAAGTTTTATATTCCGCATTTTGGCCTCGTTCAGACGGCAGGGGCGCCGCCGGGCACTTACAACTATGCCTTAACTAAGGTCAACAAACACAGCACGAATACTAAGTACTCTACTTCCTAAAATGACGGAGGGTTACGATAGGTTTTTAAGAAAACCTTTTGCGTAATGAACTTGATATCGTTGTAGAATCGGGTGATTTTTAAAAGGAATGTTTTTGAAGCCTTTTCTAGTTTTGCTAAAGAGGTCACTCCCGGTGAAGGGATCGTCGGCTCTTTCCTCATCGAATAAGGTGCAGGATATTTCACAAATATCACTATGCAAAGCAAAAACTATATAAACAATCAAAAGACAAACCGTGTTTGTAGCATCTGCTAGTTTCGCTAAAGAGGTCACTCCCGGTGAAGGGATCTCGGCTCTTTCCTTATCGAATAAGGTGCTGGATGTTCTACAAGGAACACCGCTATCTAAAGCAAGAAACTAGAGCTACCAGTTTTTAAAAAATGTTTTTACAACATCTTTAGGTTTCTTTTTAGTTTCATTAATCTCATTAATGAAGTCCCATTTTATTATGCTTCACAAGCATCACATTTGAAACCAAATCTGCAATGTAACATATATCTCATATATATAATAGAAACATTCGTCTCAGGCAGTAATATGATCTCATCACAGAACATTGCAGCAGAAGAACACATATGAAATATTGGTTATAGTAGGACGTCCGTATTTTAATACGAGCCTGTATAAAACACGGATTCCACAGACGTGATGAATAGCCAAACCCACATCCCTAGACCCCTACGAGAGCGGCAAGTAACCCTACCAGTTCTAGAGTTAGGAGATCCGGTCTCGACTCCTCGAGATGGTCTCCCACTAGACCCTAGAACCTGGTTACTTGTGCTCCCCGCCTTGGGTCTACCTAATGCGGAAAAGTAAATAATATACAATGGTGACATCATCCTCAGCCCAGAAGTGCCCCAATAAAAGAATATTACATACAAATGAATTTTACATGAAAGAAAATGAAAAAATCTCATCTCACATAAAAACCCCGGCTATTCAAAACACGACGATCCAATATAATATATCACAGCAACACATAATATCACATATCATCAACATAAGTAAGTATGCATACACCGATTGTCGTTGATGTATAGCAACGAAAACCGGCGATACAACTAAATATTACACTTACGGTCGCAGAAATGAGTGTAAAACTACAACAGTTGGAATCCGCAACCTCCTCAGACATCGCATGCCTAACTATTATAAACCCCGCATTTTAGTCTCAATATCGAAAACACTTTTCAATATCTAGTCAGGCAATTCAACAAGATTCCCGACAAGCTGATCGAATGCTCTTCGCAAACTTTAGTAGACGGCCGCACCCCAGATGCTGTCGATGAAGTGCACTAAGGCGGAACACCGCTACCGCGAGCACCCGAACGGATGCTTTTGGCGACGGGGTTCTCCTACAGTCACTTGGTCGGGGCTATGGGGCATGGCTGTCTATTAAGTTTACCCGGCGAGTATCCGCGTACTCTACGTAATTGCAACGGGCGTTTAATCGCATCAAAATCCAGTGGCAACCGATCATGTGAGACTAAACTGCTAGATTTATAACATTCAAATTAGTTATCTCATAACTACTTATGGATTCCAAATATTGTATCACAATCCAGATAAATAGACAATCTTAAACTTTCCGATCGATTAATCAAACACCCAAGTTTTTCCCAAATAGTTCTCAACACTTGAAATTAGTTTAAAAACATCCATCACAAGCCACAGTACCAATGGTCCAGCCGTAGAAGGGTCAAGCCAACACCTCACATGTGGCAACGCCGTACTGCCACAAACCCTAAGGTTTATAGGCCGTTCAGACGGTCGCATAATCGAGTTAAGGTTTGTTGTCTTCTAGAGGGTCCACCGCGTTACTTGCACGATATAGAACGTTCTTAAACTACGGAAAAATCCAACACTTGGAAATTTTCCGGCATGGGAAAATTTGAGTTATTGATACCCGGTCGAACTTTTTAACACGTTCTAAAAATTACCCGGACAAAATAAATGAAGTTATACTTTCCGATCGAATCAACGAGTTCCCAATACAACCCAGAAAACTAAACACTTGAGTATGATTAAAAATACCCAGAAATATGCAGAGAAAACTACGGATATTACAGTGCAAAATCAATGCCCAGTTCCCTTGTACGGCCGCGGTTCCGCGGTGCAATGCATGGCCTTTCCGCGGTTCCATGGCGGTTTGTGGGAATTACTGGCTCGTTTTGCACAGTAATTCTTACAATTCCCTGCTGATTTTTTTGAGTATTTTTAGTGCAGAAAAAATCATATTTTTACAAAATTTCCAAAGAAGGGTAAAAACCGGGGTTTCGGGGTTCGATCGGACTTTAAACTTCGCCTAGACTTCGCCTAAAGCTCTAACCTCACTCTGATACCACTGTAGGGTTACTAGGCACTCTCACAAGGGTCAATAAGGCATTAACCATGCCCGATTTAAAATTTAGACGTGCCGAACAACCCTAACCAAGATCTTTAAACTAGAGATTAGGCGAAACAAAGCATGTTAAACACATTAATATCTAAGAGATTAGGATTACAATCGTTATAGTCCGGTCCTTCGCTTCATAAGCACCGAGTTGAAGTCCCTTCGCTGCGATCATCATGTACCCGGACTCTAGAGAGGCTCCACGAAGAGAATGATGCAAGCTTGCTTCCGATCTTCGATAACTAAGATGATCTACCTTGAAGAAACTTTAACTCAGGCTCTCACTCACTGATGAAGTGAACACCCTAATCTAAATGGCTAGGATAGATTAGGATGATGAAGTAGGATTTTAGCTCTCATTTTTTTTCATAATCTCACACTAATCCATCACAAAACCCAAAGCTAGAAAGCTTTGCAAGGTGGAAGAAGAAGAAGATGAATGAATAATTCTTTTATGATGAATAATGAAATGTTAATATCATTACAGATGCAACCATGGTTAAGTCAAGAAAGACTTAATTATTGTAGAGATTTTAACTATAGTATAGAGTGTAAGTTGGGTTAAGTAAATATCTCCAAAAATATCAACCATAATATCTTTGAAACAAACAAAAGAAAAGCTTCTAGAAACTTCTAGAAAAGTTTAACCCAAATCAAACCCTAACCATATTTAATCTCCGCTAAGCATGTTGCATTAGTAATCATAACTCGTTACAATATTATATATCACATATATAATATATTTTTGTAACAAAAGAAAATAATACAATTAACATATATCACATTTATATCAATGTATTATCCGGTGAGAAAATGAATCAATAAGTGATCTTATATTAGTTAATGTAATTTAATATATCAAATATATTACTATACATTAAATTATCAAATCAACACTTGATCCGATAATCCGGCTATTTCATAAATAACCGACTAATATTATCTATATCAGTTCATCGAATCAGCACTTGATCCGATGACCCGGCTATATCTCATATATCCGGCCGATATCTCATATCACGAGAATCTAATACGGTATCACATACATGTATTGTTCTCGGTCCCGCACATATCACATATGTTCCCCTACTCTGTTTTTCCTGAGTCAAGAAACCTCTGTGTAGGACTCTAAGGAATCGTCAATACGCCGGCAGTAGACGATGATCAAATCAAACACCCACAAGCTGCAAGCCGTCAGCTAAACGTAACTGTAAGTGCACGGCGGCGCTTCGGCCTCCATCCCGAGGAGAAATGCGGAAGCGTTGGTTAACTTTAATTTTCAAACCGGCACCACCGCGCACTATAAACCCGGATCATGCCATTAAACTAGTCCTAGCTAACTACAAGATGGGGTAGAGAGATATACCGAGCGATCCGTGTCCTCCGGTCTTCTCGCCGTCGTCCCGATCTCCCCCGGAATGTCCGGTCTCCACCACCTCACCGAAAGGGCACCACGTCGCCTGCTTCTTTTACGGGCTCCCACCTCTATACCGAGGCAACTCGGGCACGAAGCTGGCGAGTCGACGTGCCCAAGGTTTGCTGTAGAATATAGTGTAGAACCATGTCTCATTTTGGGGTTCATGGAGGTTGCCATTTTGGTGGAGGAAATGAAGTTTATACTTTTGTGAAGGAACTTGGGAATTTTGCATGGCAAATGAGATGAACCCCACCACCAAAAATTGGGACAGCCCATATGAGGAGTGGCCGGCCTCCTTAGGTGGGAGAGGAGAGAATGAGAGAGGGAGTGTATGGATGATGGAACCACACTCATAATGCAAGAGATAAAAGGTCATGATAAAAAGCAATGATCATCAACAAAGATCCTCACTCAACTAACACTCATCACAAAACAAAGTCCGACCATCATGAACCATCATGAAGTCAAGAAGTCAAGCAAGGTCAATGGATGGTGCACCATCATGATAAAATAATAAGCAAAGACCCCCTTCCAAATTGCTTATTTGCACAAATGCAAATAAACCCTCCTCCACCAATCTTCGGCCATTGAAAGATACAAATGAAAATGGTCGAAACGGAAAGCAAACTGGCAACTCCAGAAAACTGGTCCTGTAATACAGGAAAACCCCGATACTGTGTATACACACCCGCATTTGTATTCCGACCGAAATACAAATGCAATGAGACAAAAACTACACTGTACTATACTAGGATCCGGCTTAAACCAAAGCCGGCTAGTAATATCCGTCCGATCCTGATCCGTGCAATACCGCACGTATCTGATCGAACCCTGCCATATCTCCATACGGCCTCTACAGCGTTTCGCCCGAAAACTTGAGCAACTGAATGTGGGGGACTCTAAAGACTCGTCAACACTTTGGTTGTGGATTTAACCACTAGCACGTCATAGGTATAAGCCAATACGTGACGGGCCATCAGCTATTGACCAAAAGGGACGTCGATGAGCGAACCCATCCTGACACCCTACTGAGCCTGTCAGTGACAATATCCGTACAGTCCGGTCCATTCGTCTATGAGCATCGCATGACGGGCCTAGGGGGTTGGTGAAAGTCTGCCCCCCAAAAGCGGTACAAGTCGTGTCAGAGATCAGCCCAGAACACCCTGAGATACTACTGGAATACCTACCAGTAAATCTCCTGCCTTTGCCAAGGACTTTTCATGTTCTGGCTCTCCTAGACACAGCGCGACCTCACCCCCAATACCGGGAGAGACGAACCCCCGAAGATCCGCTCACTGCCTCCATGTGGCTCGGGACTGTACCCAACTAAAACCTATTTGCACGTCTCCTTTGAGCGTGGTAGGGTAGTAATCAAAGTAAAGTGGGAACTCACACGAGACAAATGACGATCCTCAGGCCGATGAACTAACCTGTACACATGTCACCAGGGAACTGCTATCTGACGTCAAGTATAAGACCAACTAGCATGTTCCCGGCGAGTCCTGTCCGGTGTACTCATAACCCAATGAGCACCTGTATACATCTTAGGTGAACCAACTAACACCAGTGGCTTGTGAGACAGGCCACCGCCCCTCGTCGGGGTCTCGACTGTATACACTAGTCTACTCTGGAGAATCGATGCCCTGTCTCGAAACTCCCACGACTAGGGACCTTTTAAGGATGTGCTTATAGACTACCAGCTCTCACGTATATGATCGCCCTCATACTACTGGCAGTCAAGCAAGAATCCTAGGGGCTCTATCAACGTGCAATAGTGACCTGTCAGGTCACCTAAAGTAGTACACGATGATAAAGATAAACCAGATAGCATACTATCATCTCGAGTAAGACTGTCCTACTGGGACAGGTCCTCCCTCAATCATTGCAATCACGTGCCTGTGATCCAATAATTGACTCTGAGGGCACTATCTCCAATAATCTCCCACTTGCACTCAAGGCTAATTATTGCGATGTCGCATACTCACAGCCCGTGTGATACCGAACACCCAACTCCTATACTAGTCAGTCTCACAAAGCTCGTTTGCGACACTATGGCGTTCGAGGAATAGCCTCAGTGAGTGGATCCGCTTTGATGTTTCTTTCTATGTCTCTCTATATCTAAAGTTCGCGGAGAAAACCATCTCCCGAAATGAGCAATACTTGCCTTAGAATGTGTCTGGATGTCTGATGGGACCTAGCTCATAAATGAACTCCAAATCCAAACTTCTTAGACTGTATCGTCAACTGAACTTAATCAGTATTTAGCGCCATGCCTTCCCTCAGTATCCACCTGGACCACCTATCCAAAATACTGCCCCTCGTCAGAGGGAAAACTATAACTCTGACAACCTCCTTGTCGTCCAGATCACCTTGGAAGCCTGGAATGATAACTGTCTCCCGAATGAGGCTGTCGTTATCATATCCCTAGAACATCCACTTATGTTCTAAAACTGCTTCCGACTGTTTCTCCAGGATTGGATCAATATCAACTTATTGCATCTACTGCAAGAACAACATCTGGTGTGGTGACATCTCATGATTGACTCAATTGCCAGAGCAAGTGATCTGCCAATCATGCACATCCTTCTCCCCTTTTGTCTGTAAGACACCTTTAGAGAGGGTGACTCCATCACCTGCAGGTACACCACCATGCCTGGAGTCGTCCATTCTAAATACTCTTGGAATGCTGTCTAAGTACCTTGATTGGGAAACCACCCAAATCTAGATCTAAAACCATAGATCTAGTAACCAGTATGTCTGATATAATGTCCAAGTCCTATGTGGAGAAACCACTGTGTGACGACCAAAGTATAACCGATTGTAGCATAGGAATATCACTTCCTACTCTGTGTATGTCATCTAAATACCATGACATCACACCCTACTACCTTCTCAACAGATCCATCCCCTATTCTGATGAAGTCAAACCTATGACTGTCACATCAGAAATTGATGATCTATCTCCGCTACATTTGCTTTAGTCTATAAATAGACATACGCCACCTGTCCACCAATGCTTCCGCTGCTCCCACTGACTACGACAACCCTTTGGCAGAGTCATATAGACGTTCACTTCTAAAGCCAGTTTAGAACGACGCTATACTCATCCTCCTGCCGGGTCTCACAGTCTGGAACAACAGCAATGGAAAGTGTGGGTAAACAAGAACCTCCCTGCGCGCCACCGTCCTTGAGCATACCGAAGTACCTCTCAGGTGCCTAAGGTTACCCACCGTATCTGCGGAGTGGCGAATGAAATGTCAAACCAGATTGAATCATTAGGTTCCTATCAAACTCCAGTAATCGTATGTGGTTCTGGAATCACTTCTACTTCTACCATACTCCCACTACTGTTTTCTAAAAAAATCCATTTTTATTAAAACTGTGGGGAGTTTAGAACAATATCACTATTGATCTTCCAGATGGTAGAAAAAGAACTCTCGTCATAGCCTGGGTCAACCCACAAACAACCATTACAGAAACGTGCCTTGAGTTATCCAGAGTCTGGTTTTAAGCATATTCTGGACAACTCCCCGTACCGTAACAACGTTAAGATATGAACTGTTTTATATCCAATATAGAACCAGAGGCACTGATTTAATTAAACCAGATTCAAATCATGCAGCTGTCTCCAGTGCATGTCAACTAAATGGAAGGAGGCCGATCAGCGTTACTCAACTTAGGAATACTTCCACTTATGAGTAATCTGAAAGAGAAGCAAGTTCTCTTAATTACTACTATCAAATGAATACCAAACACAAGTATCCACATCTTCGATCACTTTGAAGAATCCCGATACTTGCTACACCTGGTTTTCTACTCTATTCAAATACCTATAACTTCTCAAAATTTGGACCCTGTGTTTCTACGAAACACCTGTCTAAAAACTAGAGAAGTTATAAGTAAACCGAATATAGTACGAGAACCAACCCCTCTGTCCTAATGGACACTGGACAACATACAATACTCTGTATAAGTCCCTTGAGTCTGATAACTCATTCACTGTGTGTCGTAGGTTGAAAACTGTACTTATGGTTAAGAAGAATTACACCGCTGCTTAATGCTCCTTACCTAACCATCCACTGATATAGGTAAATGTCATAGACATAATTTCAAAAAGGTATATCTCACTCTATGAAAATAGACGTACAGATATATCAATTTGAAATTGGTGCACAACAGCGGATATTCAAAACCAAATATTTGCCGACCGGCAAACAACCCAGGTGACTTCCTCAAATATCACCGATTACAACGAATTCCGATATAATGAGGATGATCACCTAATTCCCACTAACCTACTCCCACTCATCATCTGTAAAACCATGCAGATGTGAGAATCATACCTGGTAAATACATACCCTGGAGTAAGGACTAATTAGGAAATCAGTTTTCCTTTAACAGTACACAGTGACACTGAAACATTGAAATGTTTCGATGGGGTATCCAGGTATTCCTAGTAATGCCTCTTCCAGATTCACGACTGTAACCGTATAATTCTTTTCCACCTCTCCAAATCCCTGTATATGTCTTTAGTCATTACCTTCTGCACACCCCTTAGGCCAAATGGTTTTCTTCCTTCCCTACCGTTCGGCACCAGCCTATGGTTTGGAAGAAGACTATGCAATAAGCATAATGGGTGTACTGACCTAATCCTAGGAGCACTCGCAATGCGAGAGAAGGTGAAGATAAAAGACAACCGAATAAACCTTATTCCTATGTCTCCTGAACCAGAATCCATCCCCGAACTGAAACAAGTTCTTTTCGAGTTCGTATATAACCATACAATGGAGTATCCAATAAACTGTGGATCTTCGTAGTGATACGGAGTGTCCTGGAGAAATACAAAGGTGAAGTGGGAGTGGTAATGAAATACCTGGCTTGGTAGTGAATATCAGTTGCAATTTATTTTGCCCTCTTACTAATCCCTTTCTTTGTCTTTTCTTAATACCTTCTACACACCATCGTTATGCTAATTGGTTTTCTTCATTCCCCACCGTTCGGCACCGGCCTAAGGTTTGGAAGAAGACTATCCAATTTACGTAATAGGTGTACTATCGCCTAATCTAAGGGGTACTCGCAACCTGAGAGAAGGTAAAATGAAAAGACAACTGAATAGTCCTATCCGTTTTCTCCAGAACCGGAAACCATCCTCGAATAAATTCCTTCGAGTTCGTATATAACCATACGATGGTTTTGTCCAATGGAAGTGGGCGTTTGTAGTAATACGGGGTGTCCTGGAGAAAAGGGTAAAAGTAGCAGTAGCAATGAGGTTTGCAACTCTGACAATCCAAAAGCCAGTGTTTAAGAAGGTTCGGTCAACTTGGTCACTGAGTCATAGTCTTAGGGTCGGGTCAATGGTCACTGCCAAAGAGAGAGAGAAAAGAAACACTCAGCGTGCACTCTAACCTAGATCAGAATGGTTACCAATTTATCTAATCTGGAAACCTCCCACTGTAACCTCAAATTCTTCTCCAAACCCGAAAGAAGAATTAGTCGGGATCACCCGAGGAGTAAACCAACTCATCAGTAGGAATCGGCATCCAACTATCATCGCATGATAACGTGACGGAATCCGCTCACGCTATCATACTCCAGAAGGTATGCGCATATCTGGCAAGTTTCAGTTTCTTTTGAAACTCCCGATGTGATTTTTACCCCATGCTCTTATGACCTTGACTTTGGCCAACAAATCATAAGTCACATGTCAAGTTCTACCCGTCATTCTCCAGGTTGATTTGAATCCACCCGTACCTACCCTTGACTTTGGCCAACAAGGCAGTACGACTGTTCCAAACCAACGCATCTATCTATGCTGCATATGAATAACCAACAGCTACCAAACACTGTGCCTTGACTTTGGCCAACAAACACAGCTTGAATACTATTGGCTATCCATATGAAATGACAGAGGGCTACGAATGGTTTCTGGCAAAAACCTTTAACGTAATGAACTTGATATCGTTGAAGGAACGGATAGCTTTTAAAAATATAGTGACGAAAACCTTTGCTAAAGAGGTCACTCCCGATTAAGGGATCTCGGCTCTTTCACCGTAGAATGAGGTGCAAGATATTCCAACTGAATACCACGATGCAAAGCAAAAGTAATCGGCTATAGTGAAGTTATTGCCCTAACGCAAACTTTTGTCCAAGGGGTCACTTCCGGTGAAGGGATCTCGGCCCTTGCCTCGTCGACTGAGGAGCAGGATATTCCAACTGAATACCACGATGCAAAACAAAAGTGAACGTCCTTGCAATAACAGCTTTTTGAAAAGTATTCCAATAACATCTGATTAGGTTTGTTTAACTTGCATTGATCCGAATCAACGCAGTCCCATCAATTGATCACAGCACAAAGAACGAAAATATACTGATGTACGTATATGCCATCCGCATTCGCCACTGGGTCCCGTCATTACCCGTTAGGTTAGCCAAATAACGACAGAGTGGGGACTGAACTAGCACGGATGCAAAACATATACAACATCTACTAGTATATATATATATAATATATAATTTTTGCTCAAGGCGTGCTAAAATGCAACATCACATAAATGTACAGCATCACAGAACAATACAGATATCTGGGATCCCCGGGTTTCACAGAGCCGCTACTGAAACCCGACGTTCCCCTGGTCGTGTGGATAGCCTGTGCAATGAAATCCTAGACCCCTACGGGCGCGGCAATTTACCCGCCAAAACCTGAAGCGAGGCAGCCCCCTTCAGCAACGTGAATGGACACCCAGCACTTCACGGAATCCGGTAACTTGGGCACCCCTCCTCGGTCAACCTGTACCCCCTACGAGTGCGGCGAATAGCCCGCCAATTCTAGAGTGAAGCCCCCTCCATCTCAATGCCATGAGATGCGGGCTTGTTGCCCTCTAGAATCCGGCTATCCGTGCACCCCTCCGCGGGGCAATCCTAGTACAGAAAGTAAAATATACATACAAGGGGTACATCGACCGCAACCTGGTCGTGCCCCAAAATAATAATACAAACAGGCAGTGACGGCAGTCCACTTGTCGGACGCTCGCCCCACAATATCAAATGTACATAATACAATAAAACTGTACTACAATTGCATCCAGGCTATCCCCCACGACCAATCAGCAACATCACAGCAAAATCACAGAACATCAACGTGAATGTCACGTTCGCAAATCCGTCTAACCGGGCTATAGCAGTTAGACAGAATTTACCGATCAAGTGACATTCACGGTCGCAGATATAGTGTAAATACTGTGAACTAATGTGTTTTAAATATCCGATCGATCAAATTTACCAAGTGGGCCCCCAAGTACTACTGTAGCACATCAAGAAATCTGGGCCCAAAAAATAACATTCCAGAAAACCTATTTTCCACTCAGGAGCATTCTGTAGAATTTTGGGGGACTGAACATTTCAAGTCGCGGTGGAACCGTGGCCCAAGCATAGGTTTGGCCGCGGTTCCGCGGTGGTTTGGACTGTTCACGAGCCCAAATTTTCACAGAACTCTTAGAATGTTCTACACATCATTCTGAAACAACCTGAAAAATTTTTGGACTTCAAAAAATTTCGACATAAACTGATGTGAAGAAAAATACGGTTTTTGGAAAATTGTTCGATCGGAAATGGAAAACACATTAGACAAAGCTCGACTATGCTAATGGCGAGGCTCTGATACCAGTGTAAGTGCACGGCGGCGCCCCGGCCTCCATCCCGAGGCCAAATGCGGAAGCGATGGTTAACTTTAATTTTCAAACCGGCACCACCGCGCACTATAAACCCGGATCGTGCCATTAAACTAGTCCTAGCTAACTACAAGATGGGGAAGAGAGATATACCGAGCGATCCGTGTCCTCCGGTCTTCTCGCCGTCGTCCCGATCTCCCCCGGAACGTCCGGTCTCCACCTCCTCGCCGGAAGGGCACCACGTCGCCTACTTCTTTTACGGGCTCCCACCTCTATACCGAAGCAACTCGGGCATGAAGCTGGCGAGTCGACGTGCCCAAGGTTTGCTGTAGAATATAGTGTAGAACCATGTCTCATTTTGGGGTTCATGGAGGTTGCCATTTTGGTGGAGGAAATGAAGTATATACTTTTGTGAAGGAACTTGGGAATTTTGCATGGCAAATGAAATGAACCCCACCACCAAAAATTAGGACATCCCATATGAGTAGTGGCCGGCCTCCTTAGGTGGGAGAGGAGAGAATGAGAGAGAGAGTGTATGGATGATGGAACCACACTCATAATGCAAGAGATAAAAGGTCATGATAAAAAGCAATGATCATCAACAAAGATCCTCACTCAACTAACACTCATCACAAAACAAAGTCCAACCATCATGAACCATCATGAAGTCAAGAAGTCAAGCAAGGTCAATGGATGGTGCACCATCATCATACAATAATAAGCAAAGACCCCCTTCCAAATTGCTTATTTGCACAAATGCAAATAAGCCCTCCTCCACCAATCTTCGGCCATTGAAAGATACAAATGAAAATGGCCGAAACGGAAAGCAAACTGGCAACTCCAGAAAACTGGTCCTGTAATAAATTACAGGAAAACCCCGATACTGCGTATACACACCCGCATTTGTATTCCGACCGAAATACAAATGAAATGAGACAAAAACTACACTGTACTATACTAGGATCCGGCTTAAACCAAAGCCGGCTAGTAATATCCGTCCGATCCTGATCCGTGCAATTCCGCACGTATCTGATCAAACCCTGCCATATCTCCATACGGCCTCTAAAGCGTTTCGCCCGAAAACTTGAGCAACTGAATGTGGGGTCTCTAAAGACTCGTCAATACCTTGGTTGTGGATTTAACCACTAGCACGTCAGAGGTATAAGCCAATACGTGACGGGCCATCAGCTATTGACCAAAAAGGACGTCGATGAGCGAACTCATCCTGACACCCTACTGAGCCTGTCAGTGACAATATCCGTACAGTCCGGTCCGTTCGTCTGTGAGCATCGCATGGCGGGCCTAGGGGGTTGGTAAAAGTCAGACCCCCAAAATCGGTACAAGTCGTGTCAGAGATCAGCCCAGAACACCCTGAGATACTACTGGAATACCTATCAGTAAATCTCCTGCCTTGGCTAAGGAATTTTCATGTTCTGGCTCTCCTAGACACAGCGCGACCTCACCCCCAATACTGGGAGAGACGAACCCCCGAAGATCCGCTCACTGCCTCCATATGGCTCGGGACTGTACCCAACTAAAACCTGTTTGCACGTCTCCTTTGAGCGTGGTAGGGTAGTAATCAAAGTAAAGTGGGAACTCACACGATACAAATGACGATCCTCAGGTCGATGAACTAACCTGTACACATGTCACCAGGGAACAGCTATCTGACGTCAGGTATAAGACCAACTAGCATATTCCCGGCGAGTCCTGTCCGGTGTACTCATAACCCAATGAGCACCTGTATACATCTTAGGTGAAGCAACTGACACCAGTGGCTTGTGAGACCGGCCACCGCCCCTCGTCGGGGTCTCGACTGTATACACTAGTCTACTCTGGAGAATCGATGCCCTGTCTCGAAACTCCCACGACTAGGGACCTTTTAAGGATTTGCTTATAGACTACCAGCTCTCACGTATATGATCGCCCTCATACTGCTGGCAGTCAAGCAAGAATCCTAGGGACTCTATCAACGTGCAATAGTGACCTGTCAGGTCACCTAAAGCAGTATACGTACACGATGATAAAGATAAACATACTATCATACTATCATCTCGAGTAAGACTGTCCTACTGGGACAGGTCCTCCCTCAATCATTGCAATCACGTGCCTGTGATCCAATAATTGACTCTGAGGGCACTATCTCCAACTGTAACAGCCACGCAGGAATTGAGCGATCAGAAGAACAATAAGCAATCCTGTACTTTCTCCTGCGAATCCAGTCAGTAACACTCCCGTACAGTCCGGTCTCTTCGTCTGATATGTCGCATATCTCGCCTAGGGGTGCTAAACGTCAGACCCCAGTAGCTTGATAAGTCGTGTCGATATGAGGTCTATAACAGTTCGAGAAACTACTGATAACACTTACCAGTAAATCTCAGCAACCCTGGCCAGGGATTTCCAGTTATAGCCAATAGAACACAGCGAAACATCAACTCCCTATACCGGGAGAGACGAATCCCCTCATATCGCTCATTGCCTCCATGTGATTCGGGGCTGTACCCAAAAGCCACCTTTTTGCACGCCTTCTTGGACGTAGTATGATGGAAATCAAAGCACAGTGGGAATCACACAAGACTCTATGACGATCTCGGGTCTACAGACTAACCTATACAAGTGTCACCAGAGAACTGCCAACTGACGTGAGGTATAATACCATCTGGGAGTTCTCGGCAAGTCCGTCCAGTGTACCCAGTCTCCTCTGAGCACCCATACACCATCCTTGATGTCAAACACCGATGGATATGGGATCATCCATCGCCCATCATATGGGTCAAGATGGATATACGCTAGTCTACTCTGGTGTATCGATGCCCTGTCTCGATACACCCTGGACTAGGAACAGTTATAGGACGTACTCGTCGACTACCGTGGCCCCACTAGTATGATCTCATCATAGTCCCAGCAGTCGAGTACATAGCCTAAGGGCTTTATCAACATGTAACATAGAGACAATCAGAGTACATGTTAAGATAAAGTACAACCAGATAGCATACTATCATGTCGAGCAAGAAAGTCCTCCCTATATATGTCCAAGCATCCATTACAATATACATCGTATGTACAGTAATAGCCTCTAGGGCATACTTATAACTAACACTCCAACCCATGAAATCATTTAAAAAGCTTCATCAAAACTTTAAACTTCTTTCATTAAAGTTGATCCCCTCTTCCCCCTCTACACTTTGGACCCATCAATGTTGGATTTTGAGGATTTTGGGGAGCTAGGGTTTTTCTTAGCTCCAATCTATGAGGTATAATCCCTTCTATCTAGTTTAGTTTAAGTTTATTAGCACCCTATATTATTTTAAAGCTCAATCGATATGAATTAGTGATGTTTTGAAAATTCAAGGGAAGGGTTGGGTGTTTATGTGGACCTATAACTAGTAGTGGGTGTTTACTTAGACCTTAGTGATGTTTTTACTAACCTAGAACAGAGAATGGAACCCAAACACGAAATTGAAAACCCCGACATCGGATAATTGTGTGAATTGTGAGGGTATTTTAGAATCTGCTAACACCCGGGGCACCTGAATTTTTTTTAGCAAATGTAGTGATGTGTGCATGTGACCAGAAGACTACCCCACAAACCTAAGCCTCTATACTGCTACAGTGGCCACATATTTAATAGATTGGGCCGCAATTTGCGGCCATGCTTTGGTGGATACGTGTGATTTTGGTCTGTAGCCTTGTTATCTAATATCTAGAGCAACCCCATATACAAAATTGGCTAGTTTGACCTAAGTCAAAATCTGGGAAGGGTTTTCCTATGTTGCTGTTTTCGGGTTTTCCGTTTTCTGAAATTGGATTTTAGTATTTGATATTATATTTGGTTGTTGGATGTTTGTACATCAACAACTAGGGATAATTGGTTGGTTTTGCATGCGTGGGCCGTAGGTCCTAACCTATGAGCGGGCCGTGTGCCGTTGCGGTTTTCAAAACTTGATTTCAATAGCGTTGCTATATATGTTATTATTGTAGGTACCTCCGCGCAAGCTTCGGGATGACGAGCAAAGGCGTGGCGACATCGACTTTAGCAAGCAAGATCAAGGTGAGTGGATCTATATCAACGAGGGAAGTCGGGTGGATGGCGTATATCACCCCCGCATACTTTGATGGAAACCGATTTATATATAGATTATGGTTAATGAAACCTTTAATAGAAAACTATAGATAGAGTAAAGAGGTAGTTATAAAACCATATTAGAAACTAAGGATAGTTAAAAGTGATATGATACGACTAGTATGTGATGACGGAATTTGAGGATGATATTTGATGATATTTCCGTTTAGGATACTATAAGACTAGATAGTCGACGTAGATGTGTCATCCGAACCATACCTATTTCCAAACTGAAGAATCGTATGCATCTTTTAAACAGATACCTTGAGAGATGTTATGGATTTTCAAATGATATCTTTTCATTAAAAACACCGTAGCTCCTACTTTCAAAACTACGATTCGCATCTTTCAAAAAAAAACTGATTGTATGGTTCGGGTGTGTATGTTAGATTAGATACATATGCTTATAGTAAAGGTAGAATTTATTATAAAATTGACCTTTGTGAGATATAAATGCGATGAAAAGAGAATACGATTTGATATGTGATATGATAATAAGTTGGTGTACGGATGCGAGTCGATTGAGATGATTGATACCTTGCTGGTTCCCTGATATAAGATTGTTATGGATGTAACTTGTGACATAGGTATATAGATATATATATATAATGTTGTGAATCATGTGTGATATGTCGTACGAGACGTGAGGTCCGTACCCCTCATTGTCTTATAGGATGATGAGATCCCAAATGTTTAATGCCGCCGTCTGATGATTTTTCCGTGCGTGATGAGTTTGACCTGATGATTGATCCATACCCTTGACTAGAGGATGCCGTACAATGGATTATACCGTACATGGCGTTGTGTGGCTAGATGGCGATGGATAGATTCACCGACTCGGTCATGTAAGATACGTATACCCATCAGCATTTGCATATGATTTACCTGATATTACATTCATGTTATTCGCATTGCATTACTTATACCTGTGATAGCACATCTGCACCATTATCGATGATGCGTATGTTACACGTACACAGATTGTAGGCTCACACACTTCATTATCGATGATTGCAATATCATTACACAGCAGGATTGCTGTATCATGATATGACTCTTCGCATAACATACTTGCGTATATACCACTTGTACACCCATATTACCGCACATACATATTGTACACTAATATTTGCGTATATACATATTGTACACTCATACGTGCGTATATTCATTTTATACACCATTCTTGCGCACATACATATTGTACACCATACTTATGCACATACATATTGTACACTCATACTTGCGTATATACATGTCGTACTCCATACTTGTGCACAGACATATTGTATACCATACTTGCACACACACATATTTTACACCATATTTGCAGACATACACATTTATACGTCCATACTTGCGTATATACACATATGCACCTTTTTACGGTATTGCATTCGATTTTGGAGATTTGGGAACCGCATGATATATTTTAAAACTGGATTCATTTAAAAGAGCGGTTTTCCCTCGATATGTGCATGTTACTGTTCCATGTTGCATGATATACGGATATGCTTACATTTCTGTTATATGTCGTATACATCATGCTTTACGCTTTTACGCATTGAGATATACTGTTTGCATGAGATTTCTGGATTTAAGAACCGTGGCAATTTCAAAGGAAAGCATGTACTGTTTTAAAAACCAGATTTCTCTTGATATTATATTTCAATGCGTCCACCATGTATTTTCTCGGTTCTGAGAGTGCCATGTGAAACCCGATTCGAGGAGCGATAGGCACCGTCTGCGGGTACATGGTGGACCCGGTGAGGTACCCCGAGGCAAGAAGACTCGTATATGTTAGACGGAGAGGCTGGCAGGGGAGCACTACCAGCCGATGATAGTATTTGGGCTCGTCGGATATCCGGAGGATACCGACCGGAGTCGAGAGATGATATGGGCCGACCCGGACTCACGGAGCCCATGGGCCGATCCTGACTGACGGAGCCCGAGAGATATGAGGATTTGCGTGTCGATACTGAACACGGGTTTGATGATTTTGAGGTGTCACAAGGGACACATGTTGATTTATATCCTCATATTTTCATGCATATGCTTTTATGATATTTACATGCATGATGTTGTTGTGTCAGTGGTTGACAAGTGGACGAGATCCACATGCATACATACATTGATTATATGGGTGGACGAGATCCACATGCATACATACATTGATTATATGGTTGGACGAGATCCACATGCATACATGCATTGATTATACTGTTGGATGTTATCCACATGCTTATAAGCATTGACTACCGTGTAGGCACATATACAGACCCGGTTACCCTAGATATCATAGTATTACCTTCATGAAATAGTTGACCTAGGAGTCGTTATTTATTCGATTTCTACTTGTTGATGTTTTTCTACTCAAGAGTTGGCAACTCACTCCCGTTGTGCCATAGTTCTTGCAGGTTGACCGCTTGGATTAGTAGTGGCATCGCTGGCATATAGCTACTTTCGGGTGTTTTGCTTTGGTTGGTAGGACATTTGTATCGTACCCACTCATATATCTATATTTCACATTCTATCTAGTAAACTCCATCAATCAAAAAAATTTAGTAAATTTTATAAGTAATGAGACTTAGTGAGATTGTGGTTGCGAGACTTAGAGCGAGGGGTTTTCCGCTACTTGTGGTTTTGATGTCTTGCTTCTTTCCTTATCTTTTGTGGTGATCTTCGCCGTTGGGCGTCGTATACTTATATATATTATCTTGCATGTTTGTGATCCGCCATTTGGCGCAGAGCTAGCTCCCGCTTGGGGATGCCTTTATCATTATCTTGTATATGTGGTTTTGGATCAAAATATACAAGGGAGGTGCTGCACAAATTTTTAAAAAAAGACGAAACATGTTTTTAAACTTGCATAATCCACTTGCATTTTTCATGTTCCTATTCTATGCATTAAGAAAACTTGATTTCATTATACCTTTATTTCAAAACATCACCTCCTTGATTTTCTTAAAGAGCTTTAGATTTCTGGGTTTCAGATTACTTGAATTACGTTACGCCTTAAGACGTTGCGTGATTTATGTGCTGGTCATGAGCAAATATTTCAGGTCGTGACAACAGATCTTGAAATCCAATATCGAAACCCAATATACACTAGTCAAATACTATAATATGTATATAGTACGCATCCTTGAAAAATCTCCAAAAACGGAATAGACACATGCAAAAATCTTTTCTGAATTTCCGTGTGATCCGTAACTCACGGCATAAGTGACGGACGCTCATTTATGAAGTAATAAATATACGTTCATATATGTTTTGCTCAAATATACGTCTCGTCGTTTTTTTTGAAATATCCCAAAAGATTTTTCTTTATAAATGTTCGTGTCGCTCGCGGACACGTAGGAAATAGCGAGACTATAGCTCCTTTTTGAAAACCTTTGGTTAAACTTTTAAATGCATGAAAGTACCTAGGCACTGTCCCCAGATCAGTCCTGTTCGGCTACTATATAATATAGTACCCATCATAAAAACAAGGTGCTCAAAAGCAAAGTCGGCCTCAAAAGGCGTATCCAACAATCACGTGCGTCTGGTGCGCACGAAAAGCAAATCTAATACAAGTGCTACTAATGTGCACAAAACCAAAACTATGTGCATTGGGTGTGCACGAAAGCATCTGTCCAGTATAACGGGTGTGCACGACAACAATATCAGGTGCATCTGATATACACGAAGAATCTCAATTTAGTGCATCTGGTGTGCACCGAAATTGCATCAAGAGCCCATGTAAGCGCAAGAATCCAAATAAAGTGCACAAGGTCCACGAAAACAAATATCCAATATCAAAATCGAAATTGACGGTATACAACACATTTCAATCCAAATTCAAATCAAGTATACCGTGGTATATAATCTCACAACCATGCGCATCAGCGTGCACAAAATCGAATCAAAACACTAAAAGTGCATGAAAACTATGCCGAAAGCATAAGTCAATCACATGCATACCGTAGGCATGAAATCAAAATCAATATCTCAAGTGACATCAAATCGAAGTTAAGTGCAACTGCATGCACACAACACGTATCAATGCACTGCAAGCACATGTAGGCTATACCGAGTGCAAAAACCAAATCGAGTGCATACCACATGCACAAAAATCAAATCAACCGTCGGAAATCCACAGAATCATAAACATGTGAAGCCAAGGCACAAAACTGATATCAAGTGCCATAAATACGCACAAATCGGAAATCGAAGTAGCGGTGTATAAACATAAATCGAGTGCAATGACTGTGAACAAAATGCAAATACCCAGCAGGTGCAGTCATGGTGCACGAAAACCATATCACGAAACTCAATCATCAAAACTCAAATCCAAGCAATATAGGCGTGATACTCCGATCACAAACGCAAATTGCAATAAATGGCATTGAGGTACACCTCCTACAATGTCGAAAAAGTGTCGGTGCGCCCAAAACTGGCAGAGCAAGAACATCCGCTTGCCTCCTGCTCAAGGTCCGGTGTCTTCTGTCTCTGGGTCCACACTTTGTCTGTCGGTTACCAATCTCGCAATCTATCGTCTCTTCGGCCCAGTCTGGTGTGCTAACTGAAATAATTCCGCTCTGGCACTCCTCTGGTCTTCTTTCGGCCAATTATCATGACCACCCATAAGGAAGAAAATCACTGGTGTCGTCCTCTGGCCCTCTGAATACACGTGACACATCTGATCCTCGGTGCAAATCTCATCACAGCAGTGTCCTGGAAGGAACCTGCTCAGGGTCTCTTCCAATCTCGCCTATGCCGAACTATACGGATGCTGGTACTCTTGCAAAATCTTTTCTCGTCTTCTGGACATCTGCGTTCTCAGCATAGCAATTTCTCGCGAACTGGTCGTGTCTCACGCCTTTGTATACAAATCAGATCTCCAACCTCAATGGGGAGTAACAACAGCTCGTCAGCATCTCGCACGAACCTCTGGTCCCATTCATTTGTATCATCATCCACTTCGACGTCACGTCGTGCTATCTGCGTACTGCAAATGTTCTCGGCTACAATCAATCCAAAGTCTCTCACACAGACTCGAAATCATGAACTCGGTATCTTCATCACTCTATAGAAGATCTCTAGCCGAACACGTCCCAACCCTCAGAACTATACTCCATACTCGTCCATTCTCGATCAACTCACAACGCATCTGGGGGAGGTCCTCTATCCGAAGCTGGTCAGCCTACTGGTCTCCTATCACAGGATATCCGAACGACGTTATACTTTTCAATCGAGTCATCAAAGCCCCATAAATTCCCGAAAGGTCAACACCTGAGCACAGTCTAATAATATCTGGTACATACCACAGTACCTCTGGACCAGCCGTAGAATGGAAAACCCAAGCCTCACTGATGGCACCGCTAAACTGCCACAAACCCTAAGGTTCAAAAGCGGTTCCATTGTCATCATGTTGAATTAGGGTTTCATTCTTCTAGAGGGTCCACAGAATCACTTGCATGTTCCTCCGAACACTTTAAACTTGGGAAAATGGGTTTTTGACACTCGCTCGAACTCTTTAGCTTTGCCTAACCGAAATATGAATACCCTTCGTCTCTTAGCTCAAAGTAGACTAGCAATCATCTGTCGTATCTCTGCCTGAAAGCACCAGCGATCTCAGCTCGTAAAGTCTGGAGGCGAAATCCAATCAATCTCAGTAACAGTTGGGTCATCCGTCTACACGGTAGACGACATCACGATCACGGAGGTATGCTGTACATCAACCGTCCTCTCACAACAGGCAGCCTTAACAATGGCCCGATCATCCGGTGTAAAACCAACCACTCGCCTCAACAAGAGGTCGCAACACGAACACTACATCGAGACGTTCCCATGTCACCAGAAAACACAATGGTCAGCCCTTGTCACAAACGAGCTCGCCCTGACCGCAACACCAGCAGTAGCTAAATCTGCGCTCGAGCAAGGTGATAGGAACCTCAATCATGTATCGAAGAGAACGGATCAAGGCATGAAAGTTGATCAGTCGAAAATATTGCATTTTTAACACAGCAATTCCCTACTATTTGTAATCATCTAAAGGTGTTTGGTAAAAATATAGCACATATTAGCAATTTGTCTGCAAAATACCAAAAAACATGTGTTATACATTATAACCGGCATTATGAGGGAAATTGTGTGTTTATTATTGCATACATGATCTTTGTAGATCAAACTCTTGTCTCGAGATTGTGTGCAGGAAATTCTCCAGGTAAAAGAGCCGGAACTGCTAAAAGTGCTGATAAAATACGTCAAGTCCAAGACTTGTGCTCTGGCAGTAAACAAGAAAGTATAAAAAGATTCCAGACATCTGGAAAGTGCCATAAGCCAACATGAAATAAACCTGGAAGTTTCATGCAGAGATCACTCTAAACGGACGCGGATCCGCGGCCGAGTCAGGCCGATCCGCCGCGGAACCGCGGCCGAGTTGACTCGTCGGCGGTTGGTCATTTTTGCAGAGGTCTCCTTTTAATGGCCAAGCTTCTTCAAGACGTTTTGAATTGTATAGATTTCTCCAGAAGCTTCCTTTCTAAACAGCCTAGCCTTTTATGCAAGTTTCATAACTACCAAGCTTCTCATGCAAGCTAGCTAACTACCTTAATCTAGAAACTTCTCTACCCTAGCTTCTTGTGCAAGCCTCATAACAACCAAGCAACAAAGGGATGCTAGACCAAGCTTCTAGGGGAAGCTAAAGGAAATCTATAAAAATGGGACCTAGTGCTTCATTACAGAGGTTGTTGAACATTGAGCCAAAATTCCGCAAGTTGAGTGACACAACTTGCAGCTCAAAACCCTAGCCCGAATCTAATTCTAAATCCAAATCAAGATTCATCGAGTACCAAATCAAGCAAGCATTCAACGAGCCTTTGAAGCAACGCCGATCTTCATCCGAGCAAGAGATCCATGACGATCCGTGACTCACGTCGATCGAGCCACGCAAAGATCGACGCCAAATTCCTCCTCAATTGAGTGAGCTAGAGCTAGTCTTGTAAACTTGAGTGAGAGTTGTAATTTGAAGAAGTTCTAAATAAAGGTGAAAATCTCTATTCTTGCTTTCTATTCATTCTCGCATTAGGATATTCTTAGTTCTTGATTGCTTTATAATGATACGTGAGTAAATTCTCCGCTTGTAGCGGAATCGAGAAAATAGAAAGATAATGATGATTAAATTCTTGAACGATTCTTAAGTCTTATTAGTTTTGTAAAATTTAGCAAATTGAATCATCGAAAACCTAATTTCAGCGAAATCGCTTTCTTGAATATTTTCGCTCAAAATTAGAGATCAACAATCGGTGATTTAATTTGCTAGAGGCTAGAATATGAATGATAATCAATGAAAGGACAAGTTATGATGATGGAAAAACCCTAGTTTCTTCAATAGTTCCCTAATTCTCATTGATCGTCACCGATCTAGCAAAAAATCTTTAATAGATAAGAATTTGAAATAAATAGTATTCATCATCACTATCGATTGGATCGATTCCGACAAGCCTCTCTACAAATCCTGATAATTCAAACGATTTGGAAATTTTCTTGACCTCTATCATTTCTTGATTCTAGATCTATATTCTTTATGTTTCTTGAAATGAAAACTCATAACTCTTAAATCAATTTTCTTGAATTTTCTTTTTCTTTTATTTTCAACTCCACTAAAACGATAACAAACAAATCACACATTCTCAGTGGACGATCCGCATTCACCGACGAAACTACAATAAACACCGTCAATTGTTTGCGGTATAATTTTTTTTGGTTGTGAAATATTTCTAAACATGACACGGAAACGAGATCAATCAAATGGCGCCGTTGCAGGGGATAGCGTGCTAATTTGTTCGTTTTTGTAATTTGAGTTGGAAAATTTATTATTCCATCAGAATTATTAGATCAAAATTCGCACAAGTGCTTAACGATTTGTTTTGATTTGTTGCAAGGAGATCTGGAATCTGTGGAGCGAGAGGGAAAATTTTAAGGACATCTCAAAAAGTCCAGAGAGGCAACATGAGCATTTGCTGAAATTCTTGTGCAGGGATATTTCTGTCTTGCGGCTGATCCGCGGCACATTGCAGCATCTCGCGGCGGTTCCGCGGCATTGCTAGGGTTTCAGTGCACAAATCATGGGTTAGGAAATCCCCTATGCAGCTTGGATTTCCGGGTCCAACCCTTGTTGAAAACGACGGGCTCTAATCTCAGCAGTCGGTATGAGATAGGCCGCAAACCTATTATAGGTTTGTGTTAGCCGTGTAGTATATGATATTAAAATCGAACCTTGAGACATATCTTACCGACTGAACACTGTGAACTCAGCGTCATATTCATCTACTGACTTAGTCCACATTGAACCTTGTTGCAGATGGATGAACTGCTGTTCCATGTCGAACATGGCAGTCTTATTGGAGATAGTGCCCTCATAGTCAATTATTGGATCGCAGGTACGTGATTGCATTGATTGCGGAGGACCTATACCGGTAGGACAGTCTTACTCGAAATGATAGTATGCTATCTGGTTTGCCTTTATCAGTCGTGTACATGATCAGGTGACTGATTACATGTTACACTTTGATAAAGCCCTTAGGATCTTGCTTTACTACCGACAGTATGATGGCGATCATATACGTGAGAGTTGGGTAGTTTATATGCATATCCTTAATTGTGGTCCCTAGTCGTGGGAGTTTCGAGACAGGGCATCGATACTCCGGAGTAGACTAGTGTATACAGTCGAGACCCCGACGAGGGGCGGTGGCCGGTCTCACAAGCCACTGGTGTCAGTTGGATCACCTAAGATGTATACAGGTGCTCATTGGGTTATGAGTACACCGGACAGGACTCGCCAGGAATCTGCTAGTTAGTACTATACCTATCGTCAGATAGCAGTTCCCTGGTGACATGTGTACAGGTTAGTTCATCGACCTGAGGTCATCATTTGTCTCGTGTGAGTTCCCACTGTGCTTTGATTTCTACCCTACCACGGCTCAAAGGAGTCGTGCAAACATGTAGCTTTTGGGTACAGTCCCGAGCCATATGGAGGCACGTGAGTGGATCGGCAGGGGATTCGTCTCTCCCGCTATTGGGGGCGAGATCGTGCTGTGTTTAGGAGAGCCTGTAGGGTTCCTAGGCACTCTAGTTAAGTCTCACAAGTGATCAAACATGCACAAATAAAATTTTACGGGTGCCTACAAACCCGACTACGGATCGTTTGCTAGATATTTAGGCGAAACAAGCAAGCTAGTTTACAACTAAACTATAAGATAACGGAAATACAACCTTTGTAGATCCGTTTGTCCACCTCCATAGCTCCGCAACGAAGTGCCTCCGCTGTCCAAGTGAACTCCCGGGCTCTAGCGTCGGCTTCGTCGAAGAATAAGCGAGCTAGGTCGTCGATGTCCATGCCGAAGATGATCTACGTCGAGGCATCGCTAGATCAAGCTCCACCTTCACCAAACCTTGAAAATTTGTGAAGGAAACACACTCTACTACTTGGCAAGAGGTAGAGGATGAAGAAATAGGAAGTGGGTAGACTTTAGTTTTGGATTTCTCACTTGATTTGGCTAGTTGCCATTGAAGTAGAAAGCTTTTCTTCATGTTGAAGAAGATGAAGAAGAAGAAGAAAATATAATAAGTTAATTAAAAATGAGATAATTAAATCAATACTTATCATGACTTCAACTATAGTTAAGTGTAGAGAATTAACTTGGGTTAGTTAAATGGTTAGGGTTAAGTTTAAGACAAGAATGAAGACTAAGTCAAAGCTTCAAGAAACTTCAACTAAAAACAAAATAAGCAACCATTCATTTATCTTTTTCATTTTCCAAAATGGATATAAATAAATAAGATAAATGAATAAGTAATCAAAACCCTAATCATTAACTTAAACCATGGTTTGATTCTTTACACTTAACCAAGTAAGCATGTATCATCAAACATGATACAAACATGTGCACAAAACTATATCGCATATACAATGTGCACAATTCAAGTGAGAAAATCCATTTAAAGTGAACCAATACTAGTTAATGCACAGCAATATATCGAATATATAATTATACATTAAATCATTAAATCAACACTTGATTCAATGATCCGGTCATGTCGCATATAACCGGCCAGTATCCTATGTATCGGCTTATCGAATCAATCCTTGATTCGATAACTAGGTTATATCGCATATAACCAATCGATACATAGATCGCGAGAATGGAATACGGTATCATATACACGCATTATTCTCGGTCCCGCACATATCTCATATGCGCTCCTATTTCGTTTCGCTTGAGCCAGGAAACCTCTGTGTAGGACTCTAAAGACTCGTCAATACGCCGGCAGCAGATGATGATCATATCAAACACCCACAAGCCGCAAGCGGTCTGCCAAACGTAACGGCCACCCGGGTATTGAGCGATCAGAAGATCAACGAGCAAGCCCGCTCACACTCCTGCGAATCCGACCAGTAACACTACCGTATAGTCCGGTCTGTTCGTCTGATATGTCGCATATATCTCGCCTAGGGGTGGTAAACGTCAGACCCCAATAGCCCGATAAGTCATGCCGACGTAGGGTCCAAAACATTCGTGAAACTACTGATAACTCTTACCAGTATATCACTGCAACCCTGGCCAGGGATTTCCTGTTATGGCCAGTCGAGCATAGCACAACATCAACCCCCAATACCGGGAGAGACGAATCCCCTCCTATCGCTCATCGCCTCCATGTGAATCGGGACTGTACCCAAAAACCACCTGTTTGCACAACTCAGTAGAGCCGTGGTAGGGTGGAAATCAAAGCACAGTGGGAGACACACAAGACTCTATGACGATCTCGGGTCAACAGACTAAGCTGTACCAGTGTCACCAGAGAACTGCCATCTGACGTGAGGTATAATACCATCTGGGAGTTCTCGGCGAGTCCGTTCAGTGTACCGAGTCTCCACTGAGCACCCGCATACCATCTTTGATGTCAAACACCAATGGATATGGGATTATCCATCGCCCATCGCATGAGTCGAGAAGATATGCGCTAGTCTACTCTGGAATATCGATGCCCCGTCTCGATATTCCCTCGACTAGGAACATTTCAAGGATGTACTCATGGACTACCCAGGCCCCACTAGTATGATCTACATCATAGTCCTGGAAGTCGAGTACACATCCTATGGGCTTTATTAACATGTAATCAGAGAAACAGAAAGTATACATGTTAAGATAAAGAGCAACCAGATAGCATACTATCATGTCGAGCAAGAAAGTCCTCCCTATGTATGTCCAAGCATCCACTACAATATACATCCAATGTACAGTAATGGCCTCTAGGGCATACATATAACTAACAATCTCCCACTTTCACTAGGGCCATCTGTAGCAGTGGTTGTAGTATCTCATACTCAACCATCCCATAAAAGTCTCTCTCTGGGAACAGGCCTTTGTGAGTGGATCCGCCGTGTTGTCCTCTGAGTCTTCTCTCCTAACCTCGATCACCCTGGAGATCAACTATCTCCAAGATCAGGTGATGCTGCCTCAGAATTTGTCTGGGTCACTGATGGGACCAGGGTTCCAGGGTCGAAGCCACGCTTCCATTGTCATACAATGGCAGGAACCTAGTTCATCTTATGAACCAATATACACCCAAACAGCCTCTTTGGTAGTATCGTTAATAGCGATGTTACTAGCCTTTATCGTCTAGTTTGCCACGGTATCTAGCTTGGAACTCTTCCAACATACCGTCCCTTTACTGAAGGTAAAGACAGTGCCTGTGACTGACATTCAGTCGTCTTTATCACCCTGGAACATTTCCAGTGATTCTCCCCAGGATCGATTGATACCATCTCACTACATCCAGTGAGAATCCTAGCATCCAATTACATCTATCTCATAGATGAAAACTCAGGATTTAGGAGGTATCACATTGATCCTATTTGGAGAATCCTAGTGATAATAGAAGATTGACCGATCGTAGTATAGGAAACTCTTTTCCTATCATGAGTATGTTATCCACGTACTCTACGAGGATCATCACCATACTTCCTACTACCTTTTTGTTTATACAAGGTTCATCTACTATTTTGATGATGTCAAACTCTTTGACTAACACATCAAAACAGATGTTCCAACTCCGCGATGCCTGCTTTATCCTATAAGGCATCTTGCACACGTTTCCGCTGCTCCCACTGACTACGAAGACCTCTGGCTGTGTTCTTATAGATGTTCTCTTCTAAATCAGTATTTAGAAAAGCAGTCATGGCACCCAACCGCCAGATATCGTAGTCATGGTATGTAGCCGTGGTAAGTAGGATCTAGATAGACTTAAGCATAGCTACTGGAAAAAGGTTTCATCATTATCCACGCCTGGTCGATGACGAAAACCTTTAATAAGTCTAGCTTTGAAAGTCTCAACTTTTCCATCTACACCAAGTAATCTTCTCAAGATATACTTGCTCCTGATGGGGATTTAACCCTTCAGATATAGCAGCTAAAGTCCATACTTTGCTGGTGTACATGGATTCCATCTCAGATCGCTAAGCATCCAGCCATTCTTACAGAGTCCCTACTCTCGATGGCCTGGTCGAAACTAGTTGGGTCATCATCTCATGATGCAATCCTTGCTCCCACTGTCATCGAGAAACCGAGGTATCTCTCAGGCGGATGAGGAACCCTACTAGATCGGCGGAGAGGCTGAGGTTCGTCGGAAACTATTGAATCCTCTGGTTCTGTCAAATCATTAGCAGTTTTGTACAGCTGGAACCTTTCCAGTTCTACAGAACTGATCTTGCCTCGATCTTGTCCGGATTTTGCTTTTGACATAGGCCGGACAATCCCAAATCTTAACTTACTTAAGAGATAGGTTCTTCCCATACCATATCTTATATGGAGTGGTAGGCAGTGATTTGATTCAAACCTAATTCAATAGGTATGCAGCTTCTCAAGTGCATAACTCCTAAAAGGAAAAAGGTAACTCAGTAGTACTCATCATAGAGCACACCATATCATATAGGGTGCGATTGCTCCGCCCCGATATACCATCGTGCTATGGTGTATTCGGAGGAGTAATGCTGAGAGAGAATCTCATTCTCCTTTAGAATAGTCCAGGAATTCCATGCTCAAGTATTCTCCTCCTTGATCACATCAAAGGATATAATACTTATACCCGTATTTTGGTTCTCTACTTCTAACTTATATTCTGTGAATATCTCAAAAGGTTCGGACTAGTGTTTCAATAAGAACATATGTCTGAATCTGAAGAGATCATCAAAGAACGTAATGAAGTATAAAGAACCAGTCCTGGCATGTGTAGACAGGGGACCTTACATACATCATCATGTATCAGTCCCAAGAGTTTACTAACTCTTCCTCTGTTTCCAATAAACAGAGCTATGGTCATCTTATCTTTGTGACACGACCGGCAAGTTTCACAAGATGTAAATTCAAACTGATTTAAATATACATCTAAATGTAACTTCAGCCAGTCGGGTCGCATCGATATGACCTAGTCTACAATGCTTCAAGAAGAATTCGTTCATTTCTGAACTCTTCTTCTTGTGTGTGTTCAGTATACTAGGAACTGTAGTTTGATTTAGAACGTTAATGCTTTTAGATAGCGTGCCTGAACCGATCAACTTTTGATATAGGAAATGTTCAAAACATTATCCATCAATACAAAATTATATCATTTCTTTACTAATAAAGAGACTGATATGATTTTGTATATCAGGTTCGGTATCTAATAGCATTTGTTCAGAATCAATGTATTCGTAATACAGGGTGACAGTGACCAACAGACTTGGCTGCAACACTTGCCCCGGTTTCTGTCTCATGAAACTTATCACCCGTTCTCAGTTTTTCTACCTTTTTGTAGCCCTATGTAACAGATTACATATCTGGGATCCTGATCCGGTATCATATACCCAGGATTCAGAGGATACTGAGAAACAGTTCTTTATAATGAACATACCCGAAGGAGATGCATCATATGCACTTTTTTCGTTTGGGCGGCATAGGAATTCTGGTATTCCCTATTTCCTGCTCTGTCTTATAACAATTATAAGTTGGAGCGGGACCAACGTTCCCCAGCTCAGTATAACAAGCGGGTTCGGTCAATACATCCATTTTATTATCTTGATTAAGGCGTGATATGGTCACTACCAGGAGAGAGAGAGAAGAAAACACTCTGCGTGCGCTCTATCAAGATTAGATTGGTTATATATTTTATCTAATCAGGATGGCTCCCACTGTTTTTATCAAATCTTCCTTCAAACCTTAAAAGGAAAGACTAGCCGGGATTAATTACACTCTACAAGTTCGCCAATCTTTCAGCCAGGCCAGTGTCGGTACTTTGAAGGAGGTTCCCCGTGCTTTCGCACGGGCCTAATTACTGTAAACCTCGCTTTCCCAGAGACATAACCCCGTTGACACCTTTCTAGACACCTACTTGATCGGCTAATTGTAAAGTGCAAAACTCTCCCAGGAGTAACAATTACTCGCAGTGGGTATCGGGATCCAACTATCACATAGAAGGTATGCAATCTCATTGCAAATTTCAACACTTGAAACTCCCGATAAAGGTTTTTACCCCTAGCACCTATGACCTTAACTATGGTCAACAAATCATAAGTACTAGTCAAGTTCTACCCGTCATTTCGTGATTAATTAGACCCACCCACATGACCCTTAACTAAGGTCAACAAAGTCACGCAACTGTCCTAACTAATCGCATCATATGCGGTGTAGGAAGACATCACTTAGCTACCGTACACTGTGCCTTGACTATGGTCAACAAACACAGCACGAATACTAAGTACTCTACTTCCTAAAATGACGGAGGGTTGCGGCTGGTTTTTGTGAAAACCTTTAACGCTTTGAACTTGATCTCGTTGCGGAATCAAATGGTTTTTAAATGGAATGTTTTTGAGGCTTTTCTAGTTTTGCTAAAGGGGTCACTCCCGGTGAAGGGATCGTCGGCCCTTTCCTCGTCGAATGAGGTGCGGGATATATCATATATATCACTGTGCAAAGCGTAAACTATAGAAGCGATCAAAGACAAACCGAGGGTTGTAGCATCTGCCAGTTATTGCTAAAGGAGTCACTCCCGGTGAAGAGATCTCGGTCCTTTCCTTATCGAATAAGGTGCAGGATGTTCTATAATGAACACCGCGATGCAAAGCAAGAACTGTAGCTACCTGTTTTATTTTAAAATTCGATTCCACAACATCAATTAGGTTTATTTTTCTTTCATTAATCTCATTAATGAATATCCCATCATTTAAATCCACCTAACCATCACAGATAAATATAACGTACGCTTATGCCATCCGCATTCGCCTCGATGTCCCGTCTGCACCGTTAGGTTAGGTAACTAACGCCAGAGCGAGGCAGGGCTAGCGCGGGTGTAAAACATAAGCAACGTCTATATAATATATCATATATACTATAATATCTGTCACAGAGCATCACATGATCTCAGATAAATCACAGCAGAAGAAACATATGAAATATTGGATATACTAGGACGTCCATGTTTTCAATACGAGCCAGTATAAAACACGGATTCCACGGTCGTGATGAATAGCCAAGCCCACACCCCTAGACCCCTACGAGAGCGGCAAGCAACCCTACCAATTCTTGGGTTAGGAGACCCGGACTCGACTCCTCGAGTTGGTCTCCCACTGGACCCCAGAACCCGGTTACTTGTGCTCCCCTCCTTGGGTCTATCCTATTGCAGAAAAGTAAATAATATACAAACGGTGACTACTTCCGCAACCTGGAAGTGCCCCAATAAAAGAATATTACAAACAAGTTTTTACATGAATTAAAATGAAAAACACTCATCTCACATAAAAACCCCCGACTATTCAACCACGACGATCCAATATAACATATCCAGCAACACAGAATAACACATGTCATCAACGTAAGTAAATATGTCCATCCCAATTGTCGTTGACATATAGCAACGAAACCGGCGATGTCACATATTACACTTACGGTCACAGAAAAGAAAGTGTAAAACTACAACAGTTGGAATCCACAACCTCCTCAGACATCGCATGCCTGACCAAATGAATTACTTAGACATCGCATGCCTAACAATTATAAACCCCGCATTTTAGTCTCATTATCGAAAACTCTTTTCAATATCAAGTCGGGCAATTCAACAGGATTCCCGACATTCTGATCGAATGCTCGTCGCAAACATCAGTAGACGGCCGCACCCCTGACGCCGTCGACAAAGTGCACCAAGGCGGAACACCGCTACCGCGAGCACCCGAACGGATGCTTTCGGCGACGGGGTTCTCCTACAGTCACTTGGTCGGGGCTATGGAGTGAGGCTGTCTATTAAGTTTACCCGGCGAGTATCCGCGTACGCTACGTGATTGCGACGGACTTTTGAGCACATCAAAATTCCGTGGCAACCGATCAAGTGAGACTAAACTGCTATGTTTATAACATTCATTTAGTTATCTCATAACTATTGTGAATTCCAATTATTGTATCCCATTCCAGATAAATAGAAAATGTTAAACTTTTCGATCGAACAGTCAAACACCCAAGTTTTCCCGATATAGCTCAACACATGAAACAAGTCTAAAAACATTCAGTTCGTGCCTCAGTACCAACAGTCCAGCCGTAGAAGGGTCAAGCCAACGCCTCACATATGGCACGCCGTACTGCCCCAAACCTGAAGGTTCAAAGGGTAGTTCAAGACGGTCACATAATCGAGTTAAGGTTTGCTGTCTTCTAGAGAGACCATCGTGTTACTTGCACTACTTAGAACGTGATTAAACTACAGAAATATCCAACACTTGGAAATTTCCCGACAGGGGAAAAATTGGGTATTTATATCCGGTCGAACTTTTTAACATATTCAAAAAATTATCCGGAACGACACATAGACAAAGTTTGACAATCCGATCGAATGTATGAACTCCCAATACAACCCAAAATACTCAACTCTTTATTTCAGATTAAAAATTCCCAAGAAAACCACCACTGAAAAATAGGAGTTACTGTGCAAAATTCAATGGCAGATAAGACAAAAGTGCGGCGGAAGGGCCGCATTAGCACACTAATGCCGCGGTTCCGCCGCACTTTAAAAAGATCATTAGGTAATTTTTGCATCGTAATTCTTAGATTTACCTGCTTATTTTTCTGCATATTTTTAATTTGCAAAAATCCACATTTTACAAAAATGTCCAGAGAGCATTTTAAAGTCGGGGTTTCGGGTCGATCGGACTTCTAACTCCGTCTACGCATCGCCTAAGGGTCTAGCTAGGCTCTGATACCACTGTAGGGTTCCTAGGCACTCTAGTTAAGTCTCACAAGTGATCAAACATGCACAAATAAAATTTTACGGGTGCCTACAAACCCGACTACGGATCGTTTGCTAGATATTTAGGCGAAACAAGCAAGCTAGTTTACAACTAAACTATAAGATAACGGAAATACAACCTTTGTAGATCCGTTTGTCCACCTCCATAGCTCCGCAACGAAGTGCCTCCGCTGTCCAAGTGAACTCCCGGGCTCTAGCGTCGGCTTCGTCGATGAATAAGCGAGCTAGGTCGTCGATGTCCATGCCGAAGATGATCTACGTCGAGGCATCGCTAGATCAAGCTCCACCTTCACCAAACCTTGAAAATTTATGAAGGAAACACACTCTACTACTTGGCAAGAGGTAGAGGATGAAGAAATAGGAAGTGGGTAGACTTTAGTTTTGGATTTCTCACTTGATTTGGCTAGTTGCCATTGAAGTAGAAAGCTTTTCTTCATGTTGAAGAAGATGAAGAAGAAGAAGAAAATATAATAAGTTAATTAAAAATGAGATAATTAAATCAATACTTATCATGACTTCAACTATAGTTAAGTGTAGAGAATTAACTTGGGTTAGTTAAATGGTTAGGGTTAAGTTTAAGACAAGAATGAAGACTAAGTCAAAGCTTCAAGAAACTTCAACTAAAAACAAAATAAGCAACCATTCATTTATCTTTTTCATTTTCCAAAATGGATATAAATAAATAAGATAAATGAATAAGTAATCAAAACCCTAATCATTAACTTAAACCATGGTTTGATTCTTTACACTTAACCAAGTAAGCATGTATCATCAAACATGATACAAACATGTGCACAAAACTATATCGCATATACAATGTGCACAATTCAAGTGAGAAAATCCAATTAAAGTGAACCAATACTAGTTAATGCACAGCAATATATCGAATATATAATTATACATTAAATCATTAAATCAACACTTGATTCAATGATCCGGTCATGTCGCATATAACCGGCCAGTATCCTGTGTATCGGCTTATCGAATCAATCCTTGATTCGATAACTAGGTTATATCGCATATAACCAATCGATACATAGATCGCGAGAATGGAATACGGTATCACATACACGCATTATTCTCGGTCCCGCACATATCTCATATGCGCTCCTATTTCGTTTCGCTTGAGCCAGGAAACCTCTGTGTAGGACTCTAAAGACTCGTCAATACGCCGGCAGCAGATGATGATCATATCAAACACCCACAAGCCGCAAGCGGTCTGCCAAACGTAACGGCCACCCGGGTATTGAGCGATCAGAAGATCGATGAGCAAGCCCGCACACACTCCTGCGAATCCGACCAGTAACACTACCGTATAGTCCGGTCTGTTCGTCTGATATGTCGCATATATCTCGCCTAGGGGTGGTAAACGTCAGACCCCAATAGCCCGATAAGTCATGCCGAAGTAGGGTCCATAACATTCGTGAAACTACTGATAACTCTTACCAGTATATCACTGCAACCCTGGCCAGGGATTTCCTGTTATGGCCAGTCGAGCATAGCACAACATCAACCCCCAATACCGGGAGAGACGAATCCCCTCCTATCGCTCATCGCCTCCATGTGAATCGGGACTGTACCCAAAAACCACCTGTTTGCACAACTCAGTAGAGCCGTGGTAGGGTGGAAATCAAAGCACAGTGGGAGACACACAAGACTCTATGACGATCTCGGGTCAACAGACTAAGGTCACCAGAGAACTGCCATCTGACGTGAGGTATAATACCATCTGGGAGTTCTCGGCGAGTCCGTTCAGTGTACCCAGTCTCCACTGAGCACCCGCATACCATCTTCGATGTCAAACACCAATGGATATGGGATCATCCATCGCCCATCGCATGAGTCGAGAAGATATGTGCTAGTCTACTCTGGAATATCGATGCCCCGTCTCGATATTCCCTCGACTAGGAACATTTCAAGGATGTACTCATGGACTACCCAAGCCCCACTAGTATGATCTACATCATAGTCCTGGAAGTCGAGTACACATCCTATGGGCTTTATCAACATGTAATCAGAGAAACAGAAAGTATACATGTTAAGATAAAGAGCAACCAGATAGCATACTATCATGTCGAGCAAGAAAGTCCTCCCTATGTATGTCCAAGCATCCACTACAATATACATCCAATGTACAGTAATGGCCTCTTGGGCATACATATAACTAACAGAGCCATTACACATAGCCCACGGCCGTGGCAGGAGATTTACTGGTAGGTACTCCAGTAGTATCTCAGGGTGTTATTGGGCTACACTCCGACACGACTTATACTGCTATTTGGGGTCTGACGTTACTAGCCCCTAGGCAGATATGCGATACTCATAGACGAACGGACCGGACTGTATATACATTGTCACTGTTAGGCTCAGTAGGGTTTCTGGATGAGTTCTCTCATCAGCCTCCCTTGAGGTCAGTCCATGGGCAGCCGTTACGCATTGCTAGTGCCGCTGACGGTTTGTGGTTAAACCCACTGCCAGGGTACTGACGAGTCATTAGAGTCCCCCACAGACAGTTTCCCAAGTTCGGGCGAAACGTTGTAGAGGCCGTATGGTTTTATGGCAGGGTTCGGAAAATGCACGTGCGTTTACGCACGTGTCAGTTTTCAGGCAGATGATACTGGTCGGCTTTGGTTTAAGCCGGATCCGAGTATTATATTGAGTAGATATAATATCTTTGTCTCAGTTGAATTTGTATTCGGTCGTAATACAAATGCGGGTATATTTATACAGTTACGGGGTTATCCTGAAAGTTGTTTCAGGATCACTTTTGGAAGTTGCCAGTTTCCAGTTTTTTTTCAGCCGTCTTTTAACATTCGGTTAAAGACGGATTTATCTTTTCTTGGATGAGGGTGAGTCATGCTTCTAGAAGGTTCTAGAAGTTTCTAGGATGGTGACTAGGTTCATGAACCTTTGATTGCATTTATTATATGATGACTAGGTTTAAGTGAGTCATGCTTTAACATTAATGCATTTTGTTTTAGTTAAGATCTTTTCTTCATGATAAGCTTTGTGCTATGGTCACCACTTCCCTCCTACACTCACCCCCCCTCCTTTTAAGTGGCCGGCCCTCTCTCTCCTCCTCCTCTCACTCATTTTGAGAAATTATGGTTGCTAAAAAGAAAAGACTAAAGTTTTGGATGCATGGAAATTTCATAGTTCATTTCTTGTTCCATTTCATTTCCATCGGCAACTTCATTAACCGATCGTCCACGGACTTGGACGAAGTGAGACAAAATCATCTACTCATTCTCTACATCATTCTTGGTCGTCTCTTTTAGCAAACTTGACGACCGAGTTGCCTCGAGTCAGAGGCGGGAGCCCGTTTAAAGAATCAGTGATGTGGTGCCACCTAGACGAGCATATTGGAGATCGAAGAGATCGGAGTAGCCGCAACGGAGCGTAGGATGATGGTTAAAGAACGAAGGACTCGGATCGTTCGGTATAACCTTTATACACTCTTTACAGTTTGTTAGTTTAGCAATAATGGAAGATCCGGGTTAAAGTATACGATAGCGCCAGTTAAAAAGTTTTTGTTCCGCATTTGGCGTCTGTAGACGGCCGGGGCGATAGCGTAGACTTACAGTGGTATCAGAGCCTCACCATTTTGCTATACTAACTTATGCTAACGCGTTTAAAAGATCGATCGAACGGATTTTTCGAAAATCGCAATTTCTAGTATTAAAGTTTCTGTTAATTTTCAAAATGGTCCAAATGTCATTTTGACCATACCAGAAAATCAAGCAGGGTTTTTGTGGAATACTGTAGAAATTTGAGGAAGTGATTCCACCATTCCGCCGTGGATCCGCGGCCCCAGTTAGGGTTTTGCCGCGGATCCGCCGCAGGAAAGTGGGATCACTCACTCAATTTTCTACAGTGGATTCTATGTTGGAAATTGGGGTTTTTGGTATATATATTTTGGGCCCAGATTTTGTTACTGTGCAGCAGATTTGCGTGGGGCCCACTTCGGGAAATTTAGTCGATCGAAATTTAAACACGTTAGTTTACAGTGCTTACATTATATCTCTGACCGGGAATGTCATTTGATCGGTAAACCGCGTCCGATTGCTATAGTTCTTTTAGACGGGTTTGCGAACGTGACATTCGCGTTGATGTTCTGTGTTGTGCTGTGATGTTGCGGATTTGTCGTGGTGGATAGCAGTGTGCAATGGTAGTACAGTTTGAGTTTATTTGTACATTTGATATTGCGGGGTGAGCGTCCAACTTGTGGACTGCCGTCACTGCCTGTTGTATAATATTCTTTTCGGGCACGACCAGGTTGCGGTCGATGTGCCTGTTGTACTATTTTTCATTACTGTACTAGGTTTTGCCCCGAGACGGAGTGCACGGATAGCCGGGTTCTGGAAGGCAACGGGTCCGCATCTCATGGCTTTGAGAGGCAGAGGGGCCCCACTCTAAAACTGACAGACTATTCGCCGCACTCGTAGGGGGTACAGGTTGACCCAAGGAGGGGTGCACAAGATTACCGGATTCCGTGAAGTGCAGGGTGGTCCATTCACTTTGCTGTAGGGGCTGCCTCGCTTCAGGTTTTGGCGTGTAACTTGCCGCACCCGTAGGGGTCTAGGTTTCATTGCACAGGCTATCCACATGACAGGGGAACGTCGGGTTTCAGCAGCGGCTCTGTGAAACCCGGGGATCCCAGATTATCTGTATTGTTCTGTGATGCTTATTACTTTTCTGTAATGTTGCATATTATCACGCCTGGAGCGATTATTGTATATTGGTTTATATACTATTAGATGTTGTATATGTTTTACACCCGCGCTAGTCCAGTCCCCGCTCTGTCGTTAGATAAGTAACCTAACGGGTGATGACGGGACCCAGTGACGAATGTGGATGGCATATACGTACATTTTATTTTTCGTTCTTTTCTGGTGTGATCGATTGATGGGACTGCGTTGATTCTGATCAATGCAAAGTAAAACAAACCTGTTTACAGTTGTTGGAACAAATTTAAAAGGTGTTATTGCAAAGACGTTTCCTTTTGTTATGCATAGCGGTATTCAGTGGAATATCCTGCACCTCATTCGACGGGGCAAGGGCCGATATCCCTTCACCGGGACTGACCCCTTGGGCAGAAGTTTGCGTCAGGGTAATAACTTTATTATAGTCGATTACAAGTTGCTTTGCATAGCGGTATTCAGTGGAATATCCTGCACCTCATTCCACGAGGAAACAGCCGAGATCCCTTCACCGGGAGTGACCTCTTTAGCAATGGTTTTCGCCACTATATTTTATAAAAAGCTGTCAGGTTCCTTCAACGAGATCAAGTTCATTACGTTAAAGGTTTTTCGCCAAAAACCAGCCGTAGCCCTCTGTCATTTCATATGAATGATCAGTAGTATTCAAGCTATGTTGGTCTGGCCCTTAGCTAGGACATAGTGATTGGTAGCTGCTGGGGTGTTCATATGTTGCATAGATAGATGCGTTGGTTTGGGACAGTCGTACAGCCTTGTTGGCCCTTAGTCAAGGGCGAGTACGGGTGGGTTCAAATTAACAAGATAATGATGGGAATAACTTGACATGTGACTTATGATGGGTTGGCACTTAGTCACGATCATAAGAGCATGGGGTAAAAATCACATCGGGAGTTTCTAAAGAAACTGAAACTTGCCAGGCATGCGCATACCTTCTGGAGTGTGATAACGTGAGTGGATTCCGTCATGTTATCATGCGATGAGAGTTGGATCCCGATTCCCACTGATGAGTTGGTTTACTCTTCGGGTGATCCCGATTGATTCTTCTTTTAGGTTTGGAGGAGAATTTGACAGGACAGTGGGAGGTTTCCGGATTAGATAAAGTGATAACCATTCTGATCTAGGTTAGAGTGCACGCAGAGTGTTTCTTTTCTCTCTCTCTTTGGCAGCGACCTTTGACCGACCCTAGACTATGACTCAGGGACCAAGTTGACCGAACCTTCTTAAAATACTGGCTTTTGGAATGTCTGAGTTGCATAAGTCATTGCCACTCCTTCTTCTACCCTTTGCATTTCTCAGAACACCCGTATTACTACGGACATCCACTTCCATTGGATAGATCCATCGTATGGTTATATACGAACTCGAAGGGACTCCTTCGAGGATGGATCAAGGTTCAGGAGAAATAGAATTGGTTTATTCAGTTGTCTTTTATTATCACCTTCTCTCAGGTTGCGAGTGCTCCTTGGTTTAGGAGAGTACACCTATTACGCTTATTGGATAGTGTTATTCCAAACCATAGGCAGGTGCCGAAAGGTAGGGAATGAAGAAAACCATTTAGCCTAAGTAGGGTGTGCAGAAGGTAATATGTAAAGACAAAATAAAGGGATTAGAAAGAGGGCAAAGTAAATTGCGACTGTTATCATTCACGACCAAACCGCGTACTTCATCGCCACTCCTATTTCATCTTTAAAGGAATAAGGTATTATTCAGTTGTCTTTTATCATCACCTTCTCTCAAGATGCGAGTACTCCTTGGTTTAGGAGGGTACACCTATTATGCTTACTGGATAGTCTTCTTCCAAACCATAGGCTGGTGCCGAACGGTAGGGAATGAAGAAAACCATTTAGCCTAACGATGGTGTACAGAAGGTAACTAGTAAAGACAAATAAAGGGAGTTGGAGAGATGGCAATAAAATATACGGTTGAAGTCATGAATTGGATTATGGAAGAGGCATTGCTATGAATACCAGGATACCCCTACGAAACATTTTCATGTTTCAGTGCATTGTTAAAGAAAAACTGTTTTCCCGATTAGATGCTTACTCCAAGGGTATGTATTTACCAGGTTTCATTCTCATATCTATATAGTTTTACAGATGATGAGTGGGAGTAAGTTATTGGGAATTAGGTGATTATCCTCATTATATCAGAATTCGTTGTAATTGGTGATATTTGAGGAAATCGCCAGGGTACAGTTTTCAACCTACGACGCACAGGTTATGAGTTGTTCAACTCAGCGGACTTATACAGAGTATTGTATGTTGTCCAGTGTCCATCAGGACAAAGGGGTAGGTCCTCGTACTATGTTTTATTTACTTATAAATTCTCTAGTATTTAGACAAGTGTTTCGTAGAAATACAAGGTCTAAGTTTTGAGAAGTTTTGGATATAAAAATAAAGTAGAGAACCAGGTATCACAAGTATCGGGATTCTTCAAAGAGATCGAAGATGTAGATTCTTGTGAATGGTATTCAGATGGTAGTAATGGTTTAGAGAAACTTGTTTCTCTTTCAGGTTACTCATAATTGGATGGATTCCTAAGTTGAGTAATGCTGATTAGCCTCTTTCCATTAAGTTGATATGCACTGGAGACAGCTGCATGGTTTGAATATGGTTCCAATTAAATAAGTGCCAAAGTTTCTATATTGGATATAGAATAGTTCGTACCTTAAAAGATATTAAGGTATGGGGAGTTGTCCAGCTTATACTTAAAACCAGACTCTGGATAACTCAGGGCACGTTTCTGTAATGGCTGTTTGTGGGTTGACCCTAGCTATGACGAGGGTTGATATTCTACCATTTGGAAGATCAATAGTGATATTGTTCTTGACTCGCCACAGTTTTAGTAAAATGGATTTTTTTTAGAAAACAGTAGTGGGAGTATGGTAGAACTGGAAGTGATTCCAGAACCGCGAACGATTACGGAAAATTTAGTAGGACCTATATATTCAATCAGGTTTGACATTCCATTAGCTACTCCGCAGATGAGGTGGGTAACCTCAGACACCCGAGAGGTACTTCGGTAGCCTCAAGGACGGTGACAGGGAGGTTCTTATCTACCCAGACTTGACACTACTGTTGTTCCAGGCTATGAGACCCGGTAGGAGGGTTGTCGTAGTCAGTGGGAGCAGCGGAAGCATAGTGGGCAAGTTGCTTATATCTATTTATAGACTTGAGCAGTTATAGCGGAGATAGATCATCTAATTTTGATGTGAAGTCATGGGTTTGACTTCAATCAGAATAGGGTATGGATCTGTTAAGAAGGTAGTAGGTTATGATGTCATGTTATTTGGATGACATACACAGAGTAGGAAGTAAAATTCCTATACTACGATCGGTTGTACTGTGGTCGTCACACAATTGTTTCTCCAGACAGGATATGGATATAATATTTGACATTCTGGTTTCTAGATCTATGGTTTTAGATCTGGATTTGGGTAGTTTCCCAATGTGGGTACTTTGACAGTATTCTAATGGTTTTTAGAATAGATGACTCCTGGCATGGTGGTGTACCTGCAAGTAATGGAGTCACCCTCTCTAAAGGTTCTTACAGACTAAAGGGGAGAGGGAAGTGCATGATTGGCAGATCACTTGCTTAGGCAATTGAGTCAATCGTGAGATGTCAAGTACCACACCAGATGTTGTTTTTGCACTAGTTGCAATAAGTTTGTATTAATCCAATCCTGGAGAAACATAAGGAAGCAGTTTTAGAACATAGGTGCATGTTCTACGGATTTGATGACGGCAGCCTCCTTCGGGAGACGATTATCATTCCAGGCTTCAAAGGTGACGAGGATGACAGAGTGATTGTCAGAGTTTTAGTTTTCCCTCTGACGAGGGGCAGTATTATGGACGGGTGGTCCAGAAGGATACTGTGGGAGGCTTGGTGCATGATACTGATTAGGTTCAGTGATCGATACAGTCTAAGAAGTTTGGATTTGGAGTTCATTTATGAACTAGGTCCCATCAGATATCCAGACATATTCTAAGACAGGTATTACTCGATTCGGGAGATAGTTTTCTCCCCGAACTTGAGATTAAGAGAGATATAGAAAGAAACATCTAGGCGGATCCACTCACTGAGGCTATTTCTCGAACACAATAGTTTTACAAACGGGCTTTGTGAAACTGATTAGTAGAGGAGTTGGATGTTCGGTTTCACACGGGCTGTGAGTAGTCGACATTGCAATAATTAGCCTTGAGTGCAAGTAGGAGATTGTTGGAGATAGTACCCTCATAGTAAATTATTGGATCGCAGGTACGTGATTGCAATGATTGCGGAGGACCTATACCGGTAGGACAGTCTTACTCGAAATGATAGTATGCTATCTGGTTTGCCTTTATCAGTCGTGTACATGATCAGGTGACTGATTACATGTTACACTTTGATAAAGCCCTTAGGATCATGCTTTACTACCGACAGTATGATGGCGATCATATACGTGAGAGTTGGGTAGTTTATATGTATATCCTTAATTGTGGTCCCTAGTCGTGGGAGTTTCGAGACAGGGCATAGATACTCCGGAGTAGACTAGTGTATACAGTCGAGACCCCGACGAGGGGCGGGGGCCGGTCTCACAAGCCACTGGTGTCAGTTGGATCACCTAAGATGTATACAGGTGCTCATTGGGTTATGAGTACACCGGACAGGACTCGCCGGGAATCTGCTAGTTAGTACTATACCTATCGTCAGATAGCAGTTCCCTGGTGACATGTGTATAGGTTAGTTCATCGACCTGAGGTCGTCATTTGTCTCGTGTGAGTTCCCACTGTGCTTTGATTTCTACCCTACCATGGCTCAAAGGAGTCGTGCAAACAGGTAGCTTTTGGGTACAGTCCCGAGCCATATGGAGGCACGTGAGCGGATCGGCAGGGGATTCGTCTCTCCCGGTATTGGGGGCAAGATCGTGCGGTGTTTAGGAGAGCCATTACACATAGCCCACGGCCGTGGCAGGAGATTTACTGGTAGGTACTCCAGTATTATCTCAGGGTGTTATTGGGCTACACTCCGACACGACTTATACTGCTATTGGGGGTCTGACGTTACTAGCCCCCTAGGCAGATATGCGATACTCATAGACGAACGGACCAGACTGTATATGCATTGTCACTGTTAAGCTCAGTAGGGTTTCTGGATGAGTTCGCTCATCAGCCTCCCTTGAGGTCAGTCCATGGGCAGCCGTTACGCATTGCTAGTGCCGCTGACGGTTTGTGGTTAAACCCACTGCCAGGGTACTGACGAGTCATTAGAGTCCCCCACAGACAGTTTCCCAAGTTCGGGCGAAACGTTGTAGAGGCCGTATGGTTTTATGGCAGGGTTCGAAAAATGCACGTGTGTTTACGCACGTGTCAGTTTTCGGGCAGATGATACTGGTCGGCTTTGGTTTAAGCCGGATCCGAGTATTATATTGAGTAGATATAATATCTTTGTCTCAGTTGCATTTGTATTCGGTCGTAATACAAATGCGGGTATATTTATACAGTTACGGGATTATCCTGAAAGTTGTTTCAGGATCACTTTTGGAAGTTGCCAGTTTTCAGTTTTCTATCAGCCGTCTTTTAACATTCGGTTAAAGACGGATTTATCTTTTCTTGGATGAGGGTGAGTCATGCTTCTAGAAGGTTTTAGAAGTTTCTAGGATGGTGACTAGGTTCATGAATCTTTGATTGCATTTATTATATGATGACTAGGTTTAAGTGAGTCATGCTTTAACATTAATGCATTTTGTTTTAGTTAAGATCTTTTCTTCATGATAAGCTTTGTGCTATGGTCACCACTTCCCTCCTACACTCACCCTCCCCCTCCTTTTAAGTGGCCGACCCTCTCTCTCCTCCTCCTCTCACTCATTTTGAGAAATTATGGTTGCTAAAAAGAAAAGACTAAAGTTTTGGATGCATGGAAATTTCATAGTTCATTTCTTGTTCCATTTCATTTCCATCGGCAACTTCATTAACCGATCGTCCACGGACTTGGACGAAGTGAGACAAAGTCATCTACTCATTATCTACATCATTCTTGGTCGTCTCTTTTAGCAAACTTGACGACCGAGTTGCCTCGAGTCAGAGGCGGGAGCCCGTTTAAAGAATCAGTGATGTGGTGCCACCTAGACGAGCATATTGGAGATCGAAGAGATCGGAGCAGCCGCAACGGAGCGTGGGATGATGGTTAAGGAACGAAGGACTCGGATCGTTCGGTATAACCTTTCTACACTCTTTACAGTTTGTTAGTTTAGCAATAATGGAAGATCCGGGTTAAAGTATACGATAGCGCCAGTTAAAAAGTTTTTGTTCCGCATTTGGCGTCTGTAGACGGCCGGGGCGCTAGCGTAGACTTACAAGTCTTAGGGAGTACTTTGCGTCGAACATGTCTCGAAAAGTCTTCCATTTGATAGGTTAGTCAAGACGGCTTCTTCCACCTTCGACCAGACCTATGCATTGTGCGTGAGCTGTAATTTTGCAACACGAACGCAAGCTATTTTTGGCACTTGTGCTGCGGCCAGATCATCCTCTATACTCTGAGCCCATTCCTCAGCTTCCAGTGGGCTCTCCTTTCCTGTAAACTGTTTGGGGTGCAAAGCCCTGAATTGCTTCACCCCAGGTGCTTTTGCCTGAGGACGGTTCATTAAAAGAGCAGTCTGCTGCTGCTGTCCCTCGAGGAGGCTGCGAATTGCCTCAAGCAGAACCGTTTGCTCTTTGAGTAGAGCTGGGATGACAGGTGTGGGTGGTTGTGGTGGAGGTGGAGTGTTGTTGAAGTTGGTGCTGGTATTGTTTGAGGAATCCATAACCTTGAATGAAAATTTTAGGTTAGGACAGATTCAAAGTATATGATTCAAAGAATATGAAATTGATAAGATTCAAGGAACATGTTTGTAAAAAATGTTTTACTTGTTGGTTCTTGTGTTATATTGCTCAGGTTGTTCACGTAGAACAGAACTGTATCATTGAGTTTCATCCAGCTCTGACCTGAATGGGCCACTGATTTAATGTGAGATGTTGTGATGAAAATATTTTTCCGCAATCAAGAACGGCGTCGCTTGGTAGCTAGCCGAAGAGTACGGGTCGGCCCACAGGGATGTTGTGTATTCTCAGTTTGTTCTAACGAGTTAATTCCAAACGGTGTTGGTTTAGTTATCACTAAACACTAAGTTGATTTAGATTAGGATTAGAATCTTGCTAGGGTTAGGTTTAGGTTAAGTTTGGAAATTAAAGATTTCCCACCGCTTTCAATGCCCTAATTTAGATCTCTTTAGGTGTTATGGTAATAATTAATAAAGGGGATTAGGACGATCGGGAAGAAACTATGTTTCTTCCTCTAGGTCCTTGTCCGTCCTTTCTTAATTCTTACCCTAACCTCGATGAAAAACATGCACAACCGGTCTTTTATACTATGGGATCACCGTTACCTCGTGGGTAGGGTGCCGTAGGGAGCGGTGTCTGTATGTATGCGTGGAGTCCTATTAGTTAATATGTGATGGGCAAGAAAAGGGTGAGAGATTTTCATCTCTCAAACCTTTCCTATTCCTAACCCTAACAAGTGAGGAACTACTCACTCATTAGGGGATTGATAAAAGTCATTTTTATGAGTTTTGTTTTTTTTAAAAGATTAACTATCTAAACTACGGCAGATTAATAAAAAGTTCTAATCTAATTTAAACTAGGGCAGATAATAAATCTATACTAAGGCAGAAATAAAATTAAGAACTAGGGCAATAAAAAGAATCTACTTACTTTATTGATTCTCTCAAAACATTACAAATGATTCTGAATTTTTGATCAATGAAAATAGGCATATCTCAAATAGAGCTTTAGGATTTCTATTTATAGAGCATAGAAACCCTAGGGTTAAAATCGATACACATCTGTATTTAGAATTTTACCTTAAGAAGACTAGTCAACGCACTGCCACACCGTCACGAACTTTGCACCGACACGGGCTCCTCATGGCCGCGGAACCGCGGCCAAAACCCATGTTTGGCCGCGGATCCGCGACCATATAGAGGGCTTGATGGCTCGGTTTTCTATGTCTTCTGTCTGTTTCTATTTTCTTCTGTTTTTCCTCAGTTGGTTCTTCAGAATATTTTCTTGTTCTCTTCCTGATTTCCACAGTGAATAATGTAGTGGACCTTACCGTTCGCTTCGTGTCGAAGTCTTGAACCTTGCGCTACCTTTGTACTTTGTGAACTTGTTTATTAATCTTCGTTTATTCTCCAAACTGTAGGCTTGATAAAAATTCTTCCATTTGTTGGTCGTAGTCTCACTTTTGTATCGTCTTTTCATCTTTTTCACTGTTTTGTTCCGAGAACCTGTAACCTGCAACTATGTAGCAGACATGGATTAAAAGCACCTGTTTATTTGTAAAATGACTAAGAATTGGGAATATAATAATGCAAAATTATGATATGAACAAATACCCCCAAACTTATCTTTTGCTCGTCCTCAAGCAAACCTAGTTTTATTCTTGAAAAAGACCTAGCCTCACTTTCGCAGGGAAACGGGATTGCACTTAGCTCGTGCAACAAGCCGTTAAACCTCTAAGTGTCCCTAGTAGGAGGAGTGTTATCTCTTAAGGGTTTTCAGCGGATACTACCCACAAAATCCTATCAATTCGGCCTATTGACTTTCATTCTCCAATTAGGTTTTCCAACAAAGAACTCTATTATCTTCGACTCAGAAATTATCCACCCGTATTTTTCACGCTTCCTTATCATTTAACTTAAGATTATACATGTTTTGTAGACTTACTTAGCTTTCAGCATCTTTTAAGTTTTCCTTCTAGGGTTCTATCTCAACTTAGGAATTTTTATCATCTATATTAAAGATACAAGTCATATTCTTCATTCCTATCTCTTATCTAAACCCCAATCACATACCCCTATGTGTGTGTATATATCACCCCTACACTTGGAAATTCAAATCAAGCTATTATACTCTTGTCCATTGTCCAAAGTACTTTTCAAATGGTGAATTTTTAGATGAAATTGCTCACACATTCTTCATGCGACCGTTAATACTTCTAGAGGTACCAACGACCAATTACAAAATGTGTTTGCATATTAATGCGTAATTCCTAGTCTTTATAACACCAAGGCTTTTAGTAGTGACTCCCAAACCAGTTGGTCTAAGGAATTAGATGATAAGGCACCCTCGCTAAATATTTTTTTTCTATTAATGCAGCCTTATGTAATTACAAAATCCAGTGTTCATTTTTTTATCTCTTTATTCACACTTGTATTTTTATTTTATTTTTCTTCGTACTAAGGACTTTAGACAAGAGCATTTCAAAGTCTCTTCTACTATTGCAAGTTTCAAAATTCGTGTTTGTGCAATTTGTGTGGTATATATTTTCAGAATTTAAACTTAAGCTTAGGAATTATTTTTCAAACTTATATTTTAATAAAGATATCAATACTTTTCCCTTGTTTTAACTTAGCCCAAGAAGTCAACTCGAAATTTGCCTATTTCTAAATAAACTACACAGACATATACTTTCTACCGTTAAATTTTAAGAAAGGTTATTTTTAGGGTTTTTAATTTACTAAATCTAAGATCTAGTTGTTCCTAGCTAGTTAACCTTTTTATCAAACTCAAGTCAATTATGGTCAAAATTGAATGTTTTAATTTTTATAATTTTTCAAAATTTTCAGTTTTTATTTGATTTTTATTTTTCTATTTCTTATTTTTTTTTTATAAATTTTCAATTTTTATGATTTTTATATAAGGATGCAATGCAGAATTTAAACATGCAAAAGAAAAAGAAAAAATATATACAAATTTTTTTTTAAAAAATATGCATTGCAAAAGATAACTATATAGAACCACCTACTCCCCCAAACTTAACCAAAGCAGTGCCCTCACTGCTCGGCCCTACGCCGCGCTCTCGAGCATGAAAATGAACTCTCCTCCCTAGCCAACAGGGTTCGAATCCCCTGCTCAACTTCCGTCAACCGCCTGTCGTGCTCCCTCGATGTCGCCCTCAACTCCTTTATGCCCCTAACAGCTCTCCTCATCAACTGTGCATGTTCTAGAGGTGTCATTTCTCCTTCACTTGCGGTCGAGCTAGAGCTAGGTGTGCAGGCGGGTACATGCTCTGCCGGTTCGGTCCTCGACCATACATCTGTCAATCGTGAATAGGAAGTAGAAACGCCCTCAATAAGAGGCCGGACAGGTATTCCTCCCATCATGTAAAATTCGAATTCCTCTACGGGGAGGAAATATCGAAAAAGATGTGTGACAAGCATTGGACAAGGGTAATATGCGGCTCGTTTGCCCGTACTTATGGAGTTTAGCAAAACTGTGCACATGTCGAAACGGGGGTTCTTTGTTATAAGAGTATGCACAATATGCAAGGAGGGAGTAAAAAATGTTGTGTTGTGAGAGATCCCGAAAATATTATTTTGTACCCATCGGCACACAGTCAAAACATTCGCGAAAAGGGTTCTCGCTTGGATACCCTTACGCGGCTCCCTTGAGCAATCGTTGCCCATCAAGGGCATGTAATCCTCAAATTGCAAGCGTTGGTCATGTGCGGGTATGCGAGGGATTAGTGTGCTTCGTGTATAATATCCCTATCTATGATAATTTCTCGATCGCCCCATTGCAATTTAATAAACCTAATTTGGTTGAGGCACCCATTCTCCATACACTCGTAAAAACGAGTGACTAATTCCGGCAATGCATACGCATGAGGGTGATTATAAATCAGAAAGTTCCAACCCCTCCGCGCTTTTTCGTTTGCAAAATAACTGCCGTACAGCTCGTGTGAAAATACTTGCGAAAAATCGCGTTCAAGCAGCATGCTGTGTGCCATTGGGTGTTCTACAGATCTAAAAATATAAGAACAGAGATGGGTTTTGATAGAAGTACCTCCCCTGAAAAATTCAGAGGGCGACGCGGCTGACTGGCGGCGGAAGCGCGGTCGTAAGCAGCCTCTGGCGGCGGTTGCGCGGCGCGGTGACAGGATTGCTCTGCAGAAAAGAGGCGGCGGAGCTAAGGTTTCTTTCAGAGATTAAAATTAGGGTTAGAGAAAACAGGGGGGTCGGGTTCTTTATATAGGGGGAAATGATGGATTTTTGCAAATAAACCCCTCTAAAAAGAGGAAATTATTTGCAATTATAAATTTTATTTATTTAATTAATCTGCAAATTAACAAAAATGTCCAAAAAAAAAGTTTTTCAATTTTTTTTATTTTTTATGTTATTTTGTATTTATATATTTACAAATGATACACACCCCCAAACTTGTTTGAAACAAAGTCTTCGCTAGATGATCGAAAATTTAAGGGTAAAATGGAGGAAGATCAATCAGTGTAAATCGGATCCTATAAAAACAGGAGCTCCTCCGACGGGTCCGCAGTGAGGAACGGTTTGTGTCGATGTCCGTTCACTTTAAACAAAGTACCGTCCTCCGGGTTTTCTAGGTCTACCGCACCGTGCGGATATACGGTGTGTACCAAAGACGGCCCTTTCCACCTAAATTTGAGCCTGCTGGGGTGAAAGTGTAACCGAGTGTCATAAAGCAAAACCTGTTGGCCAGGTTTAAAAGTTTTGCGCATAAGGTGTTTGTCATGGAACGGCTTAGTTTGGTTTTTAACAATGACAGCATTATCATAAGCCTCATCACGCCGCTCATCTAGTTCATTCAATTGCAGCCTTCTATTGCTGCCCGCATTTCCCATCGATAAATTCAACTCCTTAATCGCCCAAAATGCCTTGTGCTCAATTTCAACTTGGAGGTGGTAATCCTTTCCATAAACAAGCCGGTATGGAGACATAACAAGATCGGTCTTGTATGCAGTACGGAATGCCCATAGTGCATCAATCAGTTTGTGTGACCAATCTTTAAAGTTTTTTGAAACCGTTTTCTCCAAAATTTGTTTAATTTTCCGATTCAAAAGCTCGGCTTGCCCACAAGTTTGGGGATGGTCTGGTGTTGACAATTTGTGAGTAATGGAATATTTGCGTATTAAGGACTCAAAGTCCTATTGCAGAAGTGAGATCCATTATCACTTATAATTGCTCAAGGGTGCCCAAACCGAGAAAAGATATTTTCTTTAAGAAATCGAATGACAACTTTGTTATCATTCGTTCGGCTAAGCACAGCCTCGACCCATTTTGACACATAGTCAACTGCCAAAAGAATATACACATTCCCAAAGGAATTGGGAAATGGTCCCATGAAGTCTATTCCCCAAACATAAAAAATATCCACAACCAAGATTGGTTGGAGCGGTATTTCGTTTCTCTGCGATATCCGCCCCAAATGTTGGCACTAGGAGCATGTCTTGCAGTATTCATATGCATCTTTAAAGAGACGTGGCCTGTAGAAACCATACTACAAGATTTTATCGGCTGTCTTCTTGGGGCCAAAGTGCCCGCCACACGCTTGATCGTGGCAAAAAGACAGCACATTCTTAAACTCATTTTCAGGTACACACCGATGATTGATTTGGTCGGAACAGTATTTAAAAAGATACGGCTCATCTTAGTAAAAATGTTTTACTTAGTACAAAAATCGGAGTTTATCCTGTTTCGACCAATCTTTAGGTATCAAGCCGGTGGCCAAGTAGTTTACTATATCAGCGAACCATGGTTTGCAAGGCACGGTTAAGAGTTCCTCATTGGGAAAACATCTTTAATTGGAAATTCAAGTGTAGGCGAAGTCGGAAGTCATGAAAGGTGATCGGCCACTACATTTTCACATCCTCTTTTGTCCCTTAAGACAAGGTCAAACTCTTGTAGCAAGAGGATCCAATGTATTAACCTCGATTTAGCATCCTTCTTCGCAAAACGGTGTCGAAGAGCTGAATGGTCCATGTACACAATCACTGGGGAGCCGATTAAATAAGGCCGCAATTTTTCAAGTGCAAACACAACGGCTAAAAATTGTTTTTCTGTTGTTGTGTAATTTAGTTGGGCCTCATATAATGTTCTGCTAGCGTAATAAATTACGTGCGGAATCTTATTAATGTGCTGTCCAAGAATAACACCAATAGCGAAATCAGATGCATCGCATATAATTTCGAATGGATGCGTCCAGTCGGGAGATGAAAGAATGGGCGCAGAAATGAGTGAGTGTTTCAATGACTCGAACGCTTCCATGCAAGTTGAGTCAAAATCGAATGTTGTGTCCTTGGCCAATAAGAGAGTCAAGGGTCTAGCTATCTTGCTAAAATCCTTGATAAACCGTCTATAAAAATCGGCATGGCCAAGGAAGGCTCGGATGTCTTTGACGCATTTAGGAGGAGGAAGATTGGAAATGACTTCAATCTTGGCTTTATCAACCTCTATGCCATTTTGCGAGATGACATGTCCTAAGAAAATACCCTCTCGTACCATAAAGTGGCACTACTCCCAATTTAAAGTGAGGTTCTTATCCCTACAGCGTGTAAGAACTGCGTCAAGGTATAGCAAAAACTCGTCGAAGGAGTCACCGAAAATGGAGAAATCATCCATAAAGATCTCCAAAATTTTTTCAACCATGTCTGAAAAGATCCCCATCATACACCGCTCGAATGTAGCGGGTGCATTTCATAACCCAAAGGGCATGCGACGGTAAGCAAAAGTACCGAAAGGACAAGTAAATGTGGTCTTTTCTTGATCCTTTTCGGCGATGGGGACTTGATTATAGCCGGAATAGCCATCCAAAAAGCAGTAAAACTCGTGCCCAGCCAATCGCTCTAGCATTTGGTCAATGAAAGGTAAAGGAAAGTGGTCTTTCCATGTCGCGGCATTGAGTTTTCTATAGTCGATGCAAACTCGCCACCCAGTTTGGGTGCGAGTAGATATTAACTCATTTGCCTCATTAGTTATAACCGTTACACCCGATTTCTTTGGGACAACATGAATGGGGCTAACCCACTGACTATCAGAGATAGGGTAAATGATACCACTATCAAGACATTTTACAATCTCCTTCTTGACAGCCTCTTTCATTATTAGGTTGAGGCGTCTTTGTGGATCCCTAACTGGCTTACCATCATCCATCATGTGTATATGATGTTCAACTATGAGGGGACTAATCCCTTTGATGTCCGCCATAGTCCAGCCAAAAGCTTTCCGGTTGTTTTGTAAGACCATTAAAAGGGCTTTCTCTTGTTCGAGAGCTAGAGAGGCCGATATGATAACGGGAAGGGTCTCATTCTCACTTATGTAAGCATATTTAAGGTGAGACGGCAAAAGCTTTAGTTCGAGTTTAGGAGGTGAAACAATTGAAGGTAACATTGGTGAAACTGTTTCAAACTTGAAGAATTCCATCAATGGTTCAAATCGAGTGTAAGCAACCGAGTCGGATGGTTCAACTAACTCATCCGAAAAATCAAAAGACTCAAACTCGGGTGCTGAGTCTTCAAAATCTTCAAAAAAGGGGAAACACTCATAATCGTTTTCCGGCGTGAAAGCTGTGTCGGATTCTAGGAGGAACGCACTAGAGGCGTCAACACTGCTGCGATCGAACAGAAATTTTTCGAGCTCACAGTCCTCCTGTGTGATCTTATGGATCGATCAAACATCAAGTATACGAGTATTAGGCTCAGAGGGCTGATTCCCCAACTTAAAGATATTGAGTTCAATCGTCATATTGCCAAAAGATAGGTTCATCGAACCATTACGACAATTGATCACCGCATTGGAAGTCGCAAGAAATGGTCGACCGAGTATCACTGGAATTTGACTCCGGGGGTTAGCTACAGGTTGTGTATCCATAAAAATGAAGTCAACTGGGAAAATGAAATCCCCTACTTTAGTTAACACATCCTCTAACTCACCCCTAGGTGGGTGATGGATCGGTCGGCCATTTGGAGAGTACAATGAGTGAGTTTAAGCTCTCCAACGCCTGATTGTTCATACACTGAATAGGGTAGCAAATTGACACTAGCACCAAGATCTAATAGAGCTCTATTGATGTTCTTTTCTCCAATTGTTATCGAAATTGTAGGACAGCCGGGGTCCTTATGTTTTTGGGGTAAAGATTGGACAAGAGCATCACTAACATCACTAGCCACAAAAACATTCATTCGTACTCGTGACTTCCTCTTCCTGGTGCATAAGTCCTTTAAGATTTTCGCGTAAGAAGGAACTTGTTGGATTGCATTCAAGAGAGATATGTTTATGCTAACCTGTTTGAACAAATCTACAATCTTCTCCCTTTGTGGAGTTGGTTTGCTGGATCTTAACCTGTTTGGAAAAGGAACATTTTGAAAATTTGTTGAGTCCAATGTGTGTGGAGTAGATTGCGGAGTTGGAACGGATCCCAGTGTGGGTGTGTTCGTGAAGTGAGAAGTGGGTCCATTCGAAGTAGAAGAAGTAGAGCCTTGTAAAGAATGAAGAATAGGCTCTAACGAAAAATATGAAGATGAACAAGAAGAAGATGAAGAAGAACCACTGGCAGGGGTGTCATTATTAATACCCACGTTATTGTGCAACACTTTTCCAGATCTCAACGTGGTCACAGCATTCACATTATGATTTTGCTGTTCATATGCAACATGTGCATTGTGTGCGTGACCGGGATTTGGCAATATTTGAGATGGAAGCTTTCCCTTTTCTCGCTCACTCAACACAGCATTTAGTTGTGTAATTTGTGCCTCAATTGATTTGATGCTTTGATCATGTGAGGCACTGTTTTGCACAAAAAATTGAATGGAAGTCTTTAACCTTGCTGCGGATTGTGTAGATTGTTTTAGAAACGCATCTACACTTTTTTCTAGCGAGGTAACCTTATCATTATTTGGTTGAACAAAATTGTTTTGAGGGTAAGAGTTGTTGGGTACAAAATTGTTCATTTGGTTTGGGTAAGGATGCTGGTATTGAGTTTGTGGAGGTGCTTGTTGTTGTGGAGGAGGAGACCTTTGAAAGTTGTTGTTGCCTTGGAATTGTTGATTTTGATTCCAACCAGGATTATAAGTCGAAGAGTATAGATCACTTCTTTGTCTTTGCCAAAAGGCAGCATTGACGTGATCTTGTCCTTGAACAGGTGGATTGTAAGGAAACTCTTCGGTAAGATGTGATGGGTCCGAACAACAAGCACAAACAGTTCATGGGGGTAAAGCAGGGGCAGGAGAAGGCGATGAGATTTTAGTCTCAATTGCTTCTAGCTTTTTCGTAAGTGCGGCCATCTCGGCCTTCATTGCAATCGACGTATCTAATTGATGTATGCCTACCCTAGACTGACCAACAGAAGATGAGGTGGTCTTGGTGCCTTCCCACTGAAGTGTTTGTTTAGAAAGATCGTCGAGAAACTGCCAAGCTTCCTCACTAGATTTAGTTAGAAAGTAAACTTGACAAATGGTTTCCAACAACTGCTTCGTTGCTGGGTTCAATCCCTCGTATAAATTTTAGCAAAGTTGCCAATTCTCGATACCGTGGTGATGGCATTGAACAAGTAGGTTATTAAATCTTTCAAAACACTTCCAAAAGGGTTCGGAAGGAAGCTGGGAAAATTGAATAATCTCATTGCGAATTCTTGCGGCCTTGTGATGTGGGTAAAACTTTTTAAGAAAAGCTTTAACAAACTCTTCTGAAATTTTAATTGAGTATGATGCTGTGCTGTATAACCATTTCTCGGCTAAGTCACATAAGGTGATAGGAATGACCCGTAGCCTAATAGCATTATCAGACAGTTGTGTTGTTTTCATCATTGCACAAACATTCTGGAATTTGTTTATGAAGATATAGGCATCTTCGGATTGCAGTCCGTGAAATTTTGGCAAAATGTTGATAAAGTGGGGTTTGATCGCAAAATTGTCCCCATTTGCTGGTGGGAGTGAAAGACAAGTAGGTAAGGTGGTGCGGATAGGGTAGAAAAGATCCTGGAGCACGATTCGTTAAGGCACTTCAACAGGCGGGTGTTGTGGGTTATTCGCACCTAACGAAGGTGGAATCAGCCCCGTGGGTAAGGTGTTGTTAGGATTAAATCCCGACATCTCCTTAGAAGACGAAGAATGTGAAGGTGAAGGTAAGGAAGTGGAAGGAATTTTGACTTCGGAGTCGAAAGCGTTGTCGGTCGGTACCAACGAGACACGGACTAATCGGGCGCTAGTGTCCCTAGTCCAACCGAACATACACTAAAGAGGTAGTGTAGTCACAAAGGTGAAAAACAGAATGTGGGGGTAAGAAAACGTCAATGGAAAGAAAGTGGGTGTAAGTGGGGTGCACGGATTTCTTAGCGACAAGCTGCAAGTTTTTGTAAATTTTTTTTTCTTTTCTCTTTTTGTGTTTTTTTTATGTGGAGCATTTTCCAAAAAAGATTTTCGATAAAAGGCTTAGACACACGTTCAATCAATCATAAATGTACAATCAAGCCTAGATCTAGGGTCACCTAGGTCAGCTAGACAGCTCCTAACTGTTCCTAAAGGCAAGAAGTAGGACCTCAAACCGCCTCTTCACCGCCAATTGTGGCCAGGTAAGCACAAGTAGAGAAAGGAGGGATCCACTCACGAATCACCGTGGGACGGGCCTTTTAAAGTTCCCTTTCACTACCTGTCTAGTCTAGGCACCACAAAGTCAGGTTAGGATCAACGGTCGATGCCTACAACTAGTCCTTTGTCCTATTGAGCGCGAAGTCCTTAGGGCTGAGTCTAATCTTTTTTAATTACTTAATGGTCAATGCAATATGCTTTATGTGATTTTTGGGGTCCTGGGAAGGGTGATGAAATCCCCACCCAAGCTGGATTGGTGTTCAAGCCCCTTAAAGTCAATTTAAATTATGCAAAGCAGTAAACACAATTACTTGCATACAATTTTTTTTAGCGCGGCGCAAAGAATCCTGCACAAGATCAATTATTGGAGAAGGGGAGAAATTTTTGGCGCGAAGAATCCGGCAGGAAATTTCTACAGAGGAGATATTGGGGTTGCAGAGAAGGAGAAAAGAAGCTTACAGAGGGTTTTCCACCAGCTGATGTCACCAACTGACCGCGTTTCTGCCGCCAGATGTGCTTCCTTGCCGCAATTCCGCGGTTGAATCTGCGGTTAAGCTCCTGAAATTTCTTCTGCTCCTCTGTTGTTGTAATCCTCTGTTGTTCAGACCTTCAGTTTTCTGTTTTGCTCTCTCGATTTTTGCAGATCTGAACTTGTTCGTTGATCCTGCAAAATTCCAACGAAACAACCTTCAAACAAAAACAAGATGATAAAATTTTTATATTTCTTAATTTTTCAGTTTTTTATAAGTTTTATGATTTTATATTAACCCGAAATTGCAAAAAGAAAATAACTACGCCATCTCCGGCAACGGCGCCATTTGATTTAATGTGAGATGTTGTGATCAAAATATTTTACCGCAATCAAGAACGGCGTCGCTTGGTAGCTAGCTGGTGAGTACGGGTCGATCCACAGGGATGTTGTGTATTCTCAGTTTGTTCTAAAGAGTTAATTCCAAACGGTGTTGGTTTAATTGTCACTAAAAACTAAGTTGATTTAGACTAGAATTAGAATCTTGCTAGGGTTAGGTTTAGGTTAAATTTGGAAATTAACGATTTCCCATCGCTTTCAATGCCCTAATTTAGATCTCTTTAGGTGTTATGGTAATAATTAATAAAGGGGACTAGGACGATCGGAAAGAAACGATGTTTCTTCCTCTAGGTCCTTGCCGTCCTTTCTTAATTCTTACCCTAACCTCTATGGAAAACATGCACAACCGGTCTTTTATACTACGGGATCACCGTTGCCTCATGGGTAGGGTGCCGTAGGGAGCGGTTGTTGGATATAGTGCCCTCAGAGTCAATTATTGGATCACAGGCACGTGATTGTAATGATTGAAGGAGAACCTATACCGATAGGACAGTCTTACTCAAGATGATAGTATGCTATCTGGTTTATCTTTATCATCGTGTACAGGTCTAGGTGACCTTACAGGTCACTATTACATATTGATAGAGCCCTTAGGATTCTTTCTTGACTACCAGCAGTATGATGGCGATCATATACGTGAGAGTTGGGTAGTCTATAAGCACATCCATAAATTGGTCCCTAGTCGTGGGAGTTTCGAGACTGGGTATCGATACTCTATTAGTAGACTTGTGTATGCAGTCGAGACCCCGACAAGGGGCGGTGGCCGGTCACATAAGCCATTGGTGTCAATTGGTTCCCCTAAGATTTATACAGGTGCTCATTGAGTTATGAGTACACCGGACAGGACTCGCCGGGAACATGCCAGTTGGTATTATACCTGACGTCAGATAGCAGTTCCCTGGTGACATGTGTACAGGTTAGTTCATCGACCTGAGATCGTCATTTGTCTCGTGCGAGTTCCCACTATGCTTTGATTACTACACTACCACGGCTCAAAGGAGTCCTGCAAACTGGTTTTAGTTGGGTACAGTCCCGAGCCACATGGAGGTAGTGAGCGGATCAGCAGGGGTTTCTTCTCTCCCGGTATTGGGGGTGAGATCACGCTGTGTCTAGGAGAGCCATTACATGAAGTCCTTGGCCAAGGCAGGAGATTTACTGGTAGGTATTCCAGTAGTATCTCAGGGTGTTTTGGGCTACACTCTGACACGACTTGTACCGCTTTTGGGGGTCTGACTTTTACCAAGCTCCTAGGCCTGACATGCGATGCTCATAGACGAACGGACCGGACAGTACGGATATTGTCACTGACAGGCTCAGTAGGGTGTCAGGATAAGTTCTCTCATCGACCTCCTTTTTGGCCAATACCTGGTAGCTCATTACGTACATCTAGTACCACTGACGTGCTAGTGGTTAAATCCACAGCCAGAGTATTGACGAGTCTTTAGAGTCCCCCACAGACAGTTTCTCAAGTTTCGGACGAAACGTTGTAGAGGCCGAATGATATATGGCAGGGTTCGATCATATACGTGCGGTAGTGCACGGATCATGATTCGACGGATCATACTAGTGGGCTTTGGTTTAAGCCAGATCCTAGAATTAGATTTGTTGGATTACTTTAGTCTCATCGCATTCGCATTCAGTCGGAATGCGGATGCAGGTATCTATATACAGGTGTGAGGGGTATCCTTGTGATCCGTCATGAGTTTACTTTAGATATTGCCGTATCTTTTTGTTGTCGTAAACTGTTGCGCCACGGCAGCGCCCCGGCCGTCTATCCGAGGCCAAAATGCGGAATCAAAATTTTTCTTAACTTTAAACTGGCGCTACCGCGGACAATATACCCGGATCGAAACCATTAACCTATACTAGCTAACTAGAGATGGGGTGAGAGATGTACCGAGTGATCCGAGTCCTCCGGTCTTCTCGTCGTCGTCCCGATCTCCCGCGGAAACACCGGTCGTCACATCCTTGCCGGAAGGGCACCACATCGTCTGCATCTTTTACGGGCTCCCACCTCAATACCGAGGCAACTCGGGCGCGAAGTTGGCTAGCCGACGCGCCCAAGATATGCTGTATAATGTGTAGTGCTTTGTCTCTTTGGGGTTATGTTGCCTTGATGGAGGAATGAGGTTTGGAAATGAACTTGGGGATTTTGGTAGCAATGGAAAAAATGAGATGTATGATTAATTTCCCACACCAAATGAAATGAACCTCTCTCATTTTTTCTCCTCCTCAAAATAGTGGCCGGCCACCTCTCAAAATGAGAATGGTGGAGTGATCAACAAAACTCATGAAGAGAGGTATGTGTAGGATAAAGCAAGAGGTGACCACATCATAAAGCAAAGAAAACATCAACCATGCTTATCACTTCCAATCACATAAATGCACCATCATGAATAATGTAAGTGATGTAAAGAGAATGATGATGGTCATATCATAATGGGTACATTTGCAAGAAACCCCCTCCACAAATGTAATTTGCAAAATTGCAAATTACCCCCTCCATCGGAATAGTCCGGCCGGGAAAGAACAAAGGAAAACCGGCCGGAACGGAATGCAAACTGGCAACTCCAGAAAACTGGTCCCGTAATAAATTACAGGAAAACCCCGATACTGTGCATACACACCCGCATCTGTATTCCGACCGGATACAAATGCAATGAGATAAAATCTACATTGTACTAAACTAGGATCCGGCTTAAACCAAAGCCGGCTAGTAATATCCGTCCGATCCTGATCCGTGCAATACCGCACGTATCTGATCGAACCCTGCCATATATCCATACGGCCACTAGTACAAACCGTCTGATCCTGATCCGTGCAATACCGCACGTATCTGATCGGACCCTGCCATATCTCCATACGGCCTCTACAGCGTTTCGCCCGAAAGCTTGAGTAACTGAAAGTGTGGTGGACTCTAAAGACTCGTCAATACAATGGTTGTGGATTTAACCACCAGCACGTCAGAGGTATAAGCCAATACGTGACGGGCCACCAGCTATTGACCAAAAGGGACGTCGATGAGCGAACTCATCCTGACACCCTACTGAGCCTGTCAGTGACAATATCCGTACAGTCCGGTCCGTTCGTCTATGAGCATCGCATGGCGGGCCTAGGAGGTTGGTAAAAGTCAGACCCACAAAGGCGGTACAAGTCGTGTCGGAGTGAAGCCCAGAACACCCTAAGATACTACTGGAATACCTACCAGTAAATCTCCTGCCTCGGCCGAGGGCTTTGTGTAATGGCTCTCCTAGACACAGCGCGACCTCACCCCCAATACCGGGAGAGACGAACCCCTGCAGATCCGCTCACTGCCTCCATGTGGCTCGGGACTGTACCTAACTAAAACCTGTTTCCACGACTCCTTTGAGCCGTGGTAGGGTAGTAATCAAAGCACAGTGGGAACTCACACGAGACAAATGGCGATCTCAGGTCGATGAACTAACCTGTACACATGTCACCAGGGAACTGCCATCTGACGTCAGGTATAAGACCAACTAGCATGTTCCCGGCGAGTCCTGTCCGGTGTACTCATAACCCAATGAGCACCTGTATACATCTTAGGTGAACCAACTGACACCAGTGGCTTGTGAGACCGGCCACCGCCCCTCGTCGGGGTCTCGACTGTATACACTAGTCTACTCTGGAGAATCGATGCCCTGTCTCGAAACTCCAACGACTAGGGACCATTTAAGGATGTGCTTATAGACCACCAGCTCTCATGTATATGATCGCCATCATACTACTGGCAGTCAAGCAAGAATCCTAGGGGCTCTATCAGCGTGTAATAGCGACCTGTAAGGTCACCTGAAGCAGTACACGCTGATAAAGGTAAACCAGATAGCATACTATCATCTCGAGTAAGACTGTCCTACCGGGATAGGTCCTCCCTCAATCATTGCAATCACGTGCCTGTGATCCAATAATTGACTCTGAGGGCACTATCTCCAACAATCTCCCACTTGCACTCAAGGCTAATTATTGCGATGTCGCATACTCACAGCCCGTGTGATACCGAACACCCAACTCCTCTACTAGTCAGTCTCACAAAGCTCGTTTGCGAAACTATTGCGTTCGAGGAATAGCCTCAGTGAGTGGATCCGCTGTGAAGTTTCTTTCTATGTCTCTCTATATCTCAAGTTCGCAGAGAAAGCCATCTCCCGGAATGAGCAATACCTGTCTTAGAGTATGTCTGGATATCTGATGGGACCTAGCTCATAAATGAACTCCAAATCCAAACTTCTTAGACTGTATCATCAACTGAACTTAATCAGTATCCAGCGCCATACCTCCCTCAGTATTGCCTTGGACCACCTGTCCAAAATACTGCCCCTCGCCAGAAGGAAAAACTATAACTCTGACAGCCACTCTGCTATCCAAGTCACCTTGGAAGCCTGGAATGATAACCGTCTCCTAAAGGAGGCTGCTGCTATCATATCCCTAGAACATCAACTTATGTTCTAAAACTGCTTCCGACTGTTTCTCCAGGATTGGATCAATATCAACTTATTGCATCTACTGCAAGAACAACATCTGGTGTGGTACTTGACATCTCATGATTGATTCAATTGCCTAAGCAAGTGATCTGCCAATCATGCACATCCTCTCCCCTTTAGTCTGTAAGACACCTTTAGAGAGGGTGACTCCATTACCTGCAGGTATACTACCGTGCCAGGAGTCGTCCATTCTAAATACTCATAGAATGCTGTCAAAGTACCCAGATTGGGAAACCACCCAAATCTAGATCTAAAACCATAGATCTAGTGACCAGAATATCTGATATAATATCAAAGTCCTATGTGGAGAAACCAGTGTGTGACAACCAAAGAATAACCGATCGTATTATAGGAGTTTCTTTTCCTACTCTGTGTATGTCATCCAAAACCAGGACATCACACCCTACTACCTTCTTAACAGATCCATCCCCTATTCTGATGACGTCAAACCTATGACTGTCACATCAGAAATAGATGATCTATCTCCGCTATATCTGCTTTAGTCTATAAATAGACATAAGCCTGATGTCCACCAATGCTTCCGCTGCTCCCACTGACTACGTCAACCCTCTGGCAGAGTCATATAGACGTGCACTTCTAAAGCTAGTTTAGAACGACGCTATACTCATCCTCCTGCCGGGTCTCGCAGCCTGGAACAACAACAATGGCAAGTGTGGGTAAATAAGAACTTCCCTGTCACCGTCCTTGAGGCTACCGGAGTACCTCTCGGGTGCCTGAAGTTACCCACCTTATCTGCGGAGTGGCCAATGGAATGTCAAATCAGATTGAATCTTTAGGTTCCTTATCAAATCTTCAGTAATCGTTTGCGGTTCTGGAATCGCTTCCAGTTCTACCATACTCCCACAACTGTTTTCTGAAAAATAACCATTTCTTTTTAAAATGTGGCGAGTTAAGAACAATACTATTATTGATCTTCCAGATGGTAGAAAGTCAACCCTCGTCATAGCCTGGGTCAACCCACAAACAGCCATTACAGAAACGTGCCTTGAGTTGTCCAGTGTCTGGTTTTAATCATAAGCCGGACAACTCCCCGTACCTTAACATCGTTAAGATATGAACTGTTCTATATCCAATATAGAACCAGAGGCACTGATTTAAATGAACCAGATTCAAATCATGCATCTATCTCCAGTGCATGTCAACTAAATGGAAGGAGGCCGATCAGCGTTACTCAACTTAGGAATGCTTCCAATTATGAGTAACCTGAAAGAGAAGCAATTTCTCTTTATCATTACTATCAACTGAATACCATACACAAGTATCTACATCTTCGATCACTTTGAAGAATCCCGATACTTGCTACACTTGGTACTCTACTCTATTCAAATACCTATAACTCCTCAAAACTTAGACCCTGTGTTTCTACGAAACACATGTCTAAGAACTAGAGAAGTTAAAAGTAAACAGAATATAGTATGAGGACCAACCCCTCTGTCCTAATGGACACTGGACAACATACAATACTCTGTATAAGTCCGCTGAGTCTAACAGCTCTTTCACTGTGCGTCGTAAGTTGAAAACTGTACTTATGGTTAAGAAGAATTACACCGCTGTTCAATGCTCCTTACCTAACCATCCACTGATATAGGTAAATGTCATCGACATAATATCAAAAGGTATATCTCACTCTATGAAAATAGACGTACAGATATATCAATTTGAAATTGGTGCACAACAGCGGATATTCAAAACCAAATATTTGCCGACCGGCAAACAGCCCAGGTGATCTCCTCAAATATCACCGACTACAACGAATCCCGATATAATGAGGATGATCACCCTATTCCCAATGACTTACTCCCACTCATCATCTGTAAAACCATACAGATGTGAGAATCATACCTGGTAAATACATACCCTGGAGTAAGTATCTAATCGGGAAATCAGTTTTCTTTTAACATTACACAGTGAAACTGAAACATTGAAATTTTTCTGTGGGGTATTCCGGTATTCTTAGTAATGCCTCTTCCATTATCCAGATTCACAACTATAACCGTATAATTCTTTGCCACCTGTCCAAATCCCTTTATATGCCTTTAGTCAATACCGTCTGCACACCCCTTTAGGCCAAATGGTTTTCTTCCTTCCCTACCGTTCGGCACCAGCCTATGGTTTGGAAGAAGACTATCTAATAAGCATAATGGGTGTACTGTCTTAATCCTAGGAGCACTCGCAATGCGAGAGAAGGTGAAGATAAAAGACAACCGAATAAACCTTATTCCTATTTCTCCTGAACCAGAATCCATCCCCGAACTGGAACAAGTTCCTTTCGAGTTCGTATATAACCATACGATAGATTATCCAATAAACTTGGGATCTTCGTAGTGATACGGAGTGTCCTGGAGAAATACAAAGGTGATTTAGGATTGGCGAAGAAATACTTGGTTCGGTCGTGAATAGCAGTCACAATTTACTTTGCCCTCTTACTAATCCCTTGCTTTGTCTTAACTTAATACCTTCTGTACACCATCGTTATGCTAATTGGTTTTCTTCATTCCCCACCGTTCGGCACCTGCCTAAGGTTTGGAAGAAGACTATCTAATTTGCGTAATAGGTGTACTATCTCCTAAACCAAGGAGTACTCGCAATGAGAGAAGGTGAAAAGAAAAGACAACTGAAAAATCCTATTCGTTTTCTCCAGAACCAGAAACCATCCTCGAAGTCCTTCGAGTTCGTATATAACCATACGATGGTTTTGTCCAATGGAAGTGGACGTTCGTAGTAATACTGGGTGTCCTGGAGAAAAGGGTAAAAGTAGGAGTGGCAATGAGGTTTGCAACTCTGACAATCCAAAAGCCAGTGTTAAGAAGGTTCGGTCAACTTGGTCACTGAGTCATAGTCCAGGATCGGGTCAATGGTCGCTGCCAAAGAGAGAGAGAAAAGAAACACTCAGCGTGCACTCTAACCTAGATCAGAATGGTTATCACTTTATCTAATCTGGAAACCTCCCACTGTATCTCAAATTCTCCTCCAAACCTGAAAGAAGAATTAGTCGGGATCACCCGAGGAGTAAACCAACTCATCAGTGGAAATCGGGATCCAACTATCATCGCATGATAACTTGACGGAATCCACTCAAGTCACCACACTCCAGAAGGTATGCGCATGCCTGGCAAGTTTCAGTTTCTTTAGAAACTCCCGATGTGATTTTTACCCCTAGGACCCAAGTGACCTTGACACAGTCAACAAATCAAAGAGTCCTAGTCAAGTTCAACCCGTCATTATCCTGGATTGCATTAAACCCACCCGTACGAGCCCTTGACACAGTCAACAAGGACGCACGACTGTCCTAACCAATCCCATTAATATGCTACAAACAAACACTACTTAGCTACCGCACACTACGCCTTGACACAGTCAACAAACGCAGCACGAATACTAAGTAATACTTATAAGAAATGACGGACGGCTACGACTGGTTTTTGGCGAAAAACCTTTAACGTAATGAACTTGATATCGTTGAAGGAACTGCATAACTTTTTATAAAAATATAGTGACGAAAACCTTTGCTAAAGAGGTCACTCCCGATGAAGGGATCTCGGCTCTTTCCCCGTAGAATGAGGTGCAGGATATTCCAACTGAATACCACGATGCAAAGCAAAAGTAATCGGCTACAGTGAAGTTATTGCCCTAATGCAAACTTCTGTCCAATGGGTCACTCCCGGTGAAGGGATCTCGGCCCTTGCCTCGTCGACTGAGGAGCAGGATATTCCAAATGAATACCACGATGCAAAACAAAAGTGAACGTCCTTGCAATAACAGCTTTTTGAAAAATGTTCCAACAACATCAGAATAGGTTTGTTTAGCTTGCATTGATCTGAATCAACGCAGTTCCATCAATTGATCACACCACAAAGAACGAAAATATACTGATGTACGTATATGCCATCCGCATTCGCCACTGGGTTCCATCATTACTTGTTAGGTTAGCTAACTAACGACAGAGCGGGGACTGGACTAGCGCGGATGTAAAACATATACAACATATACTAATATATATACCAATATATAATTTTCGCTCAAGGCGTGATAAAATGCAACATCACAGAAATGTACAGCATCACAGAACAATACAGATATCTGGAAGCCCCGGGTTTCACAGAGCCGCTGCTGAAACCCGACGTTCCCCTGGTCGTGTGGATAGCCTGTGCAATGAAAACCTAGACCCCTACGGGCGCGGCAAGTCACCCGCCAAAACCTGAAGCGAGGCAGCCCCCTTCAGCGCCGTGAATGGACCACCCAGCACTTCAAGGAATCCGGTAACTTGGGCACCCCTCCTGGGTCAACCTGTACCCCTACGAGTGCGGCAAATAGCCCGCCAATCCTAGAGTGAAGCCCCCTCCGTCTCAATGCCATGAGATGCGGGCCCGTTGCCCTCTAGAACCCGGCTATCCGTGCACTCCTCCGCGGGGTAATCCTAGTACAGAAAGTAAAATATACATACAACGGGTACATCGACCGCAACCAGGTCGTGCCCTAAAAGAATAATACAAACAGGCAGTGACGGCAGTCCACATGTCGGACGCTCGCCCCGGAAAATCAAATGTACATATAAAACAAAACTGTACTAACATTGCATCCAGGCTATCCCCCACGACCGATCCGCAACATCACAGCATAAACACAGAACATCAACGTGAAAATCACGTTCGCAAATCCGTCTCACCGGGCTATAGCAGTTAGACAGGATTTACCGATCAAGTGATATTCACGGTCGCAGATATAATGTAAATACTGTGAAATAATGTGTTTAAAATATCCAATCGACCAAAAATTAACAAGTGAGCCCCCAAGTAATACTGTAGCACTCACAGAAATTCTGGGCCCAATATTAATATTCCAAAACCCCAAAAATAAGCCCAGAAGCCCACTGGAAAAATATGATATAGTGAAGACACCAATGCGCGGCGGAACCGCGGCCCAAGGGGGGGGTTTGGCCGCGGTTCCGCGCTTGAGTGATCGACTGACAGTGTCGAATTTTTCCAGTAGTCTTAGAATTTCCAGTACATTAGTTTTTTACAACCTGAAAAATTTTTAGAGCCCGGAAAAAATCGAAAGAAAAATGATGCACACGAAATGGGGTTTTTGGGATTTTGTTCGATCGGAAATGTAAAACACACTAGAACAAGCTAGGCAAGGTTAATGGCGTGGCTCTGATACCATGCTGCGCCACGGCAGCGCCCCGGCCGTCTATCCGAGGCCAAAATACGGAATCAAATTTTTTCTTAACTTTAAACTGGCGCTACCGCGAACAATATACCCGGATCGAAACCATTAACCTATACTAGCTAACTACAGATGGGGTGAGAGATGTACCGAGTGATCCGAGTCCTCCGGTCTTCTCGTCGTCGTCCCGATCTCCCGCGGAAACTCCGGTCGTCACATCCTTTCCGGAAGGGCACCACATCGTCTGCATCTTTTACGGGCTCCCACCTCAATACCGAGGCAACTCGGGCGCGAAGTTGTCTAGCCGACGCGCCCAAGATATGCTGTAGAATGTGTAGTGCTTTGTCTCTTTGGGGTTATGTTGCCTTGATGGAGGAATGAGGTTTGGAAATGAACTTGGGGATTTTGGTAGCAATGGAAAAAATGAGATGGATGATTAATTTCCCACACCAAATGAAATGAACCTCTCTCATTTTTTCTCCTCCTCAAAATAGTGGCCGGCCACCTCTCAAAATGAGAATGGTGGAATGATCAACAAAACTCATGAAGGGAGATATGTGTAGGATAAAGCAAGAGGTGACCACATCATAAAGCAAAGAAAACATCAACCATGCTTATCACTTCCAATCACATAAATGCACCATCATGAATAATGTAAGTGATGTAAAGAGAATGATGATGGTCATATCATAATGGATACATTTGCAAGAAACCCCCTCCACAAATGTAATTTGCAAAACTGCAAATTACCCCCTCCATCGGAAAAGTCCGGCCGGGAAAGAACAAAGGAAAACCGGCCGGAACGGAATGCAAACTGGAAACTCCAGAAAACTGGTCCCGTAATAAATTACAGGAAAACCCCGATACTGTGCATACACACCCGCATCTGTATTCCGACCGGATACAAATGCAATGATACAAAATCTACACTGTACTAAACTAGGATCCGGCTTAAACCTAAGCCGGCTAGTAATATCCGTCCGATCCTGATCCGTGCAATACCGCACGTATCTGAACAAAACCTGCCATATATCCATAAGGCCACTAGTACAAACCATCTGATCCTGATCCGTGCAATACCGCACGTATCTGATCGGACCCTGCCATATCTCCGTACGGCCTCTACAGCGTTTCGCCCGAAAGCTTGAGTAACTGAAAGTGTGGTGGACTCTAAAGACTCGTCAATACAATGGTTGTGGATTTAACCACCAGCACGTCAGAGGTATAAGCCAATACGTGACGGGCCACCAGCTATTGACCAAAAGGGACGTCGTTGAGCGAACTCATCCTGACACCCTACTGAGCCTGTCAGTGACAATATCCGTATAGTCCGGTCCGTTCGTCTATGAGCATCGCATGGCGGGCCTAGGGGGTTGGTAAAAGTCAGACCCCCAAAGGCGGTACAAGTCGTGTCGGAGTGAAGCCCAGAACATCCTAAGATACTACTGGAATACCTACCAGTAAATCTCCTGCCTCGGCCGAGGGCTTTGTGTAATGGCTCTCCTAGACACAGCGCGACCTCACCCCCAATACCGGGAGAGACGAACCCCTGCAGATCCGCTCACTGCCTCCATGTGGCTCGGGACTGTACCCAACTAAAACCTGTTTGCACGACTCCTTTGAGCCGTGGTAGGGTAGTAATCAAAGCACAGTGGGAACTCACATGAGACAAATGACGATCTCAGGTCGATGAACTAACCTGTACACATGTCACCAGGGAACTGCTATCTGACGTCAGGTATAAGACCAACTAGCATGTTCCTGGCGAGTCCTGTCCGGTGTACTCATAACCCAATGAGCACCTGTATACATCTTAGGTGAACCAACTGACACCAGTGGCTTGTGAGACCGGCCACCGCCCCTCGTCGGGGTCTCGACTGTATACACTAGTCTACTCTGGAGAATCGATGCCCTGTCTCGAAACTCCAACGACTAGGGACCATTTAAGGATGTGCTTATAGACCACCAGCTCTCATGTATATGATCGCCATCATACTGCTGGCAGTCAAGCAAGAATCCTAGGGGCTCTATCAGCGTGTAATAGCGACCTGTAAGGTCACCTGAAGCAGTACACGCTGATAAAGGTAAACCAGATAGTATACTATCATCTCGAGTAAGACTGTCCTACCGGGATAGGTCCTCCCTCAATCATTGCAATCACGTGCCTGTGATCCAATAATTGACTCTGAGGGCACTATCTCCAACAATCTCCCACTTGCACTCAAAGCTGATTATTGCGATGTCGCATACTCACAGCCCGTGTGATACCGAACACCCAACTCCTCTACTAGTCAGTCTCACAAAGCTCGTTTGCGAAACTATTGCGTTCGAGGAATAGCCTCAGTGAGTAGATCCGCTGTGAAGTTTCTTTCTATGTCTCTCTAAATCTCAAGTTCGCAGAGAAAGCCATCTCCCGAAATGAGCAATACCTGTCTTAGAGTATGTCTGGATATCTGATGGGATCTAGCTCATAAATGAACTCCAAATCCAAACTTCTTAGACTGTATCATCAACTGAACTTAATCAGTATCCAGCACCATGCCTCCCTCAGTATTGCCTTGGACCACCTGTCCAAAATACTGCCCCTCGTCAGAAGGAAAAACTATAACTCTGACAGCCACTCTGCTATCCAAGTCACCTTAGAAGCCTGGAATGATAACCGTCTCCTAAAGGAGGCTGCTGCTATCATATCCCTAGAACATCAACTTATGTTCTAAAACTGCTTCCGACTGTTTCTCCAGGATTGGATCAATATCAACTTATTGCATCTACTGCAAGAACAACATCTGGTGTAGTAATTGACATCTCATGATTGACTCAATTGCCTAAGCAAGTGATCTGCCAATCATGCACATCCTCTCCCCTTTAGTCTGTAAGACACCTTTAGAGAGGGTGACTCCATTACCTGCAGGTATACTACCATGCCAGGAGTCGTCCATTCTAAATACTCATAGAATGCTGTCAAAGTACCCAGATTGGGAAACCACCCAAATCTAGATCTAAAACCATAGATCTAGTGACCAGAATGTCTGATATAATATCCAAGTCCTATGTGAAGAAACCAGTGTGTGATAACCAAAGAATAACCGATCGTATTATAGGAGTTTCCTTTCCTACTTTGTGTATGTCATCCAAAACCAGGACATCACACCCTACTACCTTCTTAACAGATCCATCCCCTATTCTGATGACGTCAAAACTATGACTGTCACATCAGAAATAGATGATTTATCTCCGCTATATCTGCTTTAGTCTATAAATAGACATAAGCCTGATGTCCACCAATGCTTCCGCTGCTCCCACTGACTACGACAATCCTCTGGCAGAGTCATATAGACGTGCACTTCTAAAGCTAGTTTAGAACGACGCTATACTCATCCTCCTGCCGGGTCTCGCAGCCTGGAACAACAACAATGGCAAGTGTGGGTAAACAAGAACTTCCCTGTCACCGTCCTTGAGGCTACCGTAGTACCTCTCGGGTGCCTGAAGTTACCCACCTTATCTGCGGAGTGCCTGAAGTCACGAGTTTACTTTAGATATTGCCGTATCTTTTTGTTGTCGTAAACATTTGGGTTAATATTTACAAATGGAAATTATGAGCTAGAAATCATCATGAGGTGCATTTATTGTGACACACGCAACCTAGTGACTCATGGTCTGTTTTATTGTGCATATGTCACATTTTGTGATGGATTTGAGTGATGAAATGAGAGGAAGAGAGAGAAGGGTAGCCATATCCCTTTGGGTTTGCTCTTGTGTTATTCATTCTTGCTCTCATTTTAATCATACAACTCAAGAAAGAAAAGGCTTCTTCTTCTTCCTTTTTCTCTAGCTAACAATCTCCATTAATGGCATCATCTCTAACCTCCATCCATACACTCTCATGTGACGAGAATCAATGGATGCTTGAGACAAACTTATCACATACATTCTTTACATCACCTTGGACACGTCGGCTAGCGAACTTCGTGCCCGAGTTGCTTCGGATGAAGCGGGAGCCCGTAAAAAGACTCGATGATGTGGTACCCTTTCCGATGAAGATATCGAGATCGGAAATGCCATGAGGAGCTTAGGATGGTGGCTAAAGACCGAAGGACACGGATCGATCGGTATAGCTTTCCAACCCTTTCTCTAGTTGCTAGTTGTAGGTTAATGGTTCTATCCGGATTTAAAGTATACGATAGCGCCGGTTTCAAGTTTTGAAAAAGTTTTCGTTTCCGCTTTTTGGCCTCGGACAGACGGCCGGGACGCTACCGTAGACTTACATGGTATCAGAGCCATGCCATTAACCTTGACTCGCTTGCTCTAACGTGCTTAGAACTTCGATCAAACGAATTTTCCAAAACCGCGATTCCTATTTGAGTTTCTATCGAAATTTTTTTTTCGTCAAAAAATTATTTTGATTGTGTCAGGAAATCAGGCAGGCTTTTCTAGGAGATCTGAGAAAATTTAGTACAATGATATGCCTGTAGCGCCGCTGAACAGCGGCCGTACCCATGTTTCGGCTGCGGTTCCGCCGCCGCTCTGTAGCAACACTGCACCAAATTTTCTGAGGTGGTCTCTGAATTGGAACTGGGGTTTCTGGTAATTTTAGTTTTAGCCCAGATTATTTTGAGTTTTGGGTATTATGCTTGGGGCACACATCGGGAAATTTTGTCGATCGAAAATTTTAAACATGTTAGTTCACAGTGCTTACTTTAAATCTGTGACCGTGACTATCATTCGAGCGGTAAATCTTGTCTAATTGCTATAGTTCTTTTAAACGGATTTGCGAACGTGACATTCATGTTGATGTTCTGTGTTGTGCTGTGATGTTGCGGTTTTGTCGTGGTGGATAGCCTGGATGCAATGGTAGTGCAGTTTGGTTGTATTTGTACATTTGATATTGCAGGGCAAGCGTTCGACAAGTGGACTGCCGTCACTGCCTGTTTGTATATTATTCTTTTGGGGCACGACCGAGCTGAGGTCGATGTACCCGTTGTATATATTTTACTTTCGGTACTAGGATTACCCCAAGGTGGGGTGCACGGATAGCCGGGTTCTAAAGGGCAACGGGCCTGCATCTCATGGCTTTGAGACAGAGGGGGCTTCACTCTTGAATTGGCGGGCTATTCGCCGCACTCGTAGGGGGTACTGGTTGACCCAAGGATGGTTGCTCAAGTTACCGGATTCCGTGATGTGCTGGGTGGTCCATTCACTTTGTTGAAGGGGGCTGCCTCGCTTCAGGTTTTGGCGGGTAACTTGCCGCGCCCGTAGGGGTCTAGGATTTCATTGCACAGGCTATCCACACGACCAGGGGAACGTCGGGTTTAAGTAGCGGCTCTATGAAACCCGGGGATCCCAGATTATCTGTATTGTTCTGTGATGCTTATTACAATTCTGTGATGTTGCATTTTATCACGCCTGGAGCGATTATTATATATTGATATATATACTAGTAGATGTTGTATATGTTTTACATCCGCGCTAGTCCAGTCCCGCTCTGTCGTTAGTTAAGTAACCTAACGGATGATGACGAGACCCAGTAGCGAATGCGGATGGCATATACGTACATCATATTTTCGTTCTTTTGTGGTGTGATTAATTGATGGGACTGCATTGATTCGGATCAATGCAAGCTAAAAAAAAACTGTTTGATGTTGTTGGAACATTTTTTTAAAAAAACAGTTATTGCATGGACCTTCTCTTTTGTTTTGCACAGTGGTATTCGGTTATGAATATCCAGCATCTCAGTCGACGAGGCAAGGGCCGAGATCCCTTCACCGGGAGTGACCCCTTGGACAGAAGTTTGCGTCAGGATAATAACTTCACTATAGCCGATTGCCTTTTTGCTTTGCATCGTGGTATTCAGTTGGAATATCCTGCACCTCATTCTACGGGGAAAGAGCCGAGATCCCTTCACCGGGAGTGGCCTCTTTAGCAAAGGTTTTCGCCACTATATTTTTGTAAAAAGCTATGCAGTACCTTCAACGATATCAAGTTCATTACGTTAAAGGTTTTTCGCCAAAAACCAGTCGTAACCCTCCCTCATTTCTTACGGGTATTACTTAGTATTCATGCTGCGTATGTTGACCTAGTCAAGACGTAGTGTTCGGTTGCTAAGTGGTGCTTGTTTGTTGCATAAATGGGATTGGTTAGGATAGTCATGCGGCCTTGTTGACCTAGTCAAGGGTACGTACAGGTGGGTTTAATGCAATCCAGAATAATGACGGGTTGAACTTGACTAGCGGTTTATAGTTTGTTGACTTAGTCAAGGTCATAAGCCGCTTGGGGTAAAAATCACATCTGGTGTTTCTAAAGAAACTGAAACTTGCCAGATATGCGCATACCTTCTGGAGTGTGAGAACATGAGTGGATTCCATCACATTATCATACGATGATAGTTGGATCCCGATTCCCACTGATGAATTGGTTTACTCCTCGGGTGATCCCGACTAATTCTTCTTTCATGTTTGGAGGAGAATTTTCACGATACAGTGGGAGGTTTCCTGATTAGATAAAGTGATAACCATATTGATCTAGGTTAGAGTGCATGAAGAGTGTTTCTTTTCTCTTTCTCTTTGGCAGCGACCATGGCCCGACCCTAGACTACGACTCAGTGACCAAGTTAACCGAACCTTCTTAAACACTGGCTTTTGGATTGTCAGAGTTGTATACCTCATTCCCACTCCTACTTTTACCCTTTTCTCCAGAACACCCCGTATTACTACGAACGTCCACTTCCATTGGATAAAACCATCGTATGGTTATATACGAACTCGAAGGAACTTGTTCCAGATTCGAGGATGGTTTTTGGTTCTGGAGAAAATGAATTGTACTATTCAGTTGTCTTTTTCTTTTACCTTCTCTCAGGTTGCGAGTGCTCCTTAGATTAGGACGGTACACATGTTACGCTAATTGGATAGTCTTCATCTAAACCATAGGCAGGTGCCGAACGGTAGGGAATGAAGAAAACCAATTAGCCTAAAAGGTGTACAGAAGGTATTAAGAAAAGACAAATAAAGGGATTAGTAAGAGGGCAAAGTAAATTGCGACTGCTATTCATGACCAAACCAAGTATTTCTTCGCCAATCCTACACCACCTTTGTATTTCTACAGAACACTCCGTATCACTACGAAGATCCACAGTTTATTGGATACTCCATCATATGGTAATATACGAACTCGAAGGGACTTGTTCCAGTTCGGGGATGGATTCTGGTTCAGGAAAAATAGGAATAAGGTTTTATTCAGTTGTCTTTTATTTTCACCTTCTCTCAGGTTACGAGTACTCCTAGGATTAGGAGAGTACACCCATTATGCTTATTGGATAGTCTTCTTCCAAACCATAGGCTAGTGCCAAACAATAGGGAAGGAAGAAAACCATTTAGCCTAAAGGGGTGTACAAAAGGTAATGACTAAAGACATATAAAGGGATTTGGAGAGATAGCAAAGAAATATACGGTTACAGTCATGAATCTGGATAATGGAAGAGGCATTACTAGGAATACCCGGATACCCCTTCGAAACATTTACATGTTTCAGTTTCACTGTTTATTGTTAAAAGAAAACTGATTTCCCAATTAGTCCTTGCTCCAGGGTATATATTTACCAGGTTTGATTCTCACATCTGTATGGTTTTACAGATGATGAGTGGGAGTAAGTTATTAGGAATTGGGTAATTATCCTCATTATATCGAGATTCGTTGTAATTGGTGATATTTGAGAAAATCGCCCAGGTTGTTTGCCGGACGGCAAATATTTGGTTTTGAATATCCGTTGTTATGCACCAATTTCAAATTGATATATCTGTACGTTTATTTTTATAAAGTGAGATATAACTTTTTGAAATTATGTCCATGTCATTTACCTATATCAGTGGATGATTAGGTAAGGAGCATTAAACAGCGGTGTAATTCATCTTAACCATAAGTACAGTTTCCAACCTACGACAAACAGGGAATGAGTTATTAGACTCAGGGGACTTATACGGAGTATTGTATTTTGTCCAGTGTCCATGAGGACAGAGGGTTGGTATCGTACTATATTCTGTTTACTTGTGACTTCTCTAGTTCATAGACATGTGTTTCGTAGAAATGCAAGGTCTAAGTTTTGAGGAGTTATAGGTATATGAATAAAGTAGAGAACCAGGTATTGCAAGTATAAGGATTCTTCAAGGAGATCGAAGATGTAGATACTTATGTATGGTATTCAGTTGATAGTAATGATTATGAGAACTTGCTTCTCCTTTAGGTTACTCATATTTTGATGCATTCCTAAGTTGAGTAACGATGATCGGCCTCCTTCCATTTAGTTGATATGCACTGGAGACAGCTGCATGATTTGAATCTGGTTCCAATTAAATCAGTGCCTCTATTTCTATAATGGATATAGAAAAGTTCATATCTTAACAATGTTAAGGTACGGAGAGTTGTCCGGCTTATGCTTAAAACCAGACTCTGGATAACTCAAGGCACGTTTCGGTAATGGCTGTTTGTTGGTTAACCCGGGCTATGACGACGGTTGACATTCTACCATCTGGAAGATCAATAGTGATATTATTCTTGACTCGCTACAGTTTTGATAAAAATGGATTTTTTTGAAAACAGAAGTGGGAGTATGGTAGAACTGGAAGTGATTCCAGAACCACAAACGATTACTGGAAATTTGACAAGAACCTAAAGATTTTATATGGATTGACATTCCATTGGCCACTCCGCAGATATGGTGGGTAACCTCAAGCACCCGAGAGTTACTCCGGTAGCCTCAAGGACGGTGACAGGGAGGTTCTTGTTTACCCAGACTTGCCATTGCTGTTATTCCAGACTGTGAGACCCAGCAGGAGGATGAGTATAGCGTCGTTCTAAACTATCATTAGAAGTGCACGTGTATATGACTCTGCCAGAGGGTTGTCGTAGTCAGTGGGAGCAGCGGAAGCATAGTGGACAAGTAGCTTATGTCTATTTATAGACTAAAGCAGATATAGCGGAGATAGATCATCTATTTCTGATGTGACAGTCATAGGTTTGACTTCATCAGAATAGGGGATGGATCTATTAAGAAGGTAGTAGAGTGTGACGTCCGAATATTTGGATGACATACACAGAGTAGGAAGTGAAATTCCTATACTATGATCGGTTATACTTTGTTTGTCACACGGTGGTTTCTCCACATAGGACTTGGATATTATATCAGACCTTCTGGTTACTAGATCTATGGTTTTAGATCTAGATTTGGGTAGTTTCCCAATCTGGGAACTTAGACAGCATTCTAAAGGTGCTTTAGAATGGACGACTCCAGGCATGGTAGTGTACCTGCAGGTGATGGATTCACCCTCTCTAAAAGTGTCTTACAGGCTAAAGAGGAGAGGGATGTGCATGATTGACATATCACTTGCTTAGGAAATTGAGTTAATCATGAGATGTCAAGTATCACACCAGATGTTGTTTTTGCAGTAGATACAATAAGTTGATATTGATCCAATCCTGGAGAAACATTCGGAAGCAGTTTTAGAACATATGTGGATGTTTTAGGGATATGATAATGTCAGCCTACTTCAGGAGACGGTTATCATTCCAGGCTTCCAAGGTGACCTGGATGACAGAGTGACTGTCAGAGTTATAGTTTTCCCTCTGACGAGGGGAAGTGGTTTGGACGGGTGATCCAACGGACACTGAGGGAGGCATGACGCAGGATACTAATTAAGTTCAGTTGATGATACAGTCTCAGAAGTTTGGATTCGGAGTTCATTTATGAACTAGGTCCCATCAGATATCCAGACATATTCTAAGACAGGTATTGCTCATTTCGGGAGATGGCTTTCTCCGCGAACTTGAGATAAAGAGAGACATAGAAAGAAACATTAGGGCGGATCCACTCACTGAGGCTAATCCTTGAACGCAATAGTTTCGCAAACGGGTTTTGTGAGACTGATCAGTAAAGGAGATGGGTGTTCGGTATCATACGGGCTGTGAGTATGCGACATGGCAATAATTAGCCTTGAGTGCAAGTGGGAGATTGTTGGATATAGTGCCCTCAGAGTCAATTATTGTATCACAGGCACATGATTGCAATGATTGAGGGAGGACCTATACCGATAGGACGGTCTTACTCAAGATGATAGTATGCTATATGGTTTATCTTTATCATCGTGTACAGCTTTAAGTGACCTTACAGGTCACTATTACATATTGATAGAGCCCTTAGGATTCTTTCTTGACTACCAGCAGTATGATGCCGATCATATACATGAAAGTTGGGTAGTCTATAAGCACATCCTAAAAGTGGTCCCTAGTCGAGGGAGTTTCGAGACTGGGCATCGATACTCCATTAGTAGACTAGTGTATGCAGTCGAGACCCCGACGAGGGGCGGTGGCCAGTCTCACAAGACATTGGTGTCAGTTGGTTCACCTAATATGTATACAGGTGCTCATTGGGTTATGAGTACACCGGACAGGACTCGGCGGGAACATGCTAGTTGGTATTATACCTGACGTCAGATAGCAGTTCCCTAGTGACATGTGTACAGGTTAGTTCATCGACCTGAGATCGTCATTTGTTTTGTGTGAGTTCCCACTGTGCTTTGATTACTACCCTACCACGGCTTAAAGGAGTCGTGCAAACAGGTTTTAGTTGGATACAGTCCCGAGCCACATGGAGGCAGTGAGCGGATTAGCAGGGGTTTCGTCTCTCCCAGTATTGAGGGTGAGATCGCGCTGTATCTAGGAGAGCCATTACACGAAGTCCTTAGCCAAGGCAGGAGAATTACTGGTAGGTATTCCAGTAGTATCTCAGGATATTCTAGGCTAAACTCCAACATGACTTGTACCACTTTTAGGGCTCTGACTTTTAACAAACCCGTAAGCCCGACATGCGATGCTCATAGACGAACGGACCGGACTCTACGGATATTGTCACTGACAGGCTCAGTAGGGTGTCAGGATGAGTTCACTCATCGACCTCTCTTTTGGTCAATACCTGGTAGCTCGTTATGTACGGCTAGTACCACTGACGTGCTAGTGGTTAAATCCACAGCCAGAGTATTGACGAGTCTTTAGAGTCCCCCACAGACAGTTTCTCAAGTTTCGGGCGAAACGTTGTAGGGGCCGTATGTTATATGGCAGGGTTCGTTCATATATGTGCGGTAGTGCACGGATCATACTAGTGGGCTTTGGTTTAAGCCGGATCCTAGTATTAGATTTGTTCGATTACTTTAGTCTCATCGTATTCGCATTCAGTCGGAATGCGGATGCAGGTATGTATATACACGTGAGGGGTATCCTTCTAATCCGTTACGAGTTTACTTTAGATGTTGCCATATCTTTTTGTTGTTGTAAACATTTGGGTTAATATTTACAAATGGAAATTATGAGCTAGAAATCATCATGAGGTGCATTTATTGTGACACATGCAACCTAGTGACTCATGGTCTCTTTTATTGTGCATATGTCACATTTTGTGATGGATTTGAGTGATGAAATGAGAGGAAGAGAGAGAAGGGCAGACATATCCCTTTGGGCTTGCACTTGTATTATTCATTCTTGCTCTCATTTTTATCATACAACTCAAGAAAGAAAAGTCTTCTTCTTCTTCCCCTTGCTCTACCTCACAACCTCCATTAATGGCATCATCTCTAACCTCCATCCATACACTCTCATGTGATGAGAATCCATGGATGCTTGAGATAAAGTTATCACACACATTCTCTACATCGCCTTGGACACGTCGGCTAGTGAACTTCATGCCCGAGTTGCTTCGGATGAAGCGGGAGCCCGTAAAAAGAATCGATGATGTGGTGCCTTTTCCGACGAGGAGATCGAGATCGGAGATGCCGCGAGGAGCTTGGGATGGTGGCCAAAGACCGAAGGACACAGATCGATCGGTATAGCTTTCCAACCCTTTCTCTAGTTGCTAGTTGTAGGTTAATGGTTTGATCTGGGTTTAAAGTATACGATAGCGCCGGTTTCAAGTTTTGAAAAAGTTTTCGTTTCCGCATTTTGGCCTCGGACAGACGGCCGGGACGCTACCGTAGACTTACAGTGGTGTGTGTATGTATGCATGGAGTCCTATTAATTAATATGTGATGGGCAAGAAAGGGGTGAGAGATTTTCATCTCTCAAACCTTTCCTATTCCTAACCCTAACAAGTGAGGAACTACTTACTCATTAGGGGATTGATAAAAGACATTTTTATGAGTTTTGTTTTTTTAAAAGATTAACTATCTAAACTACGGCATATTAATAAAAAGTTCTAATCTAATTCAAACTAGGGCGGATATTATATCTATACTAAGGCAGTAATAAAATTAAGAGCTAGGGCAATAAAAAGAATTTACTTACTTTATTGTTGCTCTCAAAACATTACAAATGATTCTGAATTTTTGATCAATGAAAAGAGGCATAGCTCAAAGAGAGGTTTAGGATTTCTATTTATAGAGCATAGAAACCCTAGGGTTACAATCGATACACATCTGTATTTACAATTTTACTCTAAGAAGACTAGTCAACGCACCGCCACACCGTCACGAACTTTGCACCAAGACGGGCTTCTCATGGTCGCGGAACCGCGGCCAAAACCCATGTTTGGCCGCGGATCCGCGGCCATATAGAAGGCTTGATGGCTCGGTTTTCTATGTTTTCTGTCTGTTGCTATTTTCTTCTGTTTTCCTCAGTTGGTTCTTCAGAATATCTTCTAGTTCTCTTCCAGATTTCCACAGTGAATATTGTTGTGGACTTTACCGTTCGCTTCGTGTCGAAGTCTTGAACGTTGCGCTGCCTTTGTATTTATGAACTTGTTTATTGATCTTCGATTATTCTCCAAACTGTAGGTTTGATCAAGATTCTTCCATTTGTTGGTCGTAGTCTCACTTTTGTATCGTCTTTTCATCTTTTTCACTGTTTTTGTTCCGAGAACCTATAAACTGCAACTATGTATTAGACATGGATCAAAAGCATCTGTTTATTTGTAAAATGACTAAGAATGGGGAATATAATAATGCAAAATTATGATATGAACAGCCACCGACAAAACCCGTCACGCCCCGCTTCCCATTATACGGGCAGAGGACGCGACGAGGCCTCTACGTATTTACTCTGAAGTGAATACGCTAAGCGTATATAATCAATATAAAAGTAAATGCACAAGAGACAAGATATAGTAAAACAACAACTTTATTTATTCACATTCTTTCTGTACAATGCATGGAAAAGTAAATACATCTGGAAGAAAGCAATGCCTAAATAATGGCATAACAGAAAAGGAAAGGTAATGAAGTAAAAGTGTACAATGAAGATAGAGCTCTGGGTTTTCAACGAAATTGTCCATGTCTTCAGCGCTGTGCTCGATCTCTGACGTGTCCAGGTCACCTGACGACAGTCACAGAAGAAAGAAAGAGAATATCGTCACCGAACAGATCGCTCGGTAAGTCCCAAATATAAGGGAGAAATAGAATAGACAGAATAAGACGGTAACTTTTAAACTTGTATTATATTGTTATAATGTGGTGTTAACGTTGTTGTTTATAGCTTGGTACAGAAGGATTCCAGTGTATACGAAAGGAGTCTCTATATGCTAGAGACTAGGGCAAATGGAAGTAAAAGGCTCCGTCGATAATACTACGGAACAACGACATGGATGTAATTACGTCTTAATCTTGCATTCTCATGTCACTTTTATCACCTTCCGTACCAATCTACCCCTTAAACCCTGCGATGTCTTGATTGTATTGTTGTATTGTATTGTCTTGTATTGTAAACTGTATACATTGTATATTTGGATGACTTACCTAAACCATGATATCAGTAAATGGATGTAACTGAAGAATCATATAAATGGATGTAACTGAATAATCATGTAAACGGAAGTATATCCATGGTTCGGTTCAGTCAATATAGATTGAATGAATTCATGTTGAATTGTAATATTGTAGATTGTAGAGTGTAGAGTGTACTTGAATCATATTCAAGTCAGATTATTAAAGAGACTCAATCTGAGTCAGAGAATTAGAAAAGTAAATTGAAGTCCTGATGTTTTTAGTGTTATCGGTAACCGCTGCATATGGGCGGCAGGATTTGTGTCTTTTTAAAAAACGATTACTGTATTGATAACACCGCTGTTAAGTTGTCTACCTTAGATAGGCAAGCACCCACTTCTCCTGCTCCCTGAGGCTCAAGAGATTGGTCCCGCTTAAACCTATGTTTACTAGGGTCCTTAGGGTAATTTATAGAACTTGAGGGAGTTTTTTGTAAAAATAGTTTTATATACTTTTCAAAATACTCCCCAAGTATTTAGTTATCATCTTTAGAGTTTTCATGAATGTAGATTTTAAAATTGTGATATTTCTAGTGAAAATATCCTAAATTCATACAAAAAGGTATTATTTGTAATGTTTTGAACTTGTATGGAATTCATGGTATATTAATGTAAAGTGATTCTTATGATTTTTGAAAAGAGTTGGAATATTTATATTATTTAAAAATAGATATTTTAATGTTACATATATACATAAGTATATAAAAATAATTTTAATATATATTTTATATTTCTAAAAGTCTCATTTCCTTAAGATGTTGTATTTTAAATCTCTCGAGACCGAATGCTCCTTGCGGAGGTCTGCATCTCGCACTACTAAGCTCAAGGATGTGCGATAATCTGCACCATCCCAGTCGGGTTCCCCAAAGTGGGTTGTAGCGGCGCTTTACAAAGATTTGTGTAAAATACAAATCTTTTAGAAAACGGTTTTAATAGTAATGGTATTTATTTGAAATGTTTCGTTTTCCCGTATTTTATGTTCCCGAAAGGTATTGTGCTACGTTGCATATGAGTGTTGTGAGGAGGTAGGTCATTACCTCGTGATCTACTTAATGGTATAGCAAGTTTGTGATGTTTAAATTTCGAAAATGAAACTATATGGTATTTTAATGAAAAACTACGGTAAAATGGAAGTAGCAATTTTTTTGATATGGAAGTTGTTCAATATGATTAGTTAGTGTTTAATAGTCAACATGTAATGGTTTAACAAGATTGTATTAAAGGAAAAGAGAGATATTTGGAAGAACCGAATCGGAAATCGGATATGTTCCGATTCCGTCGGGTGTTAGAATTTCGTATTTTCAGAAAGAGTAGAGAAGGGGGAAGGTGGGACTTACGGGTTTAGCTCAAAGAGGAGAGGGAGAGGGAGTGGACGTAGTTTTCAGTGCGCCGTTTCGTTGCCGGGAACTCCTAGGATTGTCGCCGGAAAATTCGCTCGAGCTTCGCCTCTTTGTTCACTTCAAATGCACACTAGGGTTTCTAGGAATTTCTTGAGAGTTTGCTCTGAATTTTGAGGTGAGGGGGTAGTGTTTAGGGGTTGTATTTATAGGGTTAGGCTAGGGTAAGGATAGATGAAAAGTTAAAATGAAGAAATGTGATAAAATGTAATAAAAATAGAGTAAATAGGGTATTGAACAGTCTCTGTTACTGGTCTAAAGTTTTAAAGTGGGCAGGTATATAGAAGAGTCCAATAGGAACAACATTGGTGTTGGGGACTCGGCGGTCCGGCCGAGTCCGTCCGGCGGCGCCGGCCCGAGTCGGCCGGTCCGCCGGCCGACTCGACAGAGTCCGGCGGTCGTCGGGTGCCCTGACGGTTCATGTGCTCACCGGTGTATTTAACTTTTTGGGTGTAGTGGGGTTTTTGTGAGATATGCACGTGTAAACTTTTGGTATTCTAAAAATCCAAAATAAAACAATATTAAAAATAATGTAGGGTATGAGATTTGAACTCCGGTTGCTTGGTTCAGCAGTGCAAGGTATTACCAATGAGCCACAAGCTCTTTCTTGCTATTAATTAGCAAAACAAATATTTAACTTGTGCTCAGGCAAAATACCTCTTTCTTTAAATTTTGAAAATTTTGCATAGAAAGTTGTACAGTAAATTTGGGGTTGTTACACCACTGTGTAGTGATACACACATCGCACAGCGATTTGAAAAGGTTTGGCATGCATTGCTTCCAGATGTTTTGATGATGTTTACATGTATAGTTCGATGTATATTATTTTGGTTTTCGTATTGGATTTTGATATTGGTGTCTTCACCATTACTCCGATGACTACGGGATGCTTGATGGAGTTTTGATTCTTGTTTATATACTCGTTTTTCATGCGCATGCATTGCGCTACGATATATTTTATGTATTTATGATTCGGAGCCCCAACGACTTGATCATTTTACTGAAATGTTTTAGTATTTGAGGTGTTTAAATTTAAATTCGGGGACCGAATTTCTTTAAGGGGGGAAGACTGTAACATTTCAGAAAAATAAAATATTATTTCTTGGAATTTTTATAATTAATTAATAAATATTTTGAATATTTTAATATTGCGGTATAATTAAATACCGATAATTGGGAAATATATGGAAATATATGTAAATTGTTGATTTTGAAAGAATATTTTATGATTTAGACAACTGATAAAGGTTATGAAATTAGTTATACATAAGTTTATTTCTAAACTTGATTAATAATCGCTAATTATGCATTAATCTGGTTTTGTGCATGAAATGCACCACTTCATGTTACAAAACTTGTTATTTTCTTTTTTGAGTGACCTTGGTTTTAATTGGGGTTTTCATTTGTATTTAAAATGAAAAGGAAAACAAAAGATAAGTGAAGAAAGGAAAACAAATAGAAAAGGAAACGGAAAAGAATAGAAAAATGGGTATGGACAAGAGAGAGAAGAGAGTGAGAGGTGAGGGGTCTCATTTTACCAAGTCTCCATTGCTTTCTCCCTCATTTCCTTCACCATTTCCTCCCTCTCCCTCTCCCATGGCTGCTGCCCTCTCTCCCTCCCCCCACTACCTCCTCACTTCATCATCAAAAACCCATCAAAACCTCATCCCCACTTCATTTAAAACATGCACAAGCTCACTACAAGCACTTTGGACCAAGAAAGCATGGATTTTGGACACTTGGGGCAACTCAAGAATTTTTCTTCAGTTGCCAAATGAGCTAATTTCTTCATCATTTGTATTGTATTTCATTCACATTAGCACCTATACATGTTTAGAACCGATTTAGTGTGGATATGTGAACTTTTGAAAATTCTAGAAGAGGTTAGGGTTTGAATTGAACCCAAAGGTGTAATTGAGGCTAGTAGAGGCCATATAACCCCTGTTGTGTTAGTTTTATTGACTAAAATGTTAGTAATATGTATGTCCTAGAGGCCATTACTGTACATACGATGTATATTGTAGTGGATGCTTGGACAAATATAGGGAGGACTTTCTTGCTCGACATGATAGTATGCTATCAGGTTGCTCACATGTACATTGATTGTCTCTATAATTCATGTTGATAATGCCCTTAGGATGAATGCTTGACAACCAGGACTATGATGCAGATCATACTAGTGGGGACAGAGTAGTCGTTAAGTACATCCTTCAAATATTTCTAGTCGAGGGTGTATCGAGACAGGTCATCGATATACCATAGTAGACTAGCGTATACGCTTGTCGACCCATATGATAGGCGATGGATGATCCCATATCCATTGGTGTTTGACATCAGAAAAGGTATGTGGGTGCTCAGTAGAGACAGGGTACACTGAACGAACTCGCCGAGAACTCCTAGATGGTATTGTACCTATCGTCGGATAGCAGTTCTTTGGTGACACTGGTACAGGTTTGTCTGTAGACCCGAGATCGTCATAGAGTCTTGTGTGATTCCCACTGTGCTTTGATTTCCACCTTACTATGTTCAAGAGAACATGCAAAATGGTGGCTTTTAGGTACAATCCCGACTCACATGGAGGCAATGAGCGATAGGAGTGGTTTCGTCTCTCCCGGTATAAGGAGTTGATGTTGCGCTATGCTCGATTGGCCATAACATGAAATCCCTGGCCAGGGTTGCTGAGATCAACTGGTAATTGTTATCAGTAGTTCCTCGACCGTTGTGGACCTTGCATCGGCATGACTTATCAGGCTATATGGGTCTGACGTTATACTACCCCCAGGCTGTGATATGCGACATATCAGACGAAGAGACCGGACTGTACGGTAGTGTGTTACTGATTAGATTCACAGGAGTACGAACATGCATCCTTGTTGATCTTCTGATCGCTCAATACCCGGGTGGCCGTTACGTTTAGCAGACTGCTTGCGGCTTATGGGTGTTTGATATGATCATCATCTGCTGCCGGTGTGTTGACGAATCTTTAGAGTCCTACACAGAGGTTTCCTGGCTCGAGCAAAATGGAGTAGGAGCGCATATGTGATATGTGCAGGACCGAGATTAATGCATGTATGTGGTACGGCATTCTATTCTCGCGATGTGTGACATGATTGGTTATATGCGATATAGCCGAGTTAACGGATCAAGCATTGATTCGATAAGATGTTAAATTTGATATTAGTCGGTTATATGTGATATGGCCGGATTATTAAATCAAGAGTTGATTTGATAATTTAATGTATAATTATATATTTGATATATTATAATACATTAACTAATATTTAGCTCACTAATGATTTCTTTTCTCACTTGATGTGCATATTGTATATATGTTATATGTATAATTTTGTACATGTATTGTGTCATGCTTGATGATAAGTACAAGATGGGTGTATGAGACTTATACCATGCTAGGGTTAAATTTGGGTTTTGATTATTTCTTAAGTTATTAGAAAAGATCAAAATACTAGGTAAAAGTTTTCAAGCTTGGAGAAGCTTATGGAACTTTCTGTCAACTCTTTTGTCATTCCTTAGGGTATTTTTCCTTAACCCAACCTTTAACCGTAGCCTTGGGTTTATTCTCTACATGAGTTATGCATGATAGATTTAACTCAACCATGGGTGCAATAAATCATTTGGATGAATTATTCATGATTTCTTCTTCTTCTTCTTCTTCAAGCTCCATGAAAAGTTTCCTAGCTTCAATGGAGGTATGAGATAAAATGTGAGAAAATAATTTCTAAAATGAGCAAACATCGTACTTCATCATCCTCTACTACTTGCCATTTAGTAGAGTGTATTTGCTTCACTAATTACATGATTAGTAAAGATAAAACTTGGGTTAGTGTCTCCTCTACGTAGATCTTCTTCGGCCTCGAAGTCTTCGAAGCAAGCACGTTTGTTTCTTTAAAAGAGCCTCTCTAGAGTCCGGAGTTCATGATCGCAGCGAAGGGGACAACTACATGGAGCTATTTGAAGTGAACGACCGGTCTACAAAGGTTGTATTCCTTGCTCACTATTAGATGCAAAGTGTTTGTATATGTTTTCCGTATTATTTCTAGTTAACGATTCATGGTTAGGGTTAGCTAGTATGGAAATTTTTTGAATATGGCATGGACGATGCCTCTCGAAACCTTGCTGCCGTGCTAGGCAACCCTACAGTGGTATCATAGCCATGCTAGAAATTTTGACGGATTTTTTTAAGATTGCAAAACTGAAATACTCCGAAATCTGCATCGTCAAAACCATCTTGCTGTCGATTTAAAAAAATTGTCAAAATTTTTTCAAACAACTACTGAGTGATGTATGGGATATATCATGAACACACACAAAATTTCAGGGCATTTGGTGAAAATTGGGCCGAGCCCTACCCCCCCATATCGGCCAAAACCGAGCCCCCCCGAGTTTTTGTCTATGGTCCAGTAGCTTGGTTTTGATGTTTGAGGTGTTGTTTATTTTTTCTAATTTTGCATGTGATGTAATCTTAAACTTTAAGCAATTTGGAGTGTTTCATATTCGTAGTTTTAATATTGTTTTGGGTGTTTCACATATTATCTAGACAATGTTAAAAAGTTCGATCGAATGTAAAATACTCATTTTTCCAAGTTTAACATATTCGGAAAAACATGCAAGTGATTCTGTGGACCCTCTAGAAGAACGTAAACCTTAACTCGATTATGTGGCCGTCAAAACTGTCACTTGAACCCTAGGGTTTGTGGTAGTTTAGCTTTTTACATGTGAGGTGTTGGTTTGACCCTTCTACAGCTGGTTCATAGGCACTGTGGCATCTTCTGGGTATTACTAAAACTGTGCTCAAGTGTTGAGCTGTCGGGAAATTGTGGGGCTTTGATGAATCGATCGAAGAGTTTAACGTCGTCCGGATATTGTGTGATGGGATACAATATTTAGAATCTACAAGTAGTTATGAGATAACTAGTTTGAATGTTATAAATCTAGTACTTTAGTCTCAGTTGATCGGTTGCCATAGGATTTTGATGAGATCAAAAGTCCGTCGCAATCACGTAGCGTACGCGGATACTCGCCGGGTAAACTTAATATATATCCATGCCCTATAGCCCCGACCAAGTGACTGTAGGAGAACCCCATCGGCAAAAGCATCCGTTCGGGTGCTCGCGGCAGCGGTGTTCCGCCTTAGTGCACTTCGTCGACGGTATCGGGGATGCGGCCGTCTACTAATGTTTCTGACGAGCATTCAATCAGGATGTCGGGAATCTTTTTGAATTGCCCGACTAGATATTGAAAAGTGTTTTCGATATTGAAACTAAAATGCGGGGTTTATAATTGTTAGGCATACGATGTCTAAGGAATTCATTTGGTTAGGCATGTGATGTCTAAGGTGGTTGCGGATTCCAACTGTTGTATTTTTTCACTTTCTTTTCTACTACCGTAAGTGTAATATGTGGTGTATCGCCGGTTTCGGTGCTATATGTCAACGAAAATTGGGATACGCATATTTACGTACGTTGATGACATGTGATGTTATGTGTTGCTGTGTTATATTGGATCGTCGTGTTTTGAATAGCCGGGGTTTTATGTGAGATGAGAGTTTTTCATTTTTATTCATGTAAAATTCATTGTATGTAATATTCTTTTATTGGGTCACTTCCGGGTTGAGGATGATGTCACCATTGTATATTGTTTACTTTTCCGCATTAGGATAGACCCAAGGCGGGGAGCACAAGTAACCGTGTTTTAGGGTCCAGTGGGAGACCATCTCGAGGAGTCGAGACCGGGTCTCCTAACTTCAGAATTGGCAGGCTTACTTTTCGCTCTCGTAGGGGTCTAGGGATGTGGGTTTGGCTATTCATCGCGACCGTGGAATCCGTGTTTTATACTGGCTTGATATAAAACACGGAAATCCTGGTATATCCAATATTTCATATATGTTCTTCTGCTGCATTGTTCTGTGATGAGATCATATTACTTCCTGAGACGAATGTTTATATTATATATATGAGACATATTATATATTGTTAATTTCGTTTCAAATGTGATGCTTGTGAAGCATAATAAATAGGAATTCATTAATGAGATTAATGAAATAAAAGAAACCTAAAGATGTTGTAGAAACTTGTTTTAAAAACTGGTAGCTCTAGTTCTTGCTTTGCATAGCGGTATTCCTTGCAGAATATCCAACACCTTATTCTATAAGGAAAGAGCCGAGGTCCCTTCACCGGGAGTGACCTCTTTAGCGAAACTAGCAGATGCTACACACTCGGTTTTTCTTTTGATTGCTTCTATAGTTTTTGCTTTGCATAGTGGTATTTATGAAATATCCTGCACCTTACTCGATAAAGAAAGAGCCGAGATCACTTCACCAGGAGTGACCTCTTTAGCAAAACCAGTAAAAACCTCAAAAACACTCCTTTTAAAATTCACTCGATTCTACAACGATATCAAGTTCATTACGCAAAAGGTTTTCTTAAAAAGCTGTATAGCCCTCTGTCATTTTAGGAAGTAGAGTAGTTAGTATTCGTGCTGCGTATGTCGTGTTAGTTGTATGTATGCCCTAGAGGCCAGTATTGTACAGATGATGTATATTATATTGGATGCTTGGACATATATAGAGATGACTTTCTTGCTCGATATGATAGTATGCTATCTGGTTGCTCTTTATCTTAACATGTACACTTGTCTCTTTAAACTGTCTTATAGTTACATGTTGATAAAGCCCTTAGGATGTGTACTTGACTACCTGGACTATGATGCAGATCATACAAGTGGGGACATGGTAGTCCATAGGTACATCCTTCAAGGTCCCTAGTCGTGGGTGTATCGAGACGGGGCATCGATATACCAGTGTAGACTAGCGTGTACGCTTCTCGACCCATGAGATGGGCGATGGATGATCCCATATCCATTGGTGTTTGACATCAGAGATGGTATACGGGTGCTCAGTGGAGACTGGGTACACTGGACGGACTCGCCGAGAACTCCCAGATGGTATTATACCTCACGTCAGATGGCAGTTCTCAGGTGACACTTGTGCAGGTTAGTCTGTAGACCCGAGATCGTCATAGAGTCTTGTGTGATTCCCACTGTGCTTTGATCTCCACCTTACCACGTCCATGAGGGCGTGCAAAACGGTGGTTTTCGGGTACAGTCCCGAGTCACATGGAGGCAATGAGCGATAGGAGGGGTTTCGTCTCTCCCGGTATTGGGGGTTGATATTGCACGATTTATCGGTTATTGGGGTCCGACGTTTACCACCCCTAGACTTGATATGCGACATATCAGACGAACAGACCGGACTGTACGGTAAGTGTTACTGGTTGGATTCACAGGAGTTGAGCGGGCTAGCTCGTCGATCTTCTGATCGCTCAATACCCGGGTGGCCGTTACATTTAGCAGACCGCTTGCGGCTTGTGGGTGCTTGATATGATCATTATCTGCTGCCGGCGTATTGACGAGTCTTTAGAGTCCTACACAGAGGTTTCCTGGCTCAAGCGAAAAGAAATAGGAGCGCATATGAAATATGTGCGGGACCGAGAATAATGCGTGTATGTGATACCGTATTTCATTCCCGAGATGAATGTTTCGATTGGTTGTATGCGATATAACCTAGTTATCGAATCGAAGTGTGATTCGATAAGTCGATACATTGGATACTAGTCGGTTATGTGCGACATGACCGGATCATTGAATCAAGTGTTGATTTAATGATTTAATGTATAATTATATATTTGATATATTACTTTGCATTAACTAGTATTGGTTCACTTTAAAAGGATTTTATCACTTGAAGTGCACATTGTATATGTGATATATTTTTGTGTGCACTTGATTGTATCATGTTTGATGATACATGCTAACTTGAGTTTGTGTAAAGATTAAACAATGGTTATATGAATGGTTAGGGTTTTGTTTACTTATTCATTTATTTATATTGATTATTGATTTTGGAAAAGAAAATGGAAATGGTGGCTTTTCTTGTTTCTTTCATGAAGCTTCATGAATGGTTGAAACCTTGACCATTTTTGTTTTCTTCTCTTAACCTAACCATTCACCTAACCCTAGTTTACTCTCTACACTTGACCATGGTTAGTATATGATAAGTATTCATATTATTTTCATTTTTAATCTAACACTTATCATATTCTATCTTCTTCTTCTTCATCTTGATCAAGAAGAAAAGCTTGCCTCCATTAATGGCATCTTGAGTAAGAGAGCGAGAAATCCAATTCTAAAGTGAACCCAACTCCTATTTCTTCACCCTCTACCTCTTGCCAAGTAGTATAGGGTGTTTTCTTCACAAGTTTCACGACTCGGTGAAGTTGGAGCTTGATCTTGTGTTGCCTCGACGTAGATCATCTTCGGCATCGAAGCCCACGACCTAGCCTGCCCATTTCTCCGATGAAGCCGATGCAAGTGTCCGGGATTCGAGATGGACAGCGAGAGAACGTCTACGTGGAGCTAAGTAAGTGGAGAACCGGATCTACAAAGGTTGTAGCCTCTTTCTTTTAGTTAAAATGTTAACTAGTTTCACTTTTCGCCTAAACTCTAGTCAACGAATCCGTATTAGGGTTTCTCGGCACTTCTAAAATTTGAAATTGGCATGGTTGATGCCTTGTGAGAGCTCATTAGAGTGCCTAGGAACCCTACAGTGGTATCAGAGCCTAGCTAGAGCCTTAGGCGATGCGTAGACGGAGTTTGAAGTCCGATCGAACCGAAACCCTAATTTAAAATTGCTCTCTGGACTTTTTTCGAAAACTTGGGTGTTCAAATGTTCGATCGGAAAGTTTAATATTTTCTATTTATCCGGAATGGGATACAATAATTGGAATTCACAAACAGTTATGAGATAACTGGATAAATGTTATAAATCTAGCGGTTTAGTCTCACTTAATATTGAAAAGAGTTTTCGATAATGGGACTAAAATGCGGGGTTTATAATTGTTAGGCATGTGATGTCTAAGTATTTCATTTGATTAGGCATGCGATGTCTAAAGAGGTTGCGGATTCCAACTGTTGTAGTTTTACACTTTCTTTTCTGTGACCGTAAGTGTAGTATGTGGTGGTATTGCCGATTGTCGTTGCTATACGTCGACGACAATCGGTGTATGCATACTTACTTACGTTGATGACATGTGATGTTATGTGTCGCTTGTTGGAGATAGTGCCCTCAGAGTCAATTATTGGATCACAGGCACGTGATTGCAATGATTGAGGGAGGACCTATCCCGGTACGACAGTCTTACTCGAGATGATAGTATGCTATCTGGTTTACCTTTATCATCGTGTACTGCTTTAGATGACCTGACAGGTCGCTATTGCACGTTGATAGAGCCCCTAGGATTCTTGCTTGACTGCCGGCAGTATGAGGGCGATCATATAAGTGAGAGCTGGAGTCTATAAGCACATCCTTAAAAGGTCCCTAGTCGTGGGAGTTTCGAGACAGGGCATCGATTCTCCAGAGTAGACTAGTGTATACAGTCAAGACCCCGACGAGGGGCGGTGGCCGGTCTCACAAGCCACTGGTGTCAGTTGGTTCACTTAAGATGTATACAGGTGCTCATTGGGTTATGAGTACACCGGACAGGACTCGCCGGGAACATGCTAGTTGGTCTTATACCTGGCGTCAGATAGCAGTTCCCAGGTGACATATGTACAGGTTAGTTCATCGACCTTGGGATCGTCATTTGTCTCGTGTGAGTTCCCACTGTGCTTTGATTACTACCCTACCACGGCTCAAAGGAGTCGTGCAAACAGGTTTTAGTTGGGTACAGTCCCGAGCTACATCGAGGCAGTGAGCGGATCTTCGGGGGTTCGTCTCTCCCGGTATTGGGGGTGAGGTCGCGCTGTGTCTAGGAGAGCCATTACACGAAGTCCTTGGCCAAGGCAGGAGATTTACTGGTAGGTATTCCCGTAGTATCTTAGGGTGTTCTGGGCTACACTCCGACACGACTTGTACCGCTTTTGGGGGTCTGACTTTTACCAACCCCCTAGGCCCGCCATGCGATGCTCATAGACGAACGGACCAGACTGTATGGATATTGTCACTGACAGGCTCAGTAGGGTGTCAGGATGAGTTCGCTCATCGACGTCCCTTTTGGTCAATAGCTGGTGTCCCGTTACGTATTGGCTTATACCTCTGACGTGCTAGTGGTTAAATCCACAGCCATAGTATTGACGAGTCTTTAGAGTCCACCACACATTCAGTTACTCAAGCTTTCGGGCGAAACGCTATAGAGGCCGTATGGAGATATGGCAGGGTCCGATCAGATACGTGCGGTATTGCATTGATCAGGATCGTACGGTTTAGTACTAGAGGCCGTATGGATATATGGCAGGGTTCGATCAGATACGTGCGGTATTGCACAGATCAGGATCGGACGGATATTACTAGCCGGCTTTGGTTTAAGCCGGACCCTAGTATAGTACAGTGTAGATTTTGTCTTTTTGCATTTGTATTCGGACGGAATACAGATGCGGGTGTGTATGCACAGTATCGGGGTTTTCCTGTAATTTATTACGGGACCAGTTTTCTGGAGTTGCCAGTTTGCATTCCGTTCCGGCCGGTTTTCCTTTGTTCTTTCCCGGCCGGACTTTTCCGATGGAGGGGGTTATTTGCAAGTTTGCAAATAACATTTTGTGGAGGGTTTATTTGTGAGATGAGATATTATGATAGCATCTTTGATTCCCCCCATCACTTGCATTAATTGTGATTTGAATGGGTATGGGTTGATTAAAGTGATAAGTATGGTTGATGTTTGGATATGGTCACCTCTTGCTTTATACTACCATCACCTCCCTTCATGCTTCATATTCATTCCCTCCACCATTCAAAAGAGGCCGGCCACTTCAGGGAATTGGAGTGGGGTTGATTTCATTTTTTGGTGTGGCGAAATTAAACATCTATCTCATTTTAGCTTGCCACCAAAATTCCCAAGTTCATCTCTTGTTGATTCCTCCATCAAGGCAACTACAAACCCCATTGAGACAAAGCGCATTCTACACTACTTCCTACAGCATATCTTGGGAATGTCGACTTGCCAGCTTCATGCCCGAGTTGCCTCGGTATAGAGGCGGGAGCCCGTAAAAGAAACAGGCGATGTGGTGCCCTTCCGGCAAGGAGGCGACGACCGGAGTTTCCGCAGGAGATCGGGACGATGACGAGAAGACCGGAGGACTCGGATCATTCGGTATATCTCTTCCCTATCTTGTTAGTTAGCTAGGACAAGTTTAATGGCCCGATCCGGGGTTTAGTGCGCGGTGGTGCCGGTTTGCTAAGTTCGCAAAATTAAAGTTTATCACCGTTTCCGCATTTGGCCGTCGGATTGACGACCGGGGCGCCGCCGTGCACTTACAGTGGTATCAGAGCCTCGCCATTAACTTCGTCTAGCTTCGTTTGATGTGTTTTACATTTCCGATCGACCAAAATTCCAAAACTTGCATTTTTTGTTCACATCAGTTTTCTGTTGAAATTTTTTGGTCGCGAAAAAATTTTCAGGTTGTCTCAGAATGATGTGCAGGGAGTTCTAAGAACACTGGAAAAATTCGACAACACGATCCCTCCGTACGACCGCGGATCCACGGCCATTACCACTCTGGAGGCCGCGGATCCGCCGCATTAATGAGGGATCATGTCATCATTGTTTTGCAGTAGGCTTGTGGGCTAAAAATAGGGGTTTTGGAATATTAAAATTGGGCCCAGAATTTCTGTGAGTGCTACAGTATTGCTTGGGGGCCCACTTGTTAATTTTTGATCGATCGGATATTTTAAACACATTATTTCACAGTATTTACATTATATCTGCGACTGTGAATGTCACTCGATCGGTAAATCCTGTCTAACTGCTATAGCACGGTTAGACGGATTTGCGAACGTGACTTTCACGTTGATGTTCTGTGTTTTTTGCTGTGATGTTGCGGATCGGTCGTGGGGATAGCCTGGATGCAATGCTAGTACTGTTTTGTTGTATCATGTATATTTGATATTGCGGGGCGAGCGTCCGACATGTGGACTGCCGTCACTGCCTGTTTGTATTATTCTTTTGGGGCACGACCAGGTTGCGGTCGATGCACCCGGTGTATGTATATTTTACTTTCTGTACTAGGGTTACCCCGCGGAGGGGTGCACGGATAGCCGGGTTCTAGAGGGCAACAAGCCCGCATCTCATGGCATTGAGCTGGAGGGGGCTTCAGTCTGGAATTGGCGGGCTATTCGCCGCACTCGTAGGGGGTACAGGTTGACCCAGGAGGGGTGCCCAAGTTGCCGGATTCCGTGAAGTGCTGGGTGGTCCATTCACGGCGCTGAAGGGGGCTGCCTCGCTTCAGGTTTTGGCGGGTAACTTGCCGCGCCCGTAGGGGTCTAGGATTTCATTGCACAGGCTATCCACACGACCAGGGGAACGTCGGGTTTCAGTAGTGGCTCTGTGAAACCCGGGGATCCCAGATATCTGTATTGTTCTGTGATGCTGTACATTTCTGTGATGTTGCATTTTATTCCCGCCTTGAGCGAAATATAATATATTGGTATATATATTAGTAGATGTTGTATATGTTTTTCATCCGCGCTAGTCCAGTCCCTGCTCTGCCGTTAGTTAGCTAACCTAACTGGTGATGACGGGACCCAGTGGCGAATGCGGATGGCATATACGTACGTCAGTATATTTTCGTTCTTTGTGGTGTGATCAATTGATGGGACTGCATTGATTCGGATCAATGCAAGTTAAAACAAACCTATTCTGATGTTGTTGAAACACTTTTCAAAAAGCTGTTATTGCAAGGACGTTCACTTTTGTTTTGCATCGTGGTATTCATTTGGAATATCCTGCTCCTCAGTCGACGAGGCAAGGGCCGAGATCCCTTCACCGGGAGTGACCCCTTGGACAGAAGTTTGCGTCAGGGCATTAACTTCACTATAGCCGATTACTTTTGCTTTGCATCGTGGTATTCATTTGGAATATCCTGCACCCCATTCTACGGGGAAAAAGCCGAGATCCCTTCACCGGGAGTGACCTCTTTAGTAAAGGTTTTCGTCACTATATTTTCTAAAAAGCTATCCGTTCCTTCAACGATATCAAGTTCTTTACGTTAAAGGTTTTCGCCAGAAACCATTCGTAGCCCTCCGTCATTTCATATGGGTAGTCAATAGTATTCAAGCTGTGTTTGTTGGCCAAAGTCAAGGCACAGTGTCTGGTAGCTGTTGGGTATTCATATGCAGCATAGATAGATGCGTTGGTTTGGAACAGTCGTACTGCCTTGTTGGCCAAAGTCAAGGGTAGGTACGGGTGGATTCAAATTAACCTAGAGAATGACGGGTAGAACTTGACATGTGACTTATGATTTCTTGGCCAAAGTCAAGGTCATAAGAGCATGGGGTAAAAATCACATCGGGAGTTTCAAAAGAACTGAAACTTGCCAGATATGCGCATACCTTCTGGAGTGTGACACCATGAGCGGATTCCGTCACGTTATCATGCAATGATAGTTGGATCCCGATTCCCACTGATGAGTTGATTTACTCCTCGGGTGACCCCGACTAATTCTTCTTTAAGGTTTGGAGGAGAATTTGAGGTACAGTGGGAGGTTTCCAGATTAGATAAATTGGTAACCATTCTGATCTTGGTTAGAGTGCACGCTGAGTGTTTCTTTTCTCTCTCTCTTTGGCAGCGACCATTGACCCGACCCTGGACTATGACTCAGTGACCAAGTTGACCGAACCTTCTTAACACTGGCTTTTGGATTGTCAGAGTTGCAGACCTCATTGCCACTCCTACTTTTACCCTTTTCTCCAGGACACCCCGTATTACTACGAACGTCCATTTCCATTGGACAAAGCCATCGTATGGTTAGATACGAACTCGAAGGAATTATTCGAGGATGGTTTCTGGTTCTGGAGAAAACGGATAGAATTATTCAGTTGTCTTTTCCTTTTACCTTCTCTCAGGTTGCGAGTACTCCTTGGCTTAGGAGATAGTACACCTATTACGCAAATTGGATAGTCTTCTTCCAAACTTTAGGCTGGTGCCGACCGGTAGGGAATAAAGAAAACCAATTAGCATAACGATGGTGTGCAGAAGGTATTAAGTTCAGACAAAGCAAGGGATTAGTAAGAGGGCAAAGTAAATTGCGACTGATATTCACGACCAAACCAAGTATTTCATTACCACTCCCACATCACCTTTGTATTTCTCCAGGACACTCCGTATCACTACGAAGATCCACAGTTATTCGGATATTCCATCGTATGGTTATATACGAACTCGAAAGGAACTTGTTCCAGTTCGGGGATGGATTCTGGTTCAGGAGAAATAGGAATAAGATTTATTCAGTTGTCTTTTATCTTCACCTTCTCTCGCATTGCGAGTGTTCCTAGGATTAGGACAGTACACCCATTATGCTTTTTGGATAGTCTTCTTCCAAACCATAGGCTGGTGCCGAACGGTAGGGAAAGAAGAAAACCAATTGGCCTAAAGGGGTGTGCAGAAGGTAATGACTAAAGACATATAAAGGGATTTGGAGAGGTGGCAAAGAATTATACGGTTATAGTTGTGAATCTGGATAATGGGAGAGGCATTACTAGGAATACCAGGATACCCCATCGAAACATTTCAATGTTTCAGTTCAACTGTGTACTGTTAAAAGAAAACTGATTTCCCGATTAGACACTTGCTCCAGGGTATGTATTTACCAGGTTTGATTCTCAGATCTGTATGGTTTTACAGATGATGAGTGGGAGTAAGGTATTGGGAATTGGGTGATCATCCTCATTATATCGGGATTCGTTGTAATCGGTGATATTTGAGGAGATCACCTGGGCTGTTTGCCGGTCGGCAAATATTTGGTTTTGAATATCCGCTGTTGTGCACCAATTTCAAATTGATATATCTGTACGTCTATTTTCATAGAGTGAGATATACCTTTTGATATTGTGTCGATGATATTTACCTATATCAGTGGATGGTTAGGTAAGGAGCATTAAACAGCAGTATAATTCTTCTTAACCATAAGTACAGTTTTCAACCTACAACACACAGTGAAAAAGTTGTTAGACTCAGCGGACTTATACAGAGTATTGTATGTTGTCCAGTGTCCATAAGGACAGAGGGGTTGGTCCTCATACTATATTCTGTTTACTTTTAACTTCTCTAGTTTTTAGACATGTGTTTCATAGAAACACAGGGTCTAAGTTTTGAGGAGTTATAGGTATTTGAATAGAGTAGAGAACCAGGTGTAGCAAGTATCGGGATTCTTCAAAGTGATCGAAGATGTAGATACTTGTGTATGGTATTCAGTTGATAATAATGATAAAGAGAAATTGCTTCTCTTTCAGGTTACTCATAATTGGAAGCATTCCTAAGTTGAGTAACGCTAATCGGCCTCCTTCCATTTAGTTGACATGCACTGGAGATAGCTGCATGATTTGAATCTGGTTCAATTAAATCAGTGCCTCTGGTTCTATATTGGATATAGTACAGTTCATATCTTAACATTGTTAAGGTACGGGGAGTTGTCCGGCTTATGATTAAAACCAGACTCTGGATAACTCAAGGCACGTTTCTGTAATGGCTGTTTGTGGGTTGACCCAGGCTATGACGAGGGTTGACTTTCTAAAATAAGAAAGATCAATAGTGATATTGTTCTTGACTCGCCACAGTTTTAATAAAAATGGATTTTTTCAAAAACAGTACTGGGAGTATGGTAGAACTGGAAGTGATTCCAGAACCGCAAACGATTACTGAAGATTTGATAAGGAACCTAAAGATTCAATCTGATTTGACATTCCATTGGCCACTCCGCAGATAAGGTGGGTAACTTCAGGCACCCGAGAGGTACTCCGGTAGCCTCAAGGACGGTGACAGGGAAGTTCTTGTTTACCCACACTTGCCATTGTTGTTGTTCCAGGCTGCGAGACCCGGCAGGAGGATGAATATAGCGTTGTTCTAAACTAGCTTTAGAAGTGCACGTCTATATGACTCTGCCAGAGGGTTGTAGTAGTCAGTGGGAGCAGCGGAAGCATTGGTGGACATCAGGCTTATGTCTATTTATAAACTAAAGCAGATATAGCGGAGATAGATCATCTATTTCTGATGTGACAGTCATAGGTTTGACGTCATCAGAATAGGGGATGGATCTGTTGAGAAGGTAGTAGGGTGTGATATCCGGCTTTTGGATGACATACACAAAGTAGGAAGTGATATTCCTATACTACGATCGGTTATACTTTGGTCGTCACACAGTGGTTTCTCCACATGGGACTTGGACATTATATCAGACATACTGGTTACTAGGTCTATGGTTTTAGATCTAGATTTGGGTGGTATCCCAATCAGGGTACTTTGACAGCATTCTAAGAGTATTTAGAATGGACGACTCCTGGCACGGTAGTGTACCTGCAGGTGATGGAGTCACCCTCTCTAATGGTGTCTTATAGACTAAAGTAGGGAGGGATGTGCATGATTGGCAGATCACTTGCTTAGGCAATTGAGTCAATCATGAGATGTCAAATACCACACCAGATGTTGTTCTTGCACTAGATGCAATAAGTTGATATTGATCCAATCCTGGAGAAACAGTCGGAAGCAGTTTTAGAACATAAGTGGATGTTCTAGGGATATGATAACGACAGCCTCATTTGGGAGACAGTTATCATTCCAGGCTTCCAAGGTGACCCGGACGACAAGGAGGTTGTCAGAGTTATAGTTTTTCCCTCTGACGAGGGGCAGTATTTTGGACAGGTGATCCAGGCAGATACTGAGGGAGGCATGGCGCAGGATACTGATTAAGTTCAGTTGACGATACAGTCTAAAGAAGTTTGGATTTGGAGTTCATTTATGAGCTAGGTCCCATCAGACATCCAGACATTCTAAGACAGGTATTGCTCATTTCGGGAGATGGCATTCTCCGCGAACTTGAGATTTAGAGAGACATAGAAAGAAACATCTGAGCGGATCCACTCGCTGAGGCTATTCCTCGAACGCAATAGTCTCGCAAACGAGCTTTGTGAGACTGACTAGTAGAGGAGTTGGGTGTTCGGTATCACACGAGCTATGAGTATGCGACATCACAATAATTAGCCTTGAGTGCAAGTGGGAGATTGTTGGAGATAGTGCCCTCAGAGTCAATTATTGGATCACAGGCACGTGATTGCAATGATTGAGGGAGGACCTATCCCGGTACGACAGTCTTACTCGAGATGATAGTATGCTATCTGGTTTACCTTTATCATCGTGTACTGCTTTAGGTGACCTGACAGGTCGCTATTGCACGTTGATAGAGCCCCTAGGATTCTTGCTTGACTGCCGGCAGTATGAGGGCGATCATATAAGTGAGAGCTGGAGTCTATAAGCACATCCTTAAAAGGTCCCTAGTCGTGGGAGTTTCGAGACAGGGCATCGATTCTCCAGAGTAGACTAGTGTATACAGTCGAGACCCCGACGAGGGGCGGTGGCCGGTCTCACAAGCCCCTGGTGTCAGTTGGTTCACCTAAGATGTATACAGGTGCTCATTGGGTTATGAGTACACCGGACAGGACTCGCCGGGAACATGCTAGTTGGTCTTATAGCTGACGTCAGATAGCAGTTCCCAGGTGACATATGTACAGGTTAGTTCATCGACCTGGGGATCGTCATTTGTCTCGTGTGAGTTCCCACTGTGCTTTGATTACTACCCTACCACGGCTCAAAGGAGTCGTGCAAACAGGTTTTAGTTGGGTACAGTCCCGAGCCACATGGAGGCAGTGAGCGGATCTTCGGGGGTTCGTCTCTCCCGGTATTGGGGGTGAGGTCGCGCTGTGTCTAGGAGAGCCATTACACGAAGTCCTTGGCCAAGGCAGGAGATTTACTGGTAGGTATTCCAGTAGTATCTCAGGGTGTTCTGGGCTACACTCCGACACGACTTGTACCTCTTTTGGGGGTCTGACTTTTACTAACCCCCTAGGCCCGCCATGCGATGCTCATAGACGAACGGACCGGACTGTACGGATATTGTCACTGACAGGCTCAGTAGGGTGTCAGGATGAGTTCGCTCATCGACGTCCCTTTTGGTCAATAGCTGGTGGCCCGTTACGTATTGGCTTATACCTCTGACGTGCTAGTGGTTAAATCCACAGCCATAGTATTGACGAGTCTTTAGAGTCCACCACACATTCAGTTACTCAAGCTTTCGGGCGAAATGTTGTAGAGGCCGTATGGAGATATGGCAGGGTCCGATCAGATACGTGTGGTATTGCACGGATCAGGATCGGACGGTTTAGTACTAGAGGCCGTATGGATATATGGCAGGGTTCGATCAGATACGTGCGGTATTGCACGGATCAGGATCGGACGGATATTACTAGCCGACTTTGGTTTAACCCGGACCCTAGTATAATACAGTGTAGATTTTGTCTTTTTGCATTTGTATCCGGACGGAACACAGATGCGGGTGTGTATGCACAGTATCGGGGTTTTCCTGTAATTTATTACGGGACCAGTTTTCTGGAGTTGCCAGTTTGCATTCCGTTCCGGCCGGTTTTCCTTTGTTCTTTCCCGGCCGGACTTTTCCGATGGAGGGGGTTATTTGCAAGTTTGCAAATAACATTTTGTGGAGGGTTTATTTGTGAGATGAGAGATTATGATAGCATCTTTGATTCCCTCCATCACTTGCATTAATTGTGATTTGAATGGGTATGGGTTAATTAAAGTGATAAGTATGGTTGATGTTTGGATATGGTCACCTCTTGCTTTATACTACCATCACCTCCCTTCATGCTTCATATTCATTCCCTCCACCATTCAAAAGAGGCCGGCCACTTCATGGAATTAGAGTGGGGTTGATTTCATTTTTTGGTGTGGCAAAATTAAACATCTATCTCATTTTAGCTTGCCACCAAAATTCCCAAGTTCATCTCTTGTTGATTTCTCCATCAAGGCAACTACAAACCCCATTGAGACAAAGCGCATTCTACACTACTTCCTACAGCATATCTTGGGCATGTCGACTTGCCAGCTTCAAGCCCGAGTTGCCTCGGTATAGAGGCGGGAGCCCGTAAAAGAAACAGGCGATGTGGTGCCCTTCCGGCAAGGAGGCGACGACCGGAGTTTCCGCAGGAGATCGGGACGATGACGAGAAAACCGGAGGACTCGGATCATTCGGTATATCTCTTTCCTATCTTGTTAGTTAGCTAGGACAAGTTTAATGGCCCGATCCGGGGTTTAGTGCGCGGTGGTGCCGGTTTGCTAAGTTCGCAAAATTAAAGTTTATCACCGTTTCCGCATTTGGCCGTCGGATTGACGACCGGGGCGCCGCCGTGCACTTACATCGCTGGATTTGTTATATTGGATCGTCGTGTTTGAATAGCCGGGGTTTTTTATGTGAGATGAGTGTGTTTTATTTTCATTCATGTAAAAACTTGTATGTAATATTCTTTTATTTGGGGCACTTCCAGGTTGCGGAAGTTGTCACCTTTTGTATATTATTTATTTTTCCACATTAGGATAGACCCAAGGAGGGGAGCACAAGTAACCGGGTTCTAGGGTCCAGTGGGAGACCATCTCGAGGAGTCGAGTCCGGGTCTCCTAACCCTAGAATTGGTAGGGTTGCTTGCCGCTCTCGTAGGGGTCTAGGGGTGTGGGATTGGCTATTCATCACGACCGTGGAATCCGTGTTTTATACTGGCTCGTATTGAAAACACGGACGTCCTAGTATATCTAATGTTTCATATGTTTCTTCTGCTGCGATATCTGTGATGTGATCATGTGATGTTCTGTGATAGATACAGTATATAGTATATATGATATATTATATAGACGTTACTTATGTTTTACACCCGCGCTAGCCCTGCCCCACTCTGCCGTTAGTTACCTAACCTAACGGTGCACGAGGGGACATCTAGGCGAATGCGGATGGCATAAGTGTACGTCGTATTTATCTGTGATGTTTAGGTATATAATTGATGGGACTTCATTAATGTGATTAATGAATGAAAAGAAACCTAAGATGTTGTAGAATCAAATTTTAAACAAAAAGGGGTAGTTACAGTTTTGCTTTGCATAGCGGTATATATGATATACCCTGCACCTTATTCGATGAGGAAAGGACCGAGATCCCTTCACCGGGAGTGACTCCTTTAGCAATAACTGGCAGATGCTACACACTCGGTTTGCTTTTGATTGCTTTTGGAGTTTTACTTTGCACAGCGATATATATGATATATCCCGCACCTCATTCGACGAGGAAAGGGTCGACGATCCCTTCACCGGGAGTGACCCCTTTAGAAAAACTAGAAAAAGCCTCAAAAACACTCCATTTCAAAATCATTCGATTCTACAACGATATCAAGTTCATTACGCAATAGGTTTTCAGAAAAACCTGTCATAGCCCTCCGTCATTTCAGATAAGTTGCATATAGTATTCGTGCTATATTTGTTGGCTTTCGTCAAGATGTAGTGTGCGGTAGCTATGTGCTGCTTATCTGCTGCATATGATGCGACTGGATTAGGGTAGTCGTACGGATTTGTTGGCTTTCGTCAAGGGTCGTGCGGGTGGGTTTAATTCAGTCAAGAAATGTACAGGTTGAACTTGACTAGCGGGCTGTGGTTTGTTGGCTTTCGTCAAGGTCATAGCACGCTAGGGGCAAAAGCATTATCGGGAATTTCAAGTGTTGAAATTTGCAATGAGATTTCATACCTTCTATGAGATAGTTGGATCCCGATACCTACTGCGAGTAAGAGTTACTCCTGGGAGAGTTTTACACATTACAATTAGCCGATCAAGTAGGTGTCTAGAAAGGTGTCAACGGGGTTACGCCTCTGGGAAAAACGAGGTTTACTTTAATTAGGTCCTTGCGAAAGCACAGGGAACCTCCCTCAAAGTACCGACACTGGCCTGGCTGAAAGATTGGCGAAATTGTAGGGTGTAATTAATCCCGGCTAGTCTTTCCTTTTAGGGTTTGAAGGAAGATTTGATAAAAACCAGTGGGAGCCATCCGGATTAGATAAGATAATAACCAATCTGATGTTGCAAGAGCATACGCTAAAGTGTTTTCTTCTCTCTCTCTCCAGGTAGCGACCATGTCATGCCCTAATAAAGATAATAATATGGATGTATTGACTGAACCCGCATGTTTTACTGTGCTGGGGAACGTTGGTTCCGTTCTTTCTTATAAGAGTAATAGGAATGAACAGGACATAGGAGAATACCAGGATTCCCAAGCCACCCGAATGAAGAAAGTACATGATGATGCATTTTCTTCGGGAGTGTTCATTACAGAGAACTGTTTCTCCATTTGCTTTACGTCCTGGGTATTAGATACCGGGTCAGGATCCCATATATGTAAGCAGTTACATGGTCTCAGGAAAGGTAGAGAACTTGGAGAAGGTGATAAAGACATTAGAGTTGGAAATGGTGCAATTGTTGCAGCTAGGACTGTCGGGGAATATCACCTTGCATTACCAACTGGTAATACATTGGTTCTGAACGAATGCTATTACATGCCGAACCTGATATGCAACATCATATCAGTTTCTTTATTGAGTAAAGAGGGATATAATTTTGTATTACAGGATAATGTTATGAACATTTTCCGTAACCAAAAGTTGGTTGGATCAGGCACGTTGTGCAATGGCATTTATGTTCTAAATCAATGAACAGTTCTGAGCATAACGAACACACACAAGAGGAAGAGTTCAGAACTGAACGAATCCTTCTTATGGTATTGTAGACTGGGTCACATCAATGCGACACGACTAGCTAAATTGCATAAGGATGGATATTTAAAACCATTCGAATTTTCATCTTATGACAATTGCCAGTCATGTCTCAAAGGCAAGATGACCAAAACTCCGTTTACGGGACACGGAGAAAGAGTTACCGAACTCTTGGGACTGATACATAGTGATGTATGCGGTCCCATGTCTACACATGCTAGGGATGGTTCTTCGTACTTCATTACATTCACTGACGATCTCTCAAGATACGGACATGTGTACTTGATAAGCCACAAGTCTGAAGCTTTTGAGAAATTTAGAGAATATAAATAAGAAGTCAAGAACCAAACCGGAAAAAGTATTAAAATCCTTCGATCTGATCGAGGAGGTGAATACTTAAGCAATGAATTCCTGGACTTCCTAAAAGAGAATGGGATTCTCTCTCAGCTGACTCCTCCATATACACCACAGCACAACGGTGTATCAGAACGGAGGAACCTCACCCTATTAGATATGGTGCGCTCTATGATGAGCACAGCTGAGTTACCTATTTCCTTCTGGGGGTATGCGCTTGAGACAGCCATACATCTATTGAATATGGTCCCCACCAAATCTGTGCCTACCACTCCATATGAGATATGGAAAGGGAAGAGACCATGTCTTAACTATGTTAAGATATGGGGTTGTCCAGCCTATGTCAAACAACAAAATCCGGAAAAACTCGAGGCACGGTCTGTTCTATGCAAATTTATAGGATATCCCAAGAATTCACAAGGGTATATCTTCTACCACCCTGAGGAATAAAGAGTGTTTGTTTCTCGGCATGCCACCTTTTTAGAAAAGGAATTTCTTGAAAAAGATATTAGTGGTCATGAGGTAGAACTGGAAGAGGTTCCAGCTACAGTAGCTACAACAGAAGATCTGGTGGAACCAGAGGATTCAATAGTTCCTAATGAACCCCAGCCACTCCGCCGATCTAGTAGGGTTCCTCGCCAACCTGAGAGATACTACGGTTTTCTCATGGATGGTGGGAGCGAGGATTGCATCATGGAGGATGATGACCCAACTAGATTCGAGCAGGCCATCACGAGTAGGGACTCAGTGAAATGGCTGGATGCAATGCGGTCCAAGATGGAATCCATGTACACCAACAAAGTGTGGACTTTGGATGTTGCTCCTGAAGGGGTAAAACTCATTGGGAGCAAGTGGATCTTCAAGAAAAAACTTGGTGTAGATGGGAAAGTGGAGACTTTCAAAGCTAGACTTGTTGCAAAGGGTTTTCGTCAAAGACCAGGTGTGGATTATGACGAAACATTTTCTCCAGTGGCTATGCTTAAATCCATCCGGATCATGCTTGCCATCGCTGCATATCATGATTACGAAATCTGGCAAATGGATGTTAAGACCGCCTTTCTAAACGGTGATTTAGAAGAGTGCGTGTACATGACTCAGCCAGAGGGCTTCGTAGACAGTGGGAGCAGCGGGAAGGTGTGCAAGCTGCTTAAATCCATTTATGGATTAAAGCAAGCATCGCGGAGTTGGAACATCTGCTTTGACGTCGTTATCAAAGAGTTTGATTTCGTCAAAAACCCAGATGAACCTTGTATCTATAAGAAGGTAGCAGAGAGTAAGGTTGTCTTCCTCGTATTGTACGTGGACGACATACTCTTGATAGGAAATGATATTCCTATGCTGCAATCGGTCAAGCTCTTCTTATCACAAAGATTCTCAATGGAAGATCTTGGTGATGCCTCCTGTATATTGGGAATTAGGATCTATAGAGATAGATCCAAACGGATATCGGGATTGTCCCAATCCAGGTACATTGACACCATACTAAAGAGGTTTAGTATGGAAGAATCCAAGCGTGGGAACTTGCCCACGATCTCTGGAGTCACTCTCTCCAAAGAGATGTCTCCCAAGACTGATTTGGAGAGAGCTCGCATGGAAGGGATACCCTATGCTTCGGCTGTAGGCTCTATCATGTACGCGATGCTATGTACCAGACCTGATGTAGCATACTCACTAAGTATAGTGAGCAGGTATCAAGCTGATCCTGGAGAGAGTCACTGGACAGCTGTGAAGAGCATTCTCAAGTACTTGCGAAGGACTAAAGAGATGCTCTTGGTGTATGGTAACGGAGAACTCCAAGTGGAGTCCTTTACCGATTCGAGCTTCCAGAGTGATAAGGACGGCTCTAAGTCGCAGTCGGGATTTGTATTTACCCTTTACGGAGGGGCGGTTAGCTGGAAGACTTCCAAGCAGGAAACCGTGGCAGATTCGACGATGGAGGCTGAATACATCGCTGCCAACGATGCTGCTAAAGAGGCTGTCTGGATCAAGAAGTTCATTACTGAACATGGTGTGGTTCCATCCATTGAGCATCCAATACCTTTGTATTGCGATAACAATGGAGCGGTGGCTTTGGCCAAGGAACCCAGGTCCCATCAGCGATCCAGGCATATTCTGAGGCGGTATCACCTGATCCGGGAGATAGTTGATCGCCGGGAGATCGAGGTCAGGAGGGTTGACACGAAGAACAACACGGCGGATCCACTCACGAAGGCCATTCCCCAGATACAGTTTGAGAGACACTTCGGGATGCTCAGTAAGCGATACTACAGCAGCTGGCCCTAGTGCAAGTGGGAGATTGTTAGTTGTATGTATGCTCTAGAGGCCAGTATTATACAGATGATATATACTATATTGGATGCTTGGACATATATAGAGATGACTTTCTTGCTCGATATGATAGTATGCTATCTGGTTGCTCTTTATCTTAACATGTACACTTGTCTCTTTAAACTGTCTTATAGTCACATGTTGATAAAGCCCTTAGGATGTGTACTTGACTACCTGGACTATGATGCAGATCATACTAGTGGGGACATGGTAGTCCATAGGTACATCCTTCAAGGTCCCTAGTCGTGGGTGTATCGAGACGGGGCATCGATATACCAGTGTAGACTAGCGTGTACGCTTCTCGACCTATGAGATGGGCGATGGATGATCCCATATCCATTGGTGTTTGACATCAGAGATGGTATACGGGTGCTCAGTGGAGACTGGGTACACTGGACGGACTCGCCGAGAACTCCCAGATGGTATTATACCTCACGTCAGATGGCAGTTCTCAGGTGACACTTGTGCAGGTTAGTCTGTAGACCCGAGATAGTCATAGAGTCATGTGTGATTCCCACTGTGCTTTGATCTCCACCTTACCACGTCCATGAGGGCGTGCAAAACGGTGGTTTTTGGGTACAGTCCCGAGTCACATGGAGGCAATGAGCGATAGGAGGGGTTTCGTCTCTCCCGGTATTGGGGGTTGATGTTGCGCTGTGCTCGATTGGCCGTAACAGGAAAGTCCCTGGCCAGGGCTGATCAGAGATATGCTGGTAAGTGTTACCAGTAGTTTCTCGACCCGTTATGAGCCTCACATCGGCACGACTTATCGGTTATTGGGGTCCGATGTTTACCACCCTTAGACTTGATATGCGACATATCAGACGAACAGACCGGACTGTACGGTAAGTGTTACTGGTTAGATTCACAGGAGTGTGAGCGGGCTAGCTCGTCGATCTTCTGATCGCTCAATACCCGGGTGGCCGTTACGTTTAGCAGACTGCTTGCGGCTTGTTGGTGCTTGATATGATCATCATTCAGCTGCCGGCGTATTGACGAGTCTTTAGAGTCCTACACAGAGGTTTCCTGGCTCAAGCGAAACGGAATAGGAGCGCATATGAAATATGTGCGGGACCGAGAATAATGCGTGTATGTGTTACCGTATTTCATTACCGAGATGAATGTTTCGATTGGTTGTATGCGATATAACCTAGTTATCGAATCGAAGATTGATTCGATAAGTCGATACATTGGATACTAGTCGGTTATGTGCGACATGACCGGATCATTGAATCAAGTGTTGATTTAATGATTTAATGTATAATTATATATTTGATATATTACTTTGCATTAACTAGTATTGGTTCACTTTAAAAGGATTTTCTCACTTGAAGTGCACATTGTATATGTGATATATTTTTGTGTGCACTTGATTGTATCATGTTTGATGATACATGCTAACTTGAGTTTGTGTAAAGATTAAACTATGGTTATATGAATGGTTAGGGTTTTGTTTACTTATTCATTTATTTATATTGATTATTGATTTTGGAAAAGAAAATGGAAATGGTGGCTTTTCTTGTTTCTTTCTTGAAGCTTCATGAAGGGTTGAAACCTTGACCATTTTTGTTTTCTTCTCTTAACCTAACCATTCACCTAACCCTAGTTTACTCTCTACACTTGACCATGGTTAGTATATGATAAGTATTCATATTATTTTCATTTTTAATCTAACACTTATCATATTCTATCTTCTTCTTCTTCATCTTGATCAAGAAGAAAAGCTTGCCTCCATTAATGGCATCTTGAGTAAGAGAGCGAGAAATCCAATTCTAAAGTGAACCCACCTCCTATTTCTTCACCCTCTACCTCTTGCCAAGTAGTATAGGGTGTTTTCTTCACAAGTTTCACGACTCGGTGAAGTTGGAGCTTGATCTTGTGTTGCCTCGACGTAGATCATCTTCGGCATTGAAGCCGACGACCTAGCCCGCCCATTTCTCCGATGAAGCCGATTCAAGAGTCCGGGATTCAAGATGGACAGCGAGAGAACGTCTACGTGGAGCTAAGGAAGTGGAGAACCGGATCTACAAAGGTTGTAACCTCTTCCTTTTAGTTAAAATGTTAACTAGTTTCACTTTTCGCCTAAACTCTAGTCAACGAATCCGTATTAGGGTTTCTCGGCACTTGTAAAATTTGAAATTGGCATGGTTGATGCCTTGTGAGACCTCATTAGAGTGCCTAGGAACCCTACATGTCGACCATAGTTGAGGCGTAGTGTATAGTATCTAAGTGACGTCTTCCTACACAGCATATGATGCGATTAATTAGGACAGTCATGTGATTAGGTCGACCAGAGTTGGGGTTCATGTAGGTGGGTCTAATTAATCATGAAATGACGGGTAGAACTTGACTAGTGCTTATGATATGTTGACCATAGTTAAGGTCATAAGTACAATGGGTAAAAACAGTTATCGGGAGTTTCAAGTGTTGAAATTTGCAATGAGACTGCATACCTTCTATGAGATAGTTGGATCTCGATACCCACTACGAGTAAGAGTTACTCCTGTGAGAGTTTTACACATTACAATTAGCCGATCAAGTAGGTATCTAGAAAGGTGTTAACGGGGTTATGCCTCTGGAAAAATGAAGTTTATTTTAATTAGGTTTGTGCGAAAGCATGGGGAACCACCCTCAAAGTACCGGCACTGGCCTGGCTGAAAGATTGGCGAAATTGTAAGGTGTAATTAATCCCGGCTAGTCATTCCTTTTAGGGTTTGAAGGAAAATTTGACTAAAATAGTGGGAGCCATCCTGATTAGATATATTAATAACTAATCAAATCTTGCAAGAGCATACGCTGAGTATTTTCTTCTCTCTCTCTCTAGGTAGCGACTATGTCACGCCTTAATCAAGATAATAATACGGATGTATTGACCGAACCCGCTTGTTATACTGAGCTAGGGGAATCTTGGTCCCGCTCCAACTTATAATTGTTATAAGATCGAGCAGGAAATAAGGGAATACCAGGATTCCCGTGCCGCCCAAACGAAGAAAGTGCATACTGATGCATCTTCTTCGGGTGTGTTCATTACCAAAAACTGTTTCTCAGTATCCTTTACGTCCTGGGTGTGAGATACCGGATCAGGATCCTATATATGTAATATGTTACATGGGCTACAGATATCAAGAGAACTGAGAATGGGTGATAAGTTTCAAGAGTTGGAAATGGTACAATTGTTGCAAGCCAAGCAGTTAGCAGTTATCACCCTGTATTACCATATACATTGATTCTGAACGAAGGTTATTAGATACCGAACCTGATATACAATATCATATCAGTCTCTTTATTTTGTAAAGAAGGATATAATTTTGTATTGTTGGATAATGTTTTGAACATTTCCTATATCAAGAGTTGATCGGTTCAGGCACGTTATCTAAAATTATATACATTCTAAATCATACCACAGTTCTTAACGTATTAAATACACACAAGAGGAACAGTTCAGAAATGAACGAGTCCATCTTGAGGCATTGTAGACTAGGTCATATCAATGCGACCCGACTAGCTAAGTTACATAAAGATGCATATTTAAATCAGTTTGAATTTACATCTTGTGAAACTTGCCAGTCATTTCACAAAGATAAGATGACCATAGCTCTGTTTATTGGAAACAGAGAAAGAGACAGTGAACTCTTGGTATTGATACATGATAATGTATGAGTTCCCCTGTCTACACATGCCAGGACTGGTTCTTTGTACTTTATTATATTCACTGTGGATCTCTGAAGATTCGTACATGGGTTCCTGTTGAAACACAAGTCTGAAGCTTTTGAGATATTCAAAGAATATATGTTAGATGTAGAGAACCAAAAACAGGTATAAGTATTATGTCCTATGATGAGATCAGGGAGGATAATACTTGAGCACAGAATTTCTGGACTATTCTAAAGGAGAATAAGAGTCTCTCTAAGCATTACTCCTCCGTATACACCACAGCACGGTGGTATATCAGGGTGGAGCAATCGCACCCTATGTGATATGTTGTGCTCTATGATGAGTGCTACTGAGTTGCCTATTTCCTTTAGGAGTTATGCACTTGAGAAGCTGCGTACCTATTGAATTAGGTTCCAATCAAATCAGATGCCTACCACTCCATATGTGATATGGTATGGTAAGAGCCCATCTCTTAAGGATGTTAAGATTTGGGGTTGTCCGGCCTATGTCTAAAAGTAAAATCTGTACAAGCTCGAGGCAAGGTCAGGTCTGTGGAACTTTGTTGGATATCCTAAGCATTCGCTAGGGAATATCTTCTACCGAACTGAGGAACAAAAAGTATTAGTTTTCTCAACATGCCACCTTTTAGAAATGGAATTTCTTGTGATGAAATTAGTGGCCATGAGGTAGAACTGGAAGGAGTTCCATCTATACAAACTGCAGCTGATGATTTGGTAAACCTGGAGGATTCAATAGTTTCCAACGAAGCTCAGCCTCTCCACCGATCTGGTAGGGTTCCTCATCCACCTAAGAGATAGTTCAATTTTCTTTATGACAGTGGGAGCGAGGATTGCATCATGAGATGATGACCCAACTAGTTTCGAACAGGCCATCAGGAGTGGGGAATCTGTAAGAATGGCTGGATGCTAAGCGATCTGAGATGGAATCCTTATACAACAACAAAGTATGGACTTTGGTTGCTTTATCTGAAGGGTTAAATCCCCATTAGGAGCAAGTATATCTTGAGAAGATTACTTGGTGTACATAAAAAAGTTGAGACTTTCAAAGCTATGCTTAAGTCCATCCAGATTCTACTTACTATTGCTACCCACCATGACTGTGATATCTGGCGGTTGGGTGTCATGACTACTTTTCTAATAATGATTTAGAAGAGAGCATCTATAAATATACAGCCAGAGGGCTTCGTAGACAGTGGGAGCAGTGGAAACGTGTGCATGTTGCTTTATGAGTTAAAGCAGACATCGCGGAGTTGGAACATCTGTTTTGTTGCGGCAGTCAAAGCGTTTGACTTCATCAAAATGGTAGATGAACCTTGTATATACAAAAAGGTAGTAGGGAGTATGGTGGTGATCCTTGTATTGTACATGGATGACATACTCTTGATAGGAAAGGAGTTTCCTATGCTACGCTCGGTCAATCTCCTCTTATCACAAGGATTCTCCATATAGGATCAAGGTGATACCTCCTAAATCCTGGGTTATGGATCTATGAGATAGATCTATTTGGATGTTCGGATTATCACTAGCTATAGAGAGATGGTATCAATCGATGCAGGGGAGAATCACTGGAAAGGTTCCAGGGTGATAAGGACAACTGAATGTCAGTCACAGGAATTATCTTTACCTTCAGTAGAGGGACAGTATGTTGGAAGAGTTCCAAGCTAGATACCGTGACATACTAGACGATAAAGGCTGGATACATCACTACCAAGGATGCTACCAAAGAAATGGTCTGGATGTACACTAGTTTATGAGATGAACTTCGTTCCTACCATTGTGTGACAATGGAGTTATGGTTTTGGCCAAGGAACACCCGTCCTATCAGTAATCATGACATATTCTTAGGCAGTATCACCTGATCAGTGGAGATGGCTGATCTCCAGGGAGATCCAAGTTTAGGAGAGTAGACACAGAGGACAATACGGAGGATCCACTCATAAAGGCTTATTCCTAGGAGAGACTTTTACGGGATGGTTGAGTATGTGATATTTCAACCACTGCTGAATATTGGGTATGAGATACTACAACAGATAGCCTTAGTGCAAGTGGGAGATTGTTAGTAATATGTATGCCCTAGAGGCCATTACTATACATACGATGTATATTGTAGTGGATGCCTGGACATATATTGGGAGGACTTTTTTGCTCGACATGATAGTATGCTATCTGGTTGCTCTTTATCTTAACATGTACGTTGATTGTCTCTATAATAGATGTTGATAAAGCCCTTAGAATGATTGCTTGACTACTAGGACTATGATGCAGATTATACTAGTGGGGATAGAGTAGTCGTTAAGTACATCCTGCAAATGTTCCTAGTCGAGGGTGTATCGAGACAGGGCATCGATATACCAGAGTAGACTAGCGTATATGCCTCTCGACCCATATGATGGGCGATGGATGATCCCATATCCATTGGTGTTTGACATAAGAGAAGGTAAGTGGGTGCTCAGTAGAGACTGGGTACACTGAACGGACTCGCCGAGAACTCCTAGATGGTATTGTACCTATCGTCGGATAACAGTTCTCTGGTGACACAGGTACATATTAATCTGTAGACCCGAGATCGTCATCGAGTCTTGTGTGATTCCCACTGTGCTTTGATTTCCACCTTACCACGTTCAAGAGAACGTGCAAAACAGTGGCTTTTGGGAACAGTCCCGAGTCACATAGAGGCAACGAGCGATAGTAGTGGTTTCGTCTCTCCCGGTATAGAGAGTTGATGTTGCGCTATGCTCGATTTGCCATAACATGAAATCCATGGCCAGGGTTGCTGAGATCTACTGGTAAGTGTTATCAGTAGTTTCTCGACCGTTATGGACCTTGCATCAGCATGACTTATCAGGATATTAGGGTCTGACGTTATACCACCCCCAGGCTGTGATATGCGACATATCAGACGAAGAGACCGGACTGTACGGTAGTGTTACTGATTGGATTCACAGGAGTACGAATAGGCTTGCTTGTTGATCTTCTGATCGCTCAATACCCGGGTGACCGTTACGTTTAGCAGATCGCTTGCGGCTTGTGGGTGTTTTATATGATCATCATCTGCTGCCGGCGTATTGACGAGTCTTTAGAGTCCAACACAGAGGTTCCCTAGCTCAAGCGAAACGGAGTAGGAGTGCATATGTGATATGTGCAAGACCGAGATTAATGCGTGTATGTGATACCGCATTCTATTCTCGCGATGTGTGACATGATTGGTTATATGTGATTTAGCCTAGTTATCGGATCAAGCGTTGATTCGATACGATGTTGCATTTGATATTTTTCGGTTATATGTGATATAGCGGGATTATTAAATCAAGAGTTGATTTGACAATTTAATGTTTAATTATATATTTGATATATTATATTACATTAACTAATATTTAGCTCACTAATGATTTCTTTTCTCACTTGATGTGCACATTTTATATATATGATATGTATAATTGTGTACATGTATTGTGTCATGCTTGATGATACATACAAGATGGGTGTATGGGACTTAAACCATGCTAGGGTTAAATTAGGGTTTTGATTATTTCTTAAGTTATTACAAAAGAGCAAAAGACTTAGTCAAATTTTTCAAGCTTGGAGAAGCTTGTGGAACTTTCTCAAGGTCAACTCTTTTGTTATTCATTAGGATATTTTTCCTAAACCGAACCATTAACCATAGCCTTGGGTTTATTCTCTACACGAGTCAGGCATGATAGATTTAACTCAACCATGGGTGCAATAATTCGTTTGGATGAATTATTCATGAGTTCTTCTTCTTCTTCTTCTTCAAGCTCCATGAAAAGCTTCCTAGCTTCAATGGAGGTATGAGATAAAATGTGAGAAAATGATTTCTAATGTGAGCGAACATCCTACTTCATCATCCACTAATACTTGCCATTTAGTAGAGTGTGTTTGCTTCACTAATTACATGATTAGTGAAGAAATAGATTGGGTAAGTGTCTCCTCGACGTAGATCATCTTCGGCCTCGAAGTCTTCGAAGCAAGCACGTTTGTTTGTTCAAGGGAGCCTCACTAGAGTCCGGAGTTCATGATCGCAGTGAAGAGGACTACTACACGGTGCTATTTGAAGTGAAGGACCGGTCTACAATGGTTGTATTCCTTGCTCTCTATTAGATGCAAAGTGTTTGTATATGTTTTCCGTATTATTTCTAGTTAACGATTCATGGTTAAGGTTAGCTTGAACGGCAAAATTTTGAATATGGCATGGATGATGCCTCCCAAAACCTTGCTGCCGTGCTAGGCAACCCTATATAAAACAGAGATTAGAACCCTTTAACCCGAACTTAGGAACCCCGATATCGTATTTCGGAGACTTTAGTGATGTGTTTTGGTGATCTGCTATAACCCGGGTGACCTGAAATTTTTTTAGCAAGTACTGTGATACAAGCAGGAAACCTAGAAGCATTACCCAAAACCTTAGACCCCCTGTACATTTCCAAGCCGCAAAGTTAATCCCTCTGGCCGCAATTTGCAGCCATGGTAGGGGCAATATGTTTCGTGTTGGGCTCGGGGGTCCAGTATCTGTAAAATAGACCCTCCACATATGCAAAATTGGTTGAATTCATCTAGGGTAAAATCTGGAGCAAGATTTCAATGTTTCTGATTTCGTTTTGCGGCTTTTAATGAATTGAACATTGTGTTTGTGTTTTATCTCGGTCGATTCATGTTTATACATCAATCGTCGAGAGTTGTTAGTTATTCGTGCATGCTTAGACCATAGGTTTTAACCTATGTACGTTTCATGTATCGTTTTGGTTTTCGTTCGTGATTTCAGTTTACGATACGATGTGTATATGTAGGTACCCCCATGTAGATTTCGAGACGACGAGGATGAGTGTGGCGTCATTAACTCATGCAAGCGAGGATCAAGGTGAGTAGATATATATCTACGAGGGAAGTCGGGTGGATGGCTTATTGCACCCCCGCAGAGTATAGAACGCGAATGTGTTATGTTATTATATAAATATATACTTATATGGTATTATAAGATGTGTACTTAGATATAATTTCTTTAGAAGACTTTGGATGATAGTGTCGTTAGTTAATTTCCTAGTCGCGAACCTTAGAATAAGGTTTACATACACGCGCGCACGCACACACGCATACATCTTATTATTTGTGCGTATATGGGGATATGTATATATAAATACGCATAGGTATGGGACTATGTATATATATATATACATATACATATGCAGGGATGATGAGGATAGTATACGATATTTGGAGATGAGTCGATGAGATTGGGCATGGTGCCACAAGATCGGTGATATGATTTGGTTCATATTATGAGATATGACATGATATTTTAGCAGGTCCTTGGGCGATGTATTTTCATACACACGCATAAATATATGTAGACGGTATCGGTATGTACTATACTTAGATCAGTACCCTTAATACAGGATATGATGATAGAATACAAGATGAATAATGAGATAAATGTGATATTCGACCCGTACCCAGATTTGGGATGTCGTACGATAGATTTACCGTACGAGCTATATATTGATGATAGATCCGCACTCTTGACTCGAGGATGTCATGTTATATATTGTATCATATGAGATACTATTGAGGCGGGATCACCGACTATATATATATATATATATATATATATATATTTATCGACTCAGATTTAGATGGTTTTCCTTATCCCTTTCGATTAGTCTGTTAGTTTGTCCTGTAGTTTACTTAGTAGATGCTAGACTGGGATCGAGTCATACCTATTTCTAAAACTAACGTATCGTGAGTAATTTAAAGACAGGCCAAGGGATTCTACGGATATTTCAAAGGACATAACTTTGTTAAAAACACCATAGCCATATTTTCTAAACACCACGATTCGTATTATTTCAAATGTCAAAACTGCATGACTGATATATAAATGTGTATTCATATATGTTGCGGTATTATTCATGTTCCGCATATTCTTGCTGTTCGCATCGCATTGCATGCTTATCGTGTTTACATTAGTTATTATTAAAATAATGCTGTCAGGACACCAGCACCATTACCGATGATGCGTATGCTCCACATACACAAGCTTGCCGGCTCACACACATCATCATCGGTAATTGCTATGTCACGCACAATTTAGAGAATATTGATTCGTTGATATCACTTGTTATCTGATAGTTCCGATATATTATTAGTGTGCTAGATTAGATATTGAATTATTTACCGTGTTATCTCAAACATGTTATTCATATATTTATTTGCCATGCGATAGTTTGGACCAGTCCGGATTACCGGAGCCCAGTATTCATTATTTATTTACATCGTGATTCATGATTTCATATTTCCATGAGATTTCTGAATTTAGAGAAACCGCAAAGAATTTATAAACTTATCATCTTTTTAAAAGATAGAAAATACGGTTTTCTCATGATATGTTTTGAGATATGTCCACCATGAGTTTTATCGGCTCTTGAGCGATATCATACACCAATCGTTTCACTGGAATTTCGAATCCCATCACTTTGAACGGAAGCTGGCCTAAAAAAAGATGCGATTCGAGGAGGATGAGGAACTGTCTGTGGATGCATGGTGTACCCGGTGCGGTATCCCGAGATGAGAAGGTCGTAGATGATGGCGTTGAGCCTGTGACAGGGGAGCATTACTGACCGGTGATTGTTTTGTGACTCGACAGATATCCGGAGGATACCGATCGGAGTACAGGCCAGTCCGGATAGCCGGAGCCTGAGGTTTTGATATTTGATGATATAGGCCAGTCCGGATAGCCGAGCCCTAGATATTGAGATTCTAGGTAACAGGACAGTACGGATTGCCGGAGCCTGAGATATTGAGATATTGGGATTTATGTTTTCTGTTAATACTTTACACTGATTTCATGTTGATTTCATTGATAATACCTCGATTATATATATACAGAAATCTCATTATATAATGAAAACCGTTTTCTCATTTAGATGTATTCTGTTTTCATGCATTCATATATCATATATATGATATGTTGCTACCAGAGGCACCGACACGAGCACTTGGTATTACATTTATGTATAGATGTTTACCCTTACCATCTTATCATGCTTTAGACTTTATCATATTAAGGATATATTACTACTGATCGTATTGACCTAGAATTGAGTCATACATACGATTTCTGCTCGGTGATGTTTTCTACTCACGAGTTGCCAACTTACCCCCGTTGTGCCACCGTTTCTTATAGGTTATGTCGTACATGTTTCGTTGCGGCTTTGCTGGCACACTGCTCCATTTTGGGTGATTGCTTTGGTATGTGGGTTCACTTGAATCATGACCACCCTTATGCATTTATTATATTCAGTTGTATCTAGTAACTCCATCAACCAGACTTGTATATTTTTTAACCTTAGAAAACTAGTTGGATATTCTTTCGACCATAAGGTCGCGCGATGTATTATTATGGGTTTTCTTTTTTATTTGAGTTTCTTTTTGAGTTTTGATCTTCGCCCTACGGTATTGTATATTATATTGCATGCATAGTTGTGACCGTCAATTGACGAAGAGCTAGCTCCCGCTTGGGGATACCTTTATTCATATTATTCATGTTGTACCCTTTTGGGGTTAGTATTTACAAAGGAAACTCTGCCAAAATTTTTAGAAATGACTTGAGATTTTAAAAATGCATACTTCGGCTCTTGTTATTAAAACCACTTGCTTTGAAATAAGCTTTTTTCACCTCTTCCTTAAAATGGTTTATATTTCTAGGATTTTTGGCTTACTTAAATTAGATGGGGTCATATAGACTTCAAATGATTCAAGTGCCAGTTATGTGCCATTCCGGGTCATGACACTAAACTCCTATATGATAACTAGTACAGGGTTAATGGCACGATCCGTAGGTTAGGGTTCCGTTAGCGCCAAGTTTCAAAAGTTTTTGTTCAGCATTTGTCCACGGATGATGGCTAGGGCGCTGGCGTATCCTTACCTGATATCTGAGCCAACCCATTAACAGCATACTAGTTGGTTTAGACAATGTTAAACTATCGAAACCGAAAAACTCCAAATCAATACCAACGACATTCCAGTTTCTGTCAAATTTTTCATGGTCTTCTAAAATTCTTTTAGTAACCGCAAAAGACTACTGACCTGACCACTAGACCACAGACCAAGTACGAGACAATTCCACTTGAAAAAACCGGCCACATCATGCTAAAAACCGAGCTGGCCGACCAAGAATGGGCTTCTGGGTTTCGTATTTGGGTTGTGGTCTGGTCTATGGAATGTTGGTTCAGTGGTATTGCTGGTTTAGCCCAGTTTTGATACAGTTCTATCTAGGTGTTTGGGGGTTATTCGGGATTATTTCGAACTCAATATTTCTAACATTGTTTAAAGTTTTCAGTACTTACATTTCTATCTGCGGCCGTGAATGCCATTCGAGCGGTACAACTTGCCTAATTGCTATAGTTCTTTTAGACGGGTTTGCGAACGTGACATTCACGTTGATATTCTGTGTTGTGCTGTGTATGTTGCGGATTCGTCGTGGAGGATATCTTATGTGTAATGGTAGTACAGTTTACTTTTATTTTTATATTTGATATCTCGGGGCGAGCGTCCGACATGTAGACTGCCGTCACTGCCTGTTTGTATATTATTTGTTTAAGGCACGACCGGGTTGAGGTCGATGTCACCGTTGTACATATTTTATTTTCTGTACTAGGATTACCCCGCGATGGAGTGCACAGATAGTCGGGTTCTGGAGGGCAACGGGTCCGCATCTCATGACATTGAGAAAGAGGGGGCCTCACTCTAGAATTGGCAGGCTATTCGCCGCACTAGTAGGGGGTACAGGTTGACCAAAGGCGGGGTGCTCAAGTTACCGGGTTCCGTGAAGTGCCGGCTGGCCCATCCACTTTGATGAAGGGGGCTGCTTCACTTTTGGTTTTGGCGGGTAACTTGCCGCAATCGTACGGGGTCAAGGTTTTCATTGCACGGGCTATCCACACGACCAGGGGAACGTCGAGTTTCAGTTGCGGCTCAAAGGAAACCCGGGGCTCCCAGATTATATGTATTGTTCTGTGATACTTATTGCTTATCTGTGATGTTGCATTTATCATGCCTGGAGTGATTATTATATATTGTTATATATATACTAGTAGATGTTATATATGTTTTACACCCGCGCTAGTCCAGTCCCCGCTCTATCGTTAGTTAAGTAACCTAACGGGTGATGGCGGGACCCAGTGGCGAATGCGGATGGCATATACGTACATCATATTTTCATTCTTTTCTGGTGTGATTAATTGATGGGACTGCATTGATTCTGGTCAATGCAAGGAAAACAAACCTATTCGATTTTGTTGGAACAATTTTCAAAAAGCTGTTATTACAAGGACGTTTTCTTTTGTTTTGCACAGTGATATTCGGTTATGAATATCCAGCACCTCATTCGACGAGGCAAGGGCTGAGATCTCTTCATCGGGAGTGACCCCTTGGGCAGAAGTTTGCGTCAGGGTAATAACTTAACTATAGTCGATTACTTTTTTGCTTTGCATCGCGGTATTCAGTGGAATATCCTGCACCTCATTCTATGGGGAAAGAGACGAGATCTCTTCACCGGGAGTGACCTCTTTAACAAAGGTTTTCGCCACTATATATTTGTAAAAAGCTATTTGGTTCCTTCAACGATATCAAGTTCATTATATTAAAGGTTTTTCGCCAAAAACCATTCGTAGCCCTCCGTCATTTCAGATGGGTTGCACTTAGTATTCATGCTATGTTTGTTGACCTTCGTCAAGGCATAGTATATGGAAGTTGGTTGTTACCTTTCTGTTGCATAGATAAATGCATTGGTTTGGGACAGTCGTACAGCCTTGTTGACCTTCGTCAAGGCCGGGTAAGGGTAGGTTCAAATTAACCTGGACAATGACGGGTAGAACTAGACATGTGACTTATAATTTGTTGACCTTGGTCAAGGTCATAAGAGCATGGGGTAAAAATCACATTGGGAGTTTCAAACACATACAGGAAACTTGCCAAGCATGCGCATACCTTCTGGAGTGTGATAACGTGAGTAGATTCCATTAGGTTATCATGTGATGATAGTTAGATCCTAATACCAACTGATAAGTTAGTTTACTCCTCGGGTGATTTTAGATGATCCCGACAAATTCTTCTTTCAGGTTTGGAGGAGAATTTGAGGAAACAACGGGAGACATCCTGATTAGATAAAGTGATTAACCATTCTGATCTAGGTTAGAGTGCACGCAGAGTGTTTCTTTTCTCTCTCTATTTGGCAGAGACCATGTCCCGACCCTAGACTATAACTCAGTAACCAAGTTGACCGAAATTTCGTAAAACACCGGCCTTTGGATTTTCAGAGTTGCATACTTATTGCCACTCATACGTTTACCTTTTGCTTTTCTTCGGAACATTCCGTATAACTACGAACATCCTATTTTCATTGGATATGACCATCGTATAGTTACATACGAACTCGAAGAAACTTGTTTCAGATTTAAGGATGGTTTCCGGTTCTAGAGAAAATGAAAAGGTCTATTCAGTTGCCTTTTCCTTTTAACTTCTCTCAAGTTATGAGGGCCCCTAGAATTAGGAGAGAGTACACCTATTACGCTTATTGGATATTCTTCTTCCAAACTATAGGCAGGTGCCACAATGTAGGGAAAGAAGAAAACCAATTAGCCTAAGTGTGGTGTACAGGAGGTAATAAGTAAATACAGATAAATGGATTAGAAAGAGGGCAAAGTAAATTGCTACTGCTATCATTCACGACCAAATCACGTATTTCATCGCCACTCCTACTTCACCTTTGTATTTCTCCAGAACACCCCGTATCACTACGAAGATCTACAGTTATTGGATAATTCGTCGTCTAGTTACATACGAACTCGAAGGAACTTGTTCCTGTTCGAGGATGGATTCTGGTTCAAGAGAAATAGAATAAGGATTATTCAGTTGTCTTTAATCTTCACCTTCTCTCAGGTTGCGAGTACTCCTAGGATTAGGAGAGTACACCTATTACGCTCATTGGATAGTCTTCTTCCAAACCATAGGCTGGTGCGGAACGGTAGGGAAGGAAGAAAACCATTTAGCCTAAGGGTGGTGTACAGAAGGTAATGAGTAAAGACAAATAAAATGATTTGGAGAGACGGCAAGGAAATATACTGTTACAGTCATGAATCTGGATAATGGAAGAGGCATTATTAGGAATACCCGGTTACCCTTGCTAGTTGTGTATATGCCCTAGAGGCCATTGTTGTACATATGATGTATATTATGGTGGATGCTTGGATATATATAGAGAGGTCTTTCTTGCTCGATCTGATAGTATGCTATCTGGTTGCTCTTTATCTTAACATGTTGACTTGTATTGGGTTACTGTCTTGCTCGCACATGTTGATAAAACCCTTAGGATATGTACTTGACTACTAGGACTATGATGCAGATCATACTAGTGGGGCTAGGGTGGTCCAAGAGTACATCCTATAACTGTTCCTAGTCGAGGGTGTATCGAGACAGAGCATCGATACTCCAGAGTAGACTAGCGTATACGCATCTTGACCCATATGATGGGCGATGGATGATCCCACATCCATTGGTGTTTGACTTCAATGATGGTATACTGGTGCTCAGTGGAGACTGGGTATACTGAATGGACTCGCCTAGAACTCCTAGATGTTATTATACCTATCGTCAGATAGTAGTTCTCTGGTGACACTGGTACAGGTTAGTCTGTAGACTTGAGATCGTCACAGAGTCTTGTGTGATTCACACCGTGCTTTGATTTCCACCTTACCACGTTCATGAGAACGTGCAAAACGGTGGCTTTTGGGTACAATCCCGAATCACATGGAGGCAATGAGCAATAGGAGGGGTTTCGTCTCTCCCGGTATTAGGGGTTGATGTTGCGCTGTGTTCGATTGGCTATAACTGGAAGTCTCTGGCCAGGGCTGATATGAAGATCTACTGGTAAGTGTTATCAGTAGTTTCTCGATCTGTTATGAGCCTCACATTGACACGGCTTATCGGTTACTGGGGTCTGACATTTACCACCCCTAGACTCGATATGCGACATATCAGACGAGGATACCGGACTGTACGGTAGTGTTACTGATTAGATTCACAGGGGTGTGTACAGGCTTGCTTGTTGATCTTCTGATCGCTCAATACCCGAGTGGCTCTTATGTTTAGCTGACCGCTTGCAGCTTGTGGGTGTTTGATATGATCATCACCTACTGCCGGCGTATTGACGAGTCTTTAGAGTCCTACACAGAGGTTTCATGGCTCAGGCGAAACGGAGTTGGAGCACATATGTGATATGTGCTGGACCTAGATTAATACGATATGCTATACCGTATTCTATTCTTGCGATATGTGATATCGGCTGGTTATATGTGATATAGCCGGGTCATCGGATCAAGTGTTGATTCGATGAAATGAAACTTTTAATGTTAGTCGGTTATATGAATTATAACCGGATTATTAAATAAAGTTTTGATTTAATAATTTAATGTAGAATTATATATTTTATATATTAAATTACATTAACTAATATTAGCTCACTTAATTATTTCCTTTTCTCACTTTGGATACATTTAACATATATGTAATATATGTTTATTGTATTCTTTTCTTTTGTTACATAATTATATATATGTGATATGTATAATTGCAACATACTAGGTTATACATGCAACTAGGGTTTATGAGATTCACACCATTGCTAAAATTAGGGTTAGATATATATTTATTTTAGTTAAATCAAAATTGTGGACTTTAGTTAAGATATTTGTTTGTGTTGACTAAGTCCACTCTCTTGATATTTTAGCTAAGATATTTGTTAACCTAACCCTAACTGTATCTCATGGTTAAGTCTCTACAAGGGTTAAGCATGACATGCTTAACCCATGGTTGCATTTCTAACCACAACAATAATTCATTTCATCACTTCTTCTTCTTGCTCACAAAAAAAAAACTTGCTAGATTTTTTTCAAGTGATGAAAGATTGTGAGAAAAAGAAAACTAAAGAGAGAAAAATTCCTATTTTATCATCCTCTTCTATACTAGCCATATAGATTAGTGTGTTAGCTTCCTTAATATCTAATTAGAAAAGAGATAGCTTGGGTTTGTGTTTCCTCAAGGTAGATGATCTCGGATTGTGAAGTCTTTAAGCAAGGATGCCTCATTCACCATATGGAGCCTCTCAAGAGTCCGAGAGTATGACGATCTCAGCGAACGGACCACAACTAGGAGCTTATGAAGTGAAGGAACGGATTACAATGGTTGTAATCCTTATCACTTAGAAGTAAAGATGTTTGCTTTATCGTTTCCTCATGATTCTTTAATTTTGATTCTAGGTTAGGGTTATCTAGAAAGGTAAAATTTTGAAATTGGCATGGACGATGCCTCACGAAACTTTGCTGCCGTGCTAGACAACCCAACAGTGGTAATAGATCCTAGCTAGAGAATTAGATGGATAAGTGTAGGATTACGAAACTGAAACAACTTCGAAACACCTGAATCGAAACCCTAGTTTCTGTCGAAATTTTCTGAGTGTCAAATTTTTTTATAAACAACTGCAGAATATTGTATGTGATACAATATGAACACTATGCAAAATCCACCCCAACCCACCTGTTTTTGGCCGGCCACATTAGGGTTAAAACCGTCCTGCTCGGCCAGTTTGAGGAATTCTGGGTTGAATTTTGCATATTGTTCCAGTATCTGGGGTTTGGCATTTCTGGTGTTGTTTGTTTTTGCTAAATTTGCATGTGATGTTATCTTTTTACAGAGGCAATTCAGTGTGTTTTTTATTCGTAATTCTAGTTTTTTTCGGCTTATTTAGAAGGTGTTAAAATGTTCGAACGGATATCAATAACTCACTTTTTTACTTGTTGGAATTTTTTCCAAGTGTTGCATTTTTCCTTAGTTCAAAACTTTCATAAAATCATGCAAGCGATTCTGTGGACCTCTAGAAGAACGAAACCATAACTCGATTATGTGACCATCATAACCGCCACTAAACCCTAGGGTTTCAGCGGTGCAACATATGAGGCATTGGTTGACCCTTCTACGGCTGGTTCACAGGAGCTGTGGCATGTTCTGTGACCTTTTGAACTCTGCTCAAGTGTTGAGCTATTTGGGAAATTTTGGGTGTTTGTTTATTCGATCGGAAATTTTAAAATTGTCTAGTTATCTGGAATGTGATACAATCTGTGGAATTCATATAGTTAGGTATGAAATCCGTAATATGTGATATTTTAGGTTTACGGTGTCTAAAGTGATTGTGAATTCCAAATGTTGTAGTTTGACATTTTCTTTTCTGTGACCGTAAGTGTCATAGGTGGTGTATCACCGTTTTCGTTGCAATAAGTCAACGATAATTGTGTTACACATATTTACTTGCGTTGATGACATGTGATGTTATGTGTTGCTGTGTAATGTTATATTGGATCGTCGTGATTTGAATAGCCGGGGTTTTATGTGAGATGAGGGTTTTTATTTTCATTCTTGTAAAATTCAATTGTATGTAATATTCTTTTATTAGGGCACTTCCGGGTTGAGGATGATGTCACCATTGTATATTATTTATTTTTCCGCATTAGGATAGACCCCAAGAGGAGAGCACAAGTAGCCGGGTTCTAGAGTCCAGTGGGAGGCCATCTCGAGGAATCGAGACCGGGTCTCCTAACCCTAGAATTGGGTGGGTTGTTTGCCGCTCTCGTAGGGGTCTAGAGATATGGGTTTGTCTATTCATCGTGACAGTGGAATATGTGTTTTATACAGACGCAAAATAAAACACGGACCTCCTAGTATTTCCAATATTTCATATGTTTCTTCTGCTGCTGATATACTATGATGTGATCAGTTTATATGCGTGAGAAGAATACTTTATAATTGCAAATATGATATATAATAAATGTTGCTTATGTTTTGCACCCGCGCTAGTCCCGCCCCGGTATTCCATTAGTTAAGTAACCTAACGGTGCATTACGGGACACTGTGGCGAATGCGGATGGCATAAGCGTACGTTGTATTTTCATTTCTTCTGTGATGCTTAGGAAGTATAAATGATTGGATTTCATTAATGAGATTAATGAAAGAAAAAGAAACCTAAAAGATGTTGTAGAATCAAATTTATAAAAAGGGTAGCTCTAGTTTTTGCTTTGCATAGCGGTATTCCTTGTAGAATATCCAGCACCTTATTCGATAAGGAAAGAGCCAAGAATCTTTCACCGGGAGTTACCCCTTTAGCGAAACTAGCAGATACTACAACTCACGCGGGTTTTTTTTCGATTGCTTCTATTGTTCTTATTTTGCATAGTAGTATTTATGAAATATCTTGCACCTTATTCGATAAGGAATGAGTCAAGATCCCTTCACCAAGAGTGACCTCTTTAGGAAAACTAGTATAAGCCTAAAAACACTCCTTTTCAAAATCACTTATTTCTACAACGATATCAAGTTCATTATGCAAAAGCTTTTTTCAGAAAAACCTGTTGTAGCCCTCCTTAATTTCAGATAAAGATTATTTAGTATTCGTGCTGCGTTTGTTGACCTCTGTCAAGGCGTAGTGTGCAGTAGCTGATGTTGGTGTGTAGTAGCGCTTCTAGTAAGGTTGCATCATCATAAAATAGTGAACTTTTAAAATTCTAGAGGGCTATTACAAACGAACTACGAATCCTAACTAGAGATTAGGGTAATATCATCATTATGTGAAGTCTAAACAAATGGAAAAGGAAATACAACCTTTGTAGCCAACTCCTTCGGTCTTTAGGACTCCTACGGCTTTGCTTGAAGCTTGGATCAACTCCGCTCAAGGTCCTTCGTCGTCTACGATGATCCACCCGGAGATTCCTAGGTCAAGCTCTTTGCCTCACTAAATCAAGATGAATTGGAGCAAACACTCTACACTAAAAGGCTAGGATTGTGTAGAATAGTTGTGTGGTTTCTAAACTCACTTAAAAACACTTTCATTTTAAGTTCCTCACTCTTCTAAAAGTCAAGAGAGATTGAAGAAAGAGGAAGAAGAAGATGGCAAAACGTTTGTCAAAATATTGTGATAAAAACTTTTTAATAAAATGAAAAACAAAGAATATATATGAGACACTCTCAAATGTAACCATTGATATCTAAATATCTAGATATTTTGTGGATGAATTAAAGAACAAAGGAAATCTAACTAGGGTTAAGTCAAAGGTCAACTAAGAATTGTGTAGAAAGAATGAGTCATTTTAGCTAATTTCCTTTTTCATTAATCCATAAACAAAATAGAAGATATTTGTTATTGCCATCTTCTATGTATTATCAACCATCATACATATGTATGTATGTATGTGTGCATGCATCATCTTGTGTATGTATAAACATATACGCAAACATCCAAAAGAAAAGCTTTAATTAAAAGTGAGGTAAAAGTCTATATTAAATCAACACTTGATTTAATAAATCGGTCACATCAAATGCGACACGACCAATAATAAACGCCCGATTAAAATACGGTATCACATATTCGCATTTAGTCGAGCTCCCGCACATATCTCATATGCACTCCATATCATTTCGCCTGAGCTAGAAAAATCCTGTGTGGGACTCTAAGAGTCGTCAATACGCCAGCAGTAGGTGATGATCATAACAAAACTCCTTTAAGCCGCAAGCGTCCAGCTAAACGTAACGGCCACCCGGGTATTAAGCGATCAGAAGAAAAACAAGTGAACCCGTCAAAATTCCTGTCGATCCATTGGCAACACTTACTGTACAGTTCGGTTTCTTCGTCTGATATGTTGCATATCAAGTCTAGGGATGGAATCGTCAAGCCCTAATAACTCAATAAGTTATGTCGTTATGGTCTATGACCGGTCGAGAAACTACTGATAACACTTATCAGTAAATCTCATCAGCCCTGGCCAGGGACTTCAAGTCAGAGCCAATCGCACATTGTACAACAACAACTCCCAATACCGGGAGAGAAGAAACCCCTCCTATTGCTCTCTGTCTCCATGTTTCTCGGGACTATACCCAAAAGCCACCTGTTTGCACGACTCTGTAGAGCCATGGTAGGGTGGAAATTAATGTACAGTTGGAGAACACACAAGACTCTATAACGAAATCGGGTCTATAGACTAACATGTACCAGCGTCACCAGAGAACTGCTATCCGACGATAGATATAATACCATATAAGAATTCTTGGTGAGTCCGTTCAGTGTACCCAGTCTCCACTGAGCACCCGTATACAATCTTTGATGTCACAACACTAATGGATATGGGATCATCCATCGCCCATCATATGGGTCAAGAAGCGTACACGCTAGTCTACTCTGGAATATCAATACCCTATCTCTATATACCTATGAGTAGGAACATTTAAGGATATGCTTAAAGACCATACGTGCCCCACTAGTATGATCATCATCATAGCCATGGAACTAAAGCAAATATCCTCAGGGCTTTATCAACATGTATCAAATGAACAGTATCAAGTAAACATGTCAGATAAAGTAAAACCAGATAGAATACTATCATGTCGAGCAAGAAATTCATATATTAAATATACATATATACATGTCCAAGCATCCACTATACATATAATGGCCTCTGGGGCATACATATCCAACAATCTCCCATTTGCACTAAGGCCAATTATTGGCGTATCTCATACCCAACATCTAAAAAAGTCCCTCATGTTGCGGCTGTTTAAGGGCCTTGATGAGTGGATCCACGGTGTTATCCTTTGTATCTACTCTCTGAATCTCAATCTCATAGCCATCAACTATCACCCGGATCAAATGATATCGCCTGAGGATGTGTCTGGACTTTTGATGGGATCAGGGTTCTTTGGACAACTCCATAGCTCCATTATTATCACAATACAATGGTATTGGATTAATAATGGTTTAAACTACTCCTAGCTCCGCAATGAACTTCCTCATCCATATGGCTTCCTTGGCAGCATCATTTGCAGCAATATACTCTGCTTCTATCGTGGAGTCTGCAACGGTATCCTGTTTGGAACTCTTTCAACATACCGCCCCTCCATTGAGGGTAAATACAAACCCTAAGATAGATTTACTGTCATCCTTATCACTTTGGAAGTTGGAATCGGTAAAGGCCTTCATTTGGAGATCTCCATTACCATACACCAAGAACATTTCTTTAGTCCTTCGTATGTACTTAAAAATGTTCTTCGCGGCTATCCAGTGTTGCTCCCCTGGGTTGGATTGATACCTGCTTACTACAGCTAGTGAATAAGCTACATCAGGGCGAGTACATATCATCGCATACATTATAGATCCTACAGCTGAAGCGTAGGGTATAATGCTCATGCGAGCTCTCTCTTCAACAGTCTTCGGACAGATGTCCTTAGAGAGAGTGATTCTATGGCGAGCGGGCAAGGCACCATGCTTGGAATCTTCCATACAAAACCTTTTAAGAATGGTATCATTGTACTTTGATTGGGACAATCCCAATAATCTCTTGGATCTATCTCTATAGATCCTTATGCCTAAAATGCACGAGGCATCACCCAGGTCCTTCATGGAGAACCTTTGTGATAAGAATAGTTTGACCGATTGCAGCATAGGAATGTCATTTCTTATCAAGAAAATGTCATCCACGTACAATACGAGGAATATGACAGTACTCCCTACAATCTTCTTATAAATGCATGGTTCATCTATATTTTTGATAAAATGAAACTCTTTGATTGTATCATCAGAACAGATGTTCCAGCTCCGTGAGGCCTGCTTTAATCCATAAATGGATTTAAGCAATCTACAAGCTTTCCCGCTACTCCTATTGTCAATGAAGCCTTCTGGCTGATCCAAATAAACGCAATCTTCTAAATCACAATTCAGAAATGCAGTTTTATCGTCCATCTGCCAGATTTCATAGTCGTAGTGAGCGACAATAGCAAGTAGGATCCGAATGGATTTAAGCATTGCTACCGGGGAGAAAGTTACATCATAGTCATGTCTCGGTCTTTGACGAAAACCATTCGCTACAAGTCTTGCTTTAGAGGTCTCTACCTGTCCATATACACCAATCTTTCTCGTAAAGATCATTTGCACCCAACGGGTTTTATCCCAGGAGGTGCAACGTCCAATGTCCATACTTTGTTGGTGTACATGGACTCTATTTCGGATCTCATGGCATCTAGCCACTTTAATGAGTCTCCACTCGTGATAGCCTGTTGAAAACTAGTAGGGTGGTCATCATCCATGATGCAATCTTCTCTATCACCATCAATGAGAAAACCATATTATCTCTCCGGTGGGCGAGAAGTTCTACTAGATCTCCGCAGCGGCTGAGGTTCTTAATATTCTACTACAACATCAGGTTCAACCAATTCTTCATGTGTAATTTGTGTCTCTAGAACCTCTTCTAGTTCTACCTTATTGCCATCGGTACTATTTGAAAAAATTTCATTTTCCAAAAATGTGGCATGATGAGAAACAAACACCTTTTGTTCTTCCTTGTGGTAGAATAGATATCCATATGAAGGTTTTAGAAATCCCACAAATATACACATGACCGATCGTGTCTCGATTTTATCCGAATTCTTGTTTTTGACATAAACCGGACAACCCCATATCCTAACTCTTTTAAGAGATAGTCTATTCCCACACCACATCTCATATGGAGTAATAGACACGGTCTTGGTTGGAACCCAGTTCAACAGATAAATTGATGTCTCTAATGCATGTCTCCAAAAGGAAAGTGGTAACTCAGCATCATTCATCATGGACCGTACCATATCTAATAGGGTATGATTCCTCCGTTCTGACACACCGTTGTGCTGTGGTGTGTACGGAGGAGTGAGCTGAGAGAGAATCCCATTCTCTTTTAAGAAGTCTGAAAACCCAGTGCTTAAATACTCTCCACCTCGATCTGATCGAAGTTTCTTGATACTCGAGCCAGTTTGTTTTTCTACTTCAAGTTTCTACTCCTTGAATTTCTCGAAAGCTTCGGATTTATGCTTCAATAAAAACACGTGTCTAAATCTTGAGAAATCATCAGTAAAAGTGATGAAGTATGAAAAACCGCCTCTAGCATGTGTAGACATTGGTCCGCATACATCACTATGTATGAGGCTTAAGATTTCTGTAACTCTCTCTCCGTGTCCTATAAACGGAGTTTTGGTAATTTTACCTTTGATACAATACTGACAAGTTGTATAAGATTTATATTTAAAAGGTTTTAAATATCCATCTTTACGTAGCTTGTTTAGTCTTGTTTCATTAATATGACCAAGTCTACAATACCAAAGAAAAGATTCATTTATATCTGAAATCTTTCTTTTATTTGTATGTTGTATATTAAAAACTATGTGTTGGTTTAGGATGTAAATTCGGTTACTTAGTGTACCATACCCAATCAACTGTTGATTCAAGTTAATGTTCATGACATTATTTTGCAACACAAAATGATATCCTTAATTATCCAACAAAGATATAGATATTTTATTACATAGCATACCAGGTACAAAATAACAAGGGTTCAAAACCAAAATACATCTTGAAAGCAACCCCAGATGATACTCTCCTACGGATACAGCATGTACATTGGAACAATTTCCAACCCGTAGAGTGTAGTCCCCAGTCTTCAAAACTCTACTGTTTCTCAATCCCTGTATAGAATTACAGATGTGAGAACCAGATCTGGTATCTAATACCCAAGATGCAAAGTTTAATGGAAAACAGTTTTCAGTTACAAACACACCTGAAGCGGAAGCATCAATATGCTTCATCTTCTTGAGATCTGCAAGGTACAAAGCACAATTGCGTTTCCAGTGTCCTGACTTGTGGCTGTAAAAACATTTTCCTTTTCCACTTCCCGCGGTCCCACACTTGTCTTTCCCCTTCGCCTTTTCAACTCCACCTCTCGGCTTGGTGGGATTCTTCTTCTTATTTCCCTTGGCCTTGGCTTTCAGGACTGAAGAGGACGATGGCTCAAAAAGCAGAGCAGGAGTTTTCGCTATCTTAAGCATGCTCTCTGCATTTCTAAACATATTGAGAAGTTCAAGCAATTATTTATCCAAATCGTTCATATTGAAATTCACTATGAACGGAGCAAAGGCAGGGGAGAGAGACTGCAGAACAATATCTGTATATTACTCATTATCCAAAATCCATCTCAGTTCCTCAAGTTCTTCTATAAGACCAATCATCTTCAGAACATGGTCTTCTACTGATTCACCGGGGGCCAACCGCATCTGAAACAGCATTCGAGATGCCTCGTATCATAAAGTACGAGATTTCTCTTCATACAACTCCTTTGTATGAAGAAAGATGGATTGTACATCCATCTTCTCGTGCTGTTTCTGATGGACACTGTCTATAGACGCAAGTGCGAGACACGTGGCCGTGTTGCAATCAATATCCCATATTTTTCGGATCTCCTTATCCGAAATAGATGATTCAGGTCCTGGGACGGGTGGGGCTTTGCTGGTGAGGACATATGATACTTTATCATATGTGAGTGCAATTTTCATGTTCCTCAACCATTCGTTATAATTTGGTCCAATCAGTTTGTTTTTCTCTAAAAGAATCTTAAGTCTCGTCATCGGTATCTGCCATTAGGAGAGAGAAAAGAATACACTCAGCGAAATGCTCTTGCAAAGATCAGATTGGTTATTATCTTATCTAATCGATGTCGCCCACGGTTTTTATCAAATTTTCTTTCAAAACCTGAAAAGAAAACTAGCCAGGATTAATTGAATTCTACAGTTTTGCTAACCGGTCAGCCAGGCAAGTGTCGGTACTTTGAGGGATGTTCCCCGTGCTTTCGTACGGACCTAATTAAAATAAACCTCATTTTCTCGGAGGCCATACCTCATTGACACCTTTCTAGACACCTACTGGATTAACAAATTGTAAAGTGCAAAATTCTCCCCGGAGTAACTCTTACTAACAGTGGGATCGGGATACAAATATCATATAGATGGTATGCAATCTCATTGCAAATTTCAACCCTTGAAACTCCCGATATGGTTTTTACCCTTAGATTCTTATGACCTTGGTTATGGTCAACATATCATAAGCACTAGTCAAGTTCTACCCGTCATTTCGTGATTAACTAGACCCACCCATATGACCCTTGACTATGATCAACATAATCATATGAATGTCCTAACTTATCGCATCATATGCTTTGTAGGAAGACATCAGTTAGCTACCGTATACTACGCCTTGACTATAATCAACATACGTAGCAAGAATACTAAGTACTCTGCTTTCTAAAATGACGGAGGGTTGCGGATGGTTTTTATGAAAACCATTAATGCTTTATATGAAAACCATTAATGCTTTGAACTTGATTTCGTTGTAGAATCTGAATAGGTTTTAGAAACGGAGTGGCTTAAGCTCTGCATCTTTTGAAACTTACTTTTTCAAAAAAAGGAGCCGAGTGGGTTTCAAATCTGATTTTACAACATCATTAGGTTTCTTTTCTTTTACTTTATTCTCATTAATGTATTCCCATCATTTAAGTTCCTAAGCCATTAAAGAAAGAAACGAAAAACAGTATTACATATCACATATATAACAATATCACGTTTGTCTCAGATATTAAGCAATCACATCACGTAATAATCAGCAGCAGAAACACATATATGAAAATATAGAATATATTAGGAACTCCCTATTTTATATTTAGCCTAAGATAGAAAATACGGATTCCACGGTCATGATGAATAGCCAAGCTCACACCCTTAGACCCCTACGAAAGCGGCAAGTGACCCTTCCAATTCTGGAGTTTAGGAGACCCGGTCTCGACTCCTCGAGATGGTCTCCCACTGAACATCAGAACCCGGTCACTCATGCTCCCCTCCTTGGGTCTATCCTAATGTGGAAAAGTAAAATATACATCAATGGAGACATCATCCTCAACCCGGATGTGCCCCAATAAAAGAATAATATATACAATGAATTTTACATGAATGAAAAGATAAACTCACGTCTCACATAAAAACCCCAGCCATTCGCTCACGACGATCCTATACATCTTATCACATCAACAATTGAAAAGCATAGACGACGTTAAAATATATCAATCAAAACATCAACATACCCACTGTTGTAATAGATATCAACACTTGAACCTGCATAAAAATTCCTAGAGAGCATAAATGGTACCTACGGATCAATGCAAGAGCGGACGTCCAAGCCTCACCAACGGCGCCGTGGAACCGCCGCAAATACACTAATTTGGCCGCGGTTCCGCAGTCGTTGTGTCGAGTTAGGTGCTCGTTTTTCTTGGGGATCCACAGAAAACCCTGCTCTATTTTCTGAATATTTTTAATCACAAAAATTCCAACCTTTGAAAAAGTTTCCAGCGAGCATGTAAAAATATCATTTTTCATGTTCCATTGAGTTTTTAAACGTCGTCTGGTTTACCTCAAAGCTCTAGCTAGGCTCTGATACCATGGTGGTGTGTAGTAGCGCCTCTAGTTAGGTTGGATCATCATAAAGTAGTGAACTTTTAAAATTCTTGAGGGCTATTACAAATGAACTACGAATCGTAAGTAAAGATTAGGGTAATATCATCATTATGTGAAGTCTAAACTAAAGGAAAAAGAAATACAACCTTTGTAGCCAACTCCTTCGTTCTTTAGGACTCCTACAGCGTTGCTTGAAGCTTGGATCAACTCCGCTCAAGGTCCTTCGTCGTCTACGATGATACTGTAAGTCTACGGTAGCGCCCCGGCCGTCAATCCGAGGCCAAAATGCGGAAACAAAAACTTTTCATAAACTTGAAATTGACGCTAACACAGACTTTAATCCGGATCGAACCATTAACATTAAACTAGCAATCTAAAAAGGGTTAAAAAAAGCTATACCGATCGATCCGTGCTCTTCGGTCTTTAGCCACCATCTTTAGCTCCTTGCGGCATCTCCGATCTCGCTCGATCTCCAATCTCCTCGTCGGAAAGGGCACCATGTCGATGAATCCTTTTACGGGCTCCCGCTTTGAAACGAAGCAACTCGGTCATGAAGTTTGCTAGCCAACGTGTCCAAGGTGAAGTAGAGAATGTGTGTGATCACTTTGTCTCAAGCATCCAATGATTCTTAACGCATGAGAGTGTATTGATGGAGGTCTAAGTGGATGCCATTAATGGAGATAGTGAGCTTAAGAAGAAAGAGGAAGAAGAAGAAGTTTTTTTCTTAATGTGTTGGAATAATAATTTGAGAGTTAGAATAATGAATCCAAGAGCTAACCCCTTGCCTCATGGCTGCCCTCCCTCTCTCCTCTTATCATTTCAACACATTAAACAAACAATAATGTGACATATGCACAAATAAAGAGACCATGATTTAGGGTTCCTAGGCACGCTAATGAGGTCTCACAAGGCATCAACCATGCCAATTTCAAATTTTACAAGTGCCGAGAAACCCTAATACGGATCGTTAACTAGATTTTTAGGCGAAACATGCAACTAGTTAACAACTTAACTAAGTGAACGGAAAAACAACCTTTGTAGATCCGGTACTCCACCTCCATAGCTCCGTGATGAAGTCCCCTCGCTGTACAAATCGGATCCCAGACTCTAGCTTCGGCTTCATCGGAGAATTGGGCGGGCTAGGTCATCGACTACGATGCCGAAGATGATCTACGTCGAGGCATCACAAGATCAAGCTCCCACTTCACCAAGTCATGAAACTTGTGAAGAAAACACCCTATACTACTTGGCAAGAGGTAGAGGATGAAGAAATAGGAAGTGGGTTCACTTTAGAATTGGATTTCTCACTCTTTTTCTCAAGTTGCCATTGATGGAGGCAAGCTTTTCTTCTTGATCAAGATGAAGAAGATGAAGAAAAAGAATATGATAAGTGTTTTTTATTAAAAGGAAAATAATATGAATACTTATCATATACTAACCATGGTTATGTGTAGAGAATAGACTATGGTTAGGTGGAATGGTTAGGGTTAAGCATGAGACAAAATGGTCACTTAGTCAAAGCTTCATGAAGCTTCAACAACAAACAAAAAAAGCCACCATTTTTCTCTTTATCTTTTCCTTAATAAAAGAATAAATAAATGATAAGAAAAATGTAAACCCTAATCATCAACTTAACCATGGTTTAATTCTTTACACAAACCCAAGTATGCATGTATCATCAAACATGATACAAACAAGTGCACAAAAGTATATCACATATACAACTTGTGTACATCAAGTGAGAAAATCCATTTAAAGTGAACCAATACTAGTTAATGCAAAGTAATATATCAAATATATAATTATACATTAAATCATTAAATCAACACTTGATTCAATGATCCGGTCATGTCGCATATAACCGACTAGTATCTAATGTGTCGAGTTATCGAAGCAATCCTTGATTCGATAACTAGGTTATATCGCATACAACCATTCGATACATTCATCGCGAGAATAGAATACGGTATCACATACATGCATTATTCTCGGTCTTGCACATATCTCATATGCGCACCTATTTCGTTTCGCTTGAGCCAGGAAACCTCTGTGTAGGACTCTAAAGACTCGTCAATACGCCGGCAGCAGATGATGATCATATCAAACACCCACAAGCCGCAAGCGGTCTGCTAAACGTAACGGCCACCCGGGTATTGAACGATCAGAAGATCGACGAGCAAGCCCGCTCACACTCTTGTGAATCCAACCAGTAACACTTACCGTACAGTCCGGTCTCGTCGTCTGATATGTCGCATATCTCGCCTAGGGGTGGTAAACGTCAGACCCCAATAGCTCGATAAGTCGTGTCGATATGAGGTCTATAACAGTTCGAGAAACTACTGGTAACACTTACCAGTAAATCTCAGCAACCCTGGCCAGGGATTTCCGGTTATAGCCAATCGAACACAGCGCAACATCAACTCCCTATACCGGGAGAGACGAATCCCCTCCTATCGCTCATTGCCTCCATGTGATTCGGGACTGTACCCAAAAGCCACCGTTTTGCACGCCCTCTTGGACGTGGTAAGGTGGAAATCAAAGCACAGTGGGAACCACACAAGACTCTATGACGATCTCGGGTCAACAGACTACTCTGTACCAGTGTCACCAGAGAACTGCCATCTGACGTAAGGTACAATACCATCTGGGAGTTCTCGGCGAGTCCGTCCAGTGTACCCAGTCTGCACTGAGCACCCGTATATCATCTCTGATGTCAAACACCAATGGATATGGGATCATCCATCGCCCATCTGTATGGGTCGAGAAGGTATACGCTAGTCTACACTGGTATATCGATGCCCCGTCTCGATACACCGACGACTAGAGACCTTGAAGGATGTACTTATGGACTACCATGTCCCCACTAGTATGATCTGCATCATAATCCAGGTAGTCAAGTACACATCCTAAGGGCTTTACCAACATGTAACAGAGAGACAATCAGTATACACGTTACGGTAAAGAGCAACCAGATAGCATACTATCATGTCGAGCAAGAAAATCCTCCCTATATATGTCCAAGCATCCACTACAATATACATCCAATGTACAGTAATGGCCTCTAGGGCATACATATAACTAACAATCTCCCACTTGCACAAGGGCCATCTGATAGCAGTGGTTGTAGTATCTCATACTCAACCATCCTATAAAAGTCTCTCTCTGGGAAAAGGCCTTTGTGAGTGGATCCGCCGTGTTGTCCTCGGAGTCTCCTCTCCTAACCTCGATCACCCTGGAGATCAACCATCTCCATGATCAGGTGACACTGCCTTAGAATATGTCTGGATCACTGATGGGACCGGCGTTCCTTGGCATAAGCCACAACTCCATTGTCTCACAATGGTTGGAACGTAGTTCATCTCATGAACCAATATACACCCAAACATCCTCTTTGGTAGCATCATAAGTAGCGATGAATCCTGCCTTTATCGTCTAGTTAGCCACGGTATCTAGCTTGGAACTCTTCCAACATACCGTCCCTTTACTAAGGGTAAAGACAATGCCTGTGACTGACTGTCAGTCGACCTTATCACTCTGGAACCCTTCCAGTGATTCTCCCCAGGATCGATTGATACCATCTCATTACAACTAGTGAGAATCCTAACATCCAATTAGATCTATCTCATAGATCCAAAACCCAGGATTTAGGAGGTATCACTTTGATCCTTTATGGAGAATCATTGTGATAAGCGGAGATTGACCGAGCGTAGCATAGGAAATTCCTTCCCTATCAAGAGTATGTCATCCACGTACTCTACGAGGATCGCCACCATACTTCCTACTACCTTTTTGTATATACAAGGTTCATCTACCATTTTGATGAAGTCAAACTTTTTGATAACTACATCAAACCAGACGTTCCAGCTCCGCGATGCCTGCTTTATTACATAAAACATCTTGCACACGTTTCCGCTGCTCCCACTGTCTACGAAGCCCTCTGGCTGTGTACTTATAGACGCACTCTTCTAAAACACCATCTAGAAAAGCAGTCATGGCACCCAACCGCCAGATATCGTAGTCATGGTATGTAGCCGTGGCAAGTAGGATCTGGATGGACTTAAGCATAGCCACTGGAAAAGGTTTCATCATTATCCACGCCTGGTTGATGACGAAAGCCTTTAACAAGTCTTACTTTGAAAGTCTCAACTTTTCCACCTACACCAAGTAATCTTCTCAAGATATCCTTGCTCCTGATGGGGATTTAACCCTTCAGATATAGCAACCAAAGTCCATACTTTGTTGGTGTATAAGGATTCCATCTCAGATCACTAAGCATCCAGCCATTCTTACAGAGTCCCACTCCTGATGGCCAGCTCGAAACTAGTTGGGTCATCATCTCATGATGCAATCCTCGCTCCCACTGTCATAGAGAAACCGAAATATCTCTCAGGTGGGTGAGGAACCCTACTAGATCGGCGGAGAGGCTAAGGTTCGTTGGAATCTACTGAATCCTTTGGTTCTACCAAATCATCTGCTGTTGTTTGTATAGCTGGAACCTTTCCAGGTGTACATAACAGACCATGCCTCGAGCTTGTCCGGATTATGCTTTTAAACATAGCCCGGACAACCCCAATTCTTAACCAACTTAAGATATGGGCTCTTCCCTTTCCATATCACATATGAAGCGGTAGGCAACTAATTTGATTGGAACCCAATTCAATTGGTATGCAGCTTCTCAAGTGCATAACTCCCAAAAGGAAATAGGAAACACAGTAGTACTCATCATAGAGCACACCATATCACATAGGGTGCTATTGCTCCGCCCCGATATACCATCGTGCTATGGTGTATACGGAGGAGTAATGCTGAGAGAGAATCTCATTCTCCTTTAGAATAATCCAGGATTTCCGTGCTCAAGTATTCTCCTCCTCGATCTCATCAAAGGACATAATACTTATACCCGTGTTTTGGTTCTCTACTTCTAAATCATATTCTGTGAATATCTCAAAAGGTTCGGACTTGTGTTTCAACAGGAACATATGTCTGAATCTTGAGAGATCATCAGAGAATGTAATGAAGTACAAAGAACTAGTCCTGGCATATGTAGACAGGGGACCTTACATACATCAACATGTATCATCCTAAGAGTTTACTAACTCTTTCTCTGTTTCCAGTAAACGGAGCTATGGTCATCTTATCTTTGTGACATGACTGGCAAGTTTCACAAGATGTAAATTCAAACAGATTTAAATATGCATCTATGTGCAACTTAGCTAGTCGGGTCGCATTGTTATGACCTAGTCTACAATACCTCAAGAAGGATCTGTTCATTTCTGAACTCTTCGTCTTGTGTGTGTTCTGTATACTAAGAACTGTTGTTTGATTTAGAACATCAATACTTTTAGATAACGTGCCTGAACCGATCAACTTTTGATATAGGAAATGTTCAAAACATTATCCAACAATACAAAATTTTATCATTTATTTACTAATAAAGAGACTGACATGATTTTGTGTATCAGGTTCGGTATCTAATAACATTCGTTCAGAATCAATGTACTAGTAATACAGGGTGACAGTGACCAACAGACTTGGCTGCAACACTTGCCCCGTTTTCTGCCTCATGAAACTTATCACCCGTTCTCAGTTCTTTACCTATCTGTAGCCCTATGTAACAGATTACATATCTGGGATCCTGATCCGGTATCAAATACCCAGGATGTAGAGGATACAGAGAAACAGTTCTTTGTAATGAACACACCCGAAGATGATGCATCAGCATGCACTTTCTTCGTTTGGGCGGCACGGGAATTCTGGTAATCCCCTATTTCCTGCTCTTTCTTATAACAATTATAAGTTGGAGAGGGACCAACGTTCCCCAGCTCACTATAACAAGCGGGTTCGGTCAAATATCCGTATTATTATCTTGATTAAGGCGTGATATGGTCGCTACCTGGAGAGAGAGAGAGAAGAAAACACTCAGCGTGAGCTCTTGCAAGAATAGATTGGTTATTATTTTATCTAATCAGGATGGCTCCCACTGTTTTTTATCAAATCTTCCTTCAAACCCTAAAAGGAAGGACTAGCCGGGATTAATTACACACAACAAGTTCGCCAATCTTTCAGCTAGGCCAGTGTCGGTACTTTGAGGGCAGTCCCCCGTGCTTTCGCACGAACCTAATTAATGTAAACCTCGTTTTCCCAGAGGCGTAACCCCGTTAACACCTTTCTAGACACCTACTTGATCGGCTAATTGTAGTGTATAAAACTCTCCCAGGAGTAACTCTTACTCGCAGCGGGTATCGGGATCCAACTATCTCATAGAAGGTATGCAATCTCATTGCAAATTTCAACACTTGAAATTCCCGATAATATTTTGCCCCTAGCGTGCTATGACCTTGACGCATGCCAAACAACCCATAGTCCGCTAGTCAAGTTCAACCCGTACATTTCTTGATTGAATTAAACCCACCCGCACGACCCTTGACGCATGCCAAACAACGCCGTACGAATACCCTAATCCAATCGCATCGTATGCTAGCAGATAAGCACTAGTTAGCTACCGTACACTACGCCTTGACGCATGCCAAACAACCGCAGCATGAATACTAACTAGTACTTATCTGAAATGACGGAGGGCTACGACAGGTTTTTCTGAAACCTATTGCGTAATGAACTTGATATCATTGTAGAATCAAATGATTTTAAAATGGAGTGCTTTTGAGGCTTTTCTAGTTTTGCTAAAGGAGTCACTCCCGGTGAAGGGATCGTCGGTCATTTCCTCGTCGAATGAGGTGCGGGATATATCATATATATAACTATGCAAAGCAAAAACTATAGAAGCAATCAAAAGACAAACCGATGGGTGTAGCATCTGCCAGTTATTGCTAAAGGAGTCACTCCCGGTAAAGGGATCTCGGTCCTTTCCTCATTGAATAAGGTGCAGGATATATCATATATACCGCTGTGCAAAGCAAGAACTGTAGCTACCTATTTTATTTTGAAATTCGATTCTACAACATCTTTAGGTTTCTTTTATTTCATTAATCACATTAATGAAGTCCCATCATTTAAATACCTAAACATCACGGATAAATACGACGTACACTTATGCCATCCGCATTCGCCTCGATGTCCCCTCGTGCACCGTTAGGTTAGGTAACTAACGACAGAGCGGGGCAGGGCTAGCACGGATGTAAAACATAAGTAATGCCTATATAATATATCATATATACTATATACAGTATCTATCACAGAACATCACATGATCACATCACAGATATCGCAGCAGAAGACTCATATGAAATATTGGATATACTAGGACGTCCGTGTTTTCAATACGAGCCAGTATAAAACACGGATTCCACGGTCGCGATGAATAGCCAAACCCACACCCCTAGACCCCTACGAGAGCGGCAAGCAACCCTACCAATTCTAGAGTTAGGAGACCCGGACTCGACTCCTCGAGTTGGTCTCCCACTGGACCCCAGAACCCGGTTACTTGTGCCCTCCTCCTTGGGTCTATCCTAGTGCGGAAAAGTAAATAATATACAAACGGTGACATCTTCCGCAACCTGGAAGTGCCCCAATAAAAGAATATTACATACAAGTTTTTACATGAATGAAAATGAAAAACACTCATCTCACATAAAAACCCCCCGGCTATTCAAACACGACGATCCAATATAACATATCCAGCAACACATAACATCACATGTCATCAACGTAAGTAAATATGCGCATCCCAATTGTCGTTGACATATAGCAACGAAACCGGCGATATCACATATTACACTTACGGTCACAGAAAAGAAAGTGTAAAACTACAACAGTTGGAATCCGCAACCAACATAGACATCGCATGCCTAATCAAATGAATTCCTTAGACATCGCATGCCTAACAATTATAAACCCCGCATTTTAGTCTCATTATCGAAAACACTTTTCAATATCAAGTCGGGTAATTCAACAAGATTCCCGACATCCTGATCGAATGCTCGTCGCAAACTTTTGTAGGCGGCCGCACCCCCGACGCCGTCGACGAAGTGCACCAAGGCGGAACACCGCTACCGCTAGCACCCGAACGGATGCTTTCGGCGACGGGGTTCTCCTACAGTCACTTGGTCGGGGCTATGGAGTGAGGCTGTCTATTTAGTTTACCCGGCGAGTATCCGTGTACGCTACGTGATTGCGACGGACTTTTGATCACATCAAAATTCCGTAGCAACCGATCAAGTGAGACTAAACTGCTATGTTTATAACATTCATTCAGTTATCTCGTAACAACTTGTGAATTCCAATTATTGTATCACATTCCGGATAAATAGAAAATGTTAAACTTTCCGATCGAACAATCGAACACCCAAGTTTTCCCGAAACGGCTCATCACATGAAATAAGTTCAAAAACATTCACTTCGTGCCTCAGTACCAACGGTCCAGCCGTAGAAGGGTCAAGCCAACGCCTCACATGTGGCACGCCGTATTGCCCCAAACCCTAAGGTTCAAAGGGCAGTTCAAGACGGTCACATAATCGAGTTAAGGTTTGTTTTCTTCTAGAGGGTCCATCGCGTTACTTGCACTACTTAGAACGTCTTTAAACCATGGAAAGATCCAACACTTGGAAATTTCCCGACAGGGGAAAAATTGGGTATTTACATCCGGTCGAACTTTTTAACATATTCTAAAATTATCCGGAAAAACACAAAGACAAAATTTGATAATCCGATCGAATAATCGAATCCCCAAAACAACCCAGAATATTCAACTGTTGAGTGCATATTAAAAATTCCCAGAAAACTCAGCACCTGAAAACATGAATTACTATGCAAATATTGGAAGCTGATCCTATCATTTGGCCGCGGAACCGCCGCAGAAGCCAGGCTTCTGCCGCGGTTCCGCCGTGCTTTAAACATATCATGAGGTAATTTTTGCACCGTAATTCTTAGAATTCCCTGCTGAATTTTTTAAGCATTTTTAATCTGGAAAAAACCCAGTTTTTGAAAAAAGTCCAGAGAGCGTGAAAAAATAGGGTTTCGATGTTCGTTCGGATTTCTAACGTCGTCTAGACATCGCCTAAGGCTCTAGCTAGGCTCTGATACCACTGTAGGGTTCCTAGGCACGCTAATGAGGTCTCACAAGGCATCAACCATGCCAATTTCAAATTTTACAAGTGCCGAGAAAACCCTAATACGGATCGTTAACTAGATTTTTAGGCGAAACATGCAACTAGTTAACAACTTAACTAAGTGAACGGAAAAACAACCTTTGTAGATCCGGTACTCTACCTCCATAGCTCCGTGATGAAGTCCCCTCGCTGTACAAATCGGATCCCAGACTCTAGCTTCGGCTTCATCGGAGAAATGGGCGGGCTAGGTCATCTACTACGATGCCGAAGATGATCTACGTCGAGGCATCACAAGATCAAGCTCCCACTTCACCAAGTCATGAAACTTGTGAAGAAAACACCCTATACTACTTGGCAAGAGATAGAGGATGAAGAAATAGGAAGTGGGTTCACTTTAGAATTGGATTTCTCACTCTTTTTCTCAAGTTGCCATTGATGGAGGCAAGCTTTTCTTCTTTATCAAGATGAAGAAGATGAAGAAAAAGAATATGTTAAGTGTTTTTTATTAAAAGGAAAATTATATGAATACTTATCATATAGTAACCATGGTTATGTGTAGAGAATAGACTATGGTTAGGGTTAAGCATGAGACAAAATGGTCACTTAGTCAAAGCTTCATGTAGCTTCAACAACAAACAAAGAAAGCCACCATTTTTCTCTTTATCTTTTCCTTAATAAAAGAATAAATAAATGAATAAGAAAAATGTAAACCCTAATCATCAACTTAACCATGGTTTAATTCTTTACACAAACCCAAGTGTGCATGTATCATCAAACATGATACAAACAAGTGCACAAAAGTATATCACATATACAACTTGTGTACATCAAGTGAGAAAATCCATTTAAAGTGAACCAATACTAGTTAATGCAAAGTAATATATCAAATATATAATTATACATTAAATCATTAAATCAACTCTTGATTCAATGATCCGGTCATGTCGCATATAACCGACTAGTATCTAATGTATCGACTTATCGAATCAATCCTTGATTCGATAACTAGGTTATATCGCATACAACCATTCGATACATTCATCGCGAGAATAGAATACGGTATCACATACACGCATTATTTTCGGTCCTGCACATATCTCATATGCGCTCCTATTTCGTCTCGCTTGAGCCAGGAAACCTCTGTGTAGGACTCTAAAGACTCGTCAATACGCCGGCAGCAGATGATGATCATATCGAACACCCACAAGCCGCAAGCGGTCTGCTAAACGTAACGGCCATCCGGGTATTGAACGATCAGAAGATCGACGAGCAAGCCCGCTCACACTCCTGTGAATCCAACCAGTAACACTTACCGTACAGTCCGGTCTCGTCGTCTGATATGTCGCATATCTCTCCTAGGGGTGGTAAACGTCAGACCCCAATAGCTCGATAAGTCGTGTCGATATGAGGTCTATAACAGTTCGAGAAACTACTGGTAACACTTACCAGTAAATCTCAGCAACCCTGGCCAGGGATTTCCGGTTCTAGCCAATCGAACACAGCGCAACATCAACTCCCTATACCGGGAGAGACGAATCCCCTCCTATCGCTCTTTGCCTCCATGTGATTCGGGACTGTACCCAAAAGTCACCGTTTTGCACGCCCTCTTAGATGTGGTAAGGTGGAAATCAAAGCACAGTGGGAACCACACAAGACTCTATGACGATCTCGGGTCAACAGACTACTCTGTACCAGTGTCACCAGAGAACTGCCATCTGACGTAAGGTATAATACCATCTGGGAGTTCTCGGCGAGTCCGTCCAGTGTACCCAGTCTGCACTGAGCACCCGTATATCATCTCTGATGTCAAACACCAATGGATATGGGATCATCCATCGCCCATCTGTATGGGTCGAGAAGGTATACGCTAGTCTACACAGGTATATCGATGCCCCGTCTCGATACACCCACGACTAGGGACCTTGAAGGATGTACTTATGGACTACCATGTCCCCACTAGTATGATCTGCATCATAGTCCAGGTAGTCAAGTACACATCCTAAGGGCTTTGCCAAAATGTAACAGAGAGACAATCTGTATACACGTTAAGGTAAATAGCAACCAGATAGCATACTATCATGTCGAGCAAGAAATTCCTCCCTATATATGTCCAAGCATCCACTACAATATACATCCAATGTACAGTAATGGCCTCTAGGGCATACATATAACTAACACATGAGTCATCACTTGTGCATGTGTCACAATTAATGCTCCTAATCTTGACTTTGAGCTCACAATTTCCATATGTGAATATTTATCCAAATGCTTACAACAATAAAAAGAGAATGGTACCTACTAAATTAACTCGTGACGGATCACAAGAATATCCCTCACCAGTATATACATAGCTGCATCCACATTCTGACTGAATGCAAACGCGATGATACTAAAGTAATCGAACAAATTTAATACTAGGATCCGGCTTAAACAAAAGCCTACAAATATGATTCGTCCGACCATGATCCGTGCATGACTCTACGTATAAGATCGAACCCTGCCATAACACCATACGGCCTCAACAACGTTTCGCCCAAAACTTGAGAAACTGTCTGTGGAAGACTATAAAGACTTGTCAATACACTGGATGTGGATTTAACCACTAGCACATCAGTGGTACTAACTGTACATAACGGGCTACCAGGTACTGACCAAAAGGGACGCCGATGAGCGAACTCATCCTAACACCGTACTGAGCCTGTCAATGATAATATCCGTACAGTCTAGTCCGTTCGTCTATGAATATCGCATGTCGGGCCAAGAGGGTTGGTAAAACTTAGACCCCCAAAAGCGGTACAAGTCGTGTCAGAGTGTAGCCCAGAACACCCTGAGATACTACTGGAATACCTACCAGTAAATCTCCTGCCTTGGCCAAGGACTTCGTGTAATGGCTCTCCTAGATACAGCGCGATCACACCCCCAATACCGGGAGAGATGAAACCCCTGCCGATCCGCTCACTGCCTCCATGTAGCTCGGGACTGTACCCAACTAAAACCTGTTTGCACGATTCCTTTGAACCGTGGTAGGGTAGTAATCAAAGCACAATGGGAACTCACACGAGACAAATGACGATCTCAGGTCGATGAACTAACATGTACACATGTTACCATGGAACTACTATCTGACGTCAAGTATAATAGCAACTAGCATGTTCCCGGCGATTCCTGTCCGGTATACTCATAACCCAATAAGCACCAGTATACATCTTAGGTGCACCAATTCATACCAATGGCTTATGAGACTGGCCACCGCCCCTCATCGGGGTCTCGACTGTATACACTAGTCTACTAATGGAGAATCGATGCCCAGTCTCGAAACTCCCATGACTAGGGACCACTTTAAGGATGTGCTTATAGACTACCTAACTCTCACGTATATGATCGCCATCATACTGCTTGTAGTCAAGCAAGAATCCTAAGGGCTCTATCAATGTGTAATAGTGACCTGTAATGTCACCTAAAGCATGTACACGATGATAAAGATAAATCAGATAGCATACTATCATCTCGAGTGAGATTGTCCTACTGGCATAGGACCTCCCTCAATCATTGCAATCATGTGCCTGGGATCCAATAATTGACTTTGAAGGCACTATATCCAACAAATCCACCCGGAGATTCCTAGGTCAAGCTCTTTGCCTCACTAAATTAAGATGAAGTGGAGCAAACAAAAGTCTATGGTAGTGTAGAATGGTTGTGTGGTTTGCAAACTCACTTAAAAACCATTTCTTCAAAAGTTCCTCACTCTTTTAAAACTCAAGAGAGATTGAAGAAGGAGGAGGAAGATGGAAAAGCTTTTGTCAAAATATTGCGATAAAAACTTTTTAATAAAATGAAAAACAAAGAATATATATGAGACACTCTCAAATATAACCATGGTTATCTAAATATCTTGATATTTTGTGGATGAGTTAAAGAACAAAGGAAATCTAACTAGGGTTAAGTCAATGGTCAACTAAGAATTGTGTATAAAAAATGAGTCATTTTAGCTAATTTCTTTTTTCTTTAATCCATGAACAAAATAGAAGATAGTTATCAACTATGTAAGTCTTGTATTGCCATCTTCTATGTATCATCAACCATGATACATATGTATGTATGTATGTGTGCATGCACATCATCATGTGTATGTATAAACATATATGTATACATCCAAAAGAAAAGGTTTAATTAAAAGTGAGCAAAAAGTCAATATTAAATCAACACTTGATTTAATAAATCGGTCACATCAAATGCGACCCGACCAATAATAAACGCCCGATTAAAATACGGTATCACATACTCGCATTTAGTCGAGCTCCAGCACATATCTCATATGCACTCCACATCATTTCGCCTGAGCTAGAAAAATCTTTTGTGGGACACTAAGACTCGTCAATACGCCGGCAGTAGGTGATGATCATACCAAAACACCTACAAGCCGCAAGCGGTCAGCTAAACGTAACGGCCACCCGGGTATTGAGCGATCAGAAGAAAACAAGTGAACCCGTCAAAACTCTTGTCGAGCCATGGGCAACACTTACCATACAGTCCGGTCTCTTCGTCTGATATGTTGCATATCAAGTCTAGGGATGGAATCGTCGAGTTTTAATAACTCAATAAGTCATGTCGATATGGTCTATGACCGGTCGAGAAATTACTGATAACACTTATCAGTAAATCTCATCTGTCCTGGCCAGGGACATCAAGTCAGAACCAATAGCACATTGCACAACATCAACTCCCAATACTGGGAGAGACGAAACCCCTCCTATCGCTCACTGTCTCCATGTTTCTCGGGACTATACCCAAAAACCACCTGTTTGCACGACTCTGTAGAGCCGTGGTAGGGTGGAAATCAAAGTACAGTTGGAGAACACACAAGACTCTATGACGATCTCGGGTCTACAGACTAACCTGTACCAGTGTCACCAGAGAAATGCTATCCGACGATATATATAATACCATATAGGAATTCTCGGTGAGTCCGTTCAGTATACCCAGTCTCCACTAAGCACCCGTATACAATCTTCGATGTCACAACACCAATGGCTATGGGATCATCCATCGCCCATCATATGGGTCAAGAAACGTACACGCTAGTCTACTCTGGAATATCGATGCTCTGTCTCGATATACCTACGACTAGGAACATTTAAGGATATGCTTATAGACCACACATGTCCCAATAATATGATTTTCATCATAGCCATGGAAGTTAAGAAAATATCCTCAGGGCTTTATCAACATGTATCAAATGAACAGTATCAAGTAAACATGTCAGATAAAGTAAAACCAGATAGCATACTATCATGTCAAGCAAGAAAGTCATATATTAAATATACATATATACATGTCCAAGCATCCACTATACATATAATGGCCTCTAGGGCATACATATATCCAATAGCTGATTAGTACTTATCTGTAAAGCATGTGATGAGATTGGATTAGGGTAGTCGTACGACCTTGTTGACCTCTGTTAAGGGTCGTGCGGATGGGTTTGATTCAATCAAGAAATGACGTGTTGAACTTGACTAGTGCACTATGGTTTGTTGACCTCTGTCAAGGTCATAACGCGCTAGGGGTAAAAATATATTCTGGAATTTCAAGTGTTGAGATTTGCAATGAGATTGTATACCTTCTATGAGATAGTTAGATCCCGATACCCACTGCGAGTAAGAGTTACTCCTGGGAGAGTTTTACACATGACAATTAGCCAATCAAGTAGGTGTCTAGAATGGTGTTAACGGGGTTATGCCTCTAGGAAAACGAGGTTTATTTTAATTAGGTCCGTGCGAAAGCACGGGAAACCTCACTCAAAGTACCAACACTGGCCCGACCGAAAGATTGGTGAACTTGTAAGGTGTAATTAATCCCGGCTAGTCTTACCTTTTAGGTTTTGAAGGAATATTTGATGAAAACAGTAGGAGCCATCCTGATTAGATAAGATAATAACCAATCTAATCTTGCAAGAGCGTACGCTAAAATGTTTTCTTCCCTCTCTATTCAGGTAGCGACCATGTCAGGCCTTAATCAAGATAATAATTTTGATGCATTGACTGAACATGCTTATTATACTGAGCAGGGGAACATTGGTTCCGTTCTTTCTTATAATTGTTATAAGACATAGCAGGAAATAGGTGAATATCCGGATTCTCACACCGCCCAAATGAAGAACAAGCATGTTGATGCATCTTCTTCGGGTGTGTTAGTTATCGAGAACTATTTCTCAGTTCACTCTACGTCCTGGGTATTAGATACCGGATCAGGATCCCACATATGTAATATGTTACATGGGCTAAGGAAAGGTAGAGAACTGGGATAGGGTGATCATTCCATAAGAGTAAGGAATGGTGCAAATGTTTCAGCCAAAGCAGTTGGCGAATATCACCTTGTATTACCAAATGGTAATATATTGATTCTGAACGAATGCTATTACATTCTGAACCTGATATGCAATCTTATATCAGTTTTTTTATTAAGTAAAGAAGGATAGAATTTTATAGTATAGGATAATGTTATGAACTCGTACATTCACTGACGATCTCTCAAGATACGGACATGTGTTCCTGTTGAAACACAAGTCTGAAGCTTCTAAGAAATTCAAAGAATATAAACATGAAGTCGAGAACCAAACGGGTAAAGGTATTAAGATCCTTCAATCTGATCGAGGAGGAGAATACTTGAGCAATGAGTTCCTGGACTACCTAAAAGAGAATGGGATTCTCTCTCAGCTTACTCCTCCATATACACTATAACACAACGGTGTATCGGAGCGGAGGAATCGCATTATATTAGATATGGTGCGCTCTATGATGAGCACTGCTGAGTTACCTATTTCCTTTTCGGGTCATGCGCATGAAGTAGCTGCATACCTATTGAATCAGGTTCCACTAAAATATGTACCTACCACACCATATGAGATATGGAGTGGGAAGATACCATTTCTTAAACGAGTTAAGATATGCCGTTGTCCGGCCTATGTTAAAAGGCAAAATCCGGAAAAACTCGAGGCACGATCAGTTCTTTGTATGTTTGTTGGATATCCTAAACATTCGAATGGATATCTATTCTACCACGGTGAACAACAAAATGTGTTTGTTGCTCAACATTCCACCTTTTTAGAAAAGAAATTTCTTGTAAAAGAAATTAATGGCGAAGAGGTAGAGCTGGAAGAAGTTCCAGCAGAACAAATCACAACTGAAGATTTAGTGGAACTAGAGGATTCGATAGTTCCCAACGAACCTCAGCCTCTCCGCCGATCTAGTAGGGTTTCTCATCCACCGGAGAGATACTACGGATTTCTTATTGATGGTGGGAGCGAAGATTGCATCATGGAAGATGATGACCAGACTAGCTTCGAGCAGGCCATCACGAGTGTGGACTCAGTGAAATGGCTGGATGCAATGCGATTTGAGATGGAATCCATGTACACCAACAAAGTATGGACTTTAGAAGTTGCTCCTGAAGAGGTAAAACCCATTGGGAGCAAATGGATCTTTAAGAAGAAATTTGGTGTAGATGGAAAAGTTGAGACTTTCAAAGCTAGGCTTGTTGCAAAAGGTTTTCGTCAACGACCAGGTGTGGATTATGATGAAAACTTTTCTCCAGTGGCTATGCTTAAGTCCATTCGGATCCTACTTGCCATTGCTGCATACCATGACTATGAAATTTGGAAAATGGATATTAAGATCGTCTTTCTAAATGGTGATTTAGAGGGGTGCGTGTACATGACTTAGCCAGAGAGCTTCATAAACAGTGGGAGCAGCGGAAAGATGTACAAGCTGCTTAAATCCATCTATGGGTTAAAGCAAGCATCATGGAGTTGGAACATCTGTTTTGATGTGGTAGTCAAAGAGTTTGACATCATCAAGAACGTAGATTAACCTTTTATATAGAAGAATGTGGCAGAGAGTAAGGTTGTCTTCCTCGTATTGTACGTGGATGACATACTCTCGATAAGAAATGATGTTCCTATGCTTCACTCGGTCAAGCATTTCTTATCACATAGATTCTCAATGAAAGATCTTGGTGATGCCTCCTGCATTTTGGGGATTAAGATCTATAGAGATAGATCTAAAAAGATACTGGGATTGTCCTAATCCAGGTACATTGACACCATACTAAAGTGGTTTAGTATGTAAGAATCCAAGCGTGGGAATTTACCCACGATCTCTAGACTCACTCTCTCCAAAGAGATGTCTCCCAAGACTGATTTGGAGAGAGCTCGCATGCAAGGGATACCCTATGCTTCGGCAGTAGGCTCTATGCGATGCTATGCACCAGACCCGTTGTAGCATACTCACTAAGTGTAGTGTGTAGGTATCAAACAGATCTAGGAGAAAGTCACCGGACAGCCGTGAAGAACATTATGAAGTACTTGAGAAGGACTAAGGAGATGTTCTTAGTGTATGTTAACGGTGAACTCCAGATGGATTCCTTTACTGATTCGAGCTTCCAAAGTGATAAGGACGACTATAAGTCGCACTCGGGATTTGTCTTTACCCTAAATGGAGGGGCGGTTTGTTAGAAGAGTTCCAAATAGGAAACCGTGGCAGACTCGATGATGGAGGCTGAATACATCGCTGCCAACGATGCTGCCAAAGAGACTGTCTGGATGAAGAAGTTCATAACTGAACTTGTTGTGGTCCCTTCCATTGAGCATCCAATACCTTTGTATTATGATAACAATGGAGTTATGGCTCTGGCCAAGGAACCCAGGTCCCATCAGAGATCTAGGCATATTCTGAGGCAGTATCACTTGATCCGGGAGATAGTTGATCACCGAGAGATCGAGGTCAGGAGAGTTGACACAAAGGACAACACTACGGATCCACTCACGAAGGCCATACCCTAGATACAATTTGAGAGACTTTTTGGGATGTTGGGTATGAGATACTACAACAGCTGGCCTTAGTGCAAGTAAGAGATTGTTAGTTATGTATATGCCCTAAAGGCCATTATTGTACATATGCTGCATATTATAGTGGATGCTTGGATATATATAGAGAGGAATTTCTTGCTCGATATGATAGTATGGTATCTGGTTGCTCTTTGTCTTAACATATTGACTTGTATTAGGTTACTGTCTTGCTCTCATATGTTGATAAAGCCCTTAGGATATGTACTTGACTACTAGGACTATGATGTTGATCATACTAGTGGGGCCAGGGTGGTCTAAGAGTACATCTTATATATGTTCCTAGTCGAGGGTGTATCGAGACAGGGCATCGATACTCCAGAGTAGACTAGCGTATACGCCTCTTGACCCATATGATGCGCGATGGACGATCCCACATCCATTGGTCTTTGACATCAAAGATGGTATACGGGTGCTCGGTGGAGACTGGGTACACCGAACGGACACGCCAAGAACTCCTAGATGGTATTATACCTATCGTCAGATAGCAGTTCTCTGGTGACACTGGTATAGGTTAGTCTGTAGACCTGTGATCGTCATTGAGTCTTGTGTGATTCCCATTATGCTTTGATTTCCACCTTACCACGTTCATGAGAATGTGCAAAATGGTGGCTTTTTGGTACAGTCCCGAATCACATGGAGGCAATGAGCGATAGGAGGGGTTTTGTCTCTCCCTGTATTAGGGGTTGATGTTGCTCTGTGTTCGATTGGCTATAACTGGAAGTCCCTGGCCATGGATGATATGGAGATCTACTGGTAAGTGTTATCAGTAGTTTCTCCACCCGTTATGAGCCTCACATCGACACAACTTATCGGTTACTGGGGTTTGACGTTTACCACCCCTAGACTGGATATGCGACATTTCAAACGATGAGACCGGACTGTACGGCGTGTTACTGATTGGATTCATAGTAGTGTGTGCAGGCGTGCTTATTGATCGTCTGATCGCTCAATACCCAGGTGGCTATTACGTTTAGCTGACCTCTTGCTGCTTGTGGGTGTTTGATATGATCATCACATACTGTTGGTGTATTGGCGAGTCTTTAGAGTCCTACACAGAGGTTTCTTAGCTCAGGCGAAACGAAGTAGGAGCACATTTATGTCATATGTACGGGACAAAGATTAGTACGATATATGATACCGTATTCTATTCTCGCGATATGTGATATCGGCCGGTAATATGTGATATAGCCGGGCCATTGGATCAAGTGTTGATTCGTTGAAATAATACATTTAATATTAGTCGGTTATAAGAATTATAGCCGGATTATTAAATAAAGTGTTGATTTAATAATTTAATGTAGAATTATATATTTGATATATTAAATTACATTAACTAATATTAGCTTACTTAAATATTTCTTTTTCTCACTTTGGATACATTTAACATATATGTGATATATGTTTATTGTATTCTTTTCTTTTGATACATAATTATATATATGTGGTATATATAATGGTAACATGCTAAGTTATACATGCAACTAGGGTTTATGAGATTCACACCATTGCTAGAATTAGGGTTAGATATATATTTATTTTAGTTAAATCGAAATTGTGGACTTTAGTTAGGATATTTGTTTGTGTTAACTAAGTCCACACTCTTGATATTTTAGCTAAGATAATTGTTAACCTAAACCTAACCCTAGCTCATGGATAAGTCTCTACAAGGATTAAGCATGACATGCTTAACCAATGGTTGCATTTCTAACCACAACAATAATTCATTTCATCACTTCTTCATCTTCTTCTTGCTCACAAAGAAAAGCTTGCTAGATTTTTTTCAAGGGATGAAAGATTGTGAGAAAAAGAATACTAAAGAGAGCAAAATTCCTACTCCAACATTTTCTTCTATACTAGCCATATAGATTAGTGTGTTAGCTTCACTAATCCCTAATTAGTGAAGAGATAGCTTAGGTTTGTGTTTCCTCGAGGTAGTTCATCTCGGATTGTGAAGTCTTCAAGTAAGGATGCCGCATTCACCTAATGGAGCCTCTCTAGAGTCCGGGAGGTTGATGATCGCAGCGAAGGGACCACAACTTGAAGCTTATGAAGCGAAAGAACGGACTACAAAGCTTTTAATCCATATCACTTAGAAGTAAAGATGTTTGCTTTATCATTTCCGCATGATTCTCTAGTATCGATTCTAGGTTATGGTTATCTAGAATGGTAAAATTTTGAAATTGGCACGGACGATGCCTCCCGAAACCTTGCTTCCGTGCTAGACAACCCAATAACCCCTTCGAAACTTTTTCATGTTTCAGTTTCACTATGCGTTATTAATTCAAAAATGATTTCCCAATTAGATCCTTACTCCAGGGTATGCATTTACCAGACTTGATTCTCACATCTGTTTGGTTTTACAGATGATGAGTGGGAGTACGTTATTGGAATTAGGTGATCATCCTCATTACATCAGAATTCGTTGTAATTGGTGATATTTGAGGAAATCACCTGGGTTTTTGCCGGACAATAAATATTTCGTTTTGAATATCCGTTGATATGCACAAATTTCAAACCGATATATTTGTATGTTTATTTCATAAAGTGAGATATAGCTTTTTGAAATTATGTTCATGACATTTACCTATATTAGTTGATGGTTAGATAAGGAGGATTAAACAACGATGTAATTCTTCTTAACCATAAGTACAGTTTTCAACCTACGACGCATGGTGTTTGAGTTATTAAACTCAGGGGACTTATACAAAGTGTTGTATGTTGTCCATTGTCCATTAAGACAAAGGGGTTGGTTTTCGTACTATATTCTGTTTACCTGTGACTTCTCCAGTTTTAGACAAGTATTTCGTAGAAATACAAGGTCCAAGTTTTGAGGAGTTATAGGTATAAGAATAAAGTAGAGAACCATGTGTTGCAAGTATCAGGATTCATCAAGGTGATCGAAGATGTAGATACTTGTGTTTGGTATTCAGTTGATAGTTTTGGTTTTTTAGAACTTGCTTCTCTTTCAGGTTACTCATATCTGGATGCACTCCTAAGTTGAGTAATGCTGATCGGCCACTCTCCATTTAGTTGACATGCACTGGTCACAGCTGCATGATTTGAATCTGGTTCCAATTAAATCTGAGCCTATGTTTCTATATTGTATATATTGTTCATATCTTAACGATGTTAAGCTATATGGAGTTGTCCGGCTTATGCTTAAAACCAGACTCTGGCATGTTTCTTTAGTGGCAGTATGTAGGTTATCCTGGGCTATGACGAGGGTTAACTTTCAACCATGTGGAAGATCAATAGTGATATTATTCCTGACTCGCCATAGTTTTTGTAAAATGGACTTTTTCTGAAAACAGTAGTGGGAGTATGGTAGAACTGGAAGTGATTCCAGAACTACAAACGATTACTAAAAATTTAATAGAACCTAAAAATTCAATCAGGTTTGACATTCCATTAGCCACTCCGCAGATATGGTGGGTAACCTCATGCGCCCGAGAGGTACTTCGGTATTCTCAAAGACGGTGACAGGGAGGTTCTTGTTTACCCAGGCTTGCCATTACTGTTGTCCTAGACTATGAGACCCATCAGGAGGATGAGTATAGCGTCGTTCTAAACTAGTTTCAGAAGCGCACGTGTATATGATTCTGCCAAAAGGTTGTTGTACTCAGTGGGAGCAGCGGAAGCATAGTAGACAAGCAGCTTGTGTCTATTTATAGCCTAAAGCAGATATAACGGAGATAGATCATCTATTTTTGATGTGACAGTAATAGCTTTTGACTTCATCAGAATAGGTGATGGATCTATAAAGAAGGTAGTAGGGTGTGATGTCCTGGTATTTGGATGACCTACACATAGTAAGAAGTGAAATTCCTATACTACGATCGGTTATACTGTGGTTGTCACACAGTGGTGTCTTACACACTAAAGAGGAGACAGATGTGCATGATTGGCATACAACTTGCTTAGGCAATTGAGTTGATCATGAGAAGTTAAGTACCACACCAGATGTTGTTTTTGCACTAGCTGCAATAAGTTGATATATTAATCCAATCATAGAGAAACGTTCGGAAGCAGTTTATGAACATAAGTATATGTTCTAGGGATTTGGTAACGACAGCCTCCTTTGGGAGACAGTTATCATTCCAGGCTTCCAAGATGACCTAGATAACAGAGTGACTGTCAGAGTTATAGTTTTCCCTCTTGACGAGGGGCAGTAGTTTGGACAGGTGGTATAAGCGGATACTGAGGGAGGCATGGCGCAAGATACTGATTAAATTCAGTTGACGATACAGTCTAAGAAGTTTACTGGATTTGGAGTTCATTTATAAACTGGGTCCCATCAGATATCCAGACATATTCTAAGACAGGTATTTCTCATTTCGGGAGATAGCTTTCTCCGCGAACTTGAGATAAAAAGAGATATAGAAAGAAACATCAGAGTGGATCCACTCACTGAGGCTATTTCTCGAATGCAATAGTTTGACAAACGAGCTTTGTGAAACTGATTAGTAGAGGTGTTAGGTGTTCGGTATCACACGGGCTGTGGGTATGCGACACCGCAATAATTAGCCTTAAGTGCAAGTAGGAGATTGTTGGCTATAGTGCCCTCAAAGTCAATTATTGGATCGCAGGCCCGTGATTACAATGATTGAGGGAGGACCTATACCGGTAGAACAGTCTTACTCGAGATGATAGTGTGATATCTGGTTTGTCTTTATCATCGTGTACATGCTTAGGTGACATTACAGATCACTATTACATGTTGATAGAGCCTATAGGATTCATGCTTGACTATCAGCGGTATGATGGTGATCATATACGTGAGTGTTGGATAGTCTATAAGCACATCCATAAAGTGTCCCTAGTCGAGGGACTTTCAAGACTGGGCATCGATACTCCAGAGTAGACTAGTGTATACGGATCGAGACCCCGACGAGGGGCGGTGGCCGGTCTCACAAGCCATTGGTGTCAGTTGGTTCACCTAAGATGTATACAGGTGCTCATTGGGTTATGAGTACAACGGATGGACTCGCCGGGAAAATGGTAGTTGGTATTATATCTATTGTCAGATAGCAGTTCCCAGATGACATGTGTACAGGTTAGTCTATCGACCTGAGATCATCATTTGTCTCATGTGAGTTCCCACTGTTCTTTGATTACTACCCTACCACGGCCCAGAGGAGTCGTACAAACAGGTTTTAGTTAGGTACAATCCCGAGCCACATGGAGGCAGTGAGCGGATCGTCTAGGGATTCATCTCTCCCGGTATTGGGGGATGATGTCGAGATGTGCACGGGTGGCTATCATAAGAAATACTTGGCCAAGGTAGTCGAGAATTACTGATTCGGATCAGTAGTTTCTCAGGTGGTGATGGGTTTCATACCGACACTAAATATCGTATTATTTGGGGTCTGACTTTATCCACCCCCTAGAGCCGATATGCGATACTCATAGAATAACGGACCTGACTGTATGGATATTGTCACATTAAGGCTTAGTAGGGTTTCAGGATGAGTTCTCTTGTCGGACTCCTTTTCGCTCAATACCTGGGCAGCAGTTACATACAGCTAGTGCTACTGACGTGCTTGTGGTTAAACCAACTGCCAGCGTATTGACAAGTCTTTAGAGTCGCACATAGAGGGTTTCTCTGGTTCGGGCGAAACGTTGTAGCGGCCGTATGGTTTTATGGCAGGGTTCAATCATATATGTGCACTGGTACACGGATCATGATCAGACGGATAATACCAGTGGGCTTTGGTTTAGGCCAAATTCTAGTATTATATTGTTGGATTATTTTTGTCTCGTTGTATTCGTATTCAGTCGGAATATGGATGCAGGTATGTATATACAGATGAGGGGTATTCTTGTAATCCGTTACAAGATTATTTTTTGAAGATGCCATTTCTTTTTCTATTATTAAACATTTAGTTTCTTGTTTAAATGTTTAATATATGTTAGGTGGAAAGTGTGAGCATGGGCTTTTACATGGGCATTGATGAGGCATGGGCTCTTGGTTGTTTTGAGTGTGAGATATTATTTTTGTGGCAAAAAGGTAGCAGATATTTTTTTATGAGGGTGTGGGATTTTCTTGTGTTGCTACACTCACAATGCTCATGACAATAAAAAGAAAAGAGCAGCCACATTATTTTTCTTAAGTTGCTATTTTCTTCACATGCCAAGTTCTTGAGCTCACACATCACACTCTAATGGCTTCTTCTTCACCACCATCCATACCCTCTCATGTGTTGAGAATCCATGGATGTATTGAGACAAAATGCTCACACACGCTCCCTACTTCATCTTTTGCATCTATGATAGCAAACTGGATGCCCGAGTTGCTTCGGTTTTGAAGCGGGAGCCCATATTAAGAATCCTTGACGTTGATCATCTTCGATAAGGGAGACTGGAGAGCGAACTTGTTCAGGGCAGCCCCGAGGAGCTTGGACAGAGGTAGAAGATCGAAGGACAAGGATCAATCGGTATAACCGCACTAAACTCCTATATGATAACTAGTATAGGGTTAAAGGCACGATGCGTAGTTTAGGGTTCCGTTAGCGCCAAGTTTCAAAAGTTTTTTTTCCGTATTTGGCCACAGATGATGGCCGGGGCGCTGGCGTATCCTTAAAGTTGCGTGGGTACCCTGGGGTTCACCTCGGGGGGACGAAGGCCGGGCCCATCCCCCGAGACCACCACAAGGTGGCCTTGGGGGTAGGGACTCGAGATTACCCCAAAAGGGTAGTCTTTGGTCTGCCCCCCTTGAGGTAGCCCCCAAGGGTGGGTACCCCCTTTGCCCCTAAGACAACAGTTAATTTTGGGTACTTCGCTATTGATGGGTTACGGCAGCGCCTTGGCCATCAAACTGTGGCTAAATGCGGAACAAAAATTTTCTAAACTGGCGCCACCATTAACCGATGCCCGGATCTACCTTAAACCCTAAACTAGCAAGCTTTAAAAAGAAGTTAGAATGGTTATACCGAGTTAATCCATGTTCTTCGATCTTCATGTTGGCTGTAGTGCCCTCAAAGTCAATTATTGGATCATAGGTACATGATTGCAATGATTGAGGGATGATCTATAGCGGTAGGACAGTTTTCCTCGAAATGATAGTATGCTATCTGGTTTGCTTTTAACAGTCGTGTACAGTTTTAGGTGACATTACTGTTCACTATTACATGTTAATAGAGCCTTTAGGATTCTTGCTTGACTACCAACAGTATGATAGCGATCATATACGTGAGAGTTGGGTAGTCTATAAGCACATCCTTAAAAGTGGTTGTAACATTTTGAAAATCGTTTCGTTGAAATTTCAGAAAATCGGTAAAAGAAGGGGGTTTTCTGTAAAAAGTCAAATTGCAAATATTTTTATTATAAAATTAAATATATATATTCTAACTATGAAATTGCTAGTATTTGGTGTTTATTGAGCCACCGGTGAAATTTCAAATTTTCTGAAAATTTTTCCGAAATTAATTATTTTAATATTATTTTAAGCCGTCCCTAATACATTTAATTAGGGAAAATTACAAATTGGAATGAGTTGAAACAAATTTTTTGCATCATAACACATTAAACAAAATTTTATCATGTGGTTTTTGAAAAGAAATGGTCTGCCAAAACGGTTTAGAAAATATCGAAGAAAAAGGTTTTTTTCGGTGAAATTAGTGTTAATGGAAATTGGGGCATAACCTTTATCATTTTTCCCCACACCCACACACTTCACCATCACCTCTTCCCCATGTGGCCGGCCCACTTTGACAGCCCCTCCCTCTCTCTCTCTCTCCAATCACCTCACTTTCAAGAGAAAAGAAAAGAAAAGAATAGAAAAAGATAAAAGAAAAAGGGCGGACTTTGACTTTCCCCCACTTTCTCCACCTCACTCTTTCTCCTCCCTCACACACCCATATTTCCCAGCCTAAATTCTGCAGGCCAACAGCAGCCCCGCCTTTCCCTCTTCTCCTCTCTTTTTCCACCAAAATAATTGTCAAAAATCAAGTAAAACCTCACCGAAATCAAAATCCGACTCCTACCTATTTTCCCTCATCTTCTTTAGCATGGATCTTGGTGCAAGGATTCCAAATTGAAGGTCTAGATTTGTAGTTTGATTCATGGTTGTGAGGTATAACTTCTGACCCATTAATCTTTTTGGTTTAAATTCCTTATTGAAGCTTGTTAGGTGCTTAATTTCGGTTTAATTGAAAGTTGTGGGTTTGCAAGAGAGGGTTTAGATTAGGGTTTGTGAAAAATCTAGTTAGGGTTTTGTGTTGTGAGACTATGGTTGTGGGATGTATTTGACATATCAATGTTTTGCTAAATCAAATTAAGTTGGTAGTTTGCATTTTTCTTGATTTAAATTGTGATAATTATATAAATTGTAAACTAGGTTTTTAAAATAATTATATTTTGGTGAGATAAAATTCTAATTAAGCTTACATGTCATTATAAATATTATATTGAGTGGTTTAATGAATTTAGTTCATGAAAATCCAAGCTAAATTGTTGTTTGTGTATTTTTGCGATAAAATTGTAAAAATTGGGTATTTTGTAAACTAGAATTTTGGGGTTAATGGAATTTAATGAGATTAAATTATGGGGATTGTTTTTATGACTTATTTAAGATATTTAATAAGTATTATGGCCGCTAAATTTGTTTAAACGTCGAGTTTTGTACTAAAACGGGTAATTTTTGCTTGCTAGATTTTCGGAAAAATGGCTTTTAAGGTGAATTTGGGGGTTTTTGTAAATTTTAACCTTTTTTATATCATAGTTAGTGTTCGTGGATGCGAAAATGAGTGTGTTTGGGTTTTCTCGATGGTTTGACGTTTGTACATCGACATCGAGGGTTGGTTTGGTTATTCTTGAATGCGTAGGCGATATGTTTTGACCTATGCGTGATACGCGTGCCGATTTGATTTTCGTATGCCGTTTCGATTTCGAATTTGGTTTTAATGCGATATGGTGCGTTATGATATGTAGGTACCCCATGTGGACTTCGAGACAACAAGCAAGCGCGTGGCGACGTCGACACCGGCGACCGAGAACCAGGTGAGTAGATTTATATCTACGGGGAGAAGTCGGGTGGATGGCGTATAGCACCCCCACAGTTCGTGGTGATGTATACGAATGCGTATACACGCATATATTGATTGAGGTTGTTGATGCTAAATATGGATATTTAGTGTGCTTCGATGATTTAGTGTCGCGAAACCCTAGAGTAGTGGTCACAACACACATGCACACACACACCTATACTTGCATTCATTCTTCTTTCATATGCGCTTATATGGGATTCTATATATGTGTTCACATGGGTATGGGACTATGTGTTCATATATTGGATTTGAGATGAGTCGATGAGATTTAAGTTGATTCCGTGAGATCAGTGATATGGCATGATTCGTACTTGAGATACGTTCTGATGTTATAACGGATCTTTGGATGACAATGCCATGTGAATAGTGATATTAGTAGTGTACTAGACATAGGTCAGTACCCCAGATGATGATCTTGATAAAGAGGAGACCAGATGAACAGTGTGATGAGTATGATATTGACCCGTACGCAGATTTGTGGATGCCGTACGACGGATTTACGTATGAGCTATATATTGATGATTTATCCGTACTCTTGACTTGGGATGTCTGATTATAGATATGGTATCGAATATGATATTATTGAGGCGGGATCACCGACTAATATATATACAGGTATGTATACGTATCGACTCAGATGTTAGGCGGTTTCCATACCTGTAGTTTAGCTTGTTAGTTCAGCCGTATAGTTTAGTGCAGTTGTTAGACTAGATTAGACTTCTACCTATTTCAAAAGTAACGAATCGTGGGTATTTTAAAAGACAGGTCAAGGGATTCTACGGATATTTCAGAAGACGTAAGTTTTCTTAAAAACACCGTAGCCCTTATTTTCAGAACACTGCGATTCGTGTTATTTCAAAAGGAACTATTGTAGGATTTATATTAGGGTAATGCAGTTTAGTTATCGTTGTGTCTAGTATTCCGCTTATTATTGCTGTTCGCTCCGCATCGCATACTTATAATATAATTTCTTATTGCATTGTTGATATCATACTGTTAGGACACCAGCACCATTACCGATGATGCGTATGTACCACGTACACATACTTGCCGGCTCATACACATCTTCATCGGTAATTGCCATGTCACGTACACCTTAGAAAATATTATTGCTTGACTTAGCTTGTTAGTTAGTAATTTGATATGATATTAGTTTACCTGCTTTATATGCCAGCTTAACATTGTAGTTATTACTTGTCACTTCATGCATACTGTTATTCATTGTTATGCCTATATTCATGGTTTTACATGCTATTGATGATTTTGATTCGGATTTCCATGAGGTTTTCTAGATTTGGGGGGAAACCGCAAAACTTATATAAACTGCTTTCTCTCTTTTTAAATAAAAAGTGCGGTTTCTCACATGATGTATGAGTCGTCCACCATGAGTTTGCTGATTGATTTCGAGACCCGATTCGAGGAGTGGAGGAACCGTTTCGGTTACATGGTGGGCCCGGTGCGGTACCCCGGAGCAAGAGGATCGTGTTGTTGACATTGAGCCTGGCAGGGGAGCACTACCGACCGGTGATTTTACCCGACACGTCGGATATCCGGCGTATACCGTCGTGGTCTTGAGATGGATGGTAGGGGCCGGTCTGGACTGACGGCGCCCTAAATATTGTGATTGAGACATTGAGATTTTGAGATATTGAGGTACAGAGATTGTGATACAGAGATATCGGGATATTTGGACACTTGTTTTGTGCCGATGCTGGGCACTGTTTTATACTGATTTCATTTATGGTACCTCATTTTTAAAATACAGAAATCTCACTGATTTATGAAAGCAGTTTTCTTCAGTACATGCATTCTGTTTCATGCATTCATACATCATCCATATAATACATTGCTACCTGAGGCACTGAAACGGGCACGTGGGATCACACTTGGGTTAGATATTTGCCCTAGCCATGGTTATGGGTTGCTGGTTATATATTTGAGGATTATATATTATGATCGTAAGACCTAGAATTGCGTTATACATGCGATTTCTATTCGTAGATGTTTTTCTATTCACGAGTTGGCAACTCACCCCTGTTATGCCCCAGTTTCTTGCAGGTTTGCCGTACAGGTTTCATTACGGCTTTGCGGGCACAGTTTCGTTCGGGTGACTTGCTAGTTGGTGGGTTTATTGGTATCGTACCCATCATATTACCTTGTATAATATTATTCAGTTGTATCTAGTAAATTCCATCAACCAGACATGTATTTATTTCAGAGATAGAGACCAGTGATGTTATTCTTTCGACCTTAGAGTCGCGCGTTATATTTCTGTGGATTTCTTGTTGTTTTGAGTTTCCTTTTGAGTTTTTGATCCTTGCCCTTGGCGTTGTATATTATATTGCTTGTGTGGTTGTGACCGTCGATTGACGAAGAACTAGCTCCCGCTTGGGGATGCCTTTTATTGATTTCGTATACTATTCATATTGTATCCCGTTTGGGGGCCAGTATTTACAAAGGAGACTCTGCCGAATTTTTCAGGAAATTTTTGATGTTTTTAAAACAGCATAATTCGGCTTATGCTATTAAAACTACTTGATTTTAAATTGGTTTTCCTTCACTCTACTACTTTTCTTGGTTTGGATTTCTGGGTTTTCGGTTTACTTAGATTACGTACGCCTCGAGACGTTTCGTAGTTTAAGTGCCGGTCATGTTCCGTACTTTCGGGACGTGACAAAGTTGGTATCAGAGAGTTAGGTTTTACCTTCGGAGCGTAGGATGACCCTTGGTTGATGGAATAGGTGACTAAAGTAGTGTGACGTACTGTGGGTATGTTCCGCGGCATACTTACGATATGCTACTCCACTTAAGCAGCCTTAGGATATACATTTCTTTGCTCAGTATCATATTCATTCCTGATCTAGTCTCATCGGTACCAGTAATGGTTTTGCTGCCACGATTACGGGCAGGGAGAGCTACGGCTAGAGTTGCGGTCAGCACGAGCTCGTCACGAACGAGGACTGACAAGGGCGTAATTCCGGCGACACATGATTGCGGTGATGTGTCTTTTTACTGTGTTTTCGCGCCACGAGCGTTTGGCAGATCGCCTTTACAAGATTTCTCGGGCCTGCCGATCAGTACCAGAGGATTGGGCCACCGACAGAGGCCAGCCAGATTTTTGATGACCGTTGGCGCATTGCTTATTCATGATAATTGAGGCACTGTTCAGCGTGGAGACGAGTGAGCCAGTTATTGCTGCGAACGACGAGATATCGTCCCAGATGTTGGAGCTATTACAGTACGAGTTGTACTAAGAGATGATGAAAGGTCGCTAGTCACCCGGGGATGAATGACTAGGACATGTGGTTCGTTCGCTACCCCGATGCGAGGTCATCAGATAGATTGATTCCAGTTAGAGACGACTTCACGTGGAGACGTTGAGAGTCGACAGAGACGATCGAATGTCAGAAACCTATTATTCCAAGTTTGAAGTATTCGGAAGGACATGCAGGCAATTCTATGGACACTCAAGAAGAATGAAACCCTAACACGACTTAATGGCCGTGTGAAAGCCTTTGAACTTTAGGGTTTGCGGTACTTCCGCAGCGCCATTAGTGAGGCTTGGGTTTTCCCTTCTACGGCTGGACCATCGATGCTGTGGTATGTACTCGATACTGTTAAACTGTACCCAAGATGTTGAGCTCTTGGGGGATTATGAGGTTTTGACAAATCGATCGGATGGTTCGACTTCATTCGGATGCCAGGTGGTGAGATGCATTACTTGGGAGACTCCAAACACGGGAATAGCCATAGGTGCTTAGTCCATGCAGCCACGATGAGATAAGTCCGAAGCAGTCGACATTAGAGAAAGTGGAGCAAGAGGTTCATACGAGATCTTGATGAGACGACGTTCCACTCCGCTGACATCAAAGATGCGATACGCATGCCGAGGCATTGTGCTTGGATATATGTTCACACCATAATATTGCATTATTATAGTCCCCATTCTTATTCTTTTTATAAACAAACAGGTGCTTTTGACGCATGTCTGCTACATGTTACAGGTTACAGGTTCTTGGAGCAAAAACAGTGAAAAAGACTAAAGACGACACCAAAGAAGGACTTTTGACCAACAAATAGGAGGATCTTAGTCAAGCCTAGACGAAGAACAGTTCACAATCAACAAGGCAACGCAAGGTCCAAAATGTCAAGGCAAACGGTTAAAAAGTCATTGCAAATTGTTCACTGAAGATCTGGAGAAGACCCAGAAGCAAAATGGAGAAAAGAACCAAAGAATTAGAAAGACCAAAACTCCAGGAACCGTCACAGGAAATTTCAGAAGCTAACACCCTTATTTGGCCGCGGAACCGTAGCCAAACAGGGACTTGGGCCGCGGTTCCACGGCTGGCTGGAGCGATTGAAGGATACAAATTTTACCATAATGTGTGCGGCGCTGATTAGGTCTACTAGGGGTATTTACGTAAATTTAGACATGCGGTTCAAGATGTAACCTAGGGTTTCTATTCTTTATAAATAGGAACTCTAATCATTGTAACTCTTTTATGCCTCCTTTTAATAAAAATTCAGAAATCCTTTTTGGAGAGCATCGGTGTTTCCTTTCCATTCAGAAATTCAGCTCTGACAACCCTGCATGGATGATTGGAGGGATGCATCTGTAAGTAGATTTAATTTCTCGCCCTAGTGTAGATTTTAATTCTTTGCCCTAGGTAGATTTAATTTCATGCCCTAAGAACTTGTTTAGGGTTTAGCTTTGGGGAAAGATTTTGAGAGATGAGATCCCTCATCCCTTTCTTACCCACCAAATATTTACAATAGGACTCCATGCATACACGCACATACCGCGCCCTACGGCATCCTACCCCTCGAGGTACCGATGACACCGTCGTGTAAAAGCCCGGTTGCGCGCGTTTTCCATGGAGGTTAGGATAAGGATCCCTAAAGGAAGGACAAGAACCTAGAGAAAGGAACACCTTCTCGAATGGATCTAATCCCCTTTATTGATAATTACCATAACTCCTCACAGATCTTCATTCGGGCATAGAAAGCGTTGAGATTTAATTGCATTCCCAAACCATCCCTAAACCTAACCCTAGCAAGAATAGATCTAGATAATTGCCCTAGGTTAATTAGGTTTTTAGATTTAATAACAACTCCGAACACCCTTCGGAATTAACTCGTAAGAACGAATCGGAGATTCACAACATCCCTGTGGACCGACCCGTACTCACCGGCTAGCTGCAAAGCGACGCCGTTCTTGATTGCGGTTACAAATATTTTTGATTTATCTTTTAGAAAGCGCAAGAACGCTAAATCATTCCAATCAAATGGCGCCGTTGCCGGGGAAGGCGTAGAACTTTCGTTTTCGTGGTTTCGGGTTAATCATAAAATTTAAAAAATCATAAAAATCGAAAAAATCGAATAATATAAAAATATATATATTTTGTTATTTTTGGACGGGATACTTTGTGGTTGAATTTTTGCAGGATATACAGAATCAGATCTGGAAAATTCCAAAAAGCGAAACAGAAAAAGGGGTATCGGAACAGAAGGGATTTTAACTAACAGATGAGCACAAAAATTTTGGAGTCTTGAACCGCCCATACGACCGCGTTTCCACGGCCAAAACCCACCTTAGGCCGCGGAACCACGGCCATCTTGTCGATTCGTCGCACCAAAAAATTTCTGGGGCACTGTGCTGTTAATGTGACCGCGAAATCGCAGTGGGAGCCACGTTTTGCCGCGGAAGGACGGTGGAATAGTGACATCATCAGACCAACTTTGCTCTGTAAGATCTTCTGTTCAACCTCTGTAATTTTTGAAATATATTTTCTGAAAAATGCCTGCAGGATTTTGTGCACATTATAAAAATATATTCCCTTCCAAATAACGATCTTGTGCATGATTTTTGGGCCCCGCTTGAAATGAAAATTAGATTGCAAGTAATATTTTGCTGTTGCATATCTTTTCTATAAAATATTTTGCTGTTGCATATCTTTTCTCTAAATCTTTTTGCAACAAAAATTTTCCCAAATAAAGAGAAAGAAAAAAGTCAATGAAAAATGAAAATAAAAAGGACAAATATTTTATAGAACTTGCAAAAATGTTTAGCCCCAAATAAATTCTTGCACCACTCAACCTTCCTTCTGGTCACCTTTCTTCTTCTAACATGGGTACCCCACACAATAAATCATTAGCCGAACTTTGGTATCCCGAACCTAATTTTGCGTCGTACGTTAATTTGTTCGGTCAATTTAAAAACGATCCTTCTTTGCCAAAAATTTCGTTGAAAGATCAAATAGAGGCGTCTAGGAGAAACAGTTTGACTTTTCAACCCAATTTGTGTCAACCAAGTCAACCTTCACCACCTCCGTATGTTGACACCACTTTTTCAAGTTCAGCTGTCACTCCTAGGCCGATGTCCATTGCTGAGCATATTTCTCAATCTCGCAGTCGATCTTTCACCCCTCTCCACTCATCAAGTTCTAGGGATCCACACGACTTTTCACCTTTTTATCCAGATGTTGACCCTACCCCTGTCCTACCACCCATTTCCTACCAGTCATACCCGACCTAACCACCCTCAGTAGACACTGTTTCTGTTAGTTGTATGTATGCCCTAGAGGCCAGTATTGTACAGATGATGTATATTATATTGGATGCTTGGACATATATAGAGATGACATTCTTGCTCGATATGATAGTATGCTATCTGGTTGCTCTTTATCTTAACATGTACACTAGTCTTTTTAAACTGTCTTATAGTTACATGTTGGTAAAGCCCTTAGGATGTGTACTTGACTACCTGGACTATGATGCAGATCATACTAGTGGGGACATGGTAGTCCATTAGTACATCCTTCAAGGTCCCTAGTCGTGGGTGTATCGAGACGGGGCATCGATATACCAGAGTAGACTAGCGTATACGCTTCTTGACCCATGAGATTGGCGATGGATGATCCCACATCCATTGGTGTTGGACATCAGAGATGGTATACGGGTGCTCAGTGGAGACTGGGTACACTGGACGGACTCGCCGAGAACTCCCAGATGGTATTATACCTCACGTCAGATGGCAGTTCTCAGGTGACACTTGTGCAAGTTAGTCTGTAGACCCGAGATCGTCATAGAGTCTTGTGTGATTCCCACTGTGCTTTGATCTCCACCTTACCACATCCATGAGGGCGTGCAAAACGGTGGTCTTTGGGTACAGTCCCGAGTCACATGGAGACAATGAGCGATAGGAGGGGTTTTGTCTCTCCCGGTATTGGGGGTTGATGTTGCGCTGTGCTCGATTGGCCGTAACAGGGAAGTCCCTGGCCAGGGCTGATCAAAGATTTGCTGGTAAGTGTTACCAGTAGTTTCTCGACCCGTTATGAGCCTCACATCGGCACGACTTATCGGTTATTGGGGTCTGACGTATACCACCCTTAGACTTGATATGCGACATATCAGACGAACAGACCGGACTGTACGGTAAGTGTTACTGGTTGGATTCACAGGAGTGTGAGCGGGCTAGCTCGTCGATCTTCTGATCGCTCAATACCCGGATGGCCGTTACGTTTAGCAGACCGCTTGCGGCTTGTGGGTGCTTGATATGATCATCATCTGCTACCGGCGTATTGACGAGTCTTTAGAATCCTACACAGAGGTTTCCTGGCTCAAGCGAAATGAAATAGGAGCGCATATGAGATATGTGCGGGAGCGAGAATAATGCGTGTATGTGATACCGTATTTCATTCTCGCGATGAATGTATTGATTGGTTATATGCGATATAACCTAGATATCGAATCAAGGATTGATTCGATAAGCCGATACATAGGATACTAGTCGGTTATATGCGATATGACCGGATCGTTAAATCAAGTGTAGATTTAATGATTTAATGTATAATTATATATTTGATATATTGCTTTGCATTAACTAGTATTGGTTCATTTTAAAAGGATTTTCTCACTTGATGCACATTGTATATGTGATATATTTTTTGTGCACTTGTTTGTATCATGTTTGATGATACTTGCTCACTTGGGTTTGTGTAAAGATTAAACCATGGTTATATGAATGGTTAGGGTTTTGATTATTTACTTATTTATTTATTTATTTATTCATTTTGGATATTATTAAGAATGGTGGCTTATTTTGTTTCTATGTTGAAGCTTCTTGAAGCTTTGACAAAGTCCACCATTCTTATCTCATCCTTAACCCTAACCATTCCAACTAACCTTAGTTTAATCTCTACACTTGACCATGGTTAGTATATGATAAGTATTCATATTATTTTCATTTTTAAATAAGAAACTTATCATATTCTTTCTTCTTCTTCATCATCTTCTTCTTCAAGAAAAGCTTAAGTCCATCAATGGCAACTTGAGCAAAAGTGAGAGAAATCCAATTCTAAAGTGAACCCACCTCCTATTTCTTCATCCTCTACCTCTTGCCAAGTGGTTTTGGGTGTTTTCTTCACAAGTTTCACAACTAGGTGAAGTCGGAGCTTGATCCAGTGTAGCCTCGACGTAGATCATCTTCGGCACGAAGCCGACGACCTATTCTGCTCATTTCTCCGATGAAGCCGATGCAAGAGTCCGAGATTCGAGATGGACAGCGAGGGGACGACTATGTGGAGCTAAAGAAGTGGATAACCGGATCTACAAAGGTTGTAGCTTCTTATCTTTAGTTAAGTTGTTAACTACATTCGTATTTCGCCTAGAATTCTAGTCGACGATCCGTATTAGGGTTTCTCGGCACCCATAAAATTTGAAATTGGCATGGTTGATGGCTTGTGAGACTTCATTAGCGTGCCTAGGAACCCTACAGTGGTATCAGAGCCTAGCTAGAGCCTTAGGCGATGTGTAGACGGAGTTAGAAGTCCGATCGAACCGAAACCCTAAAACAAAACATGCTCTCTGTACTTTTTTGAAAATCTGGGAATTTTGTGAATTAAAAATATGCAGAAAAATCAGCAGGAATTTCTAAGAGTTACTGTGAAATTCGACAACCCAATTCCATCAACCCACCGCGGAACCGCGGCAGAAGCATGGCTTCTGCGGCGGTTCCGTGGCCGTATGGTCACAATGCCCTATAAGTTTTGCACGGTAATTCCTCTTTTCTGATGCTGGATTTTCTGGGAATTTTTAAATATCACTCAAGAGTTGAGTTTTCTGGGTTGTATTAGGGACTCGGTATTTGGATCGGATTATCAAACTTTGTCTATGTGTTTTCCGGATATTTTTGAATATGTTAAAAAAGTTCGACCGGATATAAATACCCAACTTTTCCCCTGCCGGAAAATTTCCAAGTGTTGGATTTTTCTGTGGATTAAGGACGTTCTGAGTAGTGCAAGTAACGCGATGGTCTCTCTAGAAGACAACAAACCTTAACTCGATTATATGACCGTCTTGAACTGCCCTTTGAACCTTCGGGTTTGGGGCAGTACGGCGTGCCACATGTGAGGCGTTGGCTTGACCCTTCTACGGCTGGACCGTTGGTACTGAGGCATGAAGCGAATGTCTTTGAACCTATTTCTTGTGTTGAACGGTTTCGGGAAAACTTGGGTGTTCAAATGTTCGATCGGAAAGTTTAATATTTTCTATTTATCCGGAATGGGATACAATAATTGGAATTCACAAACAGTTATGAGATAACTAGATGAATATTATAAATCTAGCGGTTTAGTTTCACTTGATATTGAAAAGTGTTTTCGATAATGAGACTAAAATGCGGGATTTATAATGATTAGGCATGTGATGTCCAAAGAGGATGCGGATTCCAACTGTTGTAGTTTTACACTTTCTTTTCTGTGACCGTAAGTGTAATATGTGATATCGCCGGTTTCGTTGCTATATGTCAACGACAATTAGGATGCGCATATTTACTTACGTTGATGACATGTGATGTTATGTGTTGCTGGATATGTTATATTGGATCGTCGTGTTCGAATAGCCGGGGGTTTTTATGTGAGATGAGTGTTTTTCATTTTCATTCATGTAAAAACTTGTATGTAATATTCTTTTATTGGGGCACTTCCAGGTTGCGGAAGTTGCCACCTTTTGTATATTATTTACTTTTCCGCATTAGTATAGACCCAAGGAGGGGAGCATAAGTAACCTGGTTCTAGGGTCCAGTGGGAGACCAACTCGAGGAGTCGAGTCCGGGTCTCCTAACCCTAGAATTGGTAGGGTTGCTTGCCGCTCTCGTAGGGGTCTAGGGGTGTGGGATTGGCTATTCATCACGACCGTGGAATCCGTGTTTTATACTGGCTCGTATTGAAAACACGGACGTCCTAGTATATCCAATGTTTCATATGTTTCTTCTGCTGCGATATCTGTGATGTGATCATGTGATGTTCTCTGATAGATGCAGTATATAGTATATATGATATATTATATAGACGTTACTTATGTTTTGCACCCGCACTAGCCCTGCCCTGCTCTGTCGTTAGTTACCTAACCTAACGGTGCACGAGGGGACATCCAGGCAAATGCGGATGGTATAAGTGTACGTCGTATTTATCTGTGATGTTTAGGTGACTTAAATGATGGGACTTCATTAATGTGATTAATGAAAGAAAAGAAACCTAAGATGTTGTAGAATCGAATTTTTAAATAAAACAGGTAGCTACAGTTCTTGCTATGCACAGCGGTATATGTGATATATCCTGCACCTTATTCGATGAGAAAAGGACCGAGATCCCTTCACCAGGAGTGACTCCTTTAGCAATAACTGGCAAATGCTACACACTCGGTTTGACTTTTGATTGCTTCTATAGTTTCTGCTTTGCACAGTGATATATATGATATATCCCGCACCTCATTCGATGAGGAAAGGGCCGACGATCCCTTCACCGGGAGTGACCCTTTTAGCAAAACTAGAAAAGCCTCAAAATCACTCCATTTCAAAACTTTATTTGATTCTACAACGATATCAAGTTCATTACACAATAGGTTTTCAGAAAAACCAGTCGTAGCCCTCCGTCATTTCAGATAAGTTACATATAGTATTCGTGCTACATTTGTTGGCTTTCGTCAAGGTGTAGTGTGCGGTAGCTATGTGCTGTTTATCTGCTGCATATGATACGACTGGATTAGGGTAGTCGTACGGCTTTGTTGGCTTTCGTCAAGGGTCGTGCTGGTGGGTTTAATTCAGTCAAGAAATGTACGGGTTGAACTTGACTAGCGGGCTGTGGTTTGTTGGCTTTCGTCAAGGTCATAGCACGCTAGGGGCAAAAGCATTATCGGGAATTTCAAGTGTTGAAATTTGCAATGAGATTGCATACCTTCTATGAGATAGTTGGATCCCGATACTGTCACGACCCGAAAGTACGGAACGTGACCGGCACTTAGATTACGAAGCGTCTAAAGGCGCCACGTGACCTAATTAAGCCGAAGCCCAGAAATCTAAACCATAAAAGAAGAAAAAAGAAGAAAAGAAAACAACTATAAAAACATCAGCAAATTTTACCAAAAATTTCGGCAGAGTCTCCTCTGTAAAAACTGGCCCCCAAACGGGTACAACAAGTATAATATACATAAACAATAAAAAGCATCCCCAAACGGGAGCTAGCATCAACGCCAACAGGAGGAAACAACCACAACAAGCACAATAATATACAACGCCAATAGGCGAGGCTCAAACTCAAAAGAAAACAAAACCACCAGATCAGAATAATACATGCGCGACTCTAAAGTCGAAATAAAAGACTGGCCCAATAAACTATCAAATAATACAAGTTTGGTTGATGGAGCTTTCTAGATACAAATGAAATAATAAAAATACAACGGCGGTTCAGATACAAATGAACCAACCTACCGTGCAAATCACCCGAAATGAAAATGATGTGCCAGCAACTGCCAAGGGAAACCTGTACATCGAACCTGTAATAAAATTTGGCACAACGGGGGTGAGTTGCCAACTCGTGAGTAGAAGACATCTACGAAAAGAAATCGAATGCACGACGCTATCCTAGGTCATAATAATACACTACTATATCTCAATCATCTAGAATAGCAGGGTAATACTACGTGTAAGTGCAAATACTCCGTGTTGTGTCAGTGCCTCATATAGTACTATGTCATATGAAATGAAATGCATGCACCATGAATGTAAAGTAACAAATCCTGAAATCCAGATATATATGTATAAGAACTCTTTAGCTGTTATCATAGTAAAGTGTGTATAAGCATCTGAAATCTCAACAATGAAATCCATGGAAATCCGTGTCAAGCATCGACACAACACATGTAACCTCAAGTCTCAATATGTCGGGCTCCGTCAGTCCGGATCGGCCCATATCATCAAATCCCACGACAACGGTCGGTATCCTCCGGATATCCGCCGCGCCAGACATCACCGGTAGGTAGTCTTCCCCTGCCAGGCTCATCGTCTACAACTCAATCTTCTTGCCCCGGGGTACCATACCGGGCCCACCATGTACCCGAGACGGTTCATCCACTCCTCGAATTGGGTCTTGAAATCCAACAGAAAACATGAAATACTCATGGTGGACGACACATACATCACGAGAAAACCGCATCTTATTTTAAAAAGAGAAGAGGAGAGAGAGAGAGAGAAGTTTTTATATATTTTTGCGGTTTTCCCCAAAAATCCAGAAATCTCATAGAAATCCAAATCTCAAAATCATCAGTAACTATATGATAAGAGTCGGCATATGCCCATAATACTGCATGATAACATGAAAATATGAATGCATGAATGTCTAAGCAATGAATATCATGTCTGTACTAATGTCAGAGAATAATCACAATATTATATCTGTCTAGTTCTTAACTGATTCTATCCATAAAAAACAATATGATCTAAAGTGTACGTGACATAGCAATTACCGATGATGTTGTGTGTGAGCCGGCAAATAAGTGTGCGTGGAATATGCGCATCATCAGTAATAGTGCTGGTGTCCTAACAGGTAAAGTTTATACTGATTATAGCAACATATAAAAGAACATGCACCATGATGATTACAGTATGAATGTAAATACAGGTGTGCATTATCCACTCCTCTCCGAGATACGAGTACAACTACCACTATGTGAGTCGAACCTAAACCAGTGTCCATCTAACATCCTAAGAAACTAAACCTAATAGACTAGTCAGTAAGAAACTAGAGTCTACCTAAGGTCTGAATCAATATCTCTAATAGTCGGCGATCCCGCCTCAATAGCGTCACGTACGTAGTACGGCTTCCTCGAATCAAGAGTGCGGATCAATCATCAAATCTAAGCCTCGTACGGTAAAATCCATCGTACGGCATCCCAATATCGGGGTACGGTCAAGTATCTCCTAGGTGTCTCCTCATTCGTATAATGTCATCATCAACACATCTCATGATCAAGGTGCTAAACTGTGATCGCATACATCAATCATATATCATTGCCATCATGATAAGCATCATTAGTTTATCCTCAGAAAGATCATGTCATATGTATCATATTGTGATTAAGTCATACCGATATCTTATCGTCATCAAGTCACAAGCTACAGCCCAGGTACTATTTTAGTGTCCCATGTACCTCAATATCAGCACCACCCTTCATAATTTATATATTCATGTTCATTATCTCTTTCTTTAATGATCCGCTAACACTTTAATACGACTGTATAGTCAAGAATCACGGCATCAAGCCCAGTCATACTGTTTCATCATACCTCAGATATCATATCACATCAACGAATCCCATATACGTGTTGTGTATATATATACCTATACCTAGTTTTATATATATACACACATATACGTATACGCCATGTCAAGTTTTAGTGTGTGCGTGTGTGTTTCTATCAGAAACCTACGAACCTCTCCCAAAGTATTCATCCTCAGGTATGGTTTTCCTAAATCAGTCTAGTCCCGCCTAGGGTCATTACCAGGGTCCTGCTCAGTAAGAATCTAGGGTCACATCGGGTTTCCTAATGTCAATAAGTACTATTCATATTCTACGTTGCGGGGGTGCTAAACGCCATCCACCCGACTTCCCCCCGTAGATATGCATCTACTCACCTGGTCCATGTCTGCCGAAGACTGTGTCGCCATCTTCCTCTTCATCGCCCGCAGTCCACATGGGGGGTACCTAGACGCAAACATATAAATAGCATCGTAAACTGAATCGCATACAAAAGTCAAACGATCTAAAGGAACAAGCATAGGTTAAAACCTATGTCCCGCCCACGCAAAAGAACCAAATACCGCTCGATATCGGTGTACGAACTCCGATGGATCGAGATAACATCATCAAACAACTTGTAGTTTTAAAACACATTACTTATACCATAAAACACGATTAAATCCATCGAAACCCTAAAATCCATCAAACCATCCAATTTCGTAAAACCCGAAAATGCCAGTATACCGTTTTTCATCAAAACTTGACATTTAAATGAAACTAATGGTCATAAAACTCATTAAATAGCATTACTAGACTATACAAACCATTACTATATTTTTATTACACAATTTTGCATTTATTTGAAATTTCTAGTTTGCAACATTTAACAATTTTCAACATTTTTCAAGCAAAACACCACAATTCCACCACAAAACATGATTTTGCATGAATTAATGTCTTAAATTACAATTCATGATGATAATGATATAATGAAACTATAATTATAATTTAAATCCCTTTAATTTAGAAATTTCCAAAATCTAGTTTACAAAATAATAGCATTTTATTACTATTTTTCCAATTATCAAAGTAATCTAGTGATCAAACTAAGTTTTTCATTCAATTAATATGCTAATATTTCCACTAAAACAACATTCCAATGATAACAACCCAAATCTAAATTTTATATCAACCACAAACACATTTTGCAAAAACCTAGTTAGCTAATTTCCTTATTTAAAAAGATTTTAAATGAAAATTTTACAATTCAACAACCATGCAATATTTTCCAATTCTAAAAGTGTTAAACTAACTATTATAACCCTAATTAATTATTAAAAACCCTAACTTGAATTTACAACCCTAACTTGCATTTTAAAAATTAAACATAGAATTAATATAATAAATCTAATTATGCTTTAAAAGAACATTTAATAGAAATAATTCAAAAGAGAAAGATTTATACCTCCCCAATCTCATGTCCAAACTTGAAAATGAGCCTCAAAAATACATGCTTTCCCACTTCAAAATCCATATAAAGAAGAGTAGAGAATAAAGGGTATGAAATAATTAGGATTTTGTGTATTTTTTGTTGAATTTTTGATGTAATTTGATGGATTTTTGTGCAAAAATGAGGTGGGAAATGGGGAGGGGCAGCCATGGGGGGTTGTGGCCGGCCTTGGTCAGGTGAGGGAGAGAAAGAAGTGAGTGTGAAAGTGTGTAGAAGTTTCAAGAGGAGAAATATCACTTAAAGGTCTTTTCATGGTTTATTTAATTATTTATTTATTTGTTTACTATAGCAACTCAAGAAAGCTCTAGAAAATAGGAAAAATTTTCAAATAAATTTTGCATGATACACACTAATTTCTAATATGCCATGGTTCATTTTTACAAATTAAAACAATTTAAATTTGTAATTTACACTAATTTAGTGTAAAAATAAAGCTTATGTTAATATTTAAAATAATTAATTTAGGAAAAATATTTTATTAAACTAAAAATTTATAAGTGGCTAAATAAACACCATTTACTAGTAATTTCATAATTAAAATAGATATTTTAAAATTTATAATGAAAAAAATCACGGTTTGGTTTTACGAAAAATACATTTTACTTTACCGAAAATCCTAAAATTCACTTAAACACTTTTATTCATTTAATTATTTATTTAATCATTTTTAACACGTTACAATCTTCCCCCCTTTTAGAAATTCGGTCCCCGAATTTAAATTAAAACTTCCCCTCCAAATACTAAAACGTTTAGCAAAACATTCAAATCGTCGGGGCTTCGAAATCATCAATACATAACAAAAATCAACTCCGTCAAGCATGACGCAATCATCGGAGCTATGGCGATAATAAAATTTCAAAACTCAATATGAAAACCATCATAATATACATCAATCTGTAACTTATATATAGTGCGCATCATAGTAAAACCGTACAAATATCTGAATAAGGCAATATGCAAACACCCCTTTTTGAAAATTGCCGTGTGATGCACGTGTCACGGCATAAGTAGCGGACGTTTAAATAATAAAAAAATAGCTATATATATATATATATATCTTTTACTTAACATATACGTCCCGCCTGGTTACTGAATCAAATAATAATGATTATGAAAATATACTGCTCAAACTGAAATCAATCCCAATCACACCAATAGAATATCATGTGCGTCCGGTGCGCACTGAAATCGAAACCAAATACAGATACCACGAATACACACAACAACAAAACTAAGTGCAACAGGTGTGCACCAAAAACACCTGTCAAGTGCAACGGGCGTGCACGACTCAATATCAGGTGCATCTAATCTGCACAAAACCCCGATTTAGTGCATCTGGTGTGCACAAAATCACATCAAGTGCGCCAAGTATGCGCAAGAATCCTAATCAGGTGCACATGGTGCACGAAAACATACATTGAATATCAAAATCGAAATCACAGTACAAAATGCATGAAAACTAGGTCGAAACATATGTAAAAATCATTTGTAACCATATGCACGAAATCAAATCAAAATCACAAAAGGTATTAAAACCAAATCAAGTGCACTGGGTATGTACTAAACAACATCAATACAACTGATATATGAAACACAAATAGAATGAAATGAAGGTACACACATGAAATACCAATCGTAGAACAAAGTCCTCAAAATACCGAAATCCAATTAACGAAAATATGAAATTCAAATCACTAAATCACAATCGTAAACACTATCGTCAATGTGCGCCTCTTTCCTCTGATGTCGATTGCTTCGAACTCGTCTCTTCGTAGCTGTGCTGACTGCGCTACCAACGGCAATACTCATATCTAGAGTCTCCTACGTAGTCGATCCCTTCACATGATACCCGGACTACATTAAACTTTTCGATCGATCCATCAAATCCCATAATTCCCCGAGAGCTCAACACTCAAGTACAGTTTAAAAATATCCGGTACATACCCCAGCATCGATGATCCAGCTGTAGAAGGGCAAACCCAAGCCTCACTAATGGCACAACGGAACTGCCGTAAACCCTAAGGTTCAAGGGCGTTCTCGTGGTCATTATGTCGAGTTAGGGTTTCATTCTTCTAGAGGGTCCATCGAAATACCTGCATGTTCTTCCGAATACTTTAAACTTAGGAAAATGATTTTCTGATAATCGTTCGAACCCTTTAACTTCATCCGGACGGCATGTGAATACCCTTCGTCCGCACGCTAAGCAATGCTTCAATCCTCAAGAATAACCAATACTCTAATGGTTATCGCATTCGAGCCGTAGCTCCCTCTGCCCGTGCGCCCGTGGTAACAGAACCACCCTCCGACATCGACGAAGATAGATCAAAGGAACGAATGAAATACGGTGCAAACAAATGTACATCCTAAGGCTCCTTAAGCAGAGTAGCGTATCGTAAGTATGCCGCGGACCATACCCACGGTACGTTACTCTACCTAAATCGCCTACTCCATCAACCAAGGGTCACCTAGACTTATACAAGGTTAAACCTAGTGCTCTGATACCAACTTTGTCACGACCCGAAAGTACGGAACGTGACCGGCACTTAGATTATGAAGCGTCTAAAGGCACCACGTGACCTAAGTAAGCCGAAGCCCAGAAATCTAAACCATAAAAGAAGAAAAAAGAAGAAAAGAAAACAACTATAAAAACATCAGCAAATTTTACCAAAAATTTCGGCAGAGTCTCCTCTGTAAAAACTGGCCCCCAAACGGGTACAACAAGTATAATATACATAAACAATAAAAAGCATCCCCAAACGGGAGCTAGCATCAACGCCAACAGGCGGAAACAACCACAACAAGCACAATAATATACAACGCCAATAGGCGAGGCTCAAACTCAAAAGAAAACAAAACCACCAGATGAGAATAATACATGCGCGACTCTAAAGTCGAAATAAAAGACTGGCCCAATAAACTATCAAATAATACAAGTTTGGTTGATGGAGCTTTCTAGATACAAATGAAATAATAAAAATACAATGGCGGTTCAGATACAAATGAACTAACCTACCGTGCAAATCACCCGAAATGAAAATAATGTGCCAGCAACTGCCAAGGGAAACCTGTACATCGAACCTGTAATAAAATTTGCCACAACGGGGGTGAGTTGCCAACTCATGAGTAGAAGACATCTACGAAAAGAAATCGAATGCACGACGCTATCCTAGGTCATAATAATGCACTACTATATCTCAATCATCTAGAATAGCAGGGTAATACTATGTGTAAGTGCAAATACTCCGTGTTGTGTCAGTGCCTCATATGGTACTATGTCATATGAAATGAAATGTATGCACCATGAATGTAAAGTAACAAATCCTGAAATCCAGATATATATGTATAAGAACTCTTTAGCTGTTATCATAGTAAAGTGTGTATAAGCATCTGAAATCTCAACAATGAAATCCATGGAAATCTGTGTCAAGCATCGACACAACACATGTAACCTCAAGTCTCAATATGTCGGGCTCCGTCAGTCCGGATCGGCCCATATCATCAAATCCCACGACAACGGTCGGTATCCTCCGGATATCCGCCGCGCCAGACATCACCGGTAGGTAGTCTTCCCCTGCCAGGCTCATCGTCTACAACTCGATCTTCTTGCCCCGGGGTACCATACCGGGCCCACCATGTACCCGAGACGGTTCATCCACTCCTCGAATCGGGTCTCGAAATCCAACAGAAAACATGAAATACTCATGGTGGACGACACATACATCACGAGAAAACCGCATCTTATTTTAAAAAGAGAAGAGGAGAGAGAGAGAGAGAGAAGTTTTTATATATTTTTGCGGTTTTCCACAAAAATCCAGAAATCTCATAGAAATCCAAATCTTAAAATCATAAGTAACTATATGATAAGTGTCGGCATATGCCCATAATACTGCATGATAACATGAAAATATGAATGCATGAATGTCTAAGCAATGAATATCATGTCTGTACTAATGTCAGAGAATAATCACAATATTATATCTGTCTAGTTGTTAACTGATTCTATCCATAAAAGACAATATGATCTAAAGTGTACGTGACATAGCAATTACTGATGATGTTGTGTGTGAGCCGGCAAATAATTGTGCGTGGAATATGCGCATCATCAGTAATAGTGCTGGTGTCCTAACAGGTAAAGTTTATACTGATTATAGCAACATATAAAAGAACATGCACCATGATGATTACAGTATGAATGTAAATACAGGTGTGCATTATCCACTCCTCTGCGAGATACGAGTACAACTACCACTATGTGAGTCGAACCTAAACCAGTGTCCATCTAACATCCTAAGGAACTAAACCTAATAGACTAGTCAGTAAGAAACTAGAGTCTACCTAAGGTCTGAATCAATATCTCTAATAATCGGCGATCCCGCCTCAATAGCGTCACGTACGTAGTACGGCTTCCTCGAATCAAGAGTGCGGATCAATCATCAAATCTAAGCCTCGTACGGTAAAATCCATCGTACGGCATCCCAATATCGGGGTACGGTCAAGTATCTCCTAGGTGTCTCCTCATTCGTATAATGTCATCATCAACACATCTCATGATCAAGGTGCTAAACTGTGATCGCATACATCAATCATATATCATTGCCATCATGATAAGCATCATTAGTTTATCCTCAGAAAGATCATGTCATATGTATCATATTGTGATTAAGTCATACCGATATCTTATCGTCATCAAGTCACAAGCTACAGCCCAGGTACTATTTTAGCGTCCCACGTACCTCAATATCACCACCACCCTTCATAATTTATATATTCATGTTCATTATCTCTTTCTCTAATGATCCGCTAACACTTTAATACGACTGTATAGTCAAGAATCACGGCATCAAGCCCAGTCATACTGTTTCATCATACCTCAGATATCATATCACATCAACGAATCCCATATACGTATTGTGTATATATATACCTATACCTAGTTTTATATATATACACACATATACGTATACGCCATGTCAAGTTTTAGTGTGTGCGTGTGTGTTTCTATCAGAAACCTACGAACCTCTCCCAAAGTATTCATCCTCAGGTATGGTTTTCCTAAATCAGTCTAGTCCCGCCTAGGGTCATTACCAGGGTCCTGCTCAGTAAGAATCTAGGGTCACATCGGGTTTCCTAATGTCAATAAGTACTATTCATATTCTACGTTGCGGGGGTGCTAAACGCCATCCACCCGACTTCCCCCCGTAGATATGCATCTACTCACCTGGTCCATGTCTGCCGAAGACTGTGTCGCCATCCTCCTCTTCATCGCCCGCAGTCCACGTGGGGGGTACCTAGACGCAAACATATAAATAGCATCGTAAACTGAATCACATACAAAAGTCAAACGATCTAAAGGAACAAGCATAGGTTAAAACCTATGTCCCGCCCACGCAAAAGAACCAAATACCGCTCGATATCGGCGTACGAACTCCGATGGATCGAGATAACATCATCAAACAACTTGTAGTTTTAAAACACATTACTTATACCATAAAACACGATTAAATCTATCGAAACCCTAAAATCCATCAAACCGTCCAATTTCGAATATCCGAAAATGCCAGTATACCGTTTTTCATCAAAACTTGACATTTAAATGAAACTAATGGTCATAAAACTCATTAAATAGCATTACTAGACTATACAAACCATTACTATATTTTTATTACACAATTTTGCATTTATTTGAAATTTCTAGTTTGCAACATTTAACAATTTTCAACATTTTTCAAGCAAAACACCACAATTCCACCACAAAACATGATTTTGCATGAATTAATGTCTTAAATTACAATTCATGATGATAATGATATAATGAAACAATATTATAATTTAAATCCCTTTTATTTAGAAATTTCCAAAATCTAGTTTACAAAATAATAGCATTTTATTACTATTTTTCCAATTATCAAAGTAATCTAGTGATCAAACTAAGTTTTTCATTCAATTAATATGCTAATATTTCCACTAAAACTACATTCCAATGATAACAACCCAAATCTAAATTTTATATCAACCACAAACACATTTTGCAAAAACCTAGTTAGCTAATTTCCTTATTTAAAAAGATTTTAAATGAAAATTTTACAATTCAACAACCATGCAATATTTTCAAATTCTAAAAGTGTTAAACTAACTATTATAACCCTAATTAATTATTAAAAACCCTAACTTGAATTTACAACCCTAACTTGCATTTTAAAAATTAAACATAGAATTAATATAATAAATCTAATTATGCTTTAAAAGAACATTTAATAGAAATAATTCAAAAGAGAAAGATTTATACCTCCACAATCTCATGTCCAAACTTGAAAATGAGCCTCAAAAATACATGCTTTCCCACTCCAAAATCCATGCAAAGAAGAGTAGAGAATAAAGGGTATGAAATAATTAGGATTTTGTGTATTTTTTGTTGAATTTTTGATGTAATTTGATGGATTTTTGTGCAAAAATGAGGTGGGAAATGGGGAGGGGCAGCCATAGGGGGTTGTGGCCGGCCTTGGTGAGGTGAGGGAGAGAAAGAAGTGAGTGTGAAAGTGTGTAGAAGTTTCAAGAGGAGAAATATCACTCAAAGGTCTTTTCATAGTTTATTTAATTATTTGTTTTCTATAGCAACTCAAGAAAGCTCTAGAAAATAGGAAAAATTTGCAAATAAATTTTGCATGATACACACTAATTTCTAATATGCCATGGTTCATTTTTACAAATTAAAACCATTTAAGTTTGTAATTTACACTAATTTAGTGTAAAAATAAAGCTTATGTTAATATTTAAAATAATTAATTTAGGAAAAATATTTTATTAAACTAAAAATTTATAAGTGGCTAAATAAACACCATTTACTAGTAATTTCATAATTAAAATAGATATTTTAAAATTTATAATGAAAAAAATCACGGTTTGGTTTTACGAAAAATACATTTTTCTTTACCGAAAATCCTAAAATTCACTTAAACACTTATATTCATTTAATTATTTATTTAATCATTTTTAACACGTTACAGATACCCACTGCGAGTAAGAGTTACTCATGGGAGAGTTTTACACACTACAATTAGCCGATCAAGTAGGTGTCTAGAAAGGTGTTAACGAGGTTACGCCTCTGGGAAAACGAGGTTTACTCTAATTAGGTCCGTGCGAAAGCACGGGAAACCTCCCTCAAAGTACCGACTCTGGCCTGGCTGAAAGATCGACGAAGTTGTAGGGTGTAATTAATCCCGGCTAGTCTTTCCTTTTAGGGTTTGAAGGAAGATTTGATAAAAACCAGTGGGAGCCATCCTGATTAGATAAGATAATAACCAATCTGATCTTGCACGAGCATACGCTAAAGTGTTTTCTTCTCTCTCTCTCCAGGTAGCGACCATTTCATGCCCTAATAAAGATAATAATATGGATGTATTGACCGAACCCGCATGTTATACTGTGCTGGGGAATGTTGGTTCCGTTCTTTCTTATAAGAGTTATAGGAATGAACAGGACATAGGGGAATACCAGGAATCCCATGCGACCCGAATGAAGATAGTACATGTTGATGCATTTTCTTCGGGTGTGTTCGTTACTGAGAACTGTTTCTCCATTTGCTCTACGTCCTGGGTATTAGATACTGGGTTAGGATCCCACATATGTAATCAGTTACATGGGCTAAGGAAAGGTAGAAAACTTGGAGAAGGTGACAAAGACATTAGAGTTGGAAATGGTGCAATTGTTGCAGCTAAGACTGTCGGGGAATATCATCTTGAATTACCTACTGGTAATACATTGGTTCTGAACGAATGCTATTACATGCCGAACCTGATATGCAACATTATATCGGTTTCCTTATTAAGTAAAGAGGGATATAATTTTGTATTACAGGATAATGTTATGAACATTTTCCGTAACCAAAAGTTGGTTGGATCAGGCACGTTGTGCAATGGCATTTATGTTCTAAATCAATCAATAGTTCTGAGCATAACAAACACACACAAGAGGAAGAGTTCAGAACTGAACGAATCCTTCTTGTGGCATTGTAGACTGGGTCACATCAATGTGACACGACTGGCTAAGTTGCATAAGGATGGATATTTGAAGCCATTCGAATTTTCATCTTATGACACTTGCCAGTCATGTCTCAAAGGCAAGATGACCAAAACTCCGTTTACGGGACACGGAGAAAGAGTTACCGAACTCTTGGGACTGATACATAGTGATGTATGCGGTCCCATGTCTACACATGCCAGGGATGGTTCTTCGTACTTCATTACATTCACTGACGATCTCTCAAGATACGGACATGTGTACTTGATAAGACACAAGTCTGAAGCCTTTGAGAAATTTAGAGAATATAAACAAGAAGTCGAGAACCAAACCGGAAAAAGTATTAAAATTCTTCGATCTGATCGAGGAGGTGAATACTTAAGCAATGAATTCCTGGACTTCCTAAAAGAGAATGGGATTCTCTCTCAGCTGACTCCTCCATATACACCACAGCACAACGGTGTATCAGAAAGGAGGAACCGCACCCTATTAGATATGGTGCGCTCTATGATGAGCACAGCTGAGTTACCTATTTCCTTCTGGGGGTATGCGCTTGAGACAGCCATACATCTATTGAATATGGTCCCCACCAAATCTGTGCCTACCACCCTATATGAGATATGGAAAGGGAAGAGACCATGTCTTAACTATGTTAAGATATGGGGTTGTCCAGCCTATGTCAAACGACAAAATCTGGACAAACTCGAGGCACGGTCTGTTCTATGCAAATTTATAGGATATCCCAAAAATTCACAAGGGTATATCTTCTACCACCCTGAGGAACAAAGAGTGTTTGTTTCTCGGCATTCCACCTTTTTAGATAAGGAATTTCTTGAAAAAGAGATTAGTGGTCATGAGGTAGAACTGGAAGAGGTTCCAGCTACAGAAGCTACAACAGAAGATCTGGTGGAACCAGAGGATTCAGTAGTACCCGACGAACCCCAGCCTCTCCGCCGATCTAGTAGGGTTCCTCGCCGACCTGAGAGATACTACGGTTTTCTCATGGATGGTGGAAGCGAGGATTGCATCATGGAGGATGATGACCCAACTAGCTTCGAGCAGGCCATCACGAGTAGGGTCTCAGTGAAATGGCTAGATGCTATGCGGTCCGAGATGGAATCCATGTACACCAACAAAGTATGGACTTTGGAAGTTGCTCCTGAGGGGGTAAAACCCATTGGGAGCAAGTGGATCTTAAAGAAAAAACTTGGTGTAGATGGGAAAGTGGAGACTTTCAAAGCTAGACTTGTTGCAAAGGGTTTTCGTCAAAGACCAGGTGTGGACTATGACGAAACCTTTTCTCCAGTGGCTATGCTTAAATCCATCCGGATCATGCTTGCCATCGCTGCATATCATGATTACGAAATCTGGCAAATGGATGTTAAGACCGCCTTTCTAAATGGTGATTTAGAAGTGTGCGTGTACATGACTCAGCCAGAGGGCTTCGTAGATAGTAGGAGCCGCGAGAAGGTGTGCAAGCTGCTTAAATCCATTTATGGATTAAAGCAAGTATCGCGGAGTTGGAACATCTGCTTTGACGTCGTTATCAAAGAGTTTGATTTCGTCAAAAACCCAGATGAACCTTGTATCTACAAGACGGTAGCAGAGAGTAAGGTTGTTTTCCTCGTATTGTACGTGGACGACATACTCTTGATAGGAAATGATATTCCTATGCTGCAATCGGTTAAGCTCTTCTTATCACAAAGATTCTCAATGAAAGATCTTGGTGATGCCTCCTGCATATTGGGAATTAGCATCTATAGAGATAGATCCAAATGGATACTGGGATTGTCCCAATCCAGGTATATTGACACCATACTAAAGAGGTTTAGTAAGGAAGAATCCAAGCGTGGGAACTTGCCCACGATCTCTGGAGTCACTCTCTCCAAAGAGATGTCTCCCCAGACTGATTTGGAGAGAGCTCGCATGCAAGGGATACCCTATGCTTCGGCAGTAGGCTCTATCATGTACGCGATGCTATATACCAGACCCGATGTAGCATACTCACTAAGTGTAGTGAGCAGGTATCAAGCTGATCCTGGAGAGAGTCACTGGACAGCTGTGAAGAGTATTCTCAAGTACTTGCGAAGGACTAAAGAGATGCTCTTGGTGTATGGTAATGGAGAACTCCAAGTGGAGTCCTTTACCGATTCGAGCTTCCAGAGTGATAAGGACGACTCTAAGTCGCAGTCGGGCTTTGTCTTTACCCTTTACGGAGGGGCGGTTAGCTGGAAGAGTTCCAAGAAGGAAACCGTGGCAGACTCGACGATGGAGGCTGAATACATCACTGCCAACGATGCTGCCAAAGAGGCTGTCTGGATCAAGAAGTTCATTACTGAACTTGTAGTGGTTCCATCCATTGAGCATCCAATACCTTTGTATTGCGATAACAATGGAGTGGTGGCTTTGGCCAAGGAACCTAGGTCCTATCAGCGATCCAGGCATATTCTGAGGCGGTATCACCTGATCCGGGAGATAGTTGATCGCCGGGAGATCGAGGTCAAGAGAGTTGACATGAAGAACAACACGGCGGATCCACTCACGAAGGCCATTCCCCAGATACAGTTTGAGAGACTCTTCGGGATGCTCGGTATGCGATACTACAGCAGCTGGCCCTAGCGCAAGTGGGAGATTGTTAGTTGTATGTATGCCCTAGAGGCCAGTATTGTACAGATGATGTATATTATATTGGATGCTTGGACATATATAGAGATGACTTTCTTGCTCGATATGATAGTATGCTATCTGGTTGCTCTTTATCTTAACATGTACACTAGTCTTTTTAAACTGTCTTATAGTTACATGTTGGTAAAGCCCTTAGGATGTGTACTTGACTACCTGGACTATGATGCAGATCATACTAGTGGGGACATAATAGTCCATAAGTACATCCTTCAAGGTCCCTAGTCGTGGGTGTATCAATACGGGGCATCGATATACCAGAGTAGACTAGCGTATACGCTTCTCGACCCATGAGATGGGCGATGGATGATCCCACATCCATTGGTGTTTGACATCAGAGATGGTATACGGGTGCTCAGTGGAGACTGGGTACACTGGACGGACTCGTCGAGAACTCCCAGATGGTATTATACCTCACGTCAGATGGCAGTTCTCAGGTGACACTTGTGCAGGTTAGTCTGTAGACCCGAGATCGTCATAGAGTCTTGTGTGATTCCCACTGTGCTTTGATCTCCACCTTACCACGTCCATGAGGGCATGCAAAACGGTGGTCTTTGGGTACAGTCCCGAGTCACATGGAGACAATGAGCGATAGGAGGGGTTTCGTCTCTCCCGGTATTGGGGGTTGATGTTGCGCTGTGCTCGATTGGCCGTAACAGGGAAGTCCCTGGCCAGGGCTGATCAGAGATTTGCTGGTAAGTGTTACCAGTAGTTTCTCGACCCGTTATGAGCCTCACATCGGCACGACTTATCGGTTATTGGGGTCTGACGTATACCACCCCTAGACTTGATATGCGACATATCAGACGAACAGACCGGACTGTATGGTAAGTGTTACTGGTTGGATTCACAGGAGTGTGAGCGGGCTAGCTCGTCGATCTTCTGATCGCTCAATACCCGGATGGCTGTTACGTTTAGCAGACCGCTTGCGGCTTGTGGGTGCTTGATATGATCATCATCTGCTACCGGCGTATTGATGAGTCTTTAGAGTCCTACACAGAGGTTTCCTGGCTCAAGCGAAACGAAATAGGAGCGCATATGAGATATGTGCGGGAGCGAGAATAATGCGTGTATGTGATACCGTATTTCATTCTCGCGATGAATGTATCGATTGGTTATATGCGATATAACCTAGATATCGAATCAAGGATTGATTCGATAAGCCGATACATAGGATACTAGTCGGTTATATGCGATATGACCGGATCGTTAAATCAAGTGTTGATTTAATGATTTAATGTATAATTATATATTTGATATATTACTTTGCATTAACTAGTATTGGTTCATTTTAAAAGGATTTTCTCACTTGATGCACATTGTATATATGATATATTTTTTGTGCACTTGTTTGTATCATGTTTGATGATACTTGCTCACTTGGGTTTGTGTAAAGATTAAACCATGGTTATATGAATGGTTAGGGTTTTGATTATTTACTTAGTTATTTTTTTATTTATTCATTTTGGATATTATTAAGAATGGTGGCTTATTTTGTTTCTATGTTGAAGCTTCTTGAAGCTTTGACAAAGTCCACCATTCTTATCTCATCCATAACCCTAACCATTCCAACTAACCTTAGTTTAATCTCTACACTTGACCATGGTTAGTATATGATAAGTATTCATATTAGTTTCATTTTTGAATAAGAAACTTATCATATTCTTTCTTCTTCTTCATCATCTTCTTCTTCAAGAAAAGCTTAAGTCCATCAATGGCAACTTGAGCAAAAGTGAGAGAAATCCAATTCTAAAGTGAACCCACCTCCTATTTCTTCATCCTCTACCTCTTGCCAAGTGGTTTTGGGTGTTTTCTTCACAAGTTTCACAACTAGGTGAAGTCGGAGCTTGATCCAGTGTAGCCTCGACGTAGATCATCTTCGGCACGAAGCCGACGACCTATTCCGCTCATTTCTCTGATGAAGCCGATGCAAGAGTCCGAGATTCGAGATGGACAGCGAGGGGATGACTACGTGGAGCTAAGGAAGTGGATAACCGGATCTACAAAGGTTGTAGCTTCTTATCTTTAGTTAAGTTGTTAACTAGATTCGTATTTCGCCTAGAATTCTAGTCGACGATCCGTATTAGGGTTTCTCGGCACCCATAAAATTTGAAATTGGCATGGTTGATGCCTTGTGAGACTTCAGTAGCGTGCCTAGGAACCCTACAGTTTCCATACAGCCATTAGGGAGTTTTGCATATCCACGCGATTTCGAATCTTTTACCGAAACCCCCTCACCACTCAAGTCTAGTTTAGAAGAGTCGTTGGAGGCGTATATCGCAGCAACAAACAAATTGGTTAGGAATGTGGAATCGTCCGTGGCCGCCCTTATGCAACCTAGTGAACCGGTAGCTAGTTTCCCACTAGCTCAAAAAATTTCAATGTATAAGGAGGCGGTTGGACAAAGTGAGAATGAGAGAGGATTTCCCAATCAAACCTACCCTTACCCAATTGAAGCACACAACTCCAGTTTTCCATCGATTGCCCTAAATAGTTCACTTGTTGAAAATAAAAATGAGTTGTGTGATTTTGTAGTGTTTGATTTGCCAAATTGTGAGGAACCCCTTTCGAGTGAAACCGCACCTAATCCTTTCCGACCGAACAAATTACTGTTACGCTTTCATCTCCTATACCAAGTTCGGCGTACCCATGTTTTCTTGCGAATCTTGAGGGATTTGACCCCATTGCATGACGAGTTGATAGGTTAGCGCAATCTCTTTTAACACATCGGTCATCATAAATTGCGTTAATTTATTCACTCAATTTACACCCTCAAGATCGCACTCCACTTCTTTCTTCTTTCCGTCTTTCTTCTCCCCCACCGAGACCATATTCTACCATTCTTCTTTCCACACGGTCTCGCGTGCTTTTCATCTCTTTTCTTTCCATCCCATTCTTGCACCAACTCTACCATTACCATGATAAGATTTTTGAATGGTTGGTGCTAACATTTGTCTTGTATAAGGCCAAGCTTAAGTTTGGGAGGAATCTTGTTGTATATATGTATATATCTTTTTGTTTTCTTTTTCTATAAAAAATTAAAAAAAATTCAAAACATTAAAAATATTAAAAAATTATAAATAAATAAACAGGGGAGTGTCGGTATTTTGATCCTCTTGGTTTAGCATGACAGTGAGGACACTGTTAAGTTCAAGTTTGGGAGTATGCTCGGTACGTCTTCTTCCTTCGCATTCATTTGTACATATTTTTTGCATTTGCATATTTATTTGAAAACCCATAAAAATTGAAAAATTTCAAAAATTATAAAAATTATTGTATTCAATGTTGGCTAATTGACTTGAGTTTGACAAATAGTTTAACTAGTTAGGAACCGCTAGATCTTAGACTTAGTAAGTTAAAAACCCTAAAGATAACCTTCCTTAAAATTTAACGAAAGAAAGTATATGTTTTTATAGTTTATTTAGAAATAGGCAAATTTTGGGTTCACCTCTTGGGTAAAGTCGAAACAAGGGAAGAGTATTGATGTTCTTATTAGAGTATAAGTTTGAAAAATAGTTCCTAGCTTAAGTCTAGATTCTGAAAATGTATACCCTACAATTTGCACAATCACGCACCTTGAAACTTGGAATAGTAGAAGAGACCTTGAAATGCTCTTGTCTAAAGTTCTTAGTACAATGAAAATAAAAGAAAAAAAGTGAATAAAGAAAAAAAAAATGAACACTGGTTTTTGTGATTACTTAAGGCTGCAAAAATAGAAAAATATTTAGCGAGGGTGCTTTATCACCTAGTGCTTTAGACCAACTGGTTTGGGAGTCACTGCTAAAGCCTTGGGTGTTACAAGACTAGGATTTACGCTTTAAAGTGCAAACACATCTTGTAATCGGTTGTTGGTACCTCAAGAAGTATTAACGGTCGCATGAAGGATGTGTAAGCAAATTTCATTTAAAAATTCACTAATTAATAAGTGCTTTGGACAATGGACGAGAGTACGATTGCTTGATTTGAATTTCCAAGTGTAGGGGTGATTTATACACACACGTAGGGGATATGTGATTGGAGTTTAGATGAGAGAAAGGAGTGAATAATAGAACTTGTATCTTGAGTAGAGTTGATAAAAATTCCTAAGTGGAGATGAAACCCTAGAAGGAAAACTTAAGAGATGCCGAAAACTAAGTAAATCTATAGAACATATATAATCTTAAGTTAGATGATGAGGAAGTGTGAAGAATATGGGTGGATAATTTGCGGGTCGATGATAATAGAATTCTTAGTTAGAAAACCTAATTGGAGAACAAAAGTTAATGGGCCGAATTGATAGGATTTTGTGGGTGTAATCCGCTAAAAACCCTCAGGAGACAACACTCCTCCTACTAGGGACACCTAGAGGTTTAACGGCATGTTGCACGAGCTCAGTGCAATCGCGTTTCCCTGCGAAAGTGTGGTTAGGATTTTAGTGAATAAAAATAAGTTTGCTCGAGGACGAGCAAAAGATAAGTTTGGGGGTATTTGTTCACACCATAATATTGCATTATTATAGTCCCCATTCTTATTCTTTTTATAAATAAACAGGTGCTTTTGACGCATGTCTGCTACATGTTATAGGTTACAGGTTCTTGGAGCAAAAACAGTGAAAAAGACAAAAGACGACACCAAAGAAGGACTTTTGACCAACAAATAGGAGGATCTTAGTCAAGCCTAGATGAATAACAGTTCACAATCAACAAGGCAACACAAGGTCCACAATGTCAAGGCAAACGGTTAAAAAGTCATTGCAAATTGTTCACTGAAGATCTGGAGAAGACCCAGAAGCAAAATGGAGAAAAGAACCAAAGAATTAGAAAGACCAAAACTCCAGGAAGCGTCACAGGAAATTTCAGAAGCCGACACCCTTATTTGGCCACGGAACCGCGGCCAAACAGGGACTTGGGCCGCGGTTCCACGGCTGGCTAGAGCGATTGAAGGATACAAATTTTACCATAATGTGTGCGGCGCTGATTAGGTCTACCTAGGGGTATTTACGTAAATTTAGACATGCGGTTCAAGATGTAACCTAGGGTTTCTATTCTTTATAAATAGGAACTCTAATCATTGTAACTCTTTTATGCCTCCTTTTAATAAAAATTTAGAAATCCTTTTTGGAGAGCATCGGTGTTTCCTTTCCATTCAAAATTTCAGATCTGACAACCCTGCATGGATGATTGGAGGGATGCATCTGTAAGTAGATTTAATTTCTCACCCTAGTGTAGATTTTAATTCTTTGCCCTAGGTAGATTTAATTTCATGCCCTAGGAACTTGTTTAGGGTTTAGCTTTGGGGAAAGATTTTGAGAGATGAGATCTCTCATCCCTTTCTTACCCACCAAATATTTACAATAGGACTCCATGCATACACGCACATACCGCGCCCTACGGCATCCTACCCCTCGAGGTACCGATGACACCGTAGTGTAAAAGCCTGGTTGCGCGCGTTTTCCATGGAGGTTAGGGTAAGGTTCTCTAAAGGAAGGACAAGAACCTAAAGGAAGGAACACCTTCTCGAATGGATCTAATCACCTTTATTGATAATTACCATAACTCCTGACAGATCTTCATTCGAGTATAGAAAGCGTTGAGATTAAATTGCATTCCCAAACCATCCCTAAACCTAACCCTAGCAAGAATAGATCTAGATAATTGCTCTAGGTTAATTAGGTTTTTAGATTTAATAACAACTCCGAACGCCCTTCGGAATTAACTCGTAAGAACGAATCGGAGATTCACAACATCCCTGTAGACCGACCCGTACTCACCGGCTAGCTGCAAAGCGACGCCGTTCTTGATTGCGGTTACAAATATTTTTGATCTATCTTTTAGAAAGCGCAAGCACGCTAAATCATTCCAATCAATATACCTTCTAGAAGGAGTCGCGATGAGTATGCAGCCGTTCCGGAACAAGAAACAGATATAGTAAAGGACGATGACTTCCGGATAGTTCGGCAGAGACGAGATTTGGAAGAGGTCTCGACAGGACCTTTCTGGAATGAATTACGAGAACACTAGGACCCAAGAGTGGTCATGTTGCGAACACCGGCAAGTCAGAGTTTAGGATCGTCGACGAGACATGCTATGAGTGACCATGACAGTTGTCCAGAGGTTCTTAGAGGAAGTGCTTGAGCGGGGACTATTCCGCCATATTTGATTTCGGTATTTTGGTCGATCTATTCGCATGATTGATTTTGATGATTGAGTTTCATGATATTTGTTTTCATGCGCCATGGTTGCACCTACTGAGTATTTACGATTTTTGCACAGTTGTTGCACTTGAGATAGTTTTCGTGCCTTGGTTTCTCATGTTTGTGATTATATGGATTTCATACAGTTGAGTTTATTTGTGCGTAAATACGCATACGATTTGGTTTTTGCACTCGGTATAGTTCACATATGCTTGCAGTCCAGTGATACGCATGTTGTGCATTTAGATGCACTGGACTTCAATTTCGATTGTGATGTTCGATATTTGTTTTGTGCACCTTGTGCACCTGATTTGATTTTCCGCATGTTCGGCGCTTGATATTGGATTTCATGATTTCGTGCATGATGGATGCACCTGATTTTGATTTTCGCGCATGTTGAGCGCATGTTTTGAGAAGCGATTTCGGTGCACACCAGATCCACCAAATCGAGATTCTTCGTGTGTGCCAGACGCACCTGTTCTTGCTGTCAGGCACACACGTTGCCTATGACAGATGTTGTGTGCACACCCGATGCACTTAGATGTTGTTTCTGTGCGCATGTATGGCACATATATGGATTTTGATTTCCGTGTGCACAAGACGCACGTAGTATTCATATACGTATTTTGGGATTGATTTCTTATACAGCAGTACGTTTTTATGATATTTGCTATGTGTTTTCGTACTGAGCAGGACTAGTCAGAGGACAGTACCTGAATGTATTTTGCATGCATTGATAGCTATCGAAGGGAATTCCAAAAGCGAGCTATAGTCTCAGTATTTACCTACGTGTCTGATATGACACGAAACGTTTAAAACAAGGAAACCCTTCTAAATTGTTTCCAAAACGGCGGAACGTACATTTTAAACAAAAGGTATATATGTATATGGTTATTTTCTTATGATAGACGTCCGCCACTGTGCAGTGTTATACGCATTGCACAGCGAATTTAAAAAAATTTGGCATGCATTTCCTTCGAATATTTACATATATAGATTTGATATTTAGGTGTATAGTTTCGAGTTATATCATATCGGTTTTGTATTGGGTTTGACATTTGTGTCATTACCATGACTCTGATGATTGCGAGATACTTGACGGAGTTTTGATTTTGAGTTATATGCTCATTTTTCATGCGCATGCGCTGCGCTACGATTTGTTTTATGTATTTAAGATTTCGGAGCCCCGACGACTTAATGGTTTTTCTTAGGAGTTTTTGTATTTGGGGGGAGTTTTAATTTAAATTCGGAGAATGAATTTCTTTAAGGGGGGAAGATTGTAACATTTTGAAAATCGTTTCGTTAAAATTTCGGAAAATCGGTAAAAGAAGGAGGTTTTCTGTAAAAAGTCAAAATACAAATATCTTTATTATAAAATTAAATATACATATTCTAGCTATGAAATTGCTAGTATTTGTGTTTATTGAGCCACTGGTGAAATTTCAAATTTTCTGAAAATTTTCCCGAAATTAATTATTTTAATATTATTTTAAGCCGTCCCTAATACATTTAATTAGGGAAAATTACAAATTGGAATGAGTTGAAACAAATTTTGTACATCATAACACATTAAACAAAATTTTATCATATGGTTTTTGAAATGAAATGGCTTGCCAAAACGGTTTAGAAAATATCGAAGAAAAAGGTTTTATTCGGTGAAATTAGTGTTAATAGAAATTAGGGCATAACCTTTATCATTTTTCCCCACACCCACACACTTCACCATCACCCCTTCCCCATGTGGCCGGCCCACTTTGACAGCCCCTCCCTCTCTCTCTCTCTCTCCAATCACCTCACTTTCAAGAGAAAAGAAAAGAAAAGAATAGAAAAAGATAAAAGAAAAAGGGTGGACTTTGACTTTCCCCCACTTTCTCCACCTCACTCTCTCTCCTCCCTCACACCCCCACATTTCCCAGCCTAAATTCTGTAGGCCAACAGCAACCCCCCCTTTCCCTCTTCTCCACTCTTTTTCCATCAAAAAAATTGTCAAAAATCAAGTAAAACCTCACCGAAATCAAAATCCGACTCTTACCCATTTTCCCTCATCTTCTTTAGCATTGATCTTGGTGCAAGGATTCCAAATTGAAGGTCTAGATTTGTAGTTTGATTCATGGTTGTGAGGTATAACTTTTGACCCATTGTTCTTTTTAGTTTAAATTCCTTATTGAAGCATGTTAGGTGCTTAATTTCGGTTTAATTGAAAGTTGTGGGTTTGCAAGAGAGGGTTTGGATTAGGGTTTGTGAAAAATCTATTTAGGGTTTTGTGTTGTGAGACTATGATTGTGGGATGTATTTGACATATCAATGTTTTGCTAAATCAAATTAAGTTGCTAGTTTGCAATTTTGTTGATTTAAATTGTGATAATTATATAAATTGTAAACTAGGTTTTTAAAATAATTATATTTTGGTGAGATAAAATTCTAATTAAGAATACATGTCATTATAAATATTATATTGAGTTGTTTAATGCCTTTAGTTCTTGAGAATCCAAGCTGAATTGTTGTTTGTGTATTTTTGCGATAAAATTGTTAAAATTGGGTATTTGGTAAACTAGAATTTTGGGGTTAATGGAATTTAATGAGATTAAATTATGGGAATTGTTTTTATGACTTATTTAAGATATTTAATAAGTATTATGGCCGCTAGGTTTGTTTGAACGTCGAGTTTTGTACTAAAACGGGTAATTTTTGCTTGCTGGATTTTCGGAAAAATGGCTTTTAAGTTGAATTTGGGGTTTTTGTAAATTTTAACCTATTTTATATCATAGTTAGTGTTCGTGGATGCGCAAATGAGTGTGTTTGGATTTTCTCGATGGTTTGACGTTTGTACATCGACATCGAGGGTTGGTTTGGCTATTCTTGCATGCGCAGGCGATAGATTTTGACCTATGCGTGATACGCGTGCCGATTTGATTTTCGTATGCCGTTTTGATTTCGAATTTGGTTTTAATGCGATACGGTGCGTTATGATATGTAGGTACCCCATGTGGACTTCGATACAACAAGCAAGCTCGTGGCGACGTCGGCACCGGCGAGCGAGGACTAGGTGAGTAGATTTATATCTACGGGAAGAAGTCGGGTGGATGGCGTATCGCACCCCCGCAGTTCGTGGTGATGTATACGAATGCGTATACACATATATATTGATTGTATATTGTTTGAGGTTATTGATGCTAAATATGGATATTTGGTGTGCTTGGACGATTTAGTGTCGCGAAACTCTAGAGTAGTGGTCACACCATACATGCACACACACACCCATACTTGCATTCATTCTTCTTTCATATGCGCTTATATAGGATTCTATATTGTTATGTGTTCACATGGGTATGGGAATATGTGTTCATATACTGGATTTGAGATGAGTCGATGAGATTTGAGTTGAGGCCGTAAGATCGGTGATATGGCAGGATTCGTACTTGAGATACGTCCTGATGTTATAGCGGATCTTTGGATGACAATGCCATGTGAATAGTGATATTAGTAGTATACTAGACGTAGGTCAGTACCCCAGATGATGATCTTGATAAAGAGGAGACCAGATGAACAGTGTGATGAGTATGATATTGACCCGTACCCAGATTTGAGGATGCCGTACGACGGATTTACGTACGAGCTATATATTGATGATTGATCCGCACTCTTGACTTGGTATGTCTGATTATAGATATGGTATCGTATATGATATTATTGAGGCGGGATCACCGACTAATATATATATAGGTATGTATACGTATCGACTCAGATATTAGGCGGTTTTCTTACCTGTAGTTCAGCATGTTAGTTCAGCCGTATAGTTTAGTGTAGTTGTTAGACTAGATTAGACTCCTACCTATTTCAAAACTAACAAATCGTGGGTATTTTAAAAGAAAGGTCAAGGGATTCTACGGATATTTCAAAAGTCGTATCTTTTCTTAAAAACACCGTAGCCCTTATTTTCAAAATATCGCGATTCGTGTTATTTCAAAAGGCACCATTGTAGGACTTATATTAGGGTAATGCAGTTTAGTTATCGTTGTGTCTAGTATTCCGCTTATTATTGCTGTTCGCTCCGCATCGCATACTTATATTATAATTTCTTATTGCATTGTTGATATCATACTGTTAGGACACCAGCACCATTACCGATGATGCGTATGTACCACGTACACTTACTTGTCGGCTCACACACATCTTCATCGGTAATTGCCATGTCACGTACACCTTAGAAAATATTATTGCTTGACTTAGCTTGTTAGTTAGTAATTTGATAAGATATTAGTGTACCTGCCTTATATGCCAGCTTAACATTGTAGTTATTACTTGTCACTTCATGCATACTGTTATTCATTGTTATGCCTATATTCATGGTTTTACATGCTATTGATGATTTGGATTCGGATTTCCATGAGATTTTCTGGATTTGGGGGGAAAACCGCAAAACTTATATAAACTGCTTTCTCTCTTTTTAAATAAAAAGTGCGGTTTTTCCCATGATGTATGAGTCGTCCACCATGAGTTTGCTAATGGATTTCGAGACCCGATTCGAGGAGTGGAGGAACCGTTTTCGGGTACATGGTGGGCCCGGTGCGGTACCCCGGGGCAAGAGGATCGTATTGTTGACGTTGAGCCTGGCAGGGGAGTACTACCGACCGGTGATTTTACCCGACGCGTCGGATATCCGGAGGATACCGTCGTGGTCTTGAGATGGATGGTAGGGGCCGGTCTGGACTGACGGTGCCTTAGATATTGTGATTGAGACATTGAGATTTTGAGATATTGAGGTACAGAGATTGTGATACAGGGATATTGAGATATTTGGACATTTGTTTTGTGTCGATGCTAGGCACTGTTTTATGTTGATTTCATTTATGGTAACTCATTTTTAAAATACAAAAATCTCACTGATTTATGAAAGCAGTTTTCTTCAGTACATGCATTCTGTTTCATGCATTCAAACATCATCCATATGATACATTGCTACCTGAGGCACTGACACGGGCACATGGGATTACACTTGGGTTAGATATTTGTCCTAGCCATGGTTATGGGTTGCTGGTTATATATTTGAGGATTATATATTAGGATCGTATGACCTAGGATTGCGTCATACATGCGATTTCTATTCGTAGATGTTTTTCTATTCACGAGTTCGCAACTCACCCCCGTTGTGCCCCAGTTTCTTGCAGGTTTGCCGTACAGGTTTTATTACGGCTTTGCGGGCACAGTTTCGTTCGGGTGATTTGCTAGTAGGTGGGTTTATTGGTATCGTACCCATCATATTACCTTGTATAATATTATTCAGTTGTATCTAGTAAATTCCATCAACCAAAAATGTATTTATATCAAAGATAGAGACCAGGATGTTATTCTTTCGACCTTAGAGTCACGCGTTATATTTCTGTGGATTTCTTGTGGTTTTGAGTTTCCTTTTGAGTTTTTGATTCTCGCCCTTGACGTTGTATATTATATTGCTTGTGTGGTTGTGACCGTCGATTGACGAAGAGCTAGCTCCCGCTTGGAGATGCCATTTATTGATTTCGTATACTATTCATGTTGTATCCCGTTTGGGGGCCAGTATTTACAAAGGAGACTCTGCCGAAATTTTCAGGAAATATTTGATGTTTTTAAAACCGCATAATTCGGCTTATGATATTAAAACTAGTTGATTTTAAATTGGTTTTCCTTCACTCTACTATTTTTCTTGGTTTGGATTTCTGGGTTTTCGGCTTACTTAGATTACGTACGCCTCGAGGCGTTTCGTTGTTTAAGTGCCGGTCATGTTCCGTACTTTTGGGACGTGACAGTGGTCCCTTGTCGTAAGAGTTTCGAGACAGGACATCGATACTCCGGAGTAGACTAGTGTATACAGTCAAGACCCTGACGAGGGGCGGTGGCTGGTCTCACACGCTATTGGTGTTAGTTCGTTAACCTAAGATCTATACAGGTGCTCATTGGGTTATGAGTGCACCCGACATTACTCGCCGGGAATCTACTAGTTGGTATTATACCTAGCGTCAGATAGCAGTTCCCCGGTGACAAGTGTATAGGTTAGTTCATCGACCAGAGGTCATCATTTGTCGCGTGTGAGTTCCCACCGTGCTTTGATTATTACCCTACCACGGCTCAAAGGAGTCGTGCAAACAGGTTTTAGTTCGGTACAGTCCAGAGCCACATGGAGGTAGTGAGCGGATCGGCAGGGGATTCATCTCTCCCGGTATTGGGGGTGAGATCGCGCTGTGTCTAGGAGAGCCATTACACAAAGCCCTCGGCCGAGGCAGAAGATTTACCGGTAGGTACTCCAGTAGTATCTCAGGGTGTTCTGGGCTACTCATTGACACGACTTATACCGCTATTGGGCGTCTGACGTTACCAGCCTCCTAGGCCCGATATGCGATGCTCATAGACGAACGGACCGGACTGTACGGATATTGTCACTGATAGGCTCAGTAGGGTTTCAGGATGAGTTCGCTCATCAGCTTCCCTTTCGGTCAATGCATGGGCAGCCGTTACGTACAAATAGTACTACTAACGGCTTGTGGTTAAACCCACTGCCAGAGTATTGATGAGTCTTTAGAGTCCCCCCACAGATAGTTTCCTAAATTCGGGCGAAACATTGTAGAGGCCGTATGGTTTTATGGAAGGGTTCGGACATGCACGTGCACTTGTGCACGTGTCATAGTTCGGACAAATAATACTAGTGGGCTTTGGTGTAAGCCGGATTCTAGTGTTATATTGTGTAGGAATATTTCTTGTCTCATTGCATTTTGTATTCGGTCAGAATACAAATGCGGGTATGTATATACTGTTTAGTAGTAATCCTACGGGATTATTTTTGAAATTGCCAATTTTCACTTTTGAAATTGCCGATTTTCTTTCGCCCGACATAAACATTTGGTTTAATGTTTATGTTGCGGTATTTGTTTGAAATCCATGGCTTGCCCATTTCCATTCACCCATGGCCCATTTCCTTTCATCCATCGCTAAATTTTCCAATGGGCTTCTTGATGGGCTTTAAGCTTCTTGCTTTTGGGGGGTTCTTTGCAAATATTGCTTTTTATTGGGAAGGGGGTTTTTGCGATCACATGGGGTTCCAGCAGTTTTCTCCTAGGTGCTTGATTGTTGTAGTCTTTTGTGGATTTTTAGTGACTCATTGGTTCATTAATTATTCTTGTCCTTTCTATGATATTTCATGCTAGATCTTTTGTGTGGATATTTTCATATAGTCACCATTTCTTTTTGCTTTTGGTCACCACATTCTATCAAGTGGCCGAGAGTAATACTTTGCAGCCCCACATCATGGCCGAGCCCATTTTTCATGTGAAGAAATTGTTGATTACAATTTCTAGCTCAATTCACTTCATACTCTAAAAAATGGCAACTTCATTTACCTTCACTCAATGGCTTGGGTTTCTTGAGACAAAGTAGTCTACACACTCTCTACTTCAATCTTGGACATGTCGGCTAGCAAACTTCACGTCCGAGTTGCCTCGGTTTAGAGGCGGGAGCCCGTAAAAAGATCCGTTGATGTGGTGCCACCTCGACGAGGAGACAGGAGATCAGAGATACCGCGAGGAGCGTGGGATGATGGCTAAAGACCGAAAGACACGGATCGATCGGTATAACCATTCTATCATTTTACAGCTTGCTAGTTTAGTGTTAATGGCACGATCCGGATTACAGTCTAAGCTAGCGCCAGTTTATGAAAAGTTTTTATTCCGCGTTTGGCCTCAGATTATTGGCCGGGACGCTATCGTAGACTTACATAGTATCAGAGCCATGCCATTAACACATACTAGCGTTTTCTAACATGTTTAAAAGATCGATCGAACAAAATTTCCAAAACCGCGTTTCCATATTTTAAGTTTCCGCCGAATTTTTAAACTGGTCTAAAAATTATTTTTTGTATGTCAAAAAATCGAGAAGGCTTTTCTAAGAATGCAGAAGAAATTTGGTAGACCGATCCCACAAAACCGCCGCGGAACCGCCGCGGAACCCATGGGTTTGCCTCGGTTCCGCCGCCGTTTTGGGGCTTCAGTGCACCATTTTTCATCTGGGTGTCTTTCATGTAGAATTGTGGTTTCTGGAATATTTTTTTTTGGGCCCAGATTTGTTTGAGTACTGGATTTGTACTTGGTGCCCACTTCGGGAAGTTTTGTCGAACGGAATTTTAAATGTGTTAGTTCACAGTACTTACATTATATCTGTGACCGTGAATGTCATTAGAGCGATAAATCTTGTCTAATTGCTATAGTCTTTTTAGACGGGTTTGCGAACGTGACTTTCACGTTGTTGTTCTGTGTTGTGCTGTGATGTTGCGGATCTGTCGTAGTGGATAGATTGGTCCAATGCTAGTGCAGTTTGGATTTATTTGTACATTTGATATCACGGGGCGAGTGTCCGACATGTGGACTGCCGTCGCTGCCTGTTTGTATATTATTCTTTTGAGGCACGACCGGGTTGAGGTCAATGTACCCGCTGTACATATTTTCATTTCTGTACTAGGTTTACTCCGCGACGGGGTGTACGGATAGCCGGGTTCTGGAGGGCAACAGGTCCGCATCCCATGGCTTTGAGAGGGAGGGGACCTCACTCTAGAATTGGCAGGCTATTCGCCGCACTCGTAGGGGGTATAGGTTGACCCAAGGAGGGGTGCTCAAGTTACAGGATTGCATAAGGTGCCGGGCGGTTCATTCACTTTGCTGAAGGGGGCTGCCTCGCTTCAGGTTTTGGCGGGTAAGTTGCCGCACCCGTAGGGGTCTAGGTTTTCATTGCACAGGCTATCCACACGACCAGGGAACGTCGTGTTTCAGTAGCGGCTCTGTGAAACCCGGGGATCCCAGATTATCTGTATTGTTCTGTGATGCTTATTACTTTTCTTTAATGTTGCATTTATCACCCCTGGAGCGATTATTGTATATTGGTATATATATTGTTGTATATGTTTTACACCCGCGCTAGTCCAGTCACAGCTCTATCGTTAGTTAAGTAACTTAACGGGTGATGACGGGACCTAGTGAATTATGCGGATGGCATATATGTACATTTTATTTTCGTTCTTGTCTGGTGTGATTAATTGATGGGACTGCGTTGATTTTGATCAACGCAAGGAAAACAAACCTGTTTGACGTTATTGGAACAGCTTTCAAAAAGTGTTTTTACAAGGACCTTTTCTTTTGTTTTGCACAGTGGTATTCAGTTGGAATATCCTGCACCTCATTCGACGAGGCAAGGGCCGAGATCCCTTCACCGGGAGTGACCCCTTGGGCAAAAGTTTGCGTCAGGGTAATAACTTCACTTTAGTCAATTACTTGTTGCTTTGCATCGCGGTATTCAGTTGGAATATCCTGCACCTCATTCCACGAGGAAAGAGCCGGGATCCCTTTACCGGGAGTGACCTCTTTAGCAAAGGTTTTCACCACTATATTTTTGTAAAAAGCTACCAGGTTCCTTCAGCGATATCAAGTGCGTTACGTTAATGGTTTTTTGCCAAAAACCAGCCGTAGCACTCCATCATTTTAGTTGGGTATTCAGTAGTATTCAAGCGATGTATTTTGACCAACGCCAAGGCATAGTATTTTGGTAGCTGCTAGGTGTTCATCCGTTGCATAGATAGATGAGTTTGATTGGGACAGTCGTGCTGCCATTTGGCCAACATCAGGGGTATGTACGGATGGGTTCAAATTAACAAGATAATGATGGGTAGAACTTGACATGTGACTTATGATATTTTGGCCAACGTCAAGGTCAAAAGAGCATGGGGCAAAAATCCATATCGGGAGTGTCTAAAGAAACTGAAACTTGCCAGGCATGCGCATACCTTCTGGAGTGTGATAACGTGAGTGGATTCCTTCACGTTATCATGCGATGATAGTTGGATCCTGATTCCTACTAATGAGTTAGTTTACACTTCGGGTGATCCCGACTAATTCTTCTTTCAGGTTTTGAGGAGAATTTCACGGTACAGTGGGAGGTTTCCTGATTAGATAAAGTGATAACCGTTCTGATCTAGGTTAGAGTGCACGCAGAGTGTTTCTTTTCTCTCTCTCTTTGGCAGCGACCATTGACCGGCCCTTGACTATGACTCAGTATCCAAGTTGACCGAACTTTCTTTTAAACATACTGGCTTTTGGATTGTCTGAGTTGTACACATCATTGCCACTCCTTCTTTTATCCTTTGAATTTCTCCACAACACCTCGTATTACTACGAACATCCACTTCCACTGGATAAATCCAACATATGGTTATATACGAACTCGAAGGGACTTTTTCGAGGATGAATTCAGGTTCAGGAGAGATTGAATCGGTTTATTCAGTTGTCTTTTTTCATCACCTTCTCTCAGGTTGCGAGGGCTCCTTGGTTTAGGAGAGTACGCCTATTACGCTTATTGGATAGTCTTCTTCCAAACCATAAGCCGGTGCCGAAAGGTAGGGAATTGAGAAAACCAATTAGCCTAAGTTGGGTGTACAGAAGGTAATAAGTAAAGACATATGAAGGGATTAGAAAGAGGGCAAAGTAAATTGCTACTGCTATCATTCACGACCAAACCGAGTAGTTCATCGCCACTCTTACTTCACCTTTGCTTTTCTCCGGTTCAGGAGGAATAGAATAAGGTATTATTCAGTTGTCTTTTATCATCACCTTCTCTCAAGTTGCGAGTACTCCTTGGTTTAGGAGGGTACACCTATTATGCTTATTCGATAGTCTTCTTCCAAACCATAGGCTGGTGCTGAACGGTAGGGAAGGAAGAAAAGCATTTAGCCTAACGATGGTGTACAGAAGGTAACGACTAAAGACAAATAAAGGTATTTGGAGAGATGGCAAAGAAATATACGGTTACAGTCACGAATTGGATTATGGAAGAGGTATTACTAGGAATACCCGGATACCCCTTCGAAATATTTTCATGTTTCAGTTTCACTATGTGTTGTTAAAGGAAAACTGATTTCCCAATTAGATACTTACTCCAGAGTATGTATTTACCAGGTATGATTCGCACGTCTGTATGGTTTTACAGATGATGAGTGGGAGTAAGTTATTAGGAATTAGGTGATCATCCTCATTATATCGTAATTCGTTGTAATTGGTGATATTTGAGGGAATCGCCTGGGTACAGTTTTCAACCTACGGCGCACAGGGTTTGAGTTATTCAACTCAAGAGACTTATATAAAGTATTGTACGTTGTCCAGTGTCCATCAGGACAAAGGGGTTGGTCCTCGTACTATATTCTGTTTACTTGTGACTTCTCAAGTCTTGGACATGTGTTTCGTAGAAATACAAGGTCCAAGTTTGAGAAATTATAGGTATAAAAATAAAGTAGAGATCCAGGTGTCGCAAGTATCGGGGTTCTTCAAAGTGATCGAAGATGTAGATACTTATGTTGGGTATTCAGTTCATAGTAATGGTTTTGAGAAACTTGTTTCTCTTTCAGGTTACTCATAATTGGATGCACTCCTAAGTTGAGTAATGCTAATCGGCCTCTTTCCATTTAGTTGATTTGCACTGGATACAGCTGCATTATTTGAATCTGGTTCCAATTAAATCAGTGCCAAAGTTTCTATATTGGATATAGAATGGTTCATAACTTAACGATGTTAAGATACGGGGAGTTGTTCGGCTTATGCTTAAAACCAGACTCTGAATAACTCAAGACACGTTTCTGTAATGGCAATTTGTGGGTTGACCCAGGCTATGACAAGGGTTGACTTTCTACCATCTGCAAGATCAATGGTGATATTGTTCTTGACTCGCCACAGTTTTAGTAAAATTGAATTTTTCAGAAAACGGTAGTGGAAGTATGGTAGAATTGGAAAAGAATCCAGAACCGCAAACGATTACAGAAAATATAATAGGACCTAAAGATTCAATCAAGTTTGACATTCTATTAGCCACTCCGCAGATATGATGGGTAACACCAGACACCCGAGAGGTACTTCGGTAGCCTCATGGACGGTGACAGGGAGGTTCTTGTTTGCCCAGACTTGACACTACTGTTGTTCCAGGCTATAAGACCCGGCAGGAGGATGAATATAGCGTCGTTCTAAACTAGATTTAGAAGTGCTGGTGTATATGACTCTGGCAGAGGGTTGTCGTAGTTAGTGAGAGTAGCAGAAGCATAGTGGGAAAGTAGCTTATGTCTATTTATAGACTAGAGAAGATATAGCGGAGATAGATCATCTATTTTTGATGTGACAGTCATGGGTTTGACTTCATCAGAATAAGGGATGGATCTGTTAAGAAAGTAGTTGAGTGTGATGTCCTGGTATTTGGATGACATACACAGAGTAGGAAGTAAAATTCCTATACTACGATCGGTTATACTGTGGTTGTCACACAATAGTTTCTCCACAAAGGATATGGATATAATATCTGACATTCTGGTTACTACATCTATGGTTTCAGATCTAGATTTGGGTAGTTTCCCAATCTGGGTACTTAGACAGAATTCTAAAGGTGTTTTAGAATGGACGACTCCTGGCATGGTGGTTTACCTGCAGGTGATGGAGTCTCCCTCTCCAAAGGTGTCTTACAGACTAAAAGGGGAGAGGGATGTGTATGATTGGTATATCACTTGCTTAGGCAATTGAGTCAATCATGAGATGTCAAGTACCACACCAGATGTTGTTTTTACACTAGATGCAATAGGTTGATATTAATCCAATGCTGAAGAAATGTTGGGAAGCAGTTTTAAAACATAAGTGGAAGTTCTAGGGATTTGACGACGGCAGCCTCTTTCGGGAGACAGTTATCTTTCCAGGCTTCCAAGGTGACATGGATGACAGAGTGATTGTCAGAGTTATAGTTTTCCCTCTGACGAGGGGCAGTAGTTTGGACAGGTGGTCCAGGCGGATACTAAGGGAGGCATATTGCATGATACTGATTTAGATCAGTTGACGATACAGTCTACGAATTTTGGATTTGGAGTTCGTTTAAGAACAAGGTCCCATCAGATATCCAGACATATTCTAAGACAGGTATTACTCAAATCGGGAGATGGCTTTCTACGCGAACTTGAGATTAAGAGAGACATAGAAAGAAACATCACGGCGGATACACCCACTGAGGCTATTTCTCGAACACAATAGTTTTACAAACGAGCTTTGTGAAACTGATTTGTAGAGGAGTTATGTCACGACCCGAAATATTAGCTCGTGACCAGCACTTAAATCACACATCGTCTAAAGGCGTAACATAATTCAAGTACGCTGAAACCCAGAAATCTAAACCTTTTGAGAAAAATAAAGAAGATGGAGTTTTGAAATAAAGGTATAATGAAATCAAGTTTTCTTAATGCATAGAAAAGGAACATGAAAATGCAAGTGGATTATGCAAGTTTACAAACATGATTCGTCTTTTTGAAAATTTAGGCAGCACCTCCTTTGTATATTTTGATCAAAAACCATAAATACATAATAAGAATAATGGCATCCCTAAGTGGGAGCTAGCTCATCGCCAAACGGCGGATCACAACCACGCAAGACAGTAAATATAAGTATACGACGCCCAACAGCGAAGTTCTCCACAAAAGATAAAGAAATAAGCAAGACATCAAAACCTCAAGTAACAGAAAACACCTCGCTCGAAGTTTCGCAACCACAATCCCACTAAGTCTCATTACTAATACAGCTTATTAATTTTGATTGATGGAGTTAACTAGATACAATATGAAATATAGATACAAGAGTGGGTATGATACAAGTGTCTCACCTACCAACGCAAAACACCCGAATGCAACTGTATGCCAGCGAAGCCGCTACTGATCCAAGCGGTCAACCTGCAAGAACTGTGGCACAACGGGGGTGAGTTGCCAACTCGTGAGTAGAAAAATATCAATAGATAGAAATCGAATAAACGACTCCTTGGTCAACTATAACATGAAGGTAAAACTATGATATCTAGGATGACCGGGTCTGTATATGTGCTATCAAGGTAGTCAATGCCTATAAGTATGCTAATATCATCCAATCAGATAATCAATGTTTGTTTGTATGTGGATATTGTTGGATGTTCTGCCCTCAAAGTCAATTATTGGATCGCAGGCACGTGATTGCAATGATTGAGGAGGACCTATACCGGTTGGACAGTCTTACTCGAGTTGATAGTATGCTATCTGGTTTAACTTTATCATCGTGTACAGCTTTAGGTGACATTATTGTTGACTATTACACGTTGATAGAGCCCTTGGGATCCTGCTTGACTACGAACAGTATGATGGCGATCATATAAGTGAGAGTTGGGTAGTCTATAAGCACATCCTTAAAGGTTGTCCCTAGTCGTGGGAGTTTCGAGACAGGGCATCGATACTCCGGGGTAGACTAGTGTATACAGTCGAGACCCCTACAAGGGGCGGTAGCCGGTCTCATAAGCCATTGGTGTCAGTTGGATCACCTAACATGTATACAGGTGCTTATTGGGTTATGAATGCACCGGACAGGACTCGCCCGGAACATGATGGTTGGTATTATACTTAGCGTCAGATAGCTGTTCCCTGGTGACATGAGTACTGGTTAGTTCATCGACCTGAGGTCGTCATTTGTCTCGTGTGAGTTCCCACTATGTTTAGATTACTATCCTACCACGGTTCAAAGGAGCCGTGCAAACAGGTTTTAGTTGGGTACAGTCCCGAGCCACATAGAGACAATGAGCGGATCGGCAGGAGATTCGTCTCTCCCGGTATTGGGGGTAAGATCGCACTGTGTCCAGGAGAGCCACCACACCAAGTCCTTGGCTAAGGCAGGTGAGAATTACTGGTAGGTATTCCAGTAGTTTCTTAGGGAGTTCAGGGCTAACCTCCGACACGACTTATACAGTTATTAGGGGTCTGACCTTACCAGCCCCTAGGCTCGATATGCGATGCTCATAGACGAACGGAACGAACTGTATGGATATTGTCACAGATAGGCTCTGTAGGGTTCCACGATGAGTTCGCTCATCGGCTTCGCTTTCGGTCAGTACATGGGCAGCCGTTACGCACAGCTAGTGCCGCTGACGTGCTTGTGGTTAAACCCACTGCCAGAGTATTGACGAGTCCTTAGAGTCCCACAAAGATAGTTTCCCAAGTTCGGGCGAAATATTGTAGAGGCCGTATGGTTTTATTGCAGGGTTCGAACATGAACGTGCACTTGTGCACGTGTCATATTTCGGACAGATAATACTGGTAGGTTTTAGTTCAAGCCGGATCCAAGTATTATATTGAGTCGAAATATTTTAGTCTCATCGTATTCGTATTCGGTCGGAATACGAATACAGGTATGTATATACAGGTAAGGGGTATTCTCGTAATCCGTTACGAGATTACTTTAGAAGATGCATTTCTTTTTGGGTTAATCATTTTGGTTTAAATGATTATTGGATTTGGAAACTATGACTCATTCATGGTGACATATTTTTTCTAGCAAGTTCATTAGTGACTCATGCTAATGAGTCACTAAGTGAGTCATGATAGAATTAATTATGTTTTGTTTTGGGTGTAGATATTTTAGGGTTTGTGGAGATATTTTCTTTGTTTTTCAATACACAACCTTATATATATCTACTCACAAAAGAAATAAGAACACTTGTTTTATGCTTGGTTCTTTTGCTCACTTGATTCATTTCTGGAGCTCACACTCCCCAAACCTTAGCATCTTCTTCAACCTCCACTCTTACCCTCTCATGTGATGAGAACCAAAGAGTGTATTGAGACAAAGTATTCCACTCATTCTCTACTTCTTCTTGGTCATCTCTTTTAGCAGACTTGATGTCCGAGTTGCCTCGGTATAGAGGCGGGAGCCTGTATAAAGACTCGTTGACGTAGTGCCACCTCGAAGAGAAGATCCGAGTCGCAGCGAGGAGCGTGGGATGATGGCTAAAGACCGAAGGACACGGATCGATCGGTATAGCCTTTCTATCTCTTTACAGTTTGTTAGTTTAGCGTTAATGGCAAGATCCAGATTATAGTATGCGATACCGCCAGTTGTAAAATTTTTTGTTCCGCATTTGGACTCAGATTATTGGCCGGGGCGCTATCGTAGACTTACATGGTATCAGAGCCACGCCATTAACCTTTACTAGCTTGTTCAAACGTTTTTAAAATATCGATCGAAAGAAATTTCCAAAACTGCATTTTTCATGATAAAGTTTCTGTCGAATTTTTAAACTGGTCTAAAAATTATTTTGAGTATTTCAGAAAATCGTGCAGGCTTTTTTAAGATTCTGGAAGAAATTTGGTCGACTGAACCATCAAGCCCGCTGCGGAACCGCCGCTTAAGCCTTGTATTGGCAGCGGTTCCGCCGCCGTTTTGAGGCTTCAGTGCACTATTTTTCTTTTTGGTGTCTTTCATGTGGAATTATGGTTTCTGGAATATTTTGTTTGGGCCCAGATTTTGTTTGAGTACTGGAGTTGTACTTGGGGCCCTCTTCGGGAAGTTTTGTCGATCGGAGTTTTAAATGTGTTTGTTTACAGTACTTACATTATATCTCCGATCGTGAATGTCATTCGAGCGGTAAATCATGTCTAATTGGTATAGTCCTTTTAGACGGGTTTGCGAACTTGACATTCACGTTGATGTTCTGTGTTGTGCTGTGATGTTGCGGATTTGTCGTGGTGGATAGCAGTGTGCAATGGTAGTGCAGTTTGGATTTATTTATACATTTGATATTGCGGGGCGAGCGTCCAACATGTGGACTGCCGTCACTACCTGTTTGTATATTATTCTTTTTGGGCACAACAGAGTTGAGGTCGATGTACCGGTTGTATATATTTTCATTTCTATACTAGGTTTACCCCGTGACGGAGTGCACGGATAGCCGGATTCTGGAGGGCAATGGGTCCGCATCTCATAGCTTTTAAAGGTAGGGGGCCTCACTCTAGAATTGGCGGACTATTCGCCGCACTCGTAGGGTTACATGTTGACCTAAGGTGTAGTGCCCAAGTTACCAGATTTCGTGAAGTGCTGGGTGGTCCATTCACTTTGCTGTAAAGGCTGCCTCGCTTCAGGTTTTAGCGGGTACCTTGCCGCACTCGTAGGGGTCTAGGTTTTCATTGCACAGGCTATCCACCCGACTAGGGGAACGTCGGGTTTTAGTAGCGGCTCAGTGAAACCCGGGGATCCCAGATTATCAGTATTGTTCTGTGATGCTTATTACTTTTCTGTAATGTTGCATTTATCATGCCTGGAGCAATTCTTGTATATTAGTATTTATACTAGAAGATGTTGTATATGTTTTACACCCGCGCTAGTCCAGTCCCCGCTCTGTCGTTAGTTAAGTAACCTAACGGGTGATGATGGGACCCAGAGGCGAATGCGGATGGCATATACGTACATTTTATTTTCGTTCTTTTTTGGTGTGATTGATTGATGGGACTGCGTTGATTCTGATCAATGCAAAAGAAAACAATCCTGTTTGACGTTGTTGGAACAGTTTTCAAAATGTGTTATTACAAAGACGTTTTCTTTTGTTTTGCATAGCAGTATTCAGTTGGAATATCCTGCACCTCATTCGACGAGGCAAGGGCCGAGATCTCTTCACCGGGAGTGACCCCTTAGGTAGAAGTTTGCGTCAGGGTAATAACTTCACTATAGTCGATTACTTGTTTCAATGCATCGCGGTATTCAGTTGGAATATCCTACACCTCATTCCACGAGGAAAGAACCGAGATCCCTTCATCGGGAGTGACCTCTTTAGCAAAGGTTTTCGCCACTATATTTTTTTTTAAAAGCTATCAGGTTCCTTCAGTGATATCAAGTTCGTTACGTTAATGGTTTTTCGCTAAAAACCTGCCGTAGCCCTACGTCATTTCAGTTGGGTATTCAGTAGTATTCAAGCTATGTATTTTGACCAAAGCCAATGCATAGTGTTTGGTAGCTACTGGGTATTCATCTGTTGCATAGATAGTTGAGTTGGTTTGGGACAGTCATTCTGCCATTTGGCAAACGTCAACGTTATGTACGGGTGGGTTCAAATTAACAAGATAATGATGGGTAGAACTTGACATGTGACTTATGGCATTTGGCCAACGTCAGGGTCATAAGAGCATGGGGCATAAATCCATATCCGGAGTTTCTAAAGAAACTGAAACTTTCCAGACATGCGCATACCTTCTGGCGTGTGATAACGTGAGTGGATTCCTTCACGTTATCATGCGATGATAGTTAGATCCTGATTCCCACTGATGAGTTGGTTTACTCTTCGGGTGATCCCGACTAATTCTTCTTTCAGGTTAGGAGGAGAATTCGACGGTACAGTGGAAGGTTTCCTGATTAGATAATGTGATAACCATTCTGATCTTGGTTAAAGTGCACGCAGAGTGTTTCTTTTCTCTCTCTCTCTGGCAGCGACAATTGACCTACCCTAGAATATGACTCAGTGACCAAGTTGACCGAACCTTCTTAAAATACTGGCATTTGGATTGTCTGAGTTGCATAAGTCATTGCTGCTCCTTCTTTTACCCATTGCATTTCTCCAAAACATCTCGTATTTGTTAGTTATATGTATGCCCTAGAGGCCATTACTATACATGAGATGTATATTGGAGTGTATGCTTGGACATATATAGGGAGGACTTTCTTGCTCGACATGATAGTATGCTATCTGGTTACTCTTTATCTTAACGTGTATACTAATTGTCTTTCTGTTACATGTTGGTAAAGCCCTTAGGATGTGTACTTGACTACCTGGACTATGATGCGGATCATACTAGTGGGGACATGGTAATCCATAAGTACATCCTTCAAGGTCCCTAGTCGTGCGTGTATCGATACGGGGCATCGATATACCAGAGTAGACTAGCGTATACCTTCTTGACCCATACAGATGGGCGATGGATGATCCCATATCCATTGGTGTTTGACATCAGAGATAATATACGGGTGCTCAGTAGAGACTGGGTACACTGGACGGACTCGCCGAGAACTCCCATATGGTATTATACCTTACGTCGGATGGCAGTTCTCGGGTGACACTGGTACAGGTTAGTCTGTAGATCCGAGATCGTCATAGAGACTTGTGTGATTCCCAATGTGCTTTGATTTCCACCTTACCATGTCCAAGAGGGCGTGCAAAATGGTGGTTTTTGGGTATAGTCCCGAGTCACATGGAGGCAATGAGCGATAGGAGGGGTTTCGTCTCTCCCGGTATTGGGGGTTGATGTTGCGCTATGCTCGATTGGCCATAACCGGGAAGTCCCTGGCCAGGGCTGGTTTAGAGATTTACCGGTAAGTGTTACCAGTAGTTTCTCGAACCGTTATGAGCCTTATATCGGCATGAATTTTCGGTTATTGTGGTCTGACGATTTACCACCCCTAGACTTGATATGCGACATATCAGACAAGGAGACCGGACTGTACGGTAGTGTCACTATCAGGCTTTTGCAGGAGTTGGAGCGGGCATGCTTGCTGATCTTCTGATCGCTCAATACCCGGGTAGCCGTTACGTCCAGCTAGTACCGCTGACGGCTTGTGGGTGCTTGATGTGATCATCACCTACTGCTGGCGTATTGACGAGTCTTTAGAGTCCTACATAAAGGTTGTACTGTCTCAGGCAAAACGAGATAGGAGCGCATATGCGATATGTGCGGGACCGAGAATCATGCGTGTACGAGATACCGTATTCTATTCTCGCGATGTTTGTATCGATCGGTTGTATGCGAAATAACCTAGTTATCGAATTAAGGGTTGATTCGATAAGTCGATACATTGAATGTTAGTCGGTTATATGTGATATAACCGGATTATTAAGTCAAATATTGATTTAATAATTTAGTGTATAATTGTATATGTGATATACTAATTTACATCAACTAACATTGGTTCACTTAAGCATTTATTTTTCTCACTTGTGCACAAGTTAATATATATATGTGATATATATATTTATAAGTGTAAAAATTGTATCATGGTTGTTGATACACATGTCATGGGTGTATGAGACATACACCATTATATATATATTGGTATGGTTTTTATTATTCAAAGTAAATACAAAATTAGTGAATATTTGTTAAATGCATGAAGCTTGTAGAAGCTTGTGAGTGCATTGACAAATTCAACCCTTTTTGTTTTGCTTTGGATATTATTTAACCTAACCAATATATTTAGCCATGGTTATGTCTCCACATGAGTTAAGTATATGTTACTCACTCACCATGGTTAGCTCACTCTCTCTCTTGATAAGTTTCATTCTCATTTGAGCTCATCTTCTTCCTCCTTCACTTTTCTTTCTTGGGTTTGTAAAAGAGAGAGATACAAAGTGAGAAAAAAATTTCTAAAGTTTACCTAATTCCTATCTCAGCATCCTCTACTAGACTAGCACTTTAGTTTAGGGTGTTTGCTTCACTAATTCTTTGGTTAGTGAAGTAGAAGCTTGAGTTCGTATTCGCTCGACATAGATCATCTTCGGCCTCGAAGACTTCAAGCAATACCGTTGCAATTTTTTCATGGAGCCATCCGAGAGTCCGGGAGTTCGATCATCGCAGCGAAGGGACTACTACAAGGAGCTTAAGAAGTGAAGGACCGATCTACAAAGGTTGTATTTCGTATTCACTTAGAGTTAATGGTTTAACTTGCACTTGAAACCCTATTCTCTAGTTAAGGATCTTGTTTAGAGTTATTCGGCACGGCTAAAATTTTTATCCGGCATGGTTGATGCCTTGTAGAACCTCATTAGAGTGCCTAGTAACCCTACAGTGGTATCAGAGCCTTGCTAGAGCATTAGGCGATGTGTTAACGAAGTTAAAACTCCGATCGAACCCCGATATGACGAAGTAGACACCCTCTCTGTACATTTTTTAAAATCTGGGATTTTTCAGAATTAAAAATGCTTAAAAAATTCAGCAAGTAATTATAAGGGAAACAGTGCAAAACGACACTGTTTGGCGCCCAAGGGGCCGCGGAACCGCGGCATGAGCATGGCTCGTGTGGCGGTTCCGCGGACATAAGGTGACGTCACCCTTGTCGTTTTGCACAGTAACGTTCCTATTTAATTTCTTGATATTTTATGGATATTTTTATCTGAGTCAATTGTTGAGTGTTCTGTGGTTTATTTTGTATTCGTTGATTCGATCAGAAAATTTAATTTCGTTGCGTTTTCCGGATATTTAGAAAGTATTAAAAAGTTCGAACGGATATCAATAACTCACTATTTCCCGACCCGGAAAATTTCCAAGTGTTGGATTTTTCCGTTTGTTTAAGAACGTCTAAATCGTGCAAGTTACGCGATGGACCCTCTAGAAGACAACAAACCTTAACTCGATTATGTGACCGTCTTGAACTGCCCTTTGAACTTTAGGGTTTGGGGCAGTACGGTGTGCAATATGTGAGGCGTTGGCTTGACCCTTCTACGGCTGGACCGTTGGTACTGTAGCATGTGATGGATGTTTTTAAACTCCCCTCAAGTGTTGAGAACTATTTGGGAAAACTTGGGTGTTTGTTAATTCGTTCGGAAAATTTAACATTGTCTATTTATCTGGAATGCGATATAATATTAGGAATCCACAAGTAGTTATGAGATAACTAATTTGACTGTTATAAACATAGCAGTTTAGTCTCGATTGATCGGTTGCAACGGAATTTTGATGCAATCAAAAGTCCGTCGCAATCACGTAGCGTACGCGGATACTTGCCGGGTAAACTTAATAGACAGCCATGCCACAAATCCCCGACCAAGTGACTGTAGGAGAACCCCGTCGCCAAAAAGCATCCGTTCGGGTGCTCGCGGCAGCGGTGTTCTGCCTTAGTGCACTTCGTCGACGGCATCCGGTGGTGCGGCCGTCTACTAAAGTTTGCGACGAGCCTTCGATCTCTTATCGGGAATCATGTTGAATTGCCCAACTTGATATTGAAAAGTGTTTTCAATATGGAGACTAAAATGCGGGGTTTATAATTGTTAGGCATGTGATGTCTAAGGAGGTTGCGGATTCCAACTGTTGTAGTTTTACATTTTCTTTTCTGCGACCGTAAGTGTAATATGTGATATCGCCGGCTTCGTTGCTATATGTCAACGACAATTGGGATGCGGATATTTACTTATCGTCGCGTTCTGAATAGCCGGGGTTTTTATGTGAGATGAGGGTTTTTATTTTAATTCATGTAAATTTAAATGTATGTAATATTCTTTTATTAAGGCACTTCTGGGATGAGGCCGATGTCACCATTTGTATATTATTTACTTTTCCGCACTAGGATAGACCTAAGGAGGAGAGCACAAGTAACCGGGTTCTAGTGTCCAGTGGGAGACCAACTCGAGGAGTCGAGTCCGGGTCTCCTAACTCTAGAATTGGTAGGGTTGCTTGCCGCTCTTGTAGGGGTCTAGGGGTGTGGGTTTGGCTATTCATCGCGATCGTGGAATCCGTGTTTTATACAGGCTCATATTGAAAACACGGACGTCCTAGTATATCCAATAATTCATATGTTTCTTCTGCTGCGATATCTGTGATGTGATCATTTGATAAGTTGTGATAGATACTGTATATAGTATATATGATATATTATATAGACGTTACATATGTTTTACACCCGCGCTAGCCCTGCCCCGCTCTGCCGTTAGTTACCTAACCTAACGGTGCACGAGGGGACATCGAGGCGAATGCGGATGGCATAAGTGTACGTCGTATTTATCTGTGATGTTTAGGTACTTAAATGATGGGACTTCATTAATGTGATTAATGAATGAAAAGAAACCTAAAAGATGTTATGGAATCGAATTTTCAAAAACAGGCAGCTACAGTTCTTGCTTTGCATCGCGGTGTTCCTTGTAGAACATCCTGCACCTTATTCGATAAGGAAAGAGCTGAGATCCCTTCACCGGGAGTGACCCCTTTAACAATGACTGGCAGATGCTACACCCCTCGGTTTTGTCTTTTGATTTCTTTTCTAGTTCTTGCTTTGCACAGTGATGTATATGATATATCCTACACCTCATTCGACGAGGATAGAGCCGAGATCCCTTTACCGGCAGTGACCTCTTTAGAGAAACTAGTAAAAGCCTCAAAAACACTCCATTTTAAAATCATTTGATTCTACAACGATATCAAGTTCATTACGCAATAGGTTTTCAGAAAAACCTGCCGTGGCGCTCCGTCATTTTAGATAAGTCTTGCTTAGTATTCGTGCTGCGTTTGTTGATCTTGTCAAGGCGTAGTGTGCGGTAGCTGACCAGTATTTATCTGTTTATGCATATGATGCAGATTGTTTTAGGGTAATCGTACGGCCTTGTTGACCTTGTCAAGGGTCGTGCGGGTGGGTTTAATTTAATCAAGAAATGACGGGTTGAACCTGACTTACGATCTATGGTTTGTTGACCTTGTCAAGGTCATAGATCGTTTGGGGAAAAATATTATCGGGAATTTCAAGTGTTGAAATTGGCAATGAGATTGCAAACCTTCTATGAGATAGTTGGACCTCGATACCCACTGCGAGTAATTGTTACTCCTGGGAGAGTTTTACACATTACAATTAGCCGATCAAGTAGGTGTTTAGAAAGGTGTCAACGGGGTTACGCCTCTGGGAAAACGAGGTTTACTTTAATTAGGTCCGTGCGAAAGCACGGGGAACCTCCCTCCAAGTACCGACACTGGCCTGGCTGAAAGATTGGTGAAGTTGTAGGGTGTAATTAATCCCGGCTAGTCTTTCCTTTTAGGGTTTGAAGGAAGATTTGATAAAAACAGTGGGAGCCATCCTGATTAGATAAAATAATAACCAATCTGATCTTGCAAGAGCACACACAGAGTGTTTTCTTCTCTCTCTCTCCAGGTAGCGACCATATCACGCCTTAATCAAGATAATAATGCGGATGTATTGACCGAACCCGTTTGTTATACTGCGCTGGGGAACGTTGGTCCCGCTCCTACTTATAATTGTTATAAGACAGAGTAGGAAATAGGGGATTACAAGAATTCCCGTGCCGCCCAAACGAAGAAAGTGCATAATGATGCATCATCTTCGGGTGTGTTCATTACAGAGAACTGTTTCTCAGTATCCTTTACGTCCTGGGTATGAGATACCGGATCAGGATCCCGCATATTTAATCTATTACATGGGCTACAGAAAGGTAGAGAACTGAGAACGGGTGATAAGTTTCATGAGATAGAAAGTATTGCAGCCAAGTCTGTTGGTCCCTATCACCCTGTATTACCAGAATACATTGATTCTGAACGAATGTTATTAGATACCGAAATTTATATACAAAATCATATCAGTCTCTTTATTAGTAAAGAAAGGATATAATTTTGTATTGTTGGATAATGTTTTGAACATTTCCTATATCAAAAGTTGATCGGTTCAGGCACGTTATCTAAAAGCTTTGGAGTTCTAAATCGAACTACAGTTCTTAGTATGCAGAACAAACACAAGAGGAAGAGTTCAGAAATGAACAAATACTTCTTGAGGCATTGTAGACTAGGTCATATCAATACGACCCGACTAGCTGAAGTTACATAAAGATTTAGTTTGAATTTACATCTTGTGAAACTTGCTGGTCATGTCACAGAGATAAGATGACCATAGCTCTGTTTATTGGAAAAGGAGAAAGAGTTAGTGAACTCTTGGGATGATGCATGTTGATGTATGAAGGTCCCCTGTCTACACATGCCAAGACCGGTTCTTTGTACTTCATTACATTCTCTGATGATCTCTCAAGATTCAGACATATGTTCCTGTTGAAACACAAGTCCGAAGATTTTGAGATATTCACAGAATATAAGTTAGGAAGTAGAGAATCAAAACGGGTATAAGTATTATGTCCTTTGATGTGATCAAGGAAGTGAATACCTGATCACGGAATTCCTGGATTATTCGAAAGGGGAATGGGATTCTCTCTCAGCTGACTCCTCCATATACACCACAGCACAACGGTGTAAGTCCACGTTGCGACCCCCGGTTCTTACGGGGAGGCGGAAACGGTATAAAATCAAAATTTTAACGCAAGAGGCAACATGGACTAAGCTAGGTCGGGATCTTTACCTAAACTAAAACTAGCATACTAAGCTAAAGATATTTAGCTACTCGGATGAAGATGGTTATACCTAAACTTGAACTCCTTCTCTTCAAGCTCCGATGGTGGTTCGATGGCTCCTTCTCGTTGTCTCCGTACGCCGAAGATAGATCCACTTGAAAGCTCCAACCTTTAGCTCCTTCTTCGTTCTTTGAAGAAACTAGTTCACTTGGTTTGCTAAACCTAGTGAACTAGAATGAGTAGAGATGATTTAGAATGTGATTTTATCTATGGTTCTTGATTCTCAACTCATGAGACAAGAGAACCATAGATCAAGAGAGGGAGCAAGAGGTTGAGGGTGAGAGCAAGAGGAGAGCTCAAGAACAAGAGAGAGAATGAGCAAGAAAGAATGAGCAACTCTTTTGTCTTTCACCCTCTCATAATCCAAAGTGATCATAACTCATCATATCAAAAAAGTCTTATGTGATGGTTAGAAGCAACCATAACCTTATCATGTCATGCACTCATTTTACTCAAATGAGCAAGCAAGAAAAAGTCTTTGGCATGAAATGATAACCATGGTTATCATGATGGTCAACTAGTCAAGCCTAGTCAACCGGTCAACAAGTCAACAAAAGTCAACAAGTCAACAAAGTCAACAAGTCAACAAAAGTCAACAAGTCAACAACCATATCACCATAATACTTAATTAATATAATAGTTAATCACATATCATATTCTCATTAGGGTTGAGCATAAAGTCAAATAGTCAACGGTCAACTGTCAACAACCCTAATGAGAATCCGCAGCCTCTGCCTCCCTGTCAACTGTGCATACACACCCGCATCCGCGTTCCGAGGAACACGAATGCAAACTGGATAAATCCAATCCCATAAGGTACACCAGGATCTGGCTTAAACCAAAGCCCGCTAGTGTAAACTGTCCGGACACTGTACGTGCACAAGTGTACGGATGTGACCGAATCCTGTCGCAAAACCATGCGACCTGTCGCAATACCATGCGACCTCTACTCTTTTGCCTAAAGGCGAAAAGCTTTCTGTGTGGGACTCTAAAGACTCGACACTACGCTGGCAGTGGGTTTAACCACAGACCGCAAGCGGCACTAGCTGTGCGTAACGGTCCCCAGGTAATGCCGACAAGAAGACCGACGAGGCGAAACCCATCTGAACTCCTACTGAGCCTGAGTGTGACATTCTCCGTACAGTCCGGTCTGTTCGTCTGATACATCGCATGGCGGGCTTAGGGGGCGGTAAACGTCAGTCCCCCAATAGCGGTACAAGTCGTGCCGGAGTGAAGCCCAATACACCCTGAGATAACACTGGAAACCTACCAGTATATCTCGTTTTCCCTGGCCAGGGACTACTCGTGTAATGGCTCTCCTAGACACAGCGCGATGTCAACCCCCAATATCGGGAGAGACGAATCCTGTCTAACCGTCACTGCCTCCAAGTGCTTCGGGACTGCACCCAACCACCACCTGTTTGCACGACTCCTTTGAGCCGTGGTAGGGTAGTGATCAAAGTACAGTGGGAACACACCCGAGGCGAAGTGACAGTGTCAAGTCAGCGGACTAAGCTGTACTCATGTCACCTGGGAACTGATAACTGACGATAGGTATAATACCAACTAGTCAGTTCCTGACGAGTCCTGTCCAGTGTACCCGTAACCTAACGAGCACCCGCATACTATCTCAAGTACGACGTACTGACGGCTCTGGGACAGACCGTCTCCCACACTGGGATGAGAAGCGCATGCGCTGGTCTACTCCGGAGTATCGATGCCCTGTCTCGATAGTCCTGCGACCAGGGACCTGCATAAGGATGTGCTTATAGATTACCCAGCCCCACTAGTGTGACGGCCATCACGTCGCTGGTAATCAAGCAAAGATCCTAAGGGCTCTACTAATGTGTATAGGCGATATACAAAAATAAACACATGTACACATTGAAGTAGAAACAAACCAAGTAGCATACTACTATTTTGAGCAAGATTGTATATACAAGGTGAATATCCTAAGCATCCATTAAGTAATATACAAACTAGTATGATACAGTAATGGCCTCTAGGGCATATACACTAACAATCTCCCACTTGCACTAAGGCCATGTACTGGCGTATCGAAGACCTATCATCTCGATCAGCCGCTCGAACTGAGTCTGGGGCAAGGCCTTGGTGAATGGATCAGCAGTGTTGTCTTCTGAAGCGACTCTCCGAACCTCGATCTCCTGGCGATCCACGATCTCCCTGATCAGGTGATACCGCCTCAAGATGTGCCTGGATTTCTGATGGGACCTGGGTTCCTTCGCTAAAGCTATAGCCCCGTTGTTGTCGCAATACAGAGGTATTGGATCAACAATGGACGGAACCACCTGAAGTTCTTTCAAGAACTTCCTCATCCAGACAGCTTCTTTTGCGGCATCAGATGCAGCGATGTATTCCGCTTCTATCGTCGAGTCTGCAACGGTTTCCTGTTTGGAACTCTTCCAACACACCGCCCCTCCATTGAGGGTAAAGACAAAACCCGACATGGACTTGGAATCATCCTTGTCACTCTGGAAGCTGGAGTCAGCAAAGGCCTCGATCTGGAGGTCTTTTCCGCCATACACCAAGAACATCTCCTTAGTCCTTCTTAGGTACTTGAGAATGTTCTTTACCGCTATCTAGTGTTTCTCCCCAGGGTTAGACTGATACCGGCTTACCACACTCAGTGCATAAGCTACATCCGGTCTGGTACACAACATCGCATACATTATAGAGCCTACCGCAGAAGCGTAGGGTATAATAGACATGCGATCCCTCTCTAAATCAGTCTTGGGAGACATCTCTTTAGAGAGGGTGATCCCGTGACAAGCCGGTAGGTTACCGCGCTTGGAATCTTCCATACTGAACCTCTTCAGTATGGTGTCGATGTACCTGGACTGCGAAAGTCCTAATATCCTCTTGGATCTGTCACGATAGATCCGGATACCCAGAATGTATGAGGCATCACCCAGGTCTTTCATGGAGAACCTGTGTGACAAGAACCCCTTGACAGATTGTAGCATAGGAATGTCATTTCCTATTAAGAGAATGTCATCCACGTATAAAACGAGGAATACTACAGTTCTCGCTACAAATCTACTATAGATGCATGGTTCATCTGGATTTTTGATAAAGCCAAATTCTTTGACCGTCTCATCAAAACAGATGTTCCAACTCTGCGATGCCTGCTTTAGTCCATAGATGGACTTAAGCAACTTGCACACCTTTCCGCTGCTCCCACTCTGAATGAAACCCTCTGGCTGGTCCATATAGACACACTCCTCTAAATTTCCATTTAGAAAAGCTGTCTTTACGTCCATTTGCCAGATCTCATAATCGTGGAAGGCAGCAATGGCAAGAAGGATCCGAATGGATTTCAGCATGGCTACTGGAGAAAAGGTTTCGTCGTAGTCCAAGCCAGGTCGTTGACGAAAACCCTTTGCTACCAGCCTAGCTTTATAGGTCTCAACCTGTCCATCTACACCAATCTTCCTTTTGAAGATCCACTTGCATCCTACGGGTTTTACCCTGTCTGGAGCAATGTCCAACGTCCATACCTTGTTGGTGTACATGGACTCCATTTCGGTCCGCATTGCATCCAGCCATTTCACTGAGTCAACGCTCTGAACGGCCTGCTGGAAGCTAGTAGGCTCATCATAATCTATGATGCAATCCTCTCTATCCCCGTCTATGAGAAAACCGTAGTATCTCTCGGGCGGATGAGACTGCCTACTACTTCTGCGGAGCGGCGTAGGAATGTCCTGTTCTTCCGAACCTTCTGGTTCCACTAAACTTTCAGTAACAGTCCGTGGTTCTGGAATTTCTTCCAGTTCTACTGTGCTCCCACTTATCTGGTTTTCCAAAAACTCAGTTTCCAAGAAGTAGGCATGACGAGAAACAAGAACTTTTTGTTCCTCTTCACAGTAGAAGAAATATCCTTTTGAGTTCTTTGGATACCCCACAAACTTGCACTGTACTGAGCGTGCCTCGAGCTTGTCCGCATGCTGCTTTTTGACAAAAGCCGGACATCCCCATGTCTTAATGTGCTTAAGATAGGGTCTCTTCCCACACCACATTTCATATGGTGTGGAAGGCACAGTCTTAGTCGGAACTCGGTTCAAAAGGTACGCTGCTGATTCTAGCGCATACCCCCAGAATGATCGCGGTAACTCAGCATTACCCATCATGGACCGCACCATATCCAATAGGGTGCGGTTCCGTCTCTCCGATATACCGTTATGTTGCGGGGTGTATGGAGGAGTAAGCTGAGAGAGAATTCCGTTCTCTTTTAAATAGTCCAGGAACTCGGCACTTAAGTATTCTCCACCTCGATCCGATCTTAGAATCTTAATACTTTTGCCGGTCTGTTTCTCTACTTCATTCTTATACTCCTGGAATTTTCCAAAGGCCTCGGACTTATGTTTCATTAAGAAGACATAACCGTACCTTGAGAAGTCATCCGTAAAAGTAATGAAGTAAGAATGTCCGCTTCGGGCATGTGTAGACATTGGACCGCACACGTCACTGTGTACGAGTCCCAAGAGCTCCCTCGCTCTTTGTCACGACCCGAAAGTACGGAACGTGACTGGCACTTAGATTACGAGACGTCTAAAGGCGTACCGTAACCTAAGTCAGCCAAAGCCCAGAAATCTAACCCAAAATCCAAGAGAGTGAAGGAAAACCTAAAATGAAAACGGTTTTGAAATCAATTGAGTTGCAAAGAATCCCTTTTAAAACATCAAAAATTTCTGAAAATTTCGGCAGAGTCTCCCCTGTAATTTCTATCCCCAAAATGGGTACAACAAGATAATATATATGAAATCATAAAAATGGCATCCCCAAGCGGGAGCTAGCTCTTCGCCCAAGGCGGATCACAACCACATGCAATATAATAGTAATAATCAAGAAAAAGAGCACAAAAGAGATGCAAATACCAGAAAACACACGTCGGCTCAAGTGAGCTCGACCCAAAAGGAACCACAAATATACAAATCTCTCATTCTCATCACTAGGTCGCATATACAATACAAGTGGTAGATGGAGAATACTAGATACAATGATAAAACAACAGGAAATAAAGTATACTCGCAACCCACCTACGGGCGATGTCGCGAGTCTGAGCAAAAGGAACTGATGACAAGATAGCCCGCCGTTACAAGACTGACGGGTCCGACCTGCAAGACACTGTGGCACAACGGGGGTGAGTTGCCAGCTCGTGAGTAAATATAACATCTAATAAGGCAATCGTAAGAATGCACGCAATGCGGAACAACATGTATGTCCAAATGTGGTATAATAACTCTAGTATGCATGCACATGTATGCAATATCTTTTCTAACTCTTTAAGTGTTTTAAATGTTAAAGTTACTGGATTCTTAACTTTTAGAAAACGAATGTCTGCATAATAACTAAATATCATCAAGAAATCCTCAGAAAACCCGTGTCAAGCATCGACACCAAATAGGAATCATATCTGTCTCAATGTCGGGCTCCGTCAGTCCGGATCGGCCCATATCATAAATCTCACGACAACGGTCGGTATCCTCCGGATATCCGCCGCGCTAGACATCACCGGTAGGTAGTCTTCCCCTGCAGGCTCATCGTCTACAACTCGATCTTCTTGCCCCGGGGTACCATACCGGGCCCACCATGTACCCGAGACGGTTCATCCACTCCTCGAATCGGGTCTCGAAATCCAACAGAAAACATGAAAACTCATGGTGGACGACACATACGTCACGAGAAAACCGCAACTTTGTTTCGAAAATGATAAATCTAAGGTTTTGTTAAATTCTTGCGGTTTTCCCCAAAAATCCAGAAATCACAGAAAAACTGAAATCATCAAGAAAAATCATAGTGTCCACATGTTATATATAATAAATGTCTATGATATCAATGTATATGATGTGAGAGTTTGGCTAGAAATCTAGGTAGATATGATAGTAATGCGAGGTATATGCGTTCGATACATTCTCAAATATCATGCATGAATGCAATGGCGTTACTAAGCTAAACAAGTTTTATAGTGCACGTGGCATGGCAAATACCAAAGGCGTGTGTGTCACATGAATAGTGCGCGTGCAATGGATGCCAATGGTAAGGTGTTCGTGTCCTACGAAATGATATCGCGTATGTATATAAGAATGTCATATTAATGTCCATGCAATCTAGTATAGGGTTAGCTGTAAGGGTATGCAATATACATAAATGGATAAGCTAGCTAACAATATAATTATTGCATAAAGTAGGGTAATCCTAACTAGGGAGGAGGGGCGCCTCGCGCCATCCAAACGATTCCCCCATAGATGAATATATCTACTCACCAGAAATCCCCGCTAAACTGATCCGGCCACCGCTTTGCCTTTTCGCGCCGTATCCGAAGTTTCCCCGACCGATCCTAGAATTGCATAACACAAAATATAAGGTTACAGATTTCTGAAATGATGCAACTCACACTATGAAAAGATCCACGCTCTCGAATTAATCACAACACGCACTCGGTACGCGGAAAATGCACGAAAATCACTAAAACCTTAACTAAAATCGCCGTATCGGGGAAATCGATTAAACTACAACCCGACTAGACGAAACCCCGCGTTCGCGCATTCTAATAATCCTATATGAAGCTACTAATATTGCTAACCTAACGCAAATTGACCGCCTTCTATTTCTACAAAAAATCTAGTAAGCGATTCCTTACCGATTTTGTTACAAACATCGAAATTTATCGATTTAGTAAGCATACCAATACACAATTAACCACTCCAATCACCTAGATAACCATCCCTAGCATAATCCAAGCATCATGCTACAAGCCCTAATTTCTAAAATCAAAACCTTCACTTGATTTTTCCAAATCAAACATTTACTACCAAACTAATATTTAGAATTGAAATTCTAGCACAATTAAACCTCAAGTAAGCAACTAGTTTAGGATTTTCACCTTTTAAATCTTGAACCCTAACTTTAATACATCAACCATGCTTTAAACCCTAATTACAACATCAATTCCCTTTCTTGAATTTCCTAACCAAGAATTCATAAGCAATTTACACACTAAAACTACTAAATCTAGCAACTTAAACAACAATTAACAACTAGATTAGGATTTATACCTCCCAAGTGTGAACCCTAGTTTGCTCAAGTCTCCAAGAAGCCTCCTTTCATCAACTTTTTAAACTAATTTGGGTTGAAGAGAGGGTGGATTAGGGTTTTACTTTGAATTGGAGAAGAAAATAATGTATTTTGTTGATTTTTCCATGATTTTAGAAGCAAGAAAAATGAGGGAAAAATTTGGGCTGAAGGAGGGAGGCTCGGCCTGAGCTAGAGGGTGAGGGAGAGTGAGGGAAAAATGTGGAAGGTTCCAAGAAAAATTCACTCTCAATTGTATTTAATGCTTAACATAACAATTTTTACAAAAAAACCCCTTTTTGTTCATTTTTTTCATTAAATTTCCAACCCAAAATCTAAAAATGTGAAAGTCATGAAACAATTTTATTAACACCATATTTTATCTTATAAAGACTCCTAATTAAGAAATTTACCTAATTAAATTAGTATTTATCCCTAATTAAATGTATTTAAAAAGGCTTAAAATAATAAAAATATAATTAATTACGAATTTTTTTTTATTTAACTAGAAACTTATAAATGACACTTTAGTGACAAAATTATAGTAATATCTTATCTAAATTTTGTATAATTAGGTCTACAAAGAAAAATACCTATTTCGACTTTTTACGGAAAAAGCCGAAAAATTTGCCGATTACCGAAAAACTGCCTAAACGATTTTCGAAGGGTTACAATCTTCCCCCCTTAAAGAAATTCGGTCCCCGAATTTAGAATTTAACTACGCGTACCTTCAAAAAGATGGGGATATCTCTTCCTCATCTCGACCTCGGTCTCCCAGGTGACCTCCTCGCTGTTCGGGCCACGCCAAAGGACTTTGACAGACGGTATGACCTTGGACCTCAATTTCTTCACCTGCCGATCCAAGATGACCACCGGCTGCTCGGTGAAAGAAAGATCACGCTCTAACTGGATCGTCTGGTGCTGAATCGCCTGGGAAGGATCATGAAGGTACTTGCGGAGCATCGAGACATGGAATACGGGGTGAACATCGGGGAAGCTGGGCGGAAGAGCTAACCGATAAGCGACTGGACCAACACGCTCTAGGATCTCGAAAGGACCAACATATCTAGGACTCAGCTTCCCTTTCCGCCCAAATCTCATCACACCCTTCATCGGAGAGACCTTCAGGAAAACATGATCGCCAACAACGAACTCGAGTCGGCGACGACGCCTGTCAGCATAAGATTTCTGCCTGCTCTGTGCCGCTCTCATCCTGTCCCGAATCAGCTGTATTTTCTCGGTCGTCTCCTGTACGATCTGAGGCCCCAAAATACTGCTCTCCCTGAGCTCTGTCCAACATACCGGCGATCGGCATCTCCTCCCATATAAAGCCTCAAAAGGTGCCATCTGAATCGTCTCCTGGAAGCTATTATTGTAGGAAAACCCGATCAGAGGCAAATGACGATCCCAGCTACCACCGAAATCTAAAACACAAGCTCTGAGCATGTCCTCAAGAGTCTGAATCGTACGCTCCGACTGACCGTCAGTCTGAGGATGAAAGGCTGTGCTAAAACTCAATCGGGTGCCCAAAGCTTCCTGTAGCTTCTGCCACAATCGGCTGGTAAACTGGGTGCCACGGTCGGACACGATGCAAGTCGGAACGCCATGCAGTCGCACTATCTCATCAATATAAACCTGGGCGTACTGAGAAAATCCAAAAGTGGTCTTCACTGGCAGGAAGTGAGCCGCTTTCGTCAGTCGATCGACAATCACCCAAATAGAGTCGTACCCTCGACTGGTCCTGGGTAGACCCACAACGAAGTCCATGGAGACCTGCTCCCACTTCCACTCAGGGATGGGCAAAGGCTGTAACTCGCCGGCTGGCCTCTGGTGCTCGGCCTTGACTTGCTGACAAGTCAGGCACCTCGACACAAAATCTGTAATATCCTTCTTCATCCCGTCCCACCAGTAAATTTCTCTCAAATCACGGTACATCTTGGTGGAACCTGGGTGAACACTGTATACTGATCTATGTGCCTCCTCGAGAATATCACGCCTCAGTCCCCCTGAATCTGGCACACACAGTCGAGTCCCAAATCGAAGTATCCCCTGATCATCAATCACGAACTCCGAAACTCTGCCCTGTCGAATCTGCTCAATAATCTCTAAGATACGGGCATCGCCAGACTGTGCCTCGTGGATACGATCAAGTAACTGTGGGCGTGCTCTGAAATGGGCCAGCTGTCCCCCTGTAGGAGTAAACTCGAACTGCACTCTGCTATCACATAAAACCTGCCAATCCGCCGTCGACTGCATCTGTACTGCGCTCAAACAAGATATGCTACCTCCGGGCCTCCTACTCAAAGCATCTGCCACCACATTCGCCTTGCCCGGATGGTATAGAATCTCGCAGTCATAATCTTTCACCAACTCCATCCAACGGCGCTGTCTCAGGTTCAGGTCTCGCTGCTGGAAAATATACTTCAAACTCTTGTGGTCAGTGTATATCTGGCACGACTCACCGTATAGGTAATGTCTCCAGATCTTGAGTGCAAACACCACTGCAGCCATCTCTAAATCATGGGTAGGGTAGTTCTGCTCGTGTTTCCTCAGCTGTCGAGAAGCATACGCGATAACTCTGTCGTGCTGCATCAATACACAGCCTAGCCCCACTCTAGAAGCATCACAATATACTACGAACCCGCCTGATCCTGAAGGCAATGCTAACACTGGAGCAGTAGTCAGACGAGTCTTCAACTGCTGGAAGCTATCCTCACATGCCTGGGTCCAATCAAAAGGAACCCCCTTCCGGGTCAACCCGGTCAAAGGTGCAGCAATGCGGGAGAAATCCTGGACAAAACGTCGATAATAGCCGGCCAGACCTAGAAAGCTGCGAACCTCTGTGACTGATACCGGTCTAGGCCAACGCTGAACTGCCTCGATCTTCTTCGGGTCCACGCAAATACCATCTCTCGTCACCACATGACCCAAGAAGTCGACACTGTCTAACCAGAATGCGCACTTGGAGAATTTGGCGAACAGCTGATGCTCCCTCAAAGTCTGTAATGTGATACGTAAGTGCTGCTCATGCTCCTCCCGGCTCCGAGAATAAACCAAGATGTCGTCAATGAACACAATGATGAACTGATCGAGATACGGCCTGAATACGCGGTTCATCAAATCCATAACCACTGCCGGGGCATTGGTGAGCCCGAACGACATCACCAAGAACTCGTAATGACCATAACGAGTACGGAAGGCAGTCTTCGGAATATCCTCCTTCCGAACCCGCAACTGGTGATAACCTGATCGTAAATCAACCTTCGAGAAAAACCCTGCACCCTGGAGCTGATCAAATAAGTCATCAATGCGGGGTAGGGGATACCTGTTCCGCACAGTAACTCGGTTCAGCTGACGATAATCAATGCATAAACGCATACTTCCGTCCTTCTTCTTAACAAACAAGACGGGAGCGCCCCAAGGTGACACACTCGGTCGGATAAGCCCCTTGTCCAGCAAGTCCTGTAACTGATCCTTTAGCTCTCTCAGCTCCGCCGGGGCCATCCGATAAGGCGGTATAGAGATAGGCCCCGTGCCGGGGATCAAGTCAATACAGAACTCAATCTCGCGCTCTGGTGGCAGACCAGGCAGCTCGTCAGGGAATACATCAGGAAACTTTCTCACAACAGGGACCTGGTCCAACGGAACCTCTGTGGAGCTAGTATCACAAACATAGGCTAAGAATCCCTGACACCCTTTCCTTAAGAGCTGACCAGCGCGAAGAGAAGAAATCAAGCTGGGAAGGGTAGCGCTACGATCTCCCTGAATAATAAGAACCGGCTCACCAGGAAAACTGAATCTGACTGCCTTTTCACGGCAGTCCACGGATGCATAACAGGTGGCTAGCCAGTCCATACCAAGAAGAACGTCAAAGTCTAGCATATCGAGGAGAATTAAATCTACTGAAGAATCTCTCTCCCCGATACGAACGGAACACGATCGGTATACAAAACGGGCAACAAAAGACTCGCCTACCGGGGTAATAACGACAAGCGGCTGATCTAACGGACAAGACTCTCGGCCCAACCTCGGTGCAAAATACGTGGAAACATAGGAATGTGTGGAGCCTGGATCAAATAATACCCGTGCATCAAAAGAACATACTGGCAGAGTACCTGTCACGACGGCATTGGATGCCTGTGCATCCTGAGGAGTCAACGCGAACACTCGGGCCTGTCCACCACTAATAGCTGGCTGTCCTCTGCCTCTACCTCGGCCTCTGCCTCTGCCTCTGTCGCCTCGTCCTCTCGGAACCGGACCGCCACGCCCACGGCCTCTAGAAGCATCTGGCTGGCGTGAAGCATCATCAGAAGGAGGAAGTAAAGCTCTCTGCGAGGGTGGTGAAGGTGGTAAAGTCACATGTGGGACTGTCGCCGCGCCCGGACGTCCCATGGTACAGTCTCTGACACGGTGATACTGACTCCCGCACCGAAAACATCCTGGAGACGACTGCTGGGTCTGTGGATATGAACCAAATAACTGACCTCGTCTCAATCCTCTGCCTCCGCCATCTCCCGGAAATAATCTATCACGACGTCTGCCCATCTGCCGCTGAGCTAGCGTATCAGTACGGATCCTCTTCGGCCCAGAAGCGACCGGAGTCTCAGAAATACGCTCCTCCAAAAGTAAGGCTGCATCCATCGCGGCAGCGTATGTATCAAAGTGCTGGGTGCCGATGGCAAGGAATAGCTGTGTATCAAGCCCTCGTACAAACCTATTTAGCCTCTTCTCTTCTGTGTCGACTAGGTACGGTGCATATCGAGACAACTGAGTAAACTGTATATCATACTCCGACACTGTCATCCCAGGAGTCTTGCGCAAAGACTCAAAACTACGGGCTCGAGCATCTCGAACACTCTCCGGAAGAAAACGGGCAAGAAATGCAGATGTAAACTCATCCCAGGTCATAGAAGGCAGACCTGCAGCTCGGCCTCTCTCTACTGAGTCGTACCATGTCTGGGCAAGACCCTCCAGACGAAAACTCGCAAACTCCACCAATCTATCCTCAGAACACCTCAACGAACGGCCAATCCGTGCCATCCTATCGAGAAATGCCTGTGGGTCCTCTGTCGCATCTGTACCGGTAAAAGCTGGAGGTCTCAATCTCATGAACTCCTGTAGTGAAACGGGGATAGTCTCCGTAGCAGCAGCAGGAGTGACCATCTGTGCAGCAGGTACGATCGTGGTCTGTGCGGTGGAAGGAACGTCCTCGGATCTCTGTGCCCGGCTGGACTCAACTAAAGATCCCATCATCTGCCGCAACTCTTGCATGCCGGCCTCTAATCTGGCAATACGGTCTGGATGAGGCGGATCAGTGGGACCCTGAGGGGTAGGAGTATCCTCCCGCTCGATCCTCGCCTCAGACGAGCCCGCTCGAATCTCATCCCTAGCGGCAGCCCGCTGAGCTCTCGTAGTCTTTGGCGGCATCGAAGCTGGAATAAGAAATAGAACTGATAAGGACATTGCAATTGAATCAAGGAATGCAAGGAATCAAGAAAGGAAATATAAGCAATTATGTCCTAAGGTTACTTAGGCGGAGTACCGTATCGTAAGTATGCCGCGGATCATACCCACGCTACGCCACTCTGCTTAAGTCACCTACTCCATCTACCAAGGTCGTCCTACACTCAGAAAGGTAAAACCTACGCTCTGATACCAACTTTGTCACGACCCGAAAGTACGGAACGTGACTGGCACTTAGATTACGAGACGTCTAAAGGCGTACCGTAACCTAAGTCAGCCAAAGCCCAGAAATCTAACCCAAAATCCAAGAGAGTGAAGGAAAACCTAAAATGAAAACGGTTTTGAAATCAATTGAGTTGCAAAGAATCCCTTTTAAAACATCAAAAATTTCTGAAAATTTCGGCAGAGTCTCCCCTGTAATTTCTATCCCCAAAATGGGTACAACAAGATAATATATATGAAATCATAAAAATGGCATCCCCAAGCGGGAGCTAGCTCTTCGCCCAAGGCGGATCACAACCACATGCAATATAATAGTAATAATCAAGAAAAAGAGCACAAAAGAGATGCAAATACCAGAAAACACACGTCGGCTCAAGTGAGCTCGACCCAAAAGGAACCACAAATATACAAATCTCTCATTCTCATCACTAGGTCGCATATACAATACAAGTGGTAGATGGAGAATACTAGATACAATGATAAAACAACAGGAAATAAAGTATACTCGCAACCCACCTACGGGCGATGTCGCGAGTCTGAGCAAAAGGAACTGATGACAAGATAGCCCGCCGTTACAAGACTGACGGGTCCGACCTGCAAGACACTGTGGCACAACGGGGGTGAGTTGCCAGCTCGTGAGTAAATATAACATCTAATAAGGCAATCGTAAGAATGCACGCAATGCGGAACAACATGTATGTCCAAATGTGGTATAATAACTCTAGTATGCATGCACATGTATGCAATATCTTTTCTAACTCTTTAAGTGTTTTAAATGTTAAAGTTACTGGATTCTTAACTTTTAGAAAACGAATGTCTGCATAATAACTAAATATCATCAAGAAATCCTCAGAAAACCCGTGTCAAGCATCGACACCAAATAGGAATCATATCTGTCTCAATGTCGGGCTCCGTCAGTCCGGATCGGCCCATATCATAAATCTCACGACAACGGTCGGTATCCTCCGGATATCCGCCGCGCCAGACATCACCGGTAGGTAGTCTTCCCCTGCAGGCTCATCGTCTACAACTCGATCTTCTTGCCCCGGGGTACCATACCGGGCCCACCATGTACCCGAGACGGTTCATCCACTCCTCGAATCGGGTCTCGAAATCCAACAGAAAACATGAAAACTCATGGTGGACGACACATACGTCACGAGAAAACCGCAACATTGTTTCGAAAATGATAAATCTAAGGTTTTGTTAAATTCTTGCGGTTTTCCCCAAAAATCCAGAAATCACAGAAAAACTGAAATCATCAAGAAAAATCATAGTGTCCACATGTTATATATAATAAATGTCTATGATATCAATGTATATGATGTGAGAGTTTGGCTAGAAATCTAGGTAGATATGATAGTAATGCGAGGTATATGCGTTCGATACATTCTCAAATATCATGCATGAATGCAATGGCGTTACTAAGCTAAACAAGTTTTATAGTGCACGTGGCATGGCAAATACCAAAGGCGTGTGTGTCACATGAATAGTGCGCGTGCAATGGATGCCAATGGTAAGGTGTTCGTGTCCTACGAAATGATATCGCGTATGTATATAAGAATGTCATATTAATGTCCATGCAATCTAGTATAGGGTTAGCTGTAAGGGTATGCAATATACATAAATGGATAAGCTAGCTAACAATATAATTATTGCATAAAGTAGGGTAATCCTAACTAGGGAGGAGGGGCGCCTCGCGCCATCCAAACGATTCCCCCATAGATGAATATATCTACTCACCAGAAATCCCCGCTAAACTGATCCGGCCACCGCTTTGCCTTTTCGCGCCGTATCCGAAGTTTCCCCGACCGATCCTAGAATTGCATAACACAAAATATAAGGTTACAGATTTCTGAAATGATGCAACTCACACTATGAAAAGATCCACGCTCTCGAATTAATCACAACACGCACTCGGTACGCGGAAAATGCACGAAAATCACTAAAACCTTAACTAAAATCGCCGTATCGGGGAAATCGATTAAACTACAACCCGACTAGACGAAACCCCGCGTTCGCGCATTCTAATAATCCTATATGAAGCTACTAATATTGCTAACCTAACGCAAATTGACCGCCTTCTATTTCTACAAAAAATCTAGTAAGCGATTCCTTACCGATTTTGTTACAAACATCGAAATTTATCGATTTAGTAAGCATACCAATACACAATTAACCACTCCAATCACCTAGATAACCATCCCTAGCATAATCCAAGCATCATGCTACAAGCCCTAATTTCTAAAATCAAAACCTTCACTTGATTTTTCCAAATCAAACATTTACTACCAAACTAATATTTAGAATTGAAATTCTAGCACAATTAAACCTCAAGTAAGCAACTAGTTTAGGATTTTCACCTTTTAAATCTTGAACCCTAACTTTAATACATCAACCATGCTTTAAACCCTAATTACAACATCAATTCCCTTTCTTGAATTTCCTAACCAAGAATTCATAAGCAATTTACACACTAAAACTACTAAATCTAGCAACTTAAACAACAATTAACAACTAGATTAGGATTTATACCTCCCAAGTGTGAACCCTAGTTTGCTCAAGTCTCCAAGAAGCCTCCTTTCATCAACTTTTTAAACTAATTTGGGTTGAAGAGAGGGTGGATTAGGGTTTTACTTTGAATTGGAGAAGAAAATAATGTATTTTGTTGATTTTTCCATGATTTTAGAAGCAAGAAAAATGAGGGAAAAATTTGGGCTGAAGGAGGGAGGCTCGGCCTGAGCTAGAGGGTGAGGGAGAGTGAGGGAAAAATGTGGAAGGTTCCAAGAAAAATTCACTCTCAATTGTATTTAATGCTTAACATAACAATTTTTACAAAAAAACCCCTTTTTGTTCATTTTTTTCATTAAATTTCCAACCCAAAATCTAAAAATGTGAAAGTCATGAAACAATTTTATTAACACCATATTTTATCTTATAAAGACTCCTAATTAAGAAATTTACCTAATTAAATTAGTATTTATCCCTAATTAAATGTATTTAAAAAGGCTTAAAATAATAAAAAAATAATTAATTACGAATTTTTTTTTTATTTAACTAGAAACTTATAAATGACACTTTAGTGACAAAATTATAGTAATATCTTATCTAAATTTTGTATAATTAGGTCTACAAAGAAAAATACCTATTTTGACTTTTTACGGAAAAAGCCGAAAAATTTGCCGATTACCGAAAAACTGCCTAAACGATTTTCGAAGGGTTACACTCTTACTCCATGTCCAGTAAACGGAGTCTTTGTCATCTTTCCCTTGAGACAGGATTGACAAGTGGCATACGACTGATATTCGAACGCATTCAAATACCCTTCTGTATGTAACTTCGTCAACCTTCTCTCATTGATGTGACCCAATCTACAATGCCATAAGAAAGTCTGATTTATTTCTAGAGACTTTCTTTTGTGTGTATTCTGGACATTAAAAATCTGTGGTTGGTTTAACACGTATATACCATTACTCAGAGTACCTGACCCAATCAATACTTGATTAAGGTGAATGTTTACAACATTACTTACAAACGCAAATTCATAACCTTCTTTAGAAACTAAAGATACAGAAATGATATTACAAGTTGCGTTGGGTACAAAAAAGCAATTACGCAAAACCAAAACATGTCCATCTGACATTCCCAGGTGATAGTCCCCCACGGCTTTAGCATCCATGCTAGCTCCGTTTGCAACTCTGAGGGTCATGTCACCTGCTTTCAAAACAGTACGGTTTCTCAACGCCTGCAAAGAATTACAGATATGAGATCCTGATCCGGTATCCAATACCCAGGAAGTAGAGTTTATTGAAAGACAGTTTTCAATAACATACACACCTGAAGCTGAAGCTGCAACCTGCTTCAATTCCTGTGTTCTGGCCTTCCAGGCCCTGCAATCATTCTTCCAGTGTCCTTTCTTATGACAATAGAAGCATTCTTCCTTATCCACAAGCTTTCCCGCTAACTTTGTTGCTTTGCCTTTTCCCTTCGTATCCACTTTACCAACACCGCCCCTTGGTTTGGCGGGGGCCTTCTTCTTCTTTCCCTTGGCTTTCGCCTTGGACCTAGAAGAAGATGATCCTCCTACAAACAAAGTGGATGTTTCCCTACCTTTCTGTAGGGTGCCCTCTGCGCTCCTCAGCATGTTGAGGAGCTCTGATAGTTCAACCTCTTTTTCTTGTAGGTTGAAGTTCAGTATAAACTGGGCGTAAGTGGAAGGAAGGGACTGGAGAACTATATCCGTATATAGCTCACTCTCCAATGTGATCCCTAGGTCAGCGAGCTCCTCAATGAAGCCGATCATCGTTAGCACGTGCTCGGCTACTGATGATCCGACGGCCATTCTTGTCGAAAATAACTTTTTCGACGCTTCGTATCTTGCGATACGTGATTGCTCTCCATACAGTTCTTTTGTATGGAGCAATATGGACTCCATGTCCATATTCTCATGCCTCCTCTGATGTTCGTTGTCCATCGAGGCAAGCAGGAGGCACTTGGCCTTCGCGCTATCAATCTCCCAAGTCTTGCGGATTTCCTTATCCGCGACACTGGAAGTTGGACCAGGGACAGGGGGAGCTTTGGTGGTAAGAAGATACCCCAGCTTGTCATAAGTGATTGCTATCTTGACATTCCTGAGCCAATCTTTGTAGTTTGGCCCTGTCAGTTTGTTTTTATCTAGGAGTAACTTAAGTCCAGTCATGTTGATTGGTCGCTGCAATTAGGAGAGAGAAGAAGAAACACTCAGCATGATGCTCTTGCAAGTTTAGAGTGGTTTTTTGTTTGTCTAAACAGGATGGCTCCCACTGTTTCTCGAATCCCTCCTCAAACCATAAAGGAAGAATTAGTCAGGATCAATCCCACCGTACAATACTTGCTTAACCGTTCAGCCAGGCCGGTGTCGGTACTTCGAGGGAGGTTTTCCAACGCTTTCGCGAAGTTCCTTAATTAAAGAACCTCTTTTCCCTATGGGCGTAGCCCCGCTAACACCTTTCTAGGCACCTACTAGGTTTATAGCATTAATCGTTAAGTGAGAAATTTCCCGAGGAGTAGCATATACTCACAGTAGGATCGGGATCCAAATATCATTGCGTGATGAAACTGAAGGAATCCTACCAGAATCATCACACTCCAAATGGTATGCAAATCTAGCAAGTTTCAGTACTTATGAAACTCCCGATGTGGATTTTTGCCCCATGCTCTTATGACCTTGACTTTGGCCAACAAATCATAAGTCACATGTCAAGTTCTGCCCGTCGTTCTCCAGGTTAATTTGAATCCACCCGCACCTACCCTTGACTTTGGCCAACAAGGCAGTACGACTGTTTCAAACCAACGCATCTATCTATGCTGCACATGAATACCCAATAGCTACCAATCACTGTGCCTTGACTTTGGCCAACAAACACAGCTTGAATACTATTGACTATTCATGTGAAACGACGGAGGGCTACGGATGGTTTTGGCAAAACCGTGAATGTAGTGAACTTGATTTGGTCGATGGAACGAGATAGCTTTTAAAAGGAGTGGCTCAAGCTCCGCATTTAAAAGTTGTTTTTGAAAAGAACCGAGTGGTTTTTCGAAAGTGTTCCAACGACTTTAACTTGGTTTATTATCTTGCATTAGTTCTTTTAATGCGTGATATTCTTGCATTAGTTCTTTTAATGCGTCCCATCATTTAATCCTACCATTGCAGAAAACAACCAAAATATGACGTACGCTTATGCCATTCGCATTCGCCACTGGGCCCCGTCATTACCCGTTAGGTTACTTAACTAACGACAGAGCGGGGGCTGGGCTAGCGCGTCTGTAAAACATAAGCAACGCCTAAATAATATCATATATAGATATACTGCAATGATAAACATTTCAGATCATAGATAAATACATTGGATATACTAGGAATCTGTAATTTGTACGAGCCTGTAACAAAAACAGATTACACGGTCGCGGTGAATAGCCAAAACCCCACCCAAGACCCCTACGGGTGCGGCAAATTACCCGCCAAGTACCCGAAGCGTAGCAACCTCCCTCATCTCCATGAGTAGGCCACTCGACACTTCGGCATACCCGGTAGTTTGTGCACCCCTCCATGGGTCTATCCTAGGAGCAAAAACAGTAAAAAGAAATTATACAATGACGGCTACAACCCCTACCCGGTTGTGCGGCCATACAAATAATTATTACATCAATTTACAAATTTACATGAATTGCAAGAAAAGAAAACTCTCGTCTCACAACCCCCGGCTATTCACCCGCGACAATCCAACATATTTATATACACATTCCAGCACATTACAGATCACGTATAACCCCGACCAATCGACTTATAGCGATTAGACGACGTTCAATACATGCAAACATCACAGATATAACCATCATAGTCAAAGTGCAGTGAAGTTCGGAAAAAATACGGAATTATAGGACCCCAAAAGGAAATTTCTTTTCTGGAAAATCTGGGCACATATAATATATTCCAAAAATCCCAAAACCAACACATACACACACTGCACGAAAAACGATGCACAGAAGACGACAAAGCGCGGCGGTTCCGCGGCGGATGCCTAGCTCGCGCGGCGGAAGGGCGGCGGTTTGGACGAATTACTGTATCGTTTTTCTTGGGTGTTCACATAAAACCCTGAGCCGAATTTACAAGTGTAAAGTTTTTCATTTTGAGCCAAAAAAATTTCAACAGAAACTCAGTTTTCAGTTTTATTTTTAAAAGTTTGGTTTTTGGATTTTTCCGGTTCCGAACTTCGTTACACTTCACTACCAAGCTAGTTTAAGTTTAGTTAGGCTCTGATACCACTGTAAGTCCACGTTGCGACCCCCGGTTCTTACGGGGAGGCGGAAACGGTATAAAATCAAAATTTTAACGCAAGAGGCAACATGGACTAAGCTAGGTCGGGATCTTTACCTAAACTAAAACTAGCATACTAAGCTAAAGATATTTAGCTACTCGGATGAAGATGGTTATACCTAAACTTGAACTCCTTCTCTTCAAGCTCCGATGGTGGTTCGATGGCTCCTTCTCGTTGTCTCCGTATGCCGAAGATAGATCCACTTGAAAGCTCCAACCTTTAGCTCCTTCTTCGTTCTTTGAAGAAACTAGTTCACTTGGTTTGCTAAACCTAGTGAACTAGAATGAGTAGAGATGATTTAGAATGGGATTTTATCTGTGGTTCTTGATTCTCAACTCATGAGACAAGAGAACCATAGATCAAGAGAGGGAGCAAGAGGTTGAGGGTGAGAGCAAGAGGAGAGCTCAAGAACAAGAGAGAGAATGAGCAAGAAAGAATGAGCAACTCTTTTGTCTTTCACCCTCTCATAATCCAAAGTGATCATAACTCATCATATCAAAAAAGTCTTATGTGATGGTTAGAAGCAACCATAACCTTATCATGTCATGCACTCACTTTACTCAAATGAGCAAGCAAGAAAAAGTCTTTGGCATGAAATGATAACCATGGTTATCATGATGGTCAACTAGTCAAGCCTAGTCAACCGGTCAACAAGTCAACAAAAGTCAACAAGTCAACAAAGTCAACAAGTCAACAAAAGTCAACAAGTCAACAACCATATCACCATAATACTTAATTAATATAATAGTTAATCACATATCATATTCTCATTAGGGTTGAGCATAAAGTCAAATAGTCAACGGTCAACTGTCAACAACCCTAATGAGAATCCGCAGCCTCTGCCTCCCTGTCAACTGTGCATACACACCCGCATCCGCGTTCCGAGGAACACGAATGCAAACTGGATAAATCCAATCCCATAAGGTACACCAGGATCTGGCTTAAACCAAAGCCCGCTAGTGTAAACTGTCCGGACACTGTACGTGCACAAGTGTATGGATGTGACCGAACCCTGTCGCAAAACCATGCGACCTGTCGCAATACCATGCGACCTCTACTCTTTTGCCTAAAGGCGAAAAGCTTTCTGTGTGGGACTCTAAAGACTCGACACTACGCTGGCAGTGGGTTTAACCACAGACCGCAAGCGGCACTAGCTGTGCGTAACGGTCCCCAGGTAATGCCGACAAGAAGACCGACGAGGCGAAACCCATCTGAACTCCTACTGAGCCTGAGTGTGACATTCTCTGTACAGTCCGGTCTGTTCGTCTGATACATCGCATGGCGGGCCTAGGGCGCGGTAAACGTCAGTCCCCCAATAGCGGTACAAGTCGTGCCGGAGTGAAGCCCAATACACCCTGAGATAACACTGGAAACCTACCAGTATATCTCGTTTGCCCTGGCCAGGGACTACTCGTGTAATGGCTCTCCTAGACACAGCGCGATGTCAACCCCCAATACCGGGAGAGACAAATCCTGTCTAACCGTCACTGCCTCCAAGTGCTTCGGGACTGCACCCAACCACCACCTGTTTGCACGACTCCTTTGAGCCGTGGTAGGGTAGTGATCAAAGTACAGTTGGAACACACCCGAGGCGAAGTGACAGTGTCAAGTCAGCGGACTAAGCTGTACTCATGTCACCTGGGAACTGATAACTGACGATAGGTATAATACCAACTAGTCAGTTCCCGACGAGTCCTGTCCAGTGTACCCGTAACCTAACGAGCACCCGCATACTATCTCAAGTACGACGTACTGACGGCTGTGGGACAGACCGTCTCCCACACTGGGATGAGAAGCGCATGCGCTGGTCTACTCCGGAGTATCGATGCCCTGTCTCGATAGTCCTGCGACCAGGGACCTGCATAAGGATGTGCTTATAGATTACCCAGCCCCACTAGTGTGACGGCCATCACATCGCTGGTAATCAAGCAAAGATCCTAAGGGCTCTACTAATGTGTATAGGCGATATACAAAAATAAACACATGTACACATTGAAGTAGAAACAAACCAAGTAGCATACTACTATTTTGAGCAAGATTGTATATACAAGGTGAATATCCCAAGCATCCATTAAGTAATATACAAACTAGTATGATACAGTAATGGCCTCTAGGGCATATACACTAACAAACGGTGTATCGGAATGGAGGAACCGCACCCTATTAGATATGGTGCGCTCTATGATGAGCACAGACGAGTTACCTATTTCCTTCTCGGGGTATGCGCTGGAGACAGCAGCATACCTATTGAATCAAGTTCCATCTAAATCTGTACCTAGCACACCATATGAGATATGGAGTGGGAAGAGACCATGTCTTAAACGAGTTACGATATGGGGTTGTCCGGCCTATGTCAAAAGGCAAAATCCGGACAAACTCAAGGCACGGTTAGTTTTATGCAAGTTTGTGGGATATCCCAAACATTCACATGGATATCTTTTCTACCATAGCGAGGAACAAAAGGTGTTTGTTTCTCGACATGCCACCTTTTTAGAAAAGGAATTTCTTGCAAAAGAAATTAGTGGCGACAAGGTAGAACTGGAAGAAATTCCGGTTACACAAACTCAAACTGAAAATTTAGTGGAACCGGAGGATTCAGTAGTTCCCAACGAACCTCAGCCTCTCCGCCGATCTAGTAGGGTTCCTCACCGACCTAAGTGATACTACGGTTTTCTCATGGATGGTGGGATCGAGGATTGCATCATGGTTGATGATGACCCAACTAGCTTCGAGCAGGCCATAACGAGTGGGGACTCAGTGAAATGGCTGGATGCAATGCGGTCTGAGATGGAATCCATGTACACCAACAAAGTATGGACTTTGGAAGATGCTCCTGAAGGGGTAAAACCCATTGGGAGCATGTGGATCTTCAAGAAAAAACTTGGTGTAGATGGGAAAGTGGAGACTTTCAAATATAGACTTGTTGCAAAGGGTTTTCGTTAAAGACCAGGTGTAGACTATGACGAAACCTTTTCTCCAGTGGCTATGCTTAAATCCATCCGGATCATGCTTGCCATCGTTGCATATCATGACTACGAAATCTGGCAAATGGATGTTAAGACCACCTTTCTAAACGGTGATTTAGAAGAGTGCGTGTACATGACTCAGCCAGAGGGCTTCATAGATAATGGGAGCAGCGGGAAGGTGTGCAAGCTGCTTAAATCCATTTATGGATTAAAGCAAGCATCGCGGAGTTGGAACATCTGCTTTGACGTCGTTATCAAGGAGTTTGATTTCGTCAAAAACTTAGATGAACCTTGTATCCACAAGAAGGTGGCAGAGAGTAAGGTTGTGATCCACGTAGAGTACGTGGATGACATACTCTTGATAGGGAAGGAGTTTTCTATGCTACGCTCGGTCAATCTCCGCTTATCACAATAATTCTCCATATAGAATCAAAATGATACCTACTAAATCCTGGTTTTTGGATCTATGAGATAGATTTAATTGGATATTAGGATACTCACTAGTTGTAGTGAGATGGTATCATTCGATCCTGGGGATAATCACTGTAAAGGTTCCAGGGTGATAAGGACGACTGAATGTCAGTCACAGGCGTTGTCTTTACCCTCGGTAAAGGGACGGTATGTTGGAAGAGTTCCAAGCTAGATACTGTGGCATACTAGACGATAAAGGCTGGATACATCGTTACCAAAGATGCTACCAAAGAGGAATACTTGGTGTATATTAGTTCATGAGATGAACTTCTTTCCTACCATTGTGTGACAATGTAGTTGTGGCTTATTCTTAGGAATGCCCGTCCCATCAGTGATCCAGACATATTCTAAGGCAGTGTCACCTGATCATGAAGATGGTTGATCTCCAGGAGATCAAGATTAGGAGAGTAGACTCAGAGGACAACACGGTGGATCCACTCACGAAGGCCATTTCCCAGAGAGAGACTAGTTATGGGATGGTTGAGAATGAGATACTACAACCACTGTTATCAGATGGCCCTAGTGCAAGTGGGAGATTGTCAGTTATATGTATGCCCTAGAGGCCATTACTATACATGAGATGTATATTGTAGTGGATGCTTGGACATATATAGGGAGGACTTTCTTGCTCGACATGATAGTATGCTATCTGGTTACTCTTTACCTTAACGTGTATACTAATTGTCTCTTTGTTACATGTTGGTAAAGCCCTTAGGATGTGTACTTGACTACCTGGACTATGATGCGGATCATACTGTTGGATATAGTGCCCTCAGAGTCAATTATTGGATCACAGGCACGTGATTGCAATGATTGAGGAGGACCTATGCCGGTAGGACAGTCTTACTCGAGATAATAGTATGCTATTTGGTTTATCTTTATCATCGTGTGCTGCTTTAGGTGACCTTACGAGTAGCTATTACACATTGATAGAGCCCCTAGGATTCTTGCTTGACTTCCAGCAGTATGAGGGCGATCATATACGTGAGAGCTGGAGTCTATCAGTACATCCTTAAAAAGTCCCTAGTCGTGGGAGTTTCAAGACAGGGCATCGATACTCCGGAGTAGACTAGTGTATACAGTCGAGACCCCGACGAGGAGCGGTGGCCGGTCTCACAAGCCACTGGTGTCAGTTGGTTCACCTAAGATGTATACAGGTGCTCATTGGGTTATGAGTACACCGGACAAGACTCGCCGGGAACCTGCTAGTTGGGATTATACCTGATGTCAGATAGCAGTTCCCTGGTGACATGTGTACAGATTAGTTCATCGACCTGAGATCGTCATTTGCCTCGTGTGAGTTCCCACTGTGCTTTGATTACTACCCTACCACGGCTCAAAGGAGTCGTGCAAACAGGTTTTAGTTGGGTACAGTCCCGAGCCACATAGAGGCAGTGAGCGGATCTGCAGGGGTTCGTCTCTCCCGGTATTGGGGGTGAGGTCGCTCTGTGTCTAGGAGAGCCAGTACATGAAAAGTCCTTGGCCAAGGCAGGAGATTTGCTGGTAGGTATTCCAGTAGTATCTCAGGGTGTTCTGGGCTACACTCTGACACGACTTGTACCGCTATTGGGGGTCTGACATTCACCAACCCCTTAGGCCCGCCATTCGATGCTCATAGACGAACGGACCGGACTGTACGGATATTGTCACTGACAGGCTCAGTAGGGTGTCAGGATGAGTTCGCTCATCGACGTCCCTTTTGGTCAATACCTGGTAGCCCGTCACGTATTGGCTTATACCTCTGACGTGCTAGTGGTTAAATCCACAACCAAAGTATTGACGAGTCTTTAGAGTCCACCACACACACAGTTACTTAGGTTTCGGGCGAAATGCTGTAGAGACCGTATGGAGATATGGCAGGGTTCGATCAGATACGTGCGGTATTGCACGGATCATGATCGGACGGTTTTTACTAGCCGGCTTTGGCTTAAGCCGGATCCAAGTATTTGATAGTGTAGTTTTGTCTCTTTGCATTTGTGTTCAGTGGGAATACAAATGCGGGCATGTATATGCAGTAGTGGGGTTTTCCTGGAATTTATTACGGGATCAGTTTTCTGTAGTTGCCAGATTGCATTCCGTTCCGGCCGGTTTTCCTTTATTCCTTCACGGCCGAACTTTATCGTTGAAGGGTGTTATTTGCAGTTTGCAAATAACATTTTGTGGAGGGGTTTTCTTGCATATGATGGCTTCATGATTTGACTAGTATCATGAGATCCTTTTTCTTTCCTATCCTTTGCTTTTTGAGATTAGAAATGGATGTGAAGCTTGCTTTTGATGTGGTTACCACCCTTGATCTCCTACACTCACCACCCTTGATGTTTTTGTTCTTTCCTCCACCATTTTGATATAAGGGGGCCGGCCACTTCATTGAGAGGTAGAGAGAGGTTTCATTTTAGGGAGGAAAAATGATTCATTCTCATTTTTTTTGGCTTGAGCTCGCTTCAAAATTTCTTTGCTCATCTTCATGTCATATTATTCCTCCACATCCATGGCAACTACTAAACCCCAAAGAGACAATGGGTACTACACTATTCTATAGCGAATCTTGGACGCGTCGGCTATCCAACTTCGTGCCCGAGTTGCCTCGGTCCAGAAGTGGGAGCCCGTAAAACATTCCGGCTACGTGGTGCCCTTTCCGACGAGGACGTGACGGACGGAGATTCCGCGGGAGATCGGAGTGGAGACGAAGACCGAAGTACACGGATCGCTTGGTATAGCTTCTCTACTCTTTTCTTGTTTGCTAGTTGCTAGGTTAATGGCCCGATCCGGGTGAAAAGTGCGCGGTGGTGCCGGTTTGCTAGTTTGCAAAGTTTTTGTTTCCGCGTTTCCGGCGTCGGATCAATGGCCGGGGCGCCGCCGCGGACTTACAATGGTATCAGAGCGCCACGCCATTAACCTAGCCTAGCTTTCTCTAACGTGTTTAATGACTCGATCGAACAAAATCCCAAAAACTGTATTTTTTAGTGCATGTGTTCTCTGTCGAAATTTTTTTAGCTCTAAAAGTTTTTCAAGTTGTTTCAGAGACACGTGCAGGCAATTATAAGCATTCTGAGAAAATTTGGTAGCGTGATGTCACCATTCGACCGCGGAACCGCGGCCAAACCCATGCATTGGCCGCAGTTCCGCCGCCACTTTTACTTATCAACGCACCAAATTTTTCCAATGGGCTCTTGGGTTGGAAATAGGGTTTTTGGGATATTCTTTTTGGGCCCAGATTTTCTGTAAGTGCTACAGTACTGCTTGGGGCCCACTTTGGTAAATTTGTTCGATCGGATATTTTAAACATGCTAGTTCACCGTATTTACATTATATCTGCGACCGTGAATGTCACTTGATCGGTAAATCCTGTCTAACTGCTATAGCCCGGTTAGACAGATTTACGAACGTGACATTCACGTTGATGTTCTGTGTTGTGCTGTGATGTTGCGGATTGGTCATGGGGGATAGCCTGGATGCATTGTTAGTACAGTTCTGTTTTATATGTACATTTGATTTTGCGGGGCGAGCGTCCGACATGTGGACTGCCGTCACTGCCTGTTTGTATTATTCTTTTGGGGCACGACCAGGTTGCGGTCGATGTACCCGTTGTATGTATATTTTACTTTCTGTACTAGGATTGCCCCGCAGAGGGGTGCACGGATAGCCGGGTTCTAGAGGGCAACGAGCCTGCATCTTATGGCATTGAGATGGAGGGGGCTTCACTCTAGAATTGGCGGGCTATTCGCCGCACTCGTAAGGGGTACAGGTTGACCCAGGAGGGGTGCCCAAGTTACCGGATTCCGTGAAGTGCTGGGTGGTCCATTCACGGTACTGAAGGGGGCTGCCTCGCTTCAGGTTTTGGCGGGTAACATGCCGCGCCGTTAGGGGTATAGGATTTCATTGCACAGGCTATCCACACGACCAGTGGAACGTCGGGTTTCAGTAGCGGCTCTATGAAACCCGGGGATCCCAGATATCTATATTGTTCTGTGATGCTGTTCATTTCTGTGATGTTGCATTTTTTATCACGCCTTGAGCGAAAATTATATATATTATATATATATTGGTAGATGTTGTATATGTTTTGCATCCGCGCTAGTCCAGTCCCCGCTCTGTCTTTAGTTAGCTAACCTAACGAGTGATAACGCGACCCAGTGGCGAATGCGGATGGCATATACGTACGTCATTATTTTCGTTCTTTTTGGTGTGATCAATTGATGGGACTGCATTGATTTGGATCAATGCAAGATAAACAAACCTATTCTGATGTTGTTGGAACATTTTTCTAAAAGCTGTTATTGCAAGGACGTTCTCTTTTGTTTTGCACAGTGGTATTCAGTTGGAATATCCTGCTCTTCAGTCGACGAGGCAAGGGCCGAGATCCCTTCACCGGGAGTGACCCCTTGGACAGAAGTTTGCGTCAGGGCAATAACTTCACTATAGCCGATTACTTTTGCTTTGCATCGTGGTATTCAGTTGGAATATCCTGCACCTCATTCTACGGGAAAAGAGCCGAGATCCCTTCACCGGGAGTGACCTCTTTAGCTATGGTTTTTGTTACTATATTTTTCTAAAAAGCTATCCGTTCCTTCAACGATATCAAGTTCATTACGATAATGGTTTTCGCCAGAAACCATTCGTAGCCCTCCGTCGTTTCAGACGGGTAGCACGTAGTATTCATGCTATGTTTGTTGGCCTTCGTCAAGGCATAGTGTATGGTAGCTGCTTGTTACCTTTCTGTTGCATAGATAGATGCGTTGGTTTGGGACAGTTGTATAGCCTTGTTGGCCTTCGTCAAGGGCATGTACGGGTGGGTTCAAATTAACCTGGACAATGACGGGTAGAACTTGACATGTAACTTATTATTTGTTGGCCTTCGTCAAGGTCATAAGAGCATGGGGCAAAAATGCACATCGGGAGTTTCAAAAGAACTGAAACTTGCCAGATATGCGCATACCTTCTGGAGTGTGATAACGTGAACGGATTCCGTCACGTTATCATGCGATGATAGTTGGATCCCGATTCCCACTGATGAGTTGGTTTACTCCTCGGGTGATCCCGGCTAATTCTTCTTTCAGGTTTGGAGAAGAATTTAACGTTTTAGTGGGAGGTTTCCAGATTAGATAAAGTGATAACCATTATGATTTTGGTTAGAGTGCACACTGAGTGTTTCTTTTCTCTTTCTCTTTGGCAGCGACCATTGACCCGACCCTAGACTATGACTCGGTGACCAAATTAACCGAACCTTCTTTACACTGGCTTTTGGATTGTCAGAGTTGCAGACCTCATTGCCACTCCTACTTTTACCCTTTTCTCCAGGACACCCCGTATTACTACGAATGTCCACTTCCATTCGACAAAACCATCGTATGGTTATATACGAACTCGAAGGAATTCGAGGATGGTTTCTGGTTCTGGAGAAAACGAATAGGACTATTCAGTTGTCTTTTCCTTTTACCTTCTCTCTGATTGCGAGTACTCCTTGGTTTAGGAGATAGTACACCCATTACGCAAATTGGATAGTCTTCTTCCAAACCATAGGCAGGTACCGACCGGTAGGAAATGAAGAAAACCAGTTAGCCTAAACGGTGTACAGAAGGTATTAAGTTAAGACAAAGAAAGGGATTAGTAAGAGGGCAAAGTAAATTGCGACTACTATTCATGATCAAACCAAGTATTTCTTCGCCAATCCTAAATCACCTTTGTATTTCTTTAGGACACTCCGTATCACTACGAAGATCCCAAGTTTATTGGATAATCCATCGTATAGTTATATACGAACTCGAAAGGAACTTGTTCCAGTTCGGGGATGGATCCTGGTTCAGGAGAAATAGGAATAAGGTTCATTCGGTTGTCTTTTATCTTCACCTTCTCTCGCATTGCGAGTGCTCCTAGGATTAGGACAGTACACCCATTATGCTTATTGGATAGTCTTCTTCCAAACCATAGGCTGGTGCCGAACGGTAGGGAAGGAAGAAAACCCTTTGGCCTAAAGAGGTGTACAGAAGGTAATGACTAAAGACATATAAAGGGATTTGGAGAGGTGGCGAAAAGATATACGGTTACAGTTGTGCATCTGGATAATGGAAGAGGCATTACTAGGAATACCAGGATACCCCATCGAAACATTTTAATGTTTCAGTTTCACTGTATACTGTTAAAAGAAAACTGATTTCCTAATTAGACACTTGCTCCAGGGTATGTATTTACCAGGTTTGATTCTCACATCTGTATGGTTTTACAGATGATGAGTGGGAGTAAGTTATTGGGAATTAGGTGATCATCCTCATTATATCGGAATTCGTTGTAATTGGTGATATTTGAGGAAGTCACCTGGGCTGTTTGCCGGACGACAAATATTTGGTTTTGAATATCCGTTGTTATGCACCAATTTCAAATTGATATATCTGTACGTCTATTTTCATAGAGTGAGATATACCTTTTGAAATTATGTCTATAAAATTTACCTACATCAGTGGATGGTTAGATAAGGAGCATTGAACAGTGGTGTAATTCTTCTTAACCACAAGTACAGTTTTCAACCTACGACACACAGTGAATGAGTCACTAGACTCAAGGGACTTATACAGAGTATTGTATGTTGTCCAGTGTCCATTAGGACAGAGGGGTTGGTCCTCGTAATATATTCAGTTTACTTATGACTTCTCTTTTTCTCAGACAAGTGTTTCGTAGAAGCACAGGGTCCAAGTTTTGAGAACTTATAGGTATATGAGTAAAGTAGAGAACCAGGTATTGCAAGTGTAGGGATTCTTCAAAGTGATCGAAGATGTAGATACTTGTGTATGGTATTCAGTTGATAGTAATGATTAAGAGAACTTGCTTCTCTTTCAGGTTTCTTATAATTGGAAGCATTCCTAAGTTGAGTAACGCTGATCGGCCTCCTTCCATTTAGTTGACATGCACTGGAGACAGTTGCATGATTTGAATCTGGTTCAATTAAATCAGTGCTTCTGTTCCTCTATTGGATATAGAACAGTTCATATCTTGACATTGTTAAGATACAGGGAGTTGTCCGGCTTATGCTTAAAACCAGACTCCGGATAACTCAAGGCACGTTTCAGAAATGGCTGTTTGTGGGTTGACCCGGGCTATGATGAGGGTTGACTTTCTACCATCTGGAAGATCAATAGTGATATTATTCTTGACTCGCCACAGTTTTAATAAAAATGGATTTTTTCATAAAACAGTAGTGGGAGTATGGTAGAACTGGAAGTGATTCCAGAACCGCAAACGATTACTGAAGATTTGATAAAGAACCTAATGATTCAATCTGGATTGACATTCCATTAGCCACTCCGTAGATATGGTGGGTAATCTCAGGCACTCGAGAGGTACTTCGGTATGCTCAAGGACAGTGGCAGGGAGGTTCTTGTTTACCCAGACTTGCCATTTCTGTTGTTCCAGACTGTGAGACCCGGCAGGAGGATTAGTATAGCGTCGTTCTAAACTAGCTTTAGAAGTGCACGTGTATTTGACTCTGCCAGAGGGTTGTCGTAGTCAGTGGGAGCAGCTGAAGCATTGGTGGCTTATGTCCATTTATAGACTAAAGCAGATATAGCGGAGATAGATCATCTATTTCTGATATGACAGTCATAGGTTTGACTTCATCAGAATAGGGGATGGATCTGTTAAGAAGGTAGTAGGGTGTGATGTCCTGGTATTTGGATGACATACACAGAGTAGGAAGTGATATTCCTATACTACGATCGGTTAAACTTTGGTCGTCACACAGTAGTTTCTCTACATAGGACTTGGATATTATATCAGACATTCTGGTTACTAGATATATGGTTTTAGATCTAGATTTGGGTGGTTTCCCAATCTGGGTGCTTAGACAGCATTCTATGAGTATTTAGAATGGACGACTCGTGGCATGGTAGTATACCTGCAGGTGATGAAGTCACCCTCTCTAAAGGTGTCTTACAGACTAAAGGGAAGAGGGATACGCATGATTGGCAGATCACTTGCTTAGGCAATTGAGTTAATCATGAGATGTCAAGTACCACACCAGATGTTGTTCTTGCAGTAGATGCAATAAGTTGATATTAATCCAATCCTCCAGAAACAGTCGGAAGCAGTTTTAGAACATAAGTGGATGTTCTAGGGATATGATAGCAGCATTCTCCTTCGGGAGACAGTTATCATTCCAGGCTTCCATAGTGACCTTGACGGCAAAGTGGCTGTCAGAGTTATAGTTTTCCCTCTGACGAGGGGCAGTATTTTGGACAGATGGTCCAGGTGGATACTGAGGGATGGTATGGCACAGGATACTGATTAAGTTCAGTTGTCGATATAGTCTAAGAGGTTTAGATTTGGAGTTCATTTATGAACTAGGTCCCATCAGACATCCAGACATTCTAGGACAGGTATTGCTCATTTCGGGAGATGGCTTTCTCCACGAACTTGAGATAAAGAGAGACATAAAAAGAAACACCATAGCGGATCCACTCACTGAGGCTATTCCTCAAACGCAATAGTTTCGCAAACGAGCTTTGTGAGACTGACTAGTAGAGGAGTTGGGTGTTCGGTATCACACGGGCTGTGAGTATGCGACATCGCAATAATTAGCCTTGAGTGCAAGTGGGAGATTGTTGGATATAGTGCCCTCATAGTCAATTATTGGATCACAGGCACGTGATTGCAATGATTGAGGAGGACCTATGCCGGTAAGACAGTCTTACTCGAGATGATAGTATGCTATCTGGTTTATCTTTATCGTGTACTGCTTTAGGTGACCTTACGAGTCGCTATTACACATTGATAGAGCCCCTAGGATTCTTGCTTGACTTCCAGCAGTATGAGGGCGATCATATACGTGAGAGCTGGAGTCTATAAGCACATCCTTAAAAGGTCCCTAGTCATGAGAGTTTCGAGACAGGGCATAGATACTCCGTAGTAGACTAGTGTATACAGTCGAGACCCCGACGAGGGGCGGCGGCCGGTCTCACAAGCCACTGGTGTCAGTTGGTTCACCTAAGATGTATACAGGTGCTCATTGGGTTATGAGTACACCGGACAGGACTCGCCGGGAACCTGCTAGTTGGGATTATACCTGATGTCAGATAGCAGTTCCCTGGTGATATGTGTACAGATTAGTTCATCGACCTGAGATCGTCATTTGTCTCGTGTGAGTTCCCACTGTGATTTGATTACTACCCTACCACGGCTCAAAGGAGTCGTGCAAACAGGTTTTAGTTGGGTACAGTCCCGAGCCATATGGAGGCAGTGAGCGGATCTGCAGGGGTTTGTCTCTCCTGCAATTGGGGGTGAGGTCGCGCTGTGTCTAGGAGATCCAGTACATGAAAAGTCCTTGGCCAAGGCAGGAGATTTGCTGGTAGGTATTTCAGTGGTATCTCAGGATGTTCTGGCAACACTCCGACACGACTTGTACCGCTATTGGGGGTCTGACTCTCAGCAACCCCCTAGGCCCGCCATGCGATGCTCATAGACGAACGGACCGGACTGTACGAATATTGTCACAGACAGGCTCAGTAGGGTGTCAGGATGAGTTCGCTCATCGACGTCCCTTTTGGTCAATACCTGGTAGCCCGTCACGTATTGGCTTATACCTCTGACGTGCCAGTGGTTAAATCCACAACCAAAGTATTGACAAGTCTTTAGAGTCCACCACACACACAGTTGCTCAGGTTTCGGGAGAAACACTGCAGAGGCCGTATGGAGATATGGCCGGGTTCGATCAGATACGTGCGGTATTGCACGGATCATGATCGGACGGTTTTTACTAGCCGGCTTTGGCTTAAGCCGGATCCTAGTATTTGATAGTGTAGTTTTGTCTCTTTGCATTTGTGTTCAGTGGAAATACAAATGCGGGCATGTATATGCAGTAGTGCGGTTTTCCTGTAATTTATTATGGGATCAGTTTTCTGTAGTTGCCAGATTGCATTCCGTTCCGGCCGGTTTTCCTTTATTCCTTCATGGCCGGACTTTATCGTTGAAGGGTGTTATTTGCAGTTTGCAAATAACATTTTGTGGATGGGTTTTTCTTGCATATGATGGTTTCATGATTTGACTAGTATCATGAGATCCTTTTTCTTTCTTATCCTTTGCTTTTTGAGATTAGAAATGGATGTGAAGCTTGCTTTTGATGTGGTCACCACCCTTGATCTCCTACACTCACCTCCCTTGATGTTTTTGTTCTTTCCTCCACCATTTTGATATAAGGGGGCCGGCCACTTCATTGAGAGGTAGATAGGTTTCATTTTAGAGAAGAAAAATGATTCATTCTCATTTTTTTTGGCTTGAGCTTGCTTCAAATTTTCTTTGCTCATCTTCATGTCATATTATTCCTCCACATCCATGGAAACTACTAAACCCCAAAGAGACAATGGGTACTACACTATTCTACAGCAAATCTTGGACGCGTCGGCTAGCCAACTTCGCGCCCGAGTTGCCTCGGTCCAGAGATGGGAGCCCGTAAAACATTCCGGCTACGTAGTGCCGTTTCCGACGAGGACGTGACGGACGGAGATTCCGCGGGAGATCGGAGTGGAGACGAAGACCGAAGGACACGGATCGCTTGGTATAGCTTCTCTACTCTTTTCTTGTTTGCTAGTTGCTAGGTTAATGGCCCGATCCGGGTGAAAAGTGCGCGGTGTTGCCGGTTTGCTAGTTTGCAAAGTTTTTGTTTCTGCGTTTCCGGCATCGGATCGACGGCCGGGGCGCCGCCGCGGACTTACACATACTAGTGGGGACATGGTAGTCTATAAGTACATCCTTCAAGGTCCCTAGTCGTGCGTGTATCGAGACGGGGCATCGATATACCATAGTAGACTAACGTATACCTTCTCGACCCATACAGATGGGCGATGGATGATCCCATATCCATTGGTGTTTGACATCAGAGATGATATGCGAGTGCTCAGTAGAGACTGGGTACACTTGACGGACTCGCCGAGAACTCCCTGATTGTATTATACCTTACGTCAGATGGCAGTTCTCTGGTGACACTGGTACAGGTTAGTCTGTAGACCCGAGATCGTCATAGAGTCTTGTGTGATTCCCAGTGTGCTTTGATTTCCACCTTACCACGTCCAAGAGGGCGTGCAAAACGGTGGTTTTTGGGTACAGTCCCGAGTCACATGGAGGCAATGAGCGATAGGAGGGGTTTCGCCTCTCCCGGTATTGGGGGTTGATGTTGCACTATGCTAGATTAGCCATAACAGGAAAGCCCCTGGCCAGGGCTGGTTTCGTGATTTACTGGTAAGTGTTACCAGTAGTTTCTCGACCCGTTATGAGCCTCATATCGGCATGACTTATCGGTTATTGGGGTCTGACGTTTTACCACCCCTAGACTTGATATGCGACATATCAGACGAGGAGACCGGACTGTACGGTAGTGTCACTGTCAGGCTTTTGCAGGAGTTGGAGCGGGCTTGCTTGCTGATCTTCTGATCGCTCAATACCCGGGTAGCCGTTACGTCCAGCTAGTACCGCTGACGGCTTGTGGGTTCTTGATATGATTATCACCTACTGCCGGCGTATTGACGAGTCTTTAGAGTCCTATATAGAGGTTGTACTGGCTCAAGCAAAACGAGATAGGAGCACATATGTAATATGTGCGGGACCGAGAATAATGCGTGTATGAGATACCGTATTCTATTCTCACGATGTTTGTATCGATCGGTTGTATGCGATATAACCAAGTTATCGAATCAAGGGTTGATTCGATAAGTCGATACATTGAATGTTAGTCGGTTATATGTGATAAAACCGGATTATTAAGTCAAGTATTGATTTAATAATTTTGTGTATAATTGTATATGTGATATACTAATTTACATTAACTAACATTGGTTCACTTAAGCATTTATTTTTCTTACTTGTGAACAAGTTAATATATATATGTGATATATATATTTATAAGTGTACAAATTGTATCATGGTTGTTAATACACATGTCATGGGTGTATGAGACATACACCATTATATATATATTGGTATGGTTTTTATTATTCAAAGTAAATACAAAAATAGTGAATATTTGTTAAATGCATGAAGCATGTAGAAGCTTGTGAGCGCTTTGTCAAATTCAACCCTTTTTGTTTTGCTTTGGATATTATTTAACCTAACCAATATATTTAGCCATGGTCATGTCTCTACATGAGTTAAGTATATGATACTCACTCACCATGGTTAGCTCACTCTCTCTCTTGATAAGTTTCATTCTCATTTGAGCTCATCTTCTTCCTCCTTAACTTTTCTTTCTAGGGTTTGTAAAAGAGAGAGATACAAAGTGAGAAAAAAATTTCTAAAGCGAACCCATTTCTTATCTCACCATCCTCTAGTAGACTAGCACTTTAATTTAGGGTGTTTGCTTCACTAATTCTTTGGTTAGTGAAGTAGAAGCTTGAGTCCGTATTCCCTCAACGTAGATCATCTTCGGCCTCGAAGACTTCAAGCAATACCGCTGCAATTTTCTCATGGAGCCGTCCGAGATTGTGGGAGTTCAATCATCGCAGCGAAGGGACTACTACAAGGAGCTTAAGAAGTGAAGGACCGATCTACAAAGGTTGTATTTCGTATTCACTTAGAGTTAATGAGTTTAACTTGCACTTGATACCCTAATCTCTAGTTAACGATCTTGTTTAAAGTTATTCGGCACGGCTAAAATTTTATCCGGCATTGTTGATGCCTTGTAGAACCTCATTAGTGTGCCTAGTAACCCTACAGTATTACTACGAACATCCACTTCCATTGGATAAATCCATCGTATGGTTATATACAAACTTGAAGGGACTTCTTCGAGGATGGATCCAGGTTCAGGAGAAATTGAATTTGTTTTTTCAGTTGTCTTTTATCATCTCCTTCTTGTTCATATTAGATTTTTGCATTTTTATACCGCCCAATTTTTATCATATTGCTTATCGGTAGGTACTCTTGAGCCGTGTTTGCTAGTCAATTGCAGGATACAGGTTCTCGGCTCTAAACGGGGAAATTCATGGAAAAACATAACAAAACCCGGGTTCCTGCCAACCATAGATAAAATACGAGCCTCCGCTCTTTATCCGTCTGTTGCCACACACCAGTTTAAGAGACAAAATGGCAAATCAATGTCATTTTCATGCACAAGGCTCAATGGCAACACAAGATCCAAGAAATCTACGCGGAGCTCGAGGAAATCATGACAAAAAGATCCACATCAAATCATCTATTTCTCAACATAAATTCTGGAAAAATCGTGAAGCAAATCTGAGAAAAATCATATGCCAGAATAAAGGACATGAAAGACCAGGGAAGCACAAAAAAATAGAGGACCTAACTCACCAATACGGCCGCGGAACCGCGGCCAAAAGGGGGTCTAGGCCGCGGTTCCGATTTAGGCTTTTCGGCTGAAGATTTTTTATGGGTATTTCAGTCTTTTCAATGTGGTTCAGTATGTTGCCCTAATTTCCCAGTTACCTGCCTATAAATAGTGCAGAACTTGCCAAAGCCAAGTGTGCTTAATCTTGTATTTTTTCTAGGGTTTAGAATACTTGTTCTTCTTCCTCTTCTCATCTCTTCTCCATTGAAAAACTTGTAGTGAGCTTTTGTGAGTGAAGAATGATGAATAAAGAAGTTCATTTTATTATCATACTTGTCTTGCTCTTATGCTAAATGCTTGTAATTTTCATTTGTTAACTTAGTTGTTGTTATTTCTTGTTGTTTCTTTCTTTTCTCTTTTCCTTTATCCTTAAACAATCATGATGCTTACGCTTGATCCTTGCCAAGGTGAGGTCGCAAATAGCTAGTTGTTATCTTCTAATCTCTTTCTTTCTATCTTCCTCTTTGGTTTTCTTTTCTTTCCGTTATGATGTGTGAGTAGTTTCCATACTTGTTAGGGTAGGATAAGGGAAGTTTGAGAGAAGGAAATCTCTCTCACTCTTTCCTTGCCCAACATCTTAAATCAACTCCCGTTAATTGAACCACAATCCGCTCCCTACGGCACCCTATCCTACATGATAGCGGGGATTCCGTAGTGAGACCGGTTGTGGTTGAATTAACCGGAGGTTATGGCTAAGAGCCAAGAACGGACGGACAAGCACCAAAAGGATGAACTTAAGCGTTGGAAAGTCTAGCTTATACTCGCAAGTTCCTTCCTAGTCGTGCTAATCCCCGTTGTTACCGATTACCGTAACACCGATATTAAGAGTGACAATGAAAGAAGTGAGCGACTCCTAACTCAAACTAACCTAATCCTAACCCTAACAAGCTCTCTTTACATATCATTTTAACACTTCGCTAATCACAAACAAATCTGGAAAATTTGACTTAACTCGTTAAAGCACTTAGAAAAAGATTCCCATCTCCCTGCGGACGACCCGTACTCAACCGGCTAGCTACAAGCGAAACCTTTTTGATTGCGGTAACTAACTAAACTTGAACACGCAGAAATCTCTACTAATCAAATGGCGCCGTTGCCGGAGAGACGGTAGTTTATTTCTTTGTGTAATTTCGGGTTAACTTGTGAATATAAATATAACCGAAAAACGAAACAAAAAAAATATACCTTAAAAAAAATCATCTTGTTTTTTTTTATTAGTTTTTGTGCGAGTGTGCAGGATAATACGGAGTTCGAGTTCAGTGCCAAAGACGTGGGAAGATAGACCCACATTTCGCGGCTACACCGTGACGGATCAAAACGAAGAAAACGGTCTACTGTAAAAATCTGGAGCAGATACAGTAAGCAAGTCAAAATTCAGCACATCCAGACAAGCAGAGGACACCCAGAAGAGCATAACCTAGAAAAATGAAGGCCCAAGCCCATCATACCGCCGCGGAACCGCGGCATAAGGAGGCTTAGGCCGCGGAACCGCGGCCTTTTGGTGCCTTCGGGATGCCAAAATTTCTATAAGTCCTCCTTTTCTCTCCCCGACTCCTCTGGACTCCAATAAACTGTGTTTTCTGCAGTATTCTTTGCGCAAATTCTCTTCCCCCTTCCAATAAACTGTTCTTGTGCAGGATTCTTTGCGCCGCGCTAAAAATAAAAATTGGTTGCAGTTGATTTGTTACCGCTTTGCATTCATTAATACGGACTTAAGGGGCTTGAAACCAATTCAGATTGGGTAGGGATTTCATCACCCTTCCCAGGATCCCAGAAATCACAAAAAGCATATGCATTGACCATTATTAATTAAAAAAATATATACTAGACTCAGCCCTAAGGACTTCGCGCTCAATAGGACAGAGGACTAGTTACAGGCATCGGCCGTTTATCCTATCTGATTTTTGCGGTGTCTAGGCAAGTGTGTCGAAGGCAAGTGGTTATTTAATTAAGGAACTTCGCGAAAGCGTTGGACAACTTCCCACTTACCTGGCACTTACCTGGTCGCAATTGACGGAGAAGAGGCGGTTTGAGGTCCTATTTCTAGCCTTCTGGAACAGTTAGGAGCTGTCTAGCAGACCTAGGCGACTCTAGATCTAGGTGAGATTGTGCATATCTTGTTTGTGATTGCTTAAAGCCGTAAGTCCGTACATATTTCTGTAAAGCTCTTTCTAAAAATAAAAAAAAGGAAAAAATCAAAAACTTTTATAAAAACTTGCCCTTTGTCGCCAAAATCGATTTTTCACCCACCACCCATCGCCTTTCTCCATTGACGTTTTCTTACCCTCACCTTCTCCTCTTTGACTATACTAAACTCGTTTAGTGTATGTCCACTAGGACTCGGGACACTAGCGCCCGCCTAGTCCGCGTTACGTTTGTCGCTACCGACTACGCGATCGACTCAGACGTCGAAACTCCGTCCACTCCTCTTTCACCTTTACCTTTGCCGGCCAACTCCGACGTTGACCGGAATTCTGTTCATACATCTTCACCTTCACCATCACCAACCTCTTCTTCCGCGATATCAGGATTTAATCCAAACATCTCTTTGACTACCCCTGGATTGGCTCCACCTCCTACGGAGACCAATAACCCACCACCACCGCCTGTTGTAGCGCCGCAGCGAATCGCGCTCCAGGATCGTTTCTATCCCACCCATTCTGCACTTCCCACCCGCCTTTCTCTTCCACCGGCCAATGGGGATAATTTTTAAATTAAGCCCCACTTCATCAACATGCTTCCACGATTTCATGGGCTTGAATCTGAAGATGCCTATATCTTCATCAATAAATTTCAAAACGTTTGTGCCATGATGAAAACCACCCAACTGTCGGACGATGCTATACGTCTACGGGTCATTCCGTTCACTTTATGCGATCTTGCTGAAAAATGGCTGTATAGCACCGCTTCCCACTCCATAACCAGTTGGGACGAGTTTGTTAAAGCGTTTCTAAAAAAATTCTATCCGAATCATAAAACTGCAAGGATTCGCAATGAAATCAACCAATTCTCTCAGCTTCCTTCTGAACCCTTCTGGAAGTGCTTTGACCGGTACAAAGACCTTCTTGTTCAGTGTCCTCACCACGGTATAGAGAAATGGCAACTTTGTCAAACCTTATACGAGGGCCTGAACCCAGCAACGAAGCAGTTGTTGGAAACCATCTGTCAGGGCCACTTCTTATCAAAATCTGACGAGGAAGCGTGGCAATTCTTTGACGACCTTGAGGAGCAAACGCTACAATGGGAGAGCACCAGACCGACTTCTTCTTCTACCTCCTCTTCTACCGGTCAGTCTAGGGTAGGAATTCACCAAATTGATGTCTCTATTGCGATGAAAGCTGAAATGGCTGCAATAACGAGAAAGCTTGAAGCCATAGAGAGCAAATTTTCTTCTCCTGCTCCTGCCCCTGTTCTTCCCCTTCGTACCATCTGCGCTTGTTGTTCCGATCCTTCTCACTTAACCGAAGAGTGTCCTTACAATCCACCATCGCAAGGACAGGATCAGGTTAATGCTGCATTCCAGCAAAGACCGAGGAATGATCCATACTCTTCCACCAACAATCCCGGTTGGAGGAACCACCCCAATTTCGTCTGGAATCAGAATCAGAATCAATTCCAAGGAAACAATTTCCAAAGGCCCCTGTTCATATCAGATTTTTGCATTTTCATACCGCCCAATTTTTATCACATTGCATATCGGTAGATACTCTTGAGCCGTGTTTGCTAGTCAATTGCAGGATACAGGTTCTCGGTTCTAAAAACGGTGAAATTCATGAAAAACACGACAAAATTCGGGTTCCTGCCAACCACAGATAAAACACGGTCTCCGCTCTTCATCCGTATGTTGCCAGATACCAGTTTAGGAAGATAAAATGTCAAATCAATGTCACCTTCATGCGCAAGGCTCAATGGCAACAACAAGCTCCAAGAGATCTACGCGGAGCTCGAGGCAATCATGACAAAAACATCCACAAAAAGTCCACCTTTCCTAAACAGAATTCTGGAAGAAATATGGAGGTATTTTCAGAAAACACATGTACCAGAATTATGTACACTGAAGAACAGGAAAGCACCAAAAAGAAGTGGGCCCAACTCCTCTAAAGGGCCGCGGATCCGCGGCAATAGGGGGGTCTAGGCCGCGGATCCGCGGCAGTATTGGCGCCAAGTCTGCAGAACTTTGGGGGGTATTTTGGTCATTCCATTTGGGTTCTGGTGGTTGCCCTAGGTTTTCATTTTTCAGCCTATAAATAGACCAGAAGTTTGTGAAGGAAAGTATCCATTCTTGTATTTTCATTTTTCCTAGTTTTAGTGTTTTTCTTCTTCCTCTTCTCACCTCTTCTCTATTAAACTTGTAGTGAGCTTTTGAGTGAAGAGTGATGAATAAAGAAGAACCATTTATTATCATGCTTATCTCTTTACTTTGTTAATTGTTGTAATTTTAATTCGTTAAGTAGTTGTTGTTATTTCCTTGTTGTTTCTTTGTTCTCTCTTTTTCTTTATCATTCATACGACAATGATACTTACGCTCGATCCTCGCCAAGGTGAGGTCGCAAATAGTTAGTCGTATTCTTCTAATCTCCTTCTTTCTATCTTCCTCTTTTGTTTTGTTTTGTTTTTCCGTATCATGAAGTGTGAGTAGTTTTATACTTGTTAGGGTAGGATAAGGGAAGTTTGAGAGAAGGAAATCTCTCTCACTCTTTCCTTGCCCAACAGCTTAATTCAACTCCCGTTAATTGAACCACAATCCGCTCCTTACGGCACCCTATCCTACATGATAGCGGTGATTCCGTAGTGAGACCGGTTGTGGTTGAATTAACCGGAGGTTATGGCTAAGAGCCAAGAACGGACGGACAAGCACCAAAGGGAAGGACTTATGCGTTGGAAAGCCTACCTTATACTCGCAAGTTCCTTCCTAGTCGTGCTAATCCCCGTTGTTGCCGATTACCGTAACACCGATATTAAGAGGGGCAACGAAAGATGTGGAGACTCCTAACTCAAACTAACTAATCCTAAACCTAACAAGCTCTCTTTAAATATCAACTTAACACTTAGATAACCACAACAAAATCTGAACTTTCGGACTTAACTCGTTAAAACACATTGAAAAAGACTCCCATCTCCCTGCGGACGACCCGTACTCAACCGGCTAGCTACAAGCGAAACCGTCTTGATTGCGGTATTTAGAACTAAACTTGAACACGAACATACGCTATCAATCAAATGGCGCCGTTGCCGGGGAGACGGTAGTTTATTTCTTTGTGTAATTTCGGGTTAATTTGTAAGTATAAAAAAAAAACGAAAAAAAATATACTTTGTAAAAGGAACCATCTTGTTATTCTTGATTAGTTTTTGTGCAAGTGTGCAGGAAAATACAAAGTTCAAGATCGACGCCAAGGACGTTGAAAATACGGAGTTCAAGTACAGTGTCAAAGACGTGGGAAGATAGACCCACATTTCGCGGCTACACCGCGACGGACCAAAACGGAGGAGACGGTCTACTGTCAAAATCTGGAGCAGATACAGTGAGCAAATAAAAATTCCACAAATCCAGACAAGCAGAGGACCACCACAGAAGCACACCCAAAAAGTTTGGAAGCCCGATCCCTCTATACAGCCGCGGAACCGCGGCCTTAGCACCTGTTTGGCCGCGGATCCGCGGCCACTTGGTGGCTTCAGAGCCCCAAAATCTCTCTGTAAGTCTCTCTGCTCCTCTCCACTCCTCTGGACTCCAATAAATTGTGTTTTCTGCAGCCTTCTTTGCGCAAACTCTTCTCCCCCTTCCAATAAACTGTTCTTGTGCAGGATTCTTTGCGCCGCAAAATAAAAATTGTTTGCAGTTGATTTGTTACTGCTTTGCATTTCTTTAATACGGACTTAAGGGGCTTGAAACCAATCCAGATTAGGTGGGGATTTCATCACCATTCCCAGGACCCCGGAAATCACTAAAGCATATGCATTGTCCATTGTAAATTAAAAAATACTAGACTTCAGCCCTAAGGACTTCGCGCTCATTAGGAGAAGATAAACCGTGTTTAGAACCTCGCTTAACGGTATATTGTTTACGGGGTGTCTAGGAAAGTGTTAAAGGCGCAACCGCCGAAAGAGAAAGGGTTATTTAATTAAGGAACTTCGCGAAAGCGTTGGACAACCTCCCTTATCTCTGCACTTACCTGGCCTCGTGATCAGTGTATTTTTAAGCCCGTTTCTCGACATTGTTTAACTTCGACAATCAAGTTCAGGAGCAGGTCTAGTAGACCTAGGTTACCCTAGATCTAGGTGTGATTGTGCATATCTTGTTTGTGATTGCTTAAGCCGTATATTCGTACATATTTCTGTAAAAATCTTTCTAAAAAAAAAAAGAAAAAAAACCAAAAACTTTTATAAAAACTTTCCCTTTTGTCGCCAATTCCATTTTTCACCCACCACCCATCGCCTTTCTCCATTGACGTTTTCTTACCCTCACCTTCTCCGCTTTGACTATACTAAACTCGTTTAGTGTATGTCCGCTTAGACTCGGGACACTAGCGCCCGTCTAGTCCGCGTTACGTTAGTCGCGACCGACTACGCGATCGACTCCGAAGTCGATACTCCGTCCACTCCTCTTTCACCCCTTCCTTTGCCGGCCAACTCCGACGTTGACCGGAATTCTGTTCATACATCTTCACCTTCACCTTCACCTTCACCAACCTCTTCTTCCGCGATGTCGGGATTTAATCCGAACATCTCTTTGACCACCCCTGGATTGGCTCCACCTCCTACGGAGACCAATCTCCCACCACCTCCGCCTGTTGTAGCGCCGCAGCGAATTGCGCTCCAGGATCGTTTCTACCCCACCCGTTCTGCACTTCCCACCTGCCTTTCTCTTCCTCCGGCCAATGGGGACAACTTTGAAATTAAGCCCCATTTCATCAACATGCTTCCACGTTTTCATGGGCTTGAATCTGAAGATTCCTATATCTTCATCAACAAATTTCAAAATGTCTGTGCCATGATGAAAACCACCCAGCTGTCGGACGATGCTATACGTCTACGGGTCATTCCGTTCACTTTATGCGATCTCGCTGAAAAATGGCTGTATAGCACCGCTTCCCACTCAATCACCAGCTGGGACGAGTTTATTAAAGCGTTTCTGAAATTTTTTTATCCGAATCATAAAACCGCAAGGATTCGAAATGAAATCAACCAATTCTCCCAGCTTCCTTCTGAACCCTTCTGGAAGTGCTTTGACCGGTACAAAGACCTTCTTGTTCAGTGTCCTCACCACGGTATAGAGAAATGGCAACTTTGCCAAACCTTATACGAGGGACTGAACCCAGCAATGAAGCAGTTGTTGGAAACCATCTGCCAGGGCCACTTCCTATCGAAATCTGACGAGGAAGCGTGGCAGTTCTTTGACGATCTTGCGGAGCAAACGCTACAGTGGGAGAGCACCAGACCGAATTCTTCTTCTTCTACCTCCACTTCTACCGGTCAGTCTAGGGTAGGAATCCACCAACTCGATGTCTCTATTGCGATGAAAGCTGAAATGGCTGCAATAACACGAAAGCTTGAAGCGATAGAGAGCAAATTTTCTGCTCCTGCCCCCACACCTGTTCTCCCCCTTCGTACCATCTGCGCTTGTTGTTCCGATCCTTCCCACTTGACGGAAGAGTGTCCTTACAATCCACCCTCGCAAGGACAAGATCAGGTTAATGCTGCATTCCAGCAAAGACCGAGGAATGATCCATACTCTTCCACCTACAATCCCGGTTGGAGAAACCACCCCAATTTCGCCTGGAATCAGAATCAGAATCAATTCCAGGGCAACAATTTCCAAAGGGCCCCTCCGCCGCAACAACAAGCGCAGCAACAAACTCAACACCAATATCAACAGCCCTTCCAACCCCAACCTTTCCAAAATCAGACGAACAACTTTGCACCCAACAATTCTTTTCCACCAAATAACTTTGTTCCGTCAAACAATGATAAGGTTTCCTCGCTCGAGCGAAGTCTGGAGGCGTTTGTTAAACAATCGACTCAATCCACCGCCAACATCCAGTCTTCCATTCAATCCTTAGTACAACACACTGCCGCACACGGGCAAATCATCAAGACCATCGAGGCCCAGATTGCACAGCTGAACGCGGCCTTAAGCGAGCGAGAGAAGGGGAAGCTCCCGTCCCAGCCACTTCCAAATCCCGGTCACCCACATAATGCACATGTTGCTCTTGAACAACAAAACCATAATGTGAGTGCCGTGACTACACTGAGATCGGCGAGGATGCTGCAAAACAACATTGGCAAACGGATCAACGATGACACCCCGGCCGCTGCTTCTTCTTCTTCTTCTTTTTCGTCTTCTGAGCCTATTCTCCGTTCTTCACAAGGCTCTTCTTCCTCTTCTTCTCTGAACGGACCCACTTCTCACTCTACGAAAACACCTATTCTGGAATCCGTTCCAACTCCACAATCTCCTCCTCCAGCATTAGACTCAACCAATTTTCAAAATGTTCCATTTCCAAACCGGTTGAGATCTAATAAACAAAATCCTCAAATGGAGAAGATTCTGGAGTTATTTAAGCAGGTTAACATTAACATTCCTCTTTTAGATGCTGTCCAACAAGTCTCGTCCTACGCGAAAATCTTAAAGGACTTGTGCACGAAAAAGAGGAAGTCTCAGGTGCCCAAGAAAGTTTTCTTGGCTAGTGCTGTGAGTGATGCCCTTACCCAATCTTTACCACAAAAACGGAAGGACACTGGCTGTCCTACGATTTCAATTACTATTGGGGATAAGAACATCGACCGCGCACTATTAGATCGTGGTGCCAGTGTTAACCAGCTTCCGTATTCAGTATACGAGCAATTAGGCGTCGGAGAGCTGAAACCCACGCATTGCACTCTCCAAATGGCCGACCGATCAATCACCCATCCTAGGGGTGAGCTAGACGATGTGTTAATCAAAGTCGGGGACTTCATATTCCCCGTTGACTTCATTGTATTAGATACACAGCCTGTAGCTAACCCCCGGAATCAAATTCCGGTGATACTCGATCGACCATTTCTCGCAACCTCAAATGCTGTGATCAATTGTCGCAACGGTTCAATGAACCTCTCTTTTGGAAATATGACGATTGAACTCAACATTTTTAGGTTGGGGAATCAGCCCGCCGAACCTAATGCTCATATACTGGACGTCTGCTCGATCCAGGAGATCACCCCCGAAGAGTGTGAATTCTAGGAGTTTCTGTTTGATCACGATAATCTTGACGCCACTAGTGCGTTTCTCTTCGAACCTGCTGCTGTTTCTGCGCCCGACAACGACTACGAGTGTTTCACGTTCTCAAACGATCTTAGCTGCGCACAACCCGAGTTTGAATCCTTCGACTTTCCGAATGAGTTACCTGAACCATCCGACTCGGTTGCCTACACTCGTTTTGAACCTTTGCTGGAGTCCTTTGAGTTCGAGACCTTTGCACCAATCTTGCCTTCTATCGTTTCACCTCCAACGCTCGAACTCAAGCCTTTGCCATCTCACCTTAAGTACGCTTACTTAGGTGAGAACGAGACCCTCCCTGTCATCATCTCGGCTTCTCTAGCTCCCGAGCAAGAGAAAGCCCTTCTCGCGGTCTTGCACAGCAACAGGCAAGCTTTTGGCTAGTCCATGGCGGACATCAAGGGGATTAGTCCCCTGATCGTTGAGCATCACATTCATCTGATGGATGATGCCAAACCAGCCCGGGATCCACAAAGACGTCTTAATCCAGTCATGAAGGAGGCTATGAAGAAGGAGATATTCAAATGTCTAGATAGTGGTATCATTTACCCTATCTCTGATAGCCAGTGGGTTAGCCCCATTCATGTTGTCCCCAAGAAGTCGGGCATCACGGTCATAACCAACGAGGCGAACGAGTTAATCCCTACTCGCACCCAAACTGGGTGGCGAGTTTGCATTGATTACAGAAAACTCAACGCTGCAACGCGGAAAGACCATTTTCCGCTACCTTTCATTGACCAGATGCTTGAACGATTGGCCGGACACGAGTACTACTGCTTTCTTGATGGCTACTCCGGCTATAATCAAATTCCCATCGCCGAAAAAGACCAGGACAAGACCACTTTCACTTGTCCTTTCGGCACGTTTGCATATCGACGCATGCCCTTTGGGTTATGCAATGCGCCCGCTACCTTCCAGCGGTGTATGATGGGAATTTTCTCGGACATGGTGGAAAAATTTCTGGAGATTTTCATGGTTGACTTCTCCATCTTCGGCGATTCCTTCAACGAGTGTTTGCTGCATCTTGACGCTGTCCTTACCCGATGTGAGGACAAGAATCTCACTTTGAACTGGGAGAAATGCCACTTCATGGTGCGCGAAGGTATTGTCTTAGGACATATCATCTCGCAAAATGGCATAGAGGTTGATAAAGCAAAGATTGAGGTCATTTCCAATCTGCCTCCTCCCCGATGCGTCAGAGATATCCGAGCCTTCCTTGGCCATGCCGGTTTTTATAGACTGTTCATCAAGGACTTTAGCAAGATTGCTAGGCCCTTGACTCTTTTGCTGGCTAAGGACACGCCATTCGACTTCAACTCGAGCTGTGTGACTGCCTTCGAGTCATTGAAAAGCTCACTCACTTCTGCTCCCGTTCTTTCTTCACCTGACTGGACGCACCCATTCGAGATTATGTGCAATGCATCCGACTTTGCCATTGGTGCTGTCCTTGGACAACACATCAACAAAATGCCGCATGTAATCTATTACGCAAGCCGAACCCTGAACGACGCCCAACTTAACTATACAACAACTGAGAAGGAATTCTTAGCTGTTGTATTTGCTTTAGAAAAGTTCAGGCCCTACCTCATCGGCTCTCCAGTCATTGTCTACACTGACCATTCTGCTCTGAGCCATCTTTTTGCGAAGAAAGATGCGAAATCTCGGTTAATACGTTGGATCCTCTTGCTTCAAGAGTTTGACCTTGTCATTAAGGACAAACGAGGATGTGAAAACGTAGTTGCTGACCATCTCTCACGACTTCCTTCTTCGCCTTCGCTTCCAATCCCGATCAACGACGTTTTCCCGGATGAACAGCTCTTGACAGTATCTTGCGAACCCTGGTTCGCAGATATTGTGAACTATTTGGCCACGGGATTACTACCGACCGAATGGTCAAGTCAGGACAGACTTCGCTTCTTATCCCAAGTAAAACACTTTTACTGGGACGAACCCTACTTGTTCAAGTACTGTCCCGACCAGATTATTCGTCGGTGTGTCCCTGATGAGGAATTCAAGAGTGTGCTGTCATTTTGCCACGATCAAGCGTGTGGCGGGCATTTTGGGCCCAGAAAGAAAGCTGAGAAGATCTTGCAATGTGGTTTCTACTGGCCACAACTCTTCAAAGACGCTCATGACTATTGCAAGACTTGCTCCCGGTGCCAACACATGGGCCGGATATCCCGGAGGAACGAGATGCCGCTCCAACCGATCCTGGTTGTGGAGATTTTCGATGTTTGGGGGATAGATTTCATGGGGCCGTTTCCCAGCTCTTTTGGGAACTTGTACATCCTTCTAGCTGTTGATTATATCTCTAAATGGGTCGAGGCTGTGCCGAGCCGGACTAACGACAACAAGGTTGTCGTTAGGTTCCTTAATGAAAACATTTTTTCCCGGTTTGGGTACCCCCGAGCGATCATTAGCGACAATGGAAGTCATTTCAACAATAAAACTTTCGAAGCCTTGATGCGGAAATACTCCATTAATCATAAGCTTTCTACGCCCTACCACCCCCAAACCTGCGGGCAGGCCGAAGTTTCAAATCGGCAAATCAAGCAGATACTGGAGAAGACGGTTTCCAAGAACCGTAAGGATTGGTCTCTGAAACTCACTGATGCCCTTTGGGCATTTAGAACCGCTTATAAGACCGACCTTGGCATGTCTCCCTATCGGCTTGTGTACGGAAAAGCCTGCCACCTTCCTGTCGAAATAGAGCATCGCGCATTTTGGGCGATAAAAGAGCTGAATCTGTCTCTCGAAGATGCGGGCAGCCATCGGAAGCTGCAGTTGAACGAACTGAACGAGCTTAGGGTTAAGGCTTACGATAACGCGGTTGTCGTTAAGAATCGAACGAAGGTGTTTCACGATAAACACCTTTTGCGCAAAACCTTCGTACCTGGTCAGCAGGTACCGCTTTACGACACCCGACTTCACTTCCATCCAGGAAAGCTCAGATCTCGCTGGAAAGGGCCGTATTTTGTGCGGAATGTGTATCCGCAGGGTGCTGTGGATTTGGAGAATCCAAAGGACGGTTCACTTTTCAAAGTAAACGGACACCGATGCAAACCGTACCTTAGCGCTGAACCAACAGAGGAGCTCCTGTTCTTGCAGGAGCCGGTTTACCCTGAATGATCTTCCTCTGCCTACATCCAAACTTCGGTTATCCAGCCAAGAACAGTGGACTCTGTTCCAAATAAGTTTCGGGGTATGTACAAACCATTTTGTATATATTTGTGTATATTCGTTTTCTTTTCTTTAAAAACAAAAACAAATAAAAATTTGTGTATCGCTAACCGACAATTTTGACCCTTCAAATGATCTCTTCATGCAATGACAGTGAGGACACTGTCCAGTTTAAGTTTGGGGGTACGCTCGGTACGCATTTCTTACCTTCGCATTCATATGTATATTTTGCATCTGCATATTAATATCCATAAAATCCATAAAAATTTGAAAATTTTCTAAAAAATATAAAAACTTTTTTGTCAAGTTAGCTTGTGGAAGAACTCTGATTCAACATTCGACGGTTTTTGTTTGAAAAAATAGGAATAACTAAATCTTATGTTTGGATTTTGAAAACCTGAAAGATAACTCTCCTTTGAAGTTAACAATAACTGATATACGTCTTTACATCACACTACATGTATCGTAAGATTTTGGGAATTAGATGACAAGTCTTTCATGTTTAAACTTTTAAACAGATAAATGATTTTCTGAGGATCAAATAGGTTTGTTCTGAAATAAGTAATGTCAAGAATAGTTTATGAAGTAAAGCGAATATGAAGGAATGTTATTGATGCCGTAATTGGAGCTAAGTCTGAAAAATAACCCATCGGAAACTTGATTGGAATGATTACACACCAAACCCACTAAACACGTCTTTTATCCAAAAACATAATTGAACTGCCGGTTATATCTCCGTTCGTATTAAATCATCTGATTTTCATGCCAAACTGTCTTTTGTTTTTGGACCTAGGTAACTTGAGTAATTAAGTCCGCTGGGGTGTTTCTACACCTAATGCCCTAAAACCAACTGGTTTGGGTGCATTGGCCCAAAGCTCGCTAAGAAGCCTAGAAAGTCCAGTTTTAAAACAAAGTCAAGCAAGTGTTCTCTCCGAGTTAAAATTCCTAATGGTTCTTTGTGTGAGAATAATCTTGATAAAAGACAGGCTTTTATAAAAATTTTAGCGGAGATATGAAGGTTTTATTCTATGATAAAGACTATTGCACGTTCACAGAGGTGTGTATGAAATGAAAACAAGAAAAAGGTGGAGTGAAAAATACGACTTAGTTTCCTGTTAAGGAAGATAGAAATTCTGAAGTTGAAACCTTACTGGAAAACGAAACTTGAAAAATGCTTAACTCTCTATAAAACTTATGTGATCCTTTTAAAATTGTTATCTGGGCTTTATTGTGCGACATGATGACTTTAATCGATCCTTCTGGAACTTAACGACACTATTTGCACTGCACGTAAAGACATATAAAATCTGTAGTTAAATAAGAAGCGAGGTGTGAAAAATAAAGGTTCGATGGTCTAGATTTAGGATTATAGAATTGTTATTTTCTAAAACAAAACTTTAGGATTTGAATCTTGGTTATTTTACAAAACCAACTTGACCGGATTTTGTGGGTAGTATCCGCTGAAAACCCTCAGGAGACAACACTCCTCCTACTAGGGACACCTAGAGGTTTAACGGCTTGTTGCACATGCTCAGTGCAATCGCGTTCCCTGCGAATGTGAGGTTAGGAAATTTTTTTGTGAATAAATGGACTTTGCTCGGGACGAGCAAATGATAAGTTTGGGGGTATTTGTTCATATCAGATTTTTGCATTTTCATACCGCCCAATTTTTATCACATTGCATATCGGTAGATACTCTTGAGCCGTGTTTGCTAGTCAATTGCAGGATACAGGTTCTCGGTTCTAAAAATGGTGAAATTCATGAAAAACACGACAAAATCCGGGTTCCTGCCAACCACAGATAAAACACGGTCTCCGCTCTTCATCCGTATGTTGCCAGATACCAGTTTAGGAAGACAAAATATCAAATCAATGTCACCTTCATGCACAAGGCTCAATGGCAACAACAAGTTCCAAGAGATCTACGCGGAGCTCGAGGCAATCATGACAAAAACATCCACAAAAAGTCCACCTTTCCTCAACAGAATTCTGGAAGAAATATGGAGGTATTTTCAGAAAACACATGTACCAGAATTATGTACACTGAAGAACAGGAAAGCACCAAAAAGAAGTGGGCCCAACTCCTCTAAAGGGCTGCGGATCCGCGGCAATAGGGGGGTCTAGGCCGCGGATCCGCGGCAGTATTGGCGCCAAGTCTGCAGAACTTTGGGGGGTATTTTGGTCATTCCATTTGGGTTCTGGTGGTTGCCCTAGGTTTTCATTTTTCAGCCTATAAATAGCCCAGAAGTTTGTGAAGGAAAGGGTCCATTCTTGTATTTTCATTTTGCCTAGTTTTAGTGTTTTTCTTCTTCCTCTTCTCACCTCTTCTCCATTAAACTTGTAGTGAGCTTTTGAGTGAAGAGTGATGAATAAAGAAGAACCATTTATTATCATGCTTATCTCTTTACTTTGTTAATTGTTGTAATTTTAATTCGTTAAATAGTTGTTGTTATTTCCTTGTTGTTTCTTTCTTCTCTCTTTTTCTTTATCATTCATACGACAATGATACTTACGCTCGATCCTCGCCAAGGTGAGGTCGCAAATAGTTAGTCGTATTCTTCTAATCTCCTTCTTTCAATCTTCCTCTTTTGTTTTGTTTTGTTTTTCCGTATCATGAAGTGTGAGTAGTTTTATACTTGTTAGGGTAGGATAAGGGAAGTTTGAGAGAAGGAAATCTCTCTCACTCTTTCCTTGCCCAACAGCTTAATTCAACTCCCGTTAATTGTACCACAATCCGCTCCTTACGGCACCCTATCCTACATGATAGCGGTGATTCCGTAGTGAGACCGGTTGTGGTTGAATTAACCGGAGGTTATGGATAAGAGCCAAGAACGGACGGACAAGCACCAAAGGGAAGGACTTATGCGTTGGAAAGCCTAGCTTATACTCGTAAGTTCCTTCCTAGTCGTGCTAATCCCCGTTGTTGCCGATTACCGTAACACCGATATTAAGAGGGCAACGAAAGATGTGGAGACTCCTAACTCAAACTAACCTAATCCTAACCCTAACAAGCTCTCTTTAAATATCAACTTAACACTTAGATAACCACAACAAAATCTGAACTTTCGGACTTAACTCGTTAAAACACATTGAAAAAGACTCCCATCTCCCTGCGGACGACCCGTACTCAACCGGCTAGCTACAAGCGAAACCGTCTTGATTGCGGTATTTAGAACTAAACTTGAACACGAACATACGCTATCAATCAGCCCCCTCCGCCGCAACAACAAGCGTAACAACAAACTCAACATCAGTTTCAGCAGCCCTTCCAACCCTAACCTTTTCAAAATCAGACGAACAACTTTGCACCCAACAATTCTTTTCCCCAAAACAACTTTGTTCCGTCAAACAACGATAAGGTTTCCTCGCTCGAACGAAGTCTGGAGGCGTTTGTTAAACAATCGACACAATCCATCGCCAACATCCAGTCTTCCATTCAGTCCTTAGTGCAACACACTGCCGCACACGGGCAAAGCATCAAAACCATCGAGGCCCAGATTGCACAGCTGAATGCGGCCTTAAGCGAGCAAGAGAAGGGGAAGCTCCCGTCCCAGCCACTCCCAAATCCCGGTCACCCACATAATGTACATGTTGCTCTTGAACAACAGAACCATAATGTGAGTGCCGTGACCACATTGAGATCAGGAAGGATGCTGCAAAACAACATTGGCACACGGAACAACGATGACACCCCGGCCGCCGCTTCTTCTTCTTCTTCTTCTTCTTCTCCTGCTTCTTCGTCTTCTGAGCCTATTCTCCATTCTTCAAAAGGCTCTCCTTCTTCTTCTTCTTCTTCTTCTGCTCTGAACAGACCCACTTCTCACTCCACGAAAACACCTGTTCTAGGATCCGTTCCAACTCCACAATCTCCTCCACAAGCATTAGACTCAACCAATTTTAAAAACGTCCCATTTCCAAACCGGTTGAGGTCTAATAAACAAAATCCTCAAATGGAGAAGATTCTGGAGTTATTTAAGCAGGTTAATATCAACATTCCTCTTTTAGATGCCGTCCAACAAGTCCCGTCCTATGCGAAAATCTTAAAGGACTTGTGCATGAAAAAGAGGAAGTCTCAGGTACCCAAGAAAGTTTTCTTGGCTAGCGCTGTGAGTGATGCCCTTGCCCAATCTTTACCACAAAAACGGAAGGACCCTGGCTGTCCTACGATTTCTATTACCATTGGGGATAAGAACATCAACCGCGCACTATTAGATCTTGGTGCCAGTGTTAACCTGCTTCCGTACTCAGTATACGAGCAATTAGGCGTAGGAGAGCTGAAACCCACGCACTGCACTCTCCAAATGGACGACCGATCGATCCCCCATCCTAGGGGTGATAATCAAAGTCGGGGACTTCATATTCCCTGTTGACTTCATTGTATTAGACACACAGCCTGTAGCTAACCCCCGGAATCAAATTCCGGTGATACTCGGTCGCCCATTCCTTGCAACCTCAAATGTTGTGATCAATTGTCGCAATGGTTCGATGAACCTCTCTTTTGGAAACATGACAATTGAACTCAACATTTTTAGGTTGGGGAATCAGCCCTCCGAATCTGATGCTCATATACTAGACGTTTGCTCAATCCAGGAGATCACCCCTGAAGAGTGTGAATTCGAGGAGTTTCTGTTCGATCATGATAACCTTAACGCCACTAGTCCGTTCCTCCTCGAACTTGCTGCTGTTTCTGCGCCCGACAACGACTACGAGTGTTTCACGATCTTGAACGATCTTAGCCGCTCGCAACCCGAGTTTGAATCCTTCGAATTTCCGGATGAGTTACCTGAACCATCCGACTCGGTCGCTTACACTCGTTTTGAACCTTTGCTGGAGTCCTTTGAGTTCGAGACCTCTGCACCAATCTTGCCTTCAATCGTTTCACCTCCGACGCTCGAACTCAAGCCTTTGCCGTCTCACCTTAAGTACGCTTACTTAGGTGAGAACGAGACCCTCCCTGTTATCATCTCGGCTTCTCTAGCTCCAGAGCAAGAGAAAGCACTTCTCGCGGTCTTGCACAACAACATGCAAGCTTTTGGCTGGTCCATGGCGGACATCAAGGGGATTAGTCCCCTGATCGTTGAACATCACATTCATCTGATGGATGATGCCAAACCAGCCCGGGATCCACAAAGACGTCTCAATCCAGTCATGAAAGAGGCTGTGAAGAAGGAGATCGTAAAATGTCTGGATAGTGGTATCATTTACCCTATCTCTGATAGCCAGTGGGTTAGCCCCATTCACGTTGTCCCCAAGAAATCAGGTATAACGGTCATCACTAACGAGGCGAATGAGTTAATCCCTACTCGCACCCAAACTGGGCGGCGAGTATGCATCGATTACAGAAAACTCAACGCCGCAACGCGGAAGGACCACTTTCCGCTACATTTCATTGACCAAATGCTTGAACGATTGGCCGGACACGAGTACTACTGCTTTCTTGATGGCTACTACGGCTATAATCAGATTCCCATCGCCGAAAAAGACCAGGACAAGACTATATTCACTTGTCCTTTCGGCACGTTTGCATATCGTCGCATGCCCTTTGGGTTATGCAATGCGCCCGCTACCTTCCAGCAGTGTATGATGTGAATCTTCTCAAACATGGTGGAAAAATTTCTGGAGATCTTCATGGATGATTTCTCCATCTTCGGCGATTCCTTCAACGAGTGTTTGCTGCATCTTGACGCTGTCCTTACCCGATGTAAGGACAAGAATCTCACTTTGAATTGGGGTTTTCGGTATATTCTGTTTGGGCCCAGATTTATTTTGAGTGCTGCAGTTTCTACTTGAGGCCCACTTCGGGAAATTTAGTCGATCAAAAATTTTAAACATGTTAGTTCGCAGTATTTATATTATATCTGCGACCGTGAATGTCATTTGATCGGTAAATCATGTCTAATTGCTATAGTTCTTTTGCATGGATTTGCGAACGTGACATTCACGTTGATGTTCTGTTTTGTGCTGTAACGTTGCGGATTTGTCGTGGTGGATAGCCTGGATGCAATGGTAGTACAATTTGGTTGTATTATTTGATATTGTGGGGCGAGTGTCCGACATGTGGACTGCCGTCACTGCCTGTTTGTATATTATTCTTTTGGGGCACGACCGGGCTGAGGTCGATGTACCCTTTGTATATATTTTACTTTCTGTACTAGGATTACCCCGCGGTGGGGTGCACGGATAGCCGGGTTCTAGAGGGCAATGGGCCCGCATCTCATGGCTTTGAGACGGAGGGGGCTTCACTCTAGAATTGGCGGGCTATTCCCCGCACTCGTAGGGGGTACAGATTGACCCAAGGAGGGGTGCTCAAGTTACCGGATTCCGTGAAGTGCTGGGTGGTCCATTCACGTTGTTGAAGGGGGCTGCCTCGCTTCAGGTTTTGGCAGGTAACGTGTTGCGCCCGTAGGGGTCTAGGATTTCATTGCACAGGCTATCCACACGACCAGGGAAACGTCGGGTTTCAGTAGCGGCACTATGAAACCCGGGGATCCCAGATATCTGTATTATTCTGTGATGCTTATTACATTTCCGTGATATTGCATTTTATCACGCCTTAAGCGATTATTATATATTGATATATATACTAGTAAATATTGTATTTGTTTTGCATCCGCGCAAGTCCAGTCCCCGCTCTGTCGTTAGTTAAGTAACCTAACGGGTGATGACGGGACCCAGTGGCGAATGCGGATGGCATATACGTACATCGTATTTTCGTTCTTTTGTTGTGTGATCAATTGATGGGACTGTGTTGATTCGGATCAATGCAAGCTAAATAAACCTATTCTGATGTTGTTGGAACATTTTTCAAAAGATGTTATTGTAAGGACGTTCTCTTTTGTTTTGCACAGTGGTATTCGGTTATGAATATCCAGCACCTCAGTCGACGAGGCAAGTGCCGAGATCCCTTCACCGGGAGTGACCCCTTGGACAGAAGTTTGCGTTAGGGCAATAACTTCACTATAGTCGATTACTTTTGCTTTGCAACGTGGTATTCAGTTGGAATATCCTGCACCTCATTCTACGGGGAAAGAGTCGAGTTCCCTTCACCGGGAGTGACCTCTTTAGCAAAGGTTTTCACCACTATATTTTTATAAAAGCTATCCAGTTCCTTCAACGATATCAAGTTCATTACGTTAAAGGTTTTTCGCCAAAAACCATTCGTAGCCCTCCGTCATTTCAGAAAGGTAGCACTTAGTATTCTTGCTATGTATGTTGTCCTTCGTCAAGGCATAGTGTATGGTAGCTATTTGTTACTTTTCTGCTGCATAGATAGATGCGTTTGTTTGGGACAGCGTACTACTATTTTGGCCTTCGTCAAGGGTATGTACGAGTGGGTTCAAATTAACCTGGATAATGACGGGTAGAACTTGACATGTGACTTATGATATGTTGGCCTTCGTCAAGGTCATAAGAGCATGGGGTAAAAATCACATCGGGAGTTTCTAAAGAAACTTAAACTTTCCAGGCATGCGCATACCTTCTGGAGTGTGATAACGTGAGTGGATTCCATCACGTTATCATGCAATGATAGTTGGATCCCGATTCCCACTGATGAGTTGGTTTACTCCTCGGGTGATCCCGACTAATTCTTCTTTCAGGTTTGGAGGAGAATTTGACGTTACAGTGGGAGGTTTCCTGATTAGATAAAGTGATAACCATTTTGATCTAGGTTAGAGTGCACGCTGAGTGTTTCTTTTCTCTCTCTTTGACAACGACCATGACCCGACCCTTGACTATGACTCAGTGACCAAGTTGACCGAACCTTCTTAAAACACTGGCTTTTGGATTGTCTGAGTTGCATACCTCATTGCCACTCCTACTTTTAACCTTTTCTCCAGAACACCCTATATTACTACGAACGTCCACTCTCATTGGATAAAACCATCGTATGGTTATATAAGAACTCGAAGGAACTTGTTCCAGATTTGAGGATGGTTTCCGGTTCTGGAGAAAACGAATATGACTATTCAATTGTCTTTTCCTTTTACCTTCTCTCAGGCTGCGAGTGCTCCTTGGATTAGGACAGTACATCTATTACGCTAATTGGATAGTCTTCTTCCAAACCATAGGCAGGTGACGAACGGTGGGGAATGAAGAAAACCAATTGGCCTAACGATGGTGTGCAGAAGGTAATAAGTTAAGATAAATAAAGGGATTAGAAAAAGGGCAAAGTAAATTGCGACTGCTATTCACGACCAAACCAAGTATTTCTTCGCCAATCCTATATCACCTTTGTATTTCTCCAGAACACTCCGTATCACTACGAAGATCCACAGTTATTTGGATACTCCATCGTATGGTTATATACGAACTCGAAAGGAACTTGTTCCAGTTCGGGGATGGATTCTGGTTCAGGAGAAATAGGTATAAGGTTTATTCGGTTGTCTTTTATCTTCACCTTCTCTCGCATTGCGAGTGCTCCTATGATTAGCACAGTACACCTGTTATGCTTATTGGATTGTCTTCTTCCAAACCATAGGCTTGTGCCGAACGGTAGGGAAGAAAGAAAACCATTTAGCCTAAGAGGGTGTATAGAAGGTAATGACTAAAGACATATAAATGGATTTGGAGTGATGGCGATGTAATATACGGTTACAGTTGTGAATCTGGATAATGGAAGAGGCATTACTGGGAATACCCGCATACCCCTTCAAAATATTTACTTGTTTCAGTTTCACTGTGTACTGTTAATAGAAAACTGATTTCCTAATTAGTCACTTGCTCCAGGGTATGTATTTACCAAGTATGATTCTTACATCTATATGGTTTTACAGATGATGAGTGGGAGTAAGTTATTGGGAATTAGGTGATCATCCTCATTATATCAGAATTCGTTGTAATTGGTGATATTTGAGGAAATCATCTGGGTTGTTTGCCGGACGGCAAATATTTGGTTTTGAATATCCGTTGTTATGCACCAATTTCAAATTGACATATCTGTACGTCTATTTATATAGCGTGAGATATAACTTTTTGAAATTATTTCTATGACATTTACCTATATCAGTGGATGGTTAGGTAAGGAGCATTAAACAGCGGTGTAATTCTTCTTAACCATAAGTACAGTTTTCAACCTACGACACATAGGGATTGAGTTATTAGACTCAGGGGACTTATACAGAGTATTGTATGTTGTCTAGTGTCCATTAGGACAGAGGGGTTGGTACTCGTGTTGTATTCTATTTACTTGTGACTTCTCTAGTTCTTAGAAGTGTTTTGTAGAAACACAAGCTCTAAGTTTTGAGAAGTTATAGGTATAAGCGTAAAGTAGAGAACCAGATGTTGCAAGTATCGGGATTCTTCAAGGTGATCGATGATGTAGATACTTGTGTATAGTATTCAGTTGAAAGTAATGGTTTTATGAGAAACTTGTTTCTCTTTCAGATTACTCATATCTGGATGCATTTCTAAGTTGAGTAACGCTGATCGGCATCCATCCATTTAGTTTACATGCACTGGAGACAACTGCATGATTTGAATCTGGTTCCAATTAAATCAGTGCCTCTGTTTCTATATTGGATATAGAACAGTTCATATCTTAACGATGTTAAGGTACGTAGAGTTGTCTGGCTTATGCTTAAAACCCGACTCTGGATAACTCAAGGCACATTTCTGTAATGGCTGTTTGTGGATTGACCCGGGCTTTGACGAGGGTTGACTTTCTACCATCTGGAAGATCAATAGTGATATTGTTCTTGACTCGCCACAGTTTTAGTAAAATGGATTTTTTCAGAAAACAGTAGTGGAAGTATGGTAGAGCTGGAAGTGATTCCAGAACTGCAAACGATTACTGAAAATTTGATAAGAACCTAAAGATTCATTCTGGTTTGACATTCCATTGGGCACTCCGCATATATGGTGGGTAACCTCAGGCAGTCGAGAGGTATTTCGGTATGCTCAAAGACAGTGACAGGGAGGTTCTTGTTTACCCAGACTTTCCATTGTTGTTGTTCCAGACTGTGAGACCCGGCAGGAGGATGAGTATAGCGTCGTTCTAAACTAGCTTTAGAAGTGTACGTGTATATTATTCAGCCAAAGGGTTGTCATAGTCAGTGGTTGCAGCGGAATCATAGTGGACAAGTAGCTTATGTCTATTTATGAACTAAAGCAGATATAGCGGAGATAAATCATCTATTTCTGATGTGACAGTCATAGGTTTGACTTCATCAGAATAGGGGATGGATCTGTTAAAAAGGTAGTAGGGTGTGATGTCCTGGTATTTGGATGACATACACAGAGTAGGAAGTGAAATTCCTATACTACGATCGGTTACACTTTGGTTGTCACACAGTGGTTTCTCCACATAAGAATTGGATATTATATCAGACATTCTGGTTACTAGATCTATGGTTTAGATCTAGATTTGGATAGTTTCCAATCAAGGTACTTAGACAGCATTCTAAAAGTATTTGGAATGGACGACTCCTAGCACGGTAGTGTACCTGCAGGTGATGGAGTCACCCTCTCTGAAGGTGTCTTACAGACTAATGGGGAGAGGGATGTGCATGATTGGTAGATCACTTGCTTAGGCAATTGAGTCAATCATGAGATGTCAAGTACCACACCAGATATTGTTTTTGCATGAGATGCAATAAGATGATACTAATCCAATCCTGGAGAAACATTCGGAAGCAGTTTTAGAACATAAGTGGATGTTCTAGGGATATGATAAAGACATCCTCTTTCGGGAGACAGTTATCATTCCAGGCTTCCAAGGTGACCTGGATGACAGAGTGACTGTCAGAGTTATAGTTTTTCCCTCTGACGAGGGGCAGTGTTTTAGACAGGTGATCCAAGTGGACAATGAGGGAGGCATTACGCCGGATACTGATTAAGTTCAGTTGACGATACAGTCTAAGAAGTTTGGATTTGGAGTTCATTTATGAGCTAAGTCCCATCAGATATCCAGACATATTCTAAGACAGGTATTGCTCATTTCGGGAGATGGCTTTCTCCGCGAACTTGAGATAAAGAGAGACATAAAAAGAAACATTAGGGCGGATCCACTCACTGAGGCTATTCCTCGAACGCAATTGTTTCGCAAACGGGTTTTGTGAGAATGATTTGTATAGGAGTTGGGTGTTCAAACGGGCTGTGAGTATGCGACATCGCAATAATTAGCCATGAGTGCAAGTGGGAGATTATTGGATATAGTGCCCTCAGAGTCAATTATTGGATCACAGGCACGTGATTGCAATGATTGAGGGAGGACCTATACCGGTAAGACAGTCTTACTCAAGATGATAGTATGCTATCTGGTTTATCTTTATCATCGTGTACTGCTTTAGGTGACCTTACAGGTCACTATTGCTCGTTGACAGAGCCCTTAGGATTCTTGCTTGACGACCAGCAGTATGATGGTGATCATATACGTGGGAGCTGGGGTCTATAAGCACATCCTTAAAGTGGTCCCTAATCGCGGGAGTTTCGAGACAGGGCATCGATACTCCAGAGTAGACTAGTGTATACAGTCGAGACCCCGACGAGGGGCGGTGGCCGGTCTCACAAGCCACTTGTGTCAGTTGGTTCACCTAAGACGTATACAGGTGCTCATTGGGTTATGAGTACATTGGACAGGACTCGCCGGGAACATGCTAGTTGGTTTTATACTTGACGTCAGATAGCAGTTCCCGGGTGACATGTGTACAGGTTAGTTCATCGATCTGAGATCGTCATTTGTCTCGTGTGAGTTCCTACTGTACTTTGATTACTACCCTACCACAACTCAAAGGAGTCGTGCAAACAGGTTTTAGTTGGGTAGAGTCTCGAGCCACATGGAGGCAGTGAGCGGATCTGCAGGGGTTCGTCTCTCCCGGTATTGGGGGTGAGGTCGCGCTGTGTCTAGGAAAGCCATTACACGAAGTCCTTGGACAAAGCAGGAGATTTACTGGTAGGTATTCCAGTAATATCTCAGGGTGTTCTGGGATACACTCCGACACGACTTGTACCGCTTTTGAGTGCTTGACTTTTACCAACCCCCTTGGCCCGACATGCGATGCTCATAGATGAATGGACCGGACTATACGAATATTGTCACTGACAGGCTCAGTAGGGTGTCAGGAAGAGTTCACTCATCGACTTCCCATTTGGTAAATACCTGGTAGCCCGTTAAGTACGGCTAATACCTCTGACGTGCTAGTGGTTAATTCCACAGCCAAAATATTGACGAGTCTTTAGAGTCCCCCACAGAGAGTTTCTCAAGTTTCGAGCGAAACGCTATAGAGGCCGATGGATTTATGGCGGGGTTCGAACGTACGCGTGCACTTGTGCACGTGTTATGGTTCGGGCGGATATTACTAGCGGGTTTTGGCATAAGCCGGATCCTAGTATTTTACAGTATAGATTTTGTCTCATTGCATTTGTATTCGGTTGGAATACAAATGCAGGTATGTATATATAGTCGCAGGGTTTTCCTGTAATTTATTACGGGATCGCTTTTTGAAATTGGCAGTTTGCATTCCGTTTCGGCCATTTTCTTTATTCCTTCTTGGTTGAAATTCCTTTGATGGAGGGGGTTCTTTTTGCAAATGTGCAATATGTTATGGAGAGGGTTTTTATGGCACATGGTTGCTTCATGATGATTCTAGCAAGTTATAATTATTTTGTGCATCATTACTTGCTTTATTGTGAGAGGATTGAGTTGGACTTTGGTGTGACATTCTTCATGATGATTCATTATTTTTCTCCCTTGCATTATTCCTTTCCCGCTCTCCCCTTTAGCATGGCCGGCCACTTAACTTGGGGGGCTGCCCAAAATTTTGGTGTTTGGATTTTATCTCATTTGCTCACAGAAAATTCCATAGCTCCATTTCAAAGTTCATCTCCTTCACCTCCACTCCAAAAATGGCAATTTCATTAACCCTCGAGACATAGCATTCTACACTCAGTCTACTGCAATCTTTGACACGTCGGCTTGCCAACTTTGTGTCCGAGTTGCCTCGGTTCAGAGGCGGGAGCCCATAAAAAGACTCGGTGATGTTGTGCCCCTTTCCGACGTGGAGATCAAGACCGGAGATGGCGCGAGGAGATCGGGATGGTGGCCAAAGACCGAAGGACACGGATCGCTCGGTATTGCTCTCTACCCTTTCTCCAGTTAGCTAGTAGTAAGTTAATGGTCCGATCCAGATTTATAGTCCGCGGTAGTGCCGGTTTCTAGTTTAGAAAAAGATTTTGTTTCCGCATTTTGGCCTCGGACAAACTGCCGGGACGCTACCGTAGACTTACACTGGATAGTCTTCTTCCAAACCATAGGCTGGTGCCGAACGGTAGGGAAAGAAGAAAACCATTAAGCCTAACGAAAGTGTACAAAAGGTAACGACAAAAGACAAATAAAGAGATTTGGAGAGATGGAAAGGAAATATACGGTTATAGTCATGAATTGGATTATGGAAGAGGCATTACTAGGAATACCAGGATACCCCTACGAAATATTTTCATGTTTCAGTTTCACTGTACGTTGTTAAAGGAAATCTGTTTTCTCGATTAGATACTTACTCCATGGTATGTGTTTACCAGGTATGATTCTCACATCTGCATGGTTTTACAGATGATGTGTGGGAGTAAGTTATTGGGAATTAGGTGATTATTCTCATTATATCGGAATTCATTGTAATTGGTGGTATTTGAAGAAATCGCTTGGGTTTTTGCCGGACGGCAAGTATTTGGTTTTGAGTATCCGTTGTTGTGCACCAATTTCGAACTGATATATCTGTACGTTTATTTTATAAAGTGAGATATAACCTTTTGAAATTGTGTCCATGACATTTACCGATATCAGTTGACGATTGGGTAAGGAGCATTGAACAGCGGAGTAGTTCTTAACCATAAGTATAGTTTTCAACCTACGATGCACATGTTTTGAGTTATTCAACTTAGCGGACTTATATAGAGTATTGTATATTGTCCAGTGTCCATCAGGACAAAGGGGTTGGTCCTCGTACTATGTTCTGTTTACTTGAAACTTCTCTAGTGTTATACATGTGTTTCGTAGAAATACAAGATCTATGTTTTGAGAATTTATAGGTACAAGAATAAAGTAGAGAACCAGGTATCGCAAGTATCGGGATTCTTCAAAGAGATCGAAGATGTAGATACTTGTGATTGGTATTCAGTTGATAATAATGATTTTGAGAAACTTGTTTCTCTTTCAGGTTACTCATAATTGGATGCATTCCTAAGTTGAGTTGTGCTGATTAGCCTCTTTCCATTAAGTTGATATGCACTGGAGACAGCTGCATGATTTGAATCTGGTTCCAATTAAATAAGTGCCAAAGTTTCTATATTGGATATAGAATGGTTCATATCTTAACGATGTTAAGGTACGAGGAGTTGTCCGGCTTATGCTTAAAACCAGACACTGGATAACTCAAGACACGTTTCTGTAATGGAAGTTTATGGGTTGACCCGGGCTATGACGAGGGTTGATTTTCTACCAGTTGGAAGATCAATAGTGATATTGTTCCTGACTCGCCATAGTTTTAGTAAAATGGATTTTTTCAGAAAACAGGAGTGGGAGTATGGTAGATCTGGAAGTGATTCTTGAACCGCAAACGATTACGGAAAATTTAATAGAAACAAAAGATTCAATCAGGTTTGACATTCCATTAGCCACTCCGCAGATATGGTTGGTAAGCTCAGCCACCCAAGAGGTACTCTGGTACCTCAAGGACAGTAACAGGGAGGTTCTTGTTTACCCAGACTTGACACTACTGTTGTTCCAGGCTATGAAACCCGGCAGGAGGTTAAGTATAGCGTCGTTCTAAACTAGCTTTAGAAGTGAACGTATATATTATTCTGCCAGAGGGTTGTTGTGGTCAGTTGGAGCAGCGGAAGCGTAGTGGGCAAGTAGCTTATGTCTATTTATAGACTAGAGCAGATATAGCGGAGATAGATCATCTATTTTTGATGTGACAGTCATGGGTTTGACTTCATTAGAATAGAGGATGGATCTGTTAAGAAGGTAGTAGGGTGTGATGTCCTGGTATTTGAATGACATACATAGAGTAGGAAGTAAAATTCCTATACTACGATTGGTTATACTGTGGTTGTCACACAGTTGTTTCTCCACACATGATATGGATATAATATCAGACATTCTGGTTACTAGATCTATGGTTCTAGATCTAAATTTGGGTAGTTTCCCAATCTAGGTACTTAGACAGTATTCTAATGGTATTTAGAATGGACGACTCCTGGCATGGTCGTGTACCTGCAAGTGATGGAGTCTCCCTCTCTAATGGTGTCTTACAGACTAAAGGGGAGAGGGATGTGCATGATTGGCATATCACTTGCTTAGGCAATTGAGTCGATCATGAGATGTCAAGTACCACACCAGATGTTGTTTTTGAACTAGATGCAATAAGTTTATATTAATCCAATCCTGGAGAAACATTCGGAAGCAGGTTTAGAACATAAGTAGATGTTCTACGGATATGATGACGGCAGCCTCCTTCGAGGGAAGGTTATCATTCCAGGTTTCCAAGGTCACATGGATGACAGAGTGATTGTCAGAGTTATAGTTTTCCCTTTGGCGAAGGGGGCAGTTGTTTGGACAGGCGGTCCAAGAGGACACTGTCGGAGGCATGTTGCCGGATACTGATTATGTTCAGTTGACGATACAGTCTAAGAAGTTCGGATTTGGGGTTCATTTATGAACTAGGTCCCATCAGATATCCAGACATATTCTAAGACAGGTATTACTCAATTCGGGAGATGGTTTTCTCCGCGAACTTGAGATTAAGAGAGACATAGAAAGAAACATCAGGGCGGATCCACTCATTGAGGCTATTTCTCGAACACAATAGTTTTACAAACGGGCTTTGTGAAACAAATTAGTAGAGAAGTTGGATGTTTGGTATCACACGGGCTGTGAGTATGCGACATCGCAATAATTAGCCTTAAGTGCAAGTGGGAGATTGTTGGATGTAGTGCCCTTAAAGTCCGTTACTGGATCACAGGCACGTGATTGCTATGATTGAGGTGGACCTATACCGGGAGGACAGTCTTACTCGAGATGATAGTATGCTATCTGGTTTAACTTTATCATCGTGTACAGCTTTAGGTGACATTACTGTTCACTATTACATGTTGATAGAGCCCTTGGGATCCTGCTTGACTACCAACTGTATGATGGCGATCATATAAGTGAGAGTTGGGTAGTCCATAAGCACATCCATAAAAGTGGTCCCTAGTCATGGGAGTTTCGAGACAGGGCATCGATACTCCGGAATACACTTGTGTATACAGTCGAGACCCCGACGAGGGGCGGTGGCCGGTCTCACAAGCCATTGGTGTCAGTTGGTTCACCTAAGATGTATACAGGTGCTCATTAGGTTATGAGTGCACCGGACAGGACTCGCCGGGAACATGCTAGTTGGTATTATACCTAGCGTCAGATAGCTGTTCCCTGGTGACATGTGTACAGGTTAGTTCATCAACCTGAGGTTGTCATTTGTCTGGTATGAGTTCCCACTGTGCTTAGATTGCTTCCCTACCACGGCTCAAAGGAGTCGTGGAAACAGGTTTTAGTTGGATACAGTCCCGAGCCACATTAAGGCAGTGAGCGGAACGGCAGGGGATTCGTCTCTCCCGGTATTGGGGGTGAGATCGCGCTGTGTCTAGGAGAGCCACTACACCAAGTCCTTGGCCAAGGCAGGTGAGAATTACTGGTAGGTATTCCAGTAGTTTCTCACGGTGTTCAGGGCTAACCTCTGACACGACTTATACAGCTATTGGGGGTCTGACGTTACCAGCCCCTAGTCTCGATATGCGATGGTCATAGACGAACGGACCGGACTGTATGGATATTATCACTGATAGGCTCAGTAGGGTTCTAGGATGAGTTCACTCATCGGCTTCCCTTTCGGTCAGTATATGGGCGGCTGTTACGCACAGCTAGTGCCACTGACGTGCTTGTGGTTAAACCCACTGCCAGGGTATTGATGAGTTTTTAGAGTCCCCCACAGATAGTTTCCGAAGTTCGGGCGAAACGTTGTAGAGGCCGTATGGTTTTATTGCAGGGTTCGAACATGCACGTGCACTTGTGCACGTGTCATATTTTGGACAGATAATATTGGTGGGCTTTGGTTTAAGCCGGATCCCAGTATTATATTGAGTCGAAATATTTTTGTCTCATCGTATTCGTATTCGGTCGGAATACGAATACAGGTATGTATATACAGGTAAGGGGTATTCTCGTAATCCGTTACGAGATTACTTTAGAAGATGCATTTCTTTTTGGGTTAATCATTTTGGTTTAAATGATTATTGGATTTGTAGAGTGTGACTCATTCATGGTGACACAGTTCTTCTAGCATGTTCATTAATGACTCATGCTAATGAGTCACTAAGTGAGTCATGATAGAATTAATTGTGTTTTGTTTTGGGTGTAGATATTTTAGGGTTTGCGGAGATATTTTTGGAAGATATTTTTATGAGATATTTTCTTCGTTTTTCAACACACAACCTTATATATATCTACTCACAAAAGAAATAGGAACACAAGTTTTATGCTTGGTTCTTTTGCTCTATTGATTCATTTCTTGAGCTCACACTCTCCAAACCTTAGCATCTTCTTCAACCTCCACTCTTACCCTCTCATGTTATGAGAACTAAAGAGTGTATTGAGAAAAAGTTTTCCACTCATTCTCTACTTCATCTTGGTCATCTCTTTTAGCAGACTTGATGTCCGAGTTACCTCGGTATAGAGGTGAAAGCCCGCATAAAGACTCGTTGACGTGGTGCCACCTCGACAAGAAGATCCGAGTCACAGCGAGGAGCGTGGAATGATGGCTAAAGACCGAAGGACACGGATCGATCGGTATAGCCTTTCTACCTCTTTACAGTTTGTTAGTTTAGCGTTAATGGCAAGATCCGGGTTATAGTATGCGATAACGCTAGTTGTAAAAGATTTTGTTCCGCATTTGGCCACAGATTATTGGCCGGGGCGCTACCGTAGACTTACAGATCTCATCCAACCTTATGATCAATGTATGTATGCATGTGGATCTCGTCCACGTGTCAACCAATGACACAACAATATCATGCATGTAAATATCATAAAAACATATGCAAGAAAATATGAGGATATAAATCAATGTGTTTCCCTCGCGACACATCAAAATCATGGGACTGGAGTGTCCAATCTCGACACTCGAAAACATCAGGAAACCCGTGTAGAACATCGACACATAAATCCTTATATGTCTCAGGCGACGCACACCCTGGTCAGCCCTCATATCCATCTCTCTACTCCGGTCGGTATCTTCCGGATAACCGCCGAGTCCAAATACAATCACCGGTAGGTAGTGCTCCCCTGCCAGGCTCATCGTCTACACCTCGAGTTTCTTACCCCATGCTAACTTACCGGGTCCACCATGTACCGGCAATCGGCCTCATCCGCCTCCTCGAATCGGGTTTCACATATCTCTCTCAGAACCGAGAAAACACATGGTGGATGCACGGAAATATCATATCAAGAGGAATCGGGTTTTTAAAACAGTTGATGCTTTCTTTTGAAATCGCCACGGTTCTCATATCCAGAAATCTCATGAAAACAGCATATCTCAATGCGTAAAATCATAAAGCATGATCTATGCGACATATGATAGAAATGTAAGCATCTCCGTATATCATGCAACATGGGACAGTAATATGACATATTAAGGGAAAACCACTCATTTAAAATGATTCCAGTTTTTAAATATATCCCGCGGTTCCCAATTTCTCCAAATTCAAATGCATCATCGTCTATGTATATGCAATAAGTATGTATGTAGGCATGAATGCACAAAGATATATATACACAAGTATGTTATGCGAAAAGTCATATCATGATGCAGCAATCCTGCTGTGTAGTGACATGGCAATTATAGATGATGAAGTGTGTGGGCCAACAAATCTGTGTAAGTGTAACATACGCATCATCGATAATGGTGCAGGTGTATTAGCACAAGTGTAAGTAATGCGATACGAATAACATGAATGCTGCATAAGGTAAATCATATGCAAATGCTGACGGGTATACGTATCTAACATAACCTATTCGGTGAATCTATCAATCGGCATCTAGCCTAAACAACATCGCGTACGGTATAATCCATCGTACGGAAAACTCTAGTCAAGGGTAAGGATCAATCATCAAGTCAACTCATCACGAACGGAAAATCATCGTACGACGACATTAAGCTAATAGGGATCCTATCAACCTATAAGACAACGAAGGTACGGCCTAATTTCACGTACGGCCTATCATCCATGATTCACAACATTCTATATATATAAATATATCTAGAGACCTATGTCCCAGGTCATATCCATAACGATCTCATATCAGGGGACCGTCAAGATATCAATCATCTCAATCGACTCGCATCCGTATACCAACATATCATCATATCATTATATTCGTCTTATATTCTTGTTATCGCATTTACATCTCACATCAAGTCGAGTTTACATAAACATTCTATCTTTACTATAACTATAAGTATCTAATCTAACATACACACCCACCCGAACCATACAAGCGGATTTTTAAAAGAAGCGAATCGTAGTTTTGAAAATAGGGGTTACGTTGTTTTTAAGGAGAAGATATCATTTGAAAATGCATAACGACCCTCAAGGTAACTGTTTAAAAGATGCATACGATTCTTCAGTTTAGAAATATGCATGGTTCGGATGACACATCTACGTCGACTATCTAGTCCTATAGTACCTTAACGGCAATATCGTCAAATATCATCCTCAATTCCCGTCATGTCATATTAGCCGTATCATAACACTTCTAACTGTCATTTAGCTTTTAATATAGCTTCACTAACTATCTTTTAACTCTAACCCTAGTTTCCTACTCTAGGTTCCCTTAACCATATTCTATAAATCAGTTTCCATCAAAACTTTGCGGGGGTGCTATACGCCATCAACCCGACTTCCACCGCGGATATAGATCCACTCACCTTGGTTATTGCTTTCCGAAGTCGATGACGCCACGCTCCGTCGCCTCGGAATCCATGTGAAGGTACATACAATAATAAACAATCGAAATGCGTGTTAAGATCAAGGCGGAAAACCAAAACGGCACACATCTTGCTCGTAGGTTAGAACCTATAGCATACGCGTACAAAATCAACCAAACAACCCTTGTTGTCGATGTACAAACATGCAACAACCAAAATCGAAGCCAAATATCAAAACTCATCATTCAAAATATGGAAAACCATAGCCAAAATAACAAATAAGTGTTCCCAGATTTTGGGTCAGGTGAAAAGTGGTTGCACAAACAAATCTAGGGTGTAGTACAAGGTGTATAAGACATACTGGACCAACCTAGACCCCAACTCCCACTACAAAACCGGTCGCTACCCATAAAATTCTGGCCAGGCCAGTTTTACTGGCTCCTCTGGGCCTTGTCTTCGTAGGGTGGTCTCCTGGTGGTGTATCTAGGCCCCTGGTATTGTTTGGTTGTCTCAGAAATTCTCCAGGTCATCCCAGATTCACTGTAGGCACACTAAAAGTTAGAAAACCAATACGGAACAAATCCTATGTTCGTGCATCGGGTTCACCTCTATGGCTCAGGTCAGGAATTGCGTCACCATGGTCAAGTAAGCACTCACAACAACTCCTAGATTTCATCTATTTTCACAACAGAAAAATCTAGTAGGACCAAACATCACAAAACCACTTCAAACAGCTACCCTAGAAGATACAACCCCCCAGTCCCCTACAGGGCCGAGGTCGCCGGATTTGGCCTACATGTCGTCGGCCAAAACCGGTGGTAAAGGGTTAGGGTTTTAAGAGCACAGTCAGGGTCTTGAGTACCACACTACCACACTGTTTGGCCTCACCAACAAGTCTCGGGGTCACAGCAGGTTGTCGATATCTCAAAACGAAACTAAAACACGATATCGCACCAAACTAAACTAAAAAGGAAGACGTTATACCTCATTTTGGCCACTCCAGACAGCACGAACTTCGCAATGTCCTTAAAACCCTACTTTGCTTGGTTCAATATGTAGAGGAAGGGATTTAGATTAATTTTTGTGAAGAGAGTGATAAGTTTTGGGGATTATTTGGAGATGGATATAGGGCTTGAATGTGGAGGGAAGTGGAGTTGAGGAAGATGAAGAGGGAGTTGAAAATGATGGGGGAAATAAAGTGGCAGCAGCCCCCCTCTCTTTCTCACATATTCACACACACACTCTCTCTCCAATCATATCCTTTTCACTAAATTACCCTTTGCCATTCCTTTATCTTTTCTCTTTCAAAACTCAAAACCAATCACATAACACCCATATAACAACACAAATACAACAACATGTAACCAAATAGAACATGACAAGGTACACTAACCATGGAAAACTGTAGAAACACGGATTTGGCTTAATCGCGATTAGCAGTGCACTAATCGGGTTTTTTATCGAAACTGCGTATAATAAATTTTAAAAATGCCAAATCCTTTAATTCTATTATTAAATGAATAAATAATTTTAATTTTCATTTATTTCACATTTATTGGTGTATATTTATACCCTATTTCGAAAACACCAATTTCGCAAATCGGGCAGTTTTCGGGAAAAATATTATTTTAATATTAAATTCCAAAAATAATATTTTTTATTTTCTGAAATATTACAATCTTCCACCCTAAAGAAATTCGGTCCCCAAATTTAAATTGGAGCCCCAAAATTCTTAAACATATCAATAATCAGCTTAAATCAACGGGGCTTCGAAATCACGGAAGATGCAGGACAACATAGCGCGTCAAGTGTGCATGAAAACGAGTACAAAACTCAAATTGAACTCCATCAAGCGTCACGCAAATCAACGGATTTGCACGCATATCCACGGAGTTACAATAGAGATACAGATCACGAAATCTACTACTGAAATCCAATATACACTAGTCAAATACTATAATACTTGTATAGTACGCATCTTTGGAAAACTTCCAAGAACTAAATAAAACTCATGAAAAATCTTTTCTAAATCGCCGTGTGACGCGTAAATCACGGCCTAAGTGACGGACGGTCATTTGTGAAATAATAGTATATGTCCATATATGTTTTCCTAAACACACGTTCCGTCGTTTTCAAAATATCCTGAAAAGTTTTTCTTTATAAACGTTCGTGTCGCTCACGGATACGTAGGAAATAGCGAGACTATAGCTCTTTTTCAAACACCTCTTGGTAAACATTTAATGCATGCAAAGTACTCAGGTATTGTTCTCAGATCAGTCCTGTTTGCCAACTACACAAAATAGTGCCCAACATGAAAACAAAGTGCTCAAAAGCAAAATCAGCCTCAAAAGGCGTATCCAAAAAAATCACATGCGTCTTGTGTGCATGGAAATCAAATCCAAATACAGGTGCCACAATATACATAAAATCCAAATCTAAGTGCAACAGATGTGCACGAAAACTTATGTCCAGTGCAGCGGGTGTGCACGACAACACTACCTGGTGCATCAAATGTGCGAAATACAAGTACGGTGCAATCAATGCATGAAAATCACATGTATAACTTAAATGCGTATAAGAACGACACCGAGTGTACCAAGGTGTATAAATAAAAAACGGGTGCAACTATGAGCACAAATCCGTATCAATGCAATACAAGCACATGTGAGCTACACCGAGTGCAAAAATCACATCATCCATATGAAATTCACGAAATCATAAACACATGGTATGAAGGTACGAAATCGACATCAAATGCAATAGGTATGCACAAATTGCAAATTGACATAACGGTGTATAAAATATTTATCCAGTGCAAAAACTATGCCTAAAAATGTAAATACCCAGCAGGTGCAGCCATGGTGCACGAAAACGGTATCATGAAACTCAATCCTTAAAACTCAAATCCAAGCGACATAAGCGTGATACTTAGATCACAATGCAAATTGAAACAAAGGACATTAAGGTACACCTCCTACAATGTCGAAAAATGAATCAGTGCGCCTAAAACCGGCAGAACAAGAATATCCGCTCGCCTCCTGCTCACGGTCTGGCGTCTTCTGTCTCTGGGTCTTCCTTTTCTCTGCGGATTAGCAATCTCGCAATCCATCGGCTCATCGGTCCGGTCAGGTGTGCTAACTGGGACGATTCCGTTCTGGCACTTCTCTGGTCATCTCACGGTCAATCCTCTCGACCACTCATAAAGAAGCACGTCGTTAGTGTCGGTCTATGGTCCTCTGTACACGTAACACCACTGATCCTAGGTGCAAGTCTTATTGCAGTAGTGTCCTGGAAGGAATCCTGCTCAAGGTCTCTTCCGATCTCGCCTATGCCGAACTATACGGAGGCTGGTACTCTTATATAATCTTTTCTTGTTTTCTGAACATCTGCGTGTTCCACACACATTTCCTAAGGAACTGGCCGTATCGCAACTCCTCTGGATGCATATCAGATCCCTAATCTCGACGGGGAGTAACAACAGCTCGTCAGTATCTCGTATGAACCTCTGGCTCCACTCGTCCTTATCATCATCTGCTTCGACGTCACGTCTTGCTGTCTGCGTACTGCTACAGTTCTCGGCCACAGTCAATCCAAAGTCTCTCACACGGACTCGATGTTATGAACTCGGTATCTTCATCACTCTATAGAAGATATCAGGCCGAACACGTCCTCAGGAACTCGACCCAACCATCAGAGGAATAATCCATACTCGTCTGTCCTCGATCAACTCACAATGCATCTGGGTGAGGTCCTCTATCAAAAGCTGGTCAGCTTACTATTCTCTTATCATAAGATATCTAGACGACATCAAACTTTTCGATCGAGTCATCAAGGTTCCAAAAATTCCCGAAGGCTCAACACCTTAGCGCAGTCTAAAAATATCTGGTACATACCACAGCACCTCTGGACCAGCCGTAGAAGGGCAAACCCAAAGCTCACTGATGGCACCGCTAAACTGCCACAAACTCTAAGGTTCAAAAGCTGTTCCATGGTTATCATGTCGAGTTAGGGTTTCATTCTTCTAGAGGGTCCACAGAATTACCTGCATGTTCCACCGAACAATTTAAACTTAGGAAGAAATGGGTTTCTGACACTCGTTCAAACTTTTTAACTTCATCTAGGCAACATGAGAATACTCTTCGTCCTCATGCTAAACAATGCCTCAATCCTCAAGGAAAGACGATACATCAATGGTCATTTCTGGATCAGTCTGCTCTAGATCTGAGTAAGACTCTCTACACTGAAAATCTTCAACTCAACTGGGCCTGCGTCGGTGCATCAATCTAACGTATCACCTTTGTCTCTGAACTCGGGGTAGCCTAGCCATCACCTGTCGCATCTCTGCCTGAATGCTCCGTCGATCTTAGCTCGTAAGCTCTGGAAGCGACATCCTATCAATCTCAACAATAGCTGGGTCATCTGTCTGCATGGTAGGCGACATCATAATCTCTGAGGTATGCTGTACATCAATAGTACTCTCGCAACTGGAAGCTCTATCGATGGCCCGATCATCCGGTGCAAAACCAACACTCACCTCAACAGGAGGTCACAACACAACACTACATCGAGAAGTTCCCATGTCACTAGAAAACACAGTGGTCAGCCCTCGTACCAGATGAGCTCGTCCTGACCGCAACACTAGTAGTAGCTCAATCTGCGCTCAAACCCTGGTGACAGGAACATCAATTGAGTATTGTAGACAAGCAGATCAACGGCATGAAAGGAAACGACAGATCCAGAATGAATATATGATCATAAGAAGGAACAGCATCAATGGGAGTATGATCATGGAACAAATAAAATCAAGGATCTCAAATGGATGTATAATCACGGAAACGAAGATGATCACTGTAACATTTCAGAATATATAAAATATTATTTTTGGGAATTTAATATTAAAATAATATATTTCACGAAAACTGCCCATTTGCGAAATTGGGGTTTTCGAAAAAGGGTATAAATATATACCAATAATTGTGAAATAAGTAGATATTAAAATGATTTATTCATTTAAAAATATATTTAAAGGATTTGGCATTTTTCAAATTTATTATATGCACTTTTGATAAAAACCAGATTAGAGCACTGCTAATCGCGATTAAGCCAAATCCGCATTTTTTTACAGTTTCCATGGTTAGTGCACCATGACATGTTTCATTTTGTTACATGTTTCATTTCATTTGGTCTATATATTATAGTTTATTTGTGGAGAGAAAAGAAAAAGGAAAATTCAAAGGGGACATAATGATTAGGTTAGGTAGATTATGTGTGAGAGAGAGTGTGTGATTATGTGAGAGAGAGGGAGGGGGCTGCTGCCACTTTCAATTCCCCATCTTTTTTTTTCATCTCCCTCTTCATCTCCTCAACCTCACAACCCTCCCCTTCCATCCCTAGATCCATCTCCTAATAATCCCCAAAACCCTACACACCCTTCACAAAAATTAATCCCCTCTTCAACTTCTATACATGAGACTAAGAAAAATTCAGTTTTGATGATCTTAGGGATTAATGGGTGCTATATGAGGTAATCCCTTCACTAATTAGGTAGTTTTTCATTTACTTTAGTATTCATATGTGTTTAGATGTGATATTGTGAAGATTAGTGAACATTGGGAAACCCTAGTAAAGGTTTGAGTGTTGTTTGAAATTGGTGATGTGTTGTGCCTGTTAACTAGACTTGGGTACTGTTTAAGGACCTGGACTAGAGCTTAGAAACCCAAAACATGGATTTAGAAATCCTGACATCGGATAAATGTGTGATTTTAGAGGGTATTTTCGAATCTGGAGCAACCCGGGGACACTAGAAATAATTTTGCGAGCACAGTGACCCATGCAGGCACCCAGGAAGCTACCATAGAGACCCGAGACCCCAACTCCCCCAAATGGTCGCAGATTTATCCATTCTGGCCATAATTTGCGGCCAGAGCAGGGAAATTAGGTCCCAGATTTGGTCCATGGTTCTTTTTGCACTAAATTAGACCCCTTCTATATGCAGTTTTGGCTAATTGTCACCTGGGGAAAATCTGGGAGCATTTTGGTGTGTTTTATGCTATGTTTTCCATATTTTGAAATGCAATTTCTTGAAATTTGGATTTGTATTTGGTTGTTGGATGTTTGTAAATCGACAACAAGGGTTGTTTTGCTGATTTTGCACGCAAAGTTATAGGTTTGGACATATGAGCGAAACGCGTACCGTTTTGGTTTTCCGCCTTGATTTTAATACGTATTGCGATTGTTTATCATTGTAGGTACCTTCGTGTGGATTTCGAAGCGACGGAGCGTGGCGTCATCGATTTCGGCGAGCGAAGACCAAGTGAGTGGATCTATATTCACGGGGGAAGTCGGGTGGATGGCGTATAGCATCCCCGCAAAGTTTTGGTGGAAATTGATTATAGAATATGGTTAGGAAAACCTAGATTAGGACACTAGGGTTAGAATGAAGATAGCTATAAAACCATATTAGGAACTAGAGGATAGTTAGAAGTGATATGTTACGACTATCATAGGATTGCGTTTAGCGATATTGCTGTTTAGGGTACTGTAGGATTAGATTGTCGATATAGATGCTGTAGGGTTCCTAGGCACCCTATGAAGGTCTCACAAGGCATCGAACATGCCAATATAAAATTTTACGGGTACCGAGAGACCCGACTACGGATCGTTTGCTAGAAAACTAGGCGAAAAGTAAACTAGTTAACAATTAACTAATGGGAAATCGGAAATACAACCTTTGTAGATCCGGTGCTCCACCTCCATAGCTCCGCAACGAAGTCGTCTCCGCTGTCCAAATCAAATCTGGGCTCTAGTGTCAGCTTCGTCGGAGAATGGGCAAGCTAGGTCGTCGATGTCCATGCCGAAGATGATCTACGTCGAGGCATCGCTAAATCAAGCTCCACCTTCATCAAGTCGTGAAAACTTGTGAAGGAAACATACTCTACTACTTGGCAAGAGGTAGAGGATGAAGAAATAGGAAGTGGGTAGACTTTAGTTTTGGATTTCTCACTCATTTCCATCACTTGCCATTGATGGGGCAAGCTCTCTTCACTTGAAGAAATGGAAGAAGAAGAAGATGATATGATGATAAGATTAATTAGAAAGAAAAGAATAATCCAATCTTTATCATAATATGACCATGGTTATGTGTAGAGACTAAACCCAAGTTAAGTGAATGGTTAGGTTAGGAATGAAGACAAAAATGGTGACTAAGTCAAAGTATTCATGAAGCTTCAAATACAAACAAAGAAAGCCACCATTCTTCTCATTTCTTTTTCCAAAAAGGAAAATAAATAAATAAATAGATATTAAAATGAAAACCCTAACCATTACATAACCATGGTTTAAACTTTACACAAAACAAAAGTTAGCATGCATCATCAAACATGATACATACAAGTGCACAAAAGTATATCGCATATACAATGCGCACATCCAAGTGAGAAAATCCATCTTAAGTGAACCAATACTAGTTAATGCAAAGTAATATATCAAATATATAATTATGCATTAAATCATTAAATCAACACTTGATTCAATGATCCGGTCATGTCGCACACAACCGACTAGTATACAATGTATCGGCTCATCGAATCAATCCTTGATTCGATAACTAGGTTATATCACATACAACCATTCGACACATTCATCGTGAGAATGGAATACGGTATCACATACACGCATTATTCTCGGTCCCGCACATATCTCATATGCGCTCCTATTTCGTTTCGCTTGAGCCAGGAAACCTCTGTGTAGGACTCTAAAGACTCGTCAATACGCCGGCAGCAGGTGATGATCATATCAAACACCCACAAGCCGCAAGCGGTCTGCTAAACGTAACGGCCACCCGGGTATTGAGCGATCTGAAGATTGACGAGCAAGCCCGCTCACACTCCAGTGAATCCGACCAGTAACACTACCGTACAGTCCGGTCTGATCGTCTGATATGTCGCATATCTCGCCTAGGGGTGGTAAACGTCAGACCCCAATAGCTCAATAAGTCGTGTCGATATGAGGTCTATAACTGTTCGAGAAACTACTGGTAACACTTACCAGTAAATCTCAGTAACCCTGGCCAGGGATTTCCTGTTATAGCCAATCGAACACAGCGCAACATCAACCCCCTATACCGGGAGAGACGAATCCCTTCCTATCGCTCATTGCCTCCATGTGACTCGGGACTGTACCCAAAAACCACCGTTTTGCACACCCTCTTGGACGTGGTAAGATGGAAATCAAAGTACAGTGGGAACCACACAAGACTCTATGACGATCTCAGGTCAACAGACTACTCTGTACCAGTGTCACCAGAGAACTGCCATCTGACGTGAGGTATAATACCATCTGGGAGTTCTCGGCGAGTCCGTCCAGTGTACCCAGTCTCTACTGAGCACCCGTATATCATCTCTGATGTCAAACACCAATGGATATGGGATCATCCATCGCCCATCTGTATGGGTCGAGAAGGTACACGCTAGTCTACTCTGGTATATCGATGCCCCGTCTCGATACACCCTCGACTAGGGACTTTGAAGGATGTACTTATGGACTACCATGTCCCCACTAGTATGATCCGCATCATAGTCCAGGTAGTCAAGTACAGATCCTAAGGGCTTTACCAACATGTAACAGGGAGACAATCAGTGTACACGTTAAGGTAAAGAGCAACCAGATAGCATACTATCATGTCGAGCAAGAAAGTCCTCCCTATATATGTCCCAGCATCCACTACAATATACATCCTATGTATAGTAATGGCCTCTAGGGCATACATATAACTAACAATCTCCCACTTGCACCAGGGCCATCTGTAGCAGTGGTTGTAGTATCTCATACTCAACCATCCAATAAAAGTCTCTCTCTGGTAACAGGCCTTTGTGAGTGGATCCGCTGTGTTGTCCTCTTAGTCTACTCTCCAAACCTCGATCACCCTGGAGATCAACTATCTCCATGATCAGACGACACTGCCTTAGAATATGTCTGGATCACTGATGGGACCTGCGTTCCTTGGCATAAGCCACAACTCCATTGTCACACAATGGGAGGAACATAGTTCATCTCATGAACCAATATACACCCAAACAGCCTCTTTGGTAGCATCTTTAGTAGCGATGTATCCTGCCTTTATCGTCTAGTATGCCACGGTATCTAGCTTGGAACTCTTCCAACATACCGTCCCTTTACTGAGGGTAAAGACAATGCCTGCGACTGACATTCAGTCGTCTTTATCACCCTGGAACCCTTCCAGTGATTCTCCCCAGGATCGGTTGATACCGTCTCACTACAACTAGTGAGAGTCCTAACATCCAATTAGATCTATCTCATAGATCCAAAACTCAGGATTTAGGAGGTATCATTTTGATCCTATGTGGAGAATCATTGTGATAAGCGGAGATTGATTGAGCGTAGCATAGGAAACTCCTTCCCTATCAAGAGTATGTCATCCACGTACTCTACGAGGATCGTCACCATACTCCCTACTACCTTTTTGTTTATACAAGGTTCATCTACCATTTTGATGATGTCAAACTCTTTGACTAACTCATCAAAACTGATGTTCTAACTCCGCGATGCCTGCTTTATCCTACAAAGCATCTTGCACACGTTTCCGCTGCTCGCACTGTCTACGAAGCCCTCTGGCTGTGTACTTATAGACACTCTCTTCTAAACATCATTTAGAAAAGCTGTCATGACACCCAACCACCAGATATCGTAGTCATGGTATGTAGCCGTGGCAAGTAGGATCTGGATGGACTTAAGCATAGCTACTTAGAAAAGGTTTCATCATGATCCACACCTGGTCAATGATGCAAACCTTTAACAAGTCTAGCTCTGAAAGTCTCAACTTTTCCATGTACACCAAGTAATCTTCTCAAGATATACTTGCTCCTGATGGAGATTTAACCCTTCAGATATAGCAACCAAAGTCCATACTTTGTTGGTGTATAAGGATTCCATCTCAGATCACTAAGCATCCAGCCATTCTTACAGAGTCTTACTCCTAATGGCCAGCTCGAACCTAGTTGGGTCATCATCTCATGATGCATTCCTCGCTCCCACTGTCATAGAGAAACCGAAGTATCTCTCAGGTGGGTGAGGAACCCTACTAGATCGGCGGAGAGGTTGAGGTTCGTTGGCATCTACTGAATCCTTTGGTTGTACCAAATCATCTGCTGTATTTTGTATAGCTGGAACCTTTCCAGTTCTACATTACAGACTTTGCCTCGAGCTTGTCCGGATTTTGCTTTTAGACATAGGCCGGACAACCCCAAATCTTAACTAACTTAAGACATGGGCTCTTCCCATTCCATATCACATATGAAGTGGTAGGCAACTGATTTGATTGGAACCCTATTCAATAGGTATGCAACTTCTCAAGTGCATAACTCCCAAAAAGAAAAAAGGTAACTCAGTAGTACTCATCATAGAGCACACCTTATCATATAGGGTGTGAATGCTCCGCCCCGATATACCATTGTGCTATGGTGTATTCGGAGGAGTAATGCCGAGAGAGAATCTCATTCTCCTTTAGAATAGTCCAGGATTTCCGTGCTCAAGTATTCTCCTCCTTGATCACATCAAGGGACATAATACTTATAACCGTATTTTGGTTCTCTACTTCTAGCTTATATTCTGTGAATATCTCAAAAGGTTCGGACTTGTGTTTCAACAGGAACATAGGTCTGAATCTTGAGAGATTATCAGAGAATGTAATGAAGTACAAAGAACCGGTCTTGGCTAATGTAGACAGGGGACCTTACATACATCAACATGTATCATCCCAAGAGTTTACTAACTCTTTCTCTGTTTCTAGTAAACGGAGCTATGGTCATCTTATCTTTGTGACATGACTGGCGAGTTTCACAAGATGTAAGTTCAAACTAATTTAAATATGCATCTTTATGTAACTCCAGCTAGTCGGGTCACATTGATATGACCTAGTCTACAATGCCTCAAGAAGGATTCGTTCATTTCTGAACTCTTCCTCTTGTGTGTGTTCCATATACTAAGAACTGTGGTTTGATTTAGAACATTAATGCTTTTAGATAACGTGCCTGAACCGATCAACTTTTGATATAGGAAATGTTCAAAACATTATCCAACTATACAAAATTTTATCATTTCTTTACTAATAAAGAGACTGATATGATTTTGTATATCAGGTTCGGTATCTAAAAACATTCGTTCAGAATCAATGTATTGTAATACAGGGTGACAGTGACCAACAGACTTGGCTGCAACACTTGCCCCGTTTTCTACCTCATGAAACTTATCACCCGTTCTCAGTTTCTACCTAGCTGTAGCCCTATGTAACAGATTACATATCTGGGATCCTGATCTGGTATCACATACCCAGGACGTAGAGGATACTGAGAAACAGTTCTCTGTAATGAACATACCCGAAGTTGATGCATCAGCATGCACTCTCTTCGTTTGGGCGGCACGGGAAATCTGGTATTCCCCAATTTCCTGCTCTGTCTTATAACAATTACAAGTTGGAGCGGGACCAACGTTCCCCAGCTCAGTATAACAAGCGGGTTCGGTCAATATTCCGTATTATTATCTTGATTAAGGCGTGATATGGTCGCTACCTGGAGAGAGAGAGAAGAAAACACTCAGCGTGCGCTCTTGCAAGAATAGATTGGTTTTTATTTTATCTAATCAGGATGGCTCCCACTGCTTTTTATCAAATCTTCCTTCAAACCTTAAAAGGAAAGACTAGCCGGGATTAATTACACACTACAAGTTCGCCAATCTTTCAGCCAGGCCAGTGTCGGTACTTTGAGGGAGGTCCCCCGTGCTTTCGCACGAACCTAATTAATGTAAACCTCATTTTCCCAGAGGCGTAACCTCGTTGACACCTTTCTAGACACCTACTTGATCGGCTAATTGTAATGTATAAAACTCTCCCAGGAGTAACTCTTACTCGCAGCGGGTATCGGGATCCAACTATCTCATAGAAGGTATGCAATCTCATTGCAAATTTCAACACTTGAAATTCCCGATAATATTTTGCCCCATGTGATCTATGACCTTGACTGAGTCAACAAACCATAGACCGCAAGTAAAGTTCAACCCGTCATTTCTCGATTGAATTAAACCCACCCGCACGACCCTTGACTGAGTCAACAAGGCCGTACGACTACCCTAATCCAATCGCATCATATGCTTTGCAGATAAGCAATAATCAGCTACCGCACACTACGCCTTGACTGAGTCAACAAACGCAGCACGAATACTAACTATTACCTATCTGAAATGACGGAGGGCTACGACAGGTTTTTAAGAAAACCTTTTGCGTAATGAACTTTATATCGTTGTAGAATCAAATGATTTTAAAATGGAGTGCTTTTGAGGCTTTTCTAGTTTTGCTAAAGGAGTCACTCCCGTTGAAGGGATCGTCGGTCCTTTCCTCGTCGAATGAGGTGCGGGATATATCATATATATCGCTGTTCAAAGCAAAAACACTTAAAAGCAATCAAAAGACAAACCGAGTGTGTAGCATCTGCCAGTTATTGCTAAAGGAGTCACTCCCGGTGAAGGGATCTCGGTCCTTTCCTCATCGAATAAGGTGCAGGATATATCGCATATACCGCTGTGCAAAGCAAGAACTGTAGCTACCTGTTTTATTTTGAAATTCGATTCTACAACATCTTAGGTTTCTTTTACTTTCATTAATCATATTAATGAAGTCCCATCATTTAAGTACCTAAACATCACAGATAAATACGACGTACACTTATGCCATCCGCATTCGCCTCGATGTCCCCTCGTGCACCGTTAGGTTAGGTAACTAACGGCAGAGCGGGGCAGGGCTAGCGCGGGTGTAAAACATAAGTAACATCTATATAATATATCATATATACTATATACAGTATCTATCACAGAACATCATATGATCACATCACAGATATCGCAACAGAAGAAACATATGAAATATTGGATATACTAGGACGTCCGTGTTTTCAATACGAGCCAGTATAAAACACGGATTCCACGGTCGTGATGAATAGCCAAACCCACACCCCTAGACCCCTACGAGAGCGGCAAGCAACCCTACCAATTCTAGAGTTAGGAAACCCGGACTCGACTCTTCGAGTTGGTCTCCCACTAGATTCCAGAACCCGGTTACTTGTGCTCCCCTCCTTGGGTCTATGCTAGTGCGGAAAAGTAAATAATATACAAAGGGTGACAACTTTCGCAACCTGGAAGCGCCCCAATAAAAGAATATTACATACAAGTTTTTACATGAATGAAAATGAAAAAACACTCATCTCACATAAAAAACCCCGGCTATTCAAACACGACGATCCAATATAACATATCCAGCAACACACAACATCACATGTCATCAACGTAAGTAAATATGTCCATCCCAATTGTCGTTGACATATAGCAACGAAACCGGCGATATCACATATTACACTTACGGTCACAGAAAAGAAAGTGTAAAACTACAACAGTTGGAATCCGCAACCACCTCAGACATCGCATGCCTGACCAAATGAATTCTTTAGACATCGCATGCCTAACAATTATAAACCCCGCATTTTAGTCTCATTATCGAAAACACTTTTCAATATCAAGTCGGGAAATTCAACAAGATTCCCGAAAAACTGATCGAATTCTCGTCGCAAACTTTAGTAGGCGGCTGCACCCCCGATACCGTCGACGAAGTGCACCAAGGCGGAACACTGCTACCGTGAGCACCCGAACGGATGCTTTCGGCGACGGTGTTCTCCTACAGTCACTTGGTCGGGGCTATGGAGTGAGGCTGTCTATTAAGTTTACCCGGCGAGTATCCGCGTACGCTACGTGATTGCGACGGACTTTTGATCACATCAAAATTCCGTGGCAACCGATCAAGGGAGACTAAAGTGCTACGTTTATAATATTCATTCCGTTATCACATAACTTTTATGAATTCCAATTATTGTATCCCATTCCAGATAAACAGAAAATGTTAAACTTTTCGATCGAACAATCGAACACCCAAGTTTTCCCGATACAGCTCAACACATGAAATAAGTCTAACAACATTCAGTTCGTGCCTCAGTACCGACGGTCCAGCCGTAGAAGGGTCAAGCCAACGCCTCACATGTGGCACGCCGTACTGCCCCAAACCCGAAGGTTCAAAGGGCAGTTCAAGACGGTCACATAATCGAGTTAAGGTTTGTTGTCTTCTAGAGGGTCCATCGCGTTACTTGCACTACTTAGAACGTCGTTAAACTACGGAAAAATCCAACACTTGGAAATTTCCCGACAGGGGAAAAATTGGGTATTTATATCCGGTCGAACTTTTTAACGTATTCTAAAATTTATCCGGAAAGCCAAATAGACAAAATTTGTTACCCCGATCGAAACACCGAATCCCCAAAACAAGTTCAGAAAATTCAACTCTTGAATAAATATTAAAAATTCCCAGAAACACCAGAAATAATATATAAGAATTACTGTGCAGAACTGGATGCACAATACGACAAAAGGGCCGCGGATCCGCCGCATTAGCCTACTGTAAGGCCGCGGATCCGCGCTCCCTTTAATCAATCAAGCCCTCGAATTTAAACAGTAATTCTTAGATTATTTTACTGAGTTTTCTGAATATTTTTAATGTGGAAAAATCCCAGTTTTTCAAAATCGTCCAGAGAGCAAATTCCGGTTGGGGTTTCGGGTCGTTCGGACTTCAAAATCCGTCTAGACTTCGCCTAAGGCTCTAGCTAGGCTCTGATACCACTGTAGGGTTCCTAGGCACCCTATGAAGGTCTCACAAGGCATCGAACATGCCAATATAAAATTTTACGGGTGCCGAGAGACCCGACTACGGATCGTTTGCTAGAAAACTAGGCGAAAAGTAAACTAGTTAACAATTAACTAATGGGAAATCGGAAATACAACCTTTGTAGATCCGGTGCTCCACCTCCATAGCTCCGCAACGAAGTCGTCTCCGCTGTCCAAATCAAATCCGGGCTCTAGCGTCAGCTTCGTCGGAGAATGGGCAAGCTAGGTCGTCGATGTCCATGCCGAAGATGATCTACGTCGAGGCATCGCTAAATCAAGCTCCACCTTCATCAAGTCGTGAAAACTTGTGAAGGAAACACACTCTACTACTTGGCAAGAGGTAGAGGATGAAGAAATAGGAAGTGGGTAGACTTTAGTTTTGGATTTCTCACTCATTTCCATCACTTGCCATTGATGGGGCAAGCTTTCTTCACTTGAAGAAATGGAAGAAGAAGAAGATGAAATGATGATAAGATTAATTAGAAAGAAAAGAATAATCCAATCTTTATCATAATATGACCATGGTTATGTGTAGAGACTAAACCCAAGTTATGTGAATGGTTAGGTTAGGAATGAAGACAAAAATGGTGACTAAGTCAAAGTATTCATGAAGCTTCAAATACAAACAAAGAAAGCCACCATTCTTCTCATTTCTTTTTCCAAAAAGGAAAATAAATAAATAAATAGATATGAAAATGAAAACCCTAACCATTACATAACCATGGTTTAAACTTTACACAAAACACAAGTTAGCATGCATCATCAAACATGATACATACAAGTGCACAAAAGTATATCGCATATACAATGCGCACATCCAAGTGAGAAAATCCATCTTAAGTGAACCAATAGTAGTTAATGCAAAGTAATATATCAAATATATAATTATGCATTAAATCATTAAATCAACACTTGATTCAATGATCCGGTCATGTCGCACACAACCGACTAGTATACAATGTATCGGCTTATCGAATCAATCCTTGATTCGATAACTAGGTTATATCACATACAACCATTCGACACATTCATCGCGAGAATGAAATACGGTATCACATACACGCATTATTCTCGGTCCTGCACATATCTCATATGCGCTCCTATTTCGTTTCGTTTGAGCCAGGAAACCTCTGTGTAGGACTCTAAAGACTTGTCAATACGCCGGCAGCAGGTGATGATCATATCAAACACCCACAAGCCGCAAGCGGTCTGCTAAACGTAACGGCCACCCGGGTATTGAGCGATCTGAAGATCGACGAGCAAGCCCGCTCACACTCCAGTGAATCCGACCAGTAACACTACCGTACAGTCCGGTCTGATCGTCTGATATGTCGCATATCTCGCCTAGCGGTGGTAAACGTCAGACCCCAATAGCTCAATAAGTCGTGTCGATATGAGGTCTATAACTGTTCGAGAAACTACTGGTAACACTTACCAGTAAATCTCAGCAACCCTGGCTAGGGATTTCCTGTTATAGCCAATCGAACACAGCGCAACATCAACCCCCTATACCGGGAGAGACGAATCCCTTCCTATCGCTCATTGCCTCCATGTGACTCGGGACTGTACCCAAAAACCACCGTTTTGCACGCCCTCTTGGACGTGGTAAGATGGAAATCAAAGCACAGTGGGAACCACACAAGGCTCTATGACGATCTCGGGTCAACAGACTACTCTGTACCAGTGTCACCAGAGAACTGCCATCTGACGTGAGGTATAATACCATCTGGGAGTACTCGGCGAGTCCGTCCAGTGTACCCAGTCTCTACTGAGCACCCGTATATCATCTCTGATGTCAAACACCAATGGATATGGGATCATCCATCGCCCATCTGTATGGGTCGAGAAGGTACACGCTAGTCTACTCTGGTATATCGATGCCCCGTCTCGATACACCCTCGACTAGGGACTTTGAAGGATGTACTTATGGACTACCATGTCCCCACTAGTATGATCCGCATCATAGTCCAGGTAGTCAAGTACAGATCCTAAGGGCTTTACCAACATGTAACAGGGAGACAATCAGTGTACACGTTAAGGTAAAGAGCAACCAGATAGCATACTATCATGTCGAGCAAGAAAGTCCTCCCTATATATGTCCCAGCATCCACTACAATATACATCCTATGTATAGTAATGGCCTCTAGGGCATACATATAACTAACAGATGCGTCATCCGAACCATACCTTTTTCTAAACCAAAGATTCATATGTATCTTTTAAATATATACCTCGAAGGATGCGACGGATTTTCAAATGATATCTTTTTCTTAAAAACACCGTAACCCGAATTTTCAAAACTACGATTCGTTTCTTTAAAAATCTGATTGTATGGTTCGGGTGTGTATGTTAGATTAAATACTTAAACTTATTCGAGATAGATTGTTTATGTAAATTCGATTTGATGTATGATATAAATGCGATGAAGGAATATAAGACTGATATGATGATATGATGAGTTGTTGGTATACGGATGCGAGTCGATCGAGATGATTATACCCTGCCGGTCCCCTGATATGAGATTATTTCGGATGTGAACCGGGACATAGGTACATAGATATATATATCCATATATAGAATGTTGTGAATCATGGATGACCGGTCGTACATGATATTAGACCGTACCCTTATTTGTCATATTGGATGTTAGGATCCCTATTAGCTTAATGCCGCCGCACGATGATTTTCCGTGCGTGATGTGTTTGATTTGATGATTTATCCATACCTTTGACTAAAGGTTGTCGTACGATGGATTATACCGTACGCGATATTTTTAGGCTGGATGCCGATTGAAAGTTTCCCCGACTCGATCATATTAGATGTGTATACCCCTCAGCATTTGCATCTGATTTACCTTATGCTGCATTCATATTATTTCCATTGCATTGCTTATACCTGTGCTAGTACACTTGGACCATTATCGATGATGCATATGTTACACGCACACAGATTTGCCGGCTCACACACATCATCATCGATAATTGCCATGTCACTACACAGTAGGTTTGCTGCATCATGACATAAACATTTGTATATCTATATTAGTGCACATATACATTGATACATCTATACTTGCGGATATACCCATTTGTATATCCATATTGGTGCACACCTATATTGATATTTTCATACCTGCGCACATGCACACAGTATATTCATACCAATGCACACCTATAATGATATTTTCATACCTACGCACATGCACACTATATATTCATACTAGTGCTACACTCATATTCGCGTATATATCCATTTGCACATCCATACCTACATACATACATATGTCATATACAAGGATGATATTGATTTGATTTCATAAAATTAGGTACCGCTTGAGATATTTTCAAAACTGGATCATTTTAAAAAGAGCGGTGTCCCCTTTTTACTCTTAGTGTCATACGACACATTGCATGGATTTACGCATTGAGTTTGGATTTATGTGATTTCTGGATTTGGGAACCGGGGTATTATTTTAAGAAAATACGCACTGTTTAAAAAACCCGTTTTCTCTTGATATGATATTTCAGTGCGTCCACCATGCGTTTTCTCGGCTATGAGACGTGTGACATGTCAAGCCTGATTCGAGGAAGCGGATGAGGCCGATTGCGGGTACATGGTGGACCCAGTATGGTACCCCGGAGCGAGAACGGATCGCTGTGCAGTAGACGGTGAGCCTGGCAGAGGGACTACTACCTACCGGTGATAGTATTTAGGCTCGGCGGATATCCGGAAGATACCGACTGGAGTCGAGAGATGATAAGGGCCGATCCAAACTGACGGAGCCCGTGGGCCGATCCAAACTGACGGAGCCCGATATATGAGGATTTACGTGCCGATGCTAGGCACTGTTTTCATGATGTTTTCGAGTGTCGATACTAGGCACTCAGGTTCCATGATTTGATGTGTCGGGAGGGACACCGTTGATATACATATCCTCATACTTTCATGCACACTCCTTTATGATATTTACGTGCAAACATACATTGATTATATGAGAGAACGGGATCCACATACATACATACATTGATTATATGAGTGGACGGGATCCACATGCATACATACATTGATTATATGAGTGGACGGGATCCACATGCATACATACATTGATTTTGGGTGGACAAGATCCACATGCATGCATACCTTGATTACGGGTGGATGAGATTCACATATCTGCATGCATTGATTATTACTGTTGGATGTTACCCGCATGCATATAAGTATTGACTACCTTGTTGGCACATATACAGACCCGATCACCCTAGCTATCATAATATTACCTTTATGATATAGTTAACCTAGGAGTTGTTGTTTATTCGATTTCCATCTGTTGATATCTTTCTACTCACCCCCGTTGTGCCACAGTTCTTGCAGGTTGACCGCTTGGATCAGTAGCAGCTTCGCTGGCACACAGTTCCATTCGGGTGTTTTGCATTGGTAGGTGGGACCTTTGTATCGTACCCACTCTTGTTTTATATTTCATATTGTATCTAGTTAACTATATCCATCAATCAAAAGTTGTAATTGTATAAGCGATGAGACTAAGTGAGAGTTTTAGTTGCGAGATTTGAGCGATGGGTTTTATATTCTCTTTTGGGGTTATGTCTTGCTCATTTCTTTATCATTTGTGGTGAACTTCGCCGTTGGGCATCGTATACTTATTTATACTGTATTGCGTGGTTGTGATCCGCCGGTCGGCGAAGAGCTAGCTCCCGCTTGGGGATGCCATTATCATTATTATGTATTTGTGGTTTTGGATCAAAATATACAAAGGAGGTGCTGCCAAAATTTTTCAAAAAGACGAAACATGTTTTCAAACAAGAAAATTTCATTTGCATCATTCATGTTTCCTTTCAATGCATTAAAAAAACTTGATTTCATTATACCTTTATTTCAAAACCTCACCTCCTTTATTTTTCGTAAAAGGTTTAGATTTCTGGGTTTCAGCTTACTTGAATTCCGTTACGCCTTTAGACGTTGCGTGATTCAAGTGCTGGTCACGAGCTAATATTTCGGGTCGTGACAATCACAGATCTCAAAATATGCACATCTTAAGGTTTCTTAAGTGGAGTATCTTATCGTAAATATGCCGTGGAATATACGTAAGGTACGCCACTCTACTCAAACTACCTACTCCATCAATCACGGTCAGCCTATGAAACGAATGTTCGGGTCTAGTACCCCCCACGTTCAAGTCTAAGTTCCGTAAGGTCAAGCCTAGATTCCGAAATACATACCCGCCCTAGACTCCGCATAATCAAACATAGAATTGAACCATGGTTAAACCTAGCGCTCTGATACTAACTTTGTCACGACCCGAAATATTAGCTCCTGACCAGCACTTAAATCACGCAACGTCTAAAGGCGTAACGTAATTCAAGTAAGTTCAAACCCAGAGATCTAAACCTTTTAAGAAAAATAATGGAGGTGGAGTTTTGAAATAAAGGTATAATGAAATCAAGTTTTCTTAATGCATAGAAAAGGAACAAGAAAATGCAAGTGGATTATGCAAGTTTAAAAACTTGCTTCGTCTTTTTAAAAATTTGGGCAGCAGCTCATTTGTATATTTTGATCCAAAACCGCAAATACATAATAAGAATAATGGCATCCCCTAGCTGTAACATTTTCAAAAAAATATAAAATATTAATTTTGGGAATTTTTATAATTTTATATTATTTTATTGATTATTTTAATATTAAATCTAAATTTTTTTGCAAATAAATAGGAAAAATTTGAGAAAAATTATGGAAAATTCTAAAATAGGGTAAATTAGTGAATTATGACATTTTTAAGTTTTTGTGATTAGTTTGACACTAATTTAGTGCTAATCGCGATTAAAATCGCTAATCGGGTTTTTGGCAATTTTGTGCAAAACTTGCACATATCACCTTTTTCTACACTTGTGCATTTTCTTGCCATGATTTATCATTGGGTTTACTATTGAGGTGAGAAGGTTTGAATTAGGGATTAAAAGAAGAGGAAAATGAAAAAGAAAAAGAATAATGAATGGGGTAGGTGAGAGAAGAGGGGCATGGGGCATCTTTGACTACAACCCTTAGCCATTTCTCCAATCATTTTCTTCCCTCTTCTTCCTCCTACTGCTGCACCTGCACCTCATTCCCTCCCCTCTTCAAAGCCCAAAAACACCTCTAAAACTACACCAAAATCCAATGTCCGTTTCATTAAAAATGTGCACGAGCCCGAGACCTTCAAGATGGATCAAGAAAGCGTGGATTTTGACCACTAGGGGCAACTCAAGAAAATTCTTGAGTTGCCAAGTCAGGTAAATTCTGGACCTTTAGCTTAATTCTTGCATTACTTATAACCCAATGTTGTTATAGAATCGATATTGTGTGATATTATGGACATGATGAAAACCTAGTTAGGGTTGTGGTGAATTATGGGTTGTAATACGAAATTGAGGTCAGTAGAGGATACACCAACACCCTAGTGTATGAATTGGGACCCTAACTTTAAGTTTAAACCCATAATACGGATTTTAGAAACCGATATCGGGGAAATTATGGAATCTGTGAAGGTTAATTGGAATCTGCTATCATACGAGGTATCCTAAAATAAAATTGAGTGGACAGTGGTATGTGCAGGCACCCAGGAAGCTAACCCCAAGACCCCAGCTCCCACTTCTTCTTCCCGGCCGCCAATTTCTCCCCATTGGCCGCCAATTGCGGCCTGGGTCCCACCATTTTGGGTCGTGTTGGTTCTGTAGCTCCTACATGCTTACTTTAGGCCCTTGGTATATTTAGATTTGTATAAATTGACCTCTGGCAAAATCTGGGACATATTTCATGAGTTGCTGTTTTGGATCTTAGTTTCCGTATTCCGTATTTTCATTTCTGCGTTGGTGTATTGTGTTTTGCCTCGACTATTTGTCGTTTATACGACGATATAGAGGATTTATTGATGGTTTTGAAGGCGTGCCATAGGTTCTCACCTATAGGCCCCTTATCGTATCGTTTTGGATTTCATGCGCCGTTTTAGCTTGGATTTGGTTTTAATGCGCATATACGATATGTTGATGTGTAGGTACCTATGAGGACTTCGGAATGACAAGCAAATGCATGGTGATGTCCGCAAATGATGATGCAAGGTGAGTAGATTATATCTACAGGGGGAAGTCGGGTGGATGGCGTATAGCACCCCCGCAGTCCGTAGACAGATTATTATGTAGTTTATTGTGATAGTTAGGTGTATTATGGATAGTGTAGGGTTAGAAGTGATTAGTGTAGTTCATAGTCGCGAACCCTAGGATAGAATTACACCTACACACACACCCTTACATATTACTTATACCTGCACTGTGTTTGATGATATGGGATGACTTTGGAGATGAGTCGATGATGTGGGCTTGGTGCCGTGAGATCGGTGATTTGATACGATTCATATGTGGGATATGACATGTGATTCTTGCGGGCTTGGGATGTGTGTTTACCCCCGCATGCATACTTTATTGATGGTATCGATTTGTACTAGACATAGAGTATTACCCCAGATTATATGATCTGATGATAGTGATACCTGTTATGTGACGAGATTGTGAGATGTTGGCCCCTACCCAGCTTTTGGGATGCCGTACGATGATTTACCGTACGAGCCGATATTGATGATAGATCCGCGCTCATGACTTGAGGATGTCATATGATATACTGTATCGTACGCGATACTATTGAGGCGGGATCACCGACTATTATATCTATATATATATATCGACTCAGATTTAGGTGGTTTCCATACCCCTCCTGATTTACTTGATACTTAGATCTGTAGTTTGCATAGTAGATGTTAGACTAGACCGAGGCATACCTATTTCAAAAACTATGAATCAGGGGTATCTTAAAAGACAAACAAAGGGATTCTGCGAATACTTAAAAGGCGTATCCTTTCTTAAAAACTTCGCATCCCTTGTTTTACTAAAACCCTGATTCGTCTTATTTCAAAAGGCATCACTGCAAGACTTATAAATATTGATGTAATTTATTCACTGTAGTGTTGATTATTTGACTTCCGCATATTCATGCTATTCATATTTCCTGCATATGTTATTGCTATACTGATATCATGCAGTTAGGACACCAGCACCATTATCGATGATGCGTATGTTCCACGTACACTATTTGCCGGCTCACACACTTCATCATCGATAATTGCCATGCCACTACACTGTAGTACTGCTGCATTCATGATATGATTTCCGCATGGCATATTGTACACATATACCGGTACACAAACATATATGATTCTGACTTGATTAGAGATTTGAGGGCCGCAAGGTATTCTTTAAGAACTGATTTAGTCTAAAGGAGCGGTTTCCCTCGACATATGCACATTATCATCTATATGTGACTTGACATGCTACTCATACTTGATGCTTATATCACATCTGATCATCATATTGTAGCTCATCTATATGTGACTTGACATGCTACTCATACTTGATGCTTATATCACATCTGATCATCATATTGTAGCTCATCTATATGTGACTTGACATGCTACTCATACTTGATGCTTATATCACATCTGATCATCATATTGTAGCTCATCTATATGTGACTTGACATGCTACTCATACTTGATGCTTATATCACATCTAATCATCATATTGTAGCTCATCTATATGTGACTTGACATGCTATTTATATTTGACGCACATATCATATCGGATCATTGACTTGCATTCTGGTTTGGATTACATGTGATTTCTGGATTTGGGAACCGTGGCTATTGCAAACATGTAATCATTTAAAAACCCGGTTCCCTTGATATGATATTTCGGTGCGTCCACCATGTGTTTTCTCGGTGCTAGAGTGATATATGTGGTCCCGAATCGAGGAGCTGGTTGAGGCCGATTACGGGTACATGGTGGACACGGTATGGTACCCCGGGGCGAGAACGGTTTCGCTGTGTAGTAGACGGTGAGCCCGGCGGAGGGACTACTACCTACCGGTGATTGTATTTGAGCTCGGCGGATATCTAGAGGATACCGACCGGAGTTGAGAGATGGATTGGGCTGACCCGTACTGCCGGGGCCGAGGGCCGATACCGCAGACGGAGTCCAGAGATGGACATGGGTTGACCCGTACTGCCGGGGGCCGAGGGCCGATACCGCAGACGGAGCCCCATATGGACGAGGATTTACGTGTCGATGCTAGGCACGGGTTTCATGATGTTTTTCCATGATTTTGTTTATATCCTCATATTGCATACATGATGCTTATTGTCATTGGTTGACGGGTGGACGGGTTCCACGTTTATTGTCATTGGGTGACGGGTGGGCGGGTTCCACGTATATACCGACATAGATCATATACAGACATGGATCATATACAGACTGGATTTACACTGATCATACTTCATTGTATATATATAACAGGGTATGAGGGCGCTGTTATATATACCCTTATACCAATATTAGTGGTATGGGACGCTAATATATGTGTATTGATATCATTGATACTTCATCATATTTACTTCATGCAGACATACCTTATACTGATGACATGTTATTACTTGAGTACTTGGCACCACATACATGATTAGATGTTACCTTGCCACCTTATTACACTCAGATGTACTCTTGTGGATTATATTACTGATCGTTGACTTAGGTTTATGTCTTGCTTTCGGTTTCTGCTTGTAGATGTTTCTATTCATGAGTTGGCAACTCACCCCCGTTGTGCCACAGTTCTTGCAGGTTCTGCCGTACAGGTTTCATTGCGGCATTTCTGGCACACTACCTTCTTGCGGGTGATTTGCTTTTGGTAGGTGGATTCTTTCGCATCAAGAACCACCATTGTATTTATTTATTTCATTGTATCTAGAATTTCCATCAACCAAAACTTGTATATTGTTTCAGACCTAGACTAGTGATGTATTATTCGACCATAGAGTCGCGCTTAGTAGTATTGCGGTTTTCTTATTGCTTTTGAGCTTTCTTTTGGATTTGATCCTCGCCACTTGGCGTTGTATATCATATCATTGTTGCATATGTGGTTGCGACCGTCATTTGACGAAGAGCTAGCTCCCGCTTGGGGATGCCTTTATCATTGCATATATATTGTTATCCTTATTGTACCCCATTCGGGGCCAGTTTTACAAAAGAAACTCTGCCGAAATTTTTAGAAAAAACTGTACTGTTTTTAAAATGCATATTCGGCTTAGTTATTTAAAAACCTTGATTTCAAACATGTTTTCTTCACTTCTTTAAACCAGTTCTTTACTTGTTCTTAAAAATGGTTTTAGATTTCTGGGCTTTTGGCTTACTTGGATCAGATGGAGTCCTATAGACTTCATATGGTTCAAGGGCCAGTCACGTGCTCTTTCGGGTCGTAACACTAGCGGGAGCTAGCTCTTCGCTAAACGGCGGATCACAACCATGCATGACAGTAAATATAAGTATACGACGCCCAACGGCGAAATTGACCACAAAAGATAAAGAAATAAGCAAGTCATCAAAACCACAAGTAGCAGAAAACCCCACGCTCTAAGTCTCGCAACCACAATCCCACTAAGTCTCATTACTTATACAACTTATTAATTTTGATTGATGGAGTTAACCAGATACAATATGAAATATAGATACAAGAGTGGGTACGATACAAGTGTCCCACCTACCAACGCAAAACACCCGAATGCAACTGTGTGCCAGCAGAGCCGCTACTGATCCAACCGGTCAACCTGCAAGAACTGTGGCACAATGGGGGTAAGTTGCCAACTCGTGAGTAGAAAAATACCAACAGATAGAAATCGAATAAACAACGACTCCTAGGTCAACTATATCATGTAGTTAAAACTATGATATCTAGGGTGACAGGGTCTATATATGTGCAATCAACGTAGTCAATGCCTATAAGTATGCTAAGATCATCCAATCAGATAACAATGTCTATATGTATGTGGATCTCGTCCAATCATATGATCAATATATGTATGGATGTGGATCTCATCCACGTGTCAACCAATGACACAACAATATCATGCATGTAAATATCATAAAAATTTATGCATGAAAATATGAGGATATAAATCAATGTGTGTCCCTCGCGACACGTCCAAATCATAGGACTGGAGTGTCCAATCTCGACACTCGAAAATATCATGAAACCCGTATCCAGCATCGACACGTAAATCCTCATATGTCTCAGGCACCGCACACCCTGGTCGGCCCTCATATCCATCTCTCTACTCCGTTCGGTATCCTCCGGATAACCGCCGAGTCCAAATACAATCACCGGTAGGTAGTGCTCCCCTGTCAGGCTCATCGTCTACACCTCGAGCTTCTTGCCCCTGGGTACCTTACCGGGTCTACCATATACCCGCAATCGGCCTCATCCGCCTCCTCGAATCGGGCTTCACATGTCGCTCTCACAACCGAGAAAACACATGGTGGACGCACTGAAATATCATATCAAGAGAAACCGGGTTTTTAAAACAATACATGCTTTCTTTTGAAATCGCCACGATTCTCAAATCTAGAAATCTCATGAAAACAGCATAACTCAATGCGTAAATTCATAAAGCATGATGTATGCGACATATAATAAAAATATAAGCATCTTCGTATATCATGCAGCATGGGACAGTAATATGACATATTAAGGGAAAACCGCTCGTTTAAAATGATTCCAGTTTTTAAATATATCCCGCGGTTCCCAATTTCTCCAAAGTCAAATGCAACATCGTCTATGTATGTGCAATAAGTATGTATGTAGGCATGAATGCACAAAGATATATATACACAAGTATGTTATTCTAAAAGTCATATTATGATGCAGCAATCCTACCGTGTACTGACATGGCAATTATCAATGATGAAGTGTGTGGGCCGGCAAATCTGTATAAGTGTAACATACGCATCATCAATAATGGTGCAGGTGTACTATCACAAGTATAAATAATGCGTTGCGAATAACATAAATGCAGCATAAGGTAAATCATATGCAAATGCTTACGGGTGTACGTATCTAACATGACCAAGTCGGTGAATCTATCAATCGGCATCGAGCCTAAACAACATCGCGTACGGTATAATCCATCGTACGGCAACCTCTAGTCAAGGGTAAGGATCAATCATCAAGTCAACTCATCACGCACGGAAAATCATCGTATGACGGCGTTAAGCTAATAAGGATCCAATCAACCTATAAGACAATGAGGGTACGGCCTTATATCACGTACGGCCTATCATCCATGATTCACAATAATCTATATATATAAATATATCTAGAGACCTATGTCCCAGGTCACATCCATAACGATTTCATATCAGGGGACCGACAAGGTATCAATCATCTCAATCAACTCGCATCCGTATACCAACATATCATCATATTCGTCTTATATTCTTGTTATCGCATTTACATCTCACATCATGTCGAGTTTACATTAGCATTCTATCTCTACTATAAGTATAAGTATCTAATCTAACATACACACCCGAACCATTCAAGCGGATTTTTAAAAGAAGCGAATCGTAGTTTTGAAAATAGGGGTTACGGTGTTTTTAAGGAAAAGATATCATTTGAAAATCCGTAACGTCTCTCAAGGTAACTATTTAAAAGATGCATACGATTCTTCAGTTTAGAAATATGCATGGTTCGGATGACACATCAACGTCGACTATCTAGTCGTATAGTACCCTAACGGCAATATCGTCAAATATCATCCTCAATTCCCGTCATGTCATATTAGCCGTATCATATCACTTCTAACTGTTATTTAGCTTCTAATATAGCTTCACTAACTATCTTTTAACACTAACCCTAGTTTCCTACTCTAGATTCCCTTAACCATATTCTATAAATCAGTTTCCATCAAAACTTTGCGGGGGTGCTATACGCCATCCATCCGACTTCCCCCGTGGATATAGATCCACTCACCTTGGTTATTGCTTGCCGAAGTCGATGACGCCACGCTCCGTCGCCTCGGAATCCACATGAAGGTACATACAAAAATACACAATCGAAATGCGTATTAAGATCAAGGCGGAAAACCAAAACGGCACACGTCTTGCTCGTAGGTTAGAACCTATAGCATACGCGTACAAAATCAACCAAACAACCCTTGTTGTCGATATACAAACATGCGACAACCGAAAACGAATCCAAATATCAAAACACATCATTCAAAATACGGAAAACCATAGCCAAAATCACACACAAGTGTTCCCAGATTTTGACTCAGGTGAAAAAGGCTTGCACAAACAAATCTAGGGTGTAGTAGAAGGTGTATAAGACATACTAGACAAACCTAGACCCTAACTCCCACTACAAAACCGTCCACTACATATAAAATTCCGGCCAGGCCGTTTTTACTGGCTCCTCTGGGCTTTGTCTTCGTAGGGTTGTCTCCTGGTGGTGTATCTAGGCCCCTTGTATTGTTTGGTTGTCTCAGAAATTCCCAGGTCATCCCAGATTCACTGTAGGCACACTAAAAGTTACAAAACCAATACGGAACAAATCCTAAGTTCGTGCATCGGGTTCACCTCTATGGCTCAGGTCAGGAATTATGTCACCATGGTCAAGAAAGCACTCACAACAGCTCCCAGATTTTACCTATTTTCACAACAGAAAAATCTAGTAGGACCAAACATCACAAAACCACTTCAAACAGCAAGCCTAGAAGATACAACCCCACAGTCCCCTACAGGGCCGAGGTCGCCAGATTTGGCCCCCAAGTCGCCGGCCAAAACCGGTGGTCAAGGGTTAGGGTTTTAAGTGCACACTCAGGGCCTCGAGTACCACACTACCACACTGTTTGGTGTCACCAACAAGTCTCGGGGTCACAACAGGTTGTCGATATCTCAAAACGAAACTAAAATACGATATCGCACCAAACTAAACTAAAAAGGAAGAAGTTATACCTCATTTAGGCCACTCTAGACAGCACTAACTTCCCAATGTCGTCAAAACCCCACTTTGCTTGGTTCAATATGTAGAGGAAGGGATTTAGATTAATTTTTATGAAGGCAGTGATGTGTTTTGGGGATTATTTGGAGATGGATCTAGGGCTTGAAGGTGGAGGGAAGTGGAGTTGAGGAAGATGAAAATGATGGGGGAAATAAAGTGGGAGCAGCCCCCCCTCTTTCTCATATATTCACACACTCTCTCTCTCTCCAATCATACCCTTTTCACTAAAATACCCTTTTGCCATTCCTTTATCTTTTCTCTTTCAAAATTCAAAATCAATCACATAATACCCATATAACAATACAAATACAACAACATGTAACCAAATGGAACATGACATGGTGCATTAACCATGGAAAACTGTAGAAACACGGATTTGGCTAAATCGCGATTAGCAGTGCACTAATCGGGTTTTTTTATCGAAACTGCGTATAATAAATTTTAAAAATGAAAAATCTTTTAATTATATTATTAAATGAATAAATCATTTAAATTTTCATTTATTTCACAATTATTGGTTTATATTTATACCCTTTTTCGAGAACCCCAATTTCCCAAATCGGGCAGTCTTCGGGAAAAAAATATTTTAATATTAAATTCCAAAAATAATATTTTATATTTTCTGAAATGTTACAAGTTAGGTGTTCGGTATCACACGGGCTGTGAGTATGCGACATCGCAATAATTAGCCTTAAGTGCATGTGGGTGATTGTTGGATGTAGTGCCCTCAAAGTCAATGATTGGATCGCAGGTACGTGATTGCAATGATTGAGGGAGGCGTTAGGACAGTCTTACTTGAGATGACAGTATGCTATCTGGTTTGCCTTTATCAGTCATGTACAGATTTAGGTGACATTACTGTTCACTATTACACGTTGATAGAGCCCTTAGGATTCTTGCTTGACTACCAACGGTATAATGGCGATCATATACGTGAGAGTCGGGTAGTCTATAAGCACATCATTAAAAGTGGTCTCTAGTCGTGGGAGTTTCGAGACAAGGCGGTGGCCGGTCTCACAAGCCATTTGTGTCAGTTGGTTCACCTAAGATGTATACAGGTGCTCATTGGGTTATGAGTGCACCGGAGAGGACTCGCCTGGAACCTGCTAGTTGGTATTATACCTAGCGTCAGATAGAAGTTCCCAGGTGACATGTGTACAGGTTAGTTCATCGACCTGAGGTCGTTATTTTTCGCGTGTGAGTTCCCACTGTGCTTTGATTATTACCCTACCATGGCTCAAAGGAGTCATGCAAACAGGTTTTAGTTGGGTACAATCCCGAGCCATATGGAGGCAGTGAGCGGATCGGCATGGGATTCTTCTCTCCCGGTATTGGGGTGAGATCGCACTGTGTCTTGGAGAGCCATTACACAAAGCCCTCGGTCGAGGCGGGAGATTTATTGGTAGGTATTCCAGTAGTATCTCAGGGTGTTCTGGGCTACTCTCTGACACGACTTATATCGCTATTGAGGGTCTGACGTTACCAGCCCCTAGGCCCGATATGCGATGCTCATAGGCGAATGGACCGGACTGTACAGATATTGTCACTAATAGTCTCGATAGGGTTTCAGGATGAGTTCGCTCATCAGCTTCCCAATCGGTCAATATATGGCCAGCCGTTACGTACAGCTTGTACCACTGACGGCTTGTGGTTAAACCCACTGCCAGAGTATTGACGAGTCTTTAGAGTCCCCCACAGATAGTTTCCCAAGTTCGGACAAGCACGTGCACTTGTGCACGCGTCATGGTTCGGACAGATAATACTAGTGTGCTTTGGTTTAAGCCGGATTCTAGTATTATATTTTGTAGGAGTATTTCTTGTCCCATTGCATTTTGTATTCGGTCGGAATATAAATGCGGGTATGTATATACTGTTTAGGGGTAATCCTACGGGATTACTTCTGAAGTTGCCGATTTTCTTTCACCCGACATAAACATTTGGTTTAGTGGTTATGTTGTGGTATTTGTTTGAAATCCTTAGCTTGCCCATTTCCATTCACCCATGGCCCATTTCCTTTCATCCATGGCTGAATTTTCCAATGGGCTTCTTGATGGGCTTTAAGCTTCTTGCTTTTAGGGGTTCTTTGCAAATGTTGCTTTTTATTGGGAAGGGGTTTTTTGTGGTCACCTGGGCCCCAGCAGTTTTCTCCAAGGTGCTTGATTGTTCTAGTCTTGTGTTGATTTTTAGTGACTCATTGGTTCATTAATTATTCTTATCCATTCTATGATATTTCATGCTAGATCTTTTGTGTTGATATTTTCATATAGTCACCATTTCTTTTAGCTTGTGGTCACCCCATTCTGTTAAGTGGCCGAGAGCAATACTTGGCAGCCCCACTTCATGGCCGAGACCATTTTTCATGTGTGGAAATTGTTGATTACAATTTCAAAGCTCAATTCACTTCATACTCTAAAAAATAGCAACTTCATTTACCTTCACCCAATATCTTGGGTTCCTTGAGACAAAGTAGTCTACACACTCTCTACTTCAATCTTGGACATGTCGGCTAGCAAACTTAATATCCGAGTTGCCTCGGTTTAGAGGCGGTAGCCCGTATAAAGATCCGTTGACAAGGTGCCACCTCGACGAGGAGACAGGAGATCGGAGATGCCGCGAGGAGCGTGGGATGATGGATAAAAACCGAAGGACACGGATCGATCGGTATAGCCATTCTATCATTTTACATCTTGCTAGTTTATTGTTAATGGCACATTCCGGGTTACAGTCTATGCTAGCGCCAGTTTATGAAAAAGTTTTTATTCCACGTTTGGCTTCAGATTATTGGTCGTGGAGCTACCGTAGATTTACACTTCAACCATTATCCCCGAGCTCCTTGTGGCTCCTTGATCGAATTTGGTTGCCGGTCTTCCTTCATCTACGATGATCCACCTGAGGGAAACGGCGCAAGCTTGGGCTTCGTCGAGCGAGGCAACCGATGCTCCAAGGTTACTAGCAATAGAGAGTGGAGGTGTAGGAATGCGTCACTATAATTTTCTCACATCACATATGCTCAAAGGAGTTAGCATAGAAGATGAAGAATGAGGTGAAGAAAACCATGGCATGAGCAACTAAAGAAATGGCTAAGTTTTTTCTCCAAGTGAGAATGAGAGAGTAGAGAAAAGCAAGTGTAGAAAAACAAATGAGCCAAGCATTCTTATGAGATGGCTTCCCACTCTCTCCTCACAATCATGCACACAAAATATTTCTTCAATTTTAACAATAAACAAATCCATGCCATACCTCTTTACATGTCATGACCCAAGCTCATGCCATCACACCTCTCCACCTCATTTGTTAAACAAATGAATTTCTAAAAAAGGAAAATCATACAAATGAGGTGTCCACTTCTAGAAGCTATTCCGTATTAATACGGAATACAACCCGGTACATGCATCGAAATATATATACACGTATTCATACAAAAAATACGAATAGCCAAAAGAGAAAATGAATAGTAAACAATAATACTAGGATACATATATAAATTATTAAATCAAAACCTGATTTAATAATCCGGCTTAATCCTAAGCCGCTCATATTATCAACCGTCCGATTATAGTCTGTGCAGCTGTATACATATTTAATTGAAAACCTGTATGTACCAACATACGCCATCTACACCATATCGCCTGAACCGTGAAAACCCTCTGTGTGGGACTCTAAAGACTCGTCAATAAGTTGGCAGTGGTTTTAACCACAAGCACGTCTGCGGCACTAACTGTACGTAACGGCTACCCAGGTATTGAGCGAAAGGGAGGCCGACGAGCAAACTCGTCCTGAACCGCTACTGAGCCTGATAATGACAATATCCGTACAGTCCGGGATGTTCGTCTAATAGTATCGCAAAATGAGTCTATGGGGGGTGGATAAAGTCAGACCCCAAAAAACGCGACATTTAGTGTCGGCAAGAAACCCATCACCACCTGAGAAACTATCGATCCTGGAACGGTAATTCTCATCCACCGTGGCTATGGATTTCTGGTGATGGCCACCCGTGCACAACGCGACATCATCCCCCAATACTGGGAGAGACGAATCCCCGACGATCCGATCACTGCCTCCATGTGGCTCGGGACTATACCCAACTAAAACCTGTTCGCATGACTCCTTTGAGCCGTGGTAGGGTAGTAATCAAAACACGGTAGGAACTCACACGAGGCAAATGATGATCTCAGGTCGACAGTTTAACCTCTACACATATCACCTGGGAACTGCTATCTGAAAATAGGTATAATACCAACCAGCAAGTTCCCGGCGAGTCCGTCATGTGTACTCATAACCCAATGAGCACCTGTATACTATCTTAGGTGAACAAACTGACACCAATAGCTTGTGAGACCTGGCCACCGCCCATCATCGGGGACTCGATCAGTATACACTAGTCTACACTGGAGTATCGATGCCCAGTCTCGATACTCCCATGACTAGGGACATTAAAGGATGTGCTTATAGACCCCCAGCTCCCACGTATATGATCAGCATCATAATGCCGGTAGTCAGGCAAGAATCCTATGGGCTCTATCAACATGTACATGATGATAAAATCAAACCAGATAGAATACTATCATATTGAGTAAGACTGTTCTACCGGTACAGGTCCTCCCTCAATCATCAAAATCACCTTCCTGCGAATACGATAATTGCTTTGAGGGCATTATAGCCAACAATCTCCCGCATGCACTTAAGGCCAATTATTGCAATGTCGCATACTTACAGCCCGTGTGATACCGAACACCTAACTACTCTACTAATCAGTTTCGCAATGCCCGTTTGCGAAACTATTGCGTTCGAGAAATAGCTTCAGTGTGTGGATCCCCTCCAATGTTTCTTTCTATATCTCTCTATATATCAACTTCGCAGAGAAAGCTATCTGCCGAAATGAGCAATACCTGTCTTAGAATTTGTCTGGATATCTGATGGGACCCAGTTCACAAATGAACCCCAAATCCAACAAACATCTTAAACTGTATCATCCATTAAATTTACTCAGTATCCTGCGCCTTGCCTTTCCTCAGTATCCGCTTGGACCACCTGTCCAACATACTGTCCCTCAAAAGAAGGAAAACTATAACTCTCACAGTCACTCTGTCGTCCAGGTCACCTTGGAAGCCTGAAATGATAACTGTCTCCAGAAGGTGGCTGCCATTACCATATCCCTAGAACAACCATTTATATTAATAAACTGCTTCCCAACGTTTCTCCAGGATTGGATTAACATATCTGCTTATTGCATCTAGTGCAAAAGCAACATCTGGTGTGGTAATTGATAATTCATGATTAACTCAATTGCCTAAGTAAGTGATATGCTAATCATGCAGATCCCTCTCCCCTTTTGTCTGTAAGACACCTTTAGAGAGGGTGATTCCATCACCTGCAGGTTCACCACCATGCCAGGAGTCGACCATTCTAAAATACATTTAGAATATTGTCATGTGCCCTAAATTGGGACACTTCCCAAATATAGATCTAAAACCGTAGATCTAGTCACCAGAATCCCTGATATTATATCCATGTCCTATGTGGAGAAACAACTTTGTGACAACCACAGTATAACCGATGGTAGTATAGGAATTTCACTTCCTATAAAGATCATGTCATCCCAAATACCAGGACATCACACCCTGTTACCTTCTAACCAGATCCATCTCCTATTCTAATGAGGTCAAGGCCTATGACTGTCACATCAAAAATAGATGATCTATTTCCTTTATACCTGCTTTAGTCAATAAATAGACATAAGCTACTTGCGCACTCTGCTTCCGCTGCTCCCACTGACTACAACAACCCTCTGGCAGAGTCATATACACGTGCACTTCTAAAGCTAGTTTAGAACGACGCTATAATCATCCTCCTGCCGGGGCTTAAAGTCTAGAACAGCAGCAATGGCAAGTCTGGGCAAACAAGAACCTCTCTGTCATCGTCTCTAAGTAGACGGAATTACCTCTCGGGTGCCTGAGGTTACCCACCAAATCTGCGGAGTGGGTAATGGAATGTCGAAACTAATTGAATCCTCAGGTTCTATTAAATCTTCAGTGATCGTTTGTGGTTCGGGAACCACTTCTAGTTCTACCATACCCCCACTTCTGTTTTTCTGAAAAAATCTATTTTACTAAAACTGTGGCGAGTCAAGAACAATATAATTATTGATCTTTGTGATGGTAGAAAGTTAACCGTCGTCAAAGCCCGGGATAACCCACAAACAGCCATTACTGAACGTGCCTCGAGTTTATCCGGATTCTTGTTTTAAGCATCAGCAGGACAACTCCCTATACCTTAACATCGTTAAGATATAAATTGATTCTATATTTATACAATATAGAAACAAAAGCACTAATTTAATTGTAACCAGATTCAAATCATACAGCTGTCTCCAGTGCAAATCAACCAAATGGAAGGAGGCCATTAAGCATTACTCATCTAGGAGTGCATCCATATATGAGTGGCCTGAAAGAGAAGCAAGTTCTCAAAACCATTACTATCAACGGAATACCATACACAAGTATCTACATATTCGACTTCCACGAAGAATCCTGATATTTCCAACAGATGGTTCTCTTCTTTATTCTTATACCTATAACTTCTCAAAATCTTAACCTTGTATTTCAACGAAATACTTTTCTAGAACAAGAGAAGTTATGAGTAAAAAGAATATAGTACGAGTATCAACCCCATTGTACTAATGGACACTGGACAACATACAATACTTTGTATAAGTCCCCTGAGTTCAATAATTCAAACCCTGTGCATCGTAGGTTGAAAAACTGTACTATGGTTAAGAAGAATTACACCACTGTTGAATGCACCTTACCTAATCACTAACTGATATAGGTAATTGTCACAGACATAATATCAAAAAGTTATATTTCACTTTATAAAATAAACATACAGATATATCAGTTTGAAATTGGTGCATAATAACGGATATTCAAAACCAAATATTTGCCATCCGGCAAAAACAAGATGATTTCCTCAAATATCACCAATTACAACGAATTCCGATATAATAAGGATCTAATCAACCAATTCCCAATATCTTACTCCCACTCATCATCCGTAATAACGTACAGATGTGAGAAACTAATCTGGTAAACACATACCCTGGAGTTAGATTCCAAATGGGAAAACAATTTTCAATTAATATCGCACAGTGAAACTGAAACATGAAAATGTTTCAAAAGGGGTTAACTGGTATTCCTACTAACGCCTCTTCCACTATCCTGATTCATGACAGTAACCATATACTTACCTGCCCTTACTCCAATCCCTTTATTATGTCTTTACTTATTATCTTCTGTACACCTTCTTTAGGCTAATTGGTTTTCTTCCTTCCCTACCCTTCAGCACCAGCCTAAGGTTTGGAAGAAGACTATGCAATAAACGTAATAGGTGTACTCTCCTTATGCCAGGAGCCCTCGCAACCTGAGAGAAGGTAATGGGAAGGAACAAATGAATAATCCTATTCTTATTTCTCCTGAACCAGAAACCATCCTCGAATCTGGAACGAATTCCATCGAGTTCGTATGTAACTATACGATGGCATATCCAATAGAAGTGGATGTCCGTAGTGATATGGAGTGTTCTGGATAAATCCAAAGTGGATGTGGGAGTGGCAGGGGTATACACGGTTTTGTCGTGAATGATAGCAGTCGCAATTTTCTTTGCCGTTATTCTAATCCCATTATTTGTCTTTACTTATTACCTTCTGTACACCACCTTTAGGCTAATTGGTTTTCTTCCTTCCCCACCTTTTGGCACCTGCCTATGGTCTGGAGGAAGACTATCCAATAAGCTCAATAGGTGTACCCTCTCCTAATCCTTAGAGCCCTCACAATCCGAGAGAAGGTAAAGGGAAAAGACAACCGAATAATCCTATTCAATCTCTCCAGAACCAGAATCCATCCTCGAATCTAGAACAAGTTCCTTCGAGTTCGTATGTAACTATACGATGGATTTATCCAATGGAAGTGGATGTTCGTAATGATACGGGGTGTTCTGGAGAAATTTAAAAGTGATATAGATGTGGCAAGGATATTTTGCGATTACGTGACATTCCAAAAGTTAAAGTGTTTTAAGAAGGTTCGATTAACTTAGTTCAGGAGTTTTAGTCAAGGGTTGGGCCATGGACGCTGCCAAAGAGAGAAAGAAAAGAATCACTCAGCGTGCACTCTAACCTAGATCAGAATGGTTAATCACTTTATCTAATCAGGATGGCTCCTATTGTTTCCTCGAATTCTCCTCCAAACCCTAAAGGAAAATTAGTCGGGATCATCTAAAATCACCCGAGGAGTAATCCTACTCATCAGTGGGAATCAGGATCAAACTATCATTGCATGATAACTTGACGGAATCCACTCAAGTTACCACACTCTAGAAGGTATTCGCAAGCCTGGAAAGTTTCCTGTATGTTTAAAACTCCCGATATGAATTTTACCCTTAGGATCCAAGTGACCTTGACACAGTCAACAAATCAAAGAGTCCTAGTCAAGTTCAAACCGTCATTATCCAGGATTGCATTAAACCCACCCGTACAATCCCTTGACATAGTCAACAAGGCCGCACGGCTATCCTAACCAATCACATTAATATGCCATAAACAAGCACTACTTAGCTACCGCAAACTATGCCATGACACAGTCAACAAACGCAGCATGAATACTAAGCAATACTTGTATGAAATGACGGAGGGCTATGGCTGGTTTTTGGCGAAAAACCTTTAACGTAATGAACATGATATTCTTGAAGGAACCAAGTAGTTTTACAAATATATAGTGGCGAAAAACCTTTTCTAAAGAGGTCAGTCCCGGTGAAGGGATCTCGGCTCTTTCCTCGTCGAATGAGGTGCAAGATATTCCAAACTTAATACCACGATGCAAAGCAAAAATAATTGACTATAGTGAAGTTATTACGTTGAGGCAAACTTCTGCCTAAGGGGTCACTACCGATGAGGGGATTTCGGCCCTTTCCTCGTTGAATGAGGTGCAGGATATTCCTAACTGAATACCACGATGCAAAGCAAAAGAGAACGTCTGTAATGTCTGTTTTTTAAAAACTTGGTTCCAACAACATCATATAGGTTTTTTTTATCCTTGCATTGATAAGAATCAACACAGTCCCATCAATTAATCACACCAGAAAAGAACGAAAATATGATGTACGTATATGCCATCCGCATTCGCCACTGCGTCCCATCATCACCCGTTAAGCTACATAACTAACGACAGAGCGGGGACAAGGCTAGTGCGGGTGCAAAACATATACAACATCTACTAGTATATATATAAATATATATAACAATCATCCCAGGCATGAAATAAAGCAAAATCACAGAAGCTGCACAGAATGGTGTATAATCTTGGAGCCCCGGGTTTCACTTCAGCAGCAATTGAGACCCGACGTTCCCTGTCGTGTCGATAGCCTGTGCAACGATAACCTAGACACCTACGAGCATGGCAAGTTATCCTCCAAAACCAGAAGTGAGGCAACCCTCTTCAACAAAGTGAATGGGCCACCCAGCACTTCACGGAATCCGGAAACTTGAGCACCCCTCTGTGGGTCAACCTTTACCCCCTACGAATGCGGTGAATAGCCCGCCATTTTTAGAGTAAGGTCCCCTCCATCTCAACGCCATGAGATGCGGACCCGTTGCCCTCTAGAACGCGGCTATTCCTGCACTCCACCGCGGGGTAATCCTAGTACAGAAAAGAAAAAAATATACAAGGGTGACATCAACCTCAACCCGGTCGTGCCCCAAACTAATAATATACAAACTGTTGGATATAGTGCCCTCAATGTCAATTATTGGATCGCTGGCACGTGATTGCAATGGTTGAGGGATGACCTATGCCGGTAGGACAGTCTTACTCAAGATGATAGTTTGCTATCTGGTTTATCTTTATCATCGTGTACATGCTTTAGGTGATAATACAGATCACTATTACATGTTGATAGAGCCCTTAGGATTCTTTCTTGACTACCAACAGTATGATGGTGATCATATACGTGAGATTTGGGTAGTCTATAAGCACATCCTTAAAAGTGTCTTTAGTCGTGGGAGTTTCGAGACTGGGCATCGATACTCCATCAGTAGACTAGTGTATACAGTCGAGATCCCGACGAGGGGTGGTGGCCGGTCTCATAAGCCATTGGTGTCAGTTGGTTGACCTAGGATGTATACAGGTGCTCATTGGGTTATGAGTACACCGGACAGGACTCGCCGGGAATATGCTAGTTGGTAATATACCCAGCGTCAGATAGCAGTTCCCTGGTGACATGTGTACAGGTTAGTCTATCGACTTGAGATCGTCATTTGAGTCGTGTGGTTTCCTACTGTGCTTTGATTACTACCATACCATGGCTCAAAAGAGTCGTGCAAACAGGTTATAGTTGGGTACAGTCCCGAGCCACATAGAGGCAGTGAGCGGATCGGCAGGGGTTTCGTATCTCCCTGTAATGGGGGTGAGATCGCACTGTGGCTAGGAGAGCCATTACACAAAATCCTTGGCCAAGGCAGGAGATTTACTGGTAGGTATTCTAGTAGTATCTCAGGGTGTTCTGGGCTATACTGCGACACGACTTGTATCGCTTTTAGAAGTCTGACGTTTACCAGTGTAAGACTACGGTAGCGCCCCGGCCGTCTTTCCGAGGCCAAAATGCGGAAACGAAAATTTTTCTTAACTTGAAAACAGGCGCTATCGTATGCTTAAAACCCGGATCGAACCATTAACCTACTACTAGCAACTAAAGAAAGGGTTGGAAAGTTATACTGATTGATCCGTGTCCTTTGGTCTTTGGCCACCATCCCAAGCTCCTCGCGGCAACTCCGGTCTCGATCTCCTCGTCGGAAAGGGCACCACATCTGCGAGTCTTTTTACGGGCTCCCGCTTCATCCGAAGCATCTCGGGCATGAAGTGTGCTAGCCGACGTGTCCAAGGTGATGTAGAGAATGTTTGTGATCACTTTGTCTCTTGCATCCATGGATTTGGATGGAGGTTAGAGGTGTTGCCATTGATAGAGATAATGAGCTAGAGGAAGAAGAAGAAGAAGAGAACCATTTTCTTTTGTGTGTTTCTTATGATAAAATGCGAGAGAGAAGAGAATAATACAAGAGCCAACTTTGTCCTTGGCTGCCCCTCTCTCTCCTCTCATCAAATCAACTCACAAATCCATCATATAATGTGACTTATGCACAATAAAAGAGACCATGAGTCACTAACCTTGCACATGCCACATTAAATGCACAAAATGATGAATTCTAGCTCATTATTTCCATATACAAACATTAATCCAAATGTTTGCAACTATAAAAAGATACGGCAACATCTAAAGTAAACTCGTGAAGGATCACAAGGATACCCCTCACCTGTATATACATACCCGCACCCGCATTCCGACTGAATGTGAATACGAAGAGACTAAAGTAATTCAACAAATCTAATATTAGGATCCAGCTTAAACCAAAGCCCACAAGTATGATCCGTCCGATCATGATCTGTGCACTACTGCACGTATATGATCGGACCCTACCATATATCATACGACCTCTACATCGTTTTGCCCAAAATTTGAGGAACTGTCTGTGGGGGACTCTAAAGACTCGTCAATATTTTAGCTGTGGATTTAACCACTAGCACTTCAGAGGTATTAGCCGTACGTAACGAGCTACCGGGTATTGACCAAAAGGGAAGTCGATGAGCGAACTCATCCGGACACCCTACTGAGCCTGTTAATGACATTCTCCGCACAGTAGGAACTCACACGAGACAAATGACGATCTCAGGTCGATGAACTAACCTGTACATATGTCACCAGGGAACTACTTTCTGACGTCAGGTATAATACCAACAAGCATGTACCCGGCGAGTCCTTTCCGGTGTACTCATAACCCAATGAGCACCTGTATACATCTTAAGTGATCCAACTGACACCAATGGCTCGTAAGACCGGCCACCGCCCCTCGTCGCGGTCTCGACTGTATACACTAGTCTACTAATGGAGTATCGATGCCCGGTCTCGAAACTCCCACGACTAGGAACCACTTTAAGGATGTGCTTATAGACTACCCAACTCTCACATATGTTATCGCCATCATACTGCTGGTAGTCAAGGAAGAATCGTAAGGGCTCTATCAACGTGTAATAGCGACCTGTAAGGTCACCTAAAGCAGTACACGATGATAAAGACAAACCATGGTAGCATACTATTCTCTATCAACGTGTAATAGTAAACTACAATGTGACCTAAAGCATATACATGATGATAAAGACAAACCAGATCGTATACATGCCTCTCGAATAAGACTGTCCTACTGATATAGGTCCTCCCTCAATCATTGCAATCACGTGCCTGCGATTCAATAATTGACTCTGAGGGCACTATATCCAACAATCTCCCACTTGCACTCAAGGCTAATTATTACGATGTCGCTTACTCACAGCCCGTGTGATACCGAACACCCAACTCCTCTACTAACCAGTTTCATAAAGCTCGTTTGCGAAACTATTGCGTTCGAGAAATAGCCTCAGCTAGTGGATCCACCCTTATGTTTCTTTCTATGTCTCTCTTTTTCTCATGTTCGCGGAGAAAGCCATCTCCCGAAATGAGCAATACCTGTCTTAGAATATGTCTGGATATCTGATGGGACCTAGCTCATAAATGAACTTCAAATTCAAACTTCTTAGACTGTATCGTCAACTGAACTTAATCAGTATCCTGCGCCACACCTCCCTCATTATCCGTTTGGACCACCTGTCCAAAACGCTGCCCCTCGTCAGAGGGAAAACTATAACTCTGACAGCCACTCTGTCATCCATGTCACCTTGGAAGCCTGGAATGATAACCATCTCCCGAAAGAGTTTGTTGTAATCATATCCCTAGAACATCCACTTGTGTTCTAAAACTGCTCCCGATCGTTTCTCCAGGATTGGATCAATATCAACATATTGCATCTCGTGCAAAAACAACATCTGGTGTGGTACTTAACATCTCATGATCAACTCAATTGCCTAAGCAAGTGATCTGCCAATCATGCACATCCCTTTCCCCTTTAGTCTGTAAGACCCCTTTAGAGAGGGTGACTCCATCACCTGCAGATACACTACCATGCCAGGAGTCGTCCATTCTAAAACACCTTTAGAATGCTGTCTAAGTACCCTGATTGGGACACATCCCAAATCAAGATCTAAAACCATAGATCCAGTAACCAGATTGTCTGATATTATATCTATATCCTATATGGAGAAACCACTGTGTGACAACCAAATCATAACCGATCGTAGTATAGGAATTTCACTTCTTACTCTGTGTATGTCATCTAAATATCAGGACATCACACCCTACTACCTTCTTAATAGATTCATCCACTATTCTGATGAAGTCAAACCTATGCCTGTCACATCAGAAATAGATGATCTATCTCCGCTATTTTTGCTTTTGGTCCATAAATAGACATAAGCTACTTGTCCATCAATGTTTCCGCTGCTCCCACTGACTACAACAACGCTCTGGCAGAGTCATATACGCGTGCACTTCTAAAGCTTGTTTAGAATGACGCTATACTTATCCTCCTGCCGGGTCTCACAGTCTGGAACAATAGCAATGGCAAGTCTGGATAAACAAGAACCTCCTTGTCACCGTCTTTGAGCATACCGAAGTACCTCTCGAGTGCATGAGGTTACCCACCATATCTGCGGAGTGGCCAATGGAATGTCAAACCAGATTGAATATTTAGGTTCTTATCAAATTTTCGGTAATCGTTTGCGGTTCTGGATTCACTTCCAGTTCTACCATACTCCCACTACTGTTTTATGAAAAATTCCAATTTTATTAAAACTGTTGCGAGTCAAGAACAATATCACTATTGATCTTCCAGATGGTAAAAAGTCAACCCTCGTCATAGTCCGTGTCAACTCACAAACAACCATTACAGAAACGTGCCTTGAGTTATCCAGAGTCTTGTTTTAAGCATAAGCCGGAAAACTCCCCGTACCTTAACATTGTTAAGATATGAACTATTCCATATCCAATATAGAAACAGAGGCACTGATTTAATTGGAACCTGATTCAAATCATGCAGCTGTCTCCAGTGCATGTCAACTAAATGGAAGAAGGTCGATCAGCGTTACTCAACTTAGGAGTACTTCCAATTATGAGTAACCTGAAAGAGAAGCAAGTTCTCTTAATCATTACTATCAACTGAATACCATACACAAGTATCTACATCGTCGATCACCTTGAAGAATCCCGATACTTGCAACATCTGGTTCTCTACTTTACTCTTATACCTATAACTTCTCACAACTTGGACCTTGTGTTTCTACGAAACACTTGTCGAAGAACTAGAGAAGTTATAACTAAACAGAATATAGTACGAGTACCAACCCCTCTGTCCTCAAGGACACTTGACAACATACAATACTCTGTATAAGTCCCCTGAGTCTAATAACTCATTCCCTGTGTGTCGTAGGTTGAAAACTGTACTTATGGTTAAGAAGAATTACACAGCTGTTTAATGCTCCTTACCTAACCATCCACTGTTATAGGTAAATGTCATAGACATAATTTCAAAAAGTTATATCTCACTTTATAAAAATAAACGTACAGATATATCAATTTGAAATTGGTGCATTATAACGGATATTCAAAACCAAATATTTGCTGTCCGGCAAACAACCTAGGCGATTTCCTCAAATATCACCAATTACAACGAATCCCGATATAATGAGGATGATCACCCAATTCCCAATAACTTACTCCCACTCATCATATGTAAAACCATACAGATATGAGAATCAAACTTGGTAAATATATACCCTAGAGCAAAAACTAATTGGGAAATCAGTTTTCTTTTAACAATACACAGTGAAACTGAAACATGTAAATGTTTCGAATGGGTATCCGGGTATTCTTAGTAATGCCTCTTCCATTATCAGATTCACAACTATAACCGTATATTTCTTTGCCATCTCTCCAAATCCCTTTATATGTCTTTAGTCATTACCTTCTGTACACCCCTTTAGGCCAAAAGGTTTTCTTCCTTCCCTACCGTTCGGCACCAGCCTATGGTTTGGAAGAAGACTATCCAATAAGCATAATGGATGTACTCTCTTAATCCTAGGAGTACTCGTAACCTGAGAGAAGGTAAAGATAAAAGACAACTGAATAAACCTTATTCCTATTTCTCCTGAACCAGAATCCATCCCCGAACTGGAACAAGTTCCTTTCGAGTTCGTATATAACCATACGATGGAGTATCTAATAAATTGTGGATCTCCGTAGTGATACGGAGTGTTCTGGAGAAATACAAAGGTGATGTAAGATTGGCGAAGAAAAACTTGGTTTGGTCATGAATAGCAGTCTTAATTTACATTGCCCTCTTACTAATTCCTTTATTTGTCTTAACTTATTACCTTCTGTACACCATCGTTAGGCTAATTGGTTTTCTTCATTCCCTAACGTTCGACACCTGCCTATGGTTTGGAAGAAGACTATCCAATAAGCGTAATAGGTGTACTGTCTTAATCCAAGGTGCACTCGCAACCTGAGAGAAGGTAAAAGGAAAAGACAACAGAATAGTCATATTCATTTCCTCCAGCACCGGAAACCATCGTCGAATTTAGAACAAGTTCCTTCGATTTCGTATATAACCATACGATGGTTTTATCCAATGGAAGTGGATGTTCGTAGTAATACGGGGTGTTCTGGAGAAAAAGGTAAAAGTAGGAGGAGCAATGAGGTATGCAACACTGACAATCCAAAAGCCAATGTTATAAGAAGGTTCGGTTAACTTGGTCACTGAGTCATAGTCAAGGGTCGAGTCATGGTCCCCGCCAAAGAGAGTGAGAAAAGAAACACTCTGCACTCTAGCCTAGATCAGAATGGTTATCATTTTATCTAATCAGGAAACCTCCCACTGTATCCTCAAATTCTCCTCCAAACCTGAAAGAAGAATTAGTCGGGATCACCCGAGGAGTAAACCAACTCATCAGTAGGAATCGGGTTCCAACTATCATCGCATGATAACGTGACGGAATCCACTCACGTTATCACACTCCAGAAGGTATGCGCATGCCTTGCAAGTTTCAGTTTCTTTAGAAACTCCCGATGTGATTTTTATCCCTAGGACCCAAGTGACCTTGACACAGTCAACAAATCAAAGAGTCCTAATTAAGTTCAACCCGTCATTATCCTGGATTGCATTAAACCCACCCGTACGAACCCTTGACACAGTCAACAAGGCCGCACGACTGTCCTAACCAATCCCATTAATATGCCACAAACGAACACTACTTAGCTACCGTACACTGCGCCTTGACACAGTCAACAAACGCAGCACGAATACTAAGCAATACTTGTAAGAAATGACGGAGGGCTATATCTAGTTTTGGCAAAAAACTTTGAACGTAATTTACATGATATCATTGAAGGAACTCCATAGCTTTTTATAAAAATATAGTGGCGAAAACCTTTGCTAAAGTGGTCACTCCCGGTGAAGGGATCTCGGCTCTTTCCCCGTAGAATGAGGTGCAGGATATTCCAACTGAATACCACGATGCAAAGCAAAAAGTCAATCGGCTATAGTGAAGTTATTACCCTGACGCAAACTTCTGTCCAAGGGGTCACTCCCGGTGAAGGGATCTCGGCCCTTGCCTCGGCGACTAAGGTGCTGGATATTCATAACTGAATTCCACTGTGCAAAACAAAAGAGAACGTCCTTGCATTAACAGCTTTTTTTGAAAAATGTTCCAACAACATCAAACAGGCTTTTTTAGCTTGCATTGATCCGAATCAATGCGGTCCCATCAATTAATCGAACCACAAAAGAATGAAAATATGATGTAGTATATGCCATCCGCATTCGCCACCGGGTCCCGTCATCACCCGTTAGGTTACTTAACTAACGACAGAGCGGGGACTGGACTAGCGCGGGTGCAAAACATATACAATACAGATATACTGGGATCCCCGGGTTTCATAGAGCCGCTACTGAAACACGATGTTCCCCTGGTCGTGTGGATAGCCTGTGCAATGAAATCCTAGACCCCTACGGGTGCGCCAAGTTTCCCGCCAAAATCTAAAGCGAGGCAGCCCCCTTCTACTACGTGAATGGACCACCCAGCACTTCATGAAATCCGGTAACATGAGCACCCCTCCTTGGGTCAACCTGTACCCCATACGAGTGCGGCGAATAGCCCGCCAATTCTAGAGTGAAACTCCCTCCGTCTCAAAGCCATGAGATGCGGGCCCGTTGCCCTCTAGAACCCGGCTACCCGTGCACCCCTCCGCGGGATAATCATACTACAGAAAGTAAAATATACAACGGGTACATCGACCTCAGCCCGGTCGTGCCCCAAAAGAATAATATGCAAACATGCAGTCACGGCAGTCCACATGTCGAATGCTCGCCCCGCAATATCAAATGTACATATACAACCAAACTATACTACCATTGCATCCAGGCTATCTGTTGGAGATAGTGCCCTCAGAGTCAATTATTGGATCACAGGCACGTGATTGCAATGATTGAGGGAGGACTTATCCCGGTAAGACAGTCTTACTCAAGATGATAGTATGTTATCTGGTTTATCTTTATCATCGTGTGCTACTTTAGGTGACCTTACGAGTCGCTATTGCACGTTGATAGAGCCCCTGGGATTCTTGCTTGACTACCAGCAGTATGAGGGCGATCATATACGTGGGAGCTGGGGTCTATACGCACATCCTTAAATGGTCCCTAGTCGTGGTCGGTTCGAGACAGGGCATCGATTCTCCAGAGTAGACTAGTGTATACAGTCGAGACCCCGACGAGGGGCGGTGGCCGGTCTCACAAGCCACTGGTGTCAGTTGGTTCACCTAAGATATATACAGGTGCTCATTGGGTTATGAGTACACCGGACAGGACTCGCCGGGATCCTGCTAGTTGGGATTATACCAGACGTCAGATAGCAGTTCCCAGGTGACATGTGTACAGGTTAGTTCATCAACCTGAGATTATCATTTCTCTCGTGTGAGTTCCCACTGTACTTTGATTACTACCCTACCACGCTCAAAGGAGACGTGCAAACTGGTTTTAGTTGGGTACAGTCCCGAGCCACATGGAGGCAGTGAGCGGATCTGCAGGGGTTCGTTTCTCCCGGTATTGGGGGTGAGGTCGCGCTGTGTCTAGGAGAGCCAGTACATGAAAAGTCCTTGGCCAAGGTAGGAGATTTACTGGTAGGTATTCCAGTAGTATCTCAGGGTGTTCTGGGCTACACTCCGACATGACTTGTACCGCTTTTGGGGGGCTGACTTTTACCAACCCCCTAGGCCCGCCATGCGATGCTCATAGACGAACGGACCGGACTATACGGATATTGTCACTGACAGGCTCAGTAGGGTGTCAGGATTAGTTCGCTCATCGACGTCCCTTTTGGTCAATAGTTGGTAGCCCGTCACGTATGGCTAATACCTCTGACGCGCTAGTGGTTAAATCCACAGCCATAGTATTGACGAGTCTTTAGATTCCACCACACACAGTTACTCAGGTTTCGGGCGAAACGCTGTAGAGTCCGTATGGATATATGGCAGGGTTCGATCAGATACGTGCGGTATTGCACGGATCGTGATCGGACAGATTTTAGTAGCCGGCTTTGGTTTAAGCCGGATCCTAGTATTAGACAGAGTAGTTTTGTCTCTTTGCATTTGTGTTCAGTGGGAATACTAATGCGGGCATGTATATGCAGTAGCAGGGTTTTCCTGTAATTTATTACGGGATCAGTTTTCTGAGGTTTCCAGTTTGCATTCCGTTCCGGCCGGTTTTTCATTGTTCCTTCCCGGCCGTACTTTCCGATGGAGGGGGTTATTTGCAAGTTTGCAAATAACATTTGTGGAGGGGTTTATTTCTGAAAGGAGGGATTATGATATGACTATCATCATTATATTCTCTTTACATCACTTGTCTTGCATTAAATGAGAAAAGAATAGATGAGATTTTGATGTGGTTTTTGTTGTGACCATTTTTCCTTTATCATTCCTTTTTCTCCTCCTGCTTTTGATTCATCTTTTTTTTTCCACCACCATTGCATGAGGGGCCGGCCACTTTGAGAGGGAGAGATGAGAGGAATCCTTTTGTGGGTGAAATTATCATAACACATTTTTCTTTGCTAAAAATCTATAGCCATCTCAAAAGCTCTTTCTCTTTCTCCCTCCTCTATGGCAACTTCATAAAACCCCTAAAGAGGCAACCATTCTACACTACACCTACAGTACCCTTGGATGCGTCGGCTTGCCAACTTCGCGCCCGAGTTGCCTCGGTCCAGAGGTGGGTGCCCGTAAACGAACCCGGCTACGTGGTGCCCTTTCCGACGAGGAGGTGACGGACGGAGAATCCGTGGGAGATCGGAGTGGAGACGAAGACCGAAGGACACAGATCGCTTGGTATATCTCTCTACCCATCTTTTAGTTTGCTAGTAGCTAGGTTAATGGCCCGATCCGGGTTAAATGTGCGCGGTTGAGCCAGTTTCTAGTTGGTAGAAAATTTTCGTTTCCGCATTTCCGGCGTCGGATCGACGGCCGGAGCGCCGCCGTGCACTTACATTATTATCAGAGACACGCCATTAACCTAGTCTAGCTTGCTCTAGTATGTTTAGAACTTCGATCGAACAAAATCCCAAAAACCGTATTTTTATTGCACATGTTTCTGTCGAAATTTTATTTGGGCTCTAAAATTTTTTCAGGTCATTGCAGAAACACATGCAGAAAATTCTAAGAATTCTGGGAAAATTCGATCCAATGATTCTTCAGTACGACCGCGGAAACGCGGCCAAACCCATGCTTTGGCCACATTTCCGCGGCCATAATAACTCCACGTGGCACCAAATTTTTCCAGAGGCTCTTGGACTTGAAAATATGGGTTTTGGGATATTCTTTTTGGGCCCAGTTTTTTTGTGAGAGCTACAGTAGTGCTAGGGGCCCACTTTGACAAATTTGATCGATCAGAAATTTTAAACATGTTAGTTCGCAATATTTACATTATATCTGTTGGAGATAGTGCCCTCAGAGTCAATTATTAGGTCACAGGTACGTGATTGTAATGATTGAGGGAGGACCTATCCCGGTAGGACAGTCTTACTCGAGATGATAGTATGCTATCTGGTTTACCTTTATCATCGTGTACTGTTTTAAGTGACATGACACGTCGCTATTACACGTTGATAGAGCCCCTAGGATTCTTGCTTGACCACCAGCAGTATGAGGGCGATCATATAAGCGGGAGCTGGGGTCTATAAGCTTATCCTTAAAAGGTCCCTAGTCGTGGGAGTTTCGAGACTGGGCATCGATACTCCATTAGTAGACTAGTGTATACAGTCGAGACCCCGACGAGGGGCGGTGGCCATTCTCACAAGCCACTGGTGTCAGTTGGATCACCTAAGATGTATACAGGTGCTCATTGGGTTATGAGTACACCGGACAGGACTCACCGGGAACATGCTAGTTGGTCATATACCAGATGTCAGATGGCAGTTCCCAGGTGACATGTGTACAGGTTAGTTCATCGACCTGGGGATCGTCATTTGTCTCGTGTGAGTTCCCACTGTACTTTGATTACTACCCTACCACGGCTCAAAGGAGTCGTGCAAACAGGTTTTAGTTGGGTACAGTCCCGAGCCACATGGAGGCAGTGAGCGTATCTTCAGGGGTTCGTCTCTCCCGGTATTGGGGGTGAGGTCGTGCTGTGTCTAGGAGAGCCATTACACAAAGTCCTTGGCCAAGGCAAGGAGATTTACTGGTAGGTATTCCAGTAGTATCTCAGGGTGTTCTGGGCTACACTCCGACACGACTTGTACCGCTTTTGGGGGTCTGACTTTTACCAACCCCCCAGGCCCGCCATGCGATACTCATAGACGAACGGACCGGACTGTACGGATATTGTCACTGACAGGCTCAGTAGGGTTGTCAGGCTGAGTTCGCTCACAGACATCCCTTTTAGTCAGTACCTGGTAGCCCGTTACGTATTGGCTTATACCTCTGACGTGCTAGTGGTTAAATCCACAACCAAGGTGTTGATGAGTCTTTAGAGTCCCCCACATTCAGTTACTCAGCTTTCGGGCGAAAGGTTGTAGAAGCCGTATGGTGATATGGCAAGGTCCGATCAGATACATGCGGTATTGCACGGATCAGGATCGGACAGTTTGTACTATAGGCCGTATGGTTATATGGCAGGGTTCGATCAGATACGTGCGGTATTGCACGGATCAGGATCGAACAGATATTACTAGCCGACTTTGGTATAAGCCGTATCCTAGTATAGTACAGTGTAGATTTTTGTCTCACTGCATTTGTATTTCGGTCGAAATACAGATGCGGGTGTGTATGCACAGTATCGGGGTTTTCCTGTAATTTATTACGGGATCAGTTTTCTGGAGTTGCCAGTTTGCTTTCCGTTTCGGCCAATTTCCTTTGCTCCGTTCATTGGCCGAAGATTGGTGGAGGAGGGTTTATTTGCATTGTTGCAAATAGGCTTTTGTGGAGGGGGTCTTTGCTTATTGTAGCATCATGATGGTTTTCATGATGTGCACCATCATTGACTTTTCTTTTCTCATCATGGTTGGACTTTGGGAGGTGATGATGGTGGTGTTGAGTGTGGGTTTGTTTTTGTGATGATTCTTTTTGCATGATGGCATTCTTTTCTCTCTCCATTGTATTATTGGATGGCTTTCTCAATCTATCACACTTCTCCCTCATTCTTACTCACCCACTCACATGCATGGCCGGCCAAGTCCTATATGGGGCTGTCCAAAAATTGTAGTGTGGGTTGTGTGGTTCATTTCATGTTCCAAAATCCAAAAACTCCTCCACATACTCCTTGTATCATTCCTCCACCAAAAGGGTGATTCCGATAACCCCAAAAGTGAGACACAAGTTATACTAAACATTCTACAGCAAATCTTGGGCACGTCGAGTAGCCGGCTTCGTGCCCGAGTTGCCTCGGCATTGAGGTGGGAGCCCGTAAACAAAGTAGGCGATGTGGTGCACTTCCGGCGACGAGGAGGAGACGGGACTTTTCCGCAGGAGATCGGGACCATGACGAGAAGACCGGAGGACTTGGATCGTCGGTATATCTCTATTCCCTTTCTTGTAGTTAGCTAGGACTAGTTAATGGTTCGATCCGGGTATTAGTGAGCGGTGGTGCCGGTTCAAGAAAAATTTAAGTTATCCACCGCTTCCGCATTTGGCCGTCTGATTGACGGCCGGGGCGCCGCCGTGCACTTACAGTGGTATCAGAGCCTCGCCATTAACTTAGTCTAGCTTGGTGTAGTGTGTTTTTCTGTTTCGATCGATCGAATGTTCCAAAACTATATTTTTGTTAGCATCAGTTTTCTGTTGGAAATTTTTGGTGTCGAAAATTTTTTCAGGTTGTAAAATATTTATGTACTGGAAAATCTAAAAGCTCTGTAAAAATTCGACGAAGTAACTCCACAGTGGGAGCGCGGAACCGCCGCGAAAACCCCCTTCCCACCGCCCTTCCGCCGCACACTGTGGAGATCACTTCACCAATTTTTTACAGAGGCCTTCTGGGCTTAAAATATGGGTTTTGGAACATTAAAATTGGGCCCATATTTTCTGTAACTGCTACAGTATTGTTTTGGGGCCCACTTGTTAATATTCGATCGGTCGGATATTTTAAACACATTTTTCACAGTATTTACATTATATCTGCGACCGTGAATGTCACTTGATCGGTAAATCCGGTCTAACTGCTATAGCCCGGTTAGACGGATTTGCGAACGTGATTTTCACGTTGATGTTTTGTTTTTGCTGTGATGTTGCGGATCGGTCGTGGGGGATAGCCTGGATGCAATGCTAGTACAGTTTTGTTGTATTATGTACTTTTGATATTGCGGGGCGAGCGTCCGACATGTGGACTGCCGTCACTGCCTGTTTGTATTATTATTTTGGGGCACGACCTGGTTGCGGTCGATGTACCCGTTGTATGTATATTTTACTTTCTGTACTAGGATTGCCCCGCGGAGGGGTGCACGGATAGCCGGGTTCTGGAGGGAAACAAGCCCGCATCTCATGGCATTGGGACGGAGGGGGCTTCACTCTAGGATTGGCGGGCTATTCGCCGCACTCGTAGGGGGTACAGGTTGACCCAGGAGGGGTGCCCAAGTTACCGGATTCCGTGAAGTGCTGGGTGGTCCATTCACGTTGCTGAAGGGGGCTGCCTCGCTTCAGGTTTTGGCGGGTAACTTGCCGCGCCCGTAGGGGTCTAGGATTTCATTGCACAGGCTATCCACACGACCAGGGGAACGTCGGGTTTCAGTAGTGGCTCTGTGAAACCCGGGGATCCCAGATATCTGTATTGTTTCTGTGATGCTGTTCATTCTCTGTGATGTTGCATTTCATTCACGCCTTGAGCGAAATATAATATATTGGTATATATATTAGTAGATGTCGTATATGTTTTGCATCCGCGCTAGTCCAGTCCCCGCTCTGTCGTTAGTAAGCTAACCTAACGGGTAATGACGGGACCCAGTGGCGAATGCGGATGGCATATACGCACATCAGTATATTTTCGTTCTTTTTGGTGTGATCAATTGATGGGACTGCATTGATTCGGATCAATGCAAGTTAAAAACAAACCTAATCTGATGTTGTTGGAACACTTTTCAAAAAGCTGTTATTGCAAGGACGTTCACTTTTGTTTTGCATCGTGGTATTCATTGGAATATCCTGCTCCTCAGTCGACGAGGCAAGGGCCGAGATCCCTTCACCGGGAGTGACCCCTTGGACAGAAGTTTGCGTCAGGGCATTAACTTCACTATAGCCGATTACTTTTGCTTTGCATCGCGGTATTCATTTGGAATATCCTGCACCCCATTCTACGGGGAAAGAGCCGAGATCCCTTCACCGGGAGTGACCTCTTTAGCAACGGTTTTCGTCACTATATTTTTAAAAGCTATCCGTTCCTTCGACGATATCAAGTTCATTACGTTAAAGGTTTTCGCCAGAAACCATTCGTAGCCCTCCGTCGTTTCATATGGATAGTCAGTAGTATTCAAGCTGTGTATGTTGGCCAAAGTCAAGGCACAGTGTTTGGTAGCTATTGGTTATTCATATGCAGCATAGATAGATGCGTTGGTTTGGAACAGTCGTACTGCCATGTTGGCCAAAGTCAAGGGTATGTACGGGTGGATTCAAATTAACCAGGAGAATGACGGGTAGAACTTGACATGTGACTTATGATATGTTGGCCAAAGTCAAGGTCATAAGAGCATGGGGCAGAAATCACATCGGGAGTTTCAAAAGAACTGAAACTTGCCAGATATGCGCATACCTTCTGGAGTGTGATGACGTGAGCGGATTCCGTCACGTTGTCATGCGATGAGAGTTGGATCCCGATTCCCACTGATGAGTTAGTTTACTCCTCTGGTAACCCCGACTAATTCTTCTTTCAGGTTTGGAGGAGAATTTGAGGTCCAGTGGGAGGATTCCAGATTAGATAAATTGGTGACCATTCTGATCTAGGTTAGAGTGCACGCTGAGTGTTTCTTTTCTCTCTCTCTTTGGCAGCGACCATTGACCTGACCCTAAGACTATGACTCAGTGACCAAATTAACCGAACCTTCTTGACACCGGCTTTTGGATTGTCAGAGTTGCAAACCTCATTGCCACTCCTACTTTTACCCTTTTCTCCAGGACACCCCGTTTTACTACGAACGTCCACTTCCATTGGACAAAACCATCGTATGGTTAGATACGAACTCGAAAGAATTTATTCGAGGATGGTTTCAGGTTCTGGAGAAAACGGATAGAATTATTCAGTTGTCTTTTCCTTTTACCCTCTCTCAGGTTACGAATACTCCTTGGTTTAGGGGTAGTACACCTATTACGCAAATTGGATTGTCTTCTTCCGAACCTTTGGCTGGTGCCGACCGGTAGGGAATGAAGAAAACCAATTAGCATAACGATGGTGTGCAGAAGGTATTAAGTTCAGACAAAGCAAGGGATTAATAAGAGGGCAAAGTAAATTGCAACATATATTCACGACCAAACCAAATATTTCGTTACCACTCCCACATCACCTTTGTATTTCTCCAGGACACTCCGTATCACTACGAAGATCCACAGTTTATTTGGATACTCCATCGTATGGTTATATACGAACTCGAAAGGAACTTGTTCCAGTTCGGGGATGGATTCTGGTTCAGGAGAAATAGGAATAAGGTTTATTCGGTTGTCTTTTATCTTCACCCTCTCTCATTGCGAGTGTTCCTAGGATTGGGACAGTACACCCATTATGCTTATTGGATAGTCTTCTTCCAAACCATAGGCTGGTGCCGAACGGTAGGGAAGGAAGAAAACCATTTGGCCTAAAAGGGTGTGCAGAAGGTAAAGACTAAAGACATATGAAGGGATTTGGAGAGGTGGCAAAGAATTATACGGTTACAGTCGTGAATCTGGAAGAGGCATTACTAGGAATACCAGGATACCCCATCGAAACATTTCAATGTTTCAGTTTCACTGTGTGATGTTAAAGGAAAACTGATTTCCCGATTAGATACTTACTCCAGGGTATGTATTTACCAGGTACGATTCTCACATCTGTATGGTTTTACAGATGATGAGTGGGAGTAAGTTATTGGGAATTGGGTGATTATCCTCATTATATCAGGATTCGTTGTAATCGGTGATATTTGAGGAAATCACCTGGGCTGTTTGCCGGTCGGCAAATATTTGGTTTTGAATATCCGCTGTTATGCACCAATTTCAAATTGATATATCTGTACGTCTATTTTCATAGAGTGAGATATACCTTTCTGAAATTATGTCTACGACATTTACCTATATCAGTGGATGGTTAGGTAAGGAGCATTAAACAGCGGTGTAATTCTTCTTAACCATAAGTACAGTTTTCAACCTACGACACACAGTGAATGAGTTATCAGACTCAAGGGACTTATACAAAGGATTGTATGTTGTCCAGTCCATCAGGACAGAGGGGTTGGTCCTCATACTATATTCGGTTTACTTATGACTTCTCTAGTTTTTAGACAGGTGTTTCGTGGAAACACAGGGTCCGAATTGTGAGAAGTTATGGGTATTTGAATAGAGTAGAGAACCAGGTATAGCAAGTATCGGGATTCTTCAAAGAGATCGAAGATGTAGATACTTATGTATGGTATTCAGTTGATAGTAATGATAAAGAGATCTTGCTTCTCTTTCAGGTTACTCATAATTGGAAGTATTCCTAAGTTGAGTAACGCTGATCGGCCTCCTTCCATTTAGTTGACATGCGCTGGGGAAAGCTGCATGATTTGAATCTGGTTCAATTAAATCAGTGCCTCTGTTTCTATATTGGATATAGAACAGTTCATATCTTAACGATGTTAAGGTACGGGGAGTAGTCCGGTTTATGATTAAAACCAGACACTGGACAACTCAAGGCACGTTTCTGTAATGGCTGTTTGTGGGTTGACCCAGGCTATGACGCGGGTTGATTTTCTACCATCTGGATGAACAATAGCAATATTGTTCTAGACTCGCCACAGTTTTAATAAAAATGGATTTTTTCAGAAAAACAGTAGTGGGAGTATGGTAGAACTGGAAGTGATTCCAGAACCACAAACGATTACTGAAGATTTGATAAAGAACCTAAAGATTCAATCTGGATTGACATTCTATTGGCCACTCCGCAGATAAGGTGGGTAACTTCAGGCACCCGAGAGGTACTACGGTAGCCTCAAGGACGGTGACAGGGAAGTTCTTGTTTACCCACAATTACCATTGCTGTTGTTCCAGGCTGCGAGACCCGGCGGGAGGATGAGTATAGCATCGTTCTAAACTAGTTTTAGAAGTGCACGTCTATATGACTCTGCCAGAGGGTTGTCGTAGTCAGTGGGAGCAGCGGAAGCATTGGTGGACAGGTAGCTTATGTCTATTTATAGACTAAAGCAGATGTAGCGGAGATAGATCATCTGTTTCTGACGTGACAGTCATGGGTTTGACTTCATCAGAATAGGGGATGGATCTGTTGAGAAGGTAGTAGGGTGTGATGTCCTGGTATTTGGATGACATGCACAAAGTAGGAAAGGAAACTCCTATACTACGATCGGTTATACTTTGGTCATCACACAGTGGTTTCTCCACAAAGGAAATGGATTTTATATCAGACATACTGGTTACTAGATCTATGGTCTTAGATCTAGATTTGGGTGGTTTCCCAATCAGGGTACTTGACAGCATTCTAAGAGTATTTAGGATGGACGACTCCTGGCACGGTAGTGTACCTGCAGGTAATGGAGTCACCCTCTCCAAAAGTGTCTTACAGACTAAAGAGGAGAGGGACGGGCATGATTGGCAGATCACTTGCTCAGGCAATTGAGTCAATCGTGAGATGTCAAGTACCACACCAGATGTTGTTCTTGCACTAGATGCAATAAGTTGACATTAATCCAATCCTGGAGAAACAGTCAGAAGCAGTTTCAAAACATAAGTGGATGTTCTAGGGAGATGATAACGACAGCCTCATTCAGGAGACAGTTATCATTCCAGGCTTCCAAGGTGACATGGACGACAAGGAGGTTGTCAGAGTTATAGTTTTTCCCTTCTGACGAGGGGCAGTATTTTGGACAGGTAGTCCAAGGCAATACTTAGGGAGGCATGGCGCAGGATACTGATTAAGTTCAGTTGACGATACAGTCTAAGAAGTTTGGATTTGGAGTTCATTTATGAGCTATGTCCCATCAGACATCCAGACACATTCTAAGACAGGTATTGCTCATTTCGGGAGATGGCTTTCTCCGCGAACTTGAGATATAGAGAGACATAGAAAGAAACAACTAAGCGGATCCACTCACTGAGGCTATTCCTCGAACGCAATAGTTTCGCAAACGAGCTTTGTGAGACTGACTAGTAGAGGAGTTGGATGTTCGGTATCACACGGGCTGTGAGTATGCGACATCGCAATAATTAGCCTTGAGTGCAAGTGGGAGATTGTTAGAGATAGTGCCCTCAGAGTCAATTATTAGGTCACAGGTACGTGATTGTAATGATTGAGGGAGGACCTATCCCGGTAGGACAGTCTTACTCGAGATGATAGTATGCTATCTGGTTTACCTTTATCATCGTGTACTGTTTTAAGTGACATGACACGTCGCTATTACACGTTGATAGAGCCCCTAGGATTCTTGCTTGACCACCAGCAGTATGAGGGCGATCATATAAGTGGGAGCTGGGGTCTATAAGCTTATCCTTAAAAGGTCCCTAGTCGTGGGAGTTTCGAGACTGGGCATCGATACTCCATTAGTAGACTAGTGTATACAGTCGAGACCCCGACGAGGGGCGGTGGCCGGTCTCACAAGCCACTGGTGTCAGTTGGATCACCTAAGATGTATACAGGTGCTCATTGGGTTATGAGTACACCAGACAGGACTCGCCGGGAACATGCTAGTTGGTCATATACCAGATGTCAGATGGCAGTTCCCAGGTGACATGTGTACAGGTTAGTTCATCGACCTGGGGATCGTCATTTGTCTCGTGTGAGTTCCCACTGTACTTTGATTACTACCCTACCACGGCTCAAAGGAGTCGTGCAAACAGGTTTTAGTTGGGTACAGTCTCGAGCCACATGGAGGCAGTGAGCGTATCTTCAGGGGTTCGTCTCTCCCGGTATTGGGGGTGAGGTCGTGCTGTGTCTAGGAGAGCCATTACACAAAGTCCTTGGCCAAGGCAAGGAGATTTACTGGTAGGTATTCCAGTAGTATCTCAGGGTGTTCTGGGCTACACTCCGACATGACTTGTACCGCTTTTGGGGGTCTGACTTTTACCAACCCCCTAGGCCCGCCATGCGATACTCATAGACGAACGGACCGGACTGTATGGATATTGTCACTGACAGGCTCAGTAGGGTTGTCAGGCTGAGTTCGCTCACAGACATCCCTTTTAGTCAGTACCTGGTTTCCCGTTACGTATTGGCTTATACCTCTGACGTGCTAGTGGTTAAATCCACAACCAAGGTGTTGATGAGTCTTTAGAGTCCCCCACATTCAGTTACTCAGCTTTCGGGCGAAAGGTTGTAGAGGCCGTATGGAGATATGGCAAGGTCCGATCAGATACGTGCGGTATTGCACGGATCAGGATCGGACAGTTTGTACTATAGGCCGTATGGTTATATGGCAGGGTTCGATCAGATACGTGCGGTATTGCATGGATCAGGATCGAACAGATATTACTAGCCGACTTTGGTATAAGCCGGATCCTAGTATAGTACAATGTAGATTTTGTCTCACTGCATTTGTATTTCGGTCGAAATACAGATGCGGGTGTGTATGCACAGTATCGGGGTTTTCCTGTAATTTATTACGGGATCAGTTTTCTGGAGTTGCCAGTTTGCTTTCCGTTTCGGCCAATTTCCTTTGCTCCGTTCATTGGCCGAAGATTGGTGGAGGAGGGTTTATTTGCATTGTTGCAAATAGGCTTTTGTGGAGGGGGTCTTTGCTTATTGTAGCATCATGATGGTTTTCATGATGTGCACCATCATTGACTTTTCTTTTCTCATCATGGTTGGACTTTGGGAGGTGATGATGGTGGTGTTGAGTGTGGGTTTGTTTTTGTGATGATTCTTTTTGCATGATGGCATTCTTTTCTCTCTCCATTGTATTATTGGATGGCTTTCTCAATCTATCACACTTCTCCCTCATTCTCACTCACCCTCTCACATGCAAGGCCGGCCAAGTCCTATATGGGGCTGTCCAAAAATTGTAGTGTGGGTTGTGTGGTTCATTTCATGTTCAAAAATCCAAAAACTCCTCCACATACTCCTTGTATCATTCCTCCACCAAAAGGGTGATTCCGATAACCCCAAAAGTGAGACACAAGTTCTACTAAACATTCTACAGCAAATCTTGGGCACGTCGAGTAGCCGGCTTCGTGCCCGAGTTGCCTCGGCATTGAGGTAGGAGCCCGTAAACAAAGTAGGCGATGTGGTGCACTTCCGGCGACGAGGAGGAGACGGGACTTTTCCACAGGAGATCGGGACCATGACGAGAAGACCGGAGGACTTGGATCGTCGGTATATCTCTATTCCCTTTCTTGTAGTTAGCTAGGACTAGTTAATGGTTCGATCCGGGTATTAGTGAGCGGCGGTGCCGGTTCAAGAAAAATTTAAGTTATCCACCGCTTCCGCATTTGGCCGTCTGATTGACGGCCGGGGCGCCGCCGTGCACTTACAATATCTGTCACCGTGAATGTCATTTGATCGGTAAATCCTGTCTAACTGCTATAGCTCGGTTAGACGGATTTGCGAACGTGACATTCACGTTGATGTTCTGTATTGTGATGTGATGTTGCGGATTGGTCGTGGGGGATAGCCTGGTTGCAGTGGTAGTACAGTTTCTTTTTATATGTACATTTGATATTGCGGGGCGAGCGCCCGACATGTGGACTTCCGTCACTGCCTGTTTGTATTATTCTTTTCGGGCACGACCGGGTCGAGGTCGATGTACCCGTTGTATGTATATTTTACTTTCTGTACTAGGATTACCCCGCGGAGGGGTGCACGGGTAGCCGGGTTCTAGAGGGCAACGGGCCCGCATCTAAAGTAAACTCGTGACGGATCACAAGGATACCCTTCACCTGTATATACATACCTGCACCCATATTCCGACTGAATGCGAATGCGATGAGACTAAAGTAATCCAATAAATCTAATACTAGGATCCGGCTTAAACCAAAGCCTACTAGTATGATCCGTCCGATCATGATCTGTGCACTACTACATGTATATGATCGGACCCTGCCATATATCATACGGCCTCTACATCGTTTCGCCCGAAACTTCAGAAATTGTTTGTGGGGGACTCTAAAGACTCGTCAACACTTTGGCTGTGGATTTAACCACTAGCACGTCAGAGGTATTAGCCGTACGTAACGAGCTACCAGGTATTGACAAAAAAGGAGATCGATGAGCGAACTCATCCAGACACCCTACTGAGCCTATCAGTGACAATATCCGTACAGTCCGGTCCGTTCGTCTATGAGTATCGCATGGCGGGCCTCGAGGGTTGGTAAAAGTCAGACCCCTAAAAGCGGTACAAGTCGTGTCGTAGTGTAGCCCCGAACACCCTGAGATACTACTGGAATACCTACCAGTAAATCTCCTGCCTTGGCCGAGGGCTTTGTGTAATGGCTCTCCTAGACACAGCGCGATCTCACCCCCAATACCGGGAGAGACGAATCCCCTGCCGATCCGCTCACTTGCCTCCATGTGGCTCGGGACTGTACCCAACTAAAACCTGTTTGCACGACTTCTTTGAGCCGTGGTAGGGTAGTAATCAAAGCACATTGGAAACTCACACGAGACAAATGACGATGTCAGGTCGATGAACTAACCTGTACACATGTGTAACGTTTTAAAAATAATTTTATAAATAATTAAATGAATAAAATTGTTTATGTGAAATTTTTGATTTTCGGTAAAGTAAAATGTATTTTTCGTAAAACTAAAACGTGATTGTTTTTCATTATAATTTCAAAAATACCTATTTTAATTATGTAATTACTAGTAAATGGTGTTTATTTAACCATTTATAAATTTTTAGTTTAATTAAATATTTTTCTTAAATTAATTATTTTAAATATTAACATAAGCTTTATTTTTACACTAAATTAGTGTAAATTACAAATTTGAATGGTTTTAATTTGTAAAAGTGAACCATGGCTTATTAGAATTTAGTGTGTATCTTGAAAAATTTATTTGCAAATTTTTCCAAAGTTCTAGAGTTTTCTTGGGTTGTTTTAGTAAAGAAATAAAAGAAAATGAATATATTCATGAAAAGACATTAAATGAGATATCAAGTGATGAAACTTCTACACAATTCCTCACTCTTTTCCTTCTCTCCCCTCACTCCCTCTCATGGCCGGCCACAACCCCATGGCAGCACCCCCCCATTTTTCAATTTTATTTTAACTCCAAAAATCATCAAAAATCCTCCAAAATTCAATAAAAATTGCACAAAATCCAAATAAATTCGTACCCTTTATTCTTTGCTCTTCGTTACATGGATTTTGGAGTGGGAAAGCATGCATTTTGGAGGCTCATTTTCATGTTTGGACTTTAGGTTGTGGAGGTACCCCTCACGTGGACTGCGGGCGATGAAGAGGAGGATGGCGACACCGTCTTCGGCAGACATGGACCAGGTGAGTAGATGCATATCTACGGGGGGAAGTCGGGTGGATGGCGTTTAGCACCCCCGCAACGTAGAATAGGAATAGTACTTATTGACATTAGGAAACCAGATGTGACCCTAGATTCTTAATGAGTAGGACCCTAGTAATGACCCTAGGCTGGACTAGACTGATTTAGGAAGACCATACCAGAGGATGAATACCTTGGAAGAGGTTCGTAGGTTTCAGGTAGAAACACACACACGCATACACTGAAACTCGACATGGTGTATACGTGTATGTGTATACTTATATAGGACTAGGTATAGGAATATATATATATACAACACGTATGTGGGATACATTGATGTGATATGATACACGGGAATGAAACAGTATAACTGGGCTTGATGCCGTGATTCTTGGCTATGCAGTCGTATTAAAATGTTAGTGGATCATTAAAAAATGATAATGAACAGGTACATAAATTATAATGGGTAGTGATGATATTGAGGTACATGGGACTCTAAAATAGAACCCGAACTGTAACTTGTGACTGATCATGTTATGATATATGTATGACATGATTACGACATCATATAGGTGTGACCTGATGTCGATATCATATAGGTGTGACTTGATGACGATATGATATCAGTATGACTTAATCACAATATGATACATATGACATGATATTTCAGAGGATAAATTAAAGAGGTATATTCATGATGGCAATGTTATATAATTGATGTATGCGATTACAGCATAGCACCTTGATCATGACATGTGTTGATGATGATATTATACGAATAATGAGTCACGTAGGTGATATTTGACCCGTACCCCGATATTGGGATGCGGTACGATAGATTTTACCGTACGAGGCATAGATGCGATGATTGATCCGCACTCTTGATTTGAGGAAGTCGTACTATGTACGTGACGCTATTGAGGCAGGATCGCCGACTATCAAAGATATGGACTCAGTCTTTAGGTGTACTTCTGTCGACCAGCTCTTAGGTTTAGTTTTCCTTAGGAAGGGTTAGATGGACACTAGGTTAGGTTCGAGTCATATAATGGTAGTGGTAATTGCATATCAAATGAGTGGATAACAAACATCTGTCTTTACATTCATACCGTAATCATAATGTGCATGTTCATATATATGTTACCATAATCAGTATAAACCTTACCTGTTAGGACACCAGCACCATTACCGATGATGCGCATATTCCACGTACACTTTTTTTCCGGCTCACACACATCATCATCGGTAATTGCTATGTCACGTACACTTTAGATCATATTATCTTTTATTGATAGAATCAGTTAACAACTAGACCGATATTATATTGTGATTACTCTCTGATGTTAATATAGACATGGTATTTGTTAGTTAGACATTCATGCATTCATATTTTCATGTTATCATGCAGTATTATGGGCATATGCCGACACTTATCATATTCTTACTCATGATTTTGAGATTTGGGTTTCTATGAGATTTCTGGATTTTTGGGGAAAACCGCAAGAATATATAAAAACTTCTCTCTCTCCACCTCTCTTTTTAAAACATAAGATGCAGTTTTCTCATGATGTATGTGTCGTCCACCATGAGATTTCATGTTTTCTGATGGATTTCGAGACCCGATTCGAGGAGTGGATGAACCGTCTCGGGTACATGGTGGGCCCGGTATGGTACCCCGGGGCAAGAAGATCGAGTTGTAGACAATGAGCCTGGCAGGGGAAGGCTACCTACCGGTGATGTCTGGCGCGGTGGATATCCGGAGGATACCGACTGTTGTCATGAGATTTGATGATATGGGCCGATCCGGACTGACGGAGCCCGAGATATTGAGACTATGAGACATTGAGATTATGAGGTATTGAGACTTGAGATTTACATATTTTGTGTCGATGCTTGACACGAATTTCATGGATTTCATTGTTGATATTTCAGATTCCTATACACATTTTGCTATGATAACAGCTAAAGATTTCTTATACAGATATATCTGGATTTCAGGATTGATTATTTTACATTCATAGCGCATGCATATCCATTCATATGACATAGTATTATATGAGGCACTGACACGAGCACGGAGTATCTGCATTTACACGTAGTATTTCCCTGCTATCACTAGATGATTGGGATATAGTAGTGTATTATTATGACCTAGGATAGCGTCGTGCATTCGATTTGTTTTCGTAGATGTCTTCTACTCACGAGTTGGCAACTCACCCCCGTTGTGCCAAATTTTATTACAGGTTCGACGTACAGGTTTCCCTGGTAGTTGCTGGCACATCATTTAATTCAGGGTGATTTGCACGGTAGGTTAGTTCACTTGTATCTGAACCACCATTGTACTTTTATTCTTTCAATTGTATCTAGTAAGCTCCATCAAGCATACTTGTATTACTTGATAAGTTTATTGGACCAGTTTTTTATTTCGACCTTAGAGTCACGCATGTATTATTCTGATTTGGTGGATTGTTTTCTTTTGTGTTTTTGAGCCTCGCCCTTTGGCGTTGTATATTATTGTGCTTGTTGTGGTTGTTTCCGCCTGTTGGCGTTGAGCTAGCTCCCGTTTGGGGATGCTTTTTATTGTTTATGCATATTATACTTGTTGTACCCGTTTGGGGCTAGTTTTTTTTTACAGAGGAGACTCTGCCGAAATTTTTGGGAAAATTTGCTGATACTTTTAAACTGGTTTTTCTTCATGGTTTCTTTTACTTCTTCTTCTTTTATATGGTTTAGATTTCTGGGCTTCGGCTTACTTAGGTTACGTTGCATCTCTAGACGCTACGTAATCTAAGTGCCTGTCACGTTCCGTACTTTCGGGTCGTGACAAAGTTGGTATCAGAGCGCTAGGTTTAACCTTGTATAAGTCTAGGTGACCTTTGGTTGATGGAGTAGGTGACTTAGGTAGAGTGACGTACCGTTGGTATGATACGCGGCATACTTACGATACGCTACTCTGCTTAAGGAACCTTAGGATGTATATTTGTTTGCACCGTATTTCATTCGTTCCTTTGATCTATCTTCGTCGATGTCGGAGGGTGGTTTCTGTTACCACGGGCGCACGGGCAGAGGGAGCTGCGGCTCGAATGCGATAACCATTAGAGTATTGGTTATTCATGAGGATTGAAGCATTGTTTAGCGTGCGGATGAAGGGTATTCACATGCCGTCCAGACAAAGTTAAAGGGTTCGAACGATTATCAGAAAACCATTTTCCCAAGTTTAAGGTATTCGGAAGAACATGTAGGTATTTCGATGGACCCTCTAGAAGAATGAAAGCCTAACTCGACATAATGACCACGAGAACGCCCTTGAACCTTAGGGTTTACGGCAGTTCCACGGTGCCATTAGTGAGGCTTGGGTTTGCCCTTCTACGGCTGGACCATCAATGCTGGGGTATGCACCGGATATTTTTAAACTGTACTTAAGTGTTGAGCTCTCGGGGAATTATGGGATTTTGATGGATCGATCGAAAAGTTTAATGTATTCCGGATATCAAGTGAAGGGATCGACTACGTGGGAGACTCTAGATATGAGTATTGCCGTTAGTAGCGCAGTCAGCACAGCTACGAAGAGACGAGTTCGAAGCAATCGACATCAGAGGAAAGAGGCGCACATTGACGATAGTGTTTACGATTGTGATTTGGTGATTTGAATTTCATATTTCTGTTATTGGATTTTGGTATTTTGAGGATTTTGTTCTACGATTGGTATTTCTTATGTGTACCTTCATTATATTCTATTAATGTTTCATATATCAGTTGTATTGATGTTGTTTAGTACATACCCATTGCACTTGATTTTGTTTTAATACCTTTTGTGATGTTGATTTGATTTTGTGCATAGGGGTTACACATGATTTTGACATATGTTTCGACCTAGTTTTCATGCATTTTTGTATTGTGATTTCGATTTTGATATTCGATGTATGTTTTCGTGCACCATGTGCACCTGATTGAGATTCTTGATCACACTTGGCGCACTTGATACGATTTTGTGCACACCAGATGCACTAAATCGGGGTTTTGTGCAGATTAGATGCACATGATAATGAGTCGTGCACGCCCGTTGCACTTGACAGATGTTTTTGGTGCACACCTGTTGCACTTAGTTTTGTTATTGTGTGTATTCATGATTTCTGTATTTGGTTTCGATTTCAGTGCGCACCGGACGCACATGATATTTATTGATGTGATTGGGATTGATTTCAGCTTGAGCAGTGTGTTTTTATAATCATTACTATTTGGTTTAGTAATCAGGCGGGAAATGTATGTTAAATAAAAGATATATATATATAGCTATTTTTTTAAATAAACGTCCGCTACTTATGCCGTGACACGTGCATCACACGGCGATTTTCAAAAGGGGTTTTTGCATATTTCTTTATCCAGATATTTGGACGATTTTACTATGATGCGCACTATATATGAGTTATAGTTTTGATATATATATTACGTTGGGTTTCGTACTGGGTTTTGATATTTTATCTTCACCATAACTCCGATGATTGCGTTATGCTTGACGGAGTTGATTTTTGTTATGTATTGATGATTTCGGAGCCCCGACGATTTGAGTGTTTTGCTATATGTTTTAGTATTTGGAGGGGGAGTTTTAATTTAAATTCGGGGACCGAATTTCTTAAAGGGGGGGAAGATTGTAACGTTTTAAAAATAATTAAATAAATAATTAAATGAATAAAATTGTTTAAGTGAAATTTTTGATTTTCGGTAAAGTAAAATGTATTTTTCGTAAAACTAAACCGTGATTGTTTTCATTATAATTTAAAAAATACCTATTTTAATTATGTAATTACTAGTAAATGGTGTTTATTTAGCCACTTATAAATTTTTAGTTTAATTAAATATTTTTCTTAAATTAATTATTTTAAATATTAACATAAGCTTTATTTTTACACTAAATTAGTGTAAATTACAAATTTGAATGGTTTTAATTTGTAAAAGTGAACCATGGCTTATTAGAATTTAGTGTGTATCATGCAAAATTTATTTGCAAATTTTTCCAAAGTTCTAGAGTTTTCTTGGGTTGTTTTAGTAAAGAAATAAAAGAAAATGAATATATTCATGAAAAGACATTAAATGAGATATCAAGTGATGAAACTTCTACACAATTCCTCACTCTTTTCCTTCTCTCCCCTCACTCCCTCTCATAGCCGGCCATACCCCCATGGCAGCCGCCCTTTTTTTCAATTTTATTTTAACTCCAAAAATCATCAAAAATCCTCCAAAATTCAATAAAAATTGCACAAAATCCTAATAAATTCCTATCCTTTATTCTTTGCTCTTCTTTACATGGATTTTGGAGTGGGAAAGCATGCATTTTGGAGGCTCATTTTCATGTTTGGACTTTAGGTTGTGGAGGTACCCCTCACGTGGACTGCGGGCGATGAAGAGGAGGATGGCGACACCGTCTTCGGCAGACATGGACCAGGTGAGTAGATGCATATCTACGGGGGGAAGTCGGGTGGATGGCGTTTAGCACCCCCGCAACGTAAAATAGGAATAGTACTTATTGACATTAGGAAACAAGATGTGACCATAGATTCTTAATGAGTAGGACCCTAATAATGACCCTAGGCAGGACTAGACTGATTTAGGAAGACCATACCAGAGGATGAATACCTTGGAAGAGGTTCGTAGGTTTCAGGTAGAAACACACACACGCACACACTGAAATTCGACATGGTGTATACGTGTATGTGTATACTTATATAGGACTAGGTATAGGAATATATATATATACAACACGTATGTGGAATACATTGATGTGATATGATACACGGGAATGAAATAGTATAACTGGGCTTGATGCCTTGATTCTTGGCTATGCAGTCGTATTAAAATGTTAGCGGATCATTAGAAAATGATAATGAACAGGTACATAAATTATAATGGGTAGTGACGATATTGAGGTACATGGGACTCTAAAATAGAACCCGAACTGTAACTTGCGACTGATCACGATATGATATATGTATGACTTGATTACGACATCATATAGGTGTGACCTGATTTCGATATCATATAGGTGTGACTTAATGATGATATGATATCAGTATGACTTAATCACAATACGATACATATGACATGATATATCTGAGGATAAATTAATGAGGTATATTCATGATGGCAATGTTATATAATTGATGTATGCGATTACAGAATAAAACCTTGATCATGATATGTGTTGATGATGATATTATACGAATAATGAGACACGTAGGTGATATTTGACCCGTACCCCGATATTGGGATGCGGTATGATGGATTTTACCGCACGAAGTATAGATGTGATGATTGATCCGCACTCTTGATTTGAGGAAGTCGTACTATGTACGTGACGCTATTGAGGCAGGATCGCCGACTATTAGAGATATGGACTCCGGCTTTAGGTGTACTTCTGTCGACCAGCTCTTAGGTTTAGTTTTCCTTAGGAAGGGTTAGATGGACACCAGGTTAGGTTCGAGTCATATAATAGTAGTGGTAATTGCAAATCAAATGAGTGGATAACACACATCTGTCTTTACTTTCATACCATAATCATAATGTGCATGTTCATATATATGTTGCTATAATGAGTATAAACCTTACTTGTTAGGACACCAGCACCATTACCGATGATGCGCATATTCCACGTACACTTATTTGCCGGCTCACACACATCATCATCGGTAATTGCTATGTCACGTACACTTTAGATCATATTATCTTTTATTGATAGAATCAGTTAACAACTAGACCGATATTATATTGTGATTACTCTCTGATGTTAATATAGACATGGTATTTGTTACTTAGACATTCATGCATTCATATTTTCATGTTATCATGCAGTATTATGGGCATATGCCGACACTTATCATATACTTACTCATGATTTTGAGATTTGGGTTTTTATGAGATTTCTGGATTTTTGGGAAAAACCACAAGAATATATAAAAACTTCTCTCTCTCCACCTCTCTTTTTAAAACATAAGATGCGGTTTTCTCGTGATGTATATGTTGTCCACCATGAGATTTCATGTTTTCTGATGGATTTCGAGACCCGATTCGAGGAGTGGATGAACCGTCTCGGGTACATGGTGGGCTCGGTATGGTACCCCAGGGCAAGAAGATCGAGTTGTAGATGATGAGCCTGGCAGGGGAAGGCTACCTACCGGTGATGTCTGGCGCGGCGGATATCCAGAGGATACCGACCGTTGTCGTGAGATTTGATGATATGGGCCGATCCGGACTGACGGAGCCCGAGATATTGAGACTATGAGACATTGAGATTATGAGGTATTGAGACTTGAGTTTTACATGTTTTGTGTCGATGCTTGACACGGATTTCGTGGATTTCATTATTGATATTTCAGATTCCTATACACATTTTGCTATGATAACAGCTAAAGATTTCTTATACAGATATATCTTGATTTCAGGATTGATTATTTTACACTCATGGCGCATGCATATCCATTCATATGACATAGTATTATACGAGGCACTGACACGAGCACGGAGTATCTGCATTTACACGTAGTATTTCCCTGCTATTACTAGATGATTGGGATATAGTAATGTATTATTATGACCTAGGATAGCGTCGTGCATTCGATTTCTTTTCGTAGATGTCTTCTACTCACGAGTTGGTAACTCACCCCCGTTGTGCCAAATTTTATTACAGGTTCGACGTATAGGTTTCCCTGGCAGTTGCTGGCACATCATTTCTTTCAGGGTGTTTTGCACGGTAGGTTGGTTCACTTGTATCTGAACAACCATTGTACTTTTATTCTTTCATTTGTATCTAGTAAGCTCCATCAACCATACTTGTATTACAGGATAAGTTTATTGGACCAGTTTTTTATTTCGACCTTAGAGTCGCTCATGTATTATTCTGATTTGGTGGATTGTTTTCTTTTGAGTTTTTGAGCCTCGCCCTTTGGCGTTGTATATTATTGTGCTTGTTGTGGTTGTTTCCGCCTATTGGCGTTGAGCTAGCTCCCGTTTGAGGATTCTTTTTATTGTTTATGTATATTATACTTGTTGTACCCATTTGGGGCCAGTTTTTTTTACAGAGGAGACTCTGCCGAAATTTTTGGGAAAATTTGCTGATACTTTTAAACTGGTTTTTCTTCATGGTTTCTTTTACTTCTTCTTCTTTTATATGGTTTAGATTTATGGGCTTCGGCTTACTTAGCTTACGTTGCGCCTCTAGACGCTTCGTAATCTAAGTGCCGGTTACGTTCCGTACTTTCGGGTCGTGACAACATGTCACCAGGGAACTGCTATCTGATATCAGTTATAATACCAACTAGCATGTTCCCGGCGAGTCTTGTCCTATGTAATCATAACCCAATGAGCACATGTATACATCTTAGGTGATCCAACTGACACCAATGGCTTGTGAGACCGGCCACCGCCCCTCGTCGGGGTCTCGGCTGTATACACTAGTCTACTAATGGAGTATCGATGCCCAGTTTCGAAACTCCCACGACTAGGGACCACTTTAAGGATGTGCTTATAGACTACCCAACTCTCATGTATATGATCGCCATCATACTACTGGTAGTCAAGAAAGAATCCTAAAGGCTCTACCAACATGTAATAGCGACCTGTAAGGTCACCTAAAGCAGTACACGATGATAAAGACAAACCATGGTAGCATACTCTTCTCTATCAACGTGTAATAGTGAACTACAATGTCACCTAAAGTATGTATACGGTGATAAAGAAAAACCAGATAGTATACAAATCTCTCGAATAAGACTGTCCTACTGGTATAGGTCATCCCTTAATCATTGCAATCATGTGCCTGCGATCCAATAATTTACTCTGAGGGCACTATATCCAACAACCAGGCCCCTAGGCCCGACATGCGATACTCATAGACGAATGAACCGGACTGTTCGGATATTGTCACTAACAGGCTCATAAGGTTTTAGGATGAGTTTGCTCATCGCCCTCCCTTTTGGTCAATACCTGGGCGCCCGTTACGTACAACTAGTACCACTGACGTGCTTGTGGTTAAACCCACTTCCAGTGTATTGACAAGTCTTTAGATTCCCCCACAGAAAGTTTTCCCGTGTTTCGGGCGAAACGTTGTAGAGGCTGTATGGTTTTATGGAAGGGTTCGATCTTATACGTGCACTCTTGCACGGATCATGATCGGACGGATCATACTAGTGGGCTTTGGCTTAAGCCGGATCCTAGTATTAGATTTGTTGGATTAGTTTCGTCTCATTGCATTCCCATTCTGTCAGAATGCGGATGCAGGTATGTATATACAGGTGAGGGGTATCCTTGTGATCTGTCACGAGTTTACTTTTGAAGATGCCATTCTATTTATTGTTATACACATTTGGGTTAATGTTTATTTGGTGGAAATTACGAGCTCAAGTCATGATTAAAGGCTTTAAATGAGGCATGTGCAAGGTTGATGACTCATGGTCTTATTCTTTGTGCCATGCCACTTGTTTATTGATTTATTTGTGTGGGATTAAGATGGAGAGAGAGAGAGGGCAGCTATATGAGTTGGGTTGGCTCTTGAGATGATAATTGAAGTGCTCTATCTCATTTTTATCACACATAAAAGAAAGCTCTTCTTCTTCCTCTTTCTATTTGAGCTCACAATCTCCATTAATGGCATCTTCCTCAACCTCCATCCATACCATCTCATGTGTTAAGAATCAATGGATGCTTGAGACAAAATTATCACACACATTCTCCACATCACCTTGGACATGTCGGCTAGCAAACTTCATGTCCGAGATGCTTCGGTTTGAAGCGGGAGCCCATAAAAAGACTTCTTTACGTGGTTCCCTTTCGACGAGGAGACCGGAGCTCGAGCAAGATCTGAGATGCTGTGAGGAGCTAAGGATGGTGGCTAAACACCGAAGGACGTGGTTCGATCGATATAGCTATTCTATCATTTTAGTAGTTAGGTAGTTTAGTGTTAGTGGTTCGATCCGGGTGAAAGACTACGATAGCACCGGTTTCGTAAAAAGTTTTTGTTTTCGCGTTTGGCCTCGGATTGACGGCCGGGGCGCTACCGTAGACTTACATAGTATCAGAGCCACGCCATTAACAGCTTACTAGTTGGCTTAGACAATGTTAATATTGCGTGTCACGCACCCCACGAACTTGCGGGTTGGCGGAATATATGAAAAACGATTATCAAAGCTTCGTAACACGGACTTGAGCGCTTGAATCATATCTAAATCATTGCTAACTATCTACTAGAGGTTTAACTACTCGGATTCGAAGTTATACCTCACGTTACATGTCTTTCGGGTCTTCATCGCTGTCCTCCACTCCTCGTAGGCTCCTTCGAACATCGGCACCTCAATGACCTCCTCGAGTCAAAGACGATCCACCCGAAAGCTCCTTCTCCAAGCTTGATCTCTAAATTGAGATAACTAGATTGCTTAAAGTGCTAATCTAAGCTACCTAGGGGATATAGAGTGAGGTTATGGATGTATTAGTCTAGCTAACCCTTGATCTCAACACATGAGAGGTTAGGGTTAGGGCTTGAAGAATGAGAGAGCTTGAAGATAATGATCTATCATAATATATATGAAGCATTATTTATTTATCCAGAAAAGAAATAAAAGAATTAACAACCATGCTTCATAAATGTCTATGAGTGATTCATCTCCATGAGTCATTAAGCATTTATGATGCATTAATGACATGGATGAATCACACAAATGAGTCACTAATCTCATTTAATGCAATGCCACCTTACCCCCCCAAGTCACCACTCTTCTAGAAGCTTCCCGAAAAATTACGAGAACGCCCCTCCAATCGGTGAAAACACGGAAAAACTTTAGACTGTATAAATCCAATAACCAGATACTAGAATCTGGCTTAAGCCAAAGCCGGCTAGTAAAAACTGTTCGAAAAGTCGTACGTGCGTAAACACACGTACGCGTCCAAACCCTTGTCGCAAAACCATACGACCTCTATATCGTTTCGCCTGGAGCAGGGAAACCCTCTGTGTGGGACTCTAAAGACTCGACACTACGCTGGCAGTGGGTTTAACTACAGACCGCAAGTGGCACTAGCTGTACGTAACGGTCCCCAAGTAGATGTCGATAAGAAGGCCGATGAGGAAACTCATCCGAACTCCCACTGAGCCTGATGTGACAATCTCCGTACAGTCCGGTCTGTTCGTCTAAGACTATTGCATATCAAGCATAGGGGATGGCAAGCATCAGTCCCCTAATAGCTGTATAAGACATGTCGGAGCGAAGCCCATTACACCCTGAGAAGCTACTGGATCCTACCAGTATATCTCGCTTTCCCTGGCCAGGGACTTTGCGTAATGGCTCTCTGACACAGCGCGATATCATCTCCCAATACCGGGAGAGACGAATCCTATCTAACCACTACTGCCTCCAAGTTCTCGGGACTACACCCAACTGCTACCTGTTTGCACGACACCTTTGAGCCGTTGTAGGGTAGCAATCTAAGAACAGTGGGACACACTCGAGGCGAAATAGCAGTGTCAAGTCTACGGACTATGCTGTACTCATGTCATCTAGGAACTGTTAACTAACGACGGGTATAATACCAGCCAATCAGTTCCCCTACGAGTCCTGTCCGGTTTACCCGTAACCTAACGAGCACCTGTATACTATCTCCAGTACGACATACTGATCGCTGTGGGATAGACCATCTCCCCAACTGGGATGGGAAGCATATACACTTAGTCTACTCTGGAATATCGATGCCCTATCTCGATAATCCAACGACCAGGGACATGTATAGGATGTTGCTTACAGACTACCCAGCCCCCACTAGTGTGACTGCCATCACAACGCTGGTAATCAAGCAAAGATCCTATGGGCTCTACTAATATGTATAAGTGATACGTTACAAGAAACATATGTACATATTAAAGTAGATACAACCAAGTAGCATACTACCATTTTTAGCAAAACTGTATATACAACTGTGAATATCCTATACTTCCATTAAGTAATATACATATAAGTATGATACAATAATGGCCCCTAGGGCATATACACTAACAAACTCCCACTTGCACTAGGGCCATGAGCTGGCATATCGTAGACCTATCATCTCGAATAGCCTCTCGAACTGCGTCTGAGGAAGGGCCATTGTGAATGGACCAGCAATGTTATTCTCCGTCTCTACTCTCTTCAACTCGATCTCCCAGCGATCTACGATCTCCCTGATCAGGTGATACCGCCTTAAGATGTGTCTGGACTTCTGATCGGACCTGGGTTCCTTCGCTAAACCTATAGCGCCATTGTTGTCACAATACTGAGGTATTGGACCAACACTGGTAGGAACCACCTGAAGTTCTGTGAGGAACTTCTTCATCCAAACAGCTTCTTTTGCGGCATCGCAAGCAGCTATGTACTCCGCTTCCATTGTTCAGTCAGCAACGGTCTCCTGCTTGGAACTCTTCCAACAGACCGCCCCTCCATTGAGGGTAAAGACATAACCCGACATGGACTTGGAGTCATCTTTGTCACTCTGGAAGCCGGAGTCGGCAAAGGCATCCATCTGGAGGTCTTTTCCGCCATACACTAAGAACAACTCCTTAGTCCTCCTCAGGTACTTGAGAATGTTCTTTACTGCTATCCAGTGATTCTCCCCTGGGTTTGCTTGATACCGGCTTACTACGCTCAATGCGTATACTACATCTGGTCTGTTACATAACATCGCATATATTATAGAGCCTACCGCTGAAGCGTAGGGTATAATCGACATGCGATCCCTTTCCAAATCAGTCTTGAGAGACATATCTTTGGAGAGGGTGATTCCGTGACAAGCCGGTAGGTTTCCGCGCTTAGAATCTTCCATTCTGAATCTTTTCAATATGGTGTCTATGTACCTGAACTACGAAAGTCCCAACATCCTCTTTGATCTATCACGATAGATCTGGATCCCCAGAATGTAAGTGGCTTCACCTAGGTCTTTCATGGAGAACTTCTGTGACAAAATCCTTTTGACTGACTGTAACATAGGAATATCATTTCTTATTAGGATAATGTCATCTACGTACAAGACGAGCAATACTACAGCTCTCCCTACAATCTTACTCTATATGCATGGTTTATCTGGATTTTTGATAAAGTCAAATTCCTTGACAGTATCATCAAAACAGATGTTCCAACTCCGCTATGCCTGCTTTAGTCCATAAATGGACTTAAGCAGCTTGCATACTTTACCGTTGCTCCTACTCTGATTGAATCCCTCTGGCTGATCCATATAGACGCTCTCTTCCAAATTTCCATTCAGAATGGCCGTCTTTACGTCCATCTGCCAGATCTCATAATCGTGGAAGGCGGCAATAGAAAGAAGGACCCTAATGGATTTTAGCATAGCTATTGGAGAAAAGGTTTCGTCATAGTCTAAACCAGGTCTTTGACGGAAACCCTTTGCAACAAGTCTAGCCTTATATGTTTCAACCTGTCCATCTACACCAATCTTCTTTCTGAAGATCCATTTGCATCCTACGGGTTTTACCCCATCTGGAGAAAAGTCCAAAGTTCATACTTTGTTAGTGTACATGGACTCCATTTCGGTCCGCATTGCATCCAGCTATTTTACCGAGTCGCCGCTCTGAATGGCTTGCTGCAAGCTATTAGGGTCATCATTATCAATGACGCAATCTTCTCGATCCCCGTCTATGAGAAAACCGTAGTATCTCTCAGGCGGATGAGACTGCCTACTACTTCTGCAGATGGGCGCTGGTATGTCCCTTTCTTCTGAAATCTCTGGTTCTACCATACTTTCAGTTGTAGTTTGTGGTTCTGGAATTTCTTCCAGTTCTATTTCGCTCCCACTTGATTCTTTTTCTAAAAATTGATGTTCAAGAAAATGGGCATTACGAGAAACAAAAACCTTTTGTTCCTCTGCGTAATAGAAATAATATCCTTTGGAGTTCTTCGGATATCCCACAAACTTACATTGTACTGATCGTGCCTCGAGCTTGTCCATATGCTGTTTTTTAACAAACGCCGGACATCCCCATATTTTCAAATGCTGAAGATGGGGTTTCTTCCCACTCCATATCTGATATGGCGTGGTAGGCACAGTCTTGGTAGGAGCCCGGTTTAAACGATATGCAGCTGATTCTAGTGCATATCCCAGAATGATCGCGGCAACTCAGCGTTACTCATCATGGAACATACCATATCCAATAGGGTTCGGTTCCGTCTTTCCGATACACCGTTGTGCTGTGGTGTCTATGGAGGAGTAAGCTGAGAGAGGATTCCATTCTCTTTTAAGTAAACTAGGAATTCGGCACTTAAGTATTCACCACCTCGATCAGATCTCAGTGTCTTGATACTTTTGCCGGTTTGTTTTTCCACTTCATTCTTGTATTCTTGGAATTTCTCAAAGGCCTCGGATTTATGCTTCATTAAGAAGATATATCCATATCTAGAGAAATCATCCGTAAAAGTAATGAAGTAGGAATAACCACCTCGAGCATGTGTAGATATAGGACCGCACACATCACTGTGTATGAGTCCTAAGAGCTCGCTTGCTCTTACTCCGTGTCCAGTAAACGGAGTCTTTGTCATCTTTCCTATGAGACAAGATTCACAAGTAGCATAAGATTGATATTCGAACGGATTCAGATATCATTCTCTATGTAACTTAGTCAATCTTCTCTCATTGATGTGACCTAGTCTACAATGCCATAAGAAAGCTTGATTTGTTTCCGGAGACTTTCTTTTAAGTGCATTCTGGACACTGAAAATCTGATCTTGATTTAATACGTATATTCCGTTTTCTAATGTACCTGACCCAATCATAACTTGATTTAGGTGGATGTGAACCACATCTCTTGTAAAAGTAAAATCATATCCTTCCTTAGATAGTAAGGGTATAGATATGATATTACAAGTCGTACCTGGTACATAAAAACAGTTACGCAGAATCAATAACTGCCCAGTTATCATTCCAAGATGATATTCCCCTACGGATTCTGCGTTCATGCTCATTCCGTTAGAAACTATGAGGGTCATATCACCTATCCCAATAACCCTACGGTTTCTCAGAGCCTGTAATGAATTACAGATATGAGTTCCTGATCCGGTATCCAATACCCAGAAAGTAGGGTTAACTGACATACAGTTCTCTATCATAAACACATCCGAAGTAGAAACCACAACATGCTTTGTATCCTGGCTACTGGCTTCTAAAGCCCTGCAATCATTCTGCCAATGCCCAATCCCATAACAATAGGAATGTCCCTCAATAAGGTGGTCCATCTTGTCATAGGCAATGGACATCTGGACAGACTTTTTCCAGTCATATAAGTCAGATTCAGTCAAATTATTATCTAGATGTAACCTATGTGTGGTCACAAGGTCGCTGCAATTAAGAGAGAGAGAGAAGAAAAACATTATTAGCATGATGCTCTTGCAAGTTTAGAGTGGTTATTAATTTATCTAAACAGGATGGCTCCCACTGTTTCTCGAATCCTTCCTCAAACCATAAAAGAAGAATTAGCCAGGATTATTCTCACCGTACAATACTTGCTTAACCGTTCAGCCAGGCTAGTGTCGATACTTCGAGGGAGGTTTTCCAACGCTTTCGCGAAGTTCCTTAATTAAATAACCTCTTTTCTCTGGGGGCGTAACCCCGCCGACACCTTTCTAGGCACCTACTTGGTTTATAGCATTGATCGTTAAGTGACGAATCTCCTGATAAGTAGTATATACTCACAGTAGGATCGGGATCCAAAATATCATCGTATGATAATGTTGGAGGAATCCTACCAACATTCATCGAACTCCAAAATGGTATGCAATACTAGCAAATTTCAGTTTCTTTAGAAACTCCGAATATGGATTTTTGCCCCATGCCCTTATGACCTTGGCTTTGGTCAAAATGTCATAAGTCACATGTCAAGTTCTACCCGTCATTATCCAGGTTAATTTGAACCCATCCGTATATACCCCTGACTTTGGTCAAATGATAATACGACTGTCCCAAACCAACTCATCTACCTATGTAACAAGTGAATACCCAGCAACTGCCAAACACTATCCCTTGACTTTGGCCAAAATACATAGCTTGAATACTGCTGAATACCCAAATGAAATGACGGAGGGCTACGAATGGTTTTGACGAAACCGTGAACGTAGTGAACTTGATATAATCGAAGGAACCTGATAGCTTTTTAAAAAGAGTGGTTAAAGCTCCGCAATTTAAAAATTTCTGCCTTCCTTTTTTTTAAAAAAATAACCGAGTGGTTTATTTTAAATTTGTTCCAACGATTTAACTTTGGTTCATTTTCTTTGCATTATAATAATGCGTCCCATCTTTTATCTTATCATTGCAGAAAACAACGAAAATACCACGTCCTCTTATACCATCCGCATTCGCCACTGGGTCCCGTCATCACCCGTTAGGTTACTTAACTAACGACAGAGCGGGGGCTGGGCTAGCACGGGTGTAAAACATAAGTGACGTCTAATAGCTATCATATATAGATATTATACATTCGTCAGACGCAAAAATAAGCATTCCAGATCACTGATGAACTTTATTGGATTTACTAGCAATCCGCATTTGCTTTGAGCCTGCAATAAAAGGCGGATTACACAGTTGTGATGAATAGTCATTACCCCACCCTAGACTCCTACGGGTACGGCAAACTACCCGCCAAGTACCCGAAGTTAAGCGGTCTCCCTCAACAACGTGAGTAGGCCACTAAACACTTTGACGTACCCGGTAGTTTGTGTACCCCACTTTGGGTCTATCCTAGAAGCAAAAACAGTAAAAAGAAATAATACAACGGTGGCTACAACCGCAACCTGGATGTGCCCTGCAAAAGAATATTACATCAAATTACATTTACATTGAATGAATATAAAACACATCTCAAAACCCCGACTAATCCTCACAACAGTCCAATACAGTTCATATACACAAACAGTAAATATTTCAGAAATGTGCAACCCCATGCCAACCGACATAATAGCAGTTAGGGGAGGTTTACGAACACATTAAAGATTACAGATAAAAACCCAATTAGCAAATATCTTAGAACATCGATCGATTACCATATTCCGTGTTTACCCCAAAAGCAAACCAGCGAAGAAGCAATCTGGGTAGAAACAGAACATACAAGAAAACAAAAAACTACAAAATAGGAATTACTGAGCAAATCCGAATCAACTCGGCGTTGACTCGGCGGCAGATCCGCGGCACAAGCACTCTATTGCCGCGGATCCGCTGCCGTTTTCCCGAGTTACTGGCTCGTATTTTCCCAGTATTCTTAAAATACGCTGCTGTGAATTTTAAGGTATGTCAAATAATTTTTAAGACACTTTTAAAATTAACAGAAACTTAGGATTTCCGGGGTTTCGTTTTCGCGTTTTCCGTCGATCGAACTTCTAATTAGTTGCTAACAAGCTAGTAATGATTTAGTTGGCTCTGATACCACTCTATTGCCGTGTCGCGCACCCCACGAACTTGCGGGGAAGCGGAATATATGAAAAACGATTATCAAAGCTTCGTAACACGGACTTGAGCGCATGAATCGTATCTAAAGCATTGCTAACTATCTACTAGAGGTTTAACTACTCGGATTCGAAGTTATACCTCACGTTACATGTCCTTCGGGTCTTCATCACTGTCCTCCACTCCTCGTAGGCTTCTTGGAACATCGGCACCTCAACGACCTCCTCGAGTCAAAGACGATCCACCCGAAAGCTCCTTCTCCAAGCTTGATCTCTAAATTGAGATAACTAGGTTGCTTAAAGTGCTAATCTAAGCTACCTAGGGGATATAGAGTGAGATTATGGATGTATTAGTCTAGCTAACCCTTGATCTCAACACATGAGAGGTTAGGGTTAGGGCTTGAAGAATGAGAGAGCTTGAGGAGAGAGAAGGTGAAGATGAGAATGAAATGAGATAATGATCTATCATAATATATATGAAGCATTATTTATTTATCCAAAAATGAAATAAAAGAATTAACAACCATGCTTCATAAATGTCTATGAGTGATTCATCTCCATGAGTTATTAAGCATTTATGATGCATTAATGACATGGATGAATCACACAATGAGTCACTAATCTCATTTAATGCAATGCCACCTTACCCCCCAAGTCACCACTCTTCTAGAAGCTTCGCGACAAATTACGAGAACGCCCCTCCAATCCGTGAAAACACGGAAAAACTTTAGACTGTATAAATCCAATAACCCGATACTAGAATCTGGCTTAAACCAAAACCGACTAGTAAAAACTGTCCGAAAAGTCGTACGTGCGTAAACACACGAACGCGTCCAAACCCTTGTCGCAAAACCATACGACCTCTATATCGTTTCGCCTGGAGAAGGGAAACTCTCTGTGTGGGACTCTAAAGACTCGACACTTCGCTGGCAGTGGGTTTAACCATAGACCACAAGCGGCACTAGCTGTACGTAACGGTCCCCAGGTAGATGTCGATAAGAAGGACGATGAGGAAACTCATCCGAACACCCACTGAGCCTGATGTGACAATCTCCGTACAGTCCGGTCTGTTCGTCTAAGACTATCGCATATCAAGCCTAGTGGGCGGCAAGCGTCAGTCCCCTAAAAGATGTATAAGTCGTGTCGGAGCGAAGCCTATTACACCCTGAGAAGCTACTGGAACCTACCAGTATATCTCGCTTGCCCTGGCCAGGGAATTTGCGTAATGGCTCTTTGACACAGCGCGATATCATCTACCAATACCGGGAGAGACGAATCCTATCTAACCACTACTGCCTCCAAGTGCTCGGGACTGCACCCAACTGCTACCTGTTTGCACGACTCCTTTGAGCCGTGGTAGGGTAGCAATCTAAGAACAGTGGGACACACTCGAGGCGAAGTAGCAGTGTCAAGTCTGCGGACTATGCTGTACTCATGTCATCTGGGAACTGTTAACTGACGACGGGTATAATACCAACCAATCAGTTCCCCTGCGAGTCCTGTCCGGTGTATCCGTAACCTAACGAGCACCTGTATACTATCTCCAGTACGACGTACTGATGGCTGTGGGACAGACCATCTCCCCAACTGGGATGAGAAGTGTATACACTTAGTCTACTCTGGAATATCGTTGCCCTATCTCGATAATCCAACGACCAGGGACCTGTATAGGATGTTGCTTACAGACTACCCAGCCCCCACTAGTGTCACTGCCATCACAACGCTGGTAATCAAGCAAAGAACCTATGGGCTCTACTAATATGTATAAGTGATACGTTACAAGAAACATATGCACATATTAAAGTAGATACAAACCAAGTAGCATACTACCATTTTTAGCAAGACTGTATATACAGCTGTGAATATCCCAATCTTCCATTAAGTAATATACATACAAGTATGATACAATAATGGCCCCTAGGGCATATACACTAACAGTCAATCTATCAAAATCGAAACAAACCCGATACACAGCACAAAGAATTCCAGTTTCTGTCTTTTTTTAGTGTCTTCAAAAAATTATTTAAACACCTGCATAAGACTACTGACATGACCTATAAACCACTCCCCAAAAACGAAGCACTTCTACAAAAATTAGGCCAAGCACTTTGCTCAATTTTCTGAGGAGGCCGGCCAAATTGAAGCCTTTGGATTTCGTTTTTTGGGTATTGTTTGGTCTCTGGAAAGTTAGTGCTGTGGTATTATTTATTTAGCCCAGTTTGAATATGGTTTTATCAGAGTGTTTAGGGCTATTCGAGGGTTATTTCGAAGTTGATGTTTTCTAACATTGTTTAAAGTTTGCAGTGCATTACATTACTATCTGTGACTGTGACTGTCATTCGAGCGGTAAGTCTTGTCTAATTGCTATAGTTCCTTTCGACGGGTTTGCGAACGTGACATTCATATTGATGATCCGTGTTGTGTTGTGATGTTGCGGTCGTGGTGGATAGCCTGGATGCAATGTTAGTACAGTTTAGTTTTATTTGTACATCTGATATCGCGGGGCGAGAGTCCGACATGTGGATTGCCGTCACTGCCTGTTTGTTTATTTTTCTTTTGGGGCACGACTGGGTTGAGGTCGATGTACCCATTGTACATATTTTTCTTTTCTGTACTAGGATTACCCAGCAGTGGAGTGCACGGATAGCCGGGTTCTAGAAGGTAACGGGCCCGCATGTCATGGCTTTGAGACGGAGGGGGCTTCACTCTAGAATTGGCGGGCTATTCGCCGCACTTGTAGGGGGTATAGGTTGACCCAAGGTGGGGTGCTCAAGTTATCGGATTCCGTGAAGTGCTGGGTGGCCCAATCATTTTGCTGAAGGGGGCTGCCTCGCTTCTGATTTTGGCGGGTAACTTGCCGCGCCCATAGGGATCTAGGTTTTCATTGCACAAGCTCTCCACACAATCAGGGGAACGTTGGGTTTCAGTTGAGGCTCAAAGGAAAACCGGGGCTCCCAGATTATCTGTATTGTTCTGTGATGCTTATTACTTTTCTGCGATTTTGCATTTATCATGCCTGGAGTGATTATTATATATTGATATATATACTAGTCGATGTTGTATATGTTTTACACCCGCGCTAGTCCTGTCCCCGCTCTGTCGTTAGTTATGTAACCTAACGGGTGATGATGGGACCCAGTGGCGAATGCGGATGGCATATACGTACATCATATTTTCGTTCTTTTTTGGTGTGATCAATTGATAGGACTGCATTGATTCAGATCAATGCAAGGAAAACAAACCTATTTCGATGTTGTTGGAACAATTTAAAAAAGTAGTTTTTTCAAGGACTTTCTCTTTTGTTTTGCACAGTGGTATTCGGTTATGAATATCCAGCACCTCATTCAACGAGGCAAGGGCCGAGATCCCTTCATCGGGAGTGACTCCTTGGACAAAAGTTTACGTCAGGGTGTTAACTTCACTATAGTCGATTACTTTTTTCTTTGCATTGCGGTATTCAGTTAGAATATCCTGCACCTCATTCTACGAGGAAAGAGCCAAGATCCCTTCACCGGGTGTGACCTCTTTAGCAAATGTTTTCGCCACTATATATTTATAAAAAGCTATCCGGTTCCTTAAACGATATCAAGTTCATTACGTTAAAGTTTTTTCGCCTGAAAACCATTCGTAGCCCTGCGTCATTTCAGACAGGTAGCACTTAGTATTTATGCTATGTATGTTGGCCTTCGTCAAGGCATAGTGTATGGTAATTATTTGTTACTTTTCTGTTGCATACATAGATGCGTTGGTTTGAGATAGTCATACTACCATTTTGTCCTTCATCAAGGGTATGTATGGGTGGGTTCAAATTAACCTGGATGATACGGGTAGAACTTCACATGTGACTTATGATATGTTGGCCTTCGTCAAGGTCATAAGAGCATGGGGTAAAATCACATCAGGAGTTTCTAAAGAAACTGAAACTTGCCAGGTATGCGCATACCTTCTGGAGTGTGATAACTTGAGTGGATTTCGTCAGGTTATTATGCGATGATAGTCGGATTCCGATTCCCACTGATGAGTTGGTTTACTCCTAGGGTGATCCCGACTAATTATTTCCTGAGGTTTGGAGAAGAAATTAAGGATACAGTAGGAGACTTCCTGATTATATAAATTGATAACCATTCTAATCTAGGTTAGAGTGCACGCAGAGTGTTTCTTTTCTCTATCTCTTTGGCAGCGACCATGGCCCGACCCTAGACTATGACTCAGTGACAAAGTTAACCGAACCTTCTTAAAACACTGTCTTTTGGATTGTCTGAGTTGCATATGTCATTGCCACTCCTTATTTTACCCTTTTCATTTCTCCAAAACACCCTGTATTACGACGAACATCCACTTCCATTGGATAAATCCATCGTATGGTTATATACGAACTCGAAGGAACTTGTTCCAGATTGGAGGATGGATTCCGGTTCTCGATTGAATAGGATTATTCAGTTGTCTTTTCCTTTTACCTTCTCTCAGGTTGTGAATGCTCTTAGGATTAGGAGAAGGGTACACCTATTACTCTTATTGGATTGTCTTCTTCCAAACATTAGGCAGGTGCCGAAAGGTAGCGGAAGGAAGAAAGCCAATCACCCTAAGGGTGGTGTGCAGAAGGTAGTAAGTAAAGACAAATAAAGGGATCAGAAAGAGGGCAAAGTAAATTGCAACTGCTATCATTCACGACCAAACCAAGTATCTCATCGCCACTCCTACTTCACCTTTGTATTTCTCCAGAACATCCCGTGTCACTACGATGATCCACAGTTATTTGGATACTCTATCGTATGGTTATATACGAACTCGAAGAAACTTGTTCCAGTTCGAGGATGGATTCTGGTTCAGGAGAAATAGGAATAAGGTTTATTCAGTTGTATTTTATCATTACCTTCTCTCAGATTGCGAGAACTCCTAGGATTAGGAGAGTACACCTATTATGCTTATTGGATAGTATTCTTCCAAACCATAAGCTGGAGCCAAAAGGTAGGGAAGGAAGAAAACCATTTAGCCTAACGATGGTGTACAGAAGGTAATAACTAAAGACAAATAAATGGATTTAGAGAGATGGTAAAGAAATATACGGTTACAGTTGTGAATCTGATAATGGAAGAGGCATTACTAGGAATACCGGGATACCCCTTCGAAACATTTTCATGTTACAGTTTCACTGTGCATTGTTAATAGAAAACTGATTTCCCAAATAGACCTTGCTCCAGGCTCCAGGGTATGTATTGACAAGGTTTAATTCTTACATCTGTATGGTTTTACAGATGATGAGTGGGAGTAAGTTATTGGAATTATGTGATCATCCTCATTATATCGGAATTCATTGTAATTGGTGATATTTGAGGAAATCGCCTGGGTACAGTTTTCGACCTACGTCGCACAGGGTTTGAGTTATTAAACTCAGGAGACTTATACATAGTATTGTATGTTGTCCTGTGTCCATTAGGACGAAGGGGTTGGTCCCCGTACTATATTCTGTGTACTTGTGACTTCTCTAGTTTTTAGACAAGTGTTTCGTAGAAATACAAGGTCTAAGTTTTGAGAAGTTATGGGTACAAGAATAAAGTAGAGAACCACATGTTGCAAGTATCGGGATTTTTCAAGGTGATCGAAGATGTACATACTTGTGTTTGGTATTCAGTTGATAGTAATGGTTTGAGAACTTGTTTCTCTTTCAGGTTGTTCATAATTGGATGAACTCCTAAGTTGAGTAATATTGATCGGCCTCTTTCCATTTAGTTGACATGCACTGGAGACAGCTGCATGATTTGAATCTAGTTCCTATTAAATTAGTGCCTCTGTTTCTATATTGGATATAGAACGATTCATATCTTAACGATGTTAAGATATAGGGAGTTGTCCGGCTTATGCTTAAAACCAGACTCTGGATAACTCAAGGCACGTTTCTGTAATGGTTGTTTGTGGGTTGACCGGGGCTATGACGAGGGTTAACTTTCTACCATTTGGAAGATGAATAGTGATATTGTTCTTGACTCGCCAAAGTATAGTAGAACTGGATGTGATTCCAAAATCACAAACGATTGCAGAAAATTTAATTGGACCTAAAGATTCAATTTGGATTGACATTCCATTAGCCACTCTGTAGATATGGTGGGTAACCTCGGGCACCCGAGAGGTACTCGGGTAGCCTCAAGGACGGTGACAGGGAGGTTCTTGTTTACCCAGACTTGCCATTGCTACTATTCTGGACTATGAGACCCGGCAAGAGGATGAGTATAGCGTCGGTCTAAACTAGCTTTAGAAGTGCACGTGTATATGACTCTGCCAGAGTGTTGTTGTAGTCAGTGGGAGCAGCGGAAGAATAGTGGACAAGCAGCGTTTGTCCGTTTATAGACTGAAGCAGATATAGAGGAGATAGATCATCTATTTTTGATGTGACAGTCATAGGTTATGATTTCATCAGAACATGGGATGGATCTATTAAGAAGGTAGTAGAGTGTGATGTCCTGGTACATGGATGACATACACTGAGTAGGAAGTGATATTCCTATACTACGGTCGGTTATACTGTGGTTGTCACACAGTGGTTTCTCCACATAGGATATAGATATATAATATCAGGCATTCTGGTTACTAGATCTTTGGTTTTAGATCTAGATTTGGGTAGTATCCTAATCCGGGTGCTTAGAAAGCATTCTAAAGGTGCTTTAGAATGGATGACTCCTGGTATGGTGGTGTACCTGCAGGTGATGGAGTCATCCTCTCTAAAAGTGTCTTACAGACTAAAGGGGAGAAGGATATGCATGATTGACATATCACTTGCTTAGGCAATTGAGTCAATCATGAGATGTCAAGTACCACACCAGATGTTGTTTTTTGCCCTAGCTGCAATAAGTTCATATCAATCCAATCCTGGAGAAACTTTCGGAAGCAGTTTTAGAAAATAAGTGGATGTTCTAGGGATTTGATAACGACAGCCTCCTTCGGGAGAAAGTTATCATTCCAGGCTTCCAAGGTGACCCGGGTGATAGAGTGACTGTCAGAGTTATAGTTTTCCCTCAGACGAGGGGCAGTAGTTTGGACAGGTGGTCCAAGCGGATACTGAGGGAGGCATGGTGCAGGATACTGATTAAATTCAGTTGACGATACAGTCTAAGAAGTATGGATTTGGAGTACATTTGTGAACTAGGTCCCATCAAATATCCAGACATATTCTAAGACAGGTATTGCTCATTTTGGAAGGTTGGTTTCTCCACAAACTTGAGGTAAAGAGAGACAACGAAAGAAACATCAGGGCAGATCCACTCACTGAGGCTATTCCTTGAGCGCAATTGTTTCACAAACGGGCTTTGTGAGACTGATCAGTAGAGGAGTTGGGTGCTCGGTATCACACGGGCTGTGAGTATACGACATCGCTGTAATTAGCCTTGAGTGCAACTGGGAGATTGTTGGATGTAGTGCCCTCAAAGTCAATTATTGGATTGCAGGCACGTGATTGCAAGGATTGAGGGAGGACCTATGCCAGTTGGACAGTCTTACTCAAGATGATAGTATATTATCGGGTTTATCTTTATCATCGTGTACATGCTTTAGGTGATATTACAGATCACTATTACACGTTCATAGAGCCCTTAGGATTCTTGCTTGACTACCAGCAGTATGATGGCGATCATATACGCGAGAGTTGGGTAGTCTATATGCACATCCTTAACAGTTTCCCTAGTCGTGGGAGTTTCGAGACTGGGCATCGATACTCCATTAGTAGACTAGTGTATATAGTCGAGACCCCAACGAGGGGCGGTGGCCGGTCTCACAAGCCATTGGTGTCAGTTGGTTCACCTAAAATCTATACAGGTGCTCATTGGGTTATCAGGACTCGCCGAGAACATGCTAGTTGGTAATATACCTAGCGTCAGATAGTAGTTCCCTGGTTCCAAGTGTGCAGGTTAGTCTATCGACCTGAGATCGTCATTTATCTTATGTGAGTTCCCACTGTGCTTTGATTACTACTTTACCACGGCTCAAAGGAGTCGTGCAAACAGTTTTTAGATGGGTAAAGTCCCGAGCCACATGGAGGCAGTGAGCGGATCGGTAGGGGTTTCATCTCACGCAGTATTGGGGATAAGATCACGCTGTGTCTAGGAGAGCCATTAAATGAAATCCTTAGTCAAGACAGGAGATTTACTGGTAGGTATTCCATTAGTATCTCAGGGTGTTTTGGGCTACTCTCCGAAACGACTTGTACCGCTTTTGGGGGTCTGACGTTTACCAGCTCTCTAGCCCCGGCATCCGATACACATAGACGAACGGACCGGACTGTACGGATATTGTCACTGACAAGCTCAGTAGGGTTTCAGGATGTGTTCGCTCATCGTCCTCCCTTTTTGTCAATACCTGGGCGCCCGTTACGTATAGCTAGTATCACTGACGTGCTTGTGGTTAAACCCACTGCCAACGTATTGACGAGTATTTAGAGTCCCCCACAGAAAGTTTTCCCAAGTTTAGGGCAAAACGTTGTAGAGGCCGTATGGTTTTATGGCAGGGTTCGATCATATACATGCACATGTGCACGGATCATGATCGAACGGATCATACTAGTGGTCTTTAGTTTAAGTGTAACACCTTAGAATGTGTTTTGTGGCTAATTATATTTTAATATATAGTTTTTAATAAAAAAAATTGTTTACCAATTTGGTTTTCAAATATTTTATCCTATTTATTGAGTATTTTATTAGAATTTTTCTAGGCACACACACACTTGTACATGATGACTAGGGTTGTTGGGGGGTTTAACCATGATTAGCAACATGGTGAACTAACCATTCCCTAATCTAGTTTAATATTGTATTAGGTGCTTTTGGGTTTTTATTTGTATATGGTTGTTTTTAAAATGAAATGAATTTAAAAAGGGTTTTATTTTGAATTTTTGTTTTGGGTGTTGACTTGGTGGGAGAGAGAGAGTGCATGATGGGGCATCATGGCTTTGCCCATGCCATCATTAATGAAGAGAGAGGGAGAGAAATGGTTGACTAATGCAAGCTCTCATTTTCCTTTTCCTTCTCATTCTCTCACTCTCATTCTCTCACACAACATACACACACTCACACACACACCCATCATCCTCATCAGCAGCAGCAAAGACAACAACAAAAGAAGCAGCAACAGCTCGCAGCAGTAGCACTATCAGCTACACCAACAACAACACCATCAGCAGCATCAGCATCAGCACAAGCAACATCAGTAGCAGCAGCCTCAGCTTGCAGCAACAGCAGCTCCAGAAGTAGCAGTAGCAAGCTCTCACCTCATCCATACACTTCTTCTCCTGCTCTCTAGGGTTCTACGGGGTATATTTCTTAACCCAATCCCCTAGTTGATTAGCTTATGTGTTTATTGGTGTCGGTTAGTGTTAATTAGCTAGTTTAGTGCTAATTATGGTGATTTATGTGGAATTTTTGTTAGATTGTGATTGTGTTAGTTAACCTAGCTTATTTTAGTGTTAATAGGGTCACTTGAACTGAGATTTTACCTAGATTACACTAAAATACCTTAGGGTTTCCTTTTTAGTGAAATTGGTGTTTTTAAGCGATATTTGTGACTTCTGAGATCTGCTATTGACCCGGACCCTACAGAACAAAATTAAGGAAACTGGAACATGCTACCTAGGTCTAGACACCACCACCAGAATACGAACCCACCATTCCCAACCACGGCTGCCAATTTAATCAATCTGGCCGCAAATTGCGGCCAGGAAGAGGAGTTAGGTGATGGGGTCTTGGCTAGGGTTGTCTGCAGTGTTTTCTTGTGTTTTGGCATGTCTAGTTTTGTAATATTTGGCCTGTAGGAAAATCTGGGACTATATATCGTATTTGGTGTTCGTTGTGTTTGCACGATACGCGCGATACGTGAGTGGGTTCTGTGATCCAGCGTATCGTGGCGTGTCGCGATGGTTTTAGACGTGTATACACACGTTTTAGCGTATCGTGGACACGCACGTTTAGTTCGCGACGCGAGTTTCTCGTTTTGGTTCGATATCGCGTTTCGCGGAATATTTGACTTATATATGATTTCCATGTCTTATTTGTAGGTTTGCAGGCAGGGACTACGGACACTACTACAGGGGGGAGCAGATGGTAGGATTCACCTAGCGTGGAGTGTAAGTGGGTAGATTTAAAATCTATAGGGTAATCGCCCGCATGGCGTTATGCGTCTGGGCTAGGATTCAAATACCTGTCGCATATTCTACGTCATTGTTAGAATTGCGCCTTTAATGTATTTCCTTAGATATAGTTATACGGTGACTAGCAGCCGTAGGACACTGCACATATTATTGACGGTTCATGTTGCACGAGCACGGATTGTATGCTACACACACACCGTCCATGTCACACACAAACCATTATAGACATTATATTGCTTGGTTAGGGACCTTGTGACATTGATTCGTATTGCTTATTACATATGACATTACCATACCTATATACCTATAGAGTATCGTAACATTAGTGATAGGTACACATACCCTTTACGATACATCTGCAGGTATACCTTACTCATATTTTCTTATACCTAGGGAGGGTATACGACATCTTTTTTTTATAGGTAGATACCTATACTTAGCTGTACCTTATTGATTTTGTATACATCTGGTTTCAGCTACATATTTTCATTTACATGCTCGCATTCAGATATATCGTATATATTTATTCCTGGATGTGCTCATTGTTTATTTGGATTTTACATGGTGTTTTCTGGATTTGGGAACCGTGGGAGTTCATGAAATTATGCATACATTGAAAAACCCGGTTTCCTTGATATGATATTTGCGCGTCCACCATGAGTTTCATCGGTTCTGATTATATACTCCATACGAGGTGTGGTTGGCGTATGAGAGTACATGGTGGGGCCCGGTATGGTTCCCCTCGGCAAGAAGATCAACGGACTTTGCCGATTGAGCCTGGAGGCGGGCGAGTACCTACCGGTGACAGTACCAATGACTCGGCGGGGGGATCATGGAGACACCGCTGGGAGTCATGTACGTATGCATACGTTGAAAGGCGAGAGTCAGAGCTAGGCACTCATGCTTTCGGGATAGCGTATGATACGTGATCAGGATTTCTGTGTCGATGCTTGGCATGTTGGTGTTCATGATATTTCTTTTAATACCTTTGTATATATAACAAGGGATTTAGCCGTTGTTATATATACCCTTACACCAATATTAGTGGAATGGGACGCTAATATATGTGTATTGCCCCCATCATATTCATATATATATACCTTTAGGATGTTAGATTCTTACTGGAGATTTGACTTGGGTTATTAGGTGATCATTGAGATTGGATATTGGACATACCTATGTGATTGCGGATTTGTACATTCGGGATATAGGAGATTACTCGATATTGTACACTGAGGAGATGTGAGACTTATATGATGTGAGGGCCCAATGTGGGGGCTGATTTGAGGATTTGTGGATTGGAGTGTCTTGTTGGATTATGATCCGGCCATGATGTCAGGTTTCCGTGGAGATGACATATTCCACCCTATATCTCAAACTTATCTATTTTTTTTTGCACAGTTTCATATATTAGTAGGACCTGTTAGTGTACCCTTATGATAGTTGCATATCTACATTCTCATATCCCTATTGCATAGTTATTGCATACTATTATCATTTCATCATTGCTTCATATATTGATTGTACCTGCTAATGTACATCTCCATTACTTTGCTTTCACATGACCTGTTATTACCGTAATCGCATATCATAGATTCATGCTGTACGTGCATTCCTGCGATTACCTGCATATGTTATCTACTATTCACGAGTTGGCAACTCACCCCCGTTGTGCCAAAGGTGTTTCAGGTTTTTCCCCAGAGTAGTCGAGGCAGGCTATTCCGCTTTCAGCTATAATCTTTTGCTCCAGATATCGCATCAGCTCACAGTACCATTTTGCTTAGGTGGGTTAGATGAATATCTGTATTTCATATTGTACATTAGTTATATTTTGTACTCTCCATCTACTATTGTATTGTTGACTTACAAACTTGGAGAGGACGTTATAGTATATTATTGTGGGTTTTATGTCTTTTATATACAGCTTTCTCTCTATTGTCCTTATTTCTTCGCTACGGCGTCGTATATTTTGTTGTATTCATCTTGGCTATTTTTTACAAAAAGTGGTGTTGCCAAAATTTTAAAGAAGAGAACTTGACTTTTAAAGAATTTGGGTTGTGATTTCAAATTTTCAAAAACTTATATTATCTTTCTCGTATTTTATGGTTTATATTTCTGGGTTTTGGCTTTCTTTTGCCACGTTACGTCTTTAGGCGTTGCGTAGTATTAGGGCCGTCACGGGCCAGTTTTGGGTCGTGATAAAGTTGGTATCAGAGTGCTAGGTTTTACCTCTCGGAGTGTAGGATGACCTTAGTATGATGGAGTAGGTAGCTTAAGCAGAGTAACGTAGTGTGTGTATGTCTGCAGCATACCCACGGTGCGGTACCTTGCATTAAGTGACCTAAGTACAATTTGCTTGAAATTCCTTCCTTGATGATTCATATCCTTATGATTCGATTCCTTATTCTCATCGAATCTTATATCTATTTATAGCCTTGCCGCCAATGACTATGGGGACTCAGAGTGATGCAGCGAGGGCTGAGGTCAGGGTTGGCTCGGGTGAGACGAGTACTGACCAGGATGGTACTCTAGTTGCACCGGTGCAGACGGATCAGCCTACTACTTATACTATTGATAGACTTCTGGCAGAGATGCAGGACTTCTGCCAGGTTATGAGTTCTTTGGTTGATGTCGTTCGGGAGCTACGACAGGAGGTTGTCACCCCTGTTACTCAGTTGTCACTTACGATCAGCATGCAGCAGTCCGTCACCTACATAGCACCAGTGGTTGCAGCTCCAGTTGACGAGACACATATTCCAGAGGCACAGAGAGTTCCAGGACAGTGGAGGACTCGTACCAGTGTACCAGCCCAGAGACAGAGGTTTGGTTATCGGGACTGATTTCGTGGCCGTCGCGGGAGTAGCAGAGGCTTCGGACGAGGACAGTCGTTCAGCTCTCATTCCCAGGATGGTCAGCAGTCATCGCGTGGATGTTTTCGACACGGGAGCCTTTATCACTTCGTCAGGGATTGTTCCTTAGCACCTCGTCAGAGTCGTATTCAGAGGGGCCGTGGACATGGAAGATTCGCTCAGAGGGCTCAGTCTACCAGAGGAGTTCAGCCAGCTGCGGGTAGAGGGCTGACGCAGGAGTTTGCTTCTACTCATCGGGACGTGCAGACGTCCAATGTGGAGTTTTCAGGTATTCTTGATTCGCTTGTTCTTTTGACGTATTCGTTTGTTTTCATGCTTGTACCATGGTCGGGTAGATTAGTCGTAGTTGTTTTAACTTCTGTCAGCGATTCTTTTGTTGCGCGACACGTATTTCAGTTGTGTGCCAACCGGATAGGAGATAGAGATTCGTCCGTCATTTTGGTCCTTCTAGAGATGTTGGATTTGACGTTCTCCTGGGCACGGACTGGTGTGGACTACCGTGCGGAAACAAGTTAGGTTTTGTTTTTCCCGGCAAGTCAGTTCTTGTTGTGCAGGTGGATAGTTGTGCCGCCTCTCACAGCTTGAATTCAGCCTTTTTTGCTAGTCGGCTACTGAGGAGATGTCGTGGATTCTTGGCGTTCATTCGTGATACCGGAGCCATAGTGGGATTGTTGGACCGAGTTCCTTTCGTGCAAGAGTTTTCCGACATTGTTCCAGATGGGCCGTCGAAGCATGGGAGCTTAAGGATCAGCTGCAGAGTTGTGGTTTGGGAGGTTTGTGCGCCTGAGTGTTTCGCTTTTGGATGCTCCTATTTCTGTTCGCCGAGGAGGAAAGACGGCAGTTTGAGGTCGTGTATCGACGGATCGTCAATTGAACCGGCTTACAGTGCGGATAGGTATCCCTTACCTCGCATTGACGATTTCTTCGATCAGCTCCAGAGTGCGAGACATTTTCTAAGTTTGTTTGGGATCAGGTCATCATTATTGCGGATTCAGGGTGATGGCATTCCGAAGACTGCCTTATGCGTGCGACGGGCTTTGTGTGTTTTTATGAGTCGTTGGATTCACTGAAGCCCTAGCAGCATTCGTAGATATGATGAACCAGATTTCTTCAGGCCGTTCCTCGACCGGTTTTTGTTGTGTTACTTACGACATTCTGGTCTATCTAATGTGTCTTGAGGAACAGGAGTAGCACTTAAGGATTTGTTATGCAGATACTGGGAGAGTACCAACAGTTTGCTAGATTCTCGGAGTGTTTCTTCAGGCTTGTTTTGTGTTGACTCCTAGGTCTTGTAGTCACGGGAGACGGTTTCGTATGGTTCCGAGGGAGATCTGGCCGTACATCTTAGGTCCAGACATGTGTGCTGGACGAAGATCTGCAGATTGTTGGGCTTAGCTGGTTTTTACCGCCGTTTCATGCAGGATTGCTAGAGTAGTGCTGCACCGTCGACTGAATTGACCGGAAAGGCGGTTTCTTTTCTTTGGACTGAAGCGTGTGTGCGGAGTTTTCAGCAGTTGAAGATTCTGTTAAACAACTGCATCAGTTCTTTCTTTGTTTTTGGTTCGGGCGACTTTGTTGTTTAACTGTAATGTTTCTTGAGTGGGCTCGAGTGTGTACTGAGGTGACACTATAGAGTTATCGCTTTTGCTTCCCCATATTTGGAGGAAGTACGAGAAGGATATTCCACTCATGATCTGGAGATGGCCGCGGTGGTTTTGCGTTGGAGATTTGGAGACACCATCTGTTCGAGAGTCATGTCAGATTTTCACAGACCACCAGAGCTTAATGTACATCTTCCTGCGGTGGATTTTGTTTGTTGCGATAGTCTGCTGCAGATTTACAGTTCTTGTGTGATCGTCGAGTACAGCTTAAGTTCATCTCTACGGAGGGGACAGCTTGCTCATGTCCGCGCCCGACCACTTTCCTTAAATCGCTTTCGCGAGACACTGCCCGCCCATGCTCGTTCGTCGGTGATACTTGAGCACGCTCGGCTGGGTAATGATTCGGAGACCTTGATTTGTGACAATGATGTGCTAAGTTAAGGACACGTTTGTGTACCTGACATCATCGGGTAGAGACGTGTAATCATAGAACATGCACCTCTGTCAACTCTCTATATGCATTCAAGTTCCACCAACATTTAGCGTGACTTGTGAGATAGTTACGGATGGACTGGGATGTAAAGAGAAGTTTCAGGTTTCATTTCATGGTGTCTGTCTTATTGTGTGTTTGGGTCGAGCATCTGAGGCCGGCTGGAGAGTTGCAACCTTTTACCGTTCCGAAGTAGGAGTGGGAGCAGATCTCCACGAATTTCGTTATGGTTTCTACCTAAGTTTAGTCAGGGTGTGACTCCATTCGGATTCTTGTCGTCCGGTTATACTCAATGTGCTCAGTTGGTTCTTGTTAAGTGGTGTGTTTGTTTTGATTGTTGTCAGCAGTTGGGGATCGTCACTCGCCATCGTTAGGGTTCTCCTTCGATAGCTTTTATCAGGAGACACTCCAATTGGCCACCCTTAGGCTTAGGGGTTAGGTCGTGTCGATCACCAGTGTGTTGTTTTTCTGACTCTGCGTGAGTAGGACTTTGGACCCCAGCTAGTCTAGAGACTTCGGAGATGGTCCAGTTGTGTTAGGTCAGGATGGGAATTGTCCATTGCGAACTGAGGTCTTATGCCGACTGCGTTGGTCATAGACTCGAGCTCTCAGGGACTGATCATGTATTCCTACGGACTTTCCGATGAATGACGTGTTGGATTTTAGGAAGCTTGTCCTAGGATTTAGGTCCTTTTAAGATCCTATAAGCGGGTTAGTTTCGTTGCCATTAATTTGGCTCTTCCGCCCAGATTATTGGATTTTCACCCCGTATTCCTTGTGATGATACTTCGCAATTACCTTCATTACCTTTCTCACATAATTTGGCACCAACCTTTTGGCTTGGACGCGATCGTTTCGCTCACCGGCAGCCATTGTGTTAATGGCTCGGCAGGTGGAGGAACATCGGTCAAGGGTCTTGCCATCTGTGAAGGGTTTTCTTGGACGTAGCCGTATAGTGAGGTAATCACTTGGGAGGCTGCGAGCGAGATCTGAGAATTGTAGTCTTCTCTTTGAAGGTACTAGTAGCAGTATATTTTTAAATTCGGGGACGAATTTCTTTTAAGGGGGGAGATTGTAACACCTTAGAATGTGTTTTGTGGCTAATTATATTTTAATATATAGTTTTTAATAAATAAAAAAGGTTTACCAATTTGGTTTCCAAATATTTTATCCTATTTATTGAGTATTTTATTAGAATTTTTCTAGACACACACACACTTGTGCATGATAACTAGGGTTGCTTGGGGGTTTAACAATGATTAGCAGCATCGTGAACTAACCATTCCCTAATCTAGTTTAATATTGTATTAGGTGCTTTTGGGTTTTTATTTGTATATGGTTGTTTTTAAATTGAAATGAATTTAAAAGGGGTTTTATTTTGAATTTTTTTTTTGGGTGTTGACTTGGTGGGAGAGAGAGAGAGTGCATGATGGGGCATCATGGCTTTGCCCATGCCTTCATTAATGAAGCGAGAGGGAGAGAAATGGTTGACTAATGCAAGCTCTCATTTTCCTTTTCCTTCTCATTCTCTCTCTCTCATTCTCTCACACAACATACACACACACTCACACACACACCCATCATCCTCATCAGCAGCAGCAAAGACAACAACAAAAGAAGCAGCAACAGCTCGCAGCAGTAGCACCATCAGCTACAGCAACAACAGCAGCATCAGCAGCATCAGCATCAGCACAAGCAACATCAGTAGCAGCAGCCTGGAGCTTGCAGCAGCAGCAGCTCCAGAAGTAGCAGTAGCAAGCTCTCACCTCCTCCATACACTTCTCCTGCTCTCTAGGGTTCTACAGGGTATATTTCTGAACCCAATCCCCTAGTTGATTAGCTTATGTGTTTATTGGTGTCGGTTAGTGTTAATTAGCTAGTTTAGTGCTAATTATGGTGATTTTTGTGGAATTTTGGTTAGATTGTGATTGTGTTAGTTAACCTAGCTTATTTTAGTGTTAATAGGGTCACTTGAACTGAGATTTTACCCAGATTACACTAAAATACCTTAGGGTTTCCTTTTTTTAGTGAAATTGGTGTTTTTAAGAGATATTTGTGACTTCTGAGATCTGCTATTGACCCGGACCCTACAGAACAAAATTGAGGAAACTGGAACATGCTACCTAGGTCTAGACACCACCACCAGAATACGAACCCACCATTCCCAACCACGGCCGCCTATTTAATCAATCTGGCCGCAAATTGCGGCCAGGAAGAGGAGTTAGGTGCTGGGGTCTTGGCTAGGGTTGTCTGCAGTGTTTTCTTGTGCTTTGGCATGTCTAGTTTTGTAATATTTGGCCTGTAGGAAAATCTGGGACTATATATCGTATTTGGTGTTCGTTGTGTTTGCGCGATACGCGCGATACGTGAGTGGGTTCTGTGATCCAGCGTATCGCGGCGTGTCGCGATGGCTTTAGACGCGTATACACACGTTTTAGCGTATCGTACACACGCGCGTTTAGTTCGCGACGCGAGTTTCTCGTTTTGGTTCGATATCGCGTTTCGCGGAATATTTAGCTTATATATGATTTCCATGTCTTATTTGCAGGTTTGCAGGCAGGGACTACGGACACTACTACATGGGGGAGTAGATGGTCGGATTCACCTAGCGTGGAGTGTAGGTGAGTAGATTTAACATCTACAGGGGAATCGCCCGCATGGCGTTATGCGTCTGGGCTAGGATTCAAATACCTGTCGCATATTCTACTTCATTGTTAGAATTGCGCCTTTACTGTATTTCCTTAGATATAGTTATACTGTGACTAGCAGCCGTTGGACACTGCACATATTATTGACGGTTCATGTTGCACGAGCACGGATTGTATGCTACACACACACCGTCAATAATTGCCTTGTCACACACAAACCATTATAGACATTATATTGCTTGGTTAGGGACCTTGTGATATTGATTCGTATTGCTTATCACATATGACATTACCATACCTATATACCTATAGAGTATCGTAGCATTAGTGATAGGTACACATACCCTTTACGATACATCTGCAGGTATACCTTACTCATATTTTCTTATACCCAGGGGGGTATACGACATCTTTTTTTTATAGGTAGATACCTATACTTAGCTGTACCTTATTGATTTTGCATACATCTGGTTTCAGCTACATATTTTCATTTACATGCTCGCATTCAGATATATCGTATATATTTATTCCTGGATGTGCTCATTGTTTATTTGGATTTTACATGGTGTTTTCTGGATTTGGGAACCGTGGGAGTTCATGAAATTATGCATACATTGAAAAACCCGGTTTCCTTGATATGATATTTGCGCGTCCACCATGAGTTTCATCGGTGCTGATTATATACTCCATACGAGGTGTGGTTGCCGTATGAGAGTACATGGTGGGGCCCGGTATGGTTCCCCTCGGCAAGAAGATCGATGGACATTGCCGATTGAGCCAGGAGGCGGGCGAATACCTACCGGTGACAGTACCCATGACTCGGCGGGAGGATCACGGAGACACCGCTGGGAGTCATGTACGTTTGCATACGTCGAAAGGCGAGAGTCAGAGTTAGGCACTCGTGCTTTCGGGATAGCGTATGATACGTGATCAGGTTTTCTGTGTCGATGCTTGGCACATTGGTGTTCATGATATTTCTTTTAATACCTTTGTATATATAACAGGGGATTTAGCCGTTGTTATATATACCCTTACACCAATATTAGTGGAATGGGACGCTAATATATGTGTATTGCCCCCATCATATTTATATATATATACCTTTAGGATGTTAGATTCTTACTGGAGATTTGACTTGGGTTATTAGGTGATCATTGAGATTGGATATTGGACATACCTATGTGATTGTGGATTTGTACATTCGGGATATAGGAGATTACTCAATATTGTACACTGAGGAGATGTGAGACTTATATGATGTGAGGGCCCAATGTGGGGGCTGATTTGAGGATTTGTGGATTGGAGTGTCTTGTTGGATTGTGATCCTGCCACGATGTCAGGTTTCCGTGGAGATGACATATTCCACCCTATACCTCAAACTTATCTATTTTTTTTGCACAGTTTCATATATTGGTAGGACCTGTTAGTGTACCCTTATGATAGTTGCATATCTACATTCTCATATCCCTATTGCATACTATTATCATGTCATCATTGCTTCATATATTGATTGTACCTGCTAATGTACATCTCCATTACTTTGCTTTCACATGACCTGTTATTACCGTAATCGCATATCTTAGATTCATGTTGTACGTGCATTCCTGCGATTACCTGCATATGTTATCTACTATTCACGAGTTGGCAACTCACCCCCGTTGTGCCACAGGTGTTTAAGGTTTTTCCCCAGAGTAGTCGAGGCAGGCTATTCCGCTTTCAGCTATCATCTTTTGCTCCAGATATCGCTTCAGCTCACAGTACCATTTTGTTTAGGTGGGTTAGATGAATATCTGTATTTCATATTGTACATTCGTTATATTTTATACTCTCCATCTACTATTGTATTGTTGACTTAGAAACTTGGTGAGGACGTTATGGTATATTATTGTGGGTTTGATGTCTTTTATATACAGCTTTCTCTCTATTGTCTTTATTTCTTCGCTATGGCGTCGTATATTTTGTTGTAATCATCTTGGCTATTTTTTACAAAAAGGGGTGTTGCCAAAATTTTAAAGAAGAGAACTGGACTTTTAAAGAATTTGGGTCGTGATTTCAAATGTTTCAAAAACTTATATTATCTTTTCCGTATTTTATGGTTTAGATTTCTGGGTTTTGGCTTTCTTTTGCCACGTTATGTCTTTTGGCGTTGCGTAGTATTAGGGCCATCACAGGCCATTTTTGGGTCGTGACATTAAGTCGGATCCTAGTATTAGATTTGTTGGATTACTTTCGTTTCATTGCATTCGAATTCACTCGGAATGCGGGTGCGGGTATGTATATACAAGTGAGGGATATCCTTGTGATCCGTCACAAGTTCACTTTAGAAGATGCCATTCTATTTATTGTTATAAACATTTGGGTTAATGTTTATTTGGTGGAAATTATGAGCACAAGTCATGATTAAGGGCTTTAAATGAGGCATGTGCATGGTTGATGACTCATGGTCTTATTCTTTATGCTTTGCCACTTGTTTATTGATTTATTTGTGTGAGATTGAGATGGAGATAGGGGGGCAACCATATGAGTGGGGATGTCTGTTGAGATGATAATTGAAGTGCTCTCTCTCATTTTTGTCACACAAAAAAGAAAGCTCTTCTTCTTCCCCTTTCTACTTGAACTCATAATCTTCATTAATGGCATCTTCTTCAACCACCATCCAAACCATCGCATGTGTTGAGAATCAATGGATGGTTGAGACAAAGATATCACAAATATTCTCTGCATCACCTTGGACATGTCGGCTAGCAAACATCATGTCCGAGTTGCTTCGGTTTGAAGCGGGTGCCCGTAAAAAGACTTCTTGACATGGTTCCCTTTCGACGAGGAGACCGGAGCTCGAGCGAGATCAGAGATGCTGTGAGGTGCTTAGGATGGTGGCTAAACACCGAAGGACACGGATCGATCGATATAGCCATTCTATCATTTTAGTAGTTAGCTAGTTTAGTGTTAATGGTTCGATCCGGGTGAAAGACTACGATAGCGCCGGTTTCGTAAAAAGTTTTTGTTTCCGCTTTTGGCCTCGGATTGATGGCCGGGGCGCTACCGTAGACTTACACAAACTGGCAGTGACGGTGGTCCACATGTCGGACGCTCATCCTGTAATATGAAATGTACAAATGAAACTAAACTGTACTACCATTGCACCATAGCTATCCACCACGATGATCCAACCACAACACAACACAACACTGAACATCAACGGGAATGTCATGTTCGCAAACCCGTCTAAGAGAACTATTGAAATTAGACAAGTTGTACCGATCTAATGATATTCACCGTTGTAGATAGAAATGCAAGTACTGTAAACATTTAAACAGTGTTAAATTATCGACTTCGAAACACCCCGAATTGCCCCTAAAGAAAAGACAACTATATATCCAAACTGGGCAAAACAAGCAATACAACTGAACCAAAATTCCAGAGACCAGACAACAACCAAAATACGATGACCAAAATCCTCATTATGGTTGGACAGCTCAGAAATTTTGAGCATGTGCTCGGGTGAAAATAGGTGAAATGGGTTCGTATTTAAGGTATGTTCTAGTTGTCACCTAAGTAGTCTTCTATAGTTGCTTAAAATTTTTTTTAAGACTTTAAAAATCGACAGAGACTGGAATGTGCAGGGCACTGTTTCGGAGTTGTTTCGGTTTCGATACTTTAACATTGTATAAACAAGCTAGCCTAGGGTTTAAAGGCTGGCTCTGATACCATGTTGGGTTATGGCTGCTCCCCGGCCATCAAACCATGGGCAAATGCGGAACAAAAATTTTCTAAACTGGCGCTACGATTACCCGAGGCCCGGATCTACCTTAAACCGTAAACAAGCAAGCTATAAAAAGAAGTTAGAATGGCTAAACCGAGTTGATCCGTGTCCTTCGGTCTTCAACTATCATCCCGAAGCTCCTAGTGGCTCCTTGATCGAATTTGGTTGCCGGTCTTCCTCCATCTATGATAATCCACCTGAGGGACGGCGCAAGCTTCAGCCTCGTCGAGCGAGGCAACTGATTCTCCAAGGTTGCTAGCAATGGAGAGTGGAGGTATAGGAATGTGTCAATATAATTTTCTCTCATCACTTATGCTCAAAAGAGCAACCATAGAAGATGAAGAAGGAGGTGAAGAAAACCATGGCATGAGCAACTAAAGAAATGGCTAAGTATTTTCTCCAAGTGAGAATGAGAGAGTGGGGAAAAGCATAGGTAGAAAAACAAATGAGCCAAGCATTCTCATGAGATGGCTGCCCCCTCTCTCCTCACAATCATGCACACAAATCATCTCTTCAATTTTAACAATAAATAAATCCATGCTATACCCCCCTTAAATGTTATGACCCATGCTCATGCCAACTCACCCCTCCACCTCATTTGAGAAACAAATGAATTTCCAAAAAATGAAAATCATACAAATGAGGCGTCCAGTTCTAGAAGCTATTCCGTATAAATACGGAATACAACCCGGTACATGCATCGAAATACATATACGCGTAATCACACAAAAAATACGAATAACCAAGAGAGAAAATGAATAGTGAACAATAATACTAGAATACATATATAGATTATTAAATCAAAACCTGATTTAATAATCCGGCTTAATCCTAAGCCGCTAGTATTATTAAAGTCTGTGCAGCCTGTACACATATTTAATCGGACACCTGTATGTACCAACAAACGTCATCTACAACATTTCGCCTGAACCGTGAAAACCCTCTGTATGGGACTTTAAAGACTCGTAAATACGCTGGCAGTGGGTTTAACTACAAGCACGTCAGTGGCACTAGCTGTACATAACGGCTACCCAGGTATTGAGCGATAAGGAGGCCGATAAGAAAACTCATCCTGAACCCCTACTGAGCCTGACAGTGACAATATCCGTACAGTCCGGTTTGTTCGTCTAAGTGTATCGCATATCGAGTCTAGGTGGTGGATAAAAGCAGACCCCTAACATCGTGACAGTTAGTGTCGGCATGAAACCCATAACCACATGAGAAACTATCGATCCTGGATCGGTAATTCTCGTCCACCGTGGCCACGGATTTCTGGTGATGGCCACCCGTGCACAACGTGACATCAACCCCCAATACTAGGAGAGACGAATCCCCGACGATCCGATCACTGCCTCCATGTGGCTCAGGACTGTGCCCAACTAAAACCTGTTTCCATGACCCTTTTGTGCCATGGTAGGATAGTAATCAAAGCACAGTGGAACTCACACGAGACAAATGACGATCTCAGGTCGACAGACTAACTTGTACACATGTCACCTTAGAACTGCTATCTGACAATAGGTATAATACCAACTAGCAGGTTCCCGGCAAGTCCGTCCAGTGTACTCATAACCCAATGAGCACCTGTATATTATCTTAGATGAGAAAACTGACACCAATGGCTTGTGAGACCTGGCCACCGTCCCTCGTCGGGGCCTCGATCAATATACACTAGTCTTTACTAGGGTATCGATGCCCAGTCTCGATACCACCATGACTAGGGAAATTTAAGGATGGGCTTATAGACCCCCAGCTCCCACGTATATGATCGCCATCATAATGCCGGTACTCAGGCAAGAATCCTATGGGCTCTATCTGTTAGTTATATGTATGCCATAGAGGCCATTACTGTACCTGTGATGTATATTGTAGTGGATACTTGGACATATAGAGGGATGACTTTCTTGCTTGACATGATAATATGCTATTTGGTTGCACTTTATCTTAACATGTAAACTTATTGTCTCTCTATTACATGTTGATAAAGCCTTTGGGATGAGTACTTGACTACCAGGATTATGATGCAGATCATACTAGTGGGGATAGGGTAGTCGGTAAGCACATCGTTCAAATCTTCCTAGTCGTGGGAGTATCGAGACAGGGCATTGATACTCCAGAGTAGACTAGCGTATCCGCTTCTTGACCCATATGATGGGCGATGGATGATCCTACATCCATTGGTGTTTGACATCAGAGAAGGTATACGGGTGCTCAGTGGACACTGGGTACACTGAACGGACTCGCCGAGAATTCCTAGATGGTATTATACCTATCCTCAGATAGCAGTTCTCTGGTGCCACTGGTTCAGGTTAGTCTGTCGACCAGAGATCATCTTAGAGTCTTGTGTGATTCCCACTTTTCTTTGATTTCCAACTTACCATGTTCAAGAGATCGTGCAAAATGTTGGTTTTTGGGTACAGTCCTGAGTCACATGGAGGAAATGAGCGATAGGAGGGGATATGTCTCTCTCGGTATTTGGGTTCGATGTTGCGCAATGTTTGATTGGCCATAACAGGAAATCCCTGGCCATGGTCGCTGAGATCTACTGATAAGTGTTATCAGCAGTTTCTCGAACCCTTATAGACCTTGCATCGTCATGTCTTATCAGGCTATTGGGGTCTGACGTTATACCACCCCAGGCTGCGATATGCGATATATCCGACGAAGAGACCGGACTGTACGGTAGTGTTACTGATTCGATTCGCAGAAGTATGAGTAGGCTTTCTTGTTGTTCTTCTGATCGCTCAATACCCGGGTGGCCGTTACGTTTAGAAGACCGCTTGCGAATTGTGGGTGTTTGATATAATCATCACCTACTGCCGGCATATTGACGAGTCTTTAGAGTCCTACACAGAGGTTTCCTGGTTCATGCGAAACGAAGTAGAAGCACATATGTGATATGTGCGGGACCGAGATTAATGCTCCTATGTGATACCGCATTCTATTCTCGCGATATGTGATATCGGTCGGTTATAAGTGATATAGCCGGGTTATCAGATCAAGTGTTGATTCGATAAGTTGTTACATTTGATATTAGTCGGTTGTATGTGATATTGCTGGATTATTAAATATTGTTGATTTGATAATTTAATGTACAATTATATATTTGATATATTAACTTACATTAACTAATATTAGCTCACTAAACATTTCTTTTTCTCACCTACGTGCATATTGTATATATGTGATATATATTAATGTACATTTATTAGTGTCATGTTTGATGCCACATACAACATGGGTGTATGAGACTCATACCATGCTTGATATAATGAATGGTTTTATTTATTTAAAGTCAATCAAAATTAATGGTAATTAGTCACATGGTTCAAACTTGTAGAAGCTTGTAGAACTATTGACCAAGTCTACTAATTTTGTTTTACTTGTGGATATTTATTAACCTAACCATTATTGTTAGCCATGGTTTATTCTCTACATGAGTTAGTGTATGACACTAACTCACCTATGGTTTCTATTCTCACCTCATGAGTTTCATTCTCCTCTCCACTTCATCTTCTTCTTCCTCATGAGAAAGCTTGCTAGCTTTTGAAATGGTGAAGAAATATTGTGAGAAAAATTAATCTAAAGTGAGCCCAATTCCTACTTCATTATCCTCTACTATATTAATCATTTAGTTTAGGGTGTTTGCTTTACTAATCTACCATTAGTGAAGAAGTAGCATGAGCTTGAGTCTCCTCGATGTAGATCATCTTCGGCCTCGGAGACGTCGAGCAAGCTTGTTCATTTCTTCGTGTGAACCCTTACTAGAGTTCCTGTGTTCAATACTTGGAGCGAAGGGACTGCTACATGGAGCTTTAGAAATGAAGGACCGGCCTACAAAAGTTGTATTCCTCATTCACTTAGATGTAAAGTTGTTTATATTGTTATTTCGTCTATATCTCTAGTTAAGATTCTAAGGTAAGGGTTCTTTAGTACGGCAAAAATTTGAAAACGGCATGAACGATACTTCTCAAAATCTTGCTGCCGCCCACGGAACCCTACAGTGGTATCAAAGCCAAGCTAGAGAATTAGACAATGTGTATAGAATTACGAAACCGAAACAACTCCGAAACACTCGATATACAATCATAGTTTCTGCCGAATTTTAAATGGCCTCTAAAATTTTTTTAGCAACTGCAGAATGATATATGAGACGTAACATGAACACAGTATAAATTTGAACCCTTCCCACCTTCTTTTGGCCGGCTACATGAGCATTATTTCCTAGCTCTCCGGTTCCATTTGGGAATTTGGGCGTCAAATTTTTTCTGTGTTCCAGTCTCTGGGTTTTGGTATTTCAGGTGTTGCTTGTTTTTGCTAAATTTGCATGGGATGTTAATTTTCTGCAAAGGCAATTCGGACTGTTTCGTAATCATAATTCTAACATCTATTCGGCTTATTTATACGACGTTAAAATGTTCGGATAGATATCAATAACCCATATTTCGCCTCGCTGGAAATTTTCCAAGAGTTGGAATTTTCCGAGTTTAAAATCTTCAGAAAATCTTGCAAGCTATTCTGTGGACCCTCTAGAAGAACGATATCCAAACTAGACTTTTTGGAACACGAAACCGCGGTCAAACCCTTGGGTTTGCTGCAGTTCTGCAGCGACATGAGTGAGGCATGGGTCGGCCCTTCTACGGATGGTTCATAGATGTTGTGGCCTGTTTTGGGTACTTTTTGAACTCCGCTCTAGTGTTGAGCTCTTTGGGAAATTTTGCGTGTTTATTTCTTCGATCGAAAAGTTTAACATCGTCTAGCTATCTGTGATTGTGATACAATATTTTGAATCCACAAATTTAGTTATGTGATAACTAGTTTGAATTTTATAAATCTAGCAAGTTAGTCTCATTTGATCGGTTTCCACGGAATTTTGATGAGTATCAAAAGTCCGTCGCAATTACGTAGTGTATGCGGATACTCGCCGGGTAACCTTACTAGATAGCCACGCCCCATAGCCCCGTCCAAGTGACTGTAGAAGAAACCTGTCGCCAAAAGAATCTGTTCGGGTGCTCGTGGCCGCGGTGTTCCGCCTTAGTGCACTTCGTAGACGGCATTAGGGGTGCGGCCTAAAGTTTCCGACAAGAATTCGATCAGGTTATCGGGAATCTTGTTGAATTACCTTACTGGTTATTTAAAAGTGTTTTCAATATCGAGACTAAAATGCGGGGTTTATAATTGTTAGGCATGCGATGTCTAAGGAATTCATTTGGTTGGGCATGAAATCCAAAGTATGTGATACATTGGGTTTATGATGTCTAAGGTGGTTGCCGATTCCAATTGTTGTAGTTTTTCACTTTTTTTTCTGCGACCGCAAGTGTAATAAGCGGTGTATCGCCGGTTTCGTTGCTATATGTCAACGACAATTGGGATACGCATATTTACTTATGTGGATAACATGTGATATTACTGTTGGGATTCCTTAGCACCATGCCTAGGGTTTGCTAGTATCACACATGCCACAATTAAAATTTGGGGAGGTGCTAAACAATCTTACTTTGAATCTTGACTAGAATTTTTGGGTAACAATAAATAAGCATCACATAATAGAGGTAACTTACATTAAAGGATTAGTAATACAACCTTTGGAGACTTCATTGAGTGACTCCTTGGACCTTTGAAAGTTTGAACCGGCTCGCTAGAAAACTTCCTAGCCTACGATGATCCACACGTAGTCCCTTTGCTCAAAGCTCCTTGCTTCAGTTGATCAAGAATGAAGATGAAGCAAACACTTTACACTAATGGGCTAGAGTAGTATAGAATGGTGATGTGCTTTTTATTCTCTATTCAAAACCCTTTCTTTTTAATTAACTCACACAAAAGAAATCTCAAGAGAGATGAAGAAGAAGATGGCTTTGCTTGAGCTCAACGGATAATGATAATTCTCAATTATCATGAGCATAGAAAATAAATAACAAAGATATCTCTCTCATGCCAAACTATGGTTAGTAAATATCTAGATATTTTAGTGTTGAGTCAAAAGCCAAATGAGAATTAAACCATGGTTTAAATTAGGTCAAGTATAGAAGAGTGCGGAACATTTTCAACCATGATTTAATCCTACTTTTATATCTTTTCTCAAAACAAATATATATATATATATATATACAAATGAACAATGTGAGTCTTGCATTGCCATCTCTCATGTATCAACAACCATGACACACTGTATGCATGTATGTGTCCATACACATCAACATGTGCATACATGCATGCATACATCAATATAGAAATGGTTTTAATAAAGAAGTGAGCTATAAAGTCTATGTTAAATCAACACTTGATTTAACAAACCGGTCATATCACATATGACCCGACCAATAGAAAAACGCCCAATTAATATACGGTATCATATACACGCATTTAATCGGGTCCTCGCGCTTGTCTCATATGCTCACCACATCGTTTCGCCTGAGCTAGGAAACTTCTTTGTGTGACTCTATGACTCGTCAATACGCCAGCAGTAGGTGATGATCACATCAAACACCCATAGGCCGCAAGCGGTCAACTAAACGTAATGGCCACCCAGGTATTGAGCGATCAGAGAAAAACAAGCGAAGCTGTCAAAAACTCCCGTCGAGCCAATCGGCAACACATACCGTACAATCCGGTCACATCGTCAGATATGCTGCATATCGAGTCTATGGATGGAATCGTCGACCCCGATAACTCAAAAATTCATGCCAGTGTATGGCTCATAACAGATCGAGAAACTACTGACAACACTTATCAGTAAATCTCAGCAGCCCTGGCCGGAGACTTCCTGTTATAGCCAATCGAGCATAGCACAACATCAACTCCCAATACCGGGAGAGGCGAAACCCCTCCTATCGCTCATTGCCTCCATGTGCCTCGGGATTGTACCCAAAATCCACCTGTTTGCATGACTCAATAGAGTCGTGGTAGGGTGGAGATCAAAGTACAGTGGGAGGACACGCAAGACTCTATGACGATCTTGTATCTACAAACTAACCTGTACCAGTGTCACCTGAGAACTGCTATCCGACGATAGATATAATACCATATAAGAGTTCTCGGCGAGTCCGTTCAGTGTACCCAGTCTCCACTTAGCACCCGTATACAATCTCTGGTGTGAACACACCAAATGGATATGGGATCATCCATCGCCCATCATATGGGACAAGAATGGTATATGCTAGTCTACTCTGGAATATCGAAGCCCCATCTTGATACACCCACGGCCATGAACAGTTCAAGAATATGCTCATAAACTACACGTGTCCCACTAGTATGATCTGCATCATAGTCCCAGTAGTTAAGCAAATATCATGAAGGCTTTATTAACATGTACCAAATGAGTAAGATGCATGATCAAATGAACATGTCAAGATAAAATAAACCAGATAGCATACTATCATGTCGTGCAAGAAAGTTATCACGACCCAAAATTAGACACATGACCGGCACTTATACTACGTAACGTCAACAGGCGTAACGCAATTTAAGTAAGCCGAAAACCCAACAATCTAAACCATTACAAGAAGGAAAAGATAGAACACTTTTTAAAATCTCGATACAAAGCTTTAAACTTAAGTTTGTTTTCATAAAAATTTTGGAAGCACCTCCTTTGTAAAAGGTAGCCCTGAAACGGGTACAAACATAAGATAAGAGTAAAGCATCCGCAAACGGGAGCAAATCTCGCCCAACGGCAGAATCAACCACCACAACAGATATACGACGCCGTAGCGAAGAAATGACCTAATCCACATATATAAAAGAACGGCTCACATGAGCATGACAACCAGAGTCATAAGAATATAAAACATCGATCCTTACAACTCGTCTCTAAGTCAATACATGAAGGTGGTAGATGGAGGATACCAGATACAAGAAATATACAATATACATCATCGGATAACCGCAACCCATATAAATCAAAAGGCCTCACAGCCAACCATAGCGGTATTCGCAAAAATAGAGATAATAAGGCACCCTGCCACGACCACACTGAGGATCAGACCTGCAAAACACTACGGCACAACGGGGGTGAGTTGCCAACTCGTGAATAGTAAATAAGATCATACTGTAATCGTAAGTATGCACTAACAACGATATTCTATCACATGTAATCTGATAGCATAAGTATTGCAATATGAATATGCAACTATCATGATCAATGTATACCACCAGGATACTATTTCTACATGAATCAAATGCATATCAACTAAATATGGAGTATGGGATAAAACATGTCATCCTCACGGAGTCTTCGTCGTGGCGGACCAGTGTCTATCAAGACAATCTAAATCCCAAATTCCTCAAATCGGCCCTCAGATCGTCCCTCATATCGGCCCTCATAACCTGTATGTCTCATGGAACCTGAGTGTCAAACATCGACACCCGAAAACATCATGAAAACTATTGTCCAACATCGACACATAAATACTTATATCCATACATTCCTCGAAACCTAAGTGTCCCACCTCGAAACTCGTGTTCCACGTATCGGTTTTCTAATATCCATACGTTCCTCGAAACCTAAGTGTCCAACCTCGACACACGTGTTCCAAGTATCGGTTTCCAAATATCCATATATCTCTCGGAACATAAGTGCCCAACATCGACACTTGAAAACCCCAAATCGCATGAAAAACATATCTTAATGCGTAAATCCATGTAATATGACATATGCAACATAGAACAACAATATGAGCATATCAAAGGAAAATCCGCTATTAAATGCATCAAGTCATTAAATATATCACGCGGTTCCTAATTATCCAAATCCAATATTATATATATAACAGCGTCCCATACCATTGATATTTATATCATATAAAGCTAAACATATAGCTATAGTAAGGTATATGTGTAAGCATGTAGGTGTACAGGTATGCTACATTTCATATGTGCCATCGCACAAGAATCAATGTCTCAATGTCGCTAACCAATAGCAAGGTATATCATATGAATATTGTGTTGTGCGTATGATGGCAATTACCGACAGTGTGTGTGTAGCATACAATTGGTGCTCGTGCAACATGGACTGTCAATAATAGTGCAGTATACAATGAATACAGGTTCAGGCACAACAAGTAACTATATGCAATGAAGTTCATGCGCCATCTCTATATGTGCATATAAACTTGCGGCTAATATCATATCATATCTAGCCCGGACGCTTAATGCCATACGGGCGATTTTCCCGTTGATATTAAATCTACTCACCAACAATCGCAGGCAAGGTAAATCCAATCACCTGCTTCCCTTTCATCGCAGCGTCCGAACTCCCCTCCTGCGATCCTATTAAAACAAAACATAGCATATGCAAATCTCAGAAATCGATCAATATCATGGACACACTACATTTGACCAACGCACCAACTCCAATCCAACTCACAAGTGTTCGTCTAATGGCTAACGTGCGTGGCGACACCTCAAAACCAACCCAGGTGCAACAGCTACACAAAATCACGAACCATGACGGATAACGTAACGCGCGTATTCAAAACGCAAGATTATAGAAAAGTAATCCCAAATTTTGCATACTGTCAGAACTGAAAAATCAAACAGTACCAAACACCCCTAAACCACTTCAGACAGCTACCCTACAAAACCCAAACCCTAACACCCCTTAACGGCCGAGGTCGCCGGATTTTACCCTCATGTCGCCGGCCAAAACCAATGGGATGGGGTTCATGCTTCAAGTGTACACTTAGTGTCACTAGTACAATACTACTATATTGTTTGATTTTACAGTAAAATTCCCAGGTCGTAGCAGATTACAGAGCAATAATATGACACTAAAAATATGATATTGCACGAAACGATACATTATGTGTTCTAAACAGCAACCAACAAGCTACACAACATTAAAACACCTATTTATCAGTTTAAAGATTATACCAATCTACACTTGCTCAAAAGATCCTAGCTTTCCAAGCTCTAAGTGATCTTAGAGGCAAAAACAAGACATTTGAAGTGTTTAAATGGGATTTTGTGAAGTTTAGCAAGGTTTCTGTGAAGAGGGGGTGAGAGTTCAGTTGAGAGTTTGAGAGGATGAGTAATAATAGAGAATGAGAGACGAATAGGAGAGTGAGGGGTGTGTGTAGGGTGAAACAAAACCTTATTATTACTCTCTCCCTCACCTCCATTAATGCTCTCATTAATAACCTCATGACTCACTAGCCACCTCACTCTCTCTCTCAATCCAAACAAACAAATATCTCTCACAAAATATCTAGGCAAGGTTAATTAGGACATGGATTAATTAAGGTGTCTTGGTCACTTAACAAGATTAACACTAACTAACCCTCACATTAACATGCACGTGTGTGTGCAAGCCATATCAAAAATAATAAAATATTAATTAATTGATATGAAATGTGAGGAACACGATTTGGTAATTCTTTTACGAAAAACCCGCAATAATGCTTAATTAACACTAACCGTATTTCCAAGGTGTTACAATCTCCCCCCTAAAGAAAATTCGTCCCCGAATTAAATTTCTTACAAGCGTACCTTCAAAGAGTTGAGGGAATTTCTTCCGCATCTCGCTCTCGCCCTCCCAAGTGATCTCCTCACTAGTCGGGCTACGCCAAAGAACCATCACAGATGGCAAGACCCTTGACCGATGTTTTTTCACCTGCCGATCCAATATAACTACCAGCTGCTCGGTGAACGAAAGATCGCGCTCAAGCTGAAAAGACTTGTGCTGAATCATGTGAGAAGGATCATGAAGGTATCTACAAAGCATCGACACATGGAACACGGGGTGAACATCTGGAAAACTGGGCGGGAGCGCCAAACGATAAGCAACGGTACCAACTCGCTCAAAGATTTCGAAAGGACCTAAAAATCTGGAACTGAGCTTCCCCTTTCTCCCAAATCTCATAACGCCCTTCATCGGAGAAATCCGCATGAATACATGATCCCCCACTGTAAACTCAAGTCTGCGACGACGACGGTCGGTATAAGACTTCTGTCTGCACTGGGCTGCTCTCATCCAGTCCTGAATCAGCTGGATCTTCTCCATAGTCTCCTAAACTATCTGGGGTCCCGAAACACTACTCTCATTGAGTTCGGTCCAACAGACTGGCGATCGAAACTTCCTACTATATAAAGCCTCAAAAGGTGCCATCTGAATAGTCTCCTGAAAGCTGTTGTTATAGGAGAACTCAATCAATGGCAAGTGACGATCCCAACTGCCACCAAAATCAAGCACACGCGCCCGAAGTATATCCTCTAGAGTCTGAATAGTCCGCTCTGACTGACCATCGGTCTGCGGATGGAAAGCGGTGCTAAAACTCAACCGGGCACCCAAAACATCCTTAAGCTTTTGCTAATGACGGCTAGTAAACTGGGTGCCCCTGTCGGATACAATACATATGGGAACACCGTGCAAACGCAAAATCTTATCTATATATGAAACATTTCAGAAAATAAAATATTATTTTTGTGAAAGTTTTACAATTTAATAATAGATATATTGAATATTTTAATATTTCAGTATAATTAAATACCGATAAATTAGGAAAAATTTGGAAAATTATGGAAATTACTGAAATGAAGGTGCTTTATGTGATTTATGTAAATTATAAGTTTTTATGATTAATTATACGCTATTTAGTGCTAATCGCGATTAAAAATCGCTAATCGCGCTTTAAGCTTGATTTGTGCAAAACATGTACCATGTCATTTTAACACTTTTTACATTTTAATGATGGTTTTTTCTCATTTTTCATGCATGGTTGTGTTTAAATTAGAAGAGAAAAGAAAACAAAGAAAAGAAATGAAAAGAAAAAGAAAATGAATAAAGAAATAAAGCATGGGCAAGTGAGAGAGTGTGAGGGGTCAAGAGAGAACCATAACCTTTTGCCCCCCTCATTTTCTTCATCTCTTTCTCTCTCCCTTTCACTCCATGGCTGCTACCCTCTCCCTCCACCACCTCCTACACCTCACTTCACCCTCAAAATAACATCAAAACACATACTTCCCTTCACAAAAACTTGCACAAGCTCACAAGCTACACTTTGGACCAAGAAAGTTTGCATTTTGGTGCCCTATGGGATTCATGAGTGCCAAATGAGGTAAATTCTGAACCATTAGTGTGTAATTTGGTTTACTTTAGCTTCCATGCATGTTTATAAGTGCTTAGGCGATATTTAGTGAGGTTTGGAAATCTCTACTTAGGGTTTGAGGAATTCTTGAGTGATGAAATGTGATTGAGCTTAGTAGACGCCACACAACCCCCCTAGTGCTAGAATTCAGACCCAAACCTGAGACTTAAGCCCCTATTAGCGAACTTAGAAATCCCCGATATCCAAATTTTTGTGGAATTCTGTTGGGAATATGAAATCTGCTAACACTCGGGGACATGAAAATTTATTTAGCAAACACTGAGAGATAAGCAGGCACCCAGGAAGCTTTACCCAAGACCCTAGCCCCTACACCTTAACCTGAGCCGCATATTTATTCTATCTGGCCGCAATTTGCGGCCAGGGTGGGTTGGAATTGTCTCGTGTTTGTTCTGTGGCTCCAGTATCTATATCTTATACCCTCCACATATGCAAAATTGGCTAATTTCAGTTAGGGTAAAATCTGGGACCATATTCATGAGTTGCTGTTTTGAATCGGGGTTATATTTTCGTATTTTGGATTTTGGATTTTAGTATTTTTGTTTTACCTCGATCACTTGACGTTTGTACGACGATATCGAGGGTTATTTGGTAGTTTTGAAGGCGTAGTCCATAGGTTATAACCTATAGGCTTTTAGCATGTCGTTTTGGTTTTGAATTGGGTTTTAATGTGGCACGATACGTTATGATGTGTAGGTACCCCCGCGAGGACTTCGAGACGACAAGCAAGCGCGTGGCGACGTCGGCAACGGCAAGCGAAGAGCAATGTGAGTAGATTTTTTATCTACGGGGGAAGTCGGGTGGATAGCGTATAGCACCCCTGCAGTTCATAGTGTAGTTGATGATATGATACATATTTACATATGTGTTGTGAAATTTGAAGATAGTGTCGTGGTCGATTTCTTAGTCATGAACCATAGAATATGTTTGCACACACGCACACATACACCCTTGCATGCATTACTATTATTACTACTTGTGCATATATGGGGATACGTATATATATATATACACATATAGGTATGGGACTAGGTGTGTGTGTGTGTGTGTGTGTGTATGTATGTATACACACCTATACATGGATAATCAGGATAGTGGATGATTTTTGGAGATGAGTCGATGAGATTGGGCATGATGCCACGTGATCGGTGATATGTTTTTGTTCGTATTTGAGATACGACAAGAGATTTTAGCGGGTCTTTCGGCGTGTGTTTTCATACATGCATATATATATGCAGATGGTATCAGTTTGTAATAGACTTAGATCAGTACCCCCAGTTCATAAGATATGATGATAATGGATACCAGATGAATAATGAGATAAATGTGATATTTGACCCTTACCCAGATTTAGGATGACGTACGACGGATTTACGTACGAGCTATATATTGATGATAGATCCGCACTCTTGACTCGAGGATGTCATATTGTATATTTTATCGTATTTGGTACTATTGTGGCGGGATCATCGACTATTATATTTATATATATATCGACTCAGATTTATGTGGTTTTCCCTTACCCTTTCGGTTAGACTGTTTGTTTAGGCCTAAAGTTTACTTATAGATGTTAGACTAGACTCGAGTCATACCTATTTCAAAACTAACGAATCATGAGTATTTTAAAGACATGCCAACGGATTCTACGGATATTTTCAAAAGACTTATCTTTTCTTAAAAACACCGTAGCCCTTATATTTTTTCTAAACACCACGATTCGTCTTATTTCAAATGGCAAAACTGTATGACATTTATATATTGATGTAGATTCTTCACTGTTGTGTTTATTATTCATTTTCCACAGATTCTTGATATTCGCATCGCGTTGCATGTTTAAATGTGTTTATTGTTATATTAAACCCATTCCGTCAGGACACCAGCACCATTATCGATGATGCGTATATTCTACATACACCTGCTTGCCGGGTCACACACTTCATCATCGATAATTGCCATGACACTACACAGTAGGATTGTTGTATCAGGATATGACTCCAAGCATGACGTAATTGCGTACATACGCATTTGCACGTACATAGATTATTCTGGCTTGATTATGGAGATTTGGGAACCGCAAGATATATTTTAAAACTGGATTCATTTTATAAGAGCAGTTTTCACTCGATATATGCATATTACTGTTCCAGGTTGCATGATATACGGATATGCTTACATTCTGTTATATGTCGCATACATCATGCTTTATGATTAAACGCATTGAGATATGTTGTTTCCATGATATTTCTGGATTTGAGAACCGTGCATATTTCAAAGGAAAGTATGTACTGTTATAAAAACCCGGTTTCTCTTGATATGATATTTCAGCAGCAACCATAAATATTATCGGTTCTGATATATATATATACCCTATGCGAGGAAGAGCCGTGGGCCGTGTGTGGGTACATAGTAGGGCCCGGTATGGTACCCCGGGGCTTGAAAGGGATGCTATGTATATAGACGGTGAGGCTGGCAGAGGGACTACTACCTACCGGTGATTGCATTTGGGCTCGGCGGATATCCGGAGGATACCGACAAGAGTTGAGAGATGATATGGGCCGATCCCGACTGACGGAGCCCGTGGGCCGATCCGGACTGACAGAGCCCGATATATGAGGATTTATGTGCCGATGCTGGGCACAGGTTTCATGAGGTTTTCGAGTGTCAATGCTAGACACTCATGTTCCTTGATTTTGATGTGTCGCGAGGGACACACGTTGATTTATATCCTCATACTTTCATGCATATGCTTTATGATATTTACATGCATGATGTTTTGTGTCATTGGTTGACCCTTGGACAAGATCCACACGCTTATATGCATTGATTACATTGTTGGATGATATCAACATACTTATAGACTTCATAATATAGTTGACACTGATTTCATGTTGATTACATTGATCATACCTCATATTTATGAAATGTTGCTACCTGAGGCACTGACACGAGCACTTGGTATTACACTTGGTATAGATGTTTACCCCTTCCACCTTTCCATGCTTCAGACTTTATCATATTGAGGATATATATATTACTGATCGTTTGACCTAGGATTGAGTCATACATAAGATTTCTGGTCTGTGATGTTTTCTACTCACGAGTTAGAAACTCACCCACGTTGTGCCACAGTTTCTTGCTGGTTTTGCCGTACAGGTTTCATTGCGGCTTTGCAGGCACACTGTTTCCATTCCGGGTGATTTGCTTTTGTAGGTGGGTTCACTTGCATCGTGACCACCATTGTACTCATTTATTTTCAGTTGTATCTAGTCAAATTCCATCATCCAGACCTGTATTTATTTCATACTTAGAAAACCAGTTGTATATTCTTTCGACCTTAGAGTCGCGCGTTGTATTAGTATGGTTTTCTTGTTGACTTTAAGTTTTCCTTTTGAGTTTTGATCCTTACCCTTCGGCGTTGTATATTATTTTGCTTACGTTGTTGTGACCGTCGATTGACAAAGAGCTAGCTCCCGCTTGGGATGCCTTTTATCATTGTGCATATATTATTCATGTTGTACCCCGTTTGGGGCCAGTATTTACAAAGGAAACTCTGCCGAAATTTTCTGAAAAGACTTAGGATTTAAAAATGCATATTCGGCTTATGGTATAAAATCCACTTCTTTAAAACTAGTTTTCCTTCATTTCTTATTTAAAATGGTTTAGATTTCTGTGGTTTCTTGGCTTACTTGAATTAGATGGGGTCATATAGACTTCATATGATTCAAGTGCCAGTCGCGTGCCATTTCCGGTCATCACAATATACAACTGAGCATACTGAGAATAACCGAAAGTGGTCTTCACTTGAAAGAAGTGAGCCGCTTTCCTCAACCGGTCTACAACCACCCAAATAGAATCATACTCCCGACTGGTCCTGGGTAGACCTACAACAAAGTCTATGGAAATCTGCTCCCATTTCCACTCAGGAACTGGTAAAGGCTGCAACTCTCCAGCCGGTCTCTGATGCTCAGCCTTGACTTTTTGACAAGTCAAGCACCTCGATACGAAGTCCGTAACATCAAGCTTCATCCCTTCCCACCAGTAAATGTCTCTCAAGTCACGGTAAATCTTGGTGGAACCTAGATAAATGCTAAAGTCTGACTAATGTGCTCGCTCTAGGATCTCGCGTCTCAACCCATCAATATATGGTACACACAAGTGAGTCCCGCAATATAGCACAACCTGGTCATCAATCAAGAACTCTGAATCTGTACCCTGCCGAACAAGCTCAAGAATCTCAGACAAACATGCTTCACTGGGCTGTGCCTCACGAATACGATCAAGTAGAAGTGGACTGGCGCGGACATGGCAAGATGTCACCCAATGGATATGAACTCAAACTGTACTCTACCATCGCACAAGGTATGCTAATCTGTAGAAGACTACTTCTAAACTACGCTCAACTGGGACAAGCTACCCTCGGGCCTACGACTCAAAGCGTCACCTACCACATTCGCCTTGCCCAGGTGATAAAGGATCTCACAATCAGAATCCTTCAGCAGCTTCATCCACCAGCGCTGTCTCAGATTCAGATTCCGCTGCTGGAAGATGTACTTCAAGCTCTAGTGATCCCTGAAAATCTGACACGACTCCCCGTACAAGTAGTGTCTCCAGATCTTCAGCGCAAAGACCACCGCGGCCATCTCAAGTTCGTGAGTGGGATAATTCTGCTCGTGCTTCCTCAGCTGCCTAGAAGCATAAGCAATCACTCTATCATGCTGCATCAGAACACAACCGAGCCCTACTCGAGACGCATCACAGTAAACAACAAAACCACCCGATCCGGAGGGCAATGATAGAACTGGTGCCGTCGTCAACCGAGTCTTCAACCGCTGAAAACTCTGTTCGCACGCATCAGTCCAAAGAAAAGGAACTCGCTTCCGGGTCTGTCTGGTCAGCGGTGCAGCGATTCTCAAAAAATCCTGTACGAAACGTCGGTAATAACCAGCTAGGCCCAAAAGGCTGCGGACCTCTATCACGGATACAGGTCTGGGCAGAAGCTGTACAGCCTCAACTTTCCCCGGGTCCACAAGAATACCGTCTCCCGTCACCATGACCCAGGAAGCCAACTCTATCATGCCAAAATGCTCACTTTGAGAATTTAGTATACAGCTGGTGCTCTCTCAATGTCATCAAAGCAATCCTCAAGTGCTGCACATGCTCCTCTCGACTCCTAGAGTAGACCAGAATGTCATCAATAAACACAATAATAAACTGGATGAGGAACGGCCTAAAAATCCGGTTCATCAGATCCATGAACGCTGCTGGGGTATTGGTAAGTCCAAACGACATCACCAGAAACTCATAATGTCCGTAGCATGTACGGAAAGCAGTCTTTGGAATGTCATCATTCCAAACCCGCAACTAATGATAACCCGAACGCAGTTCAATCTTAGAAAAATGTTTTGCACCCTGGAGCTGATCAAACAAATCGTCAATGCGCGGTAAGGGATACCTATTCAGCACCGTAACTCGGTTCAATTGACGATAATCAATACACAACCCCAAACTGCCGTCCTTCTTCTTGACGAACAGCACAGGAGCTCCCCAAGGTGAAACACTCGGACACACAAGCCCCCTATCAAGCAACTCTTGCAATTGATCTTTAAGCTCTCTCAGCTCCGCCGGAGCCATCCGGTAAGGCGGTATAGAAATAAGCCCCATGCCAGGAATCAGATCAATGCAAAACTCAATATCGTGCTCTGGCGGCAAAGCAGGTAACTCATCGGGAAAAACGTCGGAAAACTCCCGCACGATAGGTACCTGGTCCAACGACCATACTGTGACCCCAGTATCACAAATGGAAGCCAAGAATCCCCGACATCCCCTCCTTAAAAGCCGACAAGCGCAAAGGACAGAAATCAAACTGTGATGGGCGGCACCACTGTCCACCTGCACAACCCGAACAGACTCGCCGGGAAAACTGAAACTGACCGTCTTCTCACGGCAGTCCACCAACGCATAACTAGCTGCCAACCAGTCCATGCGAAGGAAAACGTCGAAGTCCAACATATCTAGAAGGATCAAATCGACGGACGAATCTCTATACCCAATCTGAACAGCACACGACCGAAACACATAACGCGCTACAAAAGAATCGCCAACGGGTGTAATCACAACAAGCGGCTGATCTAGCAAACAAGACTCTCGACCCAACCTCGGCACGAAGTGCGTAGAAACATACGAATGCGTAGATCCCGGATCAAACAAAACATGAGCCTCAAAAGAACTTACAGAAAGAGTAGCTGAAACCACTGTATTGGATGCTTGCACGTCCTGATGAGTTAAGGCAAACACCCGAGCCTGCCCTCTACCAGCAACTAGCTGACCTCTGCCTCTACCACCCTGCCCTTTCGGCACAAAACCACTACGTCCCCGACCTCTCTGCACATGAGTCTGACGTGGAGCAACAACAGGCATAAGGGGCAACGCCCTCTGTGGTGGAGAAGGTGGTATGGTAACCTGCGGTACAGCTGCCTCGCGCTCACGTGGCTCAGTACAATCTCGAACCCGATGACCCAAACTCCTGCACCGGTAACATCCAGATGAAAACTGCTGACTCTCCTAGGGATAAGAGCTAAAAAGCTGACCTCGTCCCGAACCTCCACTACCCACAGTATCTGAATGGGAACTGTCACGGCGTCTAAATGTAAGTCCACGTTGCCCACCCCGGTGCTTGCGGGGAGGCGGAAAACGGAATAAAAATCAAATTTTTATCACTATAGGCAACATGGACTAGACAAAGAAGGATCTTTTCTAAACAAAAACAAGCTAATGCTAACTAGAAACTAGCTAAGGATAGAATGGTTATACCTAGGGCTTTATGTCCTTCTCTCCTTGCTCCTTGGAGTAGTAGAAAGAGGTCACCTTTGTCGTCTTCTCACGTCGAAGAAAGATCCACCCGAAAGCCTCAACCTTTGGCTTCAACTCCAAGCTAGAAGTAACTAGGGTGCAAGAAGTGCTAATCCTAGAACCCTAGATGAGAGTAGAGATTATCAAGAAGAGGTTTTTCTCAAGCTCAAGTGTTTCTCAACACATGAGATGGGAGAGCTTGAGGGAGAGGAAGAACAAGAGAGAGAAAGTAAAAAATAGAATGAGAGAATAAAACAACCATTCTCACATATATATGTGAATTATTATAAATTGATAATTAGCTAGATAATTGTCATGGTTAATCAAGACATGACCATTATCATTTCATTTTTAATGCAAATTGCAAGGACCGAAGAGCATCTTCCAAATGAAATGATGATGGTCAAAGTGTCAACCTAGGTCAACAAGTCAAGAAGGTCAAATGGTCAACAACCATAACCACGCACAATTATATTAAACTAATATCAATTAACCATAATACACACATAAGCATTAGGGTTAATAAAATGACAATAGTCATTAACCCTAATCAAAGTCCTCTCCCTCTGTCTCAAGCAACTGTGCATACGCACCCGTATTCGTGATCCGAGGAACACGAATACAAAGAGAAAAAAACCAATCCCAAATCATATACTAGGATCCGGCTTAAACCAAAGCCCGCTAGTATAAGCTGTCCGGACAGCAAACGTGCACGAGTGCGTGGATGTGAACGAACCCTGTCGCAAAACCACGCGACCTCTACTCATTTTGCCTAAAGGCGAATAGCTCTCTGTGTGGGACTCTAAAGACTCGACACTACGCTGGCAGTGGGTTTAACCACAGACCGCAAGCGGCACTAGCTGTACGTAACGGTCCCCAGGTAGATGTCAATAAGAAGACTGACGAGGTGAACCCTATCTGAACTCCTACTGAGCCTGTATGTGACAGTCTCCGTACTGTCCGGTTTGTTCGTCTGATACATCGCATGGCGGGCCTAGGGGGGCGGTGAATGTCAGTCCCCTAATAGCGGTACAAGTCCTTGTCGGAGTGTAGCCTAGAACACCCTGAGATAACACTGGAAACCTACCAGTATATCTCTCTTGCCCTGGCCAGGGACTACTCGTGTAATGGCTCTCCTAGACACAGCGCGATGTCAACCGTCAATACCGGGAGAGATGAATCCTGTCTAACCGTTACTGCCTCCAAGTGCTTCGGGACTGCACCCAAAAACTACCTGTTTGCACGACTCCTTTGAGCCGTGGTAGGGTAGTAATCAAAGTGCAGTGGGAACACACTTGAGGCGAAGTGACAGTGTCAAGTCAGCGGACTAACCTGTACTCATGTCACCTGGGAACTGATAACTGACGACAGGTATAATACCAACAAACAGTTCCCGACGAGTCCTGTCCAGTGTACTCGTAACCTAACGAGCACCCGTATACTATCTCAAGTACGACGTACTGACGGCTGTGGGACAGACCGTCTCCCACGCTGGGATGAGAAGCGCATACGCTAGTCTACTCCGGAGTATCGATGCCCTGTCTCGATAGTCCAACGACCAGGGACCTGTATAAGGATGTGCTTATGGAATACCCAGCTCCTACGAGAGTGAGCGTCATCACAACACTGGTATTCAAGCAAATATCCTAAGGGCTCTACTAATATGTATATCAGCGATATGCTAAAAGAAACACATGCACATATTAAAGCAGAGACAAACCAAGTAGCATACTACCATTTCGAGCAAGATTGTATATACAACTGTGAATATCCCAAGCTTCCATCAAGTAATATACAAACTAGTATGATACAGTAATGGCCTCCAGGGCATATACACTAACAATCTCCCACTTGCACTAAAGCCATGTACTGGCGTATCGAAGACCTATCATCTCGATCAGCTTCTCGAACTGAGTCTGGGGCAAGGCCTTGGTGAATGGATCTGCTGTGTTATCTTCTGAAGAAACCCTCCGAACCTCGATCTCCCTGATCCGGTGATACCGCCTCAAGATGTGTCTGGGTTTCTGATGGGACCTGGGTTCCTTCGCTAAAGCTATAGCCCCGTTGTTGTCGCAATACAGAGGTATTGAGTCAACAATGGACGGAACCACCTGAAGTTCTTTCAAGAACTTCCTCATCCAGACAGCTTCTTTTACTGCATCAGATGCAGCGATGTATTCCGCTTCCATAGTCGAGTCGGCAACGGTTTCCTGTTTGGAGCTCTTCCAACACACCGCCCCTCCATTAAGGGTGAAGACAAAACCCGACATGGACTTGGAATCATCCTTGTCACTCTGGAAGCTGGAGTCAGCAAAGGCCTCAATCTGGAGGTCTTTTCCGCCATACACCAAGAACATCTCCTTAGTCCTTCTCAGGTACTTGAGAATGTTCTTTACTGCTATCCAATGTTTCTCCCCAGGGTTTGACTGATACCTGCTTAACACACTCAGTGCATAAGCCACATCCGGTCTGGTACACAACATCGCATACATTATAGAGCCTACCGCAGAAGCGTAGGGTATAATAGACATGTGATCCCTCTCCAAATCAGTCTTGGGAGACATCTCTTTGGAGAGGGTGATCCCGTGACAAGCCAGTAGATTACCGCGCTTGGAATCTTCCATACTGAATCTCTTCAGTATGGTGTCGATGTACCTGGACTGCGAAAGTCCTAATATCCTCTTGGATCTGTCACGGTAGATCCGGATAACCAGAATGTACGAGGCATCGCCCAGGTCTTTCATGGAGAACTTGTGTGACAAGAACCCCTTGACAGATTGTAGCATAGGAATGTCATTTCCTATTAAGAGAATGTCATCCACGTATAAAACGAGGAATACTACAGTTCTCGCTACAAATCTACAATAGATGCATGGTTCATCTGGATTTTTGATAAAGCCAAATTCCTTGACCGTCTCATCAAAACAGATGTTCCAACTCCGCGATGCCTGCTTTAGTCCATAAATGGACTTAAGCAACTTGCACACCTTTCCGCTGCTCCCACTCTGAATGAAACCCTCTGGCTGGTCCATATAGACACACTCCTCTAAATGTCCATTTAGAAAAGCTGTCTTTACGTCCATCTGCCAAATCTCATAATCGTGGAAGGCAGCAATGGCAAGAAGGATCCGATTGGATTTCAGCATAGCTACTGGAGAAAAAGTTTCGTCATAGTCCAAACCAGGTCGCTGACGAAAACCCTTTGCTACCAGTCTAGCTTTATAGGTCTCAACCTGTCCATCTACACCAATCTTCCTTTTGAAGATCCACTTGCAGCCTACGGGTTTTACCCCATCTGGAGCAATGTCCAACGTCCATACTTTGTTGGTGTACATGGACTCCATTTCGGTCCGCATTGCATCCAGCCATTTTACCGAGTCGACGCTCTGAATGGCTTGCTGGAAGCTAGTAAGCTCATCACAATCTATGATGCAATCCTCTCTATCCCCGTCAATGAGAAAACCGTAGTATCTCTCGGGCGGATGAGACTGTCTACTACTCCTGCGGAGTGGCGTGGGAATGTCCTGATCTTTCGAACCCTCTGGTTCTACTAAGCTTTCAATAATAGCTTGTGGTTCTGGAATTTCTTCCAGTTCTATTCCGCTCCCACTTATTTCTTTTTCTAAGAACTAATGTTCCAGAAAATGGGCATTATGAGAAACAAGGACTTTTTGTTCCTCTGCGTAATAGAAAAGATACCCCCTGGAGTTCTTTGGGTATCCCACAAACTTGCACAGTACTGAGCGTGCCTCTAGTTTTTCCGCATGCTGCTTTTTGACATAAGCTGGACATCCCCAAATCTTCAAGTATTGAAGATAGGGTTTCTTCCCACTCCATAACTCATATGGTGTGGTAGGCACAGTCTTAGTTGGAACTCGGTTCAAAAGGTATGCAACTGATTCTAGCGCATATCCACAGAACGATCGCGGCAACTCAGCGTTACTCATCATGGACCGTACCATATCCAATAGGGTTCGGTTCCGTCTCTCCGATACACCGTTGTGTTGCGGAGTGTATGGAGGAGTAAGCTGAGAGAGAATTCCATTCTCTTTTAAGTAACCCAGGAACTCGGCACTCAAGTATTCACCACCTCGATCAGATCTCAGTGCCTTGATACTTTTGCCTGTTTGTTTTTCTACTTCATTCTTGTATTCCTGGAATTTCTCAAAAGCTTCGGATTTATGCTTCATTAAGAAGACATGTCCGAACCTTGAAAAATCATCCGTAAAAGTAATGAAGTAGGAATAACCGCTTCGTGCATGTGTAGACATTGGACCGCACACGTCGCTGTGTACGAGTCCCAAGAGCTCGCTCGCTCTTACTCCGTGTCCAGTGAACGGAGTCTTTGTCATCTTTCCTTTGAGACAGGATTGACAAGTTGCATACGATTGATATTCGAACGGATCCAAATATCCTTCTGTATGTAACTTAGTCAACCTTCTCTCATTGATGTGACCCAGTCTACAATGCCATAAGAAAGTTTTATTGATTCTGGAGACTTTCTTTCGTGTGTATTCTGGATATTGAAAATCTGTGGTTGGTTTAAAACGTATATACCGTTGTTCAATGTACCTGACCCAATCAAAACTTGATTAAGGTGAATGTTCACTACATTACTTACAAATGCAAATTCATAACTTTCTTTAGATAATAAAGATACAGAAATGATATTACAGGTTGCATTTGGTACATAATAACAACTACGCAGAACCAAAAAGTGTCCATCCGACAATCCCAGGTGATAGTCCCTCACGGCCTCAGCATCCATGCTAGCACCGTTAGCAACTCAGAGGGTCATGTCACCTGCCTTCAAAACTCTACGCTTTCTCAACGCCTGCAAAGAATTACAGATATGAGATCCTGATCCGGTATTCAATACCCAGGATGTAGAGTTTATTGATAGACAGTTTTCAATAACATACACACCTGAAGCTGAAGCCGCAACTCGCTTCGAATCCTGTGTTCTGGCCTTCCAAGCCTTGCAATCCTGTTTCTAGTGACCACTTTTATGACAATAGAAGCATTCTTCCTTCCCCACCAGCGTTCCCACTACCTTTGTTGGTTTTCCTTTTTCCTTCGTATCCACTTTACTGACACCGCCTCTTGGTTTGGCGGGGGCTTTCTTCTTCTTACCCTTGGCTTTCGCCCTGGATCTAGAAGAGGAAGATCCTCCTACAAACTAAGTGGATGTCTCCCTACCTTTCTGTAGGGTGCCCTCTGCACTCCTCAGCATGTTGAGGAGCTCTAAAAGTTCAACTTCTTTTTCCTGTAAGTTGAAGTTCAGGATGAACTGGGCGTAAGTGGAAGGAAGGTACTGGAGAATCAAGTCCGTATAGAGCTCATTCTCCAACGTGGTCCCAAGTTCTGCGAGCTCCTCTATGTAGCCAATCATCTTAAGCACGTGTTCCGCTACCGATGATCCGACGGCCAACCTTGCCGAAAACAACTTCTTCGACACTTCGTATCTGGCGATACGAGACTGCTCTCCATACAGTTTTTTTGTATGAAGAAATATGGACTCTAGGTCCATATTCTCGTTCCTCCTCTGATGTTCGTTGTCCATCGAGGCAAGTACGAGGCATTTGGCCTTCGCGCAATCTATTTCCCAGGTCTTATAGATTTCCCTATCTACGACACTGGTTTTGGGACCTGGGACAGGGGGAGCTTTGGTGGTAAGGAGATACCCCAGCTTGTCGTAAGTGATTGCCATCTTGACATTCCTGAGCCAATCTTTGTAGTTTGGCCCTGTCAATATGTTTTTATCTAGTAATAACTTAAGTCCGGTCATGTTGAATGGTCGCTGCAATTAGGAGAGAGAAAAGAAACACTTTTGCATGATGCTCTTGCAAGTTTAGAGTGGTTTTTAGTTTGTCTAAACAGGATGGCTCCCACTGTCTCTCGAATCCTTTCTCAAACCTTAAAGAAAGGATTAGTCGGGATCAATCTCACCGTACAATACTTGCTTAACCGTTCAGCCAGGCCAGTGTCGGTACTTCGAGGGAGGTTTTCTAACGCTTTCGCGAAGTTCCTTAATTAAGTAACCTCTTTTCCCTGTGGGCGTAGCCCCGCTAACACCTTTCTAGACACCTACTAGGTTTATAGCATTGATCGTTAAGTGAGAGTTTTCCCGAGGAGTAGCATATACTCACAGTAGGATCGGGATCCAAATATCATCGCGTGATAAAACCGAAGGAATCCTACCAGAATCATCACACTCCAAATAGTATGCAGCGCTAGCAAGTTTCAGTACTTATGAAACTCCCGATGTGGATTTTTGCCCCATGCTCTTATGACCTTGGCGTGAAGTCAAAATGTCATAAGTCACATGTCAAGTTCTTCCCATCATTACCCCGGTTAATTTGAACCCACTCGTACCTACCCTTGACGTAGCCCAAAATGGCAGTACGACTGTCTCAAACCAACACATTCTATCTATGCAACAGATAAATATCCGGCAGCTACCAATCACTATGCCTTGGCGTGAGGTTAAAATACATAGCTTGAATACTACCGAATATTTAACTGAAATGATGGAGGGCTACGAATGGTTTTGGCGAAACCGTGAACGTAGTGAACTTGATATAATCGATGGAACGAGATAGCTTTTAAAAGGAGTGGTTCAAGCTCCGCGTTTAAAAGTTTAGTTTTGAAAAGAACCGAGTGGTTTTCAAAGTGTTCCAATCGACTTTTACTTGGTTTATTTTCTTGCATTAGTTCTTTTAATGCATCCCATCATTTAATCCTACCATTGCAGAAAACAATCAAAATATGACGTACGCTTATGCCATTCGCATTCGCCACGGGGCCCCGTCATCACCCGTTAGGTTACTTAACTAACGACAGAGCGGGGACTGGGCTAGCGCGGCTGTAAAACATAAGCAACGCCTAAATAGTTATAATATATAAATATATAGCAATGATAGACATTATAGATCACAAATGAATACATTGGATATACTAGGAATCCGTAATCCGTTCGAGCCTGCAACGAAAAGCGGATTACATGGTCCCAGTGAATAGCCAATACCCCACCCAAGACCCCTACGGGTGCGGCAAACTACCCGCCAAGTACCCGAAGCGAAGCAACCTCCCTCACCACCGTGAATAGGCCACTCGGCACTTCGAGATACCCGGTAGTTTGTGCACCCCCTCCATGGGTCTATCCTAGGAGCAAAAAACAGTAAAAAGAATTATACAACGACGGCTACAACCTCGACCCGGTTGCGCGGCCATACAAATAATATTACATCAATTTACATATTACAATGAATGAAAGAAAAAGAAACACTCATCTCACATCGACCCCGGCTATTCACCCGCGACAATCCAACGCATTCATATACACATACCATCATCAAACACAGATCACAGATATGTATAACCCCGACTAATCGACATATAGCGATAAGCCGACGTTCCATACATATAAACATCACAGATATTACCCTTTAGTCAAAGTGTAGTGAAGTTCGATAAAAATACGGATTTATAGGCCCCCAAAAAAAAATTTCTTTTCTGGAAAACCTGGGCACATATAAACCATCTCAAAAATCCCAAAACCAAGCCAGAAGAACACTGCACCAAACTCGACCCAGAACCGAGTCAACTCGGCCGCGGTTGCGCGGCAATAGCTTGCTATTGCTGCGGAACCGCGGCGCTTTGGTCGATTCACTGGACCGGGTTTGGTGGCTTTCTTCACAAAACCCTGAGACGATTTTTGGAGTATGATAAATTCTATTTTGAACAGGAAAACTTTTAACAGAAAGTTAGGGTTTTGATATTTTGGTTTTTCGATTTTTCCGATCAAATTTCCATACACTTTCACTACCTAGCTAGTTTATGTTTAGTTAGGCTCTGATACCACTGTAAGTCCACGTTGCCCACCCCGGTGCTTGCGGGGAGGTGGAAAACGGAATAAAAATCAAATTTTTATCACTATAGGCAACATGGACTAGACAAAGAAGGATCTTTTCTAAACAAAAACAAGCTAATGCTAACTAGAAACTAGCTAAGGATAGAATGGTTATACCTAGGGCTTTATGACCTTCTCTCCTTGCTCCTTGGAGTAGTAGAAAGAGGTCACCTTTGTCGTCTTCTCACGTCGAAGAAAGATCCACCTGAAAGCCTCAACCTTTGGCTTCAACTCCAACCTAGAAGTAACTAGGGTGCAAGAAGTGCTAATCCTAGAACCCTAGATGAGAGTAGAGATTATCAAGAAGCGGTTTTTCTCAAGCTCAAGTGCTTCTCAACACATGAGAGGGGAGAGCTTGAGGGAGAGGAAGAACAAGAGAGAGAAAGTAAAAAATAGAATGAGAGAATAAAATAACCATTCTCACATATATGTGTGAATTATTATAAATTGATAATTAGCTAGATAATTGTCATGGTTAATCAAGACATGACCATTATTATTTCATTTTTAATGCAAATTGCAAGGATCAAAGAGCATCATCCAAATGAAATGATGATGGTCAAAGTGTCAACCTAGGTCAACAAGTCAAGAAGGTCAAATGGTCAACAACCATAACCATGCACAATTATATTAAACTAATATCAATTAACCATAATACACACATAAGCATTAGGGTTAATAAAATGACAATAGTCATTAACCCTAATCAAAGTCCTCTCCCTCTGTCTCAAGCAACTGTGCATACGCACCCGTATTCGTGATCCGAGGAACACGAATACAAAGAGAAAAAAACAAATCCCAAATCATATACTAGGATCCGGCTTAAACCAAAGCCCGCTAGTATAAGCTGTCCGGACAGCAAACGTGCACGAGTGCGCGGATGTGAACGAACCCTGTTGCAAAACCATGCGACCTCTACTCATTTTGCCTAAAGGCGAATAGCTCTCTGTGTGGGACTCTAAAGACTCGACACTACGCTGGCAGTGGGTTTAACCACAGACCGCAAGCGGCACTAGCTGTACGTAACGGTCCCCAGGTAGATGTCGATAAGAAGACTAACGAGGTGAACCCCATCTGAGCCTGTATGTGACAGTCTCCGTACAGTCCGGTCTGTTCGTCTGATACATCGCATGGCGGGCCTAAGGGGGCGGTGAACGTCAGTCCCCTAATAGCGGTACAAGTCGTGTCGGAGTGTTGCCCAGAACACCCTGAGATAACACTGGAAACCTACCAGTATATCTCGCTTGCCCTGGCCAGGGACTACTCGTGTAATGGCTCTCCTAGACACATCGCGATGTCAACCCCCAATACCGGGAGAGACGAATCCTGTCTAACCGTCACTGCCTCCAAGTGCTTCGGGACTGCACCCAAAAACTACCTGTTTGCACGACTCCTTTGAGCCGTGGTAGGGTAGTAATCAAAGTGCAGTGGGAACACACTTGAGGCAAAGTGATAGTGTCAAGTCAGCGGACTAAGCTGTACTCATGTCACCTGGGAACTGATAACTGACGATAGGTATAATACCAACCAACAGTTCCCGACGAGTCCTGTCCAGTGTACTCGTAACCTAACGAGCACCCGCATACTATCTCAAGTACGACGTACTGACGGCTGTTGGACAGACCGTCTCCCACGCTGGGATGAGAAGCGCATACGCTAGTCTACTCCGGAGTATCGATGCCCTGTCTCGACAGTCCAACGACTAGGGACCTGTATAAGGATGTGCTTATGGATTGCCCAGCTCCCACGAGAGTGAGCTCCATCACAACGTTGGTAATCAAGAAAAGATCCTAAGGGCTCTACTAATATGTATATCAGCGATATGCTAAAAGAAACACATGCACATATTAAAGCAGAGACAAACCAAGTAGCATACTACCATTTCGAGCAAGATTATATATACAACTGTGAATATCCCAAGCTTCCATCAAGTAATATACAAACTAGTATGATACAGTAATGGCCTCCAGGGCATATACACTAACACTAAATACCTGTCCCTGTGCTGATACACCAATATGAATCCTGTTCGATTCCGGAGCAACCGACGCCTCAGAAAGACACTCCTCAACCAATAGGGCTGCGTCCACCGTGTTAGTGTATATACCCTATAGGCCATTATTGTATCATACTAGTTTGTATATTACTTAATGGAAGGTTGGGATATTCAAAGTTGTATTGACAGTCTTGCTCAAAATAGTAGTATGCTACTTAGTTTGTTTCTACTTCAATATGTGCATGTGTTTCTTTTAGCATATTGCTTATACATATTAGTAGAGCCCTTAGGATCTATGCATGATTACCAACATTGTGATGGCAGTCACACTTGTTGGGGCTGGCCAATCTACAAGCACATTCTTATACGGGTCCCTAGTCACGGGATTATCGATACAGGGCATCGATACACCAGAGTACTAATGTATACGCTTCTCTTCCCAGGAGGGGGGATGGTCTGTCCCACAGCCATCGGTACATCATACTGGAGATAGTATGCAGGTGCTCATTAGGTTATGAGTTACACTGGACGAACTCATTGGGAATTGCTGGTTGGTAATATACCTATCGTCAGATAGCAGTTCCCAGGTGACATGAGTACAACTTAGTCCGTTGACTTGAAACTGCTACTTCACTTCAAGTGTGTTCCACTTTTCTTAGATTACTACCCGACGATGGCACTACTGAGTCATGCAAACAGGTAGTAGTTATTTGTAGTCCCGAAGCACCTGGAGGCAGTGGCGATTAGATAGGACTCGTCTCTCCCGGTATTAGGGGTTGATATCGCGCTGTGTTCGGAACGGCATTACACATTGTCCTTGGCCAGGGCAAGCGAGATTTACTGGTAAGCACTCCAGTAGTTTCTCAGGGTGTATTGGACCGTACTCCGACACGACTTATACCGCTATTAGGGGTCTGACATTTACAGCCCCCAGGCCCGATATGCGATACTCTAAGACGGAAATACCGGACTATACGGAGATTGTTACATACAGACTCAGTTGGAGTTCGGATGAGTTATGCTCATCAGCTTTCTTATTGAAAATACCTGGGGACCGTTACGTACAGATAGTACTGCTTGCGTCCTATGGTTGAACCCACTGCCAGCGTGGAGTCGAGTCTTTAGAGTCCCATACAGAGCATTTCCTTGCATCAGGCAAAACGTGTTGATATCATATGGTTTTACGAAAAGGTTCGATCACGTGGGTACACTTGTGCACGCACGATGATTCAGACGTTCAATTCTAATGGACTTTGGTTTAAGCCGGATCCTAGCATTGTACTGATGGAATGTCTTCGTCTTCGGTATTCGTATTTTTCGGAATACCAATACGGTTATGGATATACTGACGAGGGGCGTTTTTGTAATTATACAAAATGTATTTGAGGATGGCATGACCTAATTGTATTAATCATTTTTATTTTTAAATAATTAATACATTTTATGTAATTAGGAAATGATGTGTTTTATGCATGAATAAGGACTTGGGTTTTAAGGACACATGGTGGTCATTTGACCCATGAGTCATTGTTTTGTAAATTGAACCTCATATCAATTATGGAAATAGTTTTATCTATGAGATAATGGTGAGAGTTCAGTTTAGAAAATAGGGAGAGAAAAACTCTTACCTTCTTCATCCTTGAGTTCACATAATTTCCTATTAGCCATCTCCAATTCCCTCAAGCTCAGGAACACTCATGAGTTGAGTAACCTTGAGATATATTAAACTCCTCAATCTATCTACCTTATCAACACATTCTAGTTCATCTAATTTAGCACACTAGTTGATCTAGTTTCTTTGGTATAGAAGAGAAAGCATGGTGCACAAACGTTCAGGTAGATCATCTTTGAATGGAGGAAGCTTACGAGGATGCCACATCCATATCACTCCGAAGAGTTCGTGCAGGTGAGGAGGACAGCGGGAGAAGGAGAAGAAGGACCAGATTTCTTGAGGTATAATTTCTGTAATTATCTTTATACTTCATTTGGTAGTTGCTAGATACGGTTTAGATTACGATCAAGGCTTATAATCGATGTTATGATGCTAAAATAATCATTTTTTACACCTTCCGCCTCCTTGCGAATCCGCGGGGTGCATAGCATCGACTTACACACCGCTGCTGCATACGTGTCACAATGCTGAATGCTAATAATGAGGAACAACTGGGTAAGCAGGCCTTGAACAAACCACTTAACCCACATTACCTCCGTAGGTACCAAATACGGAGCATACACAGACAGCTCGGTAAATAGCACATCATACTCGGCTACCGTCATATCCTGAGTCTGGCGTAACGACTCGAAACTGTGCGCTCAAGCATCCCTGACGATCAGCGGAAGAAAACACGCAAGAAATATTGTCACGAACTCAGCCCAGTTCATAGGAGGATGACCTGCGGCTCTGCCCGTCTCTAAGGACTCAAACCACTTCTGGGCCAAACCCTCCAGACGAAAGCTCGTGAACTCCACCCATTTCGCGTCGGAGCATCTCAGTGAATGACATATCCTGGCTATCCGATCGATAAACTACTGCGGATCCTCAGCTGCATCGGTGCCAGCGAAAACCGGAGGCCTCAGCTAAATGAACTCTGATAACGTTATGGTGATCACCTCTGTAACTGCAGGTACAACTGCCTGAATAGTAGGCACCATCGTGGCCCCTGCAACAGGTGGAATAACCTCCTGCCCTTGCACTCGAATGGCCTCAACTAACGACCCCATCATCAGGTGCAAATCCTGCATACCATCCCCTAGCATAGCCATATGGTCTGTCGAAGGTGGAACAATCTGCTCCCGCACAACGGGCGTACCGCCCTTGTCAGTCCTCATCTCAGACGAGTCAACTCTGACCTCGGCCCTCGCGGCCGCTCTCTGTGTCCTTGTAGTCTTCTGCGGCATAAAGGCTAGAAATGGAAACAGGATTCGATAAGGACACAGAAATCGAATCACAAGGATGAAAAAAATCACGGAAGGAATTTCAAGCAATAAGTCCTAAGGTCACTTAGGCGGAGCACCGTGTCGTAATTATGCAGTGGAACATACACACGCTACGTCGCTCTGCTCAAGCTACTTACTCCATCATACCAAGGTCAGGCTATTCCCCGGAAGGTAAAACCTAGCGCTCTGATACCAACTTTGTCACGACCCAAAATTAGGCACATGACTGGCACTTATACTACTAACGTCAACAGGCGTAACGCAATTTAAGTAAACCGAAAACCCTGCAATCCAAACCATTACAAGAAGGAAAAGATAGAACACTTTTTAAAATCTCGATGCAAAACTTTAAACTTATGTTTTTTTCAGAAAAATTCCGGCAACACCTCCTTTGTAAAAGTTAGCCCCGAAACGGGTACAAATATAAGATAAGAGTAAAGCATCCACAAACGGGAGCAAATCTCGCCCAAAGGCGGAAACAACCACCACAACAGATATACGACACCGTAGCGAAGAAATGAGTTAATCCACATATATAAAAGGCCGGCTCACACGAGCACGACAACCAGAGTCATAAAAATATACAACATCGATCCTCACAACTCGTCTCTAAGTCAATACATGAAGGTGGCAGTTAGAGGGTACTAGATACAAGAAATATACAATATACATCATTGGATAACTGTAACCCACCTAAAGCAAAATGCCTTACAGCCAACCGTAGTGGTATCCGAAAAAGTAAAGATAATAAGGCGCCCTGCCGCGACCACACTGAGGATCAGACATGCAAAACACCGTAGCACAACGGGAGTGAGTGGCCAACTCGTGAATAGTAAATAATATCATACTGTAATCACAAGTATGCACCAACAGCGATAATCTATCACATGTAATCTGATAGCATAAGTATGGCAATATGAATATTCAACTATCATGATCATGGTACACCACCAGGATACTATATCTCCATGAATCAAATGCATATAACCTAAATGCGGAGTATGTGAAAAAACATGTCATCCTCACGGAATCCTCTTCGTGGAGGACCAGTTTCCATCAAGACAATCTAAATCCCAAATTCCTAAGATCGCCCCTCATATCGGCCCTCATAACCTGTAAGTCTCATTGAACCTGAGTGTTAAACATCGACACCCGAAAACTTCATGAAAACTAGTGTCCAGCATCGACACATAAATACTCATATCTATAAGTTCCTCGAAACCTAAGTATCCCACCTCGACACTCGTCTTCCACGTATCGGTCTTCTAATATCCTTACGTTCCTCGAAACCTAAGTGTCCAACCTCGACACTCGTGTTCCACGTATCGGTTTCCAAATATCCATATATCTCTCGGAACATAAGTGCCCAACATCGACACTTGAAAACCTCAAATCGCATGAAAAACATATCTCAATACGTAAATCCATGTAATATGACATATCCAACATAGAACAAAAATATGAGCATATCAAGGGAAAATCCGCTATTAAATGCATAAAGTCATTAAATATATCACATGGTTCCCAATTATCCAAATCCAACATTATATATATATATATATATATATATATATATAACAGCGTCCCATACCACTGATATATATATCATATAAAGCTGAACATATAGCAACAGCAAGGTATATGTGTAAGCATGTAGGTGTAAAGGTATGCTACATTTCATATGTTCCATCGCACAAGAATCAATGCCTCAATGTCGCTAACCAATAGCAAGGTATGTGTAACACTTTAGAATGTGATTAGTGCTTATTTATGCTTTAATGTGGGGTTTTTAGAAAAAAGTTTACCAGTTCAGTTTTCAAATATTTTATATGATTTAATGAAAATTTTATTAGAATTTAATTGGGCTTGCACATACATGTGCATGTAAATTGGGGCTAAGTTTAGGGTAAAGCCATGTTTAAGTAGCCATGGTAAACTAAAACATTTCATTAGGGTAATATGAATTTAATTAAAGATGTTAGTTTTCCTAATTAAATTAACTTTTGTTTGTTTTGGGGTTGACTTGTGAAAGTGAGGAGAGAGAGGGAGTGATGGCACGAGGCATGGCTCCACTAACCTCACCCTCATTTCCAAACCCTCACTCTCTTACACCGTCACACTCCAACTCATTCCATCACTCTCATTTCTTTCACTCATTCTCACATCTCTCCCTCTCATTTCTTTTCTCCACACACACACACACACACACACACACACAAACACACACAGCAGCAGTAGCAAACAGCAGCAGCAGCAACAACATCAGTAGCAACAGCAGCTACAGAACGCCCCTTCTTCTCTTCTTCTTCTTCTTCTCTTCTTCTTCTTCTCTTGCATCCTAAGACCAACTAGAGGTATAATGTTAAACTCAATTTCCATTTTGCTAAACTTGTAGTTACTTTGCTTAATTTAGTATTTGATGTGATTTTAATGCTAGTTTTGTGGTTTAAGTGGAGATTAGGCCAAGTTAGGATTTTTATGGCTAAAGTAGCTTAACTAAGTGTTATTAAGGTCATTTAAACCAAGTTTTGCACCAGATTTGACAAAAATACCATATTGTTTTAAATTTAGTGTAAAGTAAAGATTTTAGTTAAGATTTTGGGTTCTTTTTGAGATCTGCTTTTGACCCGGGAACTTCAGGAAAAAGTTGTATATACTGGAGCTTAGTGACTGGGATAGGACCACACACACGAAGCACGAGACCCCCTCTCCCCTATTTGGCCGCAGATTTAATGTGTCTGGCCGCAAATTACGGCCAGAGGGTGGGTGTGGGTGTTGGTTCTTGGTCTGTAGGATTCTGCTGTATATCTAAGGTTTTTGGTATATACAACTTTTGCTTTTTCCACTCGAGTCAGAATCTGGTGCCCTAAACCTAGTTTTAAATACTTTTAACCAGTGCAACACGTGCGTTATGTGAGTTTGGTTTGTTGTTCAGTGGGCGTCACAGCGAGTCGGGGTGGTTTCAGGCGAGGTTACACACGTTTTGACGTATCTAGTGCACACGCGTTTAACTTCCAACGCGAGTTCTTTTTTGATCTAGATATCATGTTTTTAGCCGGATTTTAGCTTTATTTGTGTTGCTTGTGTGTTTCTAGAATCGATCACGGGGATGTCGGACGCGGCATGGAAGGGAAAAGCGGTGGTTGTGACCTGGCTAACACGAGATCACGGGTGAGTAGATGTACACATCTATGGGGGAAATCGTATGGATGGCGCGAGGCGCCCGATAGTTTTAAAACTTCTAGTAGTACAGGCATTTTGCGTATAGTTCCTAGCTATCTATTTTGCTGCTTTGTATGACTTTTTGTATCCATATATGTGTTAGCTCATCATATAAATCCACTGAACCATTAATATGAGACATGCGACACAAGTACTATATGACTTGCTTAGTTCATCATGTAGAACCATTGAACCATTAAAAACGAGTATGTGGCGCAAGTATTATTTTACTGGTAACACTTACCAGCAAATCTCTGATCAACCCTGGCTAGGGACTTCCCTGTTACGGCCAATCGAGCACTGCGCAACATCAACTCCCAAAACCGGGAGAGACGAAACCCCTCCTATCGCTCATTGCCTCCATGTGACTCGGGACTGTGCCCAAAGACCACCGTTTTGCACGCCCTCATGGACGTGGTAAGGTGGAGATCAAAGCACAGTGGGAATCACACAAGACTCTATGACGATCTCGGGTCTACAGACTAACCTGTACAAGTGTCACGTGAGAACTGCCATCTTACGTGAGGTATAATACCATCTGGGAGTTCTCGGCGAGTCCGTCCAGTGTACCCAGTCTCCACTGAGCACCCGTATACCATCTCTGATGTCAAACACCAATGGATATGGGATCATCCATCGCCCATCACATGGGTCGAGAAGCGTATACGCTAGTCTACACTGGTATATCGATGCCCCGTCTCGATACACCCACGACTAGGGACCTTGAAGGATGTACTTATGGCCTACCATGTCCCCACTAGTATGATCTGCATCATAGTCCAGATAGTCAAGTACACATCCTAAGGGCTTTACCAACATGTAACTTTAAGACAGTATAAAGAGACTAGTGTACATGTTAAGATAAAGAGTAACCAGATAGCATACTATCATATTGAGCAAGAAAGTCATCTCTATATATGTCCAAGCGTCCAATATAATATACATCATCTGTACAATACTGGCCTCTAGGGCATACATACAACTAACAATCTCCCACTTGCACTAGGGCCAGCTGCAGTAGTATCGCATACCGAGCATCCCAAAGAGTCTCTCAAACTGTATCTGGGGAATGGCCTTCGTGAGTGGATCCGCCGTGTTGTTCTTCGTGTCAACCCTCCTGACCTCGATCTCCCGGCCATCAACTATCTCCCGGATCAGGTGATACCGCCTCAGAATATGCCTGGATCGCTGATGGGACCTGGGTTCCTTGGCCAAAGCCACCGCTCCATTGTTATCGCAATACAAAGGTATTGGACGCTCAATGGATGGAACCACTCCAAGTTCAGTAATGAACTTCTTGATCCAGACAGCCTCTTTGGCAGCATCGTTGGCAGCGATGTATTCAGCCTCCATCGTCGAGTCTGCCACGGTTTCCTGCTTGGAACTCTTCCAGCTAACCGCCCCTCCGTAAAGGGTAAAGACAAAGCCCGACTGCGACTTAGAGTCGTCCTTATCACTCTGGAAGCTCGAATCGGTAAAGGACTCCACTTGGAGCTCTCCGTTAACATACACCAAGAACATATCTCTAGTCCTTCGCAAGTACTTGAGAATGCTCTTCACAGCTGTCCAGTGACTCTCTCCAGGATCAGCTTGATACCTGCTCACTACACTTAGTGAGTATGCTACATCGGGTCTGGTACTTAGCATCGCATACATGATAGAGCCTACTGCCGAAGCATAGGGTATCCCTTGCATGCGAGCTCTCTCCAAATCAGTCTTAGGAGACATCTCTTTGGAGAGAGTGACTCCAGAGATCGTGGGCAAATTCCCACGCTTGGACTCTTCCATACTAAACCTCTTTAGTATGGTGTCAATGTACCTGGATTGGGACAATCCCAATATCCTTTTGGATCTATCTCTATAGATCCTGATTCCCAATATGCAGGAGGCATCACCAAGATCTTTCATTGAGAATCTTTGTGATAAGAAGAGCTTGACCGATTGCAGCATAGGAATATCATTTCCTATCAAGAGTATGTCGTCCACGTACAATACGAGGAAGACAACCTTACTCTCTGCCACCTTCTTGTAGATACAAGGTTCATCTGGATTTTTGACGAAATCAAACTCTTTGATAACGACGTCAAAGCAGATGTTCCAACTCCGCGATGCTTGCTTTAATCCATAAATGGATTTAAGCAGCTTGCACACCTTCCCGCTGCTCCCACTGTCTACGAAGCCCTCTGGCTGAGTCATGTACACGCACTCTTCTAAATCACCATTTAGAAAGGCGGTCTTAACATCCATTTGCCAGATTTCGTAGTCATGAAAGGCAGCAATGGCAAGCATGATTCGGATGGATTTAAGCATAGCCACTGGAGAAAAGGTCTCGTCATAGTCCACACCTGGTCTTTGACGAAAACCCTTTGCTACAAGTCTCCACTTTCCCATCTACACCAAGTTTTTTCTTGAAGATCCATTTGCTCCCAATGGATTTTACCCCTTCAGGAGCAACTTCCAAAGTCCATACTTTGTTGGTGTACATGGATTCCATCTCGGACCGCATAGCATCCAGCCATTTCACTGAGTCCCTACTCGTGATGGCCTGCTCGAAAGCTAGTTGGGTCATCATCCTCCATGATGCAATCCTCGCTCCCACCATCCATGAGAAAACCGTAGTATCTCTCAGGCTGGCGAGGAACCCTACTAGATCGGCGGAGAGGCTGAGGTTCATTGGGAGCTACTGAATCTTCTGGTTCCACTAAATCTTCAGTTACTGTTTGTGTATCTGGAACCTCTTCCAGCTCTACCACTTTGCCACTAATTTCTTTTTCAAGAAATTCCTTTTCTAAAAAGGTGGCATATTGAGAAACAAACACTTTTTGTTCTTCAGCATGGTAGAAAAAATATCCTTGGGAATTCTTAGGATATCCCACAAACTTGCAAAGAACTGACCGTGCCTCGAGTTTGTCTGGATTTTGTCTTTTGACATAGGCCGGACAACCCCATATTTTAACTCGTTTAAAATACGGTCTCTTCCCACTCCATATCTCATATGGTGTGGTAGGTACAGATTTAGATGGAACTTGATTCAATAGGTATGCTGCTGTCTCCAGCGCATATCCCCAGAAGGAAATAGGTAACTCAGCTGTGCTCATCATAGAGTGCACCATATCTAATATGGTGCGGTTCCTCCGTTCAGATACACCGTTGTGCTGTGGTGTATATGGAGGAGTCAGCTGAGAGAGAATCCCATTCTCTTTTAGGAAGTCCAGGAATTCATTGCTTAAGTATTCACCTCCTCGATCAGATCGAAGGATTTTAATACTTTTTCCGGTTTGGTTCTCGACTTCTTGTTTATATTCTCTAAATTTCTCAAAAGCTTCTGATTTGTGTTTCATCAGGAACACATATCCGAATCTAGAGAGATCGTCAGTGAATGTAATGAAGTACGAAGAACTATCCCTGGCATGTGTAGACATGGGACCACATACATCACTATGTATCAGTCCCAAGAGTTCGGTAACTCTTTCTCCGTGTCCCGTAAACGGAGTTTTGGTCATCTTTCCTTTGAGACATGACTGGCAAGTGTCATAAGATGAAAATTCGAAAGGTTTCAAATATCCATCTTTATGCAACTTAGCCAGTCGTGTCGCATTGATGTGACCTAGTCTACAATGCCACAAGAAAGAATCTTTCAGTTCTGAACTCTTCCTCTTGTGTGTGTTTGTTATACTCAGAACTGTTGATTGGTTTAGAACATAAATGCCATTGCACAACGTGCCTGATCCAACCAACTTTTGGTTATGGAAAATGTTCATAACATTGTCCTGTAATACAAAATTATATCCTTCTTTACTTAGCAAAGAAACCGATATAATGTTGCATATCAGGTTCGGCATGTAATAGCATTCGTTCAGAACTAATGTATTACCAGTTGGTAATACAAGGTGATATTCCCCGACAGTCTTAGCTGCAACAATTGCACCATTTCCAACTCTAATGTCTTTATCACCTTCTCCAAGTTCTCTACCTTTCCTAAGCCCATGTAACTGATTACATATATGGGATCCTGACCCGGTATCCAATACCCAGGACGTAGGGAAAATAGAGAAACAGTTCTCAGTAACGAACACACCCGAAGAAAATGCATCATCATGTACTTTCTTCATTCGGGTGGCATGGGAATCCTGGCATTCCCCTATTTCCTGTTCATTCCTATAACTTTTATAAGAAAGAACAGAACCAACGTTCCCCAGCACAGTATAACATGCGGGTTCGGTCAATACATCCATATTATTATCTTTATTAAGGCATGAAATGGTCGCTACCTGGAGAGAGAGAGAATAAAACACTTTAGTGTAAGCTCGTGCAAGATCAGATTGGTTATTATCTTATCTAATCAGGATGGCTCCCACTGCTTTTTATCAAATCTTCCTTCAAACCCTAAAAGGAAAGACTAGCCGGGATTAATTACACACTACAAGTTCGCCAATCTTTCAGCCAGGCCAGTGTCGGTACTTTGAGGGAGGTCCCCCGTACTTTCGCACGAACCTAATTACTGTAAACCTCGTTTTCCCAGAGGCGTAACCCCGTTGACACCTTTCTAGACACCTACTTGATCGGCTAATTGCAATGTGTAAAACTCTCCCAGGAGTAACTCTTACTCGCAGTGGGTATCGGGATCCAACTATCTCATAGAAGGTATGCAATCTCATTGCAAATTTCAACACTTGAAATTCCCGATAATCTTTTGCCCCTAGCAGCTATATGAGCTTAACATAGTCAACAAATCATAAGTGCTAGTCAAGTTCAACCCGTCATTTCCCGATTGAATTAAACTCACCCGCACGACCATTAACATAGTCAACAAAGTCGCACGACTACCCTAATCCAATCGCATTATATGCTTATACAGATAAGCACTAATTAGCTACCGCACACTACGCCTTAACATAGTCAACAAACGTAGCACGAATACTAACTAGTACTTATCTGAAATGACGGAGGGCTACGTCAGGTTTTTCTGAAAACCTATTGCGTAATGAACTTGATATCGTTGTAGAATCAAATGAAGTTTTAAAATGGAATGATTTTGAGGCTTTTCTAGTTTTGCTAAAGGGGTCACTCCCGGTGAAGGGATCGTCGGCCCTTTCCTCGTCGAATGAGGTGCGGGATATATCATATATATCACTGTGCAAAGAAAAAACTCTTAAAAGCAATCAAAAATCAAACCGAGTGTGTAGCATCTGCCAGTTATTGCTAAAGGAGTCACTCCCGGTGAAGGGATCTCGGTCCTTTCCTCATCGAATAAGGTGCAGGGCATATCACATATACCGCTATGCAAAGCAAGAACTGTAGCTACCTTTTTTTTATTTTAAAATTCGATTCCACAACATCTTAGGTTTCTTATCTTTCATTAATCACATTAATGAAGTCCCATCATTTAAATACCTAAACATCACAGATAGATATAACGTACACTTATGCCATCCGCATTCGCCTCGATGTCCCCTCGTGCACCGTTAGGTTAGGTAACTAACGACAGAGCAGGGCAGGGCTAGCGCGGGTGTAAAACATAAGTAACGTCTATATAATATATCATATATACTATATACTATATCCATCAAAGAATCACATCACAGATATCGCAGCAGAATAAACATATGAAATATTGGATATACTAGGACGTCCGTGTTTTCAATACGAGCCAGTATAAAACACGGATTCCACGGTCGTGATGAATAGCCAATCCCACACCCCTAGACCCCTACGAGAGCGGCAAGCAACCCTGCCAATTCTAGGGTTAGGAGACCCGGACTCGACTCCTCGAGTTGGTCTCCCACTGTACCCCAGAACCCGGTTACTTGTGCTCCCCTCCTTGGGTCTATCCTAATGCGGAAAGGTAAATAATATACAAAGTGTGACAGCTTCCGCTACCTGGAAGTGCCCCAAATAAAAGAATATTACATACAAGTTTTTACATGAATGAAAATGAAAAACACTCATCTCACATAAAACCCCCGGCTATTCGAACACGACGATCCAATATAACATATCCAGCAACACATAACATCACATGTCATCAACGTAAGTAAATATGTCCATCCCAATTGTCGTTGACATATAGCAACGAAACCGGCGATATCACATATTACACTTACGGTCACAGAAAAGAAAGTGTAAAACTACAACAGTTGGAATCCGCAACCTCTTTAGACATCACATGCCTAACAGTTACAAACCCCGCATTTTAGTCTCATTATCGAAAACTCTTTTCAATATCGTATGGGACTAAACTGCTAGATTTATAACATTCATCCTGTTATCTCATAACTGTTTGTGAATTCCAATTATTGTATCCAATTCCGGATAAATAGAATATATTAAACTTTCCGATCGAACATTCGAACACCCAAGTTTTCCCGACACCGATCAACACATGAAATAGGTTCAAAAACATTCACTTCATGCCTCAGTACCAACGGTCCAGCCGTAGAAGGGTCAAGCCAACGCCTCACATGTGGCACGCCGTACTCCCCCAAACCCGAAGGTTCAAAGGGCAGTTCAAGACAGTCACATAATCGAGTTAAGGTTTGTTGTCTTCTAGAGGGACCATCGCGTTACTTGCACTACTCAGAACATCTTTTAACCACAGAAAAATCCAACACTTGGAATTATTCCGGCAGGGGAAAACTTGAGTATTTATGTCCGGTCGAACTCTTTAACATATTCTACAGTTATCTGGAAAAACACATAGACAAAGTTTGATATTCCGATCGAATCGTCGATTCCCAATTTAACCCCAGAGCACTCAATCTTAGAGTCAATTTAAAAATACCCAGAAAACTCAGTAGAATTTATCAGGAATTACTGTGCAATTAAGTATGGCTGACGTCACCTTTTGAGCGCGGAACAGCGGCAGAAGCCATGCTTCTGCCGCGGTTCCGCGGCTTAAGGAACTGTTCATGTGAAATATTTTGCATCGTAATTCTTATAATTCTTTACTGAATTTTTTAGACATTTTTAATATTAAAAAAACCCAGATTTTAGAAAATTTCCAGAGAGCTCATGGGTATATGGGTTTCGGGTTCGTCCGGACTTCAAACTCCGTCTAGACTTCGCCTAAGGCTCTAGCTAGGCTCTGATACCACTGTAGGGTTCCTAGGCACCCTAGTGAGGTCTCACAAGGCATCGAACATGCCAATTTCAAAAAAAATGGTGCCGAGAAACCCTAGACTACGGATCGTCGCTAGAATTCTAGGCGAAATATAAATCGAGTTAACAATTTAACTAAGGTTAAGATGCTACAACCTTTGTAGATCCGGATACCCACTTCCTTAGCTCCACGAGGGCGTCCTCTCGCTGTCCATCTTGAACCTTGGACTCTCGTCACGGCTTCATCGGAGAAACGTGCGGAATAGGTCGTCGGCTTCGTGTCAAGGACGATCTACGTCGAGGTTGCACAAGCTCAAGCTCCGACTTTACAAAGTTGTGAAACTTGTGAAGAAAACACCCAAAACAACTTGGCAAGAGGTAGAGGGTGAAGAAATAGGAGGTGGCTTCACTTTAGAATTGGATTTATCTCACTAGATCTCAAGTTGCCATTAAAGTAGCAAGCTTGAAGAAGAAGAAGAAGATGAAGATGAAGCAAGAATGATAAGTCTTCTATTTTTAAAAATAAAACTAATATGAATACTTATCATATCTTGACCATGGTCAAGTGTAGAGATTAAACCAAGGTTAGTTAGAGTGGTTAGGGTTAAGGATGAGATAAGGATGGTGGACTTTGTCAAAGCTTCAAGAAGCTTCAACATAGCTCCAAAATAAGCCACCATTCTCAACTTAATCCTTTCCAAATAAATAAACAAATAAATAAATGAAAAACCCAAACCCTAATCATCACTTAACCATGGTTTAACCCTTTACACTTAACCACATTATCAAGTATCATCAAACATGATACAAAGTAGTGCACTAAAGCATATCACATACACAATGTGCATCAAGTGAGTTCAATCCGTTTAAAGTGAACCAATACTAGTTAATGCAATGCAATATATCAAATATATAATTATGCATTAAATCATTAAATCAACATTTGATTCAATGATCCAGTCATGTCGCACATAACCGACTAGAATCCAATGTATCGATTTATCGAATCAATGATTCGATAACTAGGTCATATCGAATATAACCAATCGAAACATATATCGCGAGAATGAAATGCGGTATCACATACACACATTATTCTCGGTCCTGCACATATCTCATATGCGCTCTTATTTCGTTTCGCTTGAACCAGGAAACCTCTGTGTAGGACTCTAAAGACTCGTCAATACGCCGGTTGCAGATGATGATCATATCAAGCACCCACAAGCCGCAAGCGGTCTGCTAAACGTAACGGCCACCCGGGTATTGAGCGATCAGAAGATCGACGAGCTAGCCCGCTCACACTTCTGCGAATCCGACCAGTAACACTTACCGTACAGTCCGGTCTCTTCGTCTGATACGTCGCATATCAAGTCTAGGGGTGGTATACGTCAGACCCCAATAACCCGATAAGTCGTGTCGATGTGAGGCTCGTAACGGGTCGAGAAACTACTGGTAACACTTACCAGCAAATCTCTGATCAGCCCTGGCTAGGGACTTCCCTGTTACGGCCAATCGAGCACTGCGCAACATCAACTCCCAATACCGACATATATAAAGATGACTTTCTTGCTCAATATGATAGTATGCTATCTGGTTACTCTTTATCTTAACATGTACACTAGTCTCTTTATACAGTCTTATAGTTACATGTTGGTAAAGCCCTTAGGATGTGTACTTGACTACCTGGACTATGATGCAGATCATACTAGTGGGGACATGGTAGTCCATAAGTACATCCTTCAAGGTCCCTAGTCGTGGGTGTATCGAGACGGGGCATCGATATACCAGTGTAGACTAGCGTATACGCTTCTCGACCCATATGATGGGCGATGGATGATCCCATATCCATTGGTGTTTGACATCAGAGATGGTATACGGGTGCTCAGTGGAGACTGGGTACACTGGACGGACTCGCCGAGAACTCCCAGATGGTATTATACCTCACGTAAGATGGCAGTTCTCACGTGACACTTGTACAGGTTAGTCTGTAGACCCGAGATCGTCATAGAGTCTTGTGTGATTCCCACTGTGCTTTGATCTCCACCTTACCACGTCCATGAGGGCGTCCAAAACGGTGGTCTTTGGGCACAGTCCGGAGTCACATGGAGGCAATGAGCGATAGGAGGGGTTTCGTCTCTCCCGGTATTGGGAGTTGATGTTGCGCAGTGCTCGATTGGCCGTAACAGGGAAGTCCCTGGCCAAGGCTGATCAGAGATTTGCTGGTAAGTGTTACCAGTAGTTTCTCGACCCGTTACGAGCCTCACATCGGCACGACTTATCGGGTTATTGGGGTCTGACATATACCACCCCTAGACTTGATATGCGACGTATCAGACGAAGAGACCGGACTGTACGGTAAGTGTTACTGGTCGGATTCGCAGGAGTGTGAGCGGGCTAGCTCGTCGATCTAAAGACTCGTCAATACGCCGGTAGCAGATGATGATCATATCAAGCACCCACAAGCCGCAAGCGGTCTGCTAAACGTAACGGCCACCCGGGTATTGAGCGATCAGAAGATCGACGAGCTAGCCCGCTCACACTCCTGCGAATCCGACCAGTAACACTTACTGTACAGTCCAGTCTCTTCGTCTGATACGTCGCATATCAAGTCTAGGGGTGGTATACGTCAGACCCCAATAACCCGATAAGTCGTGCCGATGTGAGGCTCGTAACGGGTCGAGAAACTACTGGTAACACTTACCAGCAAATCTCTGATCAGCCCTGGCCAGGGACTTCCCTGTTACGGCCAATCGAACACTGCGCAACATCAACTCCCAATACCGGGAGAGACGAAACCCCTCCTATCGCTCATTGCCTCCATGTGGCTCGGGACTATGCCCAAAGACCACCGTTTTGCACGCCCTCATGGACGTGGTAAGGTGGAGATCAAAGCACAGTGGGAATCACACAAGACTCTATGACGATCTCGGGTCTACAGACTAACCTGTACAAGTGTCACCTGAGAACTACCATCTTACGTGAGGTATAATACCATCTGGGAGTTCTCGGCGAGTCCGTCCAGTGTACCCAGTCTCCTCTGAGCACCCGTATACCATCTCTGATGTCAAACACCAATGGATATGGGATCATCCATCGCCCATCACATGGGTCGAGAAGCGTATACGCTAGTCTACACTGGTAAATCGATGCCCCGTCTCGATACACCCACGACTAGGGACCTTGAAGGATGTACTTATGGACTACCATGTCCCCACTAGTATGATCTGCATCATAGTCCAGGTAGTCAAGTACACATCCTAAGGGCTTTACCAACATGTAACTATAAGACAGTATAAAGAGACTAGTGTACATGTTAAGATAAAGAGTAACCAGATAGCATACTATCATATTGAGCAAGAAAGTCATCTCTATATATGTCCAAGCATCCAATATAATATACATCATCTGTACAATACTGGCCTCTAGGGCATACATGCAACTAACATATTTAACTTGTTAAATTGGGTATCTAGAATCATATTGCACTATTATCATGAGTTATGCGGCACAAGTACTATTTAACTTGCTAAATTGAGAATGTGAAACTATTGCACCATTACCATGAGTTATGCGGTACAAGTGCTATTTAACTTGCTAAATTGAGAATGTGAAACTATTGCACCATTAGCATGAGTTATGCAGCACAAGTACTATTTAGCTTGCTAAATTGAGAATGTGAAACTATTGCACCATTATCATGAGTTATGCGGCACAAATACTATTTAACTTGCTAAATTGAGAATGTGAAACTATTGCACCATTATCATGAGTTATGCGGCATAAATACTATTTAACTTGCTAAATTGAGAATGTGAAACTATTGCACCATTATCATAAGTTATGCGGCACAACTATTATTTAACTTGCTAAATTAAGAATGTGAAACTATTGCACCATTATCATGAGTTATGCGGCATAAGTACTATTTAACTTGCTAAATTGAGAATGTGAAACTACTGCACCATTATCATGAGTTATGCGGCACAAGTATTATTTAACTTGCTAAATTGAGAAATTACAATTATTTTATCATCATTCATGTACAGTTTTCTAGCTACATATTGCAGTTCGTATTGTCAATACCATGGATTCTTTGCAGCTGACATGCATGCTTATGGTGATTTTTCGATGATTTCTGCACTTGAGATTATGAGTTTTTAGGGAGAAAATCGCAAGAATTTAATAAACCAGATATCATTTTTAAAATATTGCAAGTTGCGGTTTTCTCATAATTGATATATGTGTCGTCCACCATGGGTTTTCTGTTAGTTTTCAAGACCCGATTCGAGGAGTAGGATGAACCGTTTCGGGTACATGGTGGGCCCGGTAAGGTACCCCGGGGCAAGAAGATCGAGTTGTAGATGATGAGCCTGGCAGGGGCAGACTACCTACCGGTGATTGTTGGCGCGGTGGATATCCAGAGGATACCGACCGTGGTCATGAGATATTAAGATATTGATACTTTAAGATGGGCCAGCCGGACTGCTGGGGCCCGAGATAGTGTGATACCGATAGTAGGGATTTTGAGATAGTCGTTTGTGGTGTCGATGCTGGACATGGATTTCTGTTGATTTCATTGATATTACTTCAGATACTTCACAGCAGTTTTTCTAAGATGAAAATGATGTTTTGCTTGTATAAATATATTCAGATTTCGGGTAGAATTGATTCATATTGCATACCTGCCTGTACATCATGCTATACTAGTATCGTAGAATTGATTCATTTTGCATACCTGCCAGTACATCATGCTATACTAGTATCGTAGAATTGATTCATTTTGCATACCTGCCAGTACATCATGATATAATAGTATCGTAGAATTGATTCATGTTGCATACCTGCCAGTATATCAGGCTATACTAGTATCCTATAGTTGATTCATGTTGCATACCTGCTAGTACATCACGCTATATCAGTATTATTGAGTTGTGACCCTTTGCGTACATGCTTACGATAGCCTTTATAGATATTACTTATTACTCACGAGTTGGCAACTCACCCCCGTTGTGCCACAGCCTTTTTACAGGTCTGTTCTGTCAGCACTGTAGCGGCGGACGCACTTGCTCCTTTTGCTCTTCGCTTGGATTTGAGACTTTGGCTCGTAGTTGGGTTAATCGATTATTTGTTTCCACCTTGTATATTTTTGTATTTAGAGTACTCCATCTACTGTACCTGCTACTTGTATTGATGTACTATGACCTAGAGACGAGTTAGTGAGATTTGTGGATATTTATGTTGTTTTCTCTGGGTCGAGCTCACTTGAGCCAACATGATGCTTATTACTTGGGCCTTTTATGCTTATTTTTGCTCATTGATGATTTACATTGCTAGGGATTTGAGTCCGCTTCGGCGAAGAGCTAGCTCCCGCTTGGGGATGCTTTATTCATGTTATATGTTTATTCGTGATTTGTACCTATTTTGGTGCCAGTTTTTACAAAGGAGACTCTGCCGAAATTTTTGGAAAATGTGATGTTGTTTTTTTAAAGATTTTGATGTGACTGATATGGTTTTCCTTCACTCTATTGCTTTAATAGGTTTTGATTTCGGGGCTTTGGCTTACTTAGATTACGTACGTCTTGAGACGTTTCATAATTTAAGTGCCAGTCACGTTCCGTACTTTTCGGGTCGTGATAGTATATCATATGAATATTGTGTTGTGCGTATCATGGCAATTACCGACAGTGTGTGTGTAGCATACAATTAGTGCTCGTGCAACATGGACTGTCAATAATAGTGCAACGTACAATTAATACAGGTTCAGGCACAACAAATAACTATATGCAATGAAGTTCATGCACCACTCTATATATGCAAATAAACATGCGGCTAATATCATATCATATCTAGCCCTGACACTTAATGCCATACGGGCAATTTCCCCTTAGATGTTAAATCTACTCACCGACAATCGCGGGCTAGGTAAACCCAATCACCTGCTTCGTTCGCAGCGTCTGAAGTCCCCTCCTGCGATCCTATTAACACAAAACATAGCAAGTGCAAATCTCAGAAATCGATCAATATCACGTACACATTACGTTTGACCAACGCACCAACTCCAATTCAACTCACAAGTGTTCGTCTAAAGGCTAACATGCATGGCGATACCCCAAAACCAACCCAGGTGCAACAGCTACACAAGATCATGAACCATGTCGGATAACATAATGCGCGTATTCAAAACGCAAGATTATAGCAAAGTGATCCCAGATTTTGCATACTGTCAGAACTCAAAAATCAAACAGTACAAAACACCCCTAAACCACTTCAGACAGCTACCCTATAAAACCTAATCCCTAACACCCCTGAACGGCCGAGGTCGCCGAATATGACCCTCATGTCGCGGGCCAAGACTGATGGGATAGGGTTTGTGCTTCAGGTGTATACTTAGGATGACTCATACAACACTACTGCATTGTTTGATTTTCCAGTAAAATTCTCAGGTCATACCAGATCAAAGAGACCCTAATATGACACTAAAAATACGATATTGCACGAAACGATACTTTAACTGTTCTAAACGACAACCAACAAGCTACACAACATTAAAACACCTATTTATCAGTTTAGAGATTATTCCAATCCACTCTTGCTCAAAAGATCCTAGCTTTCCAAGCTCTATGCGATCTTAGAGGCAAAAACAAGACATTTGAAGTGTTTAAATGGGATTTTCTGAAGTTTAGCAAGGTTTTCGTGAAAAGGGAATGAGAGTTCAGTTGAGAGTTTGAGAGGATGAGTAATAATAGAGAATGATGGAAGAATGAGAGAGTCAGGGAAAATAATGGTGACGGGTGAGTGTAGGGTGAAACAAAACCTTATTCGTACAATCTCTCCCACCTCCATTAATGCTCTCATTAATACCCTCATGACGCACTGGCTACCTCTCTCTCTCTCAATCCAAAGAAACAAATATCTCTCACAAAATATCTAGGGAAGGTTAAGGTAAGGTTAATTTGGACATGGATCAATTATGGTTTCTTCTCACTTAACAAGATTAACTCTAACAAACCCTCACATTAACATGCACATGTGTGTGCAAGCCATCTCTAATAATAATAAAATATTAATTAATTGAATTAAAATGTGAGGAACCCGATTTGGTAAACTTTTTACGAAAAACCTATAATAACGCTTAATTAACACTAACCGCATTTCCAAGGTGTTACAAAAGTCATCTGTATATATCTATATATACATGTCCAAGGATCAACTATACATATAATGGCCTCTAGGGCTTACATATATCCAACAATCTCCCACTTGAACCAAGGCCAATTATTAGCGTATCTCATACCCAACATCACAAAAAGTCTCTCATGCTGCGGCAGTGGAAGTGTTGCGCCACAGCAGCGCCCCGGCCGTCTATCCGAGGCCAAAATGCGGAATTAAAATTTTCTTAACTTTTAAACTGGCGCTACCGCGGACAAAATACCCGGATCGAAACCATTAACCTATACTAGCTAACAAGAGATGGGGTGAGAGATATACCGAGTGATCCGAGTCCTCCGGTCTTCTCGTCATCGTCCCGATCTCCCGCGGAAACTCCGGTCGTCGCCTCCTTGCCGGAAGGGCACCACATCGTCTGTATCTTTTACGGGCTCTCACCTCAATGCCGAGGCAACTCGGGCGCGAAGTTAGCTAGCCGACGCGCCCAAGATGTGCTATAGAATGTAGTGTAGAGTGCATGTCTCATTTTGGGGTATTGGTTGCCTTTTGAAGATGGAGGAATGAAGGTATGAAAAATGGTGCTTTCATTTTTCCTTGTATCAAAAATGAGATGAATGAAATTTGCCACACCAAATGAAATCAACCTCTCTCATTTTCCCTTGTATCTAAATTGTGGCCGGCCTCTCTTCATGTAGGAATGGGGAGGTGAACAAAAGAAGAGAAGGAAGGTGATGGTAGGAAGGGGTGACCATAAGCAAACATAATCATAACCAAAACTCAAATCCAAATCAAATCCTTTCACATCACAATTAATGCAAGTGATGGTGCAAAAGAAATGATGCTATCATAATCAAAGCATTTGCATGAAACCCCTCCACAATGTGTTATTTGCAAACATGCAAATAACACCCTCCATCGGAAAAGTCCGGCCGGGAAAGAACAAAGGAAAACCGGCCGGAACGGAATGCAAACTGGCAACTCCAGAAAACTGGTCCCGTAATAAATTACAGGAAAACCCCGATACTGTGCATACACACCCGCATCTGTATTCTGTCCGGATACAAATGCAAAGAGAAAAAATCTACACTGTACTATACTAGGATCCGGCTTAAACCAAAGCCGGCTAGTAATGTTCGTCCGATCCTGATCCGTGCAATACCGTACGTATCAGATCGAACCCTGCCATATATCCATACGGCCACTAGTACGAACCGTCCGATCCTGACCCGTGCAATACCGCACGTATCTGATCGGACCCTGCCATATCTCCATACGGCCTCTACAGCGTTTCGCCCGAAAGCTGAGTAACTGAATGTGTGGTGGACTCTAAAGACTCGTCAATACTATGGTTGTGGATTTAACCACTAGCACGTCAGAGGTATAAGCCAATACGTGACGGGCCACCAGCTATTGACCAAAAGGGACGTCGATGAGCGAACTCATCCTGACACCCTACTGAGCCTGTCAGTGACAATATCCGTACAGTCCGGTCCGTTCGTCTATGAGCATCGCATGGGGGGCCTAGGGGGTTGGTAATGTTAGTGTATATGCCCTAGAGGCCATTACTGTATCATACTAGTATGTATATTACTTGATGGAAGCTTGGGATATTCACAGTTGTACAGACAATCTTGCTCAATATAGTAGTATGCTACTTGGTTTGTCTCTGCTTTAATGTGAACATGTGTGTTTATTTATTATATCGCCTATACGCATTAGTAGAGCCCTTAGGATCTTTGCTTGATTACCGGCGTTGTGATGGCGATCACACTCGTGGGGGCTGGGTAATCTACAAGTACATCCTTATACACGTCCCTAGTCGTGGGAGTATCGAGATAGGGCATCGATACTCCAGAGTAGACTAGCGTATGCGCTTCTCATCCCAGTTCGGGAGACGGTCTGTCCCACAGCCGTCAGTACGTCGTACTTGAGATAGTATGCGGGTGCTCGTTAGGTTACGAGTACACTGGACAGGACTCGTCGGGAACTGATGGTTGGTATTATACCTATCGTCAGTTATCAGTTCCCAGGTGACATGAGTACAGCTTAGTCCGCTGACTTGACACTGTCACTTCACCTCGAGTGTGTTCCCACTGTTCTTTGATTGCTACCCTACCACGGCTCTACTGAGTCGTGCAAACAGGTAGTAGTTGGGAGCAGTCCCGAAGCACTTGGAGGCAGTGACGGTTAGACAGGATTCGTCTCTCCCGGTATTGGGGGTTGACATCGCGCTGTGTCTAGGAGAGCCATTACAGGAGTAGTCCCTGGCCAGGGCAAGCGAGATATATTGGTAGGTTTCCAGTGTTATCTCAGGGTGTATTGGGCTTCACTCCGACACGACTTGTACCGCTATTAGGGGACTGACGTTTACCGCCCCCCTAGGCCCGCCATGCGATGTATCAGACGAACAGACTGGACTGTACGGAGATTGTCACATAGAGACTCAGTAGGAGTTCGGATGGGTGTACCTCATCGGCCTTCTTATCGACATCTACCTGGGGACCGTTACGTACAGCTAGTGCCGCTTGCGGTCTGTGGTTAAACCCACTGCCAGCGTAGTGTCGAGTCTTTAGAGTCCCATACAGAGAGTTTCCCTGCACTGAGCGAAACGTGTAGAGGCCGTATGGTTTTACGGCAGGGCTGCGATCACTTACGTACACTTGTGTGCGTATGGTGTTCGGGCAGGCAGTACTAGTAGGCTTTGGTTTAAGCCGGATCCTAGTATTGCACGGATGGATTTGTTTTGTCTTCTGCGCATCCGTATTCTACGGAATACGGATGCAGGTGTGTATGCACAGTTTTCCGGAGCGATGAAGGAGGAGGTGCCTCATTAGGGTTTTGGCAGTTGGTTCGGCCAAAACCGCTATGTGGCAGGCTCATTAGGGTTTTGATAGTTGATTCGGTCAAAACCATTTTGAGGCGGACTCATTAGGGTTTTGACAGTTCGTATTGGTCAAAACCATTATGAGCCGCGAACATCATTTACTAATCCTATTAGTGATAATCTTATGATGGCTAATTGCATTGACCATTTGACCCCGTTGACCTCTCTTGACTTTGTTGACCGGTTGACCGGGTTGACCATTGACTTTCAAGAGGGTTCTACACTTTTCTTTTCTTTTCCTTTTTTCTTTTGGATTATGATAATGGTCATTTCAAAGTAGCCATCAACTTTATCTTGATGGAATTGGAAATGATGTGGTTTTGCATTATTTGCAACCATGGTTGTTTTTCATTGTATCATAATATTATTCTCTTTCTCTCTCTTGAAATGAGAAGCTCCATGGTTGCTAAAAACCTCCTTCTTCTTCCTCCTCTTGATTTCTCCTTTGATCTCATGTGTTGAGAGAAAAATGTTTTCACTTGACAAACACATCCATACATCTTCTCTACACAACCTAGGGCTTCTAGATTAGCTATCTCCTTGCCCTAGTTACCTCGGCTTGAGGTGGAGCTCGGTGTACATCTCTCGGGTGGATCGTCTTTGACTCAAGGAGGCCGCGGAGGTGACCGAAGTCCGGATCAACCATTGAGCAAGCAATGAGAAGAACAACAAGAAGAGTAGAACATCAAAGAAGAACAACAACAAGAAGAGAAGGAGTTCAAGTTGAGGTATAACCCCTAACCGAGTAGATACATCTCTTGTTAGGTTGCTAGTTTATAGTTTAGCAAAGATCCGGCTTTTACGGTCCATGTTACAAAGCTTAGAAAAATTTTCGTTTTACCGTTTCCGCAACCCCGAAAGTACCGGGAGAGGTAACATGGACCTAACAGTGGTATCAGAGCCTAACTAAACATAAACAAGCTTGGTAGTAAAGTGTATCGAAGTTCGAAACGGAAAAATCGAAAAAACCAAGTTGTAAAAATCTGAGTTTCTGTTAAAACTTTTTCTGGTCAAAACAAACTTTGTTATAGCCCAAAAATCATCGCAGGGTTTTTAGAAGAAAACCACCAAAAACGATGCAGCGACTCAACCAAAGCGCCGCGCTTCCGCGGTAAGAGCAAGCTCTTGCCGCGGAACCGCGGCCAAGTTGGTGAGTTACTGCATCGATTTTGGTGCAGTGTGTTTCTGACATGGTTTTAGGATTTTTCAGATATATTATATGTGCCCAGATTTTCCAGAATACAAATTTGTTTTTGGGGGCCTATAATTCCGTATTTTTTCCGAACTTCAATATACTTTGACTATAAAGGTTATTTCTGTGATGTTCTTATGTATTGAACGTCGGCTAATCGCTATATGTCGATTAGTCGGGGTTATACATATTGTGATCTGTGATTGTTGTTGATGGTTTGTGTATATGAACTCGTTGGATTGTCGCGGATGAATAGCCGGGGTGGATGTGAGATGAGAGTTTCTTTTTCTTTCATTCATGTAATAAATTTGTAAATTGATGTAATATTATTTGTTTGGCCGCACAACCGGGTCGGGGTTGTAGCCGTCATTGTATAATTCTTTTTACTGTTTTTGCTCCTAGGATAGACCCATGGAGGGGTGCACAAACTACCGGGTAGCTCGAAGTGCCGAGTGGCCTACTCATGGCATTGAGGGAGGTTTCTTCGCTTCGGGTACTTGGCGGGTAGTTTGCCGCACCCGTAGGGGTCTTGGGTGGGGTTATGGCTATTCATCGCGACCGTGTAATCCGTTTTTCGTTGCAGGCTCCAACGAATTGCGGATTCCTAGTATATCCAAACTGTTCATCTGTGATCTGGATTGGCTAAAATTGCTATATTGCTATATATAATAACTATTTAGGCGTTGCTTATGTTTTACAGCCGCGCTAGCCCAGCCCCCGCTCTGTCGTTAGTTAAGTAACCTAACGGGTGATGACGGGGCCCCGTGGCGAATGCGAATGGCATAAGCGTACGTCATATTTTGGTTGTTTTCTGCAATGGTAGGATTTAAATGATGGGACGCATTAAAGGAACTAATGCAAGAAAATAAACCTAAAATACGTTGTTGGAACAAGTTTTTCAAAAAGCTGTTATTACAGAGACATTCATCTTTTTGTTTTGCATCGAGGTATTCGGTTATGAATGCCCAGCACCTCAATCGACGAGGCAAGGGCCGAGATCCCCTCATCGGGAGTGACCCCTTGGACAAAAGGTTTGCGTCAGGGTAATAACTTCACCATAGTCGATTATTCTTGCTTTGCATCGAGGTATTCATCTTACGAATGCCCAGCACCTCACTCGACGAGGAAAGAGCCGAGATCCCTTCACAAGGAGTGACCTCTTTAGCAAAAGATTTCGCCACTATGTTTTTCAAAAGGATGTATCACGTTCCTTCAACGATATCAAGTTCATTACGTTAACGGGTTTTTCGCCAAAAACCCAGCCGTAGCCCTCCGTCGTTTCTTATAAGTTATACTTAGTATTCGTGCTGCGTTTGTTGACTGTGTCAAGGCGCAGTGAACGGTAGCTAAGTGTAGCTTATTTGCTGGATACAATGTGATTGGTTAGGACATTTGTAGAACCTTGTTGACTGTGTCAAGGGTTATGCAGGTGGGTTTAATGCAATCAAGATAATGACGGGATGAACTTGACTAGGACCTTTTGATTTGTTGACTGTGTCAAGATCACTTGGGTCCTAGGGGCAAAAACTACATCGGGAGTTTCAAAAGAACTGAAACTTGCAGATTTAGCATACCTTCTGGAGTGTGGTGACTAGAGTGGATTCCATCTAGGTTATCACACAATGACAGTTGGATCCCGATCCCACTGATGAGTTGGTTTACTCTTGGGAGATTATTTCACTTAACGATCAATGCTATAAACCTAGTAGGTGTCTAGAATGGTGTTAGCGGGGCTACGCCCCCAGGGAAAAGAGGTTCTTTAATTAAGGAACTTCGCGAAAGCGTTGGAAAACCTCCCTTGAAGTACCGACACTAGCCTGGCTGAAAGGTTAAGCAAGTATTGTGACGTGAATTAAAACCCGGCTAGTTCTTCTTTTAAAAAGGTTTTAAGAAGAATTTGAGGAAACAGTGGGAGACATCCTGGTTAGATAAATTAATAAACCAATCTAATCTTGCAAGAGCATACGCTGAGTGTTTCTTTTCTCTCTCTCCAGGCAGCAACCTTTTCACGCCCTAATCAAGATAATAAAATGTATCGCTTGACCGATCCGAATTCTTATTCGGGACTGGGGAAAGTTGGTTCAGCTCTAACTTGTGACAACAGTCATGAGTATGAGAATGGGAAAGAGGAAAGTATGGATTTCCAGGATACCCAGTTGAAGAAGAAGCATGGTTTTGCATCTACTTCAGGTGTTCTTGTAATTGAGAACTGTTTTACGGTCAGCCCTACCTCCTGGGTACTTGATATCGGATCAGGATCTCATATCTGTAATTTATTGCAGGGACTGAGAAAAAGTAGGAAAGTTGCACCGGGTGATATGTCGCTCAGAGTAGCGAACGGAGCACAAGTTAATGCGGCAGCCGTCGGTGAATATCACCTAGTATTGCCTAATGGCAAGACTATGATTTTGAACGATTGCTACTATGTACCCTCCATGGTTTGCAACATCATATCAGTTTCTTTACTCGATAAAGATGGATATAACTTTGTTCTTGACAAGAATATCATGAACATCTACCTACATAAGGTATTGGTTGCAGAGGGTACACTGTGTAATGGTATCTACGTTCTAAATCAGAATACAGTTCTCAATATACAAAACACACGCAAGAGGAAGAATTCAGATACGAATGAATCCTACTTGTGGCATTGTAGACTTGGTCATATCGGAGAGAAAAGACTGAGTAAGTTGCATAAAGATGGACTCTTGGATGCGTTCGAGTTTTCATCTTATGAAACTTTTCAGTCTTGTCTCAAAGGGAAGATGACCAAATCTCCGTTCACCGGACATGGAGAAAGAGCAGCAGAGCTCTTAGGACTCGTACATAGTGATGTATGTGGTCCGATGACTATACATGCAAGGGGTGGGTTCTCGTACTTCATCACATTCACTGACGATCTCTCTAGGTTCGGATATGTGTATCTGATGAAACACAAATCTGAAGCTTTTGAGAAATTCAAGGAATTCAGAAACGAAGTAGAGAACCAGACAGGCAAAAGTATCAAGATCCTCCGGTTTGACAGGGGAGGGGAGTACTTAAGCACGGAATTCCTAGATTACTTAAAAGAGAATGGCATTCTCTCTCAGCTTACTCCTCCTTATACACCACAGCACAACGGTGTATCGGAGCGGAGGAATCGTACCCTACTGGATATGGTTCGCTCCATGATGAGTAGTGCTGAGTTACCTCTTTCATTCTGGGGATATGCACTTCAAACTGCAGCACATCTATTGAATCAAGTTCCATCCAAATCCGTGCCTAAGACTCCGTATGAAATATGGAGTGGTAAAAGTTTGTATCTTAAACGTATTAAGATTTGGGGTTGCCCAGCTTATGTCAAAAAGCAGAACCCAGACAAACTTGAGGCACGGGCAGTTTTGTGTAAGTTTGTGGGATACCCAAAAGATTCAAGTGGGTATCTATTCTACCATGCAAAGGAACAGAAGATAATTGTTTCAAGAAATGCCACATTTTTAGAAAAAGAATTTCTTGTTAAAAACATTAGTGGCAGCACGGTAGAACTGGATGAAATTCCAGAAACACAAGCTTTAACAGAAAATTTGGAGGAACCGCTAGATTTAATAACCCCAAACGAACCTCAGCCACTCCGCAGATCTGGTAGGATTTCTCATCCGCCCGAGAGATACTACGGTTTTCTCATAGACGGGGATCGAGAGGATTGCATCTTGGAAGAAGATGACCCTACCAGTTTCAGGCAGGCCATTATCAGTAGGGACTCTGATAAGTGGCAGGAAGCAATGCAATCCGAAATGGAGTCCATGTACGCCAATAAAGTGTGGACCTTGGATATTGCTCCACCTGGGGTAAAACCCGTTGGATGCAAATGGATCTACAAAAGGAAACTTGGTGTAGATGGGCAGGTGGAAACCTATAAAGCTAGACTCGTTGCAAAAGGTTTCCGTCAAAGACCTGGTTTGGACTATAACGAAACTTTTTCTCCGGTGGCTATGCTCAAATCCATTCGGATCCTACTTGCCATTGCTGCCTTCCATGACTATGAGATCTGGCAGATGGATGTTAAAACGGCTTTCCTAAACGGTTGTTTGGAAGAGTGCGTTTACATGGATCAACCAGAAGGTTTCGTAGACAGTGGGAGCAGCGGAAAGGTGTGCAAGTTGCTTAAATCCATTTATGGATTAAAGCAGGCATCGCGGAGCTGGAACATCTATTTTGATGAGGCAATCAAGGAATTTGATTTCATCAAGAACGAAGATGAACCCTGTGTTTATAAGAAGATTGTAGGACGAACTGTCGTATTCCTAGTCTTGTACGTGGACGACATTCTTTTGATAGGAAATGACATTCCTATGCTACAATCGGTCAAGCTGTTTTTGTCACGAAGGTTCTCCATGAAGGACCTGGGTGATGCCTCGTACATTCTGGGGATCAAGATCTATAGAGATAGATCCAAGAAACTATTGGGACTTTCGCAGTCCAGGTACATAGAGACCGTACTAAAGAGATTTAGTATGGAGGATTCCAAGCGCGGTAACATACCCGCATTGCACGGAATTACCCTCTCCAAGAAGATGTCTCCTAAGACTGACGAGGAGAGGGTTCGCATGAGCACTATACCCTACGCTTCGGCGGTAGGATCTATAATGTATGCGATGCTATGTACAAGACCAGATGTAGCTTACGCGTTGAGCACGGTAAGCCGGTATCAGTCAGACCCAGGGGAGGACCACTGGACAGCAGTGAAGAACATTCTCAAGTACCTGAGAAGGACTAAGGAGATGTTCCTGGTTTACGGTAATGGAGACCTCAGGGTCGAGTCCTTTACCGATTCAAGCTTCCAGAGTGACAAAGATGACAGCAAGTCTGTCTCGGGTTTTGTGTTTACCCTCAACGGAGGGGCGGTATGTTGGAGGAGTTCCAAGCAGGATACCGTCGCAGACTCGACGATGGAGGCTGAATACATTGCTGCAAGCGATGCCGCAAAAGAGGCGGTCTGGATTAAGAAGTTCATTAGTGAACTTCAGGTGGTTCCGTCCTTTGTTGACCCAATACCTTTGTATTGCGATAACAATGGGGCTATAGCTTTAGCGAAGGAACCAAGGTCCCATCAGAAATCCAGGCACATCTTAAGGCGGTATCACCTGATCAGGGAGATTATTGATCGACAGGAGATCGAGGTGCGGAGAGTGGACACAAAGGACAACACTGCGGAACCATTCACGAAGGCTTTATCCCAGACTTAGTTCAAGCGGCTGATCGAGATGATAGGTCTTCGATACGCCAGTACATGGCCTTAGTGCAAGTGGGAGATTGTTAGTGTATATGCCCTAGAGGCCATTACTGTATCATACTAGTATGTATATTACTTGATGGAAGCTTGGGATATTCACAGTTGTACAGACAATCTTGCTCAATATAGTAGTATGCTACTTGGTTTGTCTCTGCTTTAATGTGAACATGTGTGTTTATTTATTATATCACCTATACGCATTAGTAGAGCCCTTAGGATCTTTGCTTGATTACCGGCGTTGTGATGGCGATCACACTCGTGGGGGCTGGGTAATCTACAAGTACATCCTTATACACGTCCCTAGTCGTGGGAGTATCGAGATAGGGAATCGATACTCCAGAGTAGACTAGCGTATGCGCTTCTCATCCCAGTTCGGGAGACGGTCTTGTTGGAGATAGTGCCCTCAGAGTCAATTATTAGGTCACAGGTACGTGATTGTAATGATTGAGGGAGGACCTATCCCGGTAGGACAGTCTTACTCGAGATGATAGTATGCTATCTGGTTTACCTTTATCATCGTGTACTGTTTTAGGTGACCTGACACGTCGCTATTACACGTTGATAGAGCCCCTAGGATTCTTGCTTGACCACCAGCAGTATGAGGGCGATCATATAAGTGGGAGCTGGGGGTCTACAAGCATATCCTTAAAAGGTCCCTAGTCGTGGGAGTTTCGAGACCGGGCATCGATACTCCATTAGTAGACTAGTGTATACAGTCGAGACCCCGACGAGGGGCGGTGGCCGGTCTCACAAGCCACTGGTGTCAGTTGGATCATCTAAGATGTATACAGGTGCTCATTGGGTTATGAGTACACCGGACAGGACTCGCTGGGAACATGCTAGTTGGTCATATACCTGACGTCAGATGGCAGTTCCCTGTTGACATGTGTGCAGGTTAGTTCATCGACCTGGGGATCGTCATTTGTCTCGTGTGAGTTCCCACTGTACTTTGATTACTATCCTACCACGGCTCAAAGGAGTCGTGCAAACAGGTTTTAGTTGGGTACAGTCCTGAGCCACATGGAGGCAGTGAGCGTATCTTCAGGGGTTCGTCTCTCCCGGTATTGGGGGTGAGGTCGTGCTGTGTCTAGGAGAGCCATTACACAAAGTCCTTGGCCAAGGCAAGGAGATTTACTGGTAGGTATTCCAGTAGTATCTCAGGGTGTTCTGGGCTACACTCCGACACGACTTGTACCGCTTTTGGGGGTCTGACTTTTACCAACCCCCTAGGCCCGCCATGCGATACTCATAGACGAACGGACCGGACTGCACGGATATTGTCACTGACAGGCTCAGTAGGGTTGTCAGGCTGAGTTCACTCACAGACATCCCTTTTAGTCAGTACCTGGTAGCCCGTTACGTATTGGCTTATACCTCTGACGTGCTAGTGGTTAAATCCACAACCAAGGTGTTGATGAGTCTTTAGAGTCCCCCACATTCAGTTACTCAGCTTTCGGGCGAAAGGTTGTAGAGGCCGTATGGAGATATGGCACGGTCCGATCAGATACGTGCGGTATTGCACGGATCAGGATCGGGCAGTCTGTACTATAGGCCGTATGGTTATATGGCAGGGTTCGATCAGATACGTGCGGTATTGCACGGATCAGGATCGAACGGATATTACTAGCCGGCTTTGGTTTAAGCCGGATCCTAGTATAGTACAGTGTAGACTTTGTCTCATTGCATCTGTATTTCGGTCGAAATACAGATGCGGGTGTGTATGCACAGTATCGGGGTTTTCCTGTAATTTATTATGGGACCAGTTTTTTGGAGTTGCCAGTTTGCTTTCCGTTTCGGCCAATTTCCTTTGTATCGTTCATTGGCCGAAGTTTGGTGGAGGAGGGCTTATTTGCATAGTTGCAAATAAGTGTTTGTGGAGGGGGTCTTTGCATATTGTTTTATCATGACATCTTTTCATTGACCTTGACTTCTTCTTGTCATGATGGCATGACTTTTGGCTCATCATGGTTGTTGATGATGGCATGACTTTTGGAGTGATGATTGTTGCTTTGAGTGTTGGATTTTCCTTACTATCATTTCTTTTGCATGATAGCTTTCCTCTCTCTCTCTTTGGTATTAGATGAGAATGGCTCCCATTTGTTTTTTGGCTCTCCCACTCTCTCATTCTCTCCACCACCATGTCATGGCCGGCCTCTTGAGGGGGTGGGGCTGTCCCAATTTTGAGATGGGGGTTTTTGGTTCATTTCATGCTCCAAAAATCCCCAAGTCCCTCCATATAGTTCTTGTATCATTCCTCCACCAAAAAGGCAACTCCACAAACCCCAAATGAGACATATAGATCTACACTACATTCTACAGCAAATCTTGGGCACGTCGAGTAGCCGGCTTCGTGCCCGAGTTGCCTCGGCATTGAGGTGGGAGCCCGTAAACAAAGTAGGAGATGTGGTGCACTTCCGGCGACGAGGAGGAGACCGGAGCTTCCGCAGGAGATCGGGACGATGACGAGAAGACCGGAGGACTTGGATCGTCGGTATATCTCTAACCCATCTTCTAGTTAGCTTAGACTTGTTAATGGTTACGATCCGGGTGTTTAGTGCGCGGTGGTGCCGGTTTGCTAAGTCTGCAAAATTTAAAGTTTTTCACCGCTTCCGCATTTGGCCGTCGGATTGACGGCCGGGGCGCCGCCGTGCACTTACAGTGGTATCAAAGCCTCCCCATTAACTTAGTCTAGCTTTGTGTAATGTGTTTTTCAGTTCCGATCGATCGAAATGTCCGAAAACCCAAATACACTCACGACAGTTTCTGTTGAATTTTTTCAGTCTCCAAAAATTTTTCAGGTTGCATAAAAGTACTGTGCTCGATGATCTTAGACCAGTGGAAAAATTCGAGACACTGATTCTCCAACTGGAGCGCGGAACCGCGGCAAGTACCCACTTAGTGCCGCGGTTGCGCCGCCGTAGTCATTGATCAGTGTGTGGAAATTTTCCAGTGGGCCTCTGGGGTTAAATTTGGGTTTCTGGAACATTAATTTTGGGCCCATATTTTCTGTAACTGCTACAGTATTGTTTTGGGGCCCACTTGTTAATATTCGATCGGTCGGATATTTTAAACACATTTTTCACAGTATTTACATTATATCTGCGACCGTGAATGTCACTTGATCGGTAAATCCGGTCTAACTGCTATAGCCCGGTTAGACGGATTTGCGAACGTGACTTTCAAGTTGATGTTTTGTTTTTTGCTGTGATGTTGCGGATCGGTCGTGGGGGATAGCCTGGATGCAATGCTAGTACAGTTTTGTTGTATTATGTACATTTGATATTGCGGGGCGAGCGTCCGACATGTGGACTGCCGTCACTGCCTGATTGTATTATTATTTTGGGGCACGACCTGGTTGCGGTCGATGTACCCGTTGTATGTATATTTTACTTTCTGTACTAGGTTTACCCTGCGGTGGGGTGCACGGATAGCCGGGTTCTAGAGGGCAACAAGCCCGCATCTCATGGCATTGGGACGGAGGGGGCTTCACTCTAGGATTGGCGGGCTATTCGCCGCACTCGTAGGGGGTACAGGTTGACCCAGGAGGGGTGCCCAAGTTACCGGATTCCGTGAAGTGCTGGGTGGTCCATTCATGGTGTTGAAGGGGGCTGCCTCGCTTCAGGTTTTGGCAGGGTGACTTGCCGCGCCCGTAGGGGTCTAGGATTTCATTGCACAGGCTATCTACACGACCAGGGGAACGTCGGGTTTCAGTAGTGGCTCTGTGAAACCCGGGGATCCCAGATATCTGTATTGTTTCTGTGATGCTGTACATTTCTGTGATGTTGCATTTTATTCACGCCTTGAGCGAATATAATATATTGGTATATATATTAGTAGATGTTGTATATGTTTTACATCCGCGCTAGTCCAGTCCCCGCTCTGTCGTTAGTTAGCTAACCTAACGGGTAATGACGGGACCCAGTGGCGAATGCGGATGGCATATACGTACATCAGTATATTTTCGTTCTTTTTGGTGTGATCAATTGATGGGACTGCGTTGATTCGGATCAATGCAAGTTAAAAACAAACCTAATCTGATGTTGTTGGAACACTTTTCAAAAAGCTGTTATTGCAAGGACGTTTACTTTTGTTTTGCATCGTGGTATTCATTGGAATATCCTGCTCCTCAGTCGACGAGGCAAGGGCCGAGATCCCTTCACCGGGAGTGACCCCTTGGACAAAAGTTTGCGCCAGGGCATTAACTTCACTATAGCCGAGTACTTTTGCTTTGCACCGTGGTATTCAGTTGGAATATCCTGCACCCCATTCTACGGGGAAAGAACCGAGATCCTTTCACCGGGAGTGACCTCTTTAGCAACGGTTTTCGTCACTATATTTCTAAAAAGCTATCCGTTCCTTCGACGATATCAAGTTCTTTACGTTAAAGGTTTTCGCCAGAAACCATTCGTAGCCCTCCGTCGTTTCATATGGGTGGTCAATAGTATTCAAGCTGTGTATGTTGGCCAAAGTCAAGGCACAGTGATTGGTAGCTATTGGGGTATTCATATGCAGCATAGATAGATGCGTTGGTTTGGGACAGTCGTACTGCCATTTTGGCCAAAGTCAAGGGTATGTACGGGTGGATTCAAATTAACCTGGAGAATGACGGGTAGAACTTGACATGTGACTTATGATATGTTGGCCAAAGTCAAGGTCATAAGAGCATGGGGCAGAAATCACATCGGGAGTTTCAAAAGTACTGAAACTTGCCAGATATGCGCATACCTTCTGGAGTGTGATACCGTGAGCGGATTCCGTCACGTTGTCATGCGATGAGAGTTGGATCCCGATTCCCACTGATGAGTTAGTTTACTTCTCGGGTGATCCCGACTAATTCTTCTTTCAGGTTTGGAGGAGAATTTGACGGTAAAGTGGGAGGTTTCCAGATTAGATAAATTGGTAACCATTCTGATCTAGGTTAGAGTGCACGCTGAGTGTTTCTTTTCTCTCTCTCTTTGGCAGCGACCATTGACCCGACCCTAAGACTTTGACTCAGTGACCAAGTTGACCGAACCTTCTTAACACCGGCTTTTGGATTGTTAGAGTTGCGAACCTCATTGCCACTCCTACTTTTACCCTTTTCTCCAGGACACCCCGTATTACTACGAACGTCCACTTCCATTGGACAAAACCATCGTATGGTTAGATACGAACTCGAAAGAATTTATTCGAGGATGGTTTCCGGTTCTGGAGAAAACGGATAGGATTATTCACTTGTCTTTTCCTTTTACCCTCTCTCAGGCTACGAGTACTCCTTGGTTTAGGGGTAGTACACCTATTACGCAAATTGGATTGTCTTCTTCCAAACCTTAGGCTGGTGCCGACCGGTAGGGAATGAAGAAAACCAATTAGCATAACGATGGTGTGCAGAAGGTATTAAGTTCAGACAAAGCAAGGGATTAGTAAGAGGGCAAAGTAAATTGCAACAGATATTCACGACCAAACCAAATATTTCGTTACCACTCCCACATCACCTTTGTATTTCTCCAGGACACTCCGTATCACTACGAAGATCCATAGTTTATTTGGATACTCCATCGTATGGTTATATACGAACTCGAATGGAACTTGTTCCAGTTCGGGGATGGATTCTGGTTCAGGAGAAATAGGAATAAGGTTTATTCGGTTGTCTTTTATCTTCACCCTCTCTCATTGCGAGTGTTCCTAGGATTGGGACAGTACACCCATTATGCTTATTGGATAGTCTTCTTCCAAACCATAGGCTGGTGCCGAACGGTAGGGAAGGAAGAAAACCATTTGGCCTAAAAGGGTGTGCAGAAGGTAAAGACTAAAGACATATGAAGGGATTTGGAGAGGTGGCAAAGAACTATACGGTTACAGTCGTGAATCTGGAAGAGGCATTACTAGGAATACCAGAATACCCCATCGGAACATTTCAATGTTTCAGTTTCACTGTGTAATGTTAAAGGAAAACTGATTTCCCGATTAGATACTTACTCCAGGGTATGTATTTACCAGGTACGATTCTCACATCTGTATGGTTTTACAGATGATGAGTGGGAGTAAGTTATTAGGAATTGGGTGATTATCCTCATTATATCGGGATTCGTTGTAATCAGTGATATTTGAGGAAATCACCTGGGCTGTTTGCCGGTCGGCAAATATTTGGTTTTGAATATCCGCAGTTATGCACCAATTTCAAATTGATATATCTGTACGTCTATTTTCATAGAGTGAGATATACCTTTCTGAAATTATGTCTACAACATTTACCTATATCAGTGGATGGTTAGGTAAGGAGCATTAAACAGCGGTGTAATTCTTCTTAACCATAAGTACAGTTTTCAACCTACGACACACAGTGAGTGAGTTATCAGACTCAAAGGACTTGTACAGAGTATTGTATGATGTCCAGGGTCCATCAGGACAGAGGGGTAGGTCCTCGTACTATATTCGGTTTACTTATGACTTCTCTAGTTTTTAGACAAGTGTTTCGCGGAAACACAGGGTCCAAATTTTGAGAAGTTATAGGTATTTGAATAGAGTAGAGAACCAGGTATAGCAAGTGTCGGGATTCTTCAAAGAGATCGAAGATGTAGATACTTGTGTATGGTATTCAGTTAATAGTAATGACAAACAGATCTTGCTTCTCTTTCAGGTTACTCATAATTGGAAGTATTCCTAAGTTGAGTAACGCTGATCGGCCTCCTTCCATTTGGTTGACATGCGCTGGGGACAGCTGCATGATTTGAATCTGGTTCAATTAAATCAGTGCCTCTGTATCTATATTGGATATAGAACAGTTCATATCTTAACGATGTTAAGGTACGGGGAGTTGTCTGGTTTATGATTAAAACCAGACACTGGACAACTCAAGGCACGTTTCTGTAATGGCTGTTTGTGGGTTGACCCAGGCTATGACAAGGGTTGACTTTCTACCATCTGGATGAACAATAGCGATATTGTTCTAGACTCGCCACAGTTTTATTAAAGATGGATTTTTTCAGAAAACAGTAGTGGGAGTATGGTAGAACTGGAAGTGATTCCAGAACCACAAACGATTACTGAAGATAAGGAACCTAAAGATTCAATCTGGATTGACATTCCATTGGCCACTCCGCAGATAAGGTGGGTAACTTCAGGCACCCAAGAGGCACTACGGTAGCCTCAAGGACGGTGACAGGGAAGTTCTTGTTTACCCACAATTGCCATTGCTGTTGTTCCAGGTTACGAGACCCGGCGGGAGGATGAGTATAGCGTCGTTCTAAACCAGTTTTAGAAGTGTACGTCTATATGACTCTGCCAGAGGGTTGTCATAGTCAGTGGGAGCAGCGGAAGCATTGGTGGACAGGTTGCTTATGTCTATTTATAGACTAAAGCAGATGTAGCGGAGATAGATCATCTATTTCTGACGTGACAGTCATGGGTTTGACTTCAACAGAATAGGGGATGGATCTGTTGAGAAGGTAGTAGGGTGTGATGTCCTGGTATCTGGATGACATACACAGAATAGGAAAAGAAACTCCTATACTACAATCGGTTATACTTTGGTCGTCACACAGTGGTTTCTCCACAAAGGAAATGGATTTTATATCTGACATACTGGTTACTGGATCTATGGTTTTAGATCTAGATTTGGGTGGTTTCCCAATCAGGGTACTTGACAGCATTCTAAGAGTATTTAGGATGGACGACTCCTGGCACGGTAGTGTACCTGCAGGTAATGGAGTCACCCTCTCCAAAGGTGTCTTACAGACTAAAGGGGAGAGGGACGTGCATGATTAGCAGATCACTTGCTCAGGCAATTGAGTCAATCGTGAGATGTCAAGTACCACACCAGATGTTGTTCTTGCACTAGATGCAATAAGTTGATATTAATTCAATCCTGGAGAAACAGTCGGAAGCAGTTTTAGAACATAAGTGGATGTTCTAGGGATATGATAACGACAGCCTCATTCAGGAGACAGTTATCATTCCAGGCTTCCAAGGTGACATGGACGACAAGGAGGTTGTCAGAGTTATAGTTTTCCTTCTGATGAGGGGCAGTATTTTGGACAGGTGGTCCAAGGCAATACTGAGGGAGGCATGGCGCGCAGGATACTGATTAAGTTCAGTTGACGATACAGTCTAAGAAGTTTGGATTTGGAGTTCATTTATGAGCTAGGTCCCATCAGACATCCAGACATATTTTGAGACAGGTATTGCTCTTTTCGGGAGATGGCTTTCTCCGCGAACTTGAGATATAGAGAGACATAGAAAGAAACAACTAAGCGGATCCACTCACTGAGGCTATTCCTCGAACGCAATAGTTCCGCAAACGAGCTTTGTGAGACTGACTAGTAGAGGAGTTGGATGTTCGGTATCACACGGGCTATGAGTATGCGACATCGCAATAATTAGCCTTGAGTGCAAGTGGGAGATTGTTGGAGATAGTGCCCTCAGAGTCAATTATTAGGTCACAGGTACGTGATTGTAATGATTGAGGGAGGACCTATCCCGGTAGGACAGTCTTACTCGAGATGATAGTATGCTATCTGGTTTACCTTTATCATCGTGTACTGTTTTAGGTGACCTGACACGTCGCTATTACACGTTGATAGAGCCCCTAGGATTCTTGCTTGACCACCAACAGTATGAGGGCGATTATATAAGTGGGAGCTGGGGGTCTACAAGCATATCCTTAAAAGGTCCCTAGTCGTGGGAGTTTCGAGACCGGGCATCGATACTCCATTAGTAGACTAGTGTATACAGTCGAGACCCCGACGAGGGGCGGTGGCCGGTCTCACAAGCCACTGGTGTCAGTTGGATCACCTAAGATGTATACAGGTGCTCATTGGGTTATGAGTACACCGGACAGGACTCGCTGGGAACATGCTAGTTGGTCATATACCAGACGTCAGATGGCAGTTCCCTGGTGACATGTGTGCAGGTTAGTTCATCGACCTGGGGATCGTCATTTGTCTCGTGTGAGTTCCCACTGTACTTCGATTACTACCCTACCACGGCTCAAAGGAGTCGTGCAAACAGGTTTTAGTTGGGTACAGTCCCGAGCCACATGGAGGCAGTGAGCGTATCTTCAGGGGTTCGTCTCTCCCGGTATTGGGGGTGAGGTCGTGCTGTGCCTAGGAGAGCCATTACACAAAGTCCTTGTCCAAGGCAAGGAGATTTACTGGTAGGTATTCCAGTAGTATATCAGGGTGTTCTGGGCTACACTCCGACACGACTTGTACCGCTTTTGGGGGTCTGACTTTTACCAACCCCCTAGGCCCGCCATGCGATACTCATAGACGAACGGACCGGACTGCACGGATATTGTCACTGACAGGCTCAGTAGGGTTGTCAGGCTGAGTTCACTCACAGACATCCCTTTTAGTCAGTACCTGGTAGCCCGTTACGTATTGGCTTATACCTCTGACGTGCTAGTGGTTAAATCCACAACCAAGGTGTTGATGAGTCTTTAGAGTCCCCCACATTCAGTTACTCAGCTTTCGGGCGAAAGGTTGTAGAGGCCGTATGGAGATATGGCACGGTCCGATCAGATACGTGCGGTATTGCACGGATCAGGATCGGGCAGTCTGTACTATAGGCCGTATGGTTATATGGCAGGGTTCGATCAGATACGTGCGGTATTGCACGGATCAGGATCGAACGGATATTACTAGCCGGCTTTGGTTTAAGCCGGATCCTAGTATAGTACAGTGTAGACTTTGTCTCATTGCATCTGTATTTCGGTCGAAATACAGATGCGGGTGTGTATGCACAGTATCGGGGTTTTCCTGTAATTTATTATGGGACCTGTTTTTTGGAGTTGCCAGTTTGCTTTCCGTTTCGGCCAATTTCCTTTGTATCGTTCATTGGCCGAAGTTTGGTGGAGGAGGGCTTATTTGCATAGTTGCAAATAAGTGTTTGTGGAGGGGGTCTTTGCATATTGTTTTATCATGACATATTTTCATTGACCTTGACTTCTTCTTGTCATGATGGCATGACTTTTGGCTCATCATGGTTGTTGATGATGGCATGACTTTTGGAGTGATGATTGTTGCTTTGAGTGTTGGATTTTCCTTACTATCATTTCTTTTGCATGATAGCTTTCCTCTCTCTCTCTTTGGTATTAGATGAGAATGGCTCCCATTTGTTTTTTGGCTCTCCCACTCTCTCATTCTCTCCACCACCATGTCATGGCCGGCCTCTTGAGGGGGTGGGGCTGTCCCAATTTTGAGATGGGGGTTTTTGGTTCATTTCATGCTCCAAAAATCCCCAAGTCCCTCCATATAGTTCTTGTATCATTCCTCCACCAAAAAGGCAACTCCACAAACCCCAAATGAGACATATAGATCTACACTACATTCTACAGCAAATCTTGGGCACGTCGTGTAGCCGGCTTCGTGCCCGAGTTGCCTCGGCATTGAGGTGGGAGCCCGTAAACAAAGTAGGCGATGTGGTGCACTTCCGGCGACGAGGAGGAGACCGGAGCTTCCGCAGGAGATCGGGACGATGACGAGAAGACCGGAGGACTTGGATCGTCGGTATATCTCTAACCCATCTTCTAGTTAGCTTAGACTTGTTAATGGTTACGATCCGGGTGTTTAGTGCGCGGTGGTGCCGGTTTGCTAAGTCCGCAAAATTTAAAGTTTTTCACCGCTTCCGCATTTGGCCGTCGGATTGACGGCCGGGGCGCCGCCGTGCACTTACAGGTCTGTCCCACAGCCGTCAGTACGTCGTACTTGAGATAGTATGCGGGTGCTCGTTAGGTTACGAGTACACTGGACAGGACTCGTCGGGAACTGATGGTTGGTATTATACCTATCGTCAGTTATCAGTTCCCAGGTGACATGAGTACAGCTTAGTCCGCTGACTTGACACTGTCACTTCGCCTCGAGTGTGTTCCCACTGTTCTTTGATTGCTACCCTACCACGGCTCTACTGAGTCGTGCAAACAGGTAGTAGTTGGGAGCAGTCCCGAAGCACTTGGAGGCAGTGACGGTTAGACAGGATTCGTCTCTCCCGGTATTGGGGGTTGACATCGCGCTGTGTCTAGGAGAGCCATTACAGGAGTAGTCCCTGGCCAGGTCAAGCGAGATATACTGGTAGGTTTCCAGTGTTATCTCAGGGTGTATTGGGCTTCACTCCGACACGACTTGTACCGCTATTAGGGGACTGACGTTTACCGCCCCCTAGGCCCGCCATGCGATGTATCAGACGAACAGACCGGACTGTACGGAGATTGTCACATACAGACTCAGTAGGTGTTCGGATGGGTGTACCTCATCGGCCTTCTTATCGACATCTACCTGGGGACCGTTACGTACAGCTAGTGCCGCTTGCGGTCTGTGGTTAAACCCACTGCCAGCGTAGTGTCGAGTCTTTAGAGTCCCACATAGAGAGTTTCCCTGCACTGAGCGAAACGTGTAGAGGCCGTATGGTTTTACGGCAGGGCTGCGATCACTTACGTACACTTGTGTGCGTATGGTGTTCGGGCAGGCAGTACTAGTAGGCTTTGGTTTAAGCCGGATCCTAGTATTGCACGGATGGATTTGTTTTGTCTTCTGCGCATCCGCATTCTACGGAATACGGATGCAGGTGTGTATGCACAGTTTTCCGGAGCGATGAAGGAGGAGGTGCCTCATTAGGGTTTTGGCAGTTGGTTCGGCCAAAATCGCTATGTGGCAGGCTCATTAGGGTTTTGACAGTTGATTCGGTCAAAACCATTTTGAGGCGGACTCATTAGGGTTTTGACAGTTCGTATTGGTCAAAACCATTATGAGCCGCGAACATCATTTACTAATCCTATTAGTGATAATCTTATGATGGCTAATTGCATTGACCATTTGACCCCGTTGACCTCTCTTGACTTTGTTGACCGGTTGACCGGGTTGACCATTGACTTTCAAGAGGGTTCTACACTTTTCTTTTCTTTTCCTTTTTTCTTTTGGATTATGATAATGGTCATTTCAAAGTAGCCATCAACTTTATCTTGATGGAATTGGTAATGATGTGGTTTTGCATTATTTGCAACCATGGTTGTTTTTCATTGTATCATAATATTATTCTCTTTCTCTCTCTTGAAATGAGAAGCTCCATGGTTGCTAAAAACCTCCTTCTTCTTCCTCCTCTTGATTTCTCCTTTGATCTCATGTGTTGAGAGAAAAAGGTTTTCACTTGACAAACACATCCATACATCTTCTCTACACAACCTAGGGCTTCTAGATTAGCTATCTCCTTGCTCTAGTTACCTCGGCTTGAGGTGGAGCTCGGTGTACATCTCTCGGGTGGATCGTCTTCGACTCAAGGAGGCCGCGGAGGTGACCGAAGTCCGGATCAACCGTTGAGCAAGCAATGAGAAGAACAACAAGAAGAGTAGAACATCAAAGAAGAACAACAACAAGAAGAGAAGGAGTTCAAGTTGAGGTATAACCCCTAACCGAGTAGATACATCTCTTGTTAGGTTGCTAGTTTATAGTTTAGCAAAGATCCGGCTTTTACGGTCCATGTTACAAAGCTTAAAAAAATTTCGTTTTACCGTTTCCGCAACCCCGAAAGTACCGGGAGAGGTAACGTGGACCTAACAGGTAAAAGTCAGACCCCCAAAGGCGGTACAAGTCGTGTCGGAGTGAAGCCCAGAACACCCGGAGATACTACTGGAATACCTACCAGTAAATCTCCTGCCTCGGCCGAGGGCTTTGTGTAATGGCTCTCCTAGACACAGCGCGACCTCACCCCCAATACCGGGAGAGACGAACCCCTGCAGATCCGCTCACTGCCTCCATGTGGCTCGGGACTGTACCCAACTAAAACCTGTTTGCACGACTCCTTTGAGCCGTGGTAGGGTAGTAATCAAAGCACAGTGGGAACTCACACGAGACAAATGACGATCTCAGGTCGATGAACTAACCTGTACACATGTCACCTGGGAACTGCTATCTGACGTCTGGTATAATCCCAACTAGCAGGTTCCCGGCGTGTCCTGTCCGGTGTACTCATAACCCAATGAGCACCTGTATACATCTTAGGTGAACCAACTGACACCAGTGGCTTGTGAGACCGGCCACCGCCCCTCGTCGGGGTCTCGACTGTATACACTAGTCTACTAATGGAGTATCGATGCCCAGTCTCGAAACTCCCACGACTAGGGACCATTTAAGGATGTGCTTATAGACCCCAGCTCCCACGTATATGATCGCCATCATACTGCTGGTCGTCAAGCAAGAATCCTAGGGGCTCTATCAACGTGTAATAGCGACCTGTAAGGTCACCTGAAACAGTACACGATGATAAAGGTAAACCAGATAGCATACTATCATCTCGAGTAAGACTGTTCTACCGGGATAGGTCCTCCCTCAATCATTGCAATCACGTGCCTGTGATCCAATAATTGACTCTGAGGGCACTATCTCCAACAATCTCCCACTTGCACTCAAGGCTAATTATTGCGATGTCGCATACTCACAGCCCGTGTGATACCGAACACCCAACTCCTCTACTAGTCAGTCTCATAAAGCTCGTTTGTGAAACTATTGCGTTCGAGGAATAGCCTCAGTGAGTGGATCCGCTGTGATGTTTCTTTCTATGTCTCTCTATATCTCAAGTTCGCGGAGAAAACCATCTCCCGAAATGAGCAATACCTGTCTTAGAATATGTCTGGATATCTGATGGGACCTAGCTCATAAATGAACTCCAAATCCAAACTTCTTAGACTGTATCGTCAACTGAACTTAATCAGTATCCTGCGCCATGCCTCCCTCAGTATCTTCCTGGATCACCTGTCCAGAATACTGTCCCTCGTCAGAGGGAGAACTATAACTCTGACAACCTCCTTGTCGTCCATGTCACCTTGGAAGCCTGGAGTGATAACCGTCTCCTAAAGGAGGCAGCCGTTATCATATCCCTAGAACATTCACTTATGTTCTAAAACTGCTTCTGACTGTTTCTCCAGGATTGGATCAATATCAACTTATTGCATCTAGTGCAAGAACAACATCTGGTGTGGTACTTGACATCTCATGACTGACTCAATTGCCTAAGCAAGTGATCTGTCAATCATGCGTATCCCTCTCCTCTTTAGTCTGCAAGACACCTTTAGAGAGGGTGACTCCATTACCTGCAGGTGTACTACCGTGCCAGGAGTCGTCCATTCTAAATACTCATAGAATGTTGTCAAGGTACCCATATTAGGAAACCACCCAAATCTAGATCTAAAACTATAGATCTAGTAACCAGAATGTCTGATATAATATCCAAGTCCTGTGTGGAGAAAGCACTGTGTGACAACCAAAGTATAACCGATTGTAGTATAGGAATATTACTTCCTACTTTGTGTGTGTCATCCAAAACCAGGACATCACACCCTACTACCTTCTTAACAGATCCATCCCCTATTCTGATGACGTCAAACCTATGACTGTCACATCAGAAATAGATGATCTATCTCCGCTATATCTGCTTTAGTCTATAGACATAAGCCTGATGTCCACCAATGCTTCCGCTGCTCCCACTGACTACGACAACCTTCTGGCAGAGTCATATAGACGTGCACTTCTAAAGCTAGTTTAGAAAGACGCTATACTCATCCTCCTGCCGGGTCTCGCAGCCTGGAACAACAACAATGGCAAGTGTGGGTAAACAAGAACTTCCCTGTCACCGTCCTTGAGGCTACCGGAGTACCTCTCGGGTGCCTGAAGTTACTCACCTTATCTGCGGAGTGGCCAATGGAATGTCAAATCAGATTGAATCTTTAGGTTCCTTATCAAATCTTCAGTAATCGTTTGCGGTTCTGGAATCGCTTCCAGTTCTACCATACTCCCACTACTGTTTTCTGAAAAATAACCATTTCTTTTTAAAATGTGGCGAGTTAAGAACAATATCACTATTGATCTTCCAGATGGTAGAAAGTCAACCCTCGTCATAGCCTGGGTCAACCCACAAACAGCCATTACAGAAACGTGCCTTGAGTTGTCCAGTGTCTGGTTTTAATCATAAGCCGGACAACTCACCGTACCTTAACATCGTTAAGATATGAACTGTTCTATATCCAATATAGAACCAGAGGCACTGATTTAAATGAACCACATTCAAATCATGCAGCTATCTCCAGTGCATGTCAACTAAATGGAAGAGAGGCCGATCAGCGTTACTCAACTTAGGAATGCTTCCAATTATGAGTAACCAGAAAGAGAAGCAAGTTCTCATTACTATCAACTGAATACCATACACAAGTATCTACATCTTCGATCACCTTGAAGAATCCCGATACTTGCTACACCTGGTTCTCTACTCTATTCAAATACCTATAACTCCTCAAAACTTAGACCCTGTGTTTCCACGAAACAGCTGTCTAAAATCTAGAGAAGTCATAAGTAAACCGAATATAGTACGAGGACCAACCCCTCTGTCCTGATGGACGCTGGACAATATACAATACTCTGTATAAGTCCGCTGAGTCTAACAACTCTTTCACTGTGTGTCGTAGGTTGAAAACTGTACTTATGGTTAAGAAGAATTACACCGCTGTTTAATGCTCCTTACCTAACCATCCATTGATATAGGTAAATGTCATCGACATAATATCAAAAGGTATATCTCACTCTATGAAAATAGACGTACAGATATATCAATTTGAAATTGGTGCACAACAGTGGATATTCAAAACGAAATATTTGCCGACCGGCAAACAGCCCAGGTGATCTCCTCAAATATCACCGATTACAACGAATCCCGATATAATGAGGATGATCACCCAATTCCCAATAACTTACTCCCACTCATCATCTGTAAAGCCATACAGATGTGAGAATCAAACCTGGTAAATACATACATACCCTGGAGCAAGTGTCAAATCAGGAAATCAGTTTTCTTTTAACAGTACACAGTTGAAACTGAAACATTGAAATGTTTCGGTGGGGTATTCCGGTATTCTTAGTAATGCCTCTTCCATTATCCAGATTCACAACTATAACCGTATAATTCTTTGCCACCTCTCCAAATCCCTTTATATGTCTTTAGTCATTACCGTCTGCACACCCCCTTAGGCCAAATGGTTTTCTTCCTTCCCTACCGTTCGGCACCAGCCTATGGCTTGGAAGAAGACTATCCAATAAGCATAATGGGTGTACTGTCCTAATCCTAGGAGCACTCGCAATGCGAGAGAAGGTGAAGATAAAAGACAACCGAATAAACCTTATTCCTATTTCTCCTGGACCAGAATCCATCCCCGAACTGGAACAAGTTCCTTTCGAGTTCGTATATAACCATACGATGGATTATCCAATAAACTTGGGATCTTCGTAGTGATACGGAGTGTCCTGGAGAAATACAAAGGTGATTTAGGATTGGCGAAGAAATACTTGGTTCGGTCGTGAATAGCAGTCGCAATTTACTTTGCCCTCTTACTAATCCCTTGCTTTGTCTTAACTTAATACCTTCTGTACACCATCGTTATGCTAATTGGTTTTCTTCATTCCCCACCGTTCGGCACCTGCCTAAGGTTTGGAAGAAAACTATCCAATTTGCGTAATAGGTGTACTATCTCCTAAACCAAGGAGTACTCGCAATGAGAGAAGGTAAAAAGAAAAGATAACTGAATAATCCTAATCATTTTCTCCAGAACCAGAAACCAGCCTCGAAGTCCTTCGAGTTCGTATATAACCATACGATGGTTTTGACCAATGGAAGTGGACGTTCGTAGTAATACGGGGTGTCCTGGAGAAAAGGGTAAAAGTAGGAGTGGCAATGAGGTTTGCAACTCTGACAATCCAAAAGCCAGTGTTAAGAAGGTTCGGTCAACTTGGTCACTGAGTCATAGTCTTAGGGTCGGGTCAATGGTTGCTGCCAAAAAGAGAGAGAAAAGAAACACTCAGCGTGCACTCTAACCTAGATCAGAATGGTTATCACTTTGTCTAATCTGGAAACCTCCCACTGTAACCTCAAATTCTTCCCCAAACCTGAAAGAAGAATTAGTCGGGGTCACCCGAGGAGTAAACCAACTCATCAGTGGGAATCGGGATCCAACTATCATAGCATGATAACTTGACGGAATCCACTCAAGTCACCACACTCCAGAAGGTATGCGCATGTCTGGCAAGTTTCAGTTCTTTTGAAACTCCCGATGTGGGTTTTTACCCCTAGGACCCAAGTGACCTTGACAATGCCAACAAATCAAAGAGTCCTAGTCAAGTTCTACCCGTCATTATCTTGATTGCGTTAAACCCACCCGTATGAGTCCTTGACAATGCCAACAAGACCGTACGACTGTCCTAACCAATCCACTTATCCATGTGACAGAAAAACATTACATAGCTACCGAACACTACGCCACGGCAATGCACGACAAACGCAGCACGAATACTAAGTAATACTAATCTGAAATGACGGAGGGCTACGACTGGTTTTTGGCGAAAAACCTTTAACGTAATGAACTTGATATCGTTGAAGGAACTGGATAACCTTTTTAGAAAATATAGTGACGAAAACCTTTACTAAAGAGGTCACTCCCGGTGAAGGGATCTCGGCTCTTTCCCCGTAGAATGAGGTGCAGGATATTCCAACTGAATACCACGATGCAAAGCAAAAGTAATCGGCTATAGTGAAGTTAATGCCCTGACGCAAACTTCTGTCCAAGGGGTCACTCCCGGTGAAGGGATCTCGGCCCTTGCCTCGTCGACTGAGGAGCAGGATATTCCAAATGAATACCACGATGCAAAACAAAAGTGAACGCCCTTGCAATAACAGCTTTTGAAAAGTGTTCCAACAACATTAGATTAGGTTTGTTTATCTTGCATTGATCCGAATCAATGCAGTCCCATCAATTGATCACACCACAAAGAACGAAAATATACTGACGTACGTATATGCCATCCGCATTCGCCACTGGGTCCCGTCATCTCCCGTTAGGTTAGCTAACTAACGGAAGAGCGGGGACTGGATTAGCGCGGATGAAAAACATATACAACATCTACTAATATATATACCAATATATAGTATTTCGCTCAAGGCGTGATAAAATGCAACATCACAGAAATATGCAGCAACACAGAACAATACAGATATCTGGAAGCCCCGGGTTTCACAGAGCCGCTGCTGAAACCCGACGTTCCCCTGGTCGTGTGGATAGCCTGTGCAATGAAAACCTAGACACCTACGGGCGCGGCAAGCCACCCGCCAAAACCTGAAGCGAGGCAGCCCCCTTCAGCAACGTGATTGGACCACCCAGCACTTCACGGAATCCGGTAACTCGGGCACCCCTCCTGGGTCAACCTGTACCCCCTACGAGTGCGGCGAATAGCCCGCCAATCCTGGAGTGAAGCCCCCTCCGTCCCAATGCCATGAGATGCGGGCTTGTTGCCCTCCAGAACCCGGCTATCCGTGCACCCCACCGCGGGGCAATCCTAGTACAGAAAGTAAAATATACATACACCGGGTACATCGACCGCAACCAGGTCGTGCCCCAAAAGAATAATACAAACAAGCAGTGACGGCAGTCCACATGTCGGACGCTTGCCCCGCAATATCAAATGTACATATAAAACAAAACGGTACTAGCATTGCATCCAGGCTATCCCCCACGACCTCTCCGCAACATCACAGCATAAACACAGAACATCAACGTGAAAATCACGTTCGCAAATCCGTCTAACCGGGCTATAGCAGTTAGACAGGATTTACCGATCAAGTGATATTCACGGTCGCAGATATAATGTAAATACTGTGAAATAATATGTTTAAAATATCCGATCAATCAAAAATTAACAAGTGGGCCCCCAAGCAATACTGTAGCACTCACAGAAAATATAGGCCCAATATTAATATTCCAAAACCCCAAAAATTATCCCAGAGGCCCACTGGAAAAATATGATACAGTGAAGAGACCAATGCGCGGCGGAACCGCGGCCCAAGGGGGGTTTGGCCGCGGTTCCGCGCTTCAGTCATCGACTGACAGTGTCGAATTTTCCCAGTAGTCTTAGAATTTCATGTACATCAATTTTCTACAACCTGAAAAATTTTTAGAGCCCGGAAAAAATCGACAGAAAACTAATGCATGCAAAAACGCGGATTTTGGAATTTTGGTCTATCGGATAAGTAAAACGCATTAGAAAAAGCTAGGCTAGGTTAATGGCGTGGCTCTGATACCATGTTTCGCCACAGCAGCGCCCCGGCCGTCTATCCGAGGTCGGGGCGCTGCTGTGGCGAAACATGGTATCAGAGCCACGCCATTAACCTAGCCTAGCTAACAAGAGATGGGGTGAGAGATATACCGAGTGATCCGAGTCCTCCGGTCTTCTCATCATCGTCCCGATCTCCCGCGGAAACTCCGGTCGTCGCCTCCTTGCTGGAAGGGCACCACATCGTCTGTATCTTTTACGGGATCTCACCTCAATGCCGAGGCAACTCGGGCGCGAAGTTGGCTAGCCGACGCGCCCAAGATGTGCTATAGAATGTAGTGTAGAGTGCATGTCTCACTTTGGGGTTTTGGTTGCCTTTTGAAGATAGAGGAATGAAGGTATGAAAAATGGTGCTTTCATTTTTCCTTGTATCAAAAATGAGATGAATGAAATTTGCCACACCAAATGAAATCAACCTCTCTCATTTTCCCTTGTATCTAAATTGTGGCCGGCCTCTCTTCATGTAGGAATGGGGAGGTGAACAAAAGAAGAGAAGGAAGGTGATGGTAGGAAGGGGTGACCACAAGCAAACATAATCATAACCAAAACTCAAATCCAAATCAAATCCTTTCACATCATAATTAATGCAAGTGATGGTGCAAAAGAAATGATGCTATCATAATCAAAGCATTTGCATGAAACCCCTCCACAATGTGTTATTTGCAAACATGCAAATAACACCCTCCATCGGAAAAGTCCGGCCGGGAAAGAACAAAGGAAAACCGGCCGGAACGGAATGCAAACTGGCAACTCCAGAAAACTGGTCCCGTAATAAATTACAGGAAAACCCCGATACTGTGCATACACACCCGCATCTGTATTCCGTCCGGATACAAATGCAAAGAGACAAAATCTACACTGTACTATACTAGGATCCGGCTTAAACCAAAGCCGGCTAGTAATGTTCGTCCGATCCTGATCCGTGCAATACCGCACGTATCAGATCGAACCCTACCATATATCCATACGGCCACTAGTACAAACCGTCCGATCCTGACCCGTGCAATACCGCACGTATCTGATCGGACCCTGCCATATCTCCATACGGCCTCTACAGCGTTTCGCCCGAAAGCTGAGTAACTGAATGTGTGGTGGACTCTAAAGACTCGTCAATACTATGGTTGTGGATTTAACCACTAGCACGTCAGAGGTATAAGCCAATACATGACGGGCCACCAGCTATTGACCAAAAGGGACGTCGATGAGCGAACTCATCCTGACACCCTACTGAGCCTGTCAGTGACAATATCCGTACAGTCCGGTCCGTTCGTCTATGGGCATCGCATGGCGGGCCTAGAGGGTTGGTAAAAGTCAGACCCCCAAAGGCGGTACAGGTCGTGTCGGAGTGAAGCCCAGAACACCCTGAGATACTACTGGAATACCTACCAGTAAATCTCCTGCCTCGGCGGAGGGCTTTGTGTAATGGCTCTCCTAGACACAGCGCGACCTCACCCCCAATACCGGGAGAGACGAACCCCTGCAGATCCGCTCACTGCCTCCATGTGGCTCGGGACTGTACCCAACTAAAACCTGTTTGCACGACTCCTTTGAGCCATGGTAGGGTAGTAATCAAAGCACAGTGGAAACTCACACGAGACAAATGACGATCTCAGGTCGATGAACTAACCTGTACACATGTCACCTGGGAACTGCTATCTGACGTCTGGTATAATCCCAACTAGCAGGTTCCCGGCGTGTCCTGTCCGGTGTACTCATAACCCAATGAGCACCTGTATACTTCTTAGGTGAACCAACTGACACCAGTGGCTTGTGAGACCGGCCACCGCCCCTCGTCGGGGTCTCGACTGTATACACTAGTCTATTAATGGAGTATCGATGCCCAGTCTCGAAACTCCCACGACTAGGGACCATTTAAGGATGTGCTTATAGACCCCAGCTCCCACGTATATGATCGCCATCATACTGCTGGTCGTCAAGCAAGAATCCTAGGGGCTCTATCAACGTGTAATAGCGACCTGTAAGGTCACCTGAAACAGTACACGATGATAAAGGTAAACCAGATAGCATACTATCATCTCGAGTAAGACTGTTCTACCGGGATAGGTCCTCCCTCAATCATTGCAATCACGTGCCTGTGATCCAATAATTGACTCTGAGGGCACTATCTCCAACAGGAAGGGCCTTGGTGAGTGTATCTACGGTGTTATTCTTTGTATCTACTCTCCGAATCTCGATCTCGTGGCGATCTACTATCTCCCGGATCAAATGATATCACCTGAAGATGTGTCTATACTTCTGATGGGACCTAGGTTCTTTAGCCAACGCTATAGTTCTATTGTTATCACAATACAATGGTATTAGATCAACAATAGTTAGAACTACACCTAGTTCCGGGATGAACTTCCTCATCTAGACGGCTTCTTTGGCAGCAATATACTCAGCTTCCATCGCGGAGTCTGCAACGGTATCCTGTTTGGAACTTTTCCAACTAACTGCCCCTCCATTGAGGGTAAATACAAACCCTGAGATAGATTTGTTGTCATCCTTATCACTTTGGAAGCTGGAATCGGTAAATGCATCCATTAGAAGATCCCTATTACCATACACCAAGAACAATTCTTTAGTTCTTCACAAATACTTAAGAATGTTCTTCACTGCTGTCCAATATTTCTCCCATGTGTTGGATTGTTACCTAATTACTACAGCTAGTCCATAAGCTAGATTAGGGCGAGTATATAACATCGCATACATTATAGATCCTACGGCTAAAGCGTAGGGTACAACGCTCATGCGAGCTCTCTCTTCATCAGTTTTCGGATAAAAGTCCTTGGAGAGAGTGATTCCATGACAAGCGGGCAAGGCACCACGCTCGGAATCTTCCATACTAAACCTTTTTAGGATGGTGATTGGGACGATTCCAATAACCACTTGGATCTATCTCTATGAATACATATGCCCAAAATGCAAGAGACATCACCCAAGTCCTTCATGGAGAACCTTTGTGATAAAAATAGTTTGACCGGTTGTAGCATAAGAATATCATTTCCTATCAAGATAATATCATCGACGTACAATACGAGGAATGTGACAGTACTCCGTACAATCTTCTTATAAATGCATGGTTCATCTATATTTTTGACAAAATCAAACTCTTTGATTGTATCATCAAAGAAGATGTTGCAGCTCCGTGATGCCTGCTTTAATCCATAAATGGATTTAAGTAACCTACATGCCTTTTTGCTGCTCCCACTGTCAATGAAGCCCTCTGCCAGATCCATGGAAACGCATTCTTCTAAATCACCATTTAGAAATGCAGTTTTAACTTCTGTCTGCCAGATTTCGTAGTCGTAGTGAGCAGAAATAGCAAGCGGGATCCGAATGGATTTAAGCATTGCTACTGGAGAGAAAGTTTCATCATATTCCAATCCTGTTCTTTGACAAAAACCTTTCATTACAATCCTTGCTTTAAAGGTCTCCACCTTTCCGTCTACACCAATCTTTCTCTTAAAGATCCATTTGCAACCTACGGGTTTTATCCCAGGGATGCAACATCCAAAGTCCATAATTTATTGGTGTACATGGACACCATTTCGGATCTCATGGCATCCATCCACTTCATTGAGTCACCACTCATAATAGCTTGCTGAAAGCTAGTAGGGTCATCATCATCCATGATGCAATCTTCTCTATCACCATCAACGAGAAACCCATAGTATCTCTCCGATGGGCGAGAAGTTCTACTAGATCTCCGGAGCGGCTGAGTTTCTTGAAGTTCTACTGCAACATCAGTTTCAATCAATTCGACATGAGTTATTTGTGTCTCTAGAAGCTCTTCTAGTTCTACCGCATTGCCATCAATACTAATTGTAAAAATTTCATTTTCTAAAAATGTGGCATGTTGAGAAACAAACACCTTTTGTTCCTCCTTGTGGTAGAATAGATATCCATATGAATGTTTTGGATATCCCACAAATTTACACATGACCGATCGTGTCTCGAGTTTGTCTGGATTCTGCTGTTTGACAAAATACGGACAACCCCATATCCTAACTCATTTAAGATATGGTCTCTTACCACACCATATCTCATATGGAGTGGTAGACACGGTCGTGGTTGGAACCTTGTTTAACAGATACATTGCTGTCTCCAGTGCATGTCCCCAAAAGGAAAGCAGTAACTTAGCATCACTCATCATGGACCGTACCATATCTAATAGGGTACGATTCCTCCGTTCTGACACACCATTGTGCTGTGGTGTGTAAGGGGGAGTGAGCTGAGAGAGAATCCCATTCTCTTTTAAGAAGTCTGAAAACACTGTATTCAAATACTCTCCACCTCGATTCGATCGAAGTTTCTTGATGCTCAAGCCTGTTTGTTTTTCTAATTCAAGTTTATACTCCTTGAATTTCTCAAATGCTTCGGATTTATGCTTTAACAAAAACACTTGTCCGAATCTTGAGAAACCATTAGTAAAAGTAATGAAGTACGAAAAACCGCCTCTAGTAGGTGTAGACATTGGTCCGCAGACATCACTCTTTATGAGGCTTAAGAGTTCCACATCTCTTTCTCCGTGTCCAGTAAACGGAGTTTTGGTCATTTTACCTTTGATACAGACAAGTCTTATAAGATTTATACTCAAAAGGATTCAAATATCCATCTTTTTATAGCTTGTTTAGTCTTGTTTCATTAATAGGACCAGGTCTACAATGCCAAAGAAAAGCTTCATTTATTTCTGAAAATTTTCTTTTATTAGTATGTTGTATATTGAAAACAGTGTGTTGGTTCAGGACGTAAATACCGTTGTTTAGTGTACCATACCCAATCAACTGTTGATTCAAGTTAATGTTCATAACATTATGTTGCAAAAAAAAATGATATCCTTCATTGTCCAACAAAAAAATGGATACAGCATGTACATTAGAACCATTTCCAACCCGAAGAGTATGGTCACTGTTAGTGTTTAAGCCCTAGAGGCCATTACTGTATCATACTAGTTTGCATATTACTTAATGGTAGCTTGGGATATTCACGGTTGTATAGACAGACTTGCTCAAAATGGTAGTATGCTACTTGGTTTGTTTCTACTTCAATATGTGCATGTGTTTCTTTTAGCATATCACTTATACATATTAGTGGAGCCCTTAGGATCTTTGCTTGATTATCAGCGTTGTTATGGCAGTCACACTAGTGGGGCTGGGTAATCTACAAGCACATCCTTATACAGGTCCCTAATCATAGGATTATCGAGACGGGGCATCGATACTCCGGAGTAGACTAGCGTATACGCTTCTCATCCCAGCAGGGAAGATGGTATGTCCTACAGCCATTAGTACGTCATATTGGAGATAGTATGCGGGTGCTCATTAGGTTACGAGTACATTGGACAGGACTCGTCGGGAACTGTTGGTTGGTACTATACCTATCGTCAGATAACCGTTCCCAGGTGACAGGAGTATAACTTAGTCCGTCGACTTGACACTGCTATTTCGCCTCGAGTGTGTTCCTACTGTACTTTGATTACTACCCTACCATCGCTGAAAGGAATCGTGCAAACAGGTAGTAGTTGGGCGCAATCCCGAAGCACTTGGAGGCAGTAGCAGTTAGATAGGATTCGTCTCTCCCAGTATTGGGGGTTGATATCGCGCTGTGTCTAGGAGAGCCATTATACAAAGTCCCTGGCTAGGGCATTCGAGAATTACTGGTAGTGTTTCCTGTAAATGCACGGCGGCGCCCCGGCCGTCAATCCGACGGCCAAATGCGGAAGCGGTGATAAACTTTAATTTTTCTTGAACTGGCAAACCGCCGCACACTAAAACCCGGATCGAACCATTAATTAGTCATAGCTAACTACAAGATGGGGAAGAGAGATATACCGACTGATCCAAGTCCTCCGGTCTTCTCGTCGTCGTCCCGATCTCCTGCGGAAGCTCCGGTCTCCACCTCGTCGCCGGAAGTGCACCACATCGCCTACTTCTTTAACGGGCTCCCACCTCAATGCCGAGGCAACTCGGGCACGAAGCTGGCTAGTCGACGTGCCCAAGATTTACTGTAGAATGTAGTGTACAAGTCTCATTTTGGGGTTGTAGGAATTGCCTTTTGGTGGAGGGATGAACTAAGGAGTTTAGAGATGGAGCTTGTGGGAATTTTGCGAAGCTAGAATAACAAAATTCCCCTCTCAATAAAATGGGACAGCCCCCTTTGGCTTTGGCCGGCCATGCTCAATAAGGAGAGGAGAGAATGAGAGTGTCATATGATAGAAAAATGATAGAGCCATACAAAGAGGGAGTGAGTGGAACAATAATGCAAAAGGGAATCATGAAAGAACATGATAACAAATACATCCACACACAACCAACCTCACCCCTCATCATCATCAACAATCATGACTTAAAAAGTCAAGTCATGATGGAGTCAAAACAAGTCAATGATGGTGCACATCATGAAAGCCCTCATGATGCAACAAGATGCAAAGAACCCCCTCCACAAATGCCTATTTGCAACAATGCAAATAAACCCTCCTCCACCAATCTTCGGCCAATAAACGATACAAAGGAAATTGGCCGAAACGAAAAGCAAACTGGCAATTCCAGAAAACTGGTCCCGTAATAAATTACAGGAAAACCCCGATACTGTGCATACACACCTGCATTTGTATTCTGACCGAAATACAAATGCAATGAGACAAAATCTACACTGTACTATACTAGGATCCGGCTTAAACCAAAGCTGGCTAGTAATATCCGTTCGATCCTGATCCGTGCAATACCGCACGCATCTGATCGAACCCTGCCATATATCCATACGGCCTATAGTACAAACTGTCCGATCCTGATCCGTGCAATACCGCACGTATCTGATCGGACCTTGCCATATCTCCATACGGCCTCTACAACCTTTCGCCCGAAAGCTGAGTAACAGAATGTGGGGGACTCTAAAGACTCGTCAACACCTTGGTTGTGGATTTAACCACTAGCACGTCAGAGGTATAAGCCAATACGTAACGGGCTACCAGGTATTGACTAAAAGGGACGTCTGTGAGCGAACTCAGCCTGACTCCCTACTGAGCCTGTCAGTGACAATATCCGTACAGTCCGGTCCGTTCGTCTATGAGTATCGCATGGCGGGCCTAGGGGGTTGGTAAAAGTCAGACCCCCAAAAGCGGTACAAGTCGTGTCGGAGTGTAGCCCAGAACACCTTGAGATACTACTGGAATACCTACCAGTAAATCTCCTTGCCTCGGCCGAGGGCTTCATGTAATGGCTCTCCTAGACACAGCGCGACCTCACCCCCAATACCGGGAGAGACGAACCCCTGAAGATACGCTCACTGCCTCCATGAGGCTCGGGACTGTACCCAACTAAAACCTGTTTGCACGACTCCTTTGAGCCGTGGTAGGGTAGTAATCAAAGTAAAGTGGGAACTCACACAAGACAAATGACGATCCCCAGGTCGATGAACTAACCTGTACACATGTCACCAGGGAACTGCCATCTGACGTCTGGTATATGACCAACTGGCATGTTCCCGGCGAGTCATGTCCGGTGTACTCATAACCCAATGAGCACCTGTATACATCTTAGGTGATCCAACTGACACCAGTGGCTTGTGAGACCGGCCACCGCCCCTCGTCGGGGTCTCGACTGTATACACTAATCTACTCTGGAGTATCGATGCCCTGTCTCGAAACTCACACGACTAGGGACCATTTAAAGATATGCTTATAGACCCCAGCTCCCACTTATATGATCGCCCTCATACTGCTGGTGGTCAAGCAAGAATCCTAGGGGCTCTATCAACGTGTAATAGCAACTTGTCAGGTCACTTAAAGCAGTACACGATGATAAAGGTAAACCAGATAGCATACTATCATCTCGAGTAAGACTGTCCTACCGGGATAGGTCCTCCATCAATCATTGCAATCACGTACCTGTGACCTAATAATTGACTCTGAGGGCACTATCTCCAACAATCTCCCACTTGCACTCAAGGCTAATTATTGCGATGTCGCATACTCACAGCCCGTGTGATACCGAACACCCAACTCCTATACTAGTCAGTCTCACAAAGCTCGTTTGCGAAACTATTGCGTTCGAGGAATAGCCTTAGTGAGTGGATCCGCTTAGTTGTTTCTTTCTATGTCTCTCTATATCTCATGTTCGCGGAGAAAACCCATCTCCCGAAATGAGCAATACCTGTCTTAGACTGTGTCTGGATGTCTGATGGGACATAGCTCATAAATGAACTCCAAATACAAACTTCTTAGACTGTATCGTCAACTGAACTTAATCAGTATCCTGCGCCATGCCTCCCTCAGTATTGCCTTGGACCAACTGTCCAAAATACTGCCCCTCGTCAGAAGGAAAACTATAACTCTGACAACCTCCCTGTCGTCCAGGTCACCTTGGAAGCCTGGAATGATAACTGTCTCCTCAACGAGGCTGTCGTTATCATATCCCTAGAACATCCACTTATGTTCTAAAACTGCTTCCGACTGTTTCTCCAGGATAGGATCAATATCAACTTATTGCATCTAGTGCAAGAACAACATCTGGTGTGGTGCTTGACATCTCATGGTTGACTCAATTGCCTAAGCAAGTGATCTGTCAATCATGCACATCCCTCTCCCCTTTAATCTATAAGACACCTTTAGAGAGGGTGACTCCATCTTCTGCAGGTACACTACCGTGCATGGAGTCGTCCATTCTAAATACTCTTAAAATGCTGTCTAAGTACCCTGATTGGGAAACCACCCAAATCTAGATCTAAAACCATAGATCTAGTAACCAGTTTGTCTGATATAATGTCCAAGTCCCATATGGAGAAACTACTGTGTGACGACCAAAGTATAACCGATTGTAATATAGGAGTTTCTTTTCCTACTCTATGTATGTCATCCAAATACCAGGACATCACACCCTACTACCTTCTCAACAGATCCATCCCCTATTCTGATGAAGTCAAACCCATGACTGTCACGTCAGAAATAGATGATCTATCTCCGCTATATCTGCTTTAGTTTATAAATAGACATAAGCCACCTGTCCACCAATGCTTCCGCTGCTCCCACTGACTACGACAACCCTCTGGCAGAGTCATATAGACGTACACTTCTAAAACTGGTTTAGAACGACGCTATACTCATCCTCCCACCGGGTCTCGCAGCCTGGAACAACAGCAATGGTAATTGTGGGTAAACAAGAACTTCCCTGTCACCGTCCTTGAGGCTACCGTAGTACCTCTCGGGTGCCTGAAGTTACCCACCTTATCTGCGGAGTGGCCAATGGAATGTCAATCCAGATTGAATCTTTAGGTTCCTTATCAAATCTTCAGTAATCGTTTGTGGTTCTGGAATCACTTCCAGTTCTACCGTACTCCCACTACTGTTTTATGAAAAAATCCATTTTTATTAAAACTGTGGCGAGTCTAGAACAATATTGCTATTGTTCATCCAGATGGTAGAAAGTCAACCCGCGTCATAGCCTGGGTCAACCCACAAACAGCCATTACAGAAACGTGCCTTGAGTTGTCCAGTGTCTGGTTTTAAGCATAAGCCGGACAACTCCCCGTACCTTAACATCGTTAAGATATGAACTGTTCTATATCCCATATAGGACCAGAGGCACTGATTTAATTGAACCAGATTCAAATCATGCAACTATCTCCAGTGCATGTCAACTAAATGGAAGGAGGCGGATCAGCGTTACTCAACTTAGGAATGCTTCCAATTATGAGTAACCTGAAAGAGAAGCAAGATCTCTTAATCATTACTGTCAACTGAATACCATACACAAGTACCTACAATTTCGATCACTTTGAAGATTCCCGATACTTGCAATACCTGGTTCTCTACTTTATTCAAATACCTATAACTTCTCAACATTCAGACCCTGTGTTTCCGCGAAACACCTGTCTAAAAATTAGAGAAGTCATAAGTAAACCGAATATAGTACGAGGACCAACCCCTCTGTCCTGATGGACCCTGGACAACATACAATACTCTGTATAAGTCCCTTGAGTCTGAAAACTCATTCACTGTGTGTCGTAGGTTGAAAACTGTACTTATGGTTAAGAAGAATTACACCGCTGTTTAATGCTCCTTACCTAACCATCCACTGATATAGGTAAATGTCGTAGACATAATTCCAAAAAGGTATATCTCACTCTATGAAAATAGACGTACAGATATATCAATTTGAAATTGGTGCATGACAGCGGATATTCAAAACCAAATATTTGCCGACCGGCAAACAGCCCAGGTGATTTCCTCAAATATCACCGATTACAACGAATCCCGATATAATGAGGATAATCACCCAATTCCCAATAACTTACTCCCACTCATCATCTGTAAAACCATACAGATGTGAGAATCGTACCTGGTAAATACATACCCTGGAGTAAGTATCTAATCGGGAAATCAGTTTTCCTTTAACATTACACAGTGAAACTGAAACATTGAAATGTTCCGATGGGGTATTCTGGTATTCCTAGTAATGCCTCTTCCAGATTCACGACTGTAACCGTATAGTTCTTTGCCACTTTTCCAAATCCCTTCATATGTCTTTATTCTTTACCTTCTGTACATCCCTTTAGGCCAAATGGTTTTCTTCCTTCCCTACCGTTCGGCACCAGCCTATGGTTTGGAAGAAGACTATCCAATAAGCATAATGGGTGTACTGTCCCAATCCTAGGAACACTCGCAATGAGAGAGGGTGAAGATAAAAGACAACCGAATAAACCTTATTCCTATTTCTCCTGGACCAGAATCCATCCCCGAACTGGAACAAGTTCCATTCGAGTTCGTATATAACCATACGATGGAGTATCCAAATAAACTGTGGATCTTCGTAGTGATACGGAGTGTCCTGGAGAAATACAAAGGTGATGTGGGAGTGGTAACGAAATATTTGGTTTGGTCGTGAATATCTGTTGCAATTTACTTTGCCATCTTACTAATCCCTTGCTTTGTCTGAACTTAATACCATCTGTACACCATCGTTAGGCTAATTGGTTTTCTTCATTCCCTACCGGTCGGCACCTGCCTATGGTTTGGAAGAAGACTATCCAATTTGCATAATAGGTGTACTACCCCTAAACCAAGGAGTACTCGTAACCTGAGAGAGGGTAAAAGGAAAAGACAACTGAATAGTCCTATCCGTTTCCTCCAGAACCTGAAACCATCCTCGAATAAATTCCTTCGAGTTCGTATCTAACCATACGACGGTTTTGTCCAATGGAAGTGGACGTTCGTAGTAATACGGGGTGTCCTGGAGAAAAGGGTAAAAGTAGGAGTGGCAATGAGGTTTGCAACTCTGACAATCCAAAAGCCAGTGTTAAGAAGGTTCGGTCAACTTGGTCACTGAGTCATAGTCTTAGGGTCGGGTCAATGGTCGCTGCCAAAGAGAGAGAAAAAAGAAACACTCAGCGTGCACTCTAACCTAGATCAGAATGGTTACCAATTTATCTAATCTGGAAACCTCCCACTGTACCTCAAATTCTCCTCCAAACCTGAAAGAAGAATTAGTCGGGGTCACCCGAGGAGTAAACTAACTCATCAGTGGGAATCGGGATCCAACTCTCATCGCATGACAACGTGACGGAATCCGCTCACGTCATCACACTCCAGAAGGTATGCGCATATCTGGCAAGTTTCAGTTCTTTTGAAACTCCCGATGTGATTTTTGCCCCATGCTCTTATGACCTTGACGAAGGCCAACAAATCATAAGTCACATGTCAAGTTCTACCCGTCATTCTCCAGGTTGATTTGAACCCACCCGCACAAGCCCTTGACGAAGGCCAACAAGGCTATACGACTGTCCCAAACCAACGCATCTATCTATGCTGCAGAAAGGCAACAAGCAGCTACCATACACTATGCCTTGACGAAGGCCAACAAACATAGCATGAATACTACGTGCTACCCGTCTGAAACGACGGAGGGCTACGAATGGTTTCTGGCGAAAACCTTTAACGTAATGAACTTGATATCGTTGAAGGAACGGATAGCTTTTAAAAATATAGTGACGAAAACCTTCGCTAAAGAGGTCACTCCCGGTGAAGCGATCTCGGCTCTTTCCCCGTAGAATGGGTTGCAGGATATTCTAACTGAATACCACGGTGCAAAGCAAAAGTAGTCGGCTATAGTGAAGTTAATGCCCTGACGCAAACTTCTGTCCAAGGGGTCACTCCCGATGAAGGGATCTCGGCCCTTGCCTCGTCGACTGAGGAGCAAGATATTCCAACTGAATACCACGATGCTAAAAAAAAGTGAACGTCCTTGCAATAACAGCTTTTTGAAAAGTGTTCCAACAACATCAGATTAGGTTTGTTTTTTAACTTGCATTGATCCGAATCAACGCAGTCCCATCAATTGATCACACCACAAAGAACGAAAATATACTGATGTACGTATATGCCATCCGCATTCGCCACTGGGTCCCGTCATTACCCGTTAGGTTAGCTAACCAACGACAGAGCGGGGACTGGACTAGCGCGGATGCAAAACATATACAACATCTACTAATATATATACCAATATATTATATTTCGCTCAAGGCGTGAATAAAATGCAACATCACAGAAATGTACAGCATCACAGAACAATACAGATATCTGGGATCCCCGGGTTTCACAGAGCCGCTGAAACCCGACGTTCCCCTGGTCGTATGGATAGCCTGTGCAATGAAAACCTAGACCCCTACGGGCGCGGCAAGTCACCCGCCAAAACCTGAAGCGAGGCAGCCCCCTTCAGCTCCATGAATGGACCACCCAGCACTTCACGGATTCCGGTAACTTGGGCACCCCTCCTGGGTCAACCTGTACCCCCTACGAGTGCGGCGAATAGCCCTCCAATCCTAGAGTGAAGCCCCCTCCGTCCCAATGCCATGAGATGTGGGCTTGTTGCCCTCCAGAACCCGGCTATCCGTGCACCCCTCCGCGGGGCAAATCTAGTACAGAAAGTAAAATATACATACACCGGGTACATCGACCGCAACCAGGTCGTGCCCCAAAATAATAATACAATCAGGCAGTGACGACAGTCCACATGTCGGACGCTCACCCCGCAATATCAAATGTACATAATACAACCACAACAATACTAGCATTGCATCCAGGCTATCCCCCACGACCGATCCGCAACATCACAGCAAAAACAAAACATCAACGTGAAAGTCACGTTCGCAAATCCGTCTAACCGGGCTATAGCAGTTAGACCGGATTTACCGATCAAGTGACATTCACGGTCGCAGATATAATGTAAATACTGTGAAATAATGTGTTTAAAATATCCGATCAATCAAAATTTTAACAAGTGGGCCCCAAGCACTACTGTAGCACATCAAGAAATTCTGGGCCCAATATTAATATTCCAAAACCCCAATTTTAAGCCCAGAAAGCTACTGAAGAAATTTGACACAGCAAGGACACTGTTCGGCGGCGGAACCGTGGCCCAAGGGGGGGTTTGCCGCGGTTCCGCACTCTGTTGGTCGACTTACTGTGTCGAATTTCTACAGTATGCTTATAACATCCAGTGCATCACTATTTTACAACCTGAAAAATTTTTCGACACCAAAAAATTTCAACAGAAAACTGATGTGAACAAAAATGTGGATTTTGGAATTTTGGTCGATCGGAAATGCAAAACACATTAAAACAAGCTAGACTAAGTTAATGGCGAGGCTCTGATACCACTGTAAGTGCACGGCGGCGCCCCGGCCGTCAATCCGACGGCCAAATGCGGAAGCGGTGATAAACTTTAATTTTTCTTGAACTAGCAAACCGCCGCACACTAAAACCCGGATCGAACCATTAATTAGTCCTAGCTAACAACAAGATGGGGAAGAGAGATATACCGACTGATCCAAGTCCTCCGGTCTTCTCGTCGTCGTCCCGATCTCCAACGGAAGCTCCGGTCTCCACCTCGTCGCCGGAAGTTCACCACATCGCCTACTTCTTTTACGGGCTCCCACCTCAATGCCGAGGCAACTCGGGCACGAAGCTGGCTAGTCGACGTGCCCAAGATTTGCTGTAGAATGTAGTGTACAAGTCTCATTTTGGGATTGTAGGAATTGCCTTTTGGTGGAGGGATGAACTAAGGAGTTTAGAGATGGAGCTTGTGGGAATTTTGCGAAGCTAGAATAACAAAATTCCCCTCTCAATAAAATGGGACAGCCCCCTTTGGCTTTGGCCGGCCATGCTCAATAAGGAGAGGAGAGAATGAGAGTGTCATATGATAGAAAAATGAGAGAGCCATACAAAGAGGGAGTGAGTGGAACAATAATGCAAAAGGGAATCATGAAAGAACATGATAACAAATACATCCACACACAACCAACCTCACCCCTCATCATCATCAACAATCATGACTTAAAAAGTCAAGTCATGATGGAGTCAAAACAAGTCAATGATGGTGCACATCATGAAAGCCATCATGATGCAACAAGATGCAAAGAACCCCCTCCACAAATGCCTATTTGCAACAATGCAAATAAACCCTCCTCCACCAATCTTCGGCCAATGAACGATACAAAGGAAATTGGCCGAAACGAAAAGCAAACTGGCAATTCCAGAAAACTGGTCCCGTAATAAATTACAGGAAAACCCCGATACTGTGCATACACACCTGCATTTGTATTCTGACCGAAATACAAATGCAATGAGACAAAATCTACATTGTACTATACTAGGATCCGGCTTAAACCAAAGCCGGCTAGTAATATCCGTTCGATCCTGATCCGTGCAATACCGCACGCATCTGATCGAACCCTGCCATATATCCATACGGCCTATAGTACAAACTGTCCGATCCTGATCCGTGCAATACCGCACGTATCTGATCGGACCTTGCCATATCTCCATACGGCCTCTACAACCTTTCGCCCGAAAGCTGAGTAACAGAATGTGGGGGACTCTAAAGACTCGTCAACACCTTGTTTGTGGATTTAACCACTAGCACGTCAGAGGTATAAGCCAATACGTAACGGGCTACCAGGTATTGACTAAAAGGGACGTCTGTGAGCGAACTCAGCCTGACACCCTACTGAGCCTGTCAGTGACAATATCCGTACAGTCCGGTCCGTTCGTCTATGAATATCGCATGGCGGGCCTAGGGGGTTGGTAAAAGTCAGACCCCCAAAAGCGGTACAAGTCGTGTCGGAGTGTAGCCCAGAACACCCTGAGATACTACTGGAATACCTACCAGTAAATCTCCTTGCCTCGGCCGAGAGCTTCATGTAATGGCTCTCCTAGACACAGCGCGACCTCACCCCCAATACCGGGAGAGACGAACCCCTGAAGATACGCTCACTGCCTCCATGTGGCTCGGGACTGTACCCAACTAAAACCTGTTTGCACGACTCCTTTGAGCCGTGGTAGGGTAGTAATCAAAGTACAGTGGGAACTCACACAAGACAAATGACGATCCCCAGGTCGATGAACTAACCTGTACACATGTCACCATGGAACTGCCATCTGACGTCTGGTATATGACCAACTGGCATGTTCCCGGCGAGTCCTGTCCGGTGTACTCATAACCCAATGAGCACTTGTATACATCTTAGGTGATCCAACTGACACCAGTGGCTTGTGAGACCGGCCACCGCCCCTCGTCGGGGTCTCGACTGTATACACTAGTCTACTCTGGAGTATCGATGCCCTGTCTCGAAACTCACACGACTAGGGACCATTTAAGGATATGCTTATAGACCCCAGCTCCCACTTATATGATCGCCCTCATACTGCTGGTGGTCAAGCAAGAATCCTAGGGGCTCTATCAACGTGTAATAGCAACTTGTCAGGTCACTTAAAGCAGTACACGATGATAAAGGTAAACCAGATAGCATACTATCATCTCGAGTAAGACTGTACTACCGGGATAGGTCCTCCATCAATCATTGCAATCACGTACCTGTGACCTAATAATTGACTCTGAGGGCACTATCTCCAACATTTCCAGTAGTTTCTCAGGGTGTTCTGGGCTACACTCCGGCATGAATTGTACCGCTATTAAGGGTCTGACGTTTAACGCCCCCTAGGCCAGACATGTGATACTCTTAGACGAACAGACCGGACTGTACGGAGATTGCCATATTCAGGCTCAGTAGGAGTTCGGATGGGTTTACCTCATCGGCCATCTTATCGACATCTACCTAGGGACCGTTACGTACATCTAGTGCCGCTTGCGATCTATGGTTAAACCCACTGCCAGTGTAGTGTCGAGTTTTTAGAGTCCCATACAGAGAGTTTCCCTGCACTGGGCAAAAAGTGTAGAGGCCGTATGGTGTTACGGCATGGCTACTATTACTTACGTGCACTTGTGCGGGTATGATGTTCGGGCAGACAATACTAGTGGGCTTTGGTTTAAGCCCGATCCTAGTATTGTACAGAAGGATTAGTTTTGTCTTCTGTGTATTCATGTTCTACGGAATGCGAATGCGGGTGTGTATGCACGGTTGTGAGGAGCGAAGAAGGAGGTGTCTCATTAGGGTTTTGACCGTTGACTTGGTCAAAACCAATATGAGGTGAAGAAAATGTTTATTAATCTTTTTAATGATAATTGTGTTTTGGCTAATTGGTTTGACCATTTGACCTTACTTGACAATTTGACCTAGTTGACCATTGTTGACTTAGATATTTTGCAAGCACTAGACTCTTCTTATTCTTTTGGATTTATCTTTGAGATGATAATAGTCAAATCAAGGGTAGCCATCATAATTTATTATGATAATAGATTACTAAATATTTTTCTTATGTATCATTATCTCATTTTGCTTTCTCTCTCATCAAAAGAAAGCTCCAATGGATTTTCTTCTTCCTCCTCTCTAGATTTTTCTATAACTCTCCTGTGTTGAGAAAAATAGAAACTAAATAGACAAACAAATCCATCCGCTTCCTCTACATCACCTAGGACATCAAGAGTAGCAAACTTTTTGCCCTAGTTACCTCGGCTTGAGGTGGAGCTCGGACTATAAACTCACGGGTGGATCGTCTTCGACTTTAGGAGGCCGCAGAGGTGACCAAGATCTGGATCGATCCTCGGAGCTCACTTTGACGAAGAGGACAGCGGAGGGACGGACCGAAGGACAGTTTTCGTTAGGTATAATCTTCGTATCACAGTAGATTATGTAGGGTTCCTAGGCACACTAATGAAGTCTCACAGGGTATCAAACATGGCTAATTCAAATTTTACAAGTGCCGAGAAACCCTAATACGGATCGTCAACTAGATTTATAGGCTATGCGATGCAAGTTAACGACTATAACATAAAAGAAAAGGGGCTACAACCTTTGTAGATCCGGTCCATCACTTCCTAAGCTCCGCGATGATGTCCCTCCGCTGTCCAAATCGGATCCCGGACTCTAGCGTCGGCTTCATCGGAAGAATGGGCGGGCTTGGTCGTCGGCTTCGATGCCGAAGATGATCTACGTCGAGGCATCACAAGATCAAGCTCCCACTTCACCAAGTCATGAAACTTGTGAAGAAAACACCCTATACTACTTGGCAAGAGGTAGAGGATGAAGAAATAGGAAGTGGGTTCACTTTAGAATTGGATTTCTCACTCATTTGCTTAAGTTACCATTGAAGCTATCAAGTTTTTTCATCTTGAAGAAGAAGAAGAAGAAAAAGATAATATATGATAAGTTATTATTTAAAAAGAAAACAATATGATACTTATCATGTATTCAACCATGGTTTAGTGTAGAGATTTAACTAAGGTTAGATGAATGGTTAGAGTTAGAGAAGAGACAAGAATGGTGGCCTTGTTCAAAGCTTCAACAAGCAAACAAAACAAGCCACCATTTTCTTTTCTTCTTTTCTAAAATTAATAAATAAATAAATAGATAAGAAAATGAAAACCCTAACCATTACACAACCATTGTTTAATCCTTACACAAACCCAAGTGAGCATGTATCATCAAACATGATACAATCTTGTGCACAAAAATATATCACATATACAATGTGCATTTCAAGTGAGAAAATCCTTTTAAGTAAACCAATATTAGTTAATGCAAATCATTATATCAAATATATAATTATGCATTAAATCATTAAATCAATACTTGATTTAACGATCCGGTCATATCGCATATAACCGACTAATATTCAATATATCGGCTTATCGAATCAATCCTCGATTCGATAACTAGGTTATATCGTATACAACCAATCGATACATTCATCGCGAGAATATAATACGGTATCACAAACACGCATTATTCTCGGTCCCGCACATATCTCATATGCACTCCTATTTCGTTTCGCTTGAGCCAGGAAACTCTGTGTAGGACTCTAAAGACTCGTCAATACGCCGGCAGCAGGTGATGATCATATCAAACACCCACAAGCCGTAAGCGGTCTGCTAAACGTAACGGCCACCCGGGTATTGAGCGATCAGAAGATCGACGAGCAAGTCTGCTCACACTCCTGTGAATCCAACCAGTAACACTTACCGTACAGTCCGGTCTGTTCGTCTGATATGTCGCATATCTCGCCTAGGGGTGGTAAACGTCAGACCCCAATAGCTTGATAAGTCATGCCGACGTGAGGTCCATAACAATCGTGAAACTACTGATAACTCTTACCAGTATATCACTGCAACCCTGGCCAGGGATTTCCTGTCATGGCCAGTCGTCCATAGCGCAACATCAACCCCCAATACCGGGAGAGACGAATCCCCTCCTATCGCTCATTGCCTCCATGTGAATCGGGACTGTACCAAAAAACCACCTGTTTGCACGACTCAATAAAGCCGTGGTAGGGTGGAAATCAAAGCACAGTGGGAGACACACAAGACTCTATGACGATCTCGGGTCAACAGACTAAGCTGTACCAGTGTCACCAGAGAACTGCCATCTGACGTGAGGTATAATACCATCTGGGAGTTCTCGGCGAGTCCGTTCAGTGTACCCAGTCTCCACTGAGCACCCGCATACCATCTCCGATGTCAAACACCAATGGATATGGGATCATCCATCGCCCATCACATGGGTCGAGAAGATATACGCTAGTCTACTCTGGAATATCGATGCCCTGTCTCGATATTCCCACGACTAGGAACGTTGAAGGATGTACTCATTGACTACCCAGACCCCACTAGTATGATCTGCATCATAGTCCTGGAAGTCGAGTACACATCCTAAGGGTTTTATCAACATGTAATAGAGAAACAGAAAGTATACATGTTAAGATAAAGAGCAACCAGATAGCGTACTATCATGTCGAGCAAGAAAGTCCTACCTATATATGTCCCAGCATCCACTACAATATACATCCAATGTACAGTAATGGCCTCTAGGGCATACATATAACTAACAATCTCCCACTTGCACTAGGGCCATCTGTAGCAGTAGTTGCAGTATCTAATACTCAACCATCCCCTAAAAGTCTCTCTTTGTTAAAAGGCCTTCGTGAGTGGATCCGCCGTGTTGTCCTCTGAGTCTGCTCTCCTAACCTCGATCAACCTGGAGCTCAACTATCTCCTTGATCAGGTGATGCTGCCTCAGAATATGTCTGGGTCACTGATGGGACCAGGGTTCTAGGGCCAAAGCCATACTTCCATTGTCACACAATGGTAGGAACCTAGTTCATCCTATGAACCAATATACACCCAAACTGCCTCTTTGGTAGTACCTTTAATAGCGATGTTACCAGCCTTTATCGTCTAGTTTGTCACAGTATCTAGCATGGAAATCTTCCAACATACCGTCCCTTTACCGAGGGTAAAGACAATGCCTGTGACTGACATTCAGTCGTGCTTATGAGTGTGGAACTCTTCCAGTGATTCTCCCCAGGATCGATTGATACAATCTCACTATTCCAAGTGAGAACCCTAACATCCCTTTAGATCTATCTCATAGATCCAAATCTCTGGATTTAGGAAGTATCATCTTTATCCTATTGGATAATCCATGTAATAAGAGGAGATCGACCGATCGTAGTATAGGAAACTCTTTTCCTATCAAGAGTATGTTGTCCACGTACAATACGAGGATGACCACCTTACTCTCTACTACCGTTTTGTATATACAAGGTTCATCTACTATTTTGATGAAGTCAAATACTTTGACTACCACATCAAAACAGATGTTCCAACTCCGCGATGCCTGCTTTATTCTATAAAGCAACTTGCACACGTTTCCGCTGCTCCCATTGTTTACGAAGCCCTCTGGCTGTGTTCTTATAGACGTTCTCTTCTAAATCACTATTTAGAAAAGTAGTCATGGCACCCAACCACCAGATATCGTATTCATGGTATGTAGCAATGGTAAGTAGGATCTGGATAGACTTAAGCATAGTCCCTGGAAGAGGTTTCATCATTATCCATGCCTGGTCAATGACGAAAAACTTTAACAAGTCTAGCTTTGAAAGTCTCAACTTTTCCATCTACACCAAGTAATCTTCTCAAGATATACTTGCTCCTGATGGGGATTTAACCCTTCAGATATAGCAGCTAAAGTCCATACTTTGCTGGTGTACATGGATTCCATCTCAGATCGCTAAGCATCCAGCCATTCTTACAGAGTCCCTACTCTCGATGGCCTGCTCGAAACTGGTTGGGTCATCATCTCATGATGCAATCCTTGCTCCCACTGTCACCGAGAAACCGAGGTATCTCTCAGGCGGATGAGGAACCCTACCAGATCGGCGGAGAGGCTGAGGTTCGTCGGGAACTATTGAATCCTTTGTTTCTGTCAAATCATCAGCTGCAGTTTTGTATAGCTGGAACCTTTCCAGTTCTACAGAACTGACCTTGCCTTGATCTTGTCCGGATTTTGCTTTAGACATAGGCCGAACAATCCTAAATCTTAACTTACTTAAGAGATAGGCTCTTCCCACACCATATCTCATATGGAGTGGTAGGCACAGATTTGATTCGAACCTAATTCAATAGGTATGCAGCTTCTCAAGTGCACAACCCCTAAAATGAAATAGGAAACTCAGTAGTACTCATCATAGAGCACACCATATCTAATACGGTGCGATTGCTCCGCCCTGATACACCATTGTGCTGTGGTGTATTCAGAGGAGTAATACTGAGAGAGAATCTCATTTTCCTTTAGAATAGTCCAGGAATGCCATGCACAAGTATTCTCCTCCCTGATCTCATCATAGGACATAATACTTATATCCTTATTTTGGTTCTCTACTTCCAACTTATATTCTGTGAATACCTCAAAATCTTCGGACTTATGTTTCAACAGGAACATATGACTGAATCTTGAGAGATTATCAGAGAATATAATGAAGTATAAAGAACCAGTCCTGGCATGTGTAGACAGGAAACCTTACATACATCATCATGTGTCAATCCCAAGAGTTTACTAACTCTTTCTCTGTTTCTAATAAACAGAGCTATGGTCATCTTATCTTTATGACATGACTGACAAGTTTCACAAGATGTAAATCTAAACTAATTTAAATATGCATCTAAAATGTAACTTCAGCCAGTCGGGTCGCATTGATATGACCTAGTCTACAATGTCTCAAGAAGGATTTTTTCATTTCTGAACTCTTCCTCTTGTGTGTGTTCTGTATACTAGGAACTGTAGTTTGATTTAGAACGTCAATGCTTTTAGATAACGTGCCTGAACCGATCAACTTTTGATATAGGAAATGTTCAAAACATTATCCATCAATACAAAATTTTAACATTTCTTTACTAAATAAAGAGAGTGATATGATTTTGTATATCAGGTTCGGTATCTAATAGCATTTGTTCAGAATCAATGTATTGGTAACACAGGGTGACAGTGACCAACAGACTTGGCTGCAACACTTGCCCCGTTTTCTGTCTCATGAAACTTATCACCCGTTCTCAGTTTTTCTACCTTTTTGTAGCCCTATGTAACAGATTACATATCTGCGATCCTGATCCGGTATCAAATACCCAGGATGCAGAGGATACTGAGAAACAGTTCTTTATAACGAACACACCCGAAGGAGATGCATCATATGCACTTTCTTCGTTTGGGCGGCATGGGAATCCTGGTATTCCCCTATTTCCTGCTCTGTCTTATAACAATTATAAGTTGGAGCGGGACCAACGTTCCCCAGCTCAGTATAACAAGCGGGTTCGGTCAATACATCCATATTATTATCTTGATTAAGGCGTGATATGGTCGCTACCTGGAGAGAGAGAGAAGAAAACACTCAGCGTGTGCTCTTGCAAGATTAGATTGGTTATATATTTTATCTAATCAGGATGGCTCCCACTGTTTTTATCAAATCTTCCTTCAAACCCTAAAAGGAAAGACTAGCCGGGATTAATTACACACTACAAGTTCGCCAATCTTTCAGCCAGGCCAGTGTCGGTACTTTGAGGGAGGTTCCCCGTGCTTTCGCACGGATCTAATTACAGTAAACCTCGTTTTCCCAGAGGCGTAACCCCGTTGACACCTTTCTAGACACCTACTTGATCGGCTAATTGTAAAGTGCAAAACTCTCCCAGGAGTAAAAATTACTCGCAGTGGGTATCGGGATCCAACTATCATATAGAAGGTATGCAATCTCATTGCAAATTTCAACACTTGAAACTCCCAATAATGATTTTTACCCCTAGTACTTATGACCTTAACTATGGTCAACAAATCATAAGCACTAGTCAAGTTCTACCCGTCATTTCGTGATTAATTAGACCCACCCACATGACCCTTAACTAAGGTCAACAAAGTCACATGACTGTCCTAACTAATCGCATCATATGCGGTGTAGGAAGACATCACTTGGCTACCGTACACTGTGCCTTGACTATGGTCAACAAACACAACACGAATACTAAGTACACTACTTCCTAAAATGACGGAGGGTTGCGAATGGTTTTTATGAAAACCTTTAAAGCTTTGAACTTGATCTCGTTGCGGAATCAAATGGTTTTTAAATGGAATGTTTTTTAGGCTTTTCTAGTTTTGCTAAAGGGGTCACTCCCGATGAAGGGATCGTCGGCCCTTTCCTCGTCGAATGAGGTGCGGGATATATCATATATATCACTGTGCAAAGCAGAAACTATAGAAGCAATCAAAAGACAAACCGAGTGTGTAGCATCTGCCAGTTATTGCTAAAGGAGTCACTCCCGGTGAAGGGATCTCGGCCCTTTCCTTATCGAATAAGGTGCAGGATGTTCTACAAGGAACACCGCGATGCAAAGCAAGAACTGTAGCTACCTGTTTTTATTTTGAAATTCGATTCCACAACATCTTTTAGGTTTATTTTCTTTCATTAATCTCATTAATGAATATCCCATCATTTAAGTCCACCTAAACATCACAGATAAATATAACGTACGCTTATGCCATCCGCATTCGCCTCGATGTCCCGTCTACACCGTTAGGTTAGGTAATTAACGGCAGAGCGAGGCAGGGCTAGCGCGGGTGTAAAACATAAGCAACGTCTATATAATATAACATATATTATATATACTACATCTATCTGAACAGAGCACAGAACATCACATGATCACATCATAGATAACGCAGCAGAAAGTATCATATGAAATATTGGATATGCTAGGACGTCCCGTGTTTTCAATACGAGCCAGTATAAAACACGGATTCCACGGTCGTGATGAATAGCCAATCCCACACCCCTAGACCCCTACGAGAGAGGCAAGCAACCCTACCAATTCTAGGGTTAGGAGACCCGGACTCGACTCCTCGAGTTGGTCTCCCACTGGACCCCAGAACCCGGTTACTTGTGCTCCCCTCCTTGGGTCTATCCTAATGCGGAAAAGTAAATAATATACATCAACGGTGACATCATCCGCAACCTGGAAGTGCCCCAATAAAAGAACATTACATACAAGTTTTTACATGAATGAAAATGAAAAACACTCATCTCACATAAAAAACCCCGGCTATTCAAACACGACGATCCAATATAACATATCCAGCAACACATAACATCACATGTCATCAACGTAAGTAAATATGCGCATCCCAATTGTCGTTGACATATAGCAACGAAACCGGCGATATCACATATTACGCTTACGGTCACAGAAAAGAAAGTGTAAAACTACGACAGTTGGAATCCGCAACCTTTTTAGACATCGCATGCCTAATCAAATGAAATACTTAGACATCCTATGCCTAACAATTATAAACAACGCATTTTAGTCTCATTATCGAAAACTCTTTTCAATATCAAGTCGGGCAATTCAACAAGATTCCCGACATCATGATCGAATGCTCGTCGCAAACTTTAGTAGGCGGCCGCACCCCCGACGCCATCGACAAAGTGCACCAAGGCGGAACACCGCTGCCGCGAGCACCCGAATGGATGCTTTCGGCAACGGGGTTCTCCTACAGTCACTTGGTCGGGGCTATGGAGTGAGGCTGTCTATTAAGTTTATCTGGCGAGTATCCGCATACCCTACGTGATTGCGACGGATTTTTGATCGCATCAAAATTCCGCGGCAACCGATCAAGTGAGACTAAAGTGCTATGTTTATAACATTCATTCAGTTATCTCATAACTACTTGTGAATTCCAATTATTGTATCACATTCCGGATAAGATAGAAAATGTTAAACTTTCCGATCGAACACCCATGTTTTCCCGATCAACCGAATGAAATAAGCTCAAAGACATTCACTTCATGCCTCAGTACCAACGGTCCAGCCGTAGAAGGGTCAAGCCAACGCCTCACATGTGGCACGCCGTACTGTCCCAAACCCTAAGGTTCAAAGGGCAGTTCAAGACGGTCACATAATCGAGTTAAGGTTTGTTGTCTTCTAGAGGGACCATCGCGTTACTTGCATTACTCAGAACGTCCTTAAACCACGGAAAAATCCAACACTTGGAAATTTTCCGGCAGGGGAAAAAGTGGGTATTTATATCCGGTCGAACTTTTTTAACATATTCTAAAATTACCCGGAAAAACACACACTGACAAAATTAGACAATCCGGTCGAAACACCGAGTCCCCAATACAACCCAGAAAATTCAACTCTGGAATAAATATTAAAAAATTCCCAGGAAAACCAGCACTGCAATCTAAGAATTACTGTATAAAATTCGATGCAGAATAAGACAAAATGGCCGCGGAACAGCCGCACGAGCCATGCTCGTGCCGCGGAACCGTGGAGCCTTTAAGGAATTAGGCCATCGAATTTTACAGTAACCCTTACAATCTCCTGCTGATTTTTCTGCATATTTTTAATTCACAAAAATCGACGAATTTCAAAAATGTACAGAGAGCAATATTAGGGTTAGGGTTTCGGTTCGATCGGATTTCTAACTCCGTCTACGCATCGCCTAAGGCTCTAGCTAGGCTCTTATACCACTGTAGGGTTCCTAGGCACACTAATGAAGTCTCACAGGGCATCAAACATGGCTAATTCAAATTTTACAAGTGCCGAGAAACCCTAATACGGATCGTCAACTAGATTTATAGGCTATGCGATGCAAGTTAACGACTATAACTTAAAAGAAAAGGGGCTACAACCTTTGTAGATCCGGTCCATCACTTCCTAAGCTCCGCGATGATGTCCCTCCGCTGTCCAAATCGGATCCCGGACTCTAGCGTCGGCTTCATCGGAAGAATGGGCGGGCTTGGTCGTCGGCTTCGATGCCGAAGATGATCTACGTCGAGGCATCACAAGATCAAGCTCCCACTTCACCAAGTCATGAAACTTGTGAAGAAAACACCCTATACTACTTGGCAAGAGGTAGAAGATGAAGAAATAGGAAGTGGGTTCACTTTAGAATTGGATTTCTCACTCATTTGCTCAAGTTGCCACTGAAGCTATTAAGCTTTTTCTTCTTGAAGAAGAAGAAGAAGAAAAAGATAATATATGATAAGTTATTATTTAAAAAGAAAACAATATGATACTTATCATGTATCAACCATGGTTTAGTGTAGAGATTTAACTAAGGTTAGATGAATGGTTAGGGTTAGAGAAGAGACAAGAATGGTGGACTTGTTCAAAGCTTCAACAAGCTTCAACAAGCAAACAAAACAAGCCACCATTTTCTTTTCTTCTTTTCTAAAATAAATAAATAAATAAATAGATAAGAAAATGAAAACCCTAACCATTACACAACCATGGTTTAATCTTTACACAAACCCAAGTGAGCATGTATCATCAAACATGATACAATCTTGTGCACAAAAATATATCACATATACAATGTGCATATCAAGTGAGAAAATCCTTTTAAAGTGAACCAATATTAGTTAATGCAAATCATTATATCAAATATATAATTATGCATTAAATCATTAAATCAATACTTGATTTAACGATCCGGTCATATCGCATATAACCGACTAATATTCAATGTATCGGCTTATCGAATCAATCCTCGATTCGATAACTAGGTTATATCGTATACAACCAATCGATACATTCATCGCGAGAATATAATACGGTATCACATACACGCATTATTCTCGGTCCCGCACATATCTCATATGCACTCCTATTTCGTTTCGATTGAGCCAGGAAACCTCTATGTAGGACTCTAAAGACTCGTCAATACGCCGGCAGCAGGTGATGATCATATCAAACACCCACAAGCCGCAAGCGGTCTGCTAAACGTAACGGCCACCCGGGTATTGAGCGATCAGAAGATCGACGAGCAAGTCAGCTCACACTCCTGTGAATCCAACCAGTAACACTTACCGTACAGTCCTGTCTGTTCGTCTGATATGTCGCATATCTCGCCTAGGGGTGGTAAACGTCAGACCCCAATAGCTTGATAAGTCATGCCGATGTGAGGTCCATAACAATCGTGAAACTACTGATAACTCTTACCAGTATATCACTGCAACCCTGGCCAGGGATTTCCTTTCATGGCCAGTCGTCCATAGCACAACATCAACCCCCAATACCGGGAGAGACGAATCCCCTCCTATCGCTCATTGCCTCCATGTGAATCGGGACTGTACCCAAAAACCACCTGTTTGCACGACTCAGTAGAGCCGTGGTAGGGTGGAAATCAAAGCACAGTGGGAGACACAAAAGACTCTATGACGATCTCGGGTCAACAGACTAAGCTGTACCAGTGTCACCAGAGAACTGCCATCTGACATGAGGTATAATACCATCTGGGAGTTCTCGGCGAGTCCGTTCAGTGTACCCAGTCTCCACTGAGCACCCGCATACCATCTCCGATGTCAAACACCAATGGATATGGGATCATCCATCGTCCATCACATGGGTCGAGAAGATATACGCTAGTCTACTCTGGAATATCGATGCCCTGTCTCGATATTCCCACGACTAGGAACGTTGAAGGATGTACTCATTGACTACCCAGACCCCACTAGTATGATCTGCATCATAGTCTTGGAAGCCGAGTACACATCCTAAGGGCTTTATCAACATGTAACAGAGAAACAGAAAATATACATGTTAAGATAAAGAGCAACCAGATAGCGTACTATCATGTCGAACAAGAAAGTCCTACCTATATATGTCCCAACACCCACTACAATATACATCCAATGTACAGTAATGGCCTCTAGGGCATACATATAACTAACAGATTAAACCTTCAGTAGTTTGTTAGTAATGGTTTGGCAAAGATCCTTTAGCTTTAGTCTATGTTGCTATATAAGAAAGTTTCGATTTTTAGTTGTTCCGCCTCCTCGCTAACTTGCGGGGTGAGCGATATAGACTTACAGTGGTATCAAAGCCTCGCTAAAACATAACTAACAGTTTAAACGACGCGTTAAACTACGAAACCGAAACAACCCGAAAACAACGGACCCAAAATTTATGTTTCTGTCGATTTTTTAATGCACTCTGAAAATTATTTAAACAAGTACAGAGTGTTATTTGAGCAGTAAAATGAGCACAGAACAAAAACGGAGCATTTCCTCGAAGTTTGGGCCGGCCACATGGCCTGGAAAACCGGTGAGCTCGGTTTGGGAATGAAGGAAATGGTTTATTTTTGTGGTGTGGCTTTTTAACTTAAATCTTGGGTTTCAGGAGTTATTTTCTTTCGCCGATTTTGATTTTACTGAAAGTTATTCCTTGTAGCACTGTGGGTGTTTCGAAGTCGTAATTTTAACGTCGTTTAATGTTTCTGTGTTTGTGAAATGATATATGTACTGAACGTCTACTAATCGCTATACGTCGATTCGTGGGGGTTGTGCATATCTGTGATCTATGATGTTGGTTTTTGGATATGAACTTATTGGATTGTCGTGATGAATAGCCGGGGGTGTGAGATGAGGGTTTTCATTTTTCATTCAATATAATATTTGTAATTTGATGTAATATTATTTTACGGTCGCACATCCGGGTTGAGGTTGTAGCCGCCATTGTATATTATTTCTTTTACTGTTTTTGCTCCTAGGATAGACCCAAGGTGGGGTGCACAAACTACCGGGTACTTTGAAGTGCTGATGGGCCTACTCACGTTATTGAGGGAGGCTACTTCACTTCGGTTATTTGGCGGGTAGTTTGCCGCACCCGTAGGTGTCTAGGATGGGGTTTGGATATTCATCGCGACCGTGTAATCCGTCTTTTGTTACAGGCTTAAACGAAGCGTGGATTCCTAGTATATCCAATGTGTTCATCTGTGATCTGGAATGGCTATCATTGCATCTAACGAATGTTTATATCAATATAAGATATTTAGTAGGCATTGCTTATATTTTGCATCCGCGCTAGTCCAGCCCCCGCTCTGTCGTTAGTGAAGTAACCTAACGGGTGATGATGGGGCCCAGTGGCGAATACGGATGGCATAACCGTACGTCAAATTTTCATTGTTTTCTGCAATGGTAGGATTAAATTGATGGGACGCATTATATTAATACAAAGAAAACAAACCAATGTTGAATCATTGGAACAATTTCAAAACCACTCGGTTTTTTCAAAACAGAATAACTTTGAAAAACGCGGAGCTTAAACCACTCCTTTTAAAAGCTATCAAAGTTCTTTCGATTATATCAAGTTCACTACGTTCACGGTTTCGCCAAAACCATAGCCCTCCGTCATTTCATATGTATATTCAATAGTATTCAAGCTATATTTTTTTACTTTCGTCAAGACATAGTGATTGGTAGCTGTTGGGTGTTCATATGTAGCATAGATAGATGCGTTAGTTTGGGACAGTCATATTACCTTGTTGACCTTCGTCAAGGGTATATACGGGTGGGTTCAAATTTACCTGGACAATGATGGGTAGAACTTGACATATGACTTATGATTTGTTGAGCTTCGTCAAGGTCATAAGAGCATGGGGAAAAAATCCACATCGGAAGTTTCTAAGGAAATTGAAACTTGCTAGTGCTGCATACCATTTGTAGTTTGATAATGTTGGTAGGATTCCTTTACCATTATCACACAATGATATTTGGATCCCGATCCTACTGTGAGTATCCGCTACTCCTCGGGAGATTTTTTCACTTAACGAACTATGCTATAAACCAAGTAGGTGTCTTGAACAGTGTTAGCGGGGTTACGCTTCCAGGGAAAAGAGGTTATTCAATTAAGGAACTTCACGAAAGCATCGTAAAACCTCTCTCGAAGTACCGACACTAGCCTGACAGAATAGTTAAGCTAGTATTTTATGGTGAGATTAGTCCTGACTAATTCTTCTTTTATGGTTTGAGGAAGAATTTGAGAAACAGTGGGAGACATCCTGTTTAGATTAATTAAAAACCAATCTAAACTTGCAAGAGCATAAGGCTAAGTGTTTTCTTCTCTCTCTGTTAATTGCAGCGACCCAGTGACTAGACATAGGTTACATGTAGATAATAAAATGACTGAATCTGACCGTAATGACTTGCAAAGGTCTGTCCAGATGTCCATTACCCATTAAAAAATGGGACACCTCTTCACTAATCCAACCCTGCCGTCTCAGGACCAGTTTCCACCATCACGGATACTGATATCCGTAAGACATAGGAAAAATCCTGTGTGAATGCCAAGTGCCTCATGTTGGCCTCAGTTGATGGTACATACCAGAGGCATCACGAGAAGATGGACTTAGTTTCTTTCTTCCTCCATCACAAAGATTTATATGGAGAGCAATCTCGTATCGCAAGATATGAGACCTTGAACGAATTGCTTCAAGTGAGGTTGGCTGTCGGGTTATCTGTAGGGGACAACGTCCTTACAGAGACTAGCTATATTGATGAGCTCACTGATATGAAGACCACGTTGAAGAACGAGTCAAATACTGACTTGATTTTACAGTCTCTGCTCTCTACTTACACCCTGAAGGAAACCAGGGAAGTAGAAGGAAAGGGAAGGGCAAAAGTTCCGGGACTAGATATGGCGAAGGAGGGACATTCCTATTGTTATGGGAAAGGACATTGGCAGAGGGATTGCAGGGCTAGCAAAGCCAATAGCCAGGATTCAAAGCATGTTGTGGCTTCAGCTTCGGGTGTGTTTGTAATAGAAAACAGTATGTCAATTAACTATGCTTCCTGGGTACTATAAACCGGATCAGGATCTCATATCTGTAATTCATTACAGGCTTTGAGAAACCGTAGAGTTATCAGGGTAGGTGATATGACTCGCAGAGTTGCGAACAGAATGAGCGTGAATGCTGAATCCGTAGGGAATATCATCTAGGATTGACAAGTGAGTAGATATTGATTATACGTAATTGTTTATATGCACCTAGTCTAGCATGTAATATCATATCTGTATCCTTACTCTCTAAGGAAGGATATGATTTTACTTTTGTAAGCGATGTGGTCCACATCCACCTAAATCAGGTTCTGATTGGGTCAGGTGCATTAGAAAACGGAATATACGTATTAGATCAAGCTCTGGATTTCAGTGTCCAAAACACACTTAAAAGAAAGTCTCCGGAAACAAATCAGGCTTTCTTATGGCATTGTAGACTGGGTCACATCAATGAGACACGGTTAACAAAGTTACATAAAGAGGGATATTTGAATCCGTTCGAGTATCAGTCTTATGCTACTTGTGAATCTTGTCGCATGCTACTTGTGAATCTTGTCTCATGGGAAAGATTACAAAGACTCCATTCACTGGACATGGAGTAAGAGCGAGCGAGCTCTTGGGACTCATACACAGTGACGTGTGTGGTCCAATGTCTACACATGCGCGAAGTGGTTATTCATACTTCATTACTTTTACGGATGATTTCTCTTGGTATGGACATGTCTTCCTGATGAATCATAAATCCGAGGCCTTTGAGAAATTCTGGGAATATAAGAATGAAGTGGAAAAACAAACAGGCAAAAGTATCAAGACACTGAGATCTGATCGAGGTGGTGAATACTTGAGTGCCGAGTTTCTGGGCTACTTAAAAGAGAATGGGATTCTCTCTCAGCTTACTCCAGCATACACACCACAACACAATGGTATATCGGAAAGGCAAAATCTAACCCTTTTAGATATGGTTCGTTCCATGATGAGTAAGGCTGAGTTGCCACGATATTTCTTGTGTTATGCACTGGAAACAGCTTCATATCATTTGAAGAAGGTTCCAACCATGACTGTGCCTACCACACCATATTAGATGTGGAGTGGGAAGAAATCCTGTCTTAAGTATCTTAAGACATGAGGATGTCCAGGTTTTGTAAAGAAGCAGCATGCGGACAAGATCAAGGCATGCTCAGTACTGTGTAAGTTTGTGGGATACCCCAAGAACTCCAGGGGGTATCTTTTTAATTCCGCAGAGGAACAAAAGGGTTTTGTTTCTCAGCATCCCCACTTCTTGGAAACAGAATTTTTAGAAAATCAGATACGTGGGAGCGTAATAGAACTTGAAGAAATTCCAGAACAAAAAGTTATTACTGAAAGTTTGCTAGAACCAGAGGTTTCAGAAGAACCGGACATTCCAGTGCCACTCCGTATGAGTAGTAGGCAGTCTCATCCGCCCGAGAGATACTACGGTTTTCTCATAGACGGGGATCGAGAGGATTGCATCATTGAAAATGATAAGCCTACTAGCTTCCAGCAAACCATTCAGAGCGGTGACTCGGTAAAATGGATGGATGCAATGCGGACCGAAATGGAGTCCATGTACGCCAACAAAGTTTGGACTTTGGACATTGCTCCGGAAGGGGTAAAACCCGCAGGCTGTAAATGGATCTTTAGAAAGAAGATTGGTGTAGATGAGCAAGTTGAAACCTATAAAGCTAGACCTGTTACAAAGGGTTTTCGACAAAGACCTGGTTTGGACTGTGATGAAACTTTTTCTCCAGTGGCTATGCTCAAATCCATTCGGATCCTTCTTTCCATTGTTGCCTTCCACGATTATGAGATCTGGCAGATAGACGTAAAGACGGCTTTTCTGAATGGAAATTTTGAAGAGTGCGTCTATATGGATCAGCCGGAGGGTTTCATTCAGAGTGGGAGCAGCGGTAAAGTTTGCAAGTTGCTTAAGTCCATTTATGGACTAAAGCAGGCATTGCGGAGTTGGAACATCTGCTTTGATGATACTGTCAAAGAATTCGACTTTATCAAAAATTCAGATTAACCATGCATTTACAGTAAGATTGTAGGGAAAACTGTGGTATTCCTTGTCTTGTACGTGGATGCCATTCTCCTAATATAAAATGATATACCTATGCTACAGTCAGTCAAAAGATTCTTGTTACAGAGGTTCTCCATGAAGGACCTGGGCGATGCCAACTACATTCTGGGGATCCAGATCTATCGTGATAGATCTAAGAAGATGTTAGGACTTTCGCAGTCCAGGTACATCGACACCATACTGAAACAATTATGTACGGAGGATTCAAAGCGCGGTAATCTATCGATTTGTCACAGAATCACCCTCTCAAAAGAGATGTCTCCCAAGACTGATTTAGAAAGGGCTCGCATGTCATCTATACACTACGCATCTACGGTAGGCTCTATAATGTATGCGATGTTATGTACCAGAACAGATGTGGCATATGCATTGAGCGTTGTAAGCCGGTATCAGGCTAACCCAGGGGAGAAATACTGGATAGCAGTAAAGAACATTCTCAAGTATCTGAGAAGGACTGAGTAGATGTTCTTAGTGTATGGAGGAAAAGACCTCCAGATCGAGGCCTTTGTCGACTCCAGCTTCCAGAGTGATAAGGATGACTCCAAGTCCATGTTGGGTTATGTCTTTACCCTCAATGGAGGGGCGGTTAGCTGGAAGAGCTCCAAGAAGGAAACCGTTGCTGACTCGATGTTGGAAGCGGAGTACATAGCTGCTGGCGATGCCGCAAAGGAAGCTGTCTGGATGAACAAGTTCCTCACAGAGCCTCTGGTGGTTCCTACCATTGTTGATCTAATTGTCACAACCCGAAATTGGCCTGTGACGGCCCTAATACTACGCAACGCCTAAAGACGTAACGTAGTAAAAGAAAGCCAAAACCCAGAAATCTAAACCAAGAAAATACGGAAAAGATAATATAAGTTTTTGAAATATTTGAAATCACAACCCAAATTCTTTAAAAAGTCTTACTTTCTTTCTTTAAAATTTTAGGAACACCCCCTTTTTGTAAAAAGTGGCCCAAAGATGAAAAACAATCTCATCACAAGTATACGACGCCGTAGCGAAGAAATAAGAGACATTAGAAAGGAAACTGTATATAAAAGACATCAAAACCACAAAGAATATACAATAGCGTCCTCACCAAGTCTCTAAGTCAACTGCACAATAGTAGATGGAGAGTACAAATACAACGAATGTACAATATGAAATACAGATAACCACCAACCCACCTAAGCAAAATAGTACTGTGAGCTGATGCGGTATCTGGAGCAAAAGATGATAGCTGAAAGCGGAATAGCTGAATAGAGGAATAGCCTGCCTCGACTACTCTAGGGAACAACCTGAAACACCTGTGCCACAACGGGGGTGAGTTGCCAACTCGTGAATAGTATATAACATATGCAGGTAATCGCAGGAATGTACGTACAACATGAATCTAAGATATGCGATTACAGTAATAACATGTCATGCAAATGCTGAATAAAGGGAAGTACACTAATAGGTACAATCAATATGTGAAGCAATAGTAACATGACAATAATGTGCAATAACCATGCAATAGGGATATGAGAAAGTCGATATGCAGCAATCATAAGGGTACACTCACCGGTACTACCAATATATGAATCTGTGCATGAAGTAGATAAGTGTGAGGTATAGGGTGGAGTATGTCATTTCCACGGAAACCTGACATCGTGGTAGGATCACAATCCATCAAGACACTCAAATCCCAAAATCCTCAAATCAGCCCCCAACTGGGTTCTCACATCACATAGGTCTCACATCACCTCAATGTACGATATCGAGTAGCTCTCCTATATCTCGAATGTACAAATCCACAATCTCTTTCATATCCAATATCCAATCTCAATGAATCACCGATATCCCATGTCGAATCTCGAGTAAGTTTCTAACATCCTAAAGGTATATATGTATTTGCAGAAATAAATATGATGGGGGAAATACACATATATTAGCGTCCCATTCCACTAATATTGGTTTAAGGTATATATAACAACGGCTAAATCCCCTGTTATATATACAAAAGGGGTTTAAGAGAAATATCATGAAAACAATGTGCCAAGCATCGACACAGAAATCCTCGTATATCGGGCTCCGTCAGTCCGGATCGGCCCACGGGGTCCGTCTGCGGTGTCGGCCCTCGGCCCCGGCAGTACAGATCATCCCGCATCCATCTCTCGACTCTGGCCAGTATCCTCCGGACAACTGCCAGGTCCAACCAGTCACCGGTAGGTACTCGTCCGCCTCCAGGCTCAATCGGCAAACCCATCGATCTTCTTGCCGAGGGGAACCATACCGGGCCCCACCATGTGCTCTCATACGGCAACCACACCTCGTATGGAGTATATAATCAGCACCGATAAAACTCATGGTGGACGCACAAATATCATATCAAGGAAACCGGGTTGTTCCATGTATGCATAATTTCATGAACTCCCGCGGTTCCCAAATCCTGAAAACATCATATAAAATCCAAATAAACAATGCGCAAATCCAGGAATAAACATATGCGATATATCTGAAATGCGAGCATATAAATGAGAATATGTAGCTGAAACCAGATGTATGCAAAACCAATAAGGTACAGCTAATTAACATCAGTAAGGGTAAATATGTAACTGCAACTGAATATGTGTGTAACATACGGGTTTAGCAATGTATAGGTATCTACCTATAGGAACTGATGTCGTATACCCCTCCGGGGTATAAGAAGAATATGAGTAAGATATCCCCCTCGGTATAAGTAAAATATCTAAAAGGTATACCTGTAGCTGTATCGCAAGGTGTAACTGTACCTATCACTAAAGGTATGATACACTATAGGTACACCGGTAAGCTAGATGTCATGTGTGACAAGCAATAGTATCTATAAGGGGTTGTGTGTGACATGGCAATTATTGACGGTGTGTGTGTAGCATACAATCCGTGCTCGTGCAACATGAACCGTCAATAATGTGTGCAGTGCCCTATGGCTACTAGTCACAATATAGCTATATCTTAGTAAACAGGTAAAGGCGCAATTCTAACAATGACGTAGAATGTGCGACAGGTATTTGAATCCTAGCCCAGACGCATAACGCCATGCGGGCGATTCCCCTGTAGATGTTAAATCTACTCACCTACACTCCACGCTGGGTGAATCCTATCATCTGCTCCCCCTATAGCCGTGTCCGTAGTCCCTGCCTGCAAACCTGCAAATAAGGCATGAAAATCACATATAAGCCAAATATTCCTCGAAACGCGATATCGAACCAAAACGAGAAACTCGCATCGCGAACTAAACGCGCGTGTCCACGATACGCTGAAACGCGTCTGTACGCGTCTAAAACCATCGCGACACGCTGCGATACGCTGGATCACAGAACCCACTCACGTATCGCGCGAATCGCGCAAACAAAACGGACATGAAAAACGGTATTTGATCCCATATTTCTACACAGAACCTAAATTGCAAAAATAAGTATACCACAGAACTACACATAGCAGCAGACACCCAATGGACCAAACCCTACCCATCTGGCCGCAAATTGCGGCCAGAACGAATTAATTGGAGGCCACGAGATGGAATTTGGGGGTCGGGTTAAATCTGGGGTATCAGCACCTATCCACTATACTGCAGTCTTCTCAATTTTAACCTGAATCCATCGGGTCACAAGCAGATCACAGAAATCACCAATATCGCTTAAAAACGACAATTTAGCACGAAAAGGAAAACCTATGGTATTTTAGTGTAATCTGGGTAGAATCTCAGTAGAAGTGGCCCTATTAACACTACACTGAGCTAGGTTAACCAACATAATCAAGACTTAACCAAATTTCCACATAAAACACCATAATCTAGCACTAAACTCACATTAATCGCAAACCGAAACTAAACTAACATACAACTATGCAATCTCGGAATTGGGTTCAGGAAGTATACCCAATGCAACCCTAGGAAGCAGGAGATTGAGTGAATGGGGGAGACGAGGGGTTGCTCTTGCTGCTGGGGTTCCTGTTGCTGCTGCTGCTACAGTGCTGCCTGCTGTTGCTGATGCTGTTGATGCTGTTGCTGATGGTGTTGCTTGCTGTTGCTTCTGCTACTTGCTGCTGCTTCTGCTACTGCTGGTGAGTGTGTGTGTGTGTTGATGAAGCTGCTGCTTCACTTGTTGTTGCTGCTGCTGCCAGTGCTCTTGCTGCTGCTGATGATGGTGATGAGGGGGTGTGTGTGTGTGTTGAGAGAGAATGGGAGTGAGATAATGAGAGTGAGAGAATAAGAGAACACCACAAGTCAATCCCCTCCTCTCTCTATCTCTCATTAATGAAGGCATGTGCAAAGCCATGATGCCCCATGCTCTCTCTCTCTCTCTCCCTCTCAAAGTCAACCATTCAAACAACCATATTCAAATTCATTTTAAAACAACTATATACTATTAAACCCAAAACACCTAATACAATAATAAACTAGATTAAGGAATGGTTAGTTCACCATGTTACCAATCATGGTTAAACACCAAAAATAAGCCTAGTTATCATGCACAAGTGTGTGCAAGCCTAGGAAAAATCTAATAAAATACTCAATAAATAGGATAAAATATTTGAAACTTAATTTGGTAAACTTTTTGATAAAAACCATATATTAAAATATAATTAGCTACAAAACACATTCTAAGTTGTTACAATCTCCCCCCTTAAAAGAAATTCGTCCCCGAATTTAAAAATATACCGATACGCGTACCCTCAAGGAGAAGATTACAACTCCCAAATCTCGCTCGCAGCCTCCAAGTGATTATCTCACTACACGGCTACGTTCAAGAAAACCCTTCACAGATGGCAAGACCCTTGACCGATGCTCCTCCTCCTGCCGAGCCATTAACACAATTGGCTACTGGTGAACGAAAGATCGCGTCACGCTAAATGGTCTGGTGCCAAATCATGTGAGAAAGGTCAAGAAGGTAATTGTAGAGTATCATCACAAGGAATACGGGGTGAAAATCCAATAATCTGGGCGGAAGTGCCAATTTAAAGGCAACCAAACTAACTCGCTTATAGGATCTTAAAAAGACCTAAATCCTGGGACAAGCTTCCCAAAATCCAACACATCATTCATCGGAAGTCCATAGGAATACATGATATGTCCCTACGAACTCGAGTCTATGGCTAACACAGTCGGCATAGGACCTCAGTTCGCAATGGACAATTCCCATCCTGACCTAGCACAACTGGACCGTCTCCGAAGTCTCTAGACTAGCTGGGGTCCAAAGTCCTACTTACACGGAGTCAGAGGAACAACAGACTGGTGATCGACACAACCTAACCCCTAAGCCTAAGGGTGGCCAATTGGAGTGTCTCCTGATAACGGCTATCGAAGGAGAACCCTATCGATGGCGAGCGACGATCCCCAACCGCTGTCAACAAAAGTACAAACACACAACTTTAATAAAACAACTGAGCAAACTGAGTATAACCGGATGACGAGAATCCGAATGGAGTCACACCCTAACTAAACTTGGTAGAAACCATGGCGGAATTCATGGAGATCTGCTCCCATCCCTGCTTCGGAATGGTAAAAGATTGCAACTCTCCAGCCGGCCTCAGATGCTCGACCCAAGCACACAACAAGACTGACACCTTGAAACGAAACCTGAAACTTCTCCTTACATCCCTGTCCACTCGTAACTATCTCATAAGTCACGCCAAAGCTGGTGGAACTTGGATGATTACAGAGAGTTGGCTGATGTGCTTACTCTAGGATTGCACGTCTCTACCTGATAATGTCAGTTACACAAACGTGTCCCTAACTTAGCACATCATTGTCACAAATCAGGGTCCCCGAATCATTACCCAGCCGAGTATGCTCAAGTATCACCGACGAACGAGTATTGGCGGGCAGTGTCTCACGAAAACGATTTAAGAAAAGTGGTCGGGCGCGGACATGAGCAAGCTGTCCCCTCCGTAGAGACGAACTTAAGCTGTACTCAATGATCACACAAGAACTGTACATCTGCAGAAGACTATCACAACAATCAAAATCCGCTGCAGGAAGATGTCCATTAAGCTCTAGTGGTCCGTGGAAAATCTGACACGACTCTCAAACAAGTAGGGTCCCCAAATCTCCAACGCAAAACCACCTCGGCCATCTCCAGATCATGAGTGGAATATCCTTCTCGTACTTCCTCCAAATGTAGGGAAGCAAAAGCGATAACTCTATAGTGTCACCTCAGTACACACTCGAGCCCACTCAAGAAACATTACAGTTAAAACAATAAGGTCGCCCGAACCCAAAAGCAAAGAAAGAACTGATGCAGTTGTTAACCGAATCTCCAACTGCTGAAAACTCCGTACACATGCCTCAGTCCACATAACAGAAACCTCCATCTTGGTCAATTCAGTCGACGGTGCAGCACTACTCTCGTAATCCTGCACGAAACGGCGGTAAAAACCTGCTAAGTCCAAGAATCTGCGGATCTCCGTCCTGCACACATGTCTGGACCTAGGCTGTACGGTCATGATCTCCCTCGGGACCATACAAAACCGTCTCCCGTGACTACAAGACCTAGGAGTCAACACAAAACAAGCCTGAAGAAACACTCCGATAATTTAGCAAACTGCTGGTGCTCTCCCAGTATCTGCATAACAAATCCTCAAGTGCTGCTTCTGTTCCTCAAGACACATTAGATAGACCAGAATGTCGTAAGTAACACAACAAAACCGGTCGAGGAACGGCCTGAAGAAATCTGGTTCATCACATCAACGAATGCTGCTAGGGCATCAGTGAATCCAACGACTCACAAAAACACACAAGGCCCGTAGCACGCACAAGGCAGTCTTCGGAATGCCATCACTCCGAACCTGCAATAATGATGACCTGATCCCAAGCAAACTTAGAAAAATGTCTCGCACTCTGGAGCTGATCGAAGAAATCGTCAATGTGAGGTAAGGGACACCCATCCGCACCGTAAGCCGGTTCAATTGACGATCCGTCGATACACAACCTCAAACTGCCGTCTTTCTCCTCGACGAACAGAAATCGGAGCCTCCAAAAGCGAAACACTCAGACACACAAAACTCCCCAAACCACAACTCTACAGCTGATCCTTTAAGCTCCCTCAGCTTCGCCGGCCCATCTGGAACAGCGTCGGAAAAACTCTCGCACGAAAGGAACCCGGTCCAACAATCACACTGTGGCTCCGGTATCACGAATGAACGCCAAGAATCCATGACATCTCCTCAGCAGCTGACTAGCGAAAAAAGCTGAATTCAAGCTGTGAGAGGCGGCACAACTATCCGCCGGCACAACAAGAACTGACTTGCCGGGAAAACAACCCTGACTGTTTCCTCACGGTAGTATACAGACGCCTAACACGTAGTTAACCAGTCCGTGCCCAGGAGAACGTCAAATCTAACATCTCTAGACAGATCAAGACGACGGACGAACCTCCATCTCGGTTGGCACACAACTGAAATACGCGTCGCGCAACAAAAGGATCGCTGACAGAAGTTAAAACAACTACTGCTAATCTACCCGACAACGGCACAAGCAAGAAGACAAACGAATACATCAAAAGAACATATAAATCAAGAATACCTGAAAACTCCACATTGGACGTCTGCGCGTCCCGATGAGTATAAGCGAACACCTGTGTCTGCCCTCTACTCGCAGCTGGATGAACTCCTCTAGTAGACTGAGCCCTCTGAGCAACTCTTCCACGTCCACGGCCTCTCTGAATACAACTCTGACGAGGTGCTAAGGAACAATTCCTGACGAAGTGCTTAAGGCTTCCGCATCGAAAACATCCACGCGCTGACTGCTGACCATCCTGGGGATAAAAGCTGAATGACCGTCCTCATCCTAAGCCTCTGCTACTCCCACGGTGGCCACGAAATCTGTCTCGACGACCAAACCTCTGCCTCTGAGCTGGTACGCTGGTACGAGTCCTCCACTGTCCTGGAATATGTGCCTAGTCAACTGGAGCTGCGATCACTGGTGCTATGTAAGTGACGGATTGCTGCATGCTGATTGTAAGGGACAGCTGAGTAACAGGGGTGACAACCTCCTGTCGTAGCTCCCGAACGACATCAACCAAAGAACTCATCGTCTGGCGGAGCTCCTGCATCTCTACTAAAATTCTATCCATAGTATAGATCATAGGCTGATCCGTCTGCACCTGTGCAACTAGAGTGCCATCCTGGTCAGTACTCGTCTCACCCGAGCCAATTCTGACCTCGGCCCTCGCTGCATCTCTCTGAGTCCCCATAGTCATCGGCGGCAAGGCTATAAATAGATGTAAGATAAGATTCGATAAGAATAAGGAAATCGAATCTTAAGGGTAGGAATCATCAAGGAAGGAATTTCAGCAAACTGTACTTAGGTCACTTAATGCGAAGTACCGCATCGTGGGTATACTGCAGACATACACACACTACGTTACTCTGCTTAAGCTACCTACTCCATCATACTAAGGTCATCCTACACTCCGAAAGGTAAAACCTAACGCTCTGATACCAACTTTGTCACGACCCGAAATTTGCCCGTGACGGCCCTAATACTACGCAACGCCTAAAGACGTAACGTAGTAAAAGAAAGCCAAAACCCAGAAATCTAAACCAAGAAAATACGGAAAAGATAGTATAAGTTTTTGAAACATTTGAAATCACAATCCAAATTCTTTAAAAAGTCTTACTTTCTTTCTTTAAAATTTTAGGAACACCCCTTTTTTGTAAAAATTGGCCCAAAGACGAAAAACAATCTCATCACAAGTATACGACGCCGTAGCGAAGAAATAAGAGACATTAGAAAGGAAACTGTATATAAAAGACATCAAAACCACAAAGAATATACAATAGCGTCCTCACCAAGTCTCTAAGTCAACTGCACAATAGTAGATGGAGAGTACAAATACAACGAATGTACAATATAAAATACAGATAACCACCAACCCACCTAAGCAAAATAGTACTGTGAGCTGATGCGGTATCTGGAGCAAAAGATGATAGCTGAAAGCGGAATAGCTGAATAGAGGAATAGCCTGCCTCGACTACTCTAGGGAACAACCTGAAACACCTGTGGCACAACGGGGGTGAGTTGCCAACTCGTGAATAGTAGATAACATATGCAGGCAATCGAAGGAATGTACGTACAGCATGAATCTAAGATATGCGATTACAGTAATAACATATCATGCAAATGCTAAATAAAGGGAAGTACACTAACAGGTACAATCAATATGTGAAGCAATAGTAACATGACAATAATGTGCAATAACCATGCAATAGGGATATGAGAAAGTCAATATGCAGCAATCATAAGGGTACACTCACCGGTACTACCAATATATGAATCTGTGCATAAAGTAGGTAAGTGTGAGGTATAGGGTGGAGTATGTCATTTCCATGGAAACCTGACATCGTTGTAGGATCACAATCCATCCAGACACTCAAATCCCAAAATCCTCAAATCAGCCCCCAACTCGGCTCTCACATCACCTCAATGTACGATATCGAGTAGCTCTCCTATATCTCGAATGTACAAATCCACAATCTCTTTCATATCCAATATCCAATCTCAATGAATCACCGATATCCCAAGTCGAATCTCGAGTAAGTTTCTAACATCCTAAAGGTATATATGTATTTGCAGAAATAAATATGATGGGGGTAATACACATATATTAGCGTCCCATTCCACTAATATTGGTGTAAGGTATATATAACAAAGGCTAAATCCCCTGTTATATATACAAAAGGGTTTTAAGAGAAATATCATGAAAACAATGTGCCAAGCATCGACACAGAAATCCTCGTATATCGGGCTCCGTCAGTCCGGATCGGCCCACGGGGTCCGTCTGCGGTGTCGGCCCTCGGCCCCGGCAGTACAGATCATCCAGCATCCATCTCTCGACTCTGGCCAGTATCCTCCGGATAACTGCCAGGTCCAACCAGTCACCGGTAGGTACTCGCCCGCCTCCAGGCTCAATCGGCAAACCCATCGATCTTCTTGCCGAGGGGAACCATACCGGGCCCCACCATGTGCTCTCATACGGCAACCACACCTCGTATGGAGTATATAATCAACACCGATAAAACTCATGGTGGACGCGCAAATATCATATCAAGGAAACCGGGTTGTTCCATGTATGCATAATTTCATGAACTCCCGCGGTTCCCAAATCCTGAAAACATCATATAAAATCCAAATAAACAATGCGCAAATCCAGGAATAAACATATGCGATATATCTGAAATGCGAGCATATAAATGAGAATATGTAGCTGAAACCAGATGTATGCAAAACCAATAAGGTACAGCTAAGTAACATCAGTAAGGGTAAATATGTAACTGCAACTGAATATCTGTGTAACATACAGGTGTAGCAATGTATAGGTATCTACCTATAGGAACTGATGTCGTATACCCCCCCGGGGTATAAGAAGAATATGAGTAAGATATCCCCCTCGGTATAAGTAAAATATCTAAAAGGTATACCTGTAGCTGTATCGCAAGGTGTAACTGTACCTATCACTAAAGGTATGATACACTATAGGTATACCGGTAAGCTAGATGTCATGTGTGACAAGCAATAGTATCTATAAGGGGTTGTGTGTGACATGGCAATTATTGACGGTGTGTGTGTAGCATACAAACCGTGCTCGTGCAACATGAACCGTCAATAATGTGTGCAGTGCCCTATGGCTACTAGTCACAGTATAGCTATATCTTAGTAAACAGGTAAAGGCGCAATTCTAACAATAACGTAGAATGTGCGACATGTATTTGAATCCTAGCCCAGACGCATAACGCCATGCGGGCGATTCCCCTGTAGATGTTAAATCTACTTACCTACACTCCACGCTGGGTGAATCCTATCATCTGCTCCCCTTGTAGCCGTGTCCGTAGTCCCTGCCTGCAAACCTGCAAATAAGGCATGAAAATCACATATAAGCCAAATATTCCTCGAAACGCGATATCGAACCAAAACGAGAAACTCGCGTCGCGAACTAAACGCGCGTGTGCACGATACGCTGAAACGTATGTGTACGCGTCTAAAACCATCGTGACACGCCGCGATACGCTGGATCACAGAACCCACTCACGTATCGCGCGTATCGCGCAAACACAACGGACATGAAAAACGGTATTTGATCCCAGATTTCTACACAGAACCTAAATTGCAAAAATAAGTATACCATATAACTACACATAGCAGCAGACACCAAATGGACCAAACTCCAACCCAAACCCTACCCATCTGGTCGCAAATTGCGGCCAGAACGAATTAATTGGCGGCCACGAGATGGAATTTGGGGGTCGGGTTAAATCTGGGGTATCAGCACCTATCCACTATACTGTAGTCTTCTCAATTTTAACCTGAATCCATCGGGTCACAAGCAGATCACAGAAATCACCAATATCGCTTAAAAATGACAATTTAGCACGAAAAGGAAAACCTATGGTATTTTAGTGTAATCTGGATAGAATCTTAGTTGAAGTGGCCCTATTAACACTACACTGAGCTAGGTTAACCAACACAATCAAGACTTAACAAATTTCCACATAAAACACCATAATCTAGCACTAAACTCACATTAATCGCAAACCGAAACTAAACTAACATACAACTAAGCAATCTAGGAATTGGGTTCAGGAAGTATACCCAATGCAACCCTAGGAAGCAGGAGATTGAGTGAAAGGGGAAGACGAGGGGTTGCTCTTGCTGCTGGGGTTCCTGTTGCTGCTGCTGCTACAGTGCTGCCTGCTGTTGCTGATGCTGTTGATGCTGTTGCTGATGGTGTTGCTTGCTGCTGCTTGCTGCTGCTTCTGCTACTGCTGGTGAGTGTGTGTGTGTGTAGAAGAAGCTGCTGCTTCACTTGTTGTTGTTGCTGCTGCCAGTGCTCTTGCTGCTGCTGATGATGGTGATGAGGGTGTGTGTGTGTGTGTTGAGAGAGAATGGGAGTGAGATAATAAGAGTGAGAGAATAAGAGAACAGCACAAGTCAACCCCCTCCTCTCTCTCTCTCTCATTAATGAAGGCATGGGCAAAGCCATGATGCCCCATGCTCTCTCTCTCTCTCTCTCTCCCTCTCAAAGTCAACCATTCAAACAACCATATTCAAATTCATTTTAAAACAACTATATACTATTAAACCCAAAACACCTAATACAATAATAAACTAGATTAAGGAATGGTTAGTTCACAATGTTACCAATCATGGTTAAACACCAAAAACAAGCCTAGTTGTCATGCACAAGTGTGTGCAAGCCCAGGAAAAATCTAATAAAATACTCAATAAATAGGATAAAATATTTGAAACTTAATTTGGTAAACTTTTTGATAAAAACCATATATTAAAATATAATTAGCTACAAAACACATTCTAAGGTGTTACACTAATACCGCTGTATTGCGACAACAACGGCGCTATAGCCTTAACGAAGGAACCCAGGTCCTATGTGAAGTCCAGGCACATCTTGAGGCGGTACCACCTGATCAGGGAGATCGTAGATCGCCAGGATATCGTGGTGAGGAGAGTAGATTCGGAGAATAACACTGCAGATCCACTCACGAAGGCCATACCCCAAACTCAGTTCGAGCGGCTGATCGAGATAATAGGTCTTCGATATGCCAGTACATGTCCCTAGTACAAGTGAGAGATTGTTAGTGTATATGCACTAGAGGCCATTACTGTATCATACTAGTTTGTTTATTACTTAATGGAAGCTTGGGATATTCACAGTTGTATAGACAGTCTTGCTCAAAATGGTAGTATGCTACTTGGTTTGTTTCTACTTCAATATATGCATGTGTTTCTTTTAGCATTTCACTTATACATATAGTGGAGCCCTAAGGATCTTTGCTTGAATACCAGTGTTGTGATGGCAGTCACACTAGTGGGGGCTGGGTAATCTACAAGCATATCCTTATACAGGTCCCTAGTTGTAGGATTATCAAGACGGGGCATCGATACTCCGGAGTAGACTAGCATATAAGCTTCTCATCCCAGCAGGGGAGATGGTCTGTCCCACAGCCATTAGTACTTCGTATTGGAGATAGTATGCGGGTGCTCATTAGGTTATGAGTACACTGGATAGGACTCGTCGGGAACTGTTGGTTGGTACTATACCTATCGTCAGATAACAGTTCACAGGTGACAGGAGTACAGCTTAGTCCGTCGACTTGACACTGCTACTTCGCCTCGAGTGTGTTCCCACTGTACATTGATTACTTCCCTACCATGGCTCAAAGGAGTCGTGCAAACAGGTAGTAGTTGGGTGCTGTCCCGAAGCACTTGGAGGTAGTAGCGGTTAGATGGTATTCGTCTTTCCCTGTATTGGGGGTTGATATCGCGATGTGTCTAGGAGAGCCATTACACAAAGTCCCTGGCCAGGGCAAGAGAGAATTATTGGTAGTGTTTCCAGCAGTTTCTCAGGGTGTTCTGGGCAACACTCTCGCACGAATTGTACCGCTATTAGGGGTCTGACGTTTACCGCCCCCTAGGCCCGACGTGCGATACTCTTAGACGAACAGACCGGACTGTACGGAGATTGCCACATTTAGGCTTAGTAGGTGTTTGGATGGGTTTACATCATCGTCCTTCTTATCGACATCTACCTGGGCACCGTTACGTACAGCTAGTGCCGCTTGCGGTATGCGGTTAAACCCACTGCCAGCGTAGTATCGAGTCTTTAGAGTCCCACACAGAGAGTTTCCCTGTACAGGGAAAAAGGTGTAGAAGCCGTATGGTTTTAGGGTAGGGCTGCGATCACTTACGTGCACTTGTGCACGTATGATGTTCGGGCAGACAATACTTGTTAGCTTTGGTTTAAGCCGGATCCTAGAATTGAACAAATGGATTAGTTTTGTCTTCTTTGTATTCGTGTTCTACGGAATGCGGATGCGGGGGTGTATGCACGGTTGTGAGGAGCGAAGAAGGAGGTATCTCATTAGGGTTTTGACCATTGACTTGGTCAAAACAAATATGAGGTGAGGAAAATGTTTATTAATCATTTTAATGATAATTGTGTTTTGGGTAATTGGTTTGACCATTTGAACTTGCTTGACAATTTGACCTAGTTGACCATTGTTGATTTAGATATTTTGCAAGCACTAGACACTTCTTATTCTTTTGGATTTATCTTTGAGATGATAATGGTCAAATCAAGGGTTGTCATCATAATTTATCATGATAAAAGATTACTAAATATTTTTCTTATGTATCATTATCTCATTTTGCTTTCTCTCTCATCAAAAGAAAGCTCCCATGGTTCTTCTTCTTCCTCCTCTCTAGATTTTTCTATAGTTCTCATATGTTGATAAAAATCGAAACTAAGTAGGTAAACAAATCCATCCTCTTCCTCTACATCACCAAGGACATCAAGAGTAGCAAACTTGTTGCCCTAGTTATCTCGGCTTAAGGTGGAGCTCGGACTATAGAAACTCGCGTTGATCGTTCTCGACTCTAGGAGGCCGCGGAGGTGACCAAGATCCGGATCGATCCTCGGAGCACACTTAGACGAGGAGGACAGCGGAGGGAAGAACCGAAGGACCGTTTTCGTGAGGTATAATCTTCGTATCACAGTAGATTAAACCTCCGGTAGTTTGTTAGTAATGGTTTGACAAAGATCCTTTAGCTTTAGTCTATGTTGCTTTGTAAGAAAGTCTTGATTTTTACTTGTTCTGCCCCCTTGCTAGCTTGCGGGGTGAGCGACATAGACTTAAAGTCACCAATCTTTAAAACCTTACTGTTTCTCAATCCCTGCATACAATTGCAGATGTGAAAACCAGAACCGGTATCTATTACCCAAGATGCAGAGTTTATAGAAAAATAGTTTTCAGTTACAAACACACCTGAAGAGGAAGCATCAGCATGCTTCTTCTTTATGAGATCAGCATGATACAGAGCATAATTGCATTTCCAGTGTCCCGACTTGTGGCAGTAAAAACATTCTCATTTTCCACTTCCTACGGCCCTGGATTTGTCTTTCCCCTTTTCTGTTTCAAATCCACCTCTCGGTTTGGTGGGTTTCTTCTTCTTCTTTCCCTTGGCTTTGGCTTTTGGGACGGAATAGGAAAATGGCCCAGCAAACAGAGTGGGAGTTTTCACTGTCTTAACCGTTCTCTCTGCACTTCTCAACATATTAAGAAGTTCAGGCAGTGATTTCTTCAAATCATTCATATTGAAATTCACAATGAACGGAGCAAAGGCACGGGGGAGAAACTGTAGAACAATATCAGTATATTGCTCATTATCCATGGTCCATCCTAGGTCCTCAAGTTCTTCTATAAGACCAATCATCTTCAAGACATATTCTCCTATTGATGTTCCAGGGGCCATCTGCATCTGAAACAGCTTTCGAGATGCCTCGTATCGTAAAGCCCAAGATTGAGCATCCATCTTCTCGTGCTGCTTCTGATGTATACTGTCCATAGAAGCAAGCGTGAGGCACTTGACGTGTCACAATCAATATCCCATGATTTTCGGATCTCCTTATCCGAAATAGATGATTCAGGACCTGGGACGGATGGGGCTTTGGCAGTGAGGACATATGATACTTTACCATATGTGAGTACAATATTCAAGTTTCTCAACCATTCTTTATAATTCGGTCCTGTCAGTTTTTTTTTCTCTAAAAGAGACTTAAGTTCCGTCAACTGGTATCTGCCATTAGGAGAGAGAAAAGAATACACCCAGCGAAATGCTCTTGCAAAGATTTAGATTGGTTATTATATTTTCTAATCGATGTCTCCCATTGCTTTTATCAAATTTTCTTTCAAAACCTCTAAAAGAAAACCAGCAAGGATTAATTATATTTTACAGTTTCGCTAACCGGAGAGCCAGGCCAGTGTCGGTACTTTGAGGGAGGTTCTCCGTGCTTTCGCATGGACCTAATTAAAATAAACCTCGTTTTCCCAGAGGTCTAACCCCGTTGAAACTTTTCTAGACACCTACTAGATTAGATAATTGTAAAGTGCAAAACTCTCCTGGTAGTAACTCTTGTGGGATATAGTGCCCTCAAAGTCAATTATTGGATCGCAGGTACATTATTGCAATGATTGAGGGAGGACCTATGCCGGTAGGACAGTCTTACTCAAGATGATAGTATGCTATCTGGTTTATCTTTATCAACATGTACATACTTTAGGTGACATTACAGGTCACTATTACACGTTTATAGAGCCCTTATGATTCTTGCTTGACTACCAGCAGTATGATGGCGATCATATACGTGAGAGTTGGGTAGTCTATAAGCACATCCTTAAAGTGGTCCCTAGTCGTGGGAGTTTCGAGACTGGGCATCGACACTCCATTAGTAGACTAGAGTATACAGTCGAGACCCGGACGAGGGGCGGTAGCCGGTCTCACAAGCCATTGGTGTCAGTTGGATCACCTAAGATGTATACAGGTGCTCATTGGATTATGAGTACACCGGACAGGACTCGCTGGCAACATGCTAGTTGGTATTATACCTGATGTCAGATAGCAGTTCCCTGGTGACATGTGTACAGGTTAGTCTATCGACCAGAGTTCGTCATTTTTCTCGTGTGAGTTCCCACTGTGCTTTGATTACAACCCTACCACGGCTCAAAAGGGTCGTGCAAACAGGTTTTAGTTGGATACAGTCCCGAGCCACATGGAGGCAGTGAGCGGATCGGCAGGGGTTTCTTCTCTCCCGGTATTTGGGGTGAGATCGCGCTTTGTCTAGGAGAGCCGTTACACGAAGTCCTTGGTCAAGGCAGGAGATTTACTGGTAGGTATTCCAGTAGTATCTCAGTGTGTTCTAGGCTACACTCCGACACGAGTTGTACCGCTTTTGGGGGTCTGACTTTTACCAACCCCTAGGCCCGACATGCGATACTCATAGACGAACGGACAGGACTGTACGGATATTGTCACTGACAGGCACTGTAGGGTGTCAGGATGAGTTCGCTCAACGACTTCCCTTTTGGTCAATACCAGGTAGCCCGTTACGTACAGCTAGTACCACTGACGTGCTAGTGGTTAAATCCACAGCCAAAATATTGACGAGTCTTTAGAGTCCCCCACAGACAGTTTCTCAAGTTTCGTGAAAAACGTTGTAGAGGTTGTATGATATTTTGGCAGGGTTCGATCATATACGTGAAATAGTGCACGGATAAAGATCGGACAGATCATACTTGTGGGCTTTGGTTTAAGTCGGATCCTCGTATTTGATTTGTTGGATTGCTTTCGTTTCATTGCATTCGCATTCAGTCGGAATGCGGATGCGGGTATGTATATACAGGTGAGGGGTATTTTTATGATCCGTCACGAGTTTACTTTAGATGATGTCGTTCTTTTTGTTGGACAAAACATTAAGGTTAATGTTTACAAATGGTGGAAATTATGAGTGGATTTCTTCATGAGGTGCATTTATTGTGACACATGCAATCTAGTGACTCATGGTCTCTTTATTCGTGCATATGTCACATTTTGGATTGATTTAATGTGTTGAAATGATACGAGGAGAGAGAGTTGGCAGCCATATGGCTTGGGTTTGCTCTTGTGTTTTTTATTATTCTAGCTCTCATTATCATTCCAACACATTAAGAAAAGAAAAGCCTCTTCTCTTTTCTTTCTTCTTCTCGCTCACAACATCCACCATGGCATCATCTCCTACCTCCACTCTAACCATCTCATGTGTTGAGAATCCTAGAGTGTCAAGAGACAAAGTCATCACACACATTCTCTACTTCACCTTGGACACGTGGGCTGGCAAACTCCATGTCCGTGTTGCTTCGGTTCAGAGCGGGAGCCTGTAAATTGATTCATAGATATGGTGGCCTTTCCGACGAGGAGACCGGAGATCGAGCGAGATCGGAGATGCCGCAAGGAGCTAAAGATGGTGGCTAAAGACCGAAGGACACAGATCGATCGGTATAGCTTTTCTAACCCTCTTTAGATTGCTAGTTTAATGTTAATGGTTCGATCCGGGATTAAAGTCTGCGTTAGCACTGGTTTCAAGTTTATGAAATGTTTTTGTTTCCGCATTTTGGCCTCGGATCGACGGCCGGGGCGCTACCGTAAACTTACATAGAATCAGAGCCACGCCATTAACAGTTTACTAGCTTGTTTAGACAATGTTAATTTATCGAAAACGAAACTGAACCCAAACACTACCACTGCTGTCCCCGTCTCTATCGATTTTAAAAGTGTTCAGAAAAATTTTCAAACATGTGAAGAAGACTACTGACCATACCATATGACCAAAGACCAAAAACGAGCCTCACCCACCTGAAAAAACCAGCCACCAAGCATGAAAATCCGGCTAGGCCAGCCAAGCTGTTGATTTTGGACTTCGTATTTGGGCTGTGGTCTGGTCACTGGAAAGTTGGTGCAGTGGTATTGTTTGTTTGGCCCAATTTTGATACGGCGTTATCAGTTTGTGTGGGCTATTCGGGGGTTATTTCGGATTCGATATTTTATAATATTCTGTAATGTTTATAGTGCTTTACATTATATCTGTGACCGTGAATGTCATTTGATCGGTGAATCTGGTCTAAACGCTATAGCCCTTTTATACGGATTTGCGAATGTGACATTCACGTTGATGTTCAGTGTTGTGTTGTGATGTTGCGGATTTGTCGTGGTGGATAGCCTGTATGCATTGTTGGTGCAGTTTAGATATATTTGTACATTTCATATTGCAGGGCGAGCGTCCGAAATGTGGACTGGAATCACTGCCTGTTTGTATATTATTCTTTTGGGGCACGACCGGGTTGTGGTCGATGTACCCGTTGTACATATTTTATTTTCTGTACTAGGATTACCCCGCGGTGGGGTGCACGGATAGCCGAGTTCTAGAAGGCAACGATCCCGCATCTCATGGCTTTGAGACGGAGGGGGCTTCACTCTAGAATTGGTGGGCTATTCACCGCACTCGTAGGGGGTATAGGTTGACCCAAAGAGGGGTTCTCAAGTTACCGGATTCCGTGAAGTGCTGGGTGGTCCATTCACTTAGTTGAAGGGGACTTCCTCGCTTCAGGTTTTGGCGGGTAACTTGCCGCTCCAATAGGGGTCTAGGATTTCATTGCACTGGCTATCCACATGACCAGGGGAACGTCGGGTTTCACTTCCGGCTCAAAGGAAACCCGGGGATCCCAGATTATCTGTATTCTTCTGTGATGCTTATTACATTTCTGTGATGTTGCATTTATCACACCTTGAGCGATTATTATATATTGATATATATACTAGTTGATGTTGTATATGTTTTACATCCGCGCTAGTCCAGTCTCCGCTCTTTCGTTAGTTAAGTAACCTAATGGGTGATGACCGGACCCAGTGGCAAATGCGGATGGCATATACGTACATCATATTTTCGTTCTTTATTGGTGTGATCAATTGATGGGACTGCATTGATTCGTATCAAAGAAAGCTAAACAAAGCTTTTTGATGTTGTTGGAACAATTTTTCAAAAAGTTGTTATTACAAGGACGTTCTCTTTTGTTTTGCACAGCGGTATTCGGTAATGAGTATCCAGCACCTCAGTCGACGAGGCAAGGGCCGAGATCCCTTCACCCAGAGTGACCCCTTGGACAGAAGTTTGGTTTAGGTTAATAACTTCACTATAGTCGATTACTTTTTGCTTTTCATCGCGGTATTCGGTTGGAATATGCTGCACCTCATTCTACGGGGAAAGAGCCGAGATGCCTTCACCGAAAGTGACCTTTTTAGCGATGGTTTTCGCCACTATATTTATAAAAAGCTATCTCGTTCCTTCAACGATATCAAGTTCATTACGTTAAAGGTTTTTCGCCAAAAAGCATTCGTATCCCTCCGTCATTTCAGACGGGTAGCACATAGTATTCATGCTATGTTTGTTGGCCTTAGTCAAGGCATTGTATATGGTAGCTATTTGTTGCTTTTCTACTGTATAGATAGATGTGTTGGTTTGGGACAGTCATACAGCCTTGTTGGCCCTAGTCATGGGCTTGTACGGGTGGGTTCAAATTAAAATGGACAATGACAGGTAGAACTTGACATATGACTTATGATTTGTTGGCCTTAGTCATGGTCATAAAAGCATGGTGTAAAAATCACATCGGGAGTTTCTAAAGAAACTGAAACTTGCCAGGAATGCGCATACCTTCTAGAGTGTGATAGCGTGAGTGGATTCCATCACGTTATCATGCGATGATAGTTGGATCCCGATTCCCACTGGTGAGTTGGTTTACTCCTCGGATGATCCCGACTAATTCTTCTTTCAGATTTGTAGGAGAATTTAAGGATACAGTGGGAGGTTTCCTAGTTAGATAATGTGATAACCATTCTGCTCTAGGTTAGAGTGCACGTAGAGTGTTTCTTTTCACTCTCTCTTTGGCAGCAACCATGGCCCGACTCAGTGACTAAGATTAACCAAACCTTCTTAAAACACTGGCTTTTGGATTGTCAGAGTTGTATACATCACTACCACTCCTACTTTTACCCTTTTCTCCAGAACACCCCGTATTACTACGAACAACCACTTCCATTGGATAAAACCATCGCATGCTTATATATGAACTCGAAGGAACTGGTTCCAAATTCGTGGATGGTTTCTTGTTCTGGAGAAAATGAATAGGACTATTCAGTTGTCTTTTCCTTTTACCTTCTCTCAGGCTGCGAGTGCTCCTTGGATTAGGACGGTACACCTATTATGCTAATTGATAGTCTTCATCTAAACCATAGGCAGGTGCCAAAAGGTAGGGAATGAAGAAAACCGATTAGCCTAAGAGAGGCGTGCAGAAGATAATAAGTAAAGACAAATAAAGGGAGTTGTAAGAGGGCGAAGTAAATTGGGACTGCTATTCACGACCAAACCAAGCATTTCATCGCCACTCCTGCTTCACCTTCGTATTTCTCCAGAACACTCCGTATCACTACGAAGATCCATAGTTATTTGGATACTCCGTCGTATGGTTATATACGAACTCGAAGGAACATGTTCCAGTTCGGGGATGGATTCTGGTTCAGGAGAAATAGGAATAAGGTTTATTCAGTTGTCTTTTATCTTTACCTTATCTCGCGTTGCGAGTGCTCCTAGGATTAAGGGAGTACACCCATTATGCTTATTGGATAGTCTTCTTCCAAACCATAGGCTGGTGCCGAACGGTAGGGAAGGAAGAAAACCATTTGGCCTAAAGGTGATGTACAGAAGGTAATGACTAAAGACATATAAAGGGATTTGGAGAGATGGCAAAGAAATATACGGTTGCAGTTTTGAATCTGATAATGGAAGAGGCATTAATAAGAATATCCGGACACCCCTTCGAAATATTTACATGTTTAAGTTTCACTCTGTATTGGTAAAAGAAAACTGATTTCCCAATTAGACCCTTCCTCCAGGGTATGTATTTACCAGGTACGATTCTCACATCTGTATTGTTTTACAGATGATGAGTGGGAGTAAGTTATTGGGAATTAGGTGATCATCCTCATTATATCGGGATTCGTTGTAATTGCTGATATTTGAGGAAATCACCTGGGTTTTTGCCGGACGGCAAATATTTAGTTTTGAATATCCGTTGTTATGCACCAATTTAAAATTGATATATTTGTTCATTTATAAAGTCCGATATAACTTTTTGAAATTATGTCCGTGACATTTACCTATATCAGTTGATGGTTAGGTAAGGAGCATTCAATAGCGGTGTAATTCTTCATAACCATAGTACAGTTTTCAACCTACGACACACAGGGTTTGAGTTATTCAACTTAGCAGACTTATACAAAGCATTGTATATCGTCCAGTGTCCATTAGGACAGAGGGGTTGGTCCTCGTACTATATTCTGTTTATTTGTGACTTTTCTAGTTTTCAGACAAGTGTTTTGTAGAAATGTAAGGTCTATGTTTTGAGAAGTTCTTGATTTAAGAATAAAGTACAGAACCAGGTGTTGCAAGTATCAGGATTCTTCAAGGTGATCGAAGATGTGGATACTTGTATTTGGTATTCGGTTGGCAGTAATGGTTTTGAGAAACTTGTTTCTCTTTCAGGTTACTCATATCTTGATGCATTCCTAAGTTGAGTAACGCTGATCGGCCTCCTTCCATTTAGTTGGCATGCACAGGAGATAGCTGCATGATTTGAATCTGGTTCCAATTAAATCAGTGCCACTGTTTCTATATTGTATATAGAATGGATCATATCTTAACGATGCTAAGGTATATGGAGTTGTCCGGCTTATGCTTAAAACAAGACTCTTGATAACTCACGGCTCGTTTCTATAATGGCTGTTTGTGGGTTGACCCGGGCTTTGACGAGGGTTGACATTATACCATCTGGAAGATCAATAGTGATATTGTTCTTGACTCGCTACAGTTTTAATAAGATGGATTTTTTCAGAAAACATTAGTAGGAGTCTGGTAGAACTGGAAGTGATTCCAGAACCGCAAACGATTACCGAAAATTTGATAAGAACCTAAAGATTCAATCTGGTTTGACATTCTATTGGCCACTCCGCTGATATGGTGGGTAACCTCAGGCACTCGAAAGGTACTTCGGTATGCTCAAAGACGGTGACAGGGAGGTTCTTGTTTACACAGACTTGCCATTGCTGTTGTTCCAGACTGTGAGACCCGGCAGGAGGATGAGTATAGCGTCGTTCTAAATTAGCATTAGAAGTGTACGTGTATATGACTCTGCCAGAGGGTTGTTGTAGTCAGTAGGAGCAGCGAAAGCATAGTGGACAACTAGCTTATGTGTATTTATAGACTAAAGCGGATATAGCGGAGATAGATCATCTATTTTTGATGTGACAGTCATAGGTTTGACTTCATCAGAATATGGATGGATCTATTAAGAAGGTAGTAGGTTGTGATGTCCTAGTATTTGGATGAAATACACAGAGTAGGAAGTGAAATTCCTATACTACGATCGGTTATACTTTGGTTGTTACACAGTGGTTTTCCCACAAAGGACTTGGATATTACAACAGACATTCTGGTTACTAGATCTATGCTTTTAGATCTAGATTTGGGTAGTTTTCCAATCTGGGTACTTAGACAGTATTCTAAAAGTATTTAGAATGGATGAATCCTGGCATGGTGGTGTACCTGCAGGTGATGGAGTCACCCTCTCTAAAGGTGTCTTATAGACTAAAGGGGGGAGGGATGTGCATGATTGGCAAATTACTTGCTTAGGCAATTGAGTTTATCATGAGATGTCTAGTACCACACCAGATGTTGTTTTTGCACGAGATGCAATTAGTTAATATTAATCCAATCCTGGAGAAACGATCGGAAGCAGTTTTAGAACATAAGTGGATGTTCTAGGGATCTGATAACGACAGCCTCCTTCAGGAGACGGTTATCATTCGAAGCATCCAAGGTGACGTGGATGACAGAGTGACTGTCAGAGTTATAGTTTTCCCTCTGACGAAGAGCAGTAGTTTGGATAGGAGGTCCAAGAGGATACTGAGGGAGGCATGGTGTAACGTTCTAGAAATCGTTCTGTGTTTGTTTCTATTTTTGGGTGAAATTCGTCGGTATTGTCAGTTTTATACCGATTGTGATCAAACGGCCATATCGACTTGCCAGCACCTTGTTTTGATAAAATAAAGCTAGGGCACAAACTTTGGGAGTATATGGGACGTTTTGGTCCAATTTGAATTTTTCCCAATTTTAATGTTATTTTAATCCGGTTTGCACATTTTTGGAAATCTTCTCTTTGCATCTTTTCTAAAAAAAATTTTCTTTCTTAAGTTGACATAAACCACATAGCATATATTGTGTGGACTAGGATTAATGGTGAAAGGAATAAGAAAAGAAAAGAAAAGAAAGTGCATGCATGTGGATTAATTGGTGTGAATGCATTTATTGCTTGCTTTTTTCTTGATCTTTCCACACAATTCCTCACCCACTCTTCTCTTGGCTGAGCCCTCTCTTTCCTCTCCTGCCTTGTGCATTTCTTTCTCTCATTTCCTCATAATTCCTACACAATTCATTCAAAAGTCCATCTCTTCTCATCAAAATCATCACTTTTCTTCATGTTTCTTCTCTTGCTCGACTTGGAGTGCTCTTGAGCTTGGATCCTTGTGTTCTTTTGTGTAGGTAAATTCTCTTGATGTTATTTTAGTGTTTTAAGTGTAGTTTAGCTAAATAGTTTCAGTTTAGAATGTTTAAGTTAGGGTTTGTGTGAAATATCATATTTTTGTATCGGTTTGTGGTTTCTAGGATCTGCTTTGACCCGGGGTGTTTACTGAAAACCTAAACAAAGTTGTAGTGTTGTACTAGGGAACCTGGAGCACCACCTTTGAGATGGACCCCAGGCCACCGGCCAGGGCCGGCGACGGCTAGAGGAGGGGCCGGTGACGCCGGCCATGCTGGGGAGTTAGGGTTTGGGTTTTTGTCTGTAGGTGTCTGCTATGGTTTGGGTTCTTCTGGTCTTGTTTTTTTGTTTAGTTTTCACAGTAGGCAAAATCTGGGATCAATTAGGTGGTTTCTAGTGTTTTGTGTCCGCGCGATACGTGTTACGACACGGGTCATCCAGTTTTAGTGGTTTCGCTCTTAAGTTGTTTTCGTCGTGTCGCTACTCTCGTTAGCCACGATACGAACACTTAAGAGGTGGTTGTGTGTTGTTGTGTCGGTTAGGTGTAGCTTGTTCGTGTTTTGTAACTGTTATTAATTATATTTATATTGTTGTTGTTTATATGTTGTAGGTTCGCAGGCGGAGACTACGGACACTGCCACAAGGGGATTCAGGTGGTAGACTTCATCTAGCTTGGAGTGTGGGTGAGTAGATTTAACATCTACAGGGGAATTGCCCGCATGGCGTTATGCGTCTGGGCTAGAAATATTTACTTTGTCGCATATTCTATGTCATGTTTAGAATTGCGCATATACCTTTCTGCTTAGTTATAGTTGTGCTTGGACTAGTATCCTTAGGACACTTCACTATTATTGACGGCTCAGATTGCGAGAGCACTGATTGTATGCCACACACACCGTCAATAATTGCCATGTCATACACAACCCACATTTAGAAATGATATTGTCTGGTTAGGGACATTGTGACTTTGATACATATTTCTTATCGCTTATAACTTAGACTTTGATATGCTAGTTCCTGTTTACCTATAGGGTTTTGTACCATTAGTGTAGGGTTCCTAGGCACACTAGTGAGGTCTCACAAGGCATCGATCATGCCAAATTAAAATTTTAACGGTGCCGAGAAACCCGACTACGGATCGTCGGCTAGAAATCTAGGCGAAACAACTAACTAGTTAACACTTAACTATGAGATACGGAAATACAACCTTTGTAGATCCGGTGCTCCACCTCCATAGCTCCGCAACGAAGTCGTCTCCGTTGTCCAAAAGGAATCCGGGCTCTAGTGTCGGCTTCGTCGGAGAAATAGCGAGCTAGGTCGTCGATGTCCATGCCGAAGATGATCTACGTCGAGGCATCGAAAGATCAAGCTCCACCTTCACCTAGCTTTGAAAACTTGTGAAGGAAACACACTCTACTACTTGGCAAGAGGTAGAGGATGAAGAAATAGGAAGTGGGTAGACTTTAAAATTGGATTTCTTACTCATTTCATCAATCCACCATTGATGCAATCAAGCTTTTTTTTCAAGTGAAGAAAAGAAAGAAGAAGAATAAGCTTGTTATGATAAGAATTGATTTAATTAGAAAAGAAACTCATTCTTATCATAACATGACCATGGTTAGTTGTAGAGAGTGAACTAGGGTTAGTGGAGTGGTTAGGGTTAAGCATGAGACAAAATGGTTAACTAAGTCAAAGCTTCATGAAGATTCCTGAACAAAACAAAATAGCAACCATTTTTCCCTTTTTGCTTTTAATTTTCTTTTCCAAATGAATAACTAATAAATAAATAAATGAAAAAGAAAACATAACCCTAACCATTCACAACCATGGTTTAATCTTTACACTTAACCAATTTAGCATGGATCATCAAACATGATACAATCATGTGCACAAAATCATATCGCATATATAATGCGCACACCCGAGTGAGAAAATCCATTTTAAAGTGAACCGATACTAGTTAATGAAAAGTAATATATCAAATATATAATTATACATTAAATCATTAAATCAACACTTGATTTAACGATCCGGTCATATCGCATATAACCGACTAGTATCCAATGTATCAGCTGATCGAATCAATCCTTGATTCAATAACTAGATTATATCACATATAACCATTCGATACATTCATCGCGAGAATGGAATGCGGTATCACATACACGTATTATTCTCGGTCCCGCACAAATCTCATATGCGCTCCTATTTCGTTTCGCTTGAGCCAGGAAACCTCTGTGTAGGACTCTAAAGACTCATCAATACGCCGGCAGCAGATGATGATCATATCAAACATCCATAAGCCGCAAGCGGTCTGCTAAACGTAACGGCCACCCGGGTATTGAGCGATCTGAAGATCGACGAGCAAGCCCGCTCACACTCCAGTGAATCCAACCAGTAACACTACCGTACAGTCCGGTCTGATCGTCTGATCTGTCGCATATCTCGCCTAGGGGTGGTAAACGTCAGACCCCAATAGCTCGATAAGTCGTATCGGTATGAGGTCTATAACTGTTCGAGAAACTACTGGTAACACTTACCAGTAAATCTCAGCAACCCTGGCCAGGGATTTCCTGTTATAGCCAATCGAACACAGCGCAACATCAACCCCCTATACCGGGAGAGACGAATCCCCTCCTATCGCTCATTGCCTCCATGTGACTCGGGACTGTACCCAAAAACCACCGTTTTGCACGCCCTCTTGGACGTGGTAAGATGGAAATCAAAGCACAGTGGGAACCACACAAGACTCTATGACGATCTCGGGTCAACAGACTACTCTGTACCAGTGTCACCAGAGAACTGCCATCTGACGTGAGGTATAATACCATCTGGGAGTTCTCGGCGAGTCCGTCCAGTGTACCCAGTCTCTACTGAGCACCCGTATATCATCTCTGATGTCAAACACTAATGGATATGGGATCATCCATCGCCCATCTGTATGGGTCGAGAAGGTATACGCTAGTCTACTCTGGTATATCGATGCCCTGTCTCGATACACCCACGACTAGGGACTTTGAAGGATGTACTTATGGACTACCTTGTCCCCACTAGTATGATCCGCATCATAGTCCAGGTAGTCAAGCACACATCCTAAGGGCTTTACCAAAATGTAACAGAGAGACAATCAGTGTACACGTTGAGGTAAAGATCAACCAGATAGCATACTATCATGTCGAGCAAGAAAGTCCTCCCTATATATGTCCCAGCATCCACTACAATATACATCCAATGTACAGTAATGGCCTCTAGGGCATACATATAACTAACAATCTCCCACTTGCACTAGGGCCATCTGTAGCAGTGGTTGCAGTATCTCATACTCAACCATCCCATAAAAGTCTCTCTCTGGGAACAGGCCTTTGTGAGTGGATCCGCTGTGTTGTCCTCTGAGTCTACTCTCCTAACCTCGATCTCCCTGAAGATCAACCATCTCCATGATCAAGTGATACTGCCTTAGAATATGTCTGGATCACTGATGGGACGGACATTCCTTGGTATAAGCCACAACCCCATTGTCACACAATGGGAGGAACTAAGTTCATCTCATGAACCAATATACACCCAGACAGCCACTTTGGTAGCATCTTAAGTAGCGATGTATCCAGCCTTTATCGTCTAGTATGCCACGGTATCTAGCTTGGAACTCTTCCAACATACCGTCCCTTTACTGAGGGTAAAGGCAATGCCTGCGACTGACATTCAGTCGTCTTTATCACACTGGAACCCTTCCAGCGATTCTCCCCAGGATCGATTGATATCATCTCACTACAACTAGTGAGTATCTAATTTCCAATTAGATCTATCTCATAGATCCAAAATCGAGGATTTAGGAGGTATCACTTTGATCCTATATGGAGAATCATTGTGATAAGCGGAGATTGACTGAGCGTAGCATAGGAAACTCCTTCCCTATCATGAGCATGACATCCACGTACTCTACGAGGATCACCACCATACTCCCTACTACCTTTTTGTTTATACAAGGTTCATCTACCATTTTGATGATGTCAAACTCTTTGACTTATCCATCAAAACAGATGTTCCAACTCCGCGATGCCTGCTTTATCCTATAATGCATCTTGCACACGTTTCCGCTGCTCCCACTGTCTACGAAGCCCTCTGGCTATGTACTTATAGACGCACTCTTCTAAAACATCATTTAGAAAAGCAGTCATGACACTCAACCACCAGATATCGTAGTCATGGTATGTAGCCGTGACAAGTAGGATCTGGATGGACTTAAGCATAGCTCCTTAGAAAAGGTTTCGTCATGATCCATACCTGGTCAATGATGCAAACCTTTAACAAGTCTAGCTTTGAAAGTCTTAACTTTTCCATGTACACCAAGTAATCTTCTCAAGATATACTTGCTCCTGATGGGGATTTAACCCTTCAGATATAGCAACCAAAGTCCATACTTTATTGGTGTATATGGATTCCATCTCAGATCGCTAAACATCCAGCCATTCTTACAGAGTCTTACTCTCGATGGCCTGCTCGAAACTAGTTGGGTCATCATCTCATGATGCAATCCTCGCTCCCACTGTCATAGAGAAACCGAAGTATCTCTCAGGTGGGTGAGGAACCCTACTAGATCGGCGGAGAGGCTGAGGTTCATTGGTAACTATTGAATCCTTTGGTTCTCTCAAATCATCAGCTGCAGTTTGTATAGCTGGAACATTTCCAGTTTTACATAACAGTCCTTGCCTCGAGCTTGTCCGGATTTTGCTTTTAGACATAGCCCGGACAACCCCAAATCTTAACCAACTTAAGATATGGGCTCTTCCCTTTCCATATCACATATGAAGCGGTAGGCAACTGATTTGATTTGAACCCTATTCAATAGGTATGCATCTTCTTAAGTGCATAACTCCCAAAAAGAAATAGGTAACTCAGTAGTACTCATCATAGAGCACACCATATCAAATAGGGTGTATCTGCTCCGCCCCGATATACCATCGTGCTATGGTGTATACAGAGGAGTAATGCTGAGAGAGAATCTCATTCTCCTTTAGAATAGTCCAGGAATTCCATGCACAAGTATTCTCCTCCCTGATCTCATCATAGGACATAATACTTAAACCCGTATTTTGGTTCTCTACTTCTAACTTATATTCTATGAATATCTCAAAAGGTTCGGACTTGTGTTTCAACAGGAACATATGTCTGAATCTTGAGAGATTATCAGAGAATGTAATGAAGTACAAAGAACATTTCCTGGCATGTGTAGACAGGGGACCTTACATACATCAACATGTATCATCCCAAGAGTTCACTAACTCTTTCTCTGTTTCCAATAAACAGAGCTATGGTCATCTTATCTTTGTGACATGACTGGCGAGTTTCACAAGATGTAAATTCAAACTGATTTAAATATGCATCTATATGTAACTCTAGCTAGTCGGGTCATATTGATATGACCTAGTCTATAATGCCTCAAGAAGGATTCGTTCATTTCTCAACTCTTCCTCTTGTGTGCGTTCCGTATACTAAGAACTGTAGTTTGATTTAGAACATCAAAGCTTTTAGATAACGTGCCTGAACCGATCAACTTTTGATATAGGAAATGTTCAAAACATTATCCAATCAATACAAAATTTTATCATTTCTTTACTAATAAAGAGACTGATATGATTTTGTATATCAGGTTCGGTATCTAATAACATTCGTTCAGAATCAATGTATTGGTAATACAGGGTGACAGTGACCAACAGACTTGGCTGCAACACTTGCCCCGTTTTCTGCCTCATGAAACTTATCACCCGTTCTCAGTTCTCTATCTTTCTGTAGCCCTATGTAACATATTACATATCTGGGATCCTGATCTGGTATCACATACCCAGGACGTAAAGGATACTGAGAAACAGTTCTTTGTAATGAACACACCCGAAGATGATGCATCAACATGCACTCTCTTCGTTTGGGCGGCACGGGAATTCTGGTAATCCCCAATTTCCTGCTCTGTCTTATAACAATTATAAGTTGGAGCGGGACCAACGTTCCCCAGCTCAGTATAACAAGCGGGTTCGGTCAATATTCCGTATTATTATCTTGATTAAGGCGTGATATGGTCGCTACTTGGAGAGAGAGAGAAGAAAACACTCAGCGTGCGCTCTGTCAAGAATAGATTGGTTATTATTTTATCTAATCAGGATGGCTCCCACTGCTTTTTATCAAATCTTCCTTCAAACCCTAAAAGGAAAGACTAGCCAGGATTAATTACACACTACAAGTTCGCCAAGCTTTCAGCCAGGCCAGTGTCGGTACTTTGAGTGAGGTCCCCCGTGCTTTCGCACGAAGCTAATTAATGTAAACCTCGTTTTCCCAGAGGCGTAACCCCGTTGACACCTTTCTAGACACCTACTTGATCGGCTAATTGTAATGTATAAAACTCTCCCAGGAGTAACTCTTACTCGCAGCGGGTATCGGGATCCAACTATCTCATAGAAGGTATGCAATCTCATTGCAAATTTCAACACTTGAAATTCCCGATAATATTTTGCCCTTAGCTCGCTATGACCTTGACGAATGCCAAACAACCCATAGTCCACTAGTCAAGTTCAACCCGTACATTTCTTGATCGAATTAAACCCACCCGCACGACCCTTGACGAATGCCAAACAACGCCGTACGAATACCCTAATCCAATCGCATCATATGCTCAAGCAGATATATACTAGTTAGCTACCGTACACTACGCCTTGACGAATGCCAAACTACCGCAGCACGAATACTAGCTAGTACATATCTGAAATGATGGAGGGCTACGACAGGTTTTTCTGAAAACCTATTGCGTAATGAACTTGATATCGTTGTAGGATCGAATGAATATTGAAATGGAGTGTTTTTGAGGCTTTTCTAGTTTTGCTAAAGGAGTCACTCCCGGTGAAGGGATCGTCGGTCCTTTCCTCGTCGAATGAGGTGCGGGATATATCGTATATATCACTGTGCAAAGAAAAACACTTAAAAGTGTAGGGTTCCTAGGCACCCTAATGAGGTCTCACAAGGCATCGAACATGCCAATATAAAAATTTATGGGTGCCAAGAGACCCGACTACGGATCGTTTGCTAGAAAACTAGGCGAAAAAGCTAACTAGTTAACACTTAACTAAGAGATACGGAAATACAACCTTTGTAGATCCGGTTCTCCACCTCCATAGCTCCGCAACGAAGTCCTCTCCGCTGTCCAAAAAGAATCCGGGCTCTAGCGTCGACTTCATCGGAGAATAAGCGAGCTAGGTCGTCGATGTCCATGCCGAAGATGATCTACGTCGAGGCATCGCTAAATCAAGCTCCGACTTCACCAAGTCAAGAAACTTGTGAAGTAAACACACTCTACGACTTGGAAAGAGGTAGAGGATGAAGAAATAGGAAGTGGGTAGACTTTAGAATTGAATTTCTCACTTGTTTTCATCAATCACCATTGATGAAGTGAACTTTCTTCATGTGAAGAAGATGAAGAAGAAGAAGAAAGAAATATGATAAGTTAATTAAAAAGAAAAAGTAAATCAATACTTATCATACATTCAACCTTAGTTAAGTGTAGAGAAAAGACCATGGTTAATGGAATGGTAAGGGTTAAGGATAAGAACAAAATGGTCACTTGGTCAAAGTCTTCAAGAAGCTTCAATATGAAACAAAATTAGCCACCATTTTCTCTTTATGCCTTTTCTAATTATTTCCAAAATGAATAAATAGATAAATAAATAAGAAAAGGAAATAAAACCCTAATCATATAAATAACCATGGTTTATTCTTAACATACACTTAAACTATCATGTATCATCAAACATGATACAAGCAAATGTACAAATGTATATCACATATACAATGTGCACAATACAAGTGATAAAATCCATATAAAGTGAACCAATACTAGTTAACGCAAAGTAATATATCAAATATATAATTATGCATTAAATCATTAAATCAACACTTGATTTAACGATCCGGTCATATCGTATATAACCGACTAATATCAACAGTAACCACTTATCGAATCAACACTTGATCCGATAACCCGGCTATATCACATATAACCGATCAATGTCACATATCGCGAGAATCTAATACAGTATCACATACTGGTATCATTCTCGGTCCCGCACATATCTCATATGCGCTCCTATTTCGTTTCGCTTGAGCCAGGAAACCTCTGTGTAGGACTCTAAAGACTCGTCAATACGCCGGCAGCAGGTGATGATCATATCAAGCACCCACAAGCCGCAAGCGGTCTGCTAAACATAACGGCCACCCGGGTATTGAGCGATCTGAATATCGACGAGCAAGCCCGCTCACACTCCAGTGAATCCGACCAGCAACACTACCGTACAGTCCGGTCTGATCGTCTGATATGTCGCATATCTTGCCTAGGGGTGGTAAACGTCAGACCCCAATAGCTCGATAAGTCGTGTCGATACGAGGTCTATAACTGTTCGAGAAACTACTGGTAACACTTACCAGTAAATCTCAGCAACCCTGGCCAGGGATTTCCTGTTATAGCCAATCGAACACAGCGCAACATCAACCCCCTATACCGGGAGAGACGAATCCCCTCCTATCGCTCATTGCCTCCATGTGACTCGGGACTGTACCCAAAAACCACCGTTTTGCACGCCCTCTTGGACGTGGTAAGATGGAAATCAAAGCATAGTGGGAACCACATAAGACTCTATGACGATCTCGGGTCAACAGACTACTCTGTACCAGTGTCACCAGAGAACTGCCATCTGACGTGAGGTATAATACCATCTGGGAGTTCTCGGCGAGTCCGTCCAGTGTACCCAGTCTCTACTGAGCACCCGTATATCTTCTCTGATGTCAAACACCAATGGATATGGGATCATCCATCGCCCATCTGTATGGGTCGAGAAGGTATACGCTAGTCTACTCTGGTATATCGATGCCCCGTCTCGATACACCCACGACTAGGGACTTTGAAGGATGTACTTATGGACTACCATGTCCCCACTAGTATGATCCGCATCATAGTCCAGGTAGTCAAGCACACATCCTAAGGGCTTTACCAACATGTAACAGAGAGACAATCAGCATACACGTTAAGGTAAAGATCAACCAGATAGCATACTATCATGTCGAGCAAGAAAGTCCTCCTTATATACGTCCCAGCATCCACTACAATATACATCCTATGTACAGTAATGGCCTCTAGGGCATACATATAACTAACAATCTCCCACTTGCACTAGGGCCATCTGTAGCAGTGGTTGCAGTATCTCATACTCAACCATCCCATAAAAGTCTCTCTCTGGGAACAGGCCTTTGAGAGTGGATCCGCTGTGTTGTCCTCTGATTCTACTCTCCTAACCTCGATCCCCTGGAGATTAACCATCTCCATGATCAGGTGATACTGCCTTAGAATATGTCTGGATCACTGATGGGACCGGCGTTCCTCGGCATAAGCCACAACTCCATTGTCTCACAATGGTAGGAACGTAGTTCATCTCATGAACCAATATACACCCAAACAGCCTCTTTGGTAGCATCTTAAGTAGCGATGTATCCTGCCTTTATCGTCTAGTATGTCACGGTATCTAGCTTGGAACTCTTCCAACATACCGTCCCTTTACTGAGGGTAAAGACAATGCCTGCGACTGACATTCAGTCGTCTTTATCACCCTGGAACCATTCCAGTGATTCTCCCATGGATCGATTGATACCATCTCACTATTACTAGTGAGATTCCTAACATCCAATTAGATCTATCTCATAGATCCAAAACCCAGGATTTAGTAGGTATCACGTTGATCCTATATGGAGAATCATTGTGATAAGCGGAGATTGACCGAACGTAGCATAGGAAACTCCTTCCCTATCAAGAGCATGTCATCCACGTACTCTACGAGGATCGTCACTATACTCCCTACTACCTTTTTGTCTATACAAGGTTCATCTACCATTTTGATGATGTCAAACTCTTTGACTAACACATCAAAACAGATGTTCCAACTCCGCGATGCCTGCTTTATCCTATAAAGCATCTTGCACACGTTTCCGCTGCTCCCACTGTCTACGAGGCCCTCTGGCTGTGTACTTATAGACGCACTCTTCTAAATCATCATTTAGAAAAGCAGTCAAGACACCCAACCACCAGAGATCGTAGTCATGGTATGCAGCCGTGGTAAGTAGGATCTGGATGGACTTAAGCATAGCCACTGGAAAAGGTTTCATCATTATCCACGCCTGGTCAATGAAGAAAACCTTTAACAAGTCTAGCTTTGAAAGTCTCAACTTTTCCATCTACACCAAGTAATCTTCTCAAGATATACTTGCTCCTGATGGGGATTTAACCCTTCAGATATAGCAACTAAAGTCCATACTTTGTTGGTGTATAAGGATTCCATCTCAGATCACTAAGCATCCAGCCATTATTACAGAGTCTTACTCCTGATGGCCAGCTCGAGACTAGTTGGGTCATCATCTCATGATGCATTCCTCGCTCCCACTGTCATAGAGAAACCGAAGTATCTCTCAGGTGGGTGAGGAACCCTACTAGATCGGCGGAGAGGCTGGGGTTCATTGGTATCTACTGAATCCTTTGGTTCTATCAAATCATCAGCTGCAGTTTGTATAGCTGGAACCTTTCCAGTTCTACATAACTGACCTTGTCTCGAGCTTGTCCGGATTATGCTTTTAGACATAGCCCGGACAACCCCAAATCTTAACCAACTTAAGATATGGGCTCTTCCCTTTCCATATCACATATGAAGCGGTAGGCAACTGATTTGATTCGAACCCTATTCAATAGGTATGCAACTTCTCAAGTGCACAACTCCCTTAAGGAAAAAGGTAACTCAGTAGTACTCATCATAGAGCACACCTTATCACATAGGGTGTGATTGCTCCGCCCCAATATACCATCGTGCTATGGTGTATACAGAGGAGTAATGCTGGGAGAGAATCTCATTCTCCTTTAGAATAGTCCAGGATTTTCGTGCTCAAGTATTCTCCTCCTTGATCTCATCAAAGGACATAATACTTTTACCCGTATTCTGGTTCTCTACTTCTAACTTATATTCTGTGAATATCTCAAAAGGTTCAGACTTGTGTTTCAGCAGGAACATATGTCTGAATCTTGAGAGATTATCAGAGAATATAACGAAGTACAAAGAACCAGTCCTGGCATGTGTAGACTGGGGACCTACATACATCAACATGTATCATCCCAAGAGTTCATTAACTCTTTCTATGTTTCCAATAAACAGAGCTGTGGTCATCTTATCTTTGTGACATAACTGGCGAGTTTCACAAGATGTAAATTCAAACTGATTTAAATATGCATCTAAATGTAACTCCAGCCAGTCGGGTCACATTGATATGACCTAGTCTACAATGCCTCAAGAAGGATCCGTTCATTTCTGAACTCTTCCTCTTATGTGTGTTCCATATACTAAGAACTGTAGTTTGATTTAGAACATCAACGCTTTTAGATAACGTGCCTGAACCGATCAACTTTTGATATAGGAAATGTTCAAAACATTATCCAACTATACAAAATTTTATCATTTCTTTAATAATAAAGAGATAGATATGATTTTGTATATCAGGTTCGGTATCTAATAACATTCGTTCAGAATCAATGTATTTGGAATACAGGGTGACAGTGACCAACAGACTTGGCTGCAACTCTTACCCCGTTTTCTGCCTCATGAAACTTATCACCCGTTCTCAGTTCTCTACCTTTCTGTAGACCTATGTAACATATTACATATCTGGGATCCTGATCTGGTATCACATACCCAGGACGTAGAGGATACAGAGAAACAGTTCTGTATAATGAACACACCCGAAGATGATGCATCAGCATGCACTCTCTTCGTTTGGGCGGCACGGGAAATCTGGTATTCCCCAATTTCCTGCTCTGTCTTATAACATTTATAAGTTGGAGCGGGACCAACGTTCCCCAGCTCAGTATAACAAGCGGGTTCAGTCAATAATCCGTATTATTATCTTGATTAAGGCGTGATATGGTCGCTACCAGGAGAGAGAGAGAAGAAAACACTCAGCGTGCGCTCTTGCAAGAATAGATTGGTTATTATTTTATCTAATCAGGATGGCTCCCACTGCTTTTTATCAAATTTTCCTTCAAACCCTAAAAGGAAAGACTAGCCGGGATTAATTACACACTACAAGTTCCCCAATCTTTCAGCCAGGCCAGTGTCGGTACTTTGAGGGAGGTCCCCCGTGCTTTCGCACGAACCTAATTAATGTAAACCTTGTTTTCCCAGAGGCGTAACCTCGTTAACACCTTTCTAGACACCTACTTGATCGGCTAATTGTAATGTATAAAACTCTACCAGGAGTAACACTTACTTGCAGCGGGTATCGGGATCCAACTATCTCATAGAAGGTATGCAATCTCATTGCAAATTTCAACACTTGAAATTCCCGATAATATTTTTCCCCTAGCACCCTATGACCTTGATGGAGGTCAACAAACCATAGGCTACTAGTCAAGTTCAACCCGTCATTTCTTGATCGAATTAAACCCACCCGCACGACCCTTGACGGAGGTCAACAAGGTCGCACGACTACCCTAACTCAATCTGCATCATATGCATAAACAGATAAATACTAGTTAGCTACCGCACACTATGCCTTGACGCAGGTCAACAAACGTAGCACGAATACTAAATATGACTTATCTGAAATGACGGAGGGCTACGACAGGTTTTTCTGAAAACCTTTTGCGTAATGAACTTGATATCGTTGTAGAATTAAATGATTTTGAAAAGGAGCGTTTTTGAGGCTTTTCTAGTTTTGCTAAAGGAGTCATTCCCGGTGAAGGGATCATTGGTCCTTTCCTCGTCGAATGAGGTGCGGGATATATCATATATATCATTGTGCAAAGCAAAAACTCTTAAAAGCAATCAAAAGACAAACCGAGTGTGTAGCATCTGCCAGTTATTGCTAAAGGAGTCACTCCCGGTGAAGGGATCTCGGTCCTTTCCTCATCGAATAAGGTGCAGGATATATCACATATACCTCTGTGCAAAGCAAGAACTGTAGCTACCTGTTTTATTTTGAAATTCGATTCTACAACATCTTAGGTTTCTTTTTATTTTCATTAATCACATTAATGAAGTCCCATCAATTAAGTACCTAATCATCACAGATAAATATGACGTACACTTATGCCATCCGCATTCGCCTCGATGTCCCCTCGTGCACCGTTAGGTTAGGTAACTAACGGCAGAGCAGGGCAGGGCTAGCACGGGTGTAAAACATAAGTAACGTCTATATAATATATCATATATACTATATACTGTATCTATCAAAGAACATCACATGATCACATCACAGATATCGCAGCAGAAGAAACATATGAAATATTGGATATACTAGGACGTCCGTGTTTTCAATACGAGCCAGTATAAAACACGGATTCCACGGTCGCAATGAATAGCCAAACCCACACCCCTAGACCCCTACGAGAGAGTCAAGCAACCCTACCAATTCTGGAGTTAGGAGACCCGGACTCGACCCCTCGAGTTGGTCTCCCACTGGACTCCAGAACCCGGTTACTTGTGCCCTCCACCTTCGGTCTATCCTAGTGCGGAAAAGTAAATAATATACAAAAGGTGACTACTTCCGCAACCTGGAAGCGCCCCAATAAAAGAATATTACATACAAGTTTTTACATGAATGAAAATGAAAAACACTCATCTCATATAAAAAACCCCGGCTATTCAAACACGACGATCCAATATAACATATCCAGCAACACATAACATCACATGTCATCAACGTAAGTAAATATGCGCATCCCAATTGTCGTTGACATATAGCAACGAAACCGGCGATATCACATATTACGCTTACGGTCACAGAAAAGAAAGTGTAAAACTACAACAGTTGGAATCCGCAACCACCTCAGACATCGCATGCCTGACCAAATGAATTACTTAGACATCACATGCCTAACAATTATAAACCCCGCATTTTAGTCTCAAAATCGAAAACACTTTTCAATATCAAGTCGGGTAATTCAACAAGATTCCCGACATCATGATCGAATACTCGTCGCAAACTTTAGTAGGCGGCCGCACCCCCAATACCGTCGACGAAGTGCACCAAGGCGGAACACCGCTACCGCGAGCACCCGAACGGATGCTTTCGGCGACGGGGTTCTCCTACAGTCACTTGGTCGGGGCTATGGAGTGAGGCTGTCTATTAAGTTTACCCGGCGAGTATCCGCATACGCTACGTGATTGCGACGGACTTTTGATCACATCAAAATTCCGTGGCAACCGATCAAGTGAGACTAAACTTCTATGTTTATAACATTCATTCAGTTATCTCATAACTTATTGTGAATTCCAATTATTGTATCCTATTCCGGATAAATAGAAAATGTCAAACTTTCCGATCAAACAATCGAATACCCAAGTTTTCCCGATACAGATCAACACATGAAATATTAGTCTAACAACATTCAGTTCATGCCTCAGTACCAACGGTCCAGCCGTAGAAGGGTCAAGCCAACGCCTCATATGTGGCACGCCGTACTGCCCCAAACCCGAAGGTTCAAAGGGCAGTTCAAGACGGTCACATAATCGAGTTAAGGTTTGTTGTCTTCTAGAGGGACCATCGCGTTACTTGCACTACTTAGAACGTCGTTAAACTACGGAAAAATCCAACACTTGGAAATTTCCCGACAGGGGAAAAATTGGGTATTTATATCCGGTCGAACTTTTTAACATATTCTAAAAATTATCCGGAAAGCCACACAGACAAAATTTGATAATCCGATCGAAACACCGAATCCCCAAAAACACAGCAGAAAAATTCAACTCTTGAATAAATATTAAAAATTCCCAGAAAACTCAGCTCTTTGAACTAGGAATTACTGTGCAAAGGAACAGGGCTGACGTCATCAAGGGGCCGCTGATCCGCCGCAGAAGCCATGCTTCTGCCGCGTATCCGCCGCGAAATTTACTGTTCACCAGAAACTTTTTGCACCGTAATTCTTATTTTTCCCTGCTGAATTTTTTAGCAATTTTTAATTTGGAAAAATCCACGATTTTAGAAAATTTCCAGAGAGCAATTTTGATTTGGGGTTTCGGGTTCGATCGGGTTTCAAATTCCGTATGGACTTCGCCTAAGGCTCTAGCTAGGCTCTGATACCACTGTAGGGTTCCTAGTCACCCTAATGAGGTCTCATAAGGCATCGAACATGCCAATATAAAAATTTATGGGTGCCGAGAGACCCGACTACGGATCGTTTGCTAGAAAACTAGGCGAAAAAGCTAACTAGTTAACACTTAACTAAGAGATACGGAAATACAACCTTTGTAGATCCGGTTCTCCACCTCCATAGCTCCGCAACGAAGTCCTCTCCGCTGTCCAAAAAGAATCCGGGCTCTAGCGTCGACTTCATCGGAGAATAAGCGAGCTAGGTCGTCGATGTCCATGCCGAAGATGATCTACGTCGAGGCATCGCTAAATCAAGCTCCGACTTCACCAAGTCAAGAAACTTATGAAGTAAACACACACTACTACTTGGCAAGAGGTAGAGGATGAAGAAATAGGAAGTGGGTAGACTTTAGAATTGGATTTCTCACTTGTTTTCATCAATCACCATTGATGAAGTGAACTTTCTTCATGTGAAGAAGATGAAGAAGAAGAAGAAGAAAGAAATATGATAAGTTAATTAAAAAGAAAAAGTAAATCAATACTTATCATACATTCAACCTTAGTTAAGTGTAGAGAAAAGACCATGGTTAATGGAATGGTTAGGGTTAAGGATAAGAACAAAATGGTCACTTGGTCAAAGTCTTCAAGAAGCTTCAATATGAAACAAAATTAGCCACCATTTTCTCTTTATGCCTTTTCTAATTATTTCCAAAATGAATAAATAGATAAATAAATAAGAAAAGGAAATAAAACCCTAATCATATAAATAACCATGGTTTATTCTTAACATGCACTTAAACTATCATGTATCATCAAACATGATACAAGCAAATGTACAAATGTATATCATATATACAATGTGCACAATACAAGTGAGAAAATCCATATAAAGTGAACCAATACTAGTTAACGCAAAGTAATATATCAAATATATAATTATGCATTAAATCATTAAATCAACACTTGATTTAACGATCCGGTCATATCGCATATAACCGACTAATATCAACAGTAACAACTTATCGAATCAACACTTGATCCGATAACCCGGCTATATCACATATAACCGATCAATGTCACATATCGCGAGAATCTAATACAGTATCACATACTGGTATCATTCTCGGTTCCGCACATATCTCATATGCGCTCCTATTTCATTTCGCTTGAGCCAGGAAACCTCTGTGTAGGACTCTAAAGACTCGTCAATACGCCGGCAGCAGGTGATGATCATATCAGGCACCCACAAGCCGCAAGCGGTCTGCTAAACGTAACGGCCACCCGGGTATTGAACGATCTGAAGATCGACGAGCAAGCCCGCTCACACTCCTGTGAATCCGACCAGCAACACTACCGTACAGTCCGGTCTGATCGTCTGATATGTCGCATATCTTGCCTAGGGGTGGTAAACGTCAGACCCCAATAGCTCGATAAGTCGTGTCGATATGAGGTCTATAACTGTTCGAGAAACTACTGGTAACACTTACCAGTAAATCTCAGCAACCCTGGCCAGGGATTTCCTGTTATAGCCAATCGAACACAGCGCAACATCAACCCCCTATACCGGAAGAGACGAATCCCCTCCTATCGCTCATTGCCTCCATGTGACTCGGGACTGTACCCAAAAACCACCGTTTTGCACGCCCTCTTGGACGTGGTAAGATGGAAATCAAAGCACAGTGGGAACCACACAAGACTCTATGACGATCTCGGGTCAACAGACTACTCTGTACCAGTGTCACCAGAGAACTGCCATCTGACGTGAGGTATAATACCATCTGGGAGTTCTCGGCGAGTCCGTCCAGTGTACCCAGTCTCTACTGAGCACCCGTATATCTTCTCTGATGTCAAACACCAATGGATATGGGATCATCCATCGCCCATCTGTATGGGTCGAGAAGGTATACGCTAGTCTACTCTGGTATATCGATGCCCCGTCTCGATACACCCACGACTAGGGACTTTGAAGGATGTACTTATGGACTACCATGTCCCCACTAGTATGATCCGCATCATAGTCCAGGTAGTCAAGCACACATCCTAAGGGCTTTACCAACATGTAACAGAGAGACAATCAGCATACACGTTAAGGTAAAGATCAACCAGATAGCATACTATCATGTCGAGCAAGAAAGTCCTCCTTATATACGTCCCAGCATCCACTACAATATACATCCTATGTACAGTAATGGCCTCTAGGTCATACATATAACTAACAAAAAGCAATCAAAAGACAAACCGAGTGTGTAGCATCTGCCAGTTATTGCTAAAGGACTCACTCCCGGTGAAGGGATCTCGGTCCTTTCCTCATCGAATAAGGTGCAGGATATATCATATACACCGCTGTGCAAAGCAAGAACTGTAGCTACCCTTTTTATTTTGAAATTCAATTCTACAACATCTTAGGTTTCTTGTATTTCATTAATCACATTAATGAAGTCCCATCATTTAAATACCTAAACATCACAGATAAATACGACGTACACTTATGCCATCCGCATTTGCCTCGATGTCCCCTCGTGCACCGTTAGGTTAGGTAACTAACGGCAGAGCAGGGCAGGGCTAGCGCGGGTGTAAAACATAAGTAACGTCTATATAATATATCATATATACTATATACTGTATCTATCACAGAACATCACATGATCACATCACAGACATCGCAGCAGAAGGAACATATGAAATATTGGATATACTAGGACGTCCGTGTTTTCAATATGAGCCAGTATAAAACACGGATTCCACGGTCGCGATGAATAGACAAACCCACACCCCTAGACCCCTACGAGAGCGTCAAGCAACCCTACCAATTCTGGAGTTAGGAGACCGGACTCGACCCCTCGAGTTGGTCTCCCACTGGACTCCAGAACCCGGTTACTTGTGCCCTCCTCCTTGGGTCTATCCTAGTGCGGAAAAGTAAATAATATACAAGAGGTGACAACTTCCGCAACCTGGAAGCGCCCCAAATAAAAGAATATTACATACAAGTTTTTACATGAATGAAAATGAAAAACACTCATCTCACATAAAAACCCCCGGCTATTCAAACACGACGATCCAATATAACATATCCAGCAACACATAACATCACATGTCATCAACGTAAGTAAATATGTCCATCCCAATTGTCGTTGACATATAGCAACGAAACCGGCGATATCACATATTACACTTACGGTCACAGAAAAGAAAGTGTAAAACTACAACAGTTGGAATCCGCAATCACCTCAGACATCGCATGCCTGACCAAATGAATTACTTAGACATCACATGCCTAACAATTATAAACCCCGCATTTTAGTCTCATTATCGAAAACACTTTTCAATACCAAGTCGGGTAATTCAACAAGATTCCCGACATCCTGATCGAATGCTCGTCGCAAACTTTAGTAGGCGGCCGCACCCCCGATACCGTCGACGAAGTGCACCAAGGCGGAACACCGCTACCGCGAGCACCCGAACGGATGCTTTCGGCGACGGGGTTCTCCTACAGTCACTTGGTCGGGGCTAAGGGATGTAGCTGTCTATTAAGTTTACCCGGCGAGTATCCGCGTACGCTACGTGATTGCGACGGACTTTTGATCGCATCAAAATTCCGTGGCAACCGATCAAGTGAGACTAAACTGCTATGTTTATAACATTCATTCAGTTATCACATAACTATTGTGGATTCCAATTATTGTATCCCATTCCGGATAAACAGAAAATGTTAAACTTTCCGATCGAACAATCGAACACCCAAGTTTTCCCGAAACAGATCAACACATGAAATAAGTCTAACAACATTCAGTTCGTGCCTCAGTAGCAACGGTCCAGCCGTAGAAGGGTCAAGCCAACGCCTCACATGTGGCACGCCGTACTGCCCCAAACCCGAAGGTTCAAAGGGCAGTTCAAGACGGTCACATAATCGAGTTAAGGTTTGTTGTCTTCTAGAGGGTCCATCGCGTTACTTGCACTACTTAGAACGTCGTTAATCTTCGGAAAAATCCAACACTTGGAAATTTCTCGACAGGGGAAAAATTGGGTATTTATATCCGGTCGAACTTTTTAACATATTCTAAAATTTATCCGGAAAGCCAAATAGACAAAATTTGATAACCCGATCGAAACACCGAATCCCCAAAACAACTGCAGAAAATTCAACTCTTGAATAAATATAAAAAAATTCCAGAAAATCCAGCACCAGAAATAATGAATTATAGTACAAACAGTGAATGATGATGTCAACAACATGCCGCGGAACCGCCGCAGAAGCTGGGCTTCTGCCGCGGTTCCGCCGCCGTTTAAATGAATCATGGGCCTGAGTTTATACCGTAATCCTTAGAATTGTTTACTGAATTTTCTAGACATTTTTAATACACAAAAATCCACATTTTTAAAATCTGGACAGAGAGCATTTTTGTATATGGGTTTCGGGTTCGTTCGGATTTCAAACTCCGTCTGGACTTCGCCTAAGGCTCTAGCTAGGCTCTGATACCACTGTAGGGTTCCTAGGCACTCTCAAGAGGTCTCACAAGGCATCGAACATGCCATTTTCAAATTTTAGGGTGCCGAGAAACCCTAAACTACGGATCGTTTGCTAGAAATCTAGGCGAAAAAGCTAACTAGTTAACACTTAACTATGAGATACGGAAATACAACCTTTGTAGATCCGGTGCTCCACCTCCATAGCTCCGCAACGAAGTCGTCTCCGCTGTCCAAAAGGAATCCGGGCTCTAGTGTCGGCTTCGTCGGAGAAATGGCGAGCTAGGTCGTCGATGTCCATGCCGAAGATGATCTACGTCGAGGCATCGAAAGATCAAGCTCCACCTTCACCTAGCTTTGAAAACTTGTGAATGAAACACACTCTACTACTTGGCAAGAGGTAGAGGATGAAGAAATAGGAAGTGGGTAGACTTTAGAATTGGATTTCTCACTCATTTCATCAATCCACCATTGATGCAATCAAGCTTTTTTTTCAAGTGAAGAAAAGAAAGAAGAAGAAGAAGCTTGTTATGATAAGAATTGATTTAATTAGAAAAGAAACTCATTCTTATCATAACATGACCATGGTTAGTTGTAGAGAGTGAACTAGGGTTAGTGGAGTGGTTAGGGTTAAGCATGAGACAAAATGGTTAACTAAGTCAAAGCTTCATGAAGATTCATGAACAAAACAAAATAGCAACCATTTTTCCCTTTTTGCTTTTAATTTTCTTTTCCAAATGAATAACTAATAAATAAATAAATGAAAAAGAAAACATAACCCTAACCATTCACAACCATGGTTTAATCTTTACACTTAACCAATTTAGCATGCATCATCAAACATGATACAATCATGTGCACAAAATCATATCGCATATATAATGCGCACACCCGAGTGAGAAAATCCATTTTAAAGTGAACCGATACTAGTTAATGAAAAGTAATATATCAAATATATAATTATACATTAAATCATTAAATCAACACTTGATTTAACGATCCGGTCATATCGCATATAACCGACTAGTATCCAATGTATCAGCTGATTGAATCAATCCTTGATTCGATAACTAGGTTATATCACATATAACCATTCGATACATTCATCGCGAGAATGGAATACGGTATCACATACACGTATTATTCTCGGTCCCGCACATATCTCATATGCGCTCCTATTTCGTTTCGCTTGAGCCAGGAAACCTCTGTGTAGGACTCTAAAGACTCGTCAATACGCCGGCAGCAGATGATGATCATATCAAACATCCACAAGCCGCAAGCGGTCTGCTAAACGTAACGGCCACCCGGGTATTGAACGATCTGAAGATCGACGAGCAAGCCCGCTCACACTCCAGTGAATCCAACCAGTAACACTACCGTACAGTCCGGTCTGATCGTCTGATCAGTCGCATATCTCGCCTAGGGGTGGTAAACGTCAGACCCCAATAGCTCGATAAGTCGTGTCGATATGATGTCTATAACTGTTCGAGAAACTACTGGTAACACTTACCAATAAATCTCAGCAACCCTGGCCAGGGATTTCCTGTTATAGCCAATCGAACACAACGCAACATCAACCCCCTATACCGGGAGAGACGAATCCCCTCCTATCGCTCATTGCCTCTATGTGACTCGGGACTGTACCCAAAAACCACCGTTTTGCATGCCCTGTTGGACGTGGTAAGATGGAAATCAAAGCACAGTGGGAACCACACAAGACTCTATGACGATCTCGGGTCAACAGACTACTCTGTACCAGTGTCACCAGAGAACTGCCATCTGACGTGAGGTATAATACCATCTGGGAGTTCTCGGCGAGCCCGTCCAGTGTACCCAGTCTCTACTGAGCACCCGTATATCATCTCTGATATCAAACACCAATGGATATGGGATCATCCATCGCCCATCTGTATGGGTCGAGAAAGTATATGCTAGTCTACTCTGGTATATCGATGCCCTGTCTCGATACACCCACGACTAGGGACTTTGTAGGATGTACTTATGGACTACCTTGTCCCCACTAGTATGATCCGCATCATAGTCCAGGTAGTCAAGCACACATCCTAAGGGCTTTACCAACATGTAACAGAGAGACAATCAGTGTACACGTTAAGGTAAAGATCAACCAGATAGCATACTATCATGTCGAGCAAGAAAGTCCTCCCTATATATGTCCCAGCATCCACTACAATATACATCCAATGTACAGTAATGGCCTCTAGGGCATACATATAACTAACAATTAGTGTTAGGTACAAACACACCTAAGGACATAGCTACAGGTGTACTTGCATTTCATACCTTACTTATGTTAGTGTATATGCCCTAGAGGCCATTATTGTATCATACTAGCTTGTATATTACTTGATGGAAGCTTGGGATATTCACGGTTGTATATACAATCTTGCTCGAAATGTTAGTATGCTACTTGGTTTGTCTCTGCTTTAATATGTGCATGTGTTTCTTTAAGCATATCGCTGATATACATATTAGTAGAGCCCTTAGGATCTTTGCTTGATTACCAGCGTTGTGATGGCGCTCACACTCGTGGGAGCTGGGTGATCTATAAGCACATCCTTATACAGGTCCCTAGTCGTTGGACAATCGAGACAGGGCATCGATACTCCGGAGTAGACTAGCGTATGCGCTTCTCATCTCAGTGTGGGAGACGGTCTGTCCCACAGCCGTCAGTACGTCGTACTTGAGATAGTATGCGGGTGCTCGTTAGGTTACAAGTACACTGGACAGGACTCGTCGGGAACTGTTGGTTGGTATTATACCTATCGTCAGTTATCAGTTCCCAGGTGACATGAGTACAGCTTAGTCCGCTGACTGGACACTGTCACTTCGCCTCGAGTGTGTTCCCACTGCACTTTGATTACTACCCTACCACGGCTCAAAGGAGTCGTGCAAATAGGTAGTTTTTGGGTGCAGTCCCGAAGCACTTGGAAGCAGTGACGGTTAGACAGGATTCGGCTCACCCGGTATTGGGGGTTAACATCGCGCTGTGTCCAGGAGAGCCATTACACGAGTAGTCCCTGGCCAGGGCAAGCGAGATATACTGGTAGGTTTCCAGTGTTATCTCAGGGTGTTCTGGGCTACACTCCGACACGACTTGTACCGCTATTAGGGGATTGACGTTCACCGCCCCCTAGGCCCGCCATGCGATGTATCAGACGAACAGACCGGACTGTACGGAGACTGTCACATACAGGCTCAGTAAGAGTTCAGATGGGGTTACCTCGTCGGTCTTCTTATCGACATCTACCTGGGGACCGTTACGTACAGCTAGTGCCGCTTGCGGTCTGTGGTTAAACCCACTGCCAGCGTAGTGTCGAGTCTTTAGAGTCCCACACAGAGAGCTATTCGCCTTTAGGCAAAATGAGTAGAGGTCGCATAGTTTTGCGACAGGGTTCGTTCACATCCGTACACTTGTGCACGTTTGCTGTCCGGACAGCTTATACTAGCGGGCTTTGGTTTAAGCCGGATCCTAGTATATGATTTGGGATTGGTTTTATCTCTTTGTATTCATGTTCCTCGGATCACGAATACGGGTGCGTATGCATAGTTGCTTGAGACAGAGGGAGAGGACTTTGATTAGGGTTAATGACTATTGTCATTTTATTAACCCTAATGCTTATGTGTGCATAATGGTTAATTGATATTAGTTTAAATAATTGTGCATGGTTATGGTTGTTGCCCATTTGACCTCCTTGACTTGTTGACCTAGGTTGACACTTTGACCATCATCAATTCATTTGGAAGATGCTCTTTGATCCTTGCAAATTGCATTAAAAATGAAATGATAATTGTCATGTCTTGATTAACCATGACAATTATTTATCTAATTATCTAATTACAATAATTCACACATATATGTGAGAATGCTTCATATTTTCTCTCATTCTATTATTTCCTTTCTCTCTCTTATTCTTCCTCTCCCTCAAGCTCTCCCCTCTCATGTGTTGAGAAACACTTGAGATTGAGAAAAACCTCTTCTTGAGAATCTCTACTCTCATCTAGGGTTCAAGGATTAGCACTTCTTGCACCCTAGTTACTTCTAGCTTGGAGTTGAAGCCAAAGGTTGAGGCTTTCGGGTGGATCTTTCTTCGACGTGAGAAGACGACAAAGGTGACCTCTTTCCACTACTCCAAGGAGCAAGGAGAGAAGGACATAAAGCCCTAGGTATAACCTTTCTAACACTTAGCTAGTTTCTAGTTAGCTTTAGCTTGTTTTTGTTTAGCAAAGATCCTTCTTTGTCTAGTCCATGTTGCCTAAGTTGATAAAAATTTGATTTTTATTCCGTTTTCCGCCTCCCCGCATGTACCGCGGTAGGCAACGTAGACTTACAGTAGTATCAGAGCCTAACTAAACATAAACTAGCTAGGTAGTAAAGTGTATGGAAGTTCGAATCGGAAAAATCGCAAAACCGAGTTTTAAAAACCCAAACTTTCTGTTAAAATTTTTTCTGTTCAAAATGAAATAAATCATACTCCAAAAATCATCTCATGGTTTTGTGAAGAAAGCTACCAAAAACGATCCAGAGATTCGACCAAAGAGTCGCGGTTCCGCGGCAATAGCAAGCAATTTCCGCGCAACCGCGGCCGTTTTGGCTCGGCTCTGGGTCGAGTTTGGTGCAGTGTTTTTCTAGCTTGGTTTTAGGATTTTTAAGATGGTTTATATGTGCCCAGATTTTCCAGAATAGAAATTTGTTTTTGGGGGCCTATTAATCCGTATTTTTATCGAACTTCACTACGCTTTGACTATAAGGGTTATATCTGTGATGTTTATATGTATTGAACGTCGGCTAATCGCTATATGTCGATTAGTCGGGGTTATACATATCTGTGATCTGTGTTTGATGATGGTATGTGTGTATGAATATGTTGCATTGTCGCGGGTGAATAGCCGGGGTGGATGTGAGATGAGTGTTTCTTTTCTTTCATTCATTGTAATATGTAAATTGATGTAATATTATTTGTATGGCCGCACAACCGGGTCGGGGTTATAGCCGTCATTGTACAATTCTTTTTACTGTTTTTGCTCCTAGGATAGACCCATGGAGGGGGTGCACAAACTACCGGGTATCTCGAAGTGCCGAGTGGCCTACTCACGGTGGTGAGGGAGGTTGCTTCGCTTCGGGTACTTGGCGGGTAGTTTGCCACACCCGTAGGGGTCTTGGGTGGGGTATTGGCTATTCACCGCGACCGTGTAATCCGCTTTTCGTTGCAGGCTCGAACGGATTCCGGATTTCTAGTATATCCAATGTATTCATCTGTGATCTGTAATGTCTATCATTGCTATATATTTATATATGATAACTATTTAGGCGTTGCTTATGTTTTACAGCCGCGCTAGCCCAGCCCCCGCTCTGTCGTTAGTTAAGTAACCTAACGGGTGATGACGGGGCCCCGTGGCGAATGCGAATGGCATAAGCATACGTTATATTTTGGTTGTTTTCTGCAATGGTAGGATTAAATGATGGGACGAATTAAAAGAACTAATGCAAGAAAATAAACCAAGTAAATGTCGATTGGAACACTTTGAAAACCACTCGGTTCTTTTCAAAAATAAACTTTTAAACGCGGAGCTTGAACCACTGCTTTTAAAAGCTATCTCGTTCCATCGATTATATCAAGTTCACTACGTTCACGGTTTCGCCAAAACCATTCCTAGCCCTCCGTCATTCCACATGAATGGTCAAAAAGTATTCAAGCTATGTATTTTGGCCAAAGTCAAGGCATAGTGATTGGTAGCTATTGGATATTCATGTGCAGCATAGATAGATGCGTTGGTTTGGGACAGTCGTGCTGCTATTTTGGCCAAAGTCAAGGGTACGTACGGGTGGGTCCAAATTAACCAGGAGAATGACGGGTAGAACTTGACATGTGAATTATCATATTTTGGCCAAAGTCAAGGTCATAAGAGCATGGGGCAAAAATCCACATCTGGAGTTTCATAAGTACTGAAACTTGCTAGCGCTGCATACCATTTGGAGTGTGATAATTCTGGTAGGATTCCTTCGGTTTTATCACGCGATGATATTTGGATCCCGATGCTACTGTGAGTATATGCTACTCCTCGGGAAAACTCTCACTTAACGATCAATGCTATAAACTTAGTAGGTGTCTAGAAATGTGTTAGCGGGGCTACGCCCACAGGGAAAAGAGGTTACTTAATTAAGGAACTTCGCGAAAGCGTTGGAAAACCTCCCTCGAAGTACCGACACTGGCCTGGCTGAACGGTTAAGCAAGTATTGTACGGTGAGATTGATCCTGACTAATATTTTCTTTACGGTTTGAGAAGGGATTCGAGAGACAGTGGGAGCCATCCTGTTTAGACAAACTAAAAACCACTCTAAACTTGCAAGAGCATCATGCTAAAGTGTTTCTTTTCTCTCTCCTAATTGCAGCGACCATTCAACATGACCGGACTTAAGTTATTACTAGATAAAAACATATTGACAGGGCTAAACTACAAAGATTGGCTCAGGAATGTCAAGATGGCAATCACTTACGACAAGTTGGGGTATGTCCTTACCACCAAAGCTCCCCCTGTCCCAAGTCCCAAAACCAGTGTCGCGGATAGGGAAATCCGTAAGACATGGGATATAGATTGCGCGAAGGCCAAATACCTCGTACTTGCCTCGATGGACAACGAACATCAGAGGAGGCACGAGAATATGGACCTAGAGTCCATATTTCTTCATACAAAAGAACTATATTGTCACGACCCGCAGGGTACGGAACGTGACTGGCACTTAAGTTTACGAAACGTCTCAAGACGTCCGTAAATTAAGTAAGCCAAAGCCCAGAAAACCAAAATCAAATAAGAAAAAGAGTGAAGAGAACCCAATCAATTGAAAACGAGTTTATCAAAAGTCATATAAAACCCTTTTTAACAACAATATCAATTTTTCCGAAAATTTCGGCAGAGTCTCCTTTGTAAATACTGGCCCCCAAAATGGGTACAACAAAAATTTATATGAATCCAACAAATAAGGCATCCCCAAGCGGGAGCTAGCTCTTCGCCACAAGGCGGTCATAAATCCCACGCAATATAAAGCAACAACATGCGAAATAATCATAATGAAGCATAAGAAAAACAGCATGTCGACTCAAGTGAGCTCGACCCCAAAATACAGCATAAAAGTCCACAAACCTCACAGTCTCATCTCTATGTCAATATACAATAATACTGGTAGATACAGTAGATGGAGTGCACTAGATACAAAGAATATATAAGGTGGTACAAAAATAATAATATAACCCACCTAAGAGCAAAACCTCGAGTCCAGGCAAAAGAGCAAAATAAGCAAGTGCGTCCGCCGCTACTGTACTGACGGAGCGAACCTGAAAAAGGATGTGGCACAACGGGGGTGAGTTGCCAACTCATGAGTAATAAATAACATCTACACAGGCTATCGAATGCATGCACACAAGCATCCTAGCATCTCAAATACAGGTAAGGCAGGATATAATAGCAGGTATGTATGCAATATGAATATACTAGCAGGTATGAATGCAATGCGAATCAACTCATGATCTGAATGTGTAAGTATAAGAAATCATGTTTTTCCCTTTAAGAATCTCTTTTGAAATACCAGCACAATACCAATAGAATCAACAAGAACCTGTGTCCAGCAACGACACCTCAAAACTATCACAAATCTCATATATTCATGTCATAGTATCTCTGGCCTCAGCCATCCGGCTGACCCAGCTCAATATCAAAATCTCATCATCTCGCGGCCACGGTCGGTATCCTCTGGATATCTGCCGTGCCAAACAGTCACCGGTAGGTAATCCGTCCCCTGTCAGGCTCAACGTCAACACCACATTCATCTTGCCCCGGGGTACCATACCGGGCCCACCATATACCCGTGACGGTTCCTCCACTCTTCGACACGGATCTCAAAAACCACAACAAACTCATGGTGGACGACACTTTACTTCACTAGAAAACCGCAATTACATATTTTAAAAACATAATAAGTTTAGAAATTTTGCGGTTTTCCCCCGAAATCCAGAAATATCATAAAATCTCAAGAAATCCTCATAAGTGCATATGTCAATGATAATGAATGCATATGGTATCAATGATCAAGTTGCGATGTGTGATTAATAGATTAGGCATGAACAAATAATATGATGAAGCACATGCACATGAATAGCAATCCTACGATTTCATTTTAAGGAATTAAAGCAATAGCGCGAGTTTAAGTATCAATTATAGTAAAAGGTTTCAATTTAAAGGTTATCTAGTGTGGTGGCATGGCAATTACCAGGGCGTGTATGTAAGCATGAATAGTGCTCGTGCTGCATATAAAAACCCTGGCAATGGTGCAGGTGTCCTATAAAATGGTTTCGCATATGTATGTCAATATAAGGCATGGATGCAGCAAATAATCATATAAGTATTACACCCCTAATTACTAACATCACTAAGAATCCTTTTAAGTTACAAAAACTATCGGGCGGCTTCCATCCAACGATAGTCCCCCGTAGATGTTACATCTACTCACCGGAATCCCTAGCTAGTCACGTCCAATCACCGCTTTCCTCTTTCGTGCCGCGTCTGACGTCTCCGCGACCGAACCTGGAATTTACATCAATACCAAACATAAGGTTACATATCAAGAACGACGCAAAACCCAAACGAAAACACTAACGTTCACAAGCTAGATACAACGTGCACAAGGTGCGCGGAACACACGCGACAATCGCAAAAACTGCAAAAATAGCCGATTTGGTCGCCCGGCGAAACTAAAACCCGAATACTCAAAAATCCGCAGTCACACATCCTAAAAGTCATAGGATATGCCAACAATATAATCTAGATATCGCAATTAATTCGCCACAATAATATAATAAAAACCTAGTAAGCTAGAAGTTTGCAAATTTGGTGCAAACATCGACAATTAGCGACAAAATTAACACAATCCAACACAACAATCCAAACTAACCCACTAGCTAGCCATTACACTAATTTTAAATCATTAACTAAGCTTAAAAACCTAATTTCCATAAACAAAACCTTTCTTGATTTTCATAATTAGCAACTTCAATCCAAAACTAAACATGACAATACCAAATTAACACTAATTTGAAGCCCACACAAATAAAGTAACCTCATTAACCTAGATTAGCAAACAACTAGATAGCTAATTAGCTTTAATTAACTAAATAATGGTTTCAAGAAACACTAGTTAAACTCTAACCATAAACTTTAAAAAAAACTAGATTAGAACTAACACTAAATTAACACTACAACCATTTAACTTAAGAAACTTAACTAAAAGAATTTAATTAGCAAGAATTTATACCTCAACTAGAGATCTAGCAAGAATAATTTGCCTCCAAAGATGCCTCCTTTCCACAAGATTTAAACTAAAGTGGGTGTGAGAAGAGATGGAACAAGGTTTTGTGTTGAAATGGTGAAGGAAATTGTTGATTTTTGGAGCAATATTTGGATTAAATTTGATGAAGAAAAGAGACGAGGAAAAAAATGGGGGAGGGGCTGCTGCAAACTGCAGGAATTCGGTGGAGAGAGAGGGGATGGGGGATGTGAGAGGATGGTGCAAAAATTCTTAGTCAAACCCCCCCAAAAATACCATAATACCCCTACCTAAATACTATATTTAAATCCTATTCAAAACCATTCATTCACAAGACTTAAGGTCAAAAAAGAGAGGGATGGGGGCTGCTTCAGCAGTGGTGGGGCCGGCCTTGGGGAGTGGGGGTGAGTGGGAGTGAATACAAAAAGAAATTTGATGCAAAAAGACCCTCTACAAGTCAAAAATTGCAAGTTTAATCTTAACTTCAATAAATTTCATTTTCCATAATAAAAATTAGTTAAAACTTAAAATAAATTACGAAAAATTTATATTACAATTAGATTTTAATTAACATGATTTTAAAGATTAATTTTAGCCCATTTAAATTGTATTTATCTCTAATTTAATGTATTTTCTTACCGACTTAAAATAATATTAAAAATTGAAAAAAAGGGAAAAAATTTTAAATGACCAAAATTTCATAAGTAACTCATTACCTACTAAAAAAAGCAATTACCTATCCATTTTAGGTATAATTAGTCCTAAACTGCAAAATAACGAGAAAGGCGGTTTTCGGAAAAATACCGAATTTTCACCGATTTTCAGGAAAACACCAAAACGACTTTTCAAGGCGTTACAATCTTTCCCCCTTAAAGAAATTCGGTCCCCGAATTTAAAAATAACTACGCGTACCTTCAAAGAGATTGGATATTTCTTCCTCATCTCGCCCTCGGTCTCCCAGATAACCTCCTCGCTGCTCGGGCTACGCCAAAGGACCTTGACGGTTGGTATAATCTTCGATCTCAACTTCTTCACCTGCCGATCCAGGATGGCCACCGGCTGCTCTGCAAAAGAAAGGTCGCGCTCTAGCTGGACTGTCGGGTGCTGAATCGCATGCGAAGGGTCGTGAAGGTACTTGCGGAGCATCGAAACATGGAAGACGGGGTGAACATCGGGAAAGCTGGGTGGAAGGGCCAAACGATATGCAACAGCACCGACACGCTTGAGGATCTCGAAGGGACCTACGAATCTAGGGCTAAGCTTCCCCTTTCGCCCAAAACGCATCACGCCCTTCATCGGAGAGACTCTCAGAAAAACATGGTCGCCAACTGCGAACTCTAATCTGCGACAGCGCCTGTCTGCATACGATTTCTGCCTGCTCTGAGCCGCTCTCATCCGGTCTCGGATCAACTGTATCTTCGCTGTCGTCTCCTCAACATGCTGCGGCCCTAAAATACTGCTCTCGCTGAGCTCGGTCCAACAGACTGGCGATCTGCATCTCCTCCCATACAATGCCTCGAAAGGTGCCATCTGAATAGTATCCTGGAAGCTGTTGTTGTAGGAGAACTCCACTAGAGGTAAATGACGATCCCAGCTACCGCCGAAGTCTAAAACGCACGCTCTGAGCATGTCCTCGAGAGTCTGAATGGTCCGCTCTGACTGTCCGTCGGTCTGCGGATGAAACGCTGTGCTGAAGCTCAAACGAGTGCCCAAAGCCTCCTGAAGTCTCTGCCAAAGTCGGCTGGTAAACTGGGTGCCTCGATCTGACACGATACAATTCGGTACGCCATGTAGTCGCACGATCTCGTCAATGTAGAGCTGAGCATACTGAGCGAAGCTGAAAGTTGTCTTCACTGGTAGGAAGTGAGCCGCTTTCGTCAATCTATCCACGATCACCCAGATGGAGTCGTACCCTCGACTGGTCCGGGGTAGACCCACAACGAAATCCATCGAAATCTGCTCCCATTTCCACTCCGGAATGGGTAACGGCTGTAGCTCTCCTGGGGGTCTCTGGTGCTCGGCCTTGACTTGCTGACAAGTCAGGCATCTCGAAACGAACTCCGCAATGTCCCTCTTCATCCCGTCCCACCAGTAGGTCTCTCTCATATCATGGTACATCTTGGTGGAACCGGGGTGGACACTATACACTGATCGGTGTACCTCCTCAAGAATGTCGCGCCGCAATCCATCAGCATCTGGTACGCACAGTCTAGATCCATAGCGTAAAATCCCCTGATCGTCAATCACGAACTCGGAAAATCTGCCCTGTCCCATCTGTGCCATGATCTCTGAGCAACGGTCGTCACTGTGCTGTGCCTCATATATACGGTCAAGCAACTGTGGGCGTGCACGAACATGCGCGAGCTGTCCCCCTGTCTGAGTGAACTCGAACTCAACTCGGCTGTCGCATAACATCTGCCAATCTGCCGACGACTGCCTCTGCACTGCGCGCAAAAAGGATAGACTACCCCCGGGCCTCCTACTCAACGCATCCGCCACTATATTCGCCTTGCCTGGGTGATATAAGATCTCGCAGTCGTAGTCTTTCACCAACTCCATCCAACGATGCTGTCTGAGGTTCAGGTCTCGCTGCTGAAATATATACTTTAAGCTCTTGTGATCGGTGAATATCTGACACGACTCGCCGTATAGGTAATGTCGCCAAATCTTCAGTGCAAAGACCACTGCAGCCATCTCCAAATCGTGAGTGGGGTAGTTCTGTTCATGCTTCTTGAACTGCCGAGAAGCATAGGCGATCACCCGGCCATGCTGCATCAATACGCATCCTAATCCCACTCGCGAAGCATCACAGTAGACCACAAATCCGCCTGATCCCGAAGGCAAAGATTATACCGGCGCCGTAGTCAAACATGTCCGCAGCTGCTGAAAACTGCGCTCGCACTCCTCTTTCCAAACGAAAGGAACTCCCTTCCGGGTCAAACCGGTCAAAGGTGCAGCTATATGGGAGAAGTCCTGAACAAAACGCCTGTAGTAGCCCGCTAGGCCAAGAAAACTACGGATCTCAGTAACCGATGTAGGTCGGGGCCACTGCTGAACAGCCTCAATCTTCTTCGGGTCCACACATATGCCGTCTCTCGTAACCACGTGACCCAAGAATCCGATGCTGTCCAGCCAGAATGCACACTTGGAGAACTTTGCGAACAGCTGGTGCTCCCTCAGAGTCTGTAACGTAATCCGCAAGTGCTGCTCGTGCTCCTCTCTGCTCCGGGAGTACACCAAGATATCGTCGATAAACACGATGATGAATAAGTCAAGATACGGCCTGAATGTACGGTTCATCAAATCCATGAATGCTGCTGGGGCGTTGGTGAGTTCGAACGACATCACCAAAAACTCGTAGTGGCCGTAGCGCGTGCGGAAAGATGTCCTCGGTATATCCTCCTGTCGAACTCGCAGCTGATGGTATCCTGATCGCAAGTCGATCCTCGAAAAATACCCCACACCCTGAAGCTGGTCGAACAAATAATCAATGCGTGGCAACGGATATCTGTTCCGAACGGTAACTTTGTTCAGCTGGCGGTAGTCGATGCATAAGCGCAAACTTCCATCCTTCTTCTTGACAAACAGGATCGGAGCACCCCACGGAGAAACACTTGGTCGAATAAGCCCCTTATCTAACAAATCCTGCAACTGATCCTTCAGCTCTCGAAGCTCTGCCGGGGCCATCCGATAAGGCGGTATAGAAATAGGCCCCGAGCCGGGAATCAAATCAATGCAGAACTCAACGTCGCGCTCAGGTGGTAGCCCAGGTAGCTCATCAGGGAAAACATCAGGGAACTCACAAACAACCGGACCCGGTCCAACGGAACCTCTGCAGCTCGAGTATCACAAATATACGCTAAGAATCCCTGACATCCCTTCCGCAAGAGCTGACCAGCGCGAAGAGACGAAATCAAGCTGGGAAGGGTGACGCTGCGGTCTCCCTGAATAACAAGGACTGGCTCTCCCGGAAAGCTAAATCTGACTGCCTTCTCACGGTAGTCCAACGAAGCATAACAAGTGGCGAGCCAATCCATGCCCAGAAGCACATCAAAGTCCAACATATCGAGGAGAATCAAATCAACTGATGAATCCCTCTCCCCGATACGAACGGAACACAATCGAAATAAAAAACGAGCGACAAACGACTCGCCTACCGGAGTAACAACAACAAGCGGATGATCTAATGACGACGACTCACGGCCCAACATCGGTGCAAAGTGTGTAGAGACGTACGAATGTGTGGAACCTGGGTCAAATAATACCCGTACGTCGAAAGAACAAACTGGCAAGGTACCTGTCACAACAGCATTGGATGCCTGCGCATCCTGCGGTGTCAAAGCAAATACTCGGGCCTGTCCTCCACCGATAGCGAGCTGACCTCGACCTCGGCCTCTGCCTCCTCGTCCTCTCTGAACAGGACCGCCGCATCCAGGGCCTCTGGGTGCACCTAACTGGCGTGGAGCATCACCGGTGGTAGGAAGTAGGGCTCTCTGAGGAGGGGGTGGTGATGGTGGTAGGGTCACATGCGAAACTGTCGTTGCTCCCTGTCGTCTCGCTGGACAGTCTCTGACAAGATGGTGCAGACTCCCGCACCCAAAACACCCTGGCGACGGCTGCTGCCCCTGGGGATAAGAACCATATAACTGTCCCCGCCCAAATCCTCTGCCAGGCCTATCTCTCGGAAAGAATCTGGCGCGCTGCCTCTGAGATGGTACATCGACGCGAATCCTCTTCGGCCCAGAAACGGCCGAAGTCTGTGATATGCGTGCCTCCATCCGCAATGCCGTATCCATAGCAGCTGAATAAGTGTCGTAGTGCTGGGCGCCAATGGCAAGATATAGCTGGGCATCAAGTCCCTGTACAAACCTCTTCACCATCTTCTATTCGGTATCCACCAAATACTGAGCATATCGGGATAACTGTGTAAACTGGATGTCATGCTCAGACACCGTCATCCCAGGTGTCTTGACTAAGGCCTCGAAGCTACGAGCTCTGGCGTCATGAACGCTCTCTGGGAGGAAACGAGCTAGAAAGACCGCTGTAAACTCGGCCTAAGTCATAGGCGGTAAACCTGCAGCTCGACCTCTCAAGACTGACTCCCACCATGTCTGCGCGAGACCCTCTAGTCGGAAACTCGCAAGCTCTACCCATCGATTATCCGAACAACTCAGCGAACGGCAGATCCTGGCTAAACTGTCAAGGAACGTCTGTGGGTCCTCCGCTGCCTCGGTGCCAGTGAATACTGGGGTCTCAGCCTCATGAAATCCTGTAGTGAAACCGGGATGGTACGGCGGTAGTAGTAGGAGCAGGTATCATAGCAGTCTGGGATGTAGTAGGTGCGTCATCCGGCCTCGGTGTACGACTGGCTGCAACTAGGGATCCTACCATCTGACGTAGCTCCTGCATGCCCCCCATCATCTGTCGCAACTCCTCCATACCAGTCTCGAGCCTATCCATACGGCCTGGGGAAGGTGGATCGGTCTGTCCCTGCGGCGTAGGCATACCACCCTGCTCAGTCCTAGTCTCGGACGAGCCAGCTCGAATCTCGTCTCGGGCGGCAGCCCTCTATGCCCTCGTAGCCTTCGGCGGCATAGTGGCTGTTACCGGAAAATGGATAATAAGAACAGTGCAATAGAATCATAGGATACACGGAATTGAAGAAGGAATTTTCAAGCAAGTATATCCTAAAGTCACTTAGGCGGAGTACCGTATCGCAAGTATGCCGCGGACATGCACACGCTACGTTACCCTACTTAAGTCACTTACTCCATCTACCAAGGGTCATCCTATAATCAAAATGGTAAAACCTATCGCTCTGATACCAACTTTGTCACGACCCGCAGGGTACGGAACGTGACTCGCACTTAAGTTTACGAAACGTCTCAAGACGTCCGTAAATTAAGTAAGCCAAAGCCCAGAAAACCAAAACCAAATAAGCAAAAGAGTGAAGAGAACCCAATCAATTGAAAACGAGTTTATCAAAAGTCATATAAAACCCTTTTTAACAACAATATCAATTTTTCCGAAAATTTCGGCAGAGTCTCCTTTGTAAATACTGGCCCCCAAAATGGGTACAACAAAAATATATATGAATCCAACAAATAAGGCATCCCCAAGCGGGAGCTAGCTCTTCGCCACAAGGCGGTCACAAATCCCACGCAATATAAAGCAACAACATGCGAAATAATCATAATGAAGCATAAGAAAAACAGCATGTCGACTCAAGTGAGCTCGACCCCAAAATACAGCATAAAAGTCCACAAACCTCACAGTCTCATCTCTAGGTCAATATACAATAATACTGGTAGATACAGTAGATGGAGTGCACTAGATACAAAGAATATACAAGGTGGTACAAAAATAATAATATAACCCACCTAAGAGCAAAACCTCGAGTCCAGGCAAAAGAGCAAAATAAGCAAGTGCGTCCGCCGCTACTGTACTGACGGAGCGGACCTGAAAAAGGCTGTGGCACAACGTGGGTGAGTTGCCAACTCGTGAGTAATAAATAATATCTACACAGGCTATCGAATGCATGCACACAAGCATCCTAGCATCTCAAATACAGGTAAGGCAGGACATAATAGCAGGTATGTACGAAATATGAATATACTAGCAGGTATGAATGCAATGCGAATCAACTCATGATCTGAATGTGTAAGTATAAGAAATCATGTTTTTCCCTTTAAGAATCTCTTTTGAAATACCAGCACAATACCAATAGAATCAATAAGAACCTGTGTCCAGCAACGACACCACAAAACTATCACAAATCTTATATATCTATGTTATAGTATCTCTGGCCTCAGCCATCCGGCTGACCCAGCTCAATATCAAAATCATATCATCTCGCGGCCACGGTCGGTATCCTCTGGATATCCGCCGTGCCAAACAGTCACCGGTAGGTAATCCGTCCCCTGCCAGGCTCAACGTCAACACCACATTCATCTTGCCCCGGGGTACCATACCGGGCCCACCATGTACCCGTGACGGTTCCTCCACTCCTCGACACGGATCTCGAAAACCACAGCAAACTCATGGTGGACGACACTTTACTTCACTAGAAAACCGCAATTACATATTTTAAAAACATAATAAGTTTAGAAATTTTGCGGCTTTCTCCCGAAATCCAGAAATATCATAAAATCTCAAGAAATCCTCATAATTGCATATGTCAATGATAATGAATGCATATGGTATCAATGATCAAGTTGCGATGTGTGATTAATAGATTAGGCATGAACAAATAATATGATGAAGCACATGCACATGAATAGCAATCCTACGATTTCATTTTAAGGAATTAAAGCAATAGCGCGAGTTTAAGTATCAATTATAGTAAAAGGTTTCAATTTAAAGGTTATCTAGTGTGGTGGCATGGCAATTACCAGGGCGTGTGTGTAAGCATGAATAGTGCTCGTGCTGCATATAAAAACCCTGGCAATGGTGCAGGTGTCCTATAAAATGGTTTCGCATATGTATGTCAATATAAGGCATGGATGCAGCAAATAATCATATAAGTATTACACCCCTAATTACTAACATCACTAAGAATCCTTTTAAGTTACAAAAACTATCGGGCGGCTTGCGCCATCCAACGATAGTCCCCCGTAGATGTTACATCTACTCACCGGAATCCCTAGCTAGTTACGTCCAATCACCGCTTTCCCCTTTCGTGCCGCGTCTGACGTCTCCGCGACCGAACCTGGAATTTACATCAATACCAAACATAAGATTACATATCAAGAACGACGCAAAACCCAAACGAAAACACTAACGTTCACAAGCTAGATACAACGTGCACAAGGTGCGCGGAAACACGCGAAAATCGCAAAACCTACAAAAATCGCCGATTTGGTCGCCCGGCGAAACTAAAACCCGAATACTCAAAAATCCGCACTCACACATCCTAAAAGTCATAGGATATGCCAACAATATAATCTAGATATCGCAATTAATTCGCCAGAATAATATAATAAAACCTAGTAAGCTAGAAGTTTGCAAATTTGTTGCAAACATCGACAATTAACGACAAAATTAATACAATCCAACACAACAATCCAAACTAACCCACTAGCTAGCCATTACACTAATTTTAAATCATTAACTAAGCTTAAAAACCTAATTTCCATAAACAAAAGCTTTCTTGATTTTCATAATTAGCAACTTCAATCCAAAACTAAACATGACAATACCAAATTAACACTAATTTGAAGCCCACACAAATAAAGTAACCTCATTAACCTAGATTAGCAAACAACTAGATAGCTAATTAGATTTAATTAACTAAATAATGGTTTCAAGAAACCCTAGTTAAACTCTAACCATAAACTTTAAAAAAAACTAGATTAGAACTAACACTAAATTAACACTACAACCATTTAACTTAAGAAACTTAACTAAAAGAATTTAATTAGCAAGAATTTATACCTCAACTAGAGATCTAGCAAGAATAATTTGCCTCCAAAGATGCCTCCTTTCCACAAGATTTAAACTAAAGTGGTTGTGAGAAGAGATGGAACAAGGTTTTGTGTTGAAATGGTGAAGGAAATTGTTGATTTTTGGAGCAATATTTGGATTAACTTTGATGAAGAAAAGAGATGAGGCAAAAAATAGGGGAGGGGCTGCTGCAAACTGCAGGAATTCGGTGGAGAGAGAGGGGGATGGGGGATGTGAGTGGATGGTGCAAAAAGTCTTAGTCAAAACCCCCCCAAAAATACCATAATACCCCCACCAAAATACTATATTTAAATCATATTCAAAACCATTCATTCACAAGACTTAAGGTCAAAAAAGAGAGGGATGGGGGCTGCTTCAGCAGTGGTGGGGCCGGCCTTGGGGAGTGGGGGTTAGTGGGAGTGAATACAAAAAGAAATTTTATACAAAAAGACCCCCTACAAGTCAAAAATTGCAAGTTTAAGCCTAAATTCAATAAATTTCGTTTTCCATAATAAAAATTAGTTAAAACTTAAAATAAATTACTAAAAATTTATATTACAATTAGATTTTAATTAACATGATTTTAAAGATTAATTTTAGCCTATTTAAATTTTTATTTATCTCTAATTTACTGTATTTTCTTACCGGCTTAAAATAATATTAAAAATTGAAAAAAAAGGAAAATTTTTTAAATGACCAAAATTTCATAAGTAACTCATTAGCTACTAAAAACAAGCAATTACCTATCCATTTTAGGTATAATTATTCCTAAACTGCAAAATAACGAGAAAGACGGTTTTCGGAAAAATACCGAATTTTCACCGATTTTCAGGAAAACACCAAAACGACTTTTCAAGGCGTTACATGTATGGAGAGCAGTCTCGTATCGCAAAATACGAAGTGTCGAAGAAGTTGTTTTCGGCAAGGTTGGCCGTCGGATCATCGGTAGCGGAACATGTGCTTAAGGTGATTGGCTACATAGAGGAGCTCGCGGACCTTGGGACCACGTTGGAGAATGAACTATATACTGATTTGATTCTCCAGTCCCTTCCTTCCACTTACGCCCAGTTTATTCTTAACTTCAACATGCAAGGAAAGGAAGTTGAACTTTCCGAACTTCTGAACATGTTGAGGAGTGCTGAGGGCACCCTACAGAAGGGTAGGGAGACATCCACTTTGTTTGTAGGAGGATCTTCCTCTTCTAGGTCCAGGGCGAAAGCCAAGGGCAAGAAGAAGAAAGCCCCCGCCAAACCAAGAGGCGGTGTCAGTAAAGTGGATACGAAGGGAAAAGGAAAAGCAACAAAGGTAAAGGAAAAGCTGGTGGGGAAGGAAGAATGCTTCTATTGTCACGAAAGTGGTCACTGGAAACAGGATTGCAAGGCTTGGAAGGCCAGAACACAGGATTTGAAGCGAGTTGCAGCTTCAGCTTCAGGTGTGTATGTTATTGAAAACTGTCTATCAATAAACTCTACATCCTGGGTATTGGATACCGGGTCAGGATCTCATATCTGTAATTCTTTGCAGGCGTTGAGAAAGCATAGAGTTTTGAAGGCAGGTGACATGACCCTCAGAGTTGCAAACGGTGCTAGCATGGATGCTGAGGCCGTGGGGGACTATCACCTGGGATTGTCGGATGGACACTTTTTGGATTTGCGTAGTTGTTATTATGTACCAAATGCAACCTGTAATATCATTTCTGTATCTTTATTATCTAAAGAAGGTTATGAATTTGCATTTGTAAGTAATGTAGTGAACATTCACCTTAATCAAGTTTTGATTGGGTCAGGTACATTGAACAATGGTATATACATATTAAACCAACCACAGATTTTCAATGTCCAGAATACACACAAAAGAAAGTCTCCAGATATCAATAAAACTTTCTTATGGCATTGTAGACTGGGTCACATCAATGAGAGAAGGTTAACTAAGTTACATGCAGAAGGATATTTGGATCCATTCGAATATCAATCGTATGCAACTTTTCAATCCTGTCTCAAAGGAAAGATGACAAAGACTCCGTTTACTGGACACGGAGTAAGAGCGAGCGAGCTCTTGGGACTCGTACACAGCGACGTGTGCGGTCCAATGTCTACACATGCGCGAAGCGGTTATTCTTACTTCATTACATTTACGGATGACTTTTCAAGGAACGGTTATGTCTTCTTAATGAAATATAAATCCGAGGCTTTTGAAAAATTCCAGGAATATAAGAATGAAGTAGAAAAACAAACAGGCAAAAGTATCAAGGCACTGAGATCTGATCGAGGTGGTGAATACTTGAGTGCCGAGTTCCTGGGTTACTTAAAAGAGAATGGAATTCTCTCTCAGCTTACTCCTCCATACACTCCACAACATAACGGTGTATCGGAGAGACGGTACCGAACCCTATTGGATATGGTACGGTCCATGATGAGTAACGCTGAGTTGTCGCGGTCGTTCTGGGGATATGCGCTAGAATCAGCTGCATACCTTTTGAACCGAGTTCTAACTAAGACTGTGCCTACTACACCATATCAGATGTGGTGTGGGAAGAGACCCTATCTTAATCACATTAAGACATGGGGATGTCCAGCTTTTGTAAAAAAGCAGCATGCGGACAAGCTCGAGGCACGCTCAGTACAGTGCAAGTTTGTGGGATATCCAAAGAACTCCAAGGGATATTTCTACTATTGCGAAGAGGAACAAAAGGTGTTTGTTTCTCGCCATGCCCACTTTCTAGAATACCAGTTCATAGAAAAAGAATTAAGTGGGAGCACAATAGAACTGGAAGAAATTCCAGAACCACGAGCTATTACTGAAAGCTTAGTAGAACCAGAGGGTTCGAAAGATCAGGACATTCCCACGCCACTCCGCAGGAGTAGTAGGCAGTCTCATCCGCCCGAGAGATACTACGGTTTTCTCATTGACGGGGATAGAGAGGATTGCATCATAGATTGTGATGAGCCTACTAGCTTCCAGCAAGCCATTCAGAGCATCGACTCGGTAAAATGGCTGGATGCAATGCGGACCGAAATGGAGTCCATGTACACCAACAAAGTATGGACGTTGGACATTGCTCCAGATGGGGTAAAACCCGTAGGATGCAAGTGGATCTTCAAAAGGAAGATTGGTGTAGATGGACAGGTTGAGACCTATAAAGCTAGACTGGTAGCAAAGGGTTTTCGTCAGCGACCTGGTTTGGACTATGAAGAAACCTTTTCTCCAGTAGCTATGCTGAAATCCATTCGGATCCTTCTTGCCATTGCTGCCTTCCACGATTATGAGATTTGGCAGATGGACGTAAAGACAGCTTTTCTAAATGGACATTTAGAGGAATGTGTCTATATGGAACAGCCAGAGGGTTTCATTCAGAGTGGGAGCAGTGGAAAGGTGTGCAAGTTGCTTAAGTCCATTTATGGACTAAAGCAGGCAACGCGGAGTTGGAACATCTGTTTTGATGAGACGGTCAAGGAATTTGGCTTTATCAAAAATCCAGATGAACCATGCATCTATTGTAGATTTGTAGCGAGAACTGTAGTATTCCTCGTTTTATACGTAGATGACATTCTTTTAATAGGAAATGACATTCCTGTGCTACAATCTGTCAAGGGGTTCTTATCACACAGGTTCTCCATGAAAGACCTGGGTGATGCCTCATACATTCTGGGTATCCGGATCTACCGTGACAGATCCAAGAGGATATTAGGACTTTCACAGTCCAGGTACATCGACACCATACTGAAGAGATTCAGTATGGAAAATTCCAAGCGCGGTAATCTACCGGCTTGTCACGGGATCACCCTCTCCAAAGAGATGTCTCCCAAGACTGATTTGGAGAGGGATCGCATGTCTGTCATACCCTACGCTTCTGCGGTAGGCTCTATAATGTATGCGATGTTGTGTACCAGACCGGATGTGGCTTATGCACTGAGTGTGGTAGGCAGGTATCAGTCAAATCCTGGGGAGAAACATTGGATAGCAGTAAAGAACATTCTCAAGTACCTGAGAAGGACTAAGGAGATGTTCTTGGTGTATGGCGGAAAAGACCTCCAGATTGAGGCCTTTGCTCACTCCAGCTTCCAGAGTGACAAGGATGATTCCAAGTCCATGTCGGGTTTTGTCTTTACCCTCAATGGAGGGGCGGTGTGTTGGAAGAGCTCCAAACAGGAAACCGTTGCTGACTCGACTATGGAAGCGGAATACATCGCTGCATCTGATGCCGCAAAAGAAGCTGTCAGGATGAGGAAGTTCTTGAGAGAACTTCAGGTGGTCCGTCCATTGTTGACCCAATACCTCTGTATTGTGACAACAAAGGGGCTATAGCTTTAGCGAAGGAACCCAGCTCCCATCAGAAATCCAGACACATCTTGAGGCGGTATCACCTGATCAGGGAGATCGTGGATCGCCAGGAGATCGAGGTTTGGAGGGTTGCTTCAGAAGATAACACAGCAGATCCATTCACCAAGGCCTTGCCCCAGACTCAGTTCGAGCGGCTAATCGAGATGATAGGTCTTCGATACGCCAGTACATGGCCTTAGTGCAAGTGGGAGATTGTTAGTGTATATGCCCTAAAGGCCATTACTGCATCATACTAGCTTGTATATTACTTGATGGAAGCTTGGGATATTCACAGTTGTATATACAATCTTGCTCGAAATGGTAGTATGCTACTTGGTTTGTCTCTGCTTTAATATGTGCATGTGTTTCTTTTAGCATATCGCTGATATACATATTAGTAGAGCCCTTAGGATCTTTGCTTGATTACCAGCGTTGTGATGGCGCTCACACTCGTGGGAGCTGGGTAATCTATAAGCACATCCTTATACAGGTCCCTAGTCGTTGGACAATCGAGACAGGGCATCGATACTCCGGAGTAGACTAGCGTATGCGCTTCTCATCCCAGTGTGGGTGACGGTCTGTCCCACAGCCGTCAGTACGTCGTACTTGAGATAGTATGCGGGTGCTCGTTAGGTTACAAGTACACTGGACAGGACTCGTCGGGAACTGTTGGTTGGTATTATACCTATCGTCAGTTATCAGTTCCCAGGTGACATGAGTACAGCTTAGTCCGCTGACTTGACACTGTCACATCGCCTCGAGTGTGTTCCCACTGCACTTTGATTACTACCCTACCACGGCTCAAAGGAGTCGTGCAAACAGGTAGTTTTTGGGTGCAGTCCTGAAGCACTTGGAGGCAGTGACGGTTAGACAGGATTCGTTTCTCCCGGTATTGGGGGTTGACATCGCGCTGTGTCCAGGAGAGCCATTACACGAGTAGTCCCTGTCCAGGGCAAGCGAGATATACTAGTAGGTTTTCAGTGTTATCTCAGGGTGTTCTGGGCTACACTCCGACACGACTTGTACCGCTATTAGGGGACTGACGTTCACCGCCCCCCTAGGCCCGCCATGCGATGTATCAGACTAACAGACCGGACTGTACGGAGACTGTCACATACAGGCTCGGTAGGAGTTCAGATGGGGTTACCTCGTCAGTCTTCTTATCGACATCTACCTGGGGACCGTTACGTACAGCTAGTGCCGCTTGCGGTCTGTGGTTAAACCCACTGCCAGCGTAGTGTCGAGTCTTTAGAGTCCCACACAGAGAGCTATTCGCCTTTAGGTAAAATGAGTAGAGGTCGCATAGTTTTGCGACAGGGTTTGTTCACATCCATGCACTTGTGCACGTTTGCTGTCCGGACAGCTTATACTACCGGGCTTTGGTTTAAGCCGGATCCTAGTATATGATTTGGGATTGGTTTTATCTCTTTGTATTCGTGTTCCTCGGATCACGAATACGGGTGCGTATGCACAGTTGCTTGAGACAGAGGGAGAGGACTTTGATTAGGGTTACTGACTATTGTCATTTTATTAACCCTAATGCTTATGTGTGTATTATGGTTAATTGATATTAGTTTAAATAATTGTTCATGGTTATGGTTGTGACCATTTGACCTTCTTGACTTGTTGACCTAGGTTGACACTTTGACCATCATCATTTCATTTGGAAGATGCTCTTTGATCCTTGCAAATTGCATTAAAATGAAATGATAATGGTCATGTCTTGATTAACCATGACAATTATCTAGCTAATTATCTAATTACAATAATTCACACATATATGTGAGAATGCTTCATATTTTCTCTCTCTTGTTCTTCCTCTCCCTCAAGCTCCCCCCTCTCATGTGTTGAGAAACACTTGAGCTTGAGAAAAATCTCTTCTTGATAATCTCTACTCTCATCTAGGGTTCAAGGATTAGCACTTCTTGCACCCGAGTTACTTCTAGCTTGGAGTTGAAGCCAAAGGTTGAGGCTTTCGGGTGGATCTTTCTTCGACATGAGAAGACGACAAAGGTGACCTCTTTCCACTACTCCAAGGAGCAAGGAGAGAAGGACATAAAGCCCTAGGTATAACATTTCTAACACTTAGCTAGTTTCTAGTTAGCTTTAGCTTGTTTTTGTTTAGCAAAGATCTTTCTTTGTCTAGTCCATGTTGCCTAAGTTGATAAAAATTAGATTTTTATTCCGTTTTCCGCCTCCCCGCAAGTACCGGGGTGGGCAACGTAGACTTACAACTTATACCTGATAGGTATATCACATCATCATATTGGTAGATACCTATATTTTGTGCTATACCATTCATGCGTTCATATATATTTGGTGATAGCTATGCTTTTCCTTTATACGCTTTCATTACAGTTTATATGTTGCGTATACATTATTCATGGATTATCGCATTGTTATATGGATTTTTCATGATGTTTTCTGGATTTGGGGACCGTGGTAGTTCATGAAATTATGCATACATTGAAAAACCCGGTTTCCTTTATATGATATTTTAGCAGCCACCATGAGATTTATCGGTGCTGATATATATACCCTACGCGAGGAAAGGAGGGATCCGTGTACGGGTACATGGTGGGGCCCGGAGGTACCCTGAAACAAGAATGTTGTCGCAGTGTGAGTCGACATCGCGGTGGAGGCGATGAGGCTTAGGGGAACCATACTTTCCGGTGACAGGACCAATGACTCATCGGCTATCGAGTGGATACCGACGGGAGTCATGTGCGTATGGATACGTCGAGAGGCTAGGGTCAGAGCTAGGCACTCGAGCTCTCGGGATAGCGTATGATACGTACTTATCAGGGGGCCAGTCATGGAGACTGCACCTGATGGATCAGTATTTCTGTGTCGATGCTTGGCACATTGGTTTCATGATATTTCTAATTACTTTTTTGTATATATAACAGGGGATTGAGCCGCTGTTATATATGCCCTTACACCAATATTAGGGGAATGGGACGCTAATATATGTGTATTGCCCTCGTCATATTTATTTATGTCATTATATTTAGGATGTTAGAGCTGTGCTGGAGATTTGATTTGGGATATAAGAGATTCATTGGGATTGGATGTTGATATTGTACATACTAGATATGTGAGATCCACTTGCTGTTGTACATTTGATATATGTGAGATATACCTGATATTGTACATACTAGATATGTGAGATCCATTTGCTGTTGTACATTTGATATATCTGAGATATACCTGATATTGTACATACTAGATATGTGAGATCCACTTGCTGTTGTGCATTTGATATATGTGAGATATACCTGATATTGTACATACTAGATATGTGAGATCCACTTGATATTGTACATTTGATATATGTGAGATATACCTGATATTGTACATACGAGATATGTGAGATCCACTTGATGTTGTACATTTGATATATATGAGATATACCTGATATTGTACATACTAGATATGTGAGATCCACTTGATGTTGTACATTTGATATATGTGAGATATACCTGATATTGTACATACGAGATATGTGAGATCCACTTGATGTTGTACATTTGATATATGTGAGATATACCTGATATTGTACATACTAGATATGTGAGATCCACTTGATGTTGTACATTTGATATATGTGAGATATACCTGATGTTGTACATACGAGATATGTGAGATTACATTTGATATATGTGAGATATACCTGATATTGTACATACGAGATATGTGAGATCCACTTGATTTTGTACATTTGATATATGCGAGATATACTTGATATTGTACATTTGATATATGTGAGATATACCGGATGTTGTACATACGAGATATGTGAGATCCACTTGATGTTGTACTTTTGATATATGCGAGATATACTTGATATTGTGCAGTTTGAGGAGATGTGACACTTAGATGATATGAGAGCCATTTTGGGGGCTGATTTGAGGAATTGGGATTTGATTTGTCTTGCCGGATTGTGATCCTACCACGATGTCAGGATTCCGTGGAAATGACATATTTCACTTCATACATCATCTTTATATACTTGTGCACTGTTCCATGTATTAGGAGTACCTGTGAGTGTACCTTCATGAGTGTTGCACATTTACTTTCTCATATCCCCAGTGCATGATTATTGCAGACTGTTGTCATATCATTATTGCTTTATATATTGGTGGTACTTGTTAGTGTACTTTCCATTATTTCGTATTCATATGACCTTTTATTACTGCAAAACTTCATATCTTAGATTCATGCTGTACGTACATTCTTGCGATTACCTGCATATGTTATTTACTATTCACGAGTTGGCAACTCACCCCCGTTGTGCCAAAGGTATTGCAGGTGTTTCCCCAGAGTAGTCGAGGCTGGCTATTCACTTATCTATCATCTTTTGGCTGCGGATACCACTTCGCCTGATAGTGTGCAGTTTTGCCCAGGTGGGTTTTGTGGTTATCTGAGATTGTATTGTATATTCGTTGTATCTTGTACTCTCCATCTACTACCAGTTTGTTGTGACTTAGAGACTTGGTGAGTACGATATTGTATATTATTCTGGATTCGTTGTCTTTTATACAGTTTCCTTTCTTTTGTCTCTTATTTCTTCGCTACGGCGTCGTATATCTGTTGTGGTGTCGTTTTCCGCCGTTGAGCGTGGATTTTTCTCCAATTTGGGATGCTTTACTTTATATTTATGTGGTACCCTTTTGGGGGCATGTTTTAGAAAGGGGGTGCTGCCAAAATTTTAAAGAAAAAGTGGACTCTTTTAAAGAATTTGGGTTGTGATTTCAAATGTTTCAAAAAATTTTATTATCTTTTCCGAATTTTTATGGTTTAGATTTCTGTGTTTTGGCTTTATTTTACTGCGTTACGTCTGGAGGCGTTGCGTAGTATTAGGGCCGTCACATGCCAATTTCGGGTCGTGACAAAGTTGGTATCAGAGCGTGGTTTTACCTTTCGGAGTGTAGGATGACCTTGGTATGATAGTGTAGGTAACCTAAGCTGAGTAACGTAGTGTGTGTATGTCTGCAGCATACTCATGATGCAGTATTTCGCCTAAAGTGCCTAAGTACAAATTGCTTGAAATTCCTTCCTTGATGATTCATATCCTTGTGATTCGATTTCCTTGTTCTTATCGAATCCTATCTTTATTTATAGCCTTGCCACCGATGACTATGGGGACTCAGAGTAATGCAGCGAAGGCCGAGGTCAGAGTTAGCTCGGGTGAGACGAGCACTGACCAGGATGACACTTTTGTTGCACAGGTGCAGACGGTTCAGCCGTCGACAGAGCAGCTCGCTAGGCCTGTGACAGAGATGCAGGACTTGCGCCAGACGATGAGATCATTGGTTGATGCCATTCGAGCGCAGCGGCAGGAGGTTTACACCCCAGTTACTCAGTTGTTCCTTGGGATCAACATGCAGCAGTCTGTCACCTACGTAGCACCAGTGGATGTAGCCCCAGTCGACGAGACACGTATTCAGAGACTTTGCGAGTTCCAGGATGGTGGAGGACCCGTACAGGTGTGCCAGTCCAGGGACAGAGGTTCAGTTGTCGTGATAGGTTTCGTGCACGGTATGGGAGTACAAGAAGCTTGAGGCGAGGACAGTCGTCTAGCTCTTATCCCCAGGATGGTCAACAGTTTTCTTCCGGGTGTTTTCGCTGTGGAAGTTTGGATCATCGGGTTCGAGTTTGTACTGAGCCACATAGTCGCGAGACAGCTATACCGCAGAGTGGAGGATTTCAGCCAGTTCCGGGTAGAAGGCAGACACGAGAGTTTGTTTCTACTCATCCGGACGCACAGGCGTCCAGTGCAGATTTGTCAGGTATCCTTGTTCATGTTCTTTTGTTGTGCTAGTTGGTTTTCGCACTTTGTGCCGTGGTTCGGAAGAGGTTCGTGTTAGTTAGATCAGCCGTCTTGTTGTTTTGATTTCTGTCAGCGATTCTTTTGTTGCGCAACACGTATTTCAGTCGTATGCCAATCGGTGAGGAGATTTTGCCGTCATTGTGATCCTTCTAGAGATGTTGGATTTGACGTTCTCCTGGGCATGGAATGGTTAGCTACGTGTTAGGCGTCTGTGGACTACCGTATGAAAACAGTCAGGATTTGTTTTCCCGGCGAGTCAGTTCTTGTTGTGCAGGTGGATAGTTGTGCCGCCTCTCACAGCTTGAATTCAGCCTTTTCCGCTAGTCAGCTTTGGAGGAGATGTCGTGGATTCTTTGCGTTCATTCGTGATACCAGAACCACAGTAGATTGTTGGATCGGTTTTCTATCGTGCAAGAGTTTTTCCGACGATGTTCCAAGGGAGCTAGCGAAATTCAGGGAGCTTAAGGATCTGCTGCAGAGTTGTTTATTGGGAGGTTTGTGTGTCCGAGTGTTTCGCTTTTGGGAGCTCCTATTTCTGTTCGTCAAGGAAAAAGACGACAGATTGCGGTTGTGGATTGATGGATCGTCAATTGAACCGGCTTACGGTGCGGTTAGGTATCTTTTACCTCGCTTTGACGATTTTTTTTTCGATCAGCTCCAGAGTGCGAGACTTTTTCTAAGTTTGTTTGGGATCAGGTCATCATTGTTGCGGGTTCGGAGTGGTGACATTCCGAATTTTGCTTTTGTGCGTGCTACGGGCAGTTTGTGTTTTGGTGGTGTTTTTGGACTCGCCAATACTCTAGCAGCATTTGTAGATATGATGCACCAGATTTCTTCAGGCCGTTCCTCGACCAGTTGCTGTTGTGTTTTGACGACATTCTGGTCTACTTTGTGTCTTGAGGAACAGGAGCAGCATTTGAGAATTTGTTTTGCAGACATTGGGAGAGCCCCAGCTGTTTGCTAGATTCTCGGAGTGTTCCTTCAGGCTTGTTTGTGTTGACTCCTAGGTCTTGTAGTTACGGGAGACGGTTTCGTATGGTTCCGAGAGAAATCGAGACCGTACAGCTTAGGCCCAGACTTGTGTACAGGACGGAGATCCGCAGATTTCGGGCTTAGCAGGTTTTTACCGCTTCGTATTGTTGCACCGTTGACTGGACAGACCTGAAAGGAGGTTCTTTTCTTTGGACTGAGGCATGTGTACAGAGTTTTCGGTAGTTGGAGATTCTGTTAGCAACTGCATCAGTTCTTGCTTTTGATTCGGAGTCTGTGATTGTGACAAGGGTGTGCTAAGTTAGGAATGCGTTTGTGTACCTGATGTTATCGGGTAGAGACGTGAAATCCTAGAGTAAGCACATTAGTCAACTCTCTATATTCATTCGAGTTCCGCCAACATTGACGTGACTTGTGAGATAGTTACCGGTGGACAAGAATGTAAAGAGAAATTTCAGGTTTCGTTTCAAGGTGTTTGTCTTGTTGTGCGTTTGTGTTAATTGTTTGCGGCAGTTAGGATCGTCACTCGCCATTGTTAGGATACTTCTTTGATAGCTGTTATCAGGAAACATTCCAATTGGCAACCTTTAGGTTTAGTCTGGTCGTGTCGATCACCAGTCTGTTTTTCTGACTCTGCGTAGTAGGATGTTGGACCTCAGCTAGTCTAGAGATTTCGGAGATGATCCAGTTGGTTCAGGTCAGGATGAGTAGCCAGTCCAGACAGAGGTCTTATGCCGACCGTGTTGGTCGCAGACTCGAGTTCGCAGTGGGAGATCCTGTATTCCTACAGACTTTCCGATGAATGACATGTTGAGTTTTTGGGAAGCTTATCCCAGGATTTTAGGTCCTTTTGAGATCCTTAAGGCGAGTTAGTTTTCGTTGCCTTTAATTTGGCACTTCCGCCCAGATTATCGATTATTCACCCCGTTTTCATGGTGTTGATTTTTGCAAATACCTTCATGACTTTTTCACATGATTCAGCACAGACCTTTGGTGTGGACTCGATCTTTTCGTTCACCGGAAGCCATTGGTGTAAATGGTTCGGCAGGTGGAGAAACTTCGGTCAAGGGTCTTGCCATATGTGGAGAGTTTTCTTGGACGTAGCGGTATAGTGAGGTGACCACTTGGGAAGCTGCGAGCGAGATTTGGGAGTTTTGTACTCTTCTCTTTGATGGTATGCTTGGTGAAAATTTTAAATTCGGGGACGAATTTTTTTAAGGGGGGGAGATTGTAACGTTCTAGAAATCGTTCTTTGTTTGTTTCTGTTTTTGGGTGAAATTCGTCGGTATTGTCAGTTTTATACCGATTTTGATCAAACGGCCATATCGACTTGCCAGCACCTAGTATATGGGACGTTTTGGTCCAATTTGAATTTTTCCTAATTTTAATGTTATTTTAATCCGGTTTGCACATTTTTGGAAATCTTCCCTTTGCATCTTTTCTAAAAAAAATTTTTCTTTCTTAAGTTGACCTAAACCACATAGCATATATTGTGTGGACTAGGATTAATGGTGAAAGGAATAAGAAAAGAAAAGAAAAGAAAAGAAAAGAAGGTGCATGCATGTGGATTAATTGGTGTGAATGCATTTATTGCTTGCTTTTTTCTTGATCTTTCCACACAATTCCTCACCCACTCTTCTCTTGGCCGAGCCCTCTCTTACCTCTCCTGCCTTGTGCATTTCTTTCTCTCATTTCCTCATAATTCCTACACAATTCATCCAAAAGTCCATCTCTTCTCATCAAAATCATCACTTTTCTTCATGTTTCTTCTCTTGCTTGACTTGGAGTGCTCTTGAGCTTGGATCCTTGTGTTCTTTTGTGTAGGTAAATTCTCTTGCTGTTATTTTAGTGTTTTAAGTGTAGTTTAGCTAAATAGTTTCAGTTTAGAATGTTTAAGTTAGGGTTTGTGTGAAATATCGTATTTTTGTATCGGTTTGTGGTTTCTAGGATCTGCTTTGACCCGGGGTGTTTACTGAAAACCTAAACAAAGTTGTAGTGTTGTACTAGGGAACCTGGAGCACCACCTTTGAGATGGACCCCAGGCCACCGGCCAGGGCCGGCGACGGCTAGTGGAGGGGCCGGCGACGCCGGCCATGCTGGGGAGTTAGGGTTTGGGTTTTTGTCTGTAGGTGTCTGCTATGGTTTAGGTTCTTCTGGTCTTGTTTGTTTGTTTAGTTTTCACAGTAGGCAAAATCTGGGATCAATTTGGTGGTTTCTAGTGTTTTGTGTCCGCACGATGCGTGTTACGACACGGGTCATGCAGTTTTAGTGGTTTCGCTCTTAAGTTGTTTTCGTCGTGTCGCTACTCTCGTTAGCCACGATACGAACACTTAAGAGGTGGTTGTGTGTTGTTGTGTCGGTTAGGTGTAGCTTGTTCGTGTTTTGTAACTGTTATTAATTATATTTATATTATTGTTGTTTATATGTTGCAGGCTCGCAGGCGGAGACTACGGACACTGCCACAGGGGGATTCAGGTGGTAGACTTCATCTAGCTTGGAGTGTGGGTGAGTAGATTTAACATCTACAGGGAAATCGCCCGCATGGCGTTATGCGTCTGGGCTAGAAATATTTACTTTGTCGCAAATTCTATGTCATATTTAGAATTGCGCATATACCTTTCTGCTTAGTGATAGTTGTGCTTGGACAAGTATCCTTAGGACACTGCACTATTACTGAATGCTCAGATTGCGAGAGCACTGATTGTATGCCACACACACCGTCAATAATTGCCATGTCATACACAATCCATATTTAGAAATGATATTGTCTGGTTAGGGACATTGTGACTTTGATACATATTTCTTATCGCTTATAACTTAGACTTTGATATGCTAGTTCCTGTTTACCTATAGGATTTTGTACCATTAGTGTTAGGTACATACACACCTAAGGACATAGCTACAGGTGTACTTGCATTTCATACCTTACTTATACCTGATAGGTATATCACATCATCATATAGGTAGATACCTATATTTTCTGCTATACCATTCATGCGTTCATATATATTTGGTGATAGCTATGCTTTTCCTTTATACGCTTTCTTTACAGTTTATATGTTGCGTATACATTATTCATGGATTATCGCATTGTTATATGGATTTTTCATGATGTTTTCTGGATTTGGGGACCGTGGTAGTTCATGAAATTATGCATAGATTGAAAAACCCGGTTTTCTTGATATGATATTTTAGCAGCCACCATGAGATTTATCGGGGCTGATATATATACCCTACGTGAGGAAAGGAGGGATCCGTGTACGGGTACATGGTGGGGCCCGGAGGTACCCTGAAACAAGAACGTTGTCGCAGTGTGAGTCGACATCGCGGTGGAGGCGATGAGGCTTAGGGGAACCATACTTTCCGGTGACAGGACCAATGACTCATCGGCTATCGAGTGGATACCGACGGGAGTCATGTGCGTATGGATACGTCGAGAGGAGAGGGTTAGAGCTAGGCACTCGAGCTCTCGGGATAGCGTATGATACGTACTTATCAGGGGGCCAGTCATGGAGACAGCACCTGATGGATCAGTATTTCTGTGTCGATCCTTGGCACATTGGTTTCATGATATTTCTAATTACTCTTTTGTATATATAACAGGGGATTGAGCCGCTGTTATATATGCCCTTACACCAATATTAATTGAATGGGACGCTAATATATGTGTATTGCCCTCGTCATATTTATTTATTTCATTATATTTAGGATGTTAGAGCTGTGCTGGAGATTTGATTTGGGATATAAGAGATTCATTGGGATTGGATGTTGATATTGTACATACTAGATATGTGAGATCCACTTGCTGTTGTATATTTGATATATGTGAGATATACCTGATATTGTACATACTAGATATGTGTGATCCACTTGCTGTTGTACATTTGATATATGTGAGATATACCTGATATTATACATACTAGACATGTGAGATCCACTTGCTGTTGTGCATTTGATATATGTGAGATATACCTGATATTGTACATACTAGATATGTGAGATCCACTTGCTGTTGTACATTTGATATATGTGAGATATACCTGATATTGTACATACTAGATATGTGAGATCCACTTGATGTTGTACATTTGATATATGTGAGATATACCTGATATTGTACATACGAGATATGTGAGATCCATTTGATGTTGTACATTTGATATATATGAGATATACCTGATATTGTACATACTAGATATGTGAGATCCACTTGATGTTGTACATTTGATATATGTGAGATATACCTGATGTTGTACATACGAGATATGTGAGATTACATTTGATATATGTGAGATATACCTGATATTGTACATACGAGATATGTGAGATCCACTTGATGTTGTACATTTGATATATGCGAGATATACTTGATATTGTACATTTGATATATGTGAGATATACCGGATGTTGTACATACGAGATATGTGAGATCCACTTGATGTTGTTCATTTGATATATGCGAGATATACTTGATATTGTGCAGTTTGAGGAGATGTGACACTTAGATGATATGAGAGCCAATTTGGGAGCTGATTTGAGGAATTGGGATTTGATTTGTCTTGCTGGATTGTGATCCTACCACGATGTCAGGATTCCGTGGAAATGACATATTTCACTCCGTACCTCATCTTTATATACTTGTGCACTGTTCCATGTATTAGGAGTACCTGTGAGTGTACCTTCATGAGTGTTGCACAATTACTTTCTCATATCCCAGTGCATGATTATTGCATACTGTTGTCATATTATTATTGCTTTATATATTGGTGGTACTTGTTAGTGTACTTTCCATTATTTCGTGCTCATATGACCTGTTATTACTGCAAAACTTAATATCTTAGATTCATGCTGTACGTACATTCTTGCGATTACCTGCATATGTTATTTACTATTCACGAGTTGGCAACTCACCCCCATTATGCCACAGGTATTGCAGGTGTTTCCCCAGAGTAGTCGAGGCTGGCTATTCACTTATCTATCATCTTTTGGCTGCGGATACCACTTCGCCTGATAGTGTGTAGTTTTGCCCAGGTGGGTTTTGTGGTTATCTGAGATTGTATTGTATATTCGTTGTATCTTGTACTCTCCATCTACTACCAGTTTGTTGTGTCTTAGAGACTTGGTGAGGACGATATTGTATATTATTCTGGATTCGTTGTCTTTTATACAGTTTCCTTTCTTTTGTCTCTTATTTCTTTGCTACGGCGTCGTATATCTGTTGTGGTGTCGTTTTCCGCCGTCGGGCGTGGATTTTGCTCCCGTTTGGGATGCTTTACTTTATATTTATGTGGTACCCTTTTGAGGGCTTGTTTTACAAAGGGGTGCTGCCAAAATTTTAAGAAAAAGTGGACTCTTTTAAAGAATTTGTGTTGTGATTCCAAATGTTTCAAAAACTTTTATTATCTTTTCCGTATTTTTATGGTTTAGATTTCTGGGTTTTGTCTTTCTTTTACTGCGTTACGTCTGGAGGCGTTGCGTAGTATTAGGGCCGTTACGTGCCAATTTCGGGTCGTGACACATGGCGCAGAATACTGATTAAGTTCAGTTGATGATACTGTCTAAGAAATTTGGATTTGGAGTTCAATTATGAACTAGGTCCCATCAGATATCCAGACATATTCTATAACAGGTATTGCTCATTTCAGGAGATGGCTTTCTCCGCGAACTTGAGATAAAGAGTGACTTAGAAAGAAACATCTGGGCGGATCCACTCACTGAGGCTATTCCTCGAATGTAATAGTTTCACAAACGGGCTTTATGAGACCGATCAGTAGAGGAGTTGGGTGTTCGGTATCACACGGGCTGTGAGTATGTGACATCGCAACAATTAGCCTTGAGTGCAAGTGGGAGATTGTTGGATATAGTTCCCTCAAAGTCAATTATTTGATCACAGGCACGTGATTGCAATGATTGAGGGAGGACTTATGCCGGTAGGACAGTTTTACTCAAGATGATAGTATGCTATATGATTTACCTTTATCATCAAGTACAAGCTTTAGGTGACATTACAGGTCACTATTACACATTGATAGAGCCCTTAGGATTCTTGCTTGACTACCAGTAGTATGATGGCGATCATATACGTGAGAGTTCGGTAGTCTATAAGCAAATCCTTAAAGTGGTCCCTAGTAGTGGGAGTTTCGAGCCTGGGCATCGACACTCCATTAGTAGACTAGTGTATACAGTCGAGACTGTAGCGTTTTGGAAATCGTTTCGGTGAAATTTCGGAAAATCGGTAAAATGAGGGGGTTTTCTGTAAAAAGTCAAAATACAAATATCTTATTATAAAAATTAAATATACATATTCTAGCTATGTAATTGCTATTATTTGGTGTTTATTGAGCCGCTGGTGAAATTCCAAATTTTCTGAAAAAATATTATTTTATTATTATTTTAAGCCATTACTAATACATTTAATTAGGGAAAATTACAAATTGGAATGAGTTGAAACAAATTTTGTGCATCATAAAACATTAAATAAAAATTTATCATGTGGTTTTTGGAACGAAATCATTTGCCAAAACGGTTTAGAAATTATTGAAGAAAAAAGGCTTTTTTTTAGCGTAAATGGATGTTTGGGGTATTGTATTTATCATTTTTCATCACCCCACACCCACACACCCCCACTTACTCCTCCCCATGGCTGAATTCAGCACCCACCATATTTTTCCCCACTTGATTTTCAAGGAAAAAGAAATGAAAGAAAAGAAAAGAAAATGAGTGAAGCAGTTAGACTTTTGACTTTGTTTGACCTTGACCTTGTCCCCCCCCCCATTTTCCTCACCTCCCTCTCTCTCCCCCACCCACTTTTCTGGCCGAAAATTCCTTCTCCCCACCGCAGCCCCCCCTCCATTTTCCCCTCCCTTTTCCCTTCAAATCTTCATGAAAAATTTCATCAAAAATCCACCAAAAATCCCACAAAATCAAAATCAAAGTCCTACCCATTTTAGCTTAGCCCGTTTAGCATGGATCCTTGTGAAAAGAGAGCATTTTGGGAGGCCATGGAGTCTTGTGGACCTTCATATATTTTTAGGTATAATTCTAAAACTTTTTGTTGCTTAAATTGTTACTAATTTCTTAAGCTAATTTAATTAAGTGTTATTTGGATATGTGAGTTTAATTGCAAGTTTTGGAATTTCAAGTTGTGAAATTGAATGCAAGTTAGAGTTTATAAAATTGGTGTATGATTGTGTGTTATAATTAGGCTTTGTTGTCATGTTAATACAAGTTTAGTAGCTAGTGCTAATGGCTAGCTTAAAAATTTTGTTATTTTGCTAATTTACTTACTAGGTTTTTGAAATTTGTTAAATTCTTGGGATTAAAAATGTGATTAGGTTTTTCTTGGCTTCATTAACTTTATTAAGTGTGGTTTAATGCTTTGGATCATGCAATTCTAAGCTAGATTGTAGTTTGTGCATTTTGCTTTGAAATTGTTAAAAATGGTATTTTTGTAAACTAGAATATTAGGATTTTTGGAATTTAATGAGATTAAATTCCGGAAATTGTTTATACGACTTATTTAAGATATTTAATAAACATATTGGCCACTACATTCATTTAAACATCGTGTTTTGTATAAAAACGGCGAATTGTGCTTGCTAGATTTTCGGAAAAATGACTTTTCAAGTGAAATTGGCGTTTTTGTGAGTTTTAACGTAGTTTATATTAAAATTAGTATTCGTGAATGTGCAAATGAGTGTGATTGGATTTTCTCGATGGTTTGACGTTCGTACATCGACATCGAGGGTTGGTTTGACTATTCCTTCATGCGTGGGCGATAGGTTTGGACCTATGCGTGATACGCGTGCCGATTTGATTTTCGTATGCCGTTTCGATTTCGAATTTAGTTTTAATGCGATATGGTACGTTATGATATGTAGGTACCCCCATGTAGACTTCGAGACGACAAGCAAGCGCGTGGCGACGTCGGCACCGGCTAGCGAGGACCAGGTGAGTAGATTTATATCTACGGGGAGAAGTCGGGTGGATGGCGTATAGCACCCCCGCAGTCCGTGGTGGTGTATACGGATGCGTATACACACCAACAATTATTATATGTTATTTGGGATTAATAACGATGCTTAGGATGGATATTGGTGTGTTGGATTACTTTAGTGTTGCGAACCCTAGGGTAGTGTTACACACACATATACACATACATACTTGCATACATTCCTATTGATATGTGCTCATAGGATTCTTTATAGTTATGTGTTCACATGGGTATGGGACTATGTGTTCACATACGGATTGGGGATGATACTTGGGATTGAGCTGAGTCGATGAGATTTGATTTGAGGCCGTGAGATCGGTGATATAGCAGGGTTCGTATCTTAGATACGACATGACGTTGTAGCGGGTCCTTGACGTAGTGTTTCACACACGTCCATGCATACATAGGCGGTATCAGTATGGTACTACACGTAGATCAGTACCCCAATCATGATATTTGATAAAGAGTATACCAGGTGAATAGTATGAGGAATGTGATATTGACCCGTACCCAGATTGGGATGCCGTATGACGGATTTACGTACGAGCTATATTGATGATTGATCCGCACTCTTGAATTGGGATGCCTGATTATAGATATGGTATCGGATATGATATTATTGAGGCGGGATCACCGACTATACATATACAGGTATGTATATGTATCGACTCAGATGATAGGCGGTTTACTTACCTGTAGTTCAGCTTGTTAGTTCAGCCGTATAGTTTAGTGTAGTTGTTAGATTAGATTAGACTTCTTACCTATTTCAAAAACTAACGAATCATGGGCATTTTTAAAGACAGCTCAAGGGAATCTACGGATATTTCAAAAACGACGTATCTTTTCATAAAAACACCGTAGCCCCTATTTTCAAAACCCCATGATTCGTGTTATTTCAAAAGGCACCATTCGTAGGACTTACATTAGATTATTGCAGATTAGTTATCGTTGTGTCTAGTATTCAGCTCCCGCACATTATTGTTGTTCGCTCTGCCTCGCATATTTATTTTGCTGCATATTCCATTATTGATATCATGCTGTTAGGACACCAGCACCATTACCGATGATGCGTATGTACCACGTACACCTACTTGCCGGCTCACACACATCTTCATCGGTAATTGCCATGTCACGTACACTTTAGAGAATATAATTGCTTGACTTAGATTGTTAGCTGGTAGTTTTGACATGATATTAGTGTACTTCCCTTATATGCCATATTAGACATTGTAGTTATTACCTACCACTTCATGCATACTGTTATTCAGTTGTTCATGCCTAGTTCATTATCATTGACATATGCACTTGTGATGATTTCTTGAGATTTATGATATTTCTGGATTTCGGGGAAAGCCGCAAAATTTACAACTTATGATCTTTTAAAATATAAAATGTTGCGGTTTTCTAGTGATGTAAAGTGTCGTCCACCATGAGTTTGCTGTGGTTTTGGAGATCCGTGTCGAGGAGTGGAGGAACCGTCACGGGTACATGGTGGGCCCGGTATGGTACCCCGGGGCAAGAGGAATGTGGTGTTGACGTTGAGCCTGGCTGGGGAGCACTACCTACCGGTGATATTACCCGACGCGTCGGATATCCGGAGGATACTGTCGTGGTCTTGAGATGGATGGTAGGGGCCGGTCCGGACTGACGGCGCCCTAGATATTGAGCTTGAGACATTGATATTTCGAGACAGTGAGATTTATGTTTTGTGTCGATGCTAGACACTGTTGATACTGATTTCATTATGATACCTCAGTTTAAAAATACGAAAGAAATCTCACTAATTTATGAAAACAGTTTCTTCATTTACATGTATTCTGTTTCATGCATTCATACCTCATTCATATGATATATTGCTACCTGAGGCACTGACACGGGCACATGAAATTATACTCGGGTTAGATATTACCCTAGTCATTGTTATAGGCTGCCTGTTATACTTATATTTGAGGATATATTATGATCATTGACCTAGGTTGCGTTATTTATGCGATTTCTGTGCGTAGATGTTTTTCTATTCACAAGTTGGCAACTCACCCCCGTTGTGCCCCAGTTTCTTGCAGATTTGCCGTACAGGTTTCATTACGGCTTGCGGGCTCAGTTTCATTCGGGTGATTTGCTAGTAGGTGGGTTTACTTGTATCATACCCCCATTATATATCTTGTATATCATTATTCTGTTGTATCTAGAAGTTCCATCAACCAAACATGTATCTATTGAGATAGAGACCAGTGTTGTTTATTCTTTCGACCTTAAAGTCGCTCGTTATATTTCTGGTGGTTTTGAGTTCCCTTTTGAGTTTTTGATCCTCGCCGTTGGCGTTGTATATTATATTGCTTGTGTGGTTGTGACCGTCGATTGACGAAGAGCTAGCTCCAGCTTGGGGATGCCTTTTCCTTGATTTCGTATACTATTCATGTTGTATCCCGTTTGGGGGCCAGTATTTACAAAGGAGACTCTGCCGAAATTTTCAGTAAATTTTTGATGCTTTTAAAAACCGCATAATTCGGCTTATGCTATTGAAACTACTTGCTTTAATTTGGTTTTTCCTGCACTCTACTACTTTTCTTGGTTTGGATTTCTGGGTTTTCGGTTTACTTAGATTACGTACGCCTCGAGGCGTTCGTAATTTAAGTGCCGGTCATGTTCCGTACTTTCGGGTCGTGACAAAGTTGGTATCAGAGCGTTAGGTTTTAACCTTCGGAGTGTAGGATGACCCTTGGTTGATGGAATAGGTGACTAAAGTAGAGTGACGTACCGTTGGTATGTTCCGCGGCATATTTACGACACGCCACTCCACTTATGAAGCCTTAGGATGTACATTTCCTTGTTCAGTATTATATTCCTTCCTGATCTAGCCTCATCGGTACCAGTTTGGTTTTGCTGCTACGGTTACTGGCAGGGAGAGCTACGGCTAGAGTTGCGGTCAGCACAAGCTCGTCACGAACGAGGACTGACCAGGGCGAAATTCCGGCGACACACGATTGCAGAGATGTGTCTTTTTAATGTGTTTCCGCGCCACGAGCGTTTGGCGGATCGCCTTTATGAGGTTACTCGGATGTGCTGATCGACACTAGAGGATTGAGCCACTGACAGAGGCCAGCCAGATTTTGATGACCGTTGGTGTGTTGCTTACTCCTGATGATTGAGGCACTGTTCAGTGTGCAGACGGGCGAGCCAGTTGTTGCTGTGAGCGACGAGATATCGCCCCATATGTTGGAATTATGGCGGGGCGAGTTGTACGAATAGATGATAGAAGGTCGATAGTCACCCGATGATGAATGACTAGGACAGGTGGTTTGTTCGCTTATCCCGATGCGAGGTCATCAGATAGATTGATTCCAGCTAGAGACGACTTCACGCGGAGACGTTGGGAGTCGACAGAGACGATCGAATGTCCGAAACCTATTTATCCAAGTTTAAAGTAGTCGGAAAGACATGCAGGCAATTCTATGGTCCCTCTAGAAGAATGAAACCCTAACTCGACTTAATGACCGTGTGAAAGCCTTTGAACCTTCGGGTTTGCGGCAGTTCTACGGCGCCATTAGTGAAGCTTGGGTTTGCCCTTCTACGGCTGGACCACCGATGCTGTGGTATGTATTCGATACTATTAAACTGTGCCCAAGAGGTTGAGCTCTTTGGGGATTATGAGGTTTTGACGAATCGATCGAATGGTTCGACTTCAATCGGATGCTAGGTGGTGAGACGCATTCTTGGGAGACTCCAGATACGAGGATAGTCGTTGGAGCTCAGTCCATGCAGCCGCGACGAGACGAGTCCAAAGCAGACGACATTAGAGAAAAGTGGAGTAAGAGGTTCGCACCAGATCTAGATGAGATGATGTTCTACTCCGCCGACATTAGAGATGCGATGCGCATGCCGAGGCATGGTACTTGGACTTACCTTCCAGAAGGAGTCGCGATGAGTATGCAGTCGTTCCAGAGCAAGATGCAGATATAGGAAAGGACAATGACTTCCGGACAGTTGGCAGAGACGAGACATGGAAGAGACCGTAAGCAGGATTCCTTCCAGGACACTGCAGCAATGATACTTGCACCCAGGATCAGATGTGTCACGTACATTCAGAGAGCCAGAGGCCGACGCCAGTGATATGCTGTCTTACGAGTGGTCGCGATGATTGACCAAGAGATGACCAGAGGAGTGCCAGAACGGAATCGTCCCCGTTAGCACACCTGACAGGGCCGATGAGCCGATGGATCGAAAGATTGGTAATTCATAGTGAAGACCTTGACCCAAGAGTGGTCATGGTTACGCACGCCAGCAGGACAGAGTTCATGATCATCGACGAGACGTCCCACTAGTGACCGCGACAGTTGCCGAGATTCTTAGAGGATGCGCTTGAGCAGTACTATTCCGCCATTATTGATTACGATGTTTTGGGTGATTTATTCGTATGATTTGATTTTGATGATTGAGGATTTACGATCTTTGCACAGTATTGCACTTGATATCGTTTTCGTTCTTTAGTTTCACATGTTTGTGATTTTACGGTTTTAAACAGTTGAGTTGGTTTTGTGCGTATGCATGCACACGATTTCGTTCCTGCACTCGGTATAGTTTATATATGCTTGCAGTGCAGTGATACGCCTTTTGTGCACTTAGATGCACTGGACTTCGATTTTGATTGTGATACTCGATATTTGTTTTGTGCACCTTGTGCACCTGATTGCTTTTGTGCACGTTCGGCGCTTGATATTGGATTTCATGATTTCATGCACGATAGATGCACCTGATTTGGATTTTCGCGCATGTTGGGCGCATGTTTGAAGGGTGATTTTGGTGCACACCAGAGGCATTAAATCGAGATTTTTTTTTTTGTGCATGTCAGATGCACCTGATTTTGCTGTCAGGCACACATGTTGCCTACGACAGATGTTTCGTGAACACCTGATGCACTTAGATGTTGTTTCTGTGCGCATGTATGGCACATTCATGGATTTTGATTTCCGTGCGCACCAGACGCACGTAGTATTCATGTGCATATTTTGGGATTGATTTCTTATAGAGCAGTACGTTTTTATGATATTGCTATGTGTTTTCGTACTGAGCAGGACTAGTCAGAGGACAGTACCTGAATACATTTTGCATGCATTGATAGTTATTGAAGGGATTTCCAAAAAGCGAGTTATAGCCTCAGTATTTACCTACGTGTCTGATATGACACGAAATGTTTAAAACAAGGAGACCCTTCTAAATTGTTTCCAAAATGGCGGAATGTACATTTCAAACAAAGGTATATATGTATATAGTTATTTTCTTATGGTAGACGTCCGCCACTGTGCAGTATTATACGCGTTGCACAGCGACTTAAAGAGATTTGGCATGCATTTCCTTTAGATACTTACAGATATAGATTCGATATTTACATTTATAGTTTCGAGTTATATCATATTGGTTTTGATTTGGATTTGGCATTGATGTCTTCTCCACGACTCCGATGATCGCGGGATGCTTGACGGAGTTTTGATTTGAGTTATATACTCATTTTTCAAGCGCATGCGCTGCGCTACGATTTGTTTTATGTATTTACAATTTCGGAGCCCCGACGACTTGATGGTTTTTCTTAGATGTTTTAGTAATTGGGGGAGTTTGAATTTAAATTCGGGGACCGAATTTCTTTAAGGGGGGAAGATTGTAGCGTTTTGGAAATCGTTTCGGTGAAATTTCGGAAAATCGGTAAAATGAGGGGGTTTTCTGTAAAAATTCAAAATACAAATATCTTATTATAAAAATTAAATATACATATTCTAGCTATGTAATTGCTATTATTTGGTGTTTATTGAGCCGCTGGTGAAATTTCAAATTTTCTGAAAAAAATATTATTTTATTATTATTTTAAGCCGTCACTAATACATTTAATTAGGGAAAATTACAAATTGGAATGAGTTGAAACAAATTTTGTGCATCATAAAACATTAAATAAAAATTTACCATGTAGTTTTAGGAACGAAATCATTTGCCAAAACGGTTTAGAAATTATTGAAGAAAAAAGGCTTTTTTTAGCGTAAATGGATGTTTGGGGTATTGTATTTATCATTTTTCATCACCCCACACCCGTGCCCACACCCACACACCCCCACTTACTCCTCCCCATGGCTGAATTCAGCACCCACCATATTTTTCCCCACTTGATTTTCAAGGAAAAAGAAATGAAAGAAAAGAAAAGAAAATGAGTGAAGTAGTTAGACTTTTGACTTTGTTTGACCTTGACCTTGTCCCCCCCCCATTTTCCTCACCTCCCTCTCTCTCCCCCACCCACTTTTCTGGCCGAAAATTCCTTCTCCCCACAGCAGCCCCCCCTCCATTTTCCCCTCTCTTTTCCCTTCAAAACTTCATGAAAAATTTCATCAAAAATCCACCAAAAATCCCACAAATTCAAAATCAAAGTCCTACCCATTTTAGCTTAGCCCGTTTAGCATGGATCCTTGTGAAAAGAGAGCATTTTGGGAGGCCATGGAGTCTTGTGGACCTTCATATATTTTTGGGTATAATTCTAAAACTTTTTGTTGCTTAAATTGTTACTAATTTCTTAAGCTAATTTAATTAAGTGTTATTTGGATATGTGAGTTTAATTGCAAGTTTTGGAATTTCAAGTTGTTAAATTGAATGCAAGTTAGGGTTTATAAAATTGGTGTATGGTTGTGTGTTATAATTAGGCTTTGTTGTCATGTTAATACAAGTTTAGTAGCTAGTGCTAATGGCTAGCTTAAAAATTTTGTTATTTTGCTAATTTGCTTACTAGGTTTTTGAAATTTGTTAAATTCTTGGGATTAAAAATGTGATTAGGTTTTTCTTGGCTTCATTAACTTTATTAAGTGTGGTTTAATGCTTTGGATCATGCAATTCTAAGCTAGATTGTAGTTTGTGCATTTTGCTTTGAAATTGTTAAAAAGGGTATTTTTGTAAACTAGAATATTAGGATTTTTGGAATTTAATGAGATTAAATTCCGGAAATTGTTTATACGACTTATTTAAGATATTTAATAAATATATTGGCCGCTACATTCATTTAAACATCGTGTTTGTACAAAAACGGCGAATTGTGCTTGCTAGATTTTCGGAAAAATGACTTTTCAAGTGAAATTGGCGTTTTTGTGAGTTTTAACCTAGTTTATATTAAAATTAGTGTTCGTGAATGTGCAAATGAGTGTGATTGGATTTTCTCGATGGTTTGACGTTCGTACATCGACATCGAGGGTTGGTTTGACTATTCCTTCATGCGTGGGCGATAGGTTTGGACCTATGCGTGATACGCGTGCCGATTTGATTTTCGTATGCCGTTTCGATTTCGAATTTAGTTTTAATGCGATATGGTACGTTATGATATGTAGGTACCCCCATGTGGACTTCGAGACGACAAGCAAGCGCGTGGCGACGTCGGCACCGGCTAGCGAGGACCAGGTGAGTAGATTTATATCTACGGGGAGAAGTCGGGTGGATGGCGTATAGCACCCCCGCAGTCCGTGGTGGTGTATACGGATGCGTATACACACCAACAATTATTATATGTTATTTGGGATTAATAACGATGCTTAGGATGGATATTGGTGTGTTGGATTACTTTAGTGTTGCGAACCCTAGGGTAGTGTTACACACACATATACACATACATACTTGCATACATTCCTATTGATATGTGCTCATGGGATTCTTTATAGTTATGTGTTCATATGGGTATGGGACTATGTGTTCACATACGGATTGGGGATGATACTTGGGATTGAGCTGAGTCGATGAGATTTGATTTGAGGCCGTGAGATCGGTGATATAGCAGGGTTCGTATCTTAGATACGACATGACGTTGTAGCGGGTCCTTGACGTAGTGTTTCACACACGTCCATGCATACGTAGGCGGTATCAGTATGGTAATAGACGTAGATCAGTACCCCAATCATGATATTTGATAAAGAGGATACCAGGTGAATAGTATGAGGAATGTGATATTGACCCGTACCCAGATTGGGATGCCGTACGGCGGATTTACGTACGAGCTATATTGATGATTGATCCGCACTCTTGACTTGGGATGCCTGATTATAGATATGCTATCGGATATGATATTATTGAGGCGGGATCACCGACTATACATATACAGGTATGTATATGTATCGACTTAGATGATAGGCGGTTTCCTTACCTGTAGTTCAGCTTGTTAGTTCAGCCGTATAGTTTAGTGTAGTTGTTAGATTAGATTAGACTTCTTACCTATTTCAAAAACTAACGAATCGTGGGCATTTTTAAAGACAGCTCAAGGGAATCTACGGATATTTCAAAAACGACGTATCTTTTCATAAAAACACCGTAGCCCCTATTTTCAAAACCCCATGATTCGTGTTATTTCAAAAGGCACCATTCGTAGGACTTATATTAGATTATTGCAGATTAGTTATCGTTGTGTCTAGTATTCAGCTCCCGCACATTATTGCTGTTCGCTCTGCCTCGCATATTTATTTTGCTGCATATTCCATTATTGATATCATGCTGTTAGGACACCAGCACCATTACCGATGATGCGTATGTACCACGTACACCTACTTGCCGGCTCACACACATCTTCATCGGTAATTGCCATGTCACGTACACTTTAGAGAATATAATTGCTTGACTTAGATTGTTAGCTGGTAGTTTTGACATGATATTAGTGTACTTCCCTTATATGCCATATTAGACATTGTAGTTATTACCTACCACTTCATGCATACTGTTATTCAGTTGTTCATGCCTAGTTCATTATCATTGACATATGCACTTGTGATGATTTCTTGAGATTTATGATATTTCTGGATTTCGGGGAAAGCCGCAAAATTTACAACTTATGATCTTTTAAAATATAAAATGTTGCGGTTTTCTAGTGATGTAAAGTGTCGTCCACCATGAGTTTGCTGTGGTTTTGGAGATCCGTGTCGAGGAGTGGAAGAACCGTCACGGGTACATGGTGGGCCCGGTATGGTACCCCGGGGCAAGAGGAATGTGGTGTTGACGTTGAGCCTGGCTGGGGAGCACTACCTACCGGTGATATTACCTGACGTGTCGGATATCCGGAGGATACCGTCGTGGTCTTGAGATGGATGGTAGGGGCCGGTCCGGACTGACGGCGCCCTAGATATTGAGCTTGAGACATTGATATTTCGAGACAGTGATATTTATGTTTTGTGTCGATACTAGACACTGTTGATACTGATTTCATTATGATACCTCAGTTTAAAAATACGAAGGAAATCTCACTAATTTATGAAAACAGTTTCTTCATTTACATGTATTCTGTTTCATGCATTCATACCTCATTCATATGATATATTGCTACCTGAGGCACTGACACGGGCACATGAAATTATACTCGGGTTAGATATTACCCTAGTCATTGTTATAGGCTGCCTGTTATACTTATATTTGAGGATATATTATGATCATTGACCTAGGTTGCGTTATTTATGCGATTTCTGTGCGTAGATGTTTTTCTATTCACGAGTTGGCAACTCACCCCCGTTGTGCCCCAGTTTCTTGCAGATTTGCCGTACGGGTTTCATTACGGCTTGCGGGCTCAGTTTCATTCGGGTGATTTGCTAGTAGGTGGGTTTACTTGTATCATACCCCCATTATATATCTTGTATATCATTATTCTGTTGTATCTAGAAGTTCCATCAACCAAACATGTATCTATTGAGATAGAGACCAGTGTTGTTTATTCTTTCGACCTTAGAGTCGCTCGTTATATTTCTGGTGGTTTTGAGTTCCCTTTTGAGTTTTTGATCCTCGCCGTTGGCGTTGTATATTATATTGCTTGTGTGGTTGTGACCGTCGATTGACGAAGACCTAGCTCCCGCTTGGGGATGCCTTTTTCTTGATTTCGTGTACTATTCATGTTGTATCCCGTTTGGGGCCAGTATTTACAAAGGAGACTCTGCCGAAATTTTCAGTAAATTTTTGATGCTTTTAAAAACCGCATAATTCGGCTTATGCTATTGAAACTACTTTCTTTAATTTGGTTTTTCCTGCACTCTACTACTTTTCTTGGTTTGGATTTCTGGGTTTTCGGTTTACTTAGATTACGTACTTCTCGAGACGTTCGTAGTTTAAGTTCCGGTCATGTTCCGTACTTTCGGGTCGTGACAGAGACCCCGACGAGGGGCGGTGGCCGGTCTCACAAGCCATTGGTGTCAGTTGGATCACCTAAGATGTATACAGGTGCTCATTGGGTTATGAGTACACCGGACAGTACTCGCTGGGAACATGCTAGTTGGTATTATACCTGACGTCAGATAGCAGTTCCCTGGTGACATGTGTACAGGTTAGTCTATCGACCTGAAATCGTCATTTGTCTCGTGTGAGTTCCCACTGTGCATTGATTACTACCCTACCACGGCTCAAAGGAGTCGTGCAAACAGGTTTTAGTTGGGTACAGTCCCGAGCCACATGGAGGCAGTGAGCGGATCGGCAGGGGTTTCTTCTCTCCCGGTATTGGGGTGAGATCGCGCTGTGTCTAGGAGAGACATTACACGAAGTCCTTGGCCAAGGCAGGAAATTTACTGGTACGTATTCCAGTAGTATCTCTGGGTGTTCTGGGCTACACTCCGACACGACTTGTACCGCTTTTGGGGGTCTGACTTTTACCAACCCCCTAGGCCCGACATGCGATACTCATAGACGAACGGACCGGACTGTACGGATATTGTCACTGACAGGCTTAGTAGGGTGTCAGGATGAGTTCGCTCATCGACCTCCCTTTTGGTCAATACCTAATAGCCCGTTATGTACAGCTAGTACCACTGACGTGCTAGTGGTTAAATCCAGAGCCAAAGTATTGACGAGTCTTTAAAGTCCCCCATATACAGTTTCTCAAGTTTCAGGTGAAACGTTGTAGAGGCCCTCTGATATTATGGCAGGGTTCGATCATATACGAGCAGTAGTGCACGGATCATGATCGGACGGATCATACTAGTGGGCTTTGGTTTAATCTGGATCCTAGTATTATATTTGTTGGATTGCTTTCGTCTCGTTGCATTCACATTCAGTCGGAATGCGGATGGAGGTATGTATGTACAGGTGAGGGGTATTCTTGTAATCCGTCACGAGTTTACTTTTGATGAGGTGGTTCTTTTTATGGGACAAAACATTTAGGTTAATGTTTACAAATGGTGGAAATTATGAGTGGATTTCATAATGAGGTGCATTTATTGTGACACATGCAATCTAGTGACTCATGGTCTCTTTATTTTTGCATATGTCACATTTTCGATTGATTTAATGTGTTGAAATGATAAGAGGAGAGAGAGAGGGCAGCTACATGGCTTGGGTTTGTTCTTGTGTTTTTGATTATTCTAGCTCTCATTATCATTCCATCACATTAAGAAAAGAAATACCTCTTCTCTTTTCCTTCTTCTTCTTGCTCACAACATCCACCATGGCATCATCTCCTATCTCCACTCTAACCATCTCATGTGTTGAGAATCCTAGAGTGTCAAGAGACTAAGTTATCACACACATTCTCTACTTCACCTTGGACACGTCGGCTAGCAAACTTCGTGTCCGAATTGCTTCGGTTCGAAGCGGGAGCCCGTAAAAGGATTCATAGATGTGGTGCCCTTTCCGATGTGGAGACCGGAGATCGAACGAGATCGGAGATGCCGCAAGGAGTTAAAGATGGTGGCTAAAGACCGAAGGACACGGATCGATCGGTATTGCTTTTCTAACCCTCTTTAGATTGCTAGTTTAATGTTAATGGTTCGATCAGGGATTAAAGTCTGCGTTAGCGCCAGTTTCAAGTTTATGAAAACTTTTTGTTTACGCATTTTGCCTCGGATCGACGGCCGGGGTGCTACCGTAGACTTACAACTCTTACTCACAGTGGTATCGGGATCCAACCATCATATAGAAGGTATGTAATCTCAATGCAAATTTCAACTCTTGAAACTCCCGATGTGGTTTTTACCCCTAGCTGCTTATGACCTTTGCTATGGTCAACATATCATAAGCACTAGTCAAGTTCTACCCGTCATTTCGTGATTGACTAGACCCACCCATATGACCCTTGACTATGATCAACATAATCACATGAATGTCCTAACAGATCGCATAATATGATTTGTAGGAAGACATCACTTAGCTACCGTACACTACGCTTTGACTATGATCAACATACGTAGCACGAATACTAAGTACTCTGCTTCCAAAAATGACGGAGGGTTGCAGATGGATTTTATGAAAACCTTTAACGCTTTGAACTTGATCTCGTTGTAGAATCTAAATAGTTTAGAAAAGGAGTGGCTTAAGCTCCGCATCTTTTGAAAATTGCATTTTTCATAAAAAGGCCGAGTGAGTTTCAAATCTGGTTTTACAACATTTTTTGGTTTCTTTTTCATTACATTAATCTTATTAATGTAGTTCAATCATTTAAGTTCCTAAGCCATCACAGAAAAGAAACAAAAATAGAACGTACACTTATGCCATCCGCATTCGCCACAGTGTCCCGTTATGCACTGTTAGGATACTTAACTAACGTCATAGCGGGGCGGGACTAGCGCGGGTGTAAAACATAAGCATCATTTATTATATATCATATATATAATAATAATCCATTCATCTCCGATATTAAGTAATCACATCACAGAATATCAACAGCAGAAGCACATATGAAAATAAAGGGATATCTAGGAGGTCCGTACTTTATATTTAGCCAACAATAGAAAATACGGTTTCCACGGTCGCGATGAATAGCCATGCCCACACCCCTAGACCCCTACGAGAGCGGCTAGTGACCCTACCAATTCTAGAGTTTAGGAGACCCGGTCTCGACTCCTCGAGATGGACTCCCACTGAACCCTAGAACCCGGTCACTTATGCTCCCCTCCTTGGGTCTATCCTAATGCGGAGAAGTAAATATTATACAATAATGGTGATATCATACTCAACCCGAAAGTGCCCCAAATAAAAGAATATTACATACAATTAAATTTTTACATGAATGAAAATAAAAACTCTCATCTCACATATAACCCTGGCTATTCAATCACGACGATCATGCACATCATATCTCAGCAACACATAATATCACATATCTTCAACATAAGTAAATATGCGTACCCCGATTGTCATTGATGTATAGCAACGAAAGCGGCGATACACCATATACTACACTTACGGTCGTAGAAAAGAAAAATGTAAAACTACAACAGTTGGAATCGTAACTGCCGTTAGACAACACAAACCCGAGATATCACATATCCAAGATTTCATGCCTAACAATGTAAAGCTCGCATTTAGGTCTCACCCAAGAAAACACTTTTTCAAGATAATTCGGATAATTCAACAAGATTTCTGATTAAACGCGAGACCGAAATGTTAGATTTACACGCAACAAAGTAATTTGTACACTCCAATTATTGTGTCACATTCCCATATACTAGGCGCGGTTAAAACGTTCGATCGAATGATCAATCACCCAAAGAATTCTCAGAAAGCTCAACACTTAAGCAGTTTTAAAATATACCGGAGACTTATATTAGCACATACGGGCCAGCACAAGAAGGTACAGTCTAATCCTCACTAACGGCGCCGCGGAACCGCTGCAAAAAGACCTTTTCGGCCGCGGTTCCGCGGTCGTTAAGTCAAGTTAGGGCTTCGTTCTTCTTGTAGGCCCATACAATACCCTGCACGATGTTCTGAGTATTTGTAACATGAAAAAATCAAACTTTTTTAAAAATTTCCAGTGAGCTACATTCGGGTGTCGAGTTTCGTTTGTTCGAGGTTTTTAACGTCGTCTAGGTTCTAAACAATCTAACCATGAATCTTGACTAGAATTTTATGGTAACAATAAATAAGCATCATATACTAGATGTAACTTACAGTAATATATTAGTAATACAACCTTTGTAGACTTCCTTGAGTGACTCCTTGGACCTTTGAAAGGTTGAACCGGCTCGCTAGAAAACTTCCTAGTCTACGATGATCCACCCGAATTCCCTTTGCTCAAAGCTCCTTGCTTCACATGATCAAGAATGAAGATGAAGCAAACACTTTACAGTAATGCGCTAGAGTAGTGTAGAATGGTGATGTGGTTTGTATTCACTATTCAAAACTCTTTCATTTTAACTAACTCACTAAAAAGAAATCTCAAGAGAGAGGAATAAGAAGATGGTTTTGCTTGAGCTCAAGAGATAATGATAATTCTCAATTATCATGAGCATAGAAAATAAATAATAAAGATATATCTCTCATGCCAAACTATGGTTATTAAATATCTAGATATTTTAGTGTTGAGTCAAAAGCCAAATGAGAATTAAACCATGGTTTAAATGAGGTCAAGTATAGAAGAGTGTGGAATATTTTCAACCATGATTTAATCCCATTTTTATATCTTTTTCTCAAAACAAATATATATATATATATATATATATATATGAACCATATGAGTCTTGCATTGCCATCTCTCATGTATCAATAACCATGACACAATGTATGCATGTATGTGTCCATACACATCAACATGTGCATACATGCTTGCATACATCAATATAGAAAAGGGTTTAATAAAGAAGTGAGCTATAAAGTCAATGTTAAATCAACACTTGATTTAACAAACCGGTCATATCACATACGACTCGACCAATAGAAAAACGCCCAATTAATATATGGTATCACAAACACGTATTTAATCGGGTCCACGAGCATATCTCATATGCACACCACATCGTTTCACCTGATTTAGGAAACTCCTGTGTGGGACTCTAAGACTCGTCAATACACCGGCAGTAGGTGATGATCACATCAAACTCCCATAATCCATAAGCGGTCAGCTAAACATAACGGCCACCCGGGTATTGAGCGGTCAGATAAAAACAAGCGAAGCTGTCAAAAACTCATGTCGAGCCAACTAGCAACACTTACCGTACAGTCCGGTCTCTTCATCAGATATGCTGCATATCGAGTCTAGGGATGGAATCGTTAACCCCAATAACTCAATAAGTCAAGCCAGTGTATGGCTCATAACAGATCGAGAAACTACTCATAACACTTATTAGTAAATCTCAGCAGCCCTGGCCAGGGACTTCCTGTTATAGGCAATCGAGTATAGCACAACATCAATCCCCAATACCGGGAGAGAAGAAACCCCTCTTATCGCTCATTGCCTCCATGTGCCTCGGGACTGTACCCAAAATCCACCTCTTTGCACGACTCAGTAGCGCCGTGGTAGGGTGGAGATCAAAGTACAGTGGGAGGACACACAAGACTTTATGACGATATTGGGTCTACAAACTAACCTTTACCAGTGTCACCTGAGAACTGCTATCCAACGATAGATATAATACCACATATGAGTTCTCGGTGAGTCCGTTCAGCGTACCCAGTCTCCACTGAGCACCCGTATACAATCTTTGGTGTCACCACACCAGATGGATATGGGATCATCCATCGCCCATCATATGGGACAAGAATGGTATACGCTAGACTATTCTGGAATATCGATGCCACGTCTCGATACACCCACGACTAGGAACAGTTCAAGGATATGCTCATAAACTACACGTGTCCCACTAGTATGATCTGCATCATATCCCGGTAGTTAAGCAAATATCCTGAGGGCTTTATCAACATGTACCAAATGAGTAAGATGCATGATCAAATGAACATGTCAAGATAAAGTAAACCGGATAGCATACTATCATGTTGAGCAAGAAAGTCATCTGTATATATCTATATATACATGTCCAAGCATCCATTATACATATAATGGCATCTAGGTCATACATATATCCAACGGTTATGTGTTGCCGTGAAATGTTATATTGGATCGTCGTGTTTTGAATAGCCGGGGATTTTATATGAGATGAGGGTTTTTCATTTTCATTTATGTAAAAGCTTGTATGTAATATTCTTTTATTGGGGCATTTCCGGGTTGAGGATGATGTCACCATTGATGTATATTATTTACTTTTCCGCATTAGGATAGACCCAAATTGGAGAGCACAAGTAACCAGGTTTTAGAGTCCAGTGGGGGACCATCTCGAGGAGTCGAGAACGGGTCTCCTAACTCTAGAATTGGTAAGGTTGCCTGACGCTCTCATAGAGGTCTAGGGATATGGGTTTTGCTATTCATCACGACCGTGGAATCCGCGTTTTTTATTGGTTAAATTAAAACACGGAATTCTTAGTATATCCAATATTTCATATGTGTTCTTCTGCTGCTGATATTTTGTGATGTGATCACTTGATATATTCTGAGACGAATGTCTATATTATATATATGATATATAATAACTATTGCTGCTTTCGTTTCTTCTGTGATACTTGGGAAGCATAATTGATGTGTGTTGGAGATAGTGCTCTCAAAGTCAATTATTGCATCGCAGGTACGTGATTGCAACGATTGAGGCAGGACCTATACCGATATGACAGTCTTGCTCGAGATGATAGTATGCTATCTGGTTTGTCTTTATCATCGTATACATGCTTTAGTTCACTATTGCATGATGATAGTGCCCATAGGATTCTTGCTTGACTACCAGCAGTATGATGGCGATCATATACGTGGGAGCTGGGGTCTGTAAGCACATCCTTAAAGTGTCCCTAGTCGTGGGAGTTTCGAGATAGGGCATCGATACTCCAGAGTAGACTAGTGTATACAGTCGAGACCCCGACGAGGGGCGATGGCCGGTCTCACAAGCCATTGGTGTCAGTTGGATCACCTAAGATGTATACATGTGCTCATTGGGCTATGAGTACACCGGACAGGACTCGCCGGGAACATACTAGTTGGTATTATACATATCGCCAGATAGCAGTTCCCTGGTGACATGTGTACAGCTTAGATTGTCGAACTGAGATCGTCATTTGTTTCGTATGAGTTCTCACTGTACTTAGATTACTACCCTACCACACTCAAAGGAGTTGTGCAAACTGGTTTTAGTTGGGTACAGTCCCGAGCCACATGGAGGCAGTGAGCGGATCGTCGGGGATTCGTCTCTCCCGGTATTGGGGGTGAGATCACGCTATGTCTAGGAGAGCCATTATACAAAGCCCTCGGCCGAGGCAGGAGATTTACTGGTAGGTACTCCAGTAGTATCTCAGGGTGTTCTGGGCCACTCTCTGACACGACTTATACCGCTAATGGGGGTCTGACATTACCAGCCCCCTAGGAAGATATGCAATACTCATAGAAGAACGGACCGAACTGTATATACATTGTCACTGTCAGGCTCAGTAGGGTTTATGGATGAGTTCGCTCGTCAGCTTCCCTCCCAATCAATACATAGGCAACCGTTACGTACAGCTTGTACCTCTGATGTGCTCGAGGTTATACCCAGTGCCAATGTGTTGATGAGTCATTAGAGTCCCCAACAGAAACTTTCCCAAGTTCGGGCGAAACGTTGTAGAGGCCGTATGGTTTTATGGCAGGGTTCGGAAAATGCAAGTGTGTTTTCGCACGTGTCGTTTTTCGGGCAGATAATACTGGTAGGCTTTGATTTAAGCCAGATCCCAGTATTATACTGTGTAGATATAATATCTTTATCTCAGTTGCATTTGTATTCGGTCGTAATATAAATGCGGGTATGTTTATACTGATACGGGGTTATTCTGAAATTCGTTTCAAGATCACTTTTGGAAGTTGCCAGTTTCTAGTTTTCTATCAGCCGTATTTAACATTCGGTTAAATGCGGATTTATCTTTTCTTGAGTTGTGTGTGGAAGCTTCTAGAAGAGGTGACTAGGATGGTGAGGTGGCTTAGTGCATTAATGGAGCATTTATGTGTTGATGACTAAGAGTTATGATTCATTGTTTCATTTAATGCATTCATACAAGGTGTCTTATGACTCATTCATTTGTATTAGTGGTAATGGTCACTCTCTTGATTCCTACACTCACTTCCCTCCCCTTTAAATTGGGAGGCCCCTCCCCTCTTGTGGATATATGGTTGCTAGAAAAAGATTGATATTGTTTTGGACTCATGGAAATTAGATAAGCCTCATTTCTCATTTCACCCGATTCCAAATGGCAACTTCATTAACCGTTCGTCCATAGCCTTGGACGTAACGAGACAAAGTGTTCTACTCATTCTCTACTTCATCTTGGATGTCTCTTTTAGCAAACTTGACGATCGAATTGCCTCGGTTCAGAGGCGGGAGCCCGTTTAAAGATCCGTCGTCGTGGTGCCACCTAGACGACGAGACTGGAGATTCAGGAGATCGGAGCAGCCGCAACAAGCATGGGATGATGGTTGAAGACCGAAGGACTCGGATCGTTCGGTATAACATTTCTACCCACTTTGTAGTTTGTTAGTTTAGCTTTAATGGCAGATTCGGGTTATAGTACGCGATAGCGCCAGTTGTAAAAAGTTTTTGTTCCGCATTTGGCGTCTGTTAGACGGCCGGGGCGCTACCGTAGACTTACAGTGGTATCAGAGCCTCACCATTAAGCTATACTAACTTGTGCTAACGCGTTTAAAAGATCGATCGAACGGAATTTCCGAAATCACAATTTTCAAGTGCTTAAATTTCTGTCGATTTTAAACAGGGTCTAAAAATAATTTTACATATCACAGAATATTAAGCAGGGTTTTTTAAGCATTTGGATGAAAATTGAGCACGTCATCCCACAAGAGAACCGCGGATCCGCGGTCAAACCTAGGGTTTGACCGCGGAACCGCGGCGTTTTAGTGCGAAAAGTGCATCAATTTTTCACAGAAAGCTTATTGTTGGAAAATGTGGTTTTTGGTATATTTCTTTTGGGCCCAGATTTTGTTACTGTACAGCAGACGTACGTGGGGCCCACTTCGGGAAATTTAGTCGATCGAAATTTTAAACTTGTTAGTTTACAGTATTTACATTATATCTCCGACCGGGAATGTCATTTGATCGGTAAACCACGTCTGATTGCTATAGTTCTTTTAGACAGGTTTGCGAACGTGACATTCGCGTTGATGTTCTGTGTTGTGCTGTAATGTTGCGGATATGTCGTGGTGGATAGCAGGGTGCAATGATAGTGCAGTTTGGATTTATTTGTACATTTGATATTGCGGGACGAGCGTCCAACATGTGGACTGCCGTTACTGCCTGTTATATAATATTCTTTTTGGGACACGACCGGGCTGAGGTCGATGTACCCGTTGTACATATTTTATTTTCTGTACTAGGTTTATCCCGCGACGGAGTGCACGGATAGCCGGGTTCTGGAGGGCAACGGGTCCATATCTCATGGCTTTGAGAGGCAGAGGGATCTCACTCTAGAAATGGCAGACTATTCGCCGCACTCGTAGGGGGTACAGGTTGACCCAAGGAGGGGTGCTCAATTTACCGGATTCCGTGAAGTGCCGGGTGTTCCATTCACTAAGCTGTGGGGGACTACCTCGCTTCAGGTTTTGGCGGGTAACTTTCCGCACCCGTAGGGGTCTAGGTTTCATTGCACAGGCTATCCACACGACCAGGGGAACGTCAGGTTTCAGCAGTGGCTCTTTGAAACCCAAGGATCCCAGATTATCTGTATTGTTCTGTGATGCTTATTACATTTCTGTAATATTGCATATTATCACGCCAGGAGCGATTATTGTATATTGGTATATATATACTATTAGATGTTTTATATGTTTTACATCCGCGCTAGTCCAGCCCCCGCTCTGTCGTTAGTTAAGTAACCTAACGGGTGATGACGGGACCCGGTGGCCAATGCGGATGGCATATACGTAGATTATATTTTCGTTCTTTTCTAGTGTGATTGGTTGATGGGACTGTATTGATTCTTATCAATGCAAGGATAAAACAAACCTATATTTGATGTTGTTGGAATAAATTTTAAAAGGTGTTATTGCAAAGATGTTACCTTTTGTTTTGCATAGCGGTATTCAGTTGGAATATCCTGCACCTCATTCGACGAGGCAAGGGCTGATATCCCTTCACCGGGAGAGACCCCTTGGGCAGAAGTTTACGTCAGGGTAATAACTTCACTATAGTCGATTACAAGTTTCTTTGCATAGTGATATTTAGATGGAATATCCTGCACCTCATTCCATGAGGAAAGAGCCGAGATCCCTTCACCAGGAGTGACCTCTTTAGCAAAAGGTTTTCGCCACTATATTTTTATAAAAAGCTATCCAGTTCCTTCAACGAGATCAAGTTCATTACGTTAAAGGTTTTTCACGAAAACCAGCCGTAGCCCTCCGTCATTTCTTTTGGGTATTCAGTAGTATTCAAGCTATGTATTTTGACCTTCGCCAAGGCATAGTGTTTGGTAGCTGCTGGGTATTCATTTGTTGCATAGATAGATGAGTTGGTTTGGGACAGTCGTTCTGCCATTTTGACCTTCGCCAAAGGCATGTGCGGGTGGGTTCAAATTGACCTGGATAGTGACGGGTAGAACTTGGCATGTGACTTATGACATTTTGACCTTCGCCAAGGTCATAAGAGCATGGGGCAAAAATCATATCGGGAGTTTCTAAAGAAACTGAAACTTGCCAAGTATGCGCATACCTTCTGGAGTGTGATAACTTGAGTGGCTTCCATCAAGTTATCATGCGATGATAGTTGGATCCCGATTCTCACTGATGAGTTGGTTTACTCTTCGGGTGATCCCGACTAATTCTTCTTTACGGTTTGGAAGAGAATTTGAGATAACAGTGGGAAGTTTCCTGATTAGATAAAGTGATAACCATTCGGATCTAGATTACAGTGCACGCAGAGTGTTTCTTTTCTCTCTCACTTTGGCAGCGACCTTTGACCGACCCTAGACTATGACTCAGTGACTAAGTTGACCGAACCTTCTTAAAATTCTAGCTTTTGGATTGTCTGAGTTGCATAAAGTCATTGCCGCTCCTTCTTTTACCCTTTGCAATTTCTCAGAACACCCCATATTATTACGGATATCCACTTCCATTGGATAGATCAATCGTATGATTATATACGAACTCGAAGGGACTTCTTCGAGGATGGATCCAGGTTCAGGAGAAAAAGAATTGGCTTATTCAGTTGTCTTTTATTATCACCTTCTCCCAAGTTGCGAGTACTCCTAGGATCAGGAGAGTACACCTATTACGCTTATTGGATAGTCTTATTCCAAAGCATAGGCTGGTGCCGAAAGGTAGGGAATGAAGAAAACCAATTAGCCTAAGTAGGGTGTACAGAAGGTAATATGTAAAGACAAAATGAAGGGATTAGAAAGAGGGCAAAGTAAATTGCAACTGTTATCATTCACGACTAAACCGCGTACTTCATCGCCACTCCTATTTCACTGTTTCTTTTTCCCCAGTTCGGGAGAAATAGAATAAGGTTTTATTCAGTAGTCTTTTATCATCACCATCTCTCAAGTTGCGAGTACTCTTAGGATTAGGAGAGTAGACCTATTATGCTTACTGGATAGTCTTCTTCCAAACCATAGGCTGGTGCCGAACGGTAGGGAAGGAAGAAAACCATTTAGCCTAACGAAGGTGTACAGAAGGTAGCGACTAAAGACAAATAAAGGGATTTGGAGAGATGGCAAAGAAATATACGGTTACAGTCATGAATAGGATTATGGAAGAGGCATTACAAGGAATACCAGGATACCCCTACGAGACATTTTCATGTTTCAGTTACACTGTGCATTATTAAAAGAAAACTGTTTTCCCGATTAGATACTTACTCCAGGGTATGCATTTACCAGGTTTCATTCTCACATCTGTATGGTTTTACAGATAATGAGTGGAAGTAAGTTATTGGGAATTAGGTGATAATCCTCATTATATTGGAATTCGTTGTAATTGGTGATATTTGAGGAAATTGCCTGGGTACAGTTTTCAACCTACGACACACAGGTTTTGAGTTATTCAACTCAGCGGACTTATACAGAGTATTGTATGTTGTTCAGTATCCGTAAGGACAAAAGGGTAGGTCCTCGTACTATGTTCAGTTTACTTGTGACTTCTCTAGTTTTTAGACAAGTGTTTCGTTGAAATACAATGTCTAAGTTTTGAGAAGTTATGGGTATAAGAATAAAATAGAAAACCAGATGTCGCAAGTATTAGGATTTTTCAAAGAGATCGAAGATGTAGATTCTTATGATTGGTATTCAGCAGATAGTAATGGTTTTTGAGAAACTTGTTTCTCTTTCAGTTTACTCATAATTTTATGGATTCCTAAGTTGAGTAATGCTGATTAGCCTTTTTCCATTAAGTCGTTATGCACTGGAGACAGCTGCATGATTTGAATCTGGTTCCAATTAAATTAGTGCCTCTGTTTCTATATTGGATATAGAATGGTTCATATATTAACGATGTTAAGGTAAGTGGAGTTGTCCAGCTTATGCTTAAAACCAGACACTGGATAACTTAAGGCACGTTTCTGTAATGGCAGTTTGTGGGTTGACCCTGGCTTTGACGAGGGTTGACATTTCTACTATCTGAAAGATCAATAGTGATATTGTTCTTGACTCGCCACAGTTTTATTAAAATGGACTTTTTCAGAAAACAGTAGTGGGAGTATGGTAGAACTGGAAGTGATTCCAGAACCGCAAACGATTACGGAAAATTTAATAGGACCTATATATTCAATCAGGTTTGACATTCCAATAGCCACTCCGCATATATGGTGGGTAACCTCAGACACCCGAGAAGTACTCTGGTAGCCTCAAGGACGGTGACAGGGAGGTTCTTGTTTACCCAGACTTGACACTACTGTTGTTCCAGACTATGAGACCCGGCAGAAGGATATGTATAGCGTCGTTCTAAACTTGTTTTAGAAGTACACGTATATATTATTCTGCCAGAGGGTTGTCATAGTCAGTGGGAGCAGCGGAAGCATAGTGGGCAAGTAGCTTATATCTATTTATAGGCTTGAGCAGATATAGCGGAGATAAGATCATCTATTTTTGATGTGAAAGTCATGGGTTTGACTTCATCAGAATAGGGGATGGATCTGTTAAGAAGGTAGTAAGGTGTGATGTCCTGGTATTTGGATGACATACACAGAGTAGGAAGTAAATTTCCTATACTACAATCGGTTGTACTTTGGTCGTCACACAGTTGTTTCTCCGCAAAGGATATGGATTTAATATCAGACATTCTGTTTACTAGATCTATGTTTTTAGATCTAGATTTGGGTAGTTTCCCAATATGGGTACTTTGACAGTATTCTAATAGTTTTTAGAATAGATAACTCCTGGCATGGTGGTGTACCTGCAGGTGATGGAGTCACCCTCTCTAAAAGTGTCTTACAGACTAAAGGGGAGAGGGATGTGCATGATTGGTAGATCACTTACTTAGGCAATTGAGTTAATCGTGAGATGTCAAGTACCACACCAGATGTTGTTTTTGCACTAGATGCCATAAGTTTATATTAATCCAATCCTGGAGAAACATAAGGAAGCAGTTTTAGAACATGAGTGAATGTTCTACGGAATTGATGACGATAACCTCCTTCGGGAGACGGTTATCATTCAAGGCTTCAAAAGTGACATAGATGACAGAGTGACTGTCAAAGTTATAGTTTTCCCTCTGACGGGGGACGGTATTTGTTAGTTATATGTATGCCCTAGAGGCCATTACTATACATAGGATGTATATTGTAGTGGATGCTTGGACATATATAGGGAGGACTTTCTTGCTCTACATGATAGTATGCTATCTGGTTACTCTTTACCTTAACGTGTACACTACTTGTCTCTCTGTTACATGTTGGTAAAGCCCTTAGGATGTGTACTTGACTATCTGGACTATGATGCGGATCATACTAGTGGGGACATGGTAGTCCATAAGTACATCCTTCAAAGTCCCTAGTCGTGGGTGTATCGAGACGGGGCATCGATATACCGGTGTAGACTAGCGTATACCTTCTCCACCCATACAGATGGACGATGGATGATCCCATATCCATTGGTGTTTGACATCAGAGATGATGTACGGGTGCTCAGTGGAGACTGGGTACACTGGACGGACTCGCCGAGAACTCCCAGATGGTATTATACCTTACGTCAGATGGCAGTTCTCTGGTGACAATGGTACAGAGTAGTCTGTTGACCCGAGATCGTCATAGAGTCTTTTGTGGTTCCCACTGTGCTTTGATTTCCACCTTACCACGTCCAAGAGGGCGTGCAAAACGGTGGTTTTTGGGTACAGCCCCGAATCACATGGAAGCAATGAGCGATAGGAGGGGATTCGTCTCCCCCGGTATAGGGGGTTGATGTTGCGCTGTGTTTGATTGGCTATAACCAGAAATCCCTGGCCAGGGTTGCTGAGAATTACTGGTAAGTGTTACCTGTAGTTTCTCGAACTGTTATAGACCTCAGATCGACACGCCTTATCGAGCTATTGGGGTCTGACGTTTACCACCCCTACGCGAGATATGCGACATATCAGACGAACAGACCGGACTATACGGTAAGTGTTACTGGTTGGATTCACAGGAGTGTGAGCGGGCTTGCTCGTCGATCTTCTGATCGCTCAATACCCGGGTGGCCGTTACGTTTAGCAGACCGCTTGCGGCTTGTGGGTGTTTGATATGATCATCATCTGCTGCCGGCGTATTGACGAGTCTTTAGTGTCCTACACAGAGGATTCCTGGCTCCAGCGAAACGAAATAGGAGCGCATATGAGATATGTGCGGGACCGAGAATAATGCGTGTATGTGATACCGTATTCTATTCTCGCGATGAATGTATCGATTGGTTGTATGCGATATAACCTAGTTATCGAATCAAGGGTTGATTCGATAAGCCGATACATTGGATATTAGTCGGTTGTATGCGATATGACCGGATCGTTAAATCAAGTGTTGATTTAATGATTTAATGTATAATTATATATTTGATATATTACTTTGCATTAACTAGTATTGGTTCACTTTAATTGGTTTTTCTCACTTGTTTGTGCACATTGTATATGTGATATATTTTTGTGCACAAGTATGTATCATGTTTGATGATGCATGCTAACTTGGGTTTGTGTAAAGATTAAACCATGGTTATATGAATGGTTAGGGTTTTGTTTTCTTATTCATTTAATTATTTTATTTATTCTTTTTGGAAAATAATAAGCATAAAGAAAAATGGTGGCTTTCTTTGGCTGCATGTTGAAGCTTCATGAAGCTTTGACTAAGTCACCATTTTGTCTCATGCTTAACCCTAACCATTCCACTTAACCCTAGTCTATTCTCTACAATTGACCATGGTTGGATTATGATAAGTATTCATTTTATTTTCTTTTTTGAGATATACTTATCATAACATATTCCTTCTTTTTCTTCTTCATCATCAACATGAAGAAAGCTTGCTCCATCAATGGCAACTTGAGCTAATGAGTGAGAAATCCAATTCTAAAGTGAACCCACCTCCTATTTCTTCATCCTCTACCTCTTGCCAAGTGGTATAGGGTGTTTTCTTCACAAGTTTCATGACTTGGTGAAGTGGGAGCTTGATCTTGTGATGCCTCGACGTAGATCATATTCGGCATCGTTGTCGATGACCTAGCCCGCCCATTTCTCCGATGAAGCCGACGCTAGAGCCCGGGATTCGATTTGGACAGCAAGGGGACTTCATCGCGGAGCTATGGAGGTGGAGCACCGGATCTACAAAGGTTGTATTTCCGTTCTTTTAGTTAAGTTGTTAACTAGCTTCTCTTTTCGCCTAAAATTCTAGTTAACAATCCGTATTAGGGTTTCTCGGCACATGTAAAATGTTAAATTGGCATGGTTGATGCCTTGTGAGACCTCATTAGAGTGCCTAGGAACCCTACAGTGGTATCAGAGCCTAGCTTGAGCCTTAGGCGATGCGTAGACGAAGTTTGAAACCCGAACGAACCCGAAACCCCAATTTTTCACCCTCTCTGGACTTTTTCTGAAAAAGTGGTTTTTTCCAAATTAAAAATTCTTAAAAAATTCAGCAGGGAATATTATGAATTACTGTGAAGCACGTGACATTGATTCGACAGAAGAGACGCGGAACCGCGGCCTCACCCTGGCTTGTGCGGCGGTTCCGCGGCAAAAGTGCTGAATCAATGCACTTGCTTTGCACAGTAATTAGTTTCTGGATGTGCTGTAATTTATGGGAATTTTTAAAATTTATTCAAGAGTTGAATTTTCAGGGGTGCATTGGGAGTTCGTAGATTCGATCGGATTATCAAATTTTGTCTATGTGGCTTTCCGGATATTTTTGACTATGTTAAAAAGTTCGAACGGATATAAATACCCAACTTTTCCCCTGTCGGAAATTTCCAAGTTTTGGATCTTCCCGTGGTTTAAAGACGTTCTAAGTAGTACAAGTAATGTGATGGACCCTCTAGAAGACAAGAAACCTTAACTCGATTATGTGACCGTCTTGAACTGCCCTTTGAACCTTCGGGTTTGGGGCAGTACGGCGTGCCACATGTGAGGCGTTGGCTTGACCCTTCTACGGCTGGACCGTTGGTACTGAGGCATGAACTGAATGTTTTTAGACTTATTTCATGTGTTGAGCTGTATCGGGAAAACTTGGGTGTTCGATTGTTCGATCGGAAAGTTTAACATTTTCTATCTTATCCGGAATGTGATACAATAATTGGAATTCACCAAAGTTATGAGATAACTGAATGAATGTTATAAATCTAGCAATTTAGTCTCACTTGATCGGTTGCCACGGAATTTTGATATGATCAAAAGTCCGTCGCAATCACGTAGCGTACGCGGATACTCGCCGGGTAAACTCAATAGACAGCTACACCCCTTAGCCCCGACCGAGTGACTATAGGAGAACCCCGTCGCCGAAAGCATCCGTCCGGGTGCTCGCGGTAGCGGTGTTCCGCCTTGGTGCACTTCGTCGACGGTATCGGGGGTGCGGCTGTCTACTGAAGTTTGCGACGAGCATTCGATCAGGATGTCGGGAATCTTGATGAATTACCCGACTTGATATTGAAAAGAGTTTTCGATAATGAGACTAAAATGTGGGGTTTATAATTGTTAGGCATGTGATGTCTAAGTATTTCATTTGATTAGGCATGCGATGTCTAAAGAGGTTGCGGATTCCAACTGTTGTAGTTTTACACTTTCTTTTCTGTGACCGTAAGTGTAATATGGAATATCGCCGGTTTCATTGCTATATGTCAACGACAATTGGGATGGACATATTTACTTACGTTGATGACATGTGATGTTATGTGTTGCTGGATATGTTATATTGGATCGTCGTATTTGAATAGCCGGGGGTTTTTATGTGAGATGAGTGTTTTTCATTTTCATTCATGTAAAAACTTGTATGTAATATTCTTTTATTGGGGCACTTCCAGGTTGCGGAAGATGTCACCTTTTGTATATTATTTACTTTTCCGCACTAGGATAGACCCAAGGAGGGGAGCACAAGTAACCGGGTTCTGGAGTCAAGTGGGAGACCAACTCGAGGAGTCGAGTCCGGGTCTCCTAACTCTAGAATTGGTAGGGTTGCTTGCCGCTCTCGTAGGGGTCTAAGGGTGTGGGTTTGGCTATTCATCATGACCGTGGAATCCGTGTTTTATACTGGCTCGTATTGAAAACACGGACGTCCTAGTATATCCAATGTTTCATATGTTTTCTTCTGCTGCGATATCTGTGATGTGATCATGTGATGTTCTGCGATAGATACAGTATATAGTATATATGATATATTATATAGACGTTACTTATGTTTTACACCCGCGCTAGCCCTGCCCCGCTCTGCCGTTAGTTGCCTAACCTAACGGTGCACGAGGGGACATCGAGGCGAATGCGGATGGCATAAGTGTACGTCGTATTTATCTGTGATGTTTAGGTACTGAAATGATGGGACTTCATTAATGAGATTAATGAAATAAAAGAAACCTAAGATGTTATAGAATCGAATTTCAAAATAAAACTGGTAGCTACAGTTCTTGCTTTGCACAGCGGTATATGTGATATATCCTGCACCTTATTCGATGAGGAAAGGACCGAGATCCCTTCACAGGGAGTGACTCCTTTAGCGATAACTGGCAGATGCTACAACCCTCGGTTTGTCTTTTGATTGCTTTTAAAAGTTTTTGCTTTGCACAGTGATATATATGATATATCCCGCACCTCATTCGACGAGGAAAGGACCGACGATCCCTTCACCGGGAGTGACTCCTTTAGCAAAACTAGAAAAGCCTCAGAAGCACTCCATTTTAAAATCATTTGATTCTACAACGATATCAAGTTCATTACGCAATAGGTTTTCAGAAAAACCTGTCGTAGCCCTCCGTCATTTCAGATAAGTTGTATATAGTATTTGTGCTGCATTTGTTGGCTTTCGTCAAGGTGCAGTGTGCGGTAGCTATATACTGCTTATCTGCTGCATACGATGCGATTGGATTAGGGTAGTCGTGCGGCTTTGTTGGCTTTCATCAAGGGTCATGCGGGTGGGTTTAATTCAATCAAGAAATGTACGAGTTGAACTTGACTAGCGGGCTATGGTTTGTTGGATTTCGTCAAGGTCATAGCACGTTAGGGGCAAAATTATCGGGAATTTCAAGTGTTGAAATTTGTAATAAGATTGCATACCTTCTATGAGATAGTTGGATCCCGATACCCGCTGCGAGTAATTGTTACTCCTGGGAGAGTTTTTGTCACGACCCGAAAGTACGGAACGCGACAAAGTTGGTATCAGAGCGTAGGTTTTACCTTTCTGATTGTAGGACGACCTTGGTAGATGGAGTAGGTGACTTAAGCAGAGTGGCGTAGCGTGGGTATGATCCGCGGCATACTTACGATACGGTACTCCGCCTAAGTGACCTTAGGACATAATTACTTGTATTTCCTTTCTTGATTCCTTGCATTCCTTGATTCAATTGCAATGTTCTTATCAGTCCTATTTCTTATTCCAGCTCGATGCCGCCAAAGACTACGAGAGCTCAACGGGCTGCCGCTAGGGATGAGATTCGAGCGGGCCCGTCTGAGGCGAGGATCGAGCGGGATGATACGCCTGTCCCTCAGGGTCATACTGATCCGCCTTATCCAGACCGTATTGCCAGATTATAGGCCGGCATGCAAGAGCTGCGGCAGATTATGGGATCTTTAGTTGAGTCCAGTAGGGCACAGAGATCCGAGGACGTTCCTTCCACCGCACAGACCACGATCGTACCTGCTGCACAGATGGTCACTCCTGCGGCTACTACGGAGACTATCCCTGTTTCACTACAGGAGTTCATGAGATTGAGACCTCCAGCTTTTACCGGTACAGATGCGACAGAGGACCCACAGGCATTTCTTGATAGGATGGCTCGGATTTGCCGTTCGTTGAGGTGTTCTGATGATAGATTGGTGGAGTTTGCGAGTTTTCATCTGGAGGGTCTTGCCCAGACCTGGTACGATTCAGTAGAGAGAGGCCGAGCTGCAGGTCTGCCTTCTATGACTTGGGATGAGTTTACATCTGCATTTCTTGCCCGTTTTCTTCCAGAGAGTGTCCGAGATGCTCGAGCCCGTAGTTTTGAGTCTTTGCGCAAGACTCCTGGGATGACGGTGTCGGAGTATGATATATAGTTTACCCAGTTGTCTCGATATGCTCCGTACCTAGTAGACACAGAAGAGAAGAGAATAAAGAGGTTTGTACGAGGGCTTGATACACAGCTATTCCTTGCCATCGGCACCCAGCACTTTGATACATACGCTGCCGCGATGGATGCAGCCTTACTTTTGGAGGAGCGTATTTCCGAGACTCCGGTCGTTTCTGGGCCGAAGAGGATCCGTACTGATACGCCAGCTCAGCGACAGATGGGTAGACACCGCGATAGATTATTTCCGGGAGATGGTGGAGGCAGAGGATTGAGACGAGGTCAGTTATTCGGTTCATATCCACAGACCCAGCAGTCGTCTCCAGGATGTTTTCGGTGTGGGAGTCAGTACCACCGTGTCAGAGACTGTACCATGGGACATCCGGGCGCGGCGACAGTCCCGCATGTGACTTTACTGTTAGGTCCACATTACCTCTCCCGGTACTTTCGGGGTTGCGGAAACGGTAAAACAAAATTTTCTCTAAACTTTGTAACATGAACCGTAAAAGCCGGATCTTTGCTAAACAATACACTAGCATCCTAACTTGAGATGTTATCTACTCGGTTAGGGGTTATACCTTAACTTGAACTCCTTCTCTTCTTGTTGTTCTTCTCTTTGCTTGCTCAATGGTTGATCCGGACTTTGGTCACCTCCGCGGCCTCCTTGAGTCGAAGACGATCCACCCGAGAGATGTACACCGAGCTCCACCTCAAGCCGAGGTAACTAGGGCAAGGAGATTGCTAATCTAGAAGCCCTAGGATGTGTAGAGGAGATGTATGGATGTGTTTGTCAAGTGGAATCCGTTTTCTCTCAACACATGAGATCAAAGGAGAAATCAAGAGGAGGAAGAAGAAGGAGCTTGCTAGCAACCATGGAGCTTCTCATTTCAAGAGAGAGAATAAGAATAAAATTATGATCCAAAAGAAAAACAACCATGGTTGCAAATAATGCAAAACAACATCATTACTAATCCCATCAAGATAAAGTTGATGGCTACTTTGAAATGACCATTATCATAATCCAAAAGAAAAAGGAAAAGAAAAGAAGAGTGTGGAACCCTCTTGAAAGTCAATGGTCAACCCGGTCAACCGGTCAACAAAGTCAAGAGAGGTCAACGGGGTCAAATGGTCAATACAATTAGCCATCATAAGATTATCACTAATAGGAATAGTAAATGATGTTCGCGGCTCATAATGGTTTTGACCAGACGAACTGTCAAAATCCTAATGAGCCTGCCACATAACGGTTTTGGCCGAAGCAACTGCCAAAACCCTAATGAGGCACCTCCTCCTTCATCACTCCGAAAAACTATGCATACACACCTGCATCCGTATTCCGTAGAATGCGGATGCACAGAAGACAAAACAAATCCATCCGTGCAATACTAGGATCCGGCTTAAACCAAATCCTACTAGTACTGCCTGCCCGAACACCATACGCACACAAGTGTACGTAAGTGATCGCAGCCCTGCCGTAAAACCATACGGCCTCTACACGTTTCGCTTAGTGCAGGGAAACTCTCTGTGTGGAACTCTAAAGACTCGACACTACGCTGGCAGTGGGTTTAACCACAGACCGCAAGCGGCACTAGCTGTACGTAACGGTCCCCAGGTAGATGTCGATAAGAAGGCCGATGAGGTAAACCCATCCGAACTCCTACTGAGCCTGTATGTGACAATCTCCGGACAGTCCGGTCTGTTCGTCTGATACATCGCATGTCGGGCCTAGGGGGGCGGCAAGCGTCAGACCCCTAATAGCGGTACAAGTCGTGTCGGAGTGAAGCCCAGAACACCCTGAGATAACACTGGAACCTACCAGTATATCTCGCTTGCCCTGGCCAGGGACTACTTGTGTAATGGCTCTCCTAGACACAGCACGATGTCAACCCCCAATACCGGGAGAGACGAATCCTGTCTAACCGTCACTGCCTCCAAGTGCTTCGGGACTGCTCCCAACTACTACCTGTTTGCACGACTCAGTAGAGCCGTGGTAGGGCAGTAATCAAAGAACAGTGGGAACACACTCGAGGCGGAGTGACAGTGTCAAGTCAGCGGACTAAGCTGTACTCATGTCACCTGGGAACTGATAACTGATGATAGGTATAATACCAACCATCAGTTCCCGACGAGTCCTGTCCAGTGTACTCGTAACCTAACGAGCACCCGCATACTATCTCAAGTACGACGTACCGACAGCTGTGGGACAGACCGCCTCCCGTGCTGGGATGAGAAGCGCATACGCTAGTCTACTCCGGAGTATCGATGCCCTATCTCGATACTCCCACGACTAGGGACGTGTATAAGGATGTGCTTGTAGATTATCCAGCCCCCACGAGTGTGATCGCCATCACAACGCCGGTAATCAAGCAAAGATCCAAAGGGCTCTACTAATGCATATAGGTGATATAATAAATAAACACTCAAATACACATTAAAGCAGAGACAAACCAAGTAGCATACTACTATATTGAGCAAGATTGTCTATACAACTGTGAATATCCTAAGCTTCCATCAAGTAATATACATACTAGTATGATACAGTAATGGCCTCTAGGGCATATACACTAACAATCTCCCACTTGCACTAAGGCCATGTACTGGCGTAACGAAGACCTATCATCTCGATCATCCGCTCGAACTGAGTCTGGGGTAAAGCCTTCGTGAATGGGTCCGCAGTGTTGTCCTTTGTGTCCACTCTCCGCACCTCGATCTCCTGGCGATCAATGATCTCCCTGATCAGGTGATACTGCCTTAAGATGTGCCTGGATTTCTGATGGGACCTTGGTTCCTTCGCTAAAGCTATAGCCCCATTGTTATCGCAATACAAAGGTACTGGGTTAACGATGGACGGAACCACCTGAAGTTCACTAATGAACTTCTTTATCCAGACCGCCTGTTTTGCGGCATCGCTTGCAGCAATGTATTCAGCCTCCATCGTCGATTCTGCGACGATATCCTGCTTGGAACTCCTCCAACATACCGCCCCTCCGTTGAGGGTAAACACAAAACCCGAGACAGACTTGCTGTCATCTTTGTCACTTTGGAAGCTTGAATCGGTAAAGGACTCGACCCTGAGGTCTCCATTACCGTAAACCAGGAACATCTCCTTAGTCCTTCTCAGGTACTTGAGAATGTTCTTCACTGCTGTCCAGTGGTCCTCCCCTGGGTCTGACTGATACCGGCTTACCGCGCTCAACGCGTAAGCTACATCTGGTCTTGTACATAGCATCGCATACATTATAGATCCTACCGCCGAAGCGTAGGGTATAGTGCTCATGCGAACCCTCTCCTCGTCAGTCTTAGGAGACATCTTCTTGGAGAGGGTAATTCCGTGCAATGCGGGTATGTTACCGTGCTTGGAACCCTCCTTACTAAATCTCTTTAGTACGGTCTCTATGTACCTGGACTGTGAAAGTCCCAATAGTTTCTTGGATCTATCTCTATAGATCTTGATCCCCAGAATGTACGAGGCATCACTCAGGTCCTTCATGGAGAACCTTTGTGACAAAAATAGCTTGACCGATTGTAGCATAGGAATATCATTTCCTATCAAAAGAATGTCGTCCACGTACAAGACTAGGAATACGACAGTTCGTCCTACAATCTTCTTATATACGCAGGGTTCATCTTCGTTTTTGATGAAATCAAATTCCTTGATTGCCTCATCAAAACAGATGTTCCAGCTCCGCGATGCCTGCTTTAATCCATAAATGGATTTAAGTAACTTGCACACCTTTCCGCTGCTCCCACTGTCTACGAAACCTTCTGGTTGATCCATGTAAACGCACTCTTCCAAACAACCGTTCAGGAAAGCCGTTTTAACATCCATCTGCCAGATTTCATAGTCATGGAAGGCAGCAATAGCAAGTAGGATTCGAATGGATTTGAGCATAGCCACCGGAGAAAAAGTTTCATCACAGTCCAAACCAGGTCTTTGACAAAAACCTTTTGCAACGAGTCTAGCTTTATAGGTTTCCACCTGCCCATCTACACCAAGTTTCCTTTTGTAGATCCATTTGCATCCAACGGGTTTTACCCCTGGTGGAGCAATATCCAAGGTCCACACTTTATTGGCGTACATGGACTCCATTTCGGATTGCATTGCTTCCTGCCACTTATCAGAGTCCCTACTGATAATGGCCTGCCTAAAACTGGTAGGGTCATCTTCTTCCAAGATGCAATCCACTCGATCCCCGTCTATAAGAAAACCGTAGTATCTCTCGGGCGGATGAGAAATCCTACCAGATCTGCGGAGTGGCTGAGGTTTGTCTGGGGTTATTGAATCTAGCGGTTCCTCCAAATTTTCAGTTACATTTTGTGGTCGCTGAATTTCTTCCAGTTCTACCGAACTCCCACTAGCTTCTTTTGCAAGAAACTCCCTTTCTAAGAAGGTGGCGTGGCGAGATACAAACACCTTCTGTTCCTCAGTGTGGTAGAACAGATATCCTAGTGAGTCTTTAGGATATCCCACAAATATACACAGAACTGATCGTGCCTCTAGCTTGTCCGGTTTCTGCGTTTTCACATAGGCCGGACAACCCCATATCTTAATAAACTTAAGACATGGTTTCTTACTGCTCCATATTTCATACGGAGTTTTAGGCACTGATTTGGACGGAACTTGATTCAAAAGGTATGCCGCTGTCTGAAGCGCATGTCCCCAGAATGAAAGAGGCAACTCAGCACTACTCATCATGGAGCGAACCATATCCAATAGGGTACGATTCCTCCGCTCCGAAACACCGTTGTGCTGTGGTGTATAAGGAGGAGTAAGCTGAGAGAGAATACCATTCTCTTTTAAGTAATCTAGGAATTCCGTGCTTAAGTACTCCCCTCCTCTATCAGACCGGAGGATCTTGATACTTTTGCCAATCTGGTTCTCTACTTCCTTGAATTTCTCAAAAGCTTCAGATTTGTGTTTCATCAGATACACATATCCGAACCTAGAGAGATCGTCAGTGAATGTGATGAAGTAGGAGAACCCGCCCCTTGCATGTATAGACATCGGACCACACACATCACTGTGTATGAGCACCAAGAGCTCTCTTGCTCTTTCTCCATGTCCGGTGAACGGAGATTTGGTCATCTTTCCTTTGAGACAAGACTGACAAGTTTCATAAGATGAAAACTCGAACGCATTCAAGAGTCCATCTTTATGCAACTTACTCAGTCTTTTCTCTCCGATATGACCAAGTCTACAATGCCACAAGTAGGATTCATTCGTATCTGAATTCTTCCTCTTGCGTGTGTTTTGTATATTGAGAACTGCAATCTGATTTAGAACGTAGATACCATTACACAGTGTACCCTCTGCAACCAGTACCTTATGAAGGTAAATGTTCATGATATTCTTTTCAAGAACAAAGTTATATCCATCTTTATCGAGTAAAGAAACTGATATGATGTTGCAAACCATGGAGGGTACATAGTAGCAATCGTTCAAAATCATAGTCTTGCCATTTGGAAATACTAGGTGATATTCACCGATGGCTGCCGCATTAACTTGTGCTCCGTTCGCTACTCTGAGCGACATATCACCCGGTGCAACTTTCCTACTTTTTGTCAGTCCTTGCAGTAAATTACAGATATGAGATCCTGATCCGGTATCAAGTACCCAGGAGGTAGGGCTGACCGTAAAACAGTTCTCAATTACAAGAACACCTGAAGTAGATGCAAAACCATGCTTCTTCTTCAACTGGGTATCCTGGAAATCCATACAATCCCCTTTCCCATTCTCATACTCATGACTGGTGTCACAAGTTAGCGCAGAACCAACTTTCCCCAGTCCCGAATAAGAATTCGGATCGGTCAAGCGATACATTTTATTATCTTGATTAGGGCGTGAAAAGGTTGCGGCCTGGAGAGAGAGAAAAGAAAAACTCAGCGTATGCACTTGCAAGATTAGATTGGTTTATTAATTTATCTAACCAGGATGTCTCCCACTGTTTCCTCAAATTCTTCTTAAAACCTTTTTAAAAGAAGAACTAGCCGGGATATAATTTACGTCACAATACTTGCTTAACCTTTCAGCTAGGCTAGCGTCGGTACTTCGAGGGAGGTTTTCCAACGCTTTCGCGAAGTTCCTTAATTCAAGAACCTCTTTTCCCTGGGGGCGTAGCCCCGCTAACACCTTTCTAGACACCTACTAGGTTTATAACATTGATTGTTAAGTGAAAGTAATCTCCCGAGAGTAAACCAACTCATCAGTGGGATCGGGATCCAACTATCATTGTGTGATGACCTAGATGGAATCCACTCTAGTCACTACACTCCAGAAGGTATGCTAAATCTGCAAGTTTCAGTTCTTTTGAAACTCCCGATGTGGTTTTTGCCCCTAGGACCCAAGTGACCTTGACGAATAATCAACAAATCAAAAGGTCCTAGTCAAGTTCAACCCGTCGTTATCCAGGATTGCATTAGACCCGCCCGCATGATCCTTGACGAATAATCAACAAAATCATGTGACCGTTCTAACCAATCGCATCTATCAGTGCAACAGAGAGTTATTACTCAGCTACCGTTCACTGTGTCTTGACGAATAATCAACAAACACAGCACGAATACTAAGTATTAATTTTCTGAAACGACGGAGGGCTACGGCTGAGTTTTTGGCGAAAAACCCGTTAACGTAATGAACTTGATGTGGTTGGAGGAACATAATAGACCTTTTGGAAAAATATAGTGGCGAAAACTTTTGCTAAAGAGGTCACTCTCTGTGAAGGGATCTCGGCTCTTTCCTCGTCGAATGAGGTGCGGGATATTCCAAACTGAATACCTCGATGCAAAGCAAGAATAATCGACTATAGTGAAGTTATTACCCTGACGCAAACTTTTGTCCAAGGGGTCACTCCCGAAGAAGGGATCTCGGCCCTTGCCTCGTCGACTGAGGTGCTAGGCATTCACAACAGAATACCGCGATGCAAAACAAAAATGAACGTCCTTGCAATAACAGCTTTTTGAAAAATTGTTCCAACAACGTCTTTTAGGTTTATTTTCTAGCATTAGTTCTTTTAATGCGTCCCATCATTTAAATCCTACCATTGCAGAAAACAACCAAAATATGACGTACGCTTATGCCATTCGCATTCGCCACTGGGCCCCGTCATCACCCGTTAGGTTACTTAACTAACGACAGAGCGGGGGCTGGGCTAGCACGGTTGTAAAACATAAGCAACGCCTAAATAGTTATTATATATATAGATATACTGCAATGATAGCCAATCCAGATCACAGATGAACACTTTGGATATACTAGGAACCCGCGATTCGTTCAAGCCTGCAACGAAAAACGGATTACACAGTCGCGATGAATAGCCAAAACCCCACCCAAGACCCCTACGGGTGCGGCAAACTACCCGCCAAGTACCCGAAGCGAAGCAACCTCCCTCAACGCCATGAGTAGGCCACTCGGCACTTCGAGATACCCGGTAGTTTGTGCACCCCCTCCATGGGTCTATCCTAGGAGCAAAAATAGTGAAAAGAATTATACAATGACGGCTACAACCCCGACCCGGTTGTGCGGCCAAACAAATAATATTACATCAATTTACAAATTATTACATGAATGAAAGAAAAAGAAACTCTCATCTCACATCCACCCCAGCTATTCATCCGCGATAATCCAACGAGTTCATATACACAAACCATCAACAACACAGATCACAGATATATATAACCCCGACTAATCGACATATAGCGATTAGCCGATGTTCAATACATATGAACATCACAGATATAACCTTTGTAGTCAAAGTATATTGAAGTTCGGAAAAATACGGATTTATAGGCCCCCATAAACAAATTTCTATTCTGAAAAATCTGGACACATATAAACCATCTCAAAAATCCTAAAACCAAGTCAGAAACACACTGCACCAAAATCGACCCAGTGACTCACCAAGATGGCCGCTGTTCCGCGGCAATAGCTTGATATTGCCGCGGAAAACCGGCTCTTTGGTCGAGTTGCTGGCTCGTTTTTGGTGGCTTTCTTCTAAAAACCCTGATATGATTTTTGGTGTATGACAAATTTTGTTTTGACCAGAAAAAATTTTAACAGAAACTCAGATTTTTGTAACTCGTTTTTTTTTCGATTTTTCCGTTTCGAACTTCGATACATTTCACTACCAGGCTAGTTTATGTTTAGTCAGGCTCTGATACCACTGTTAGGTCCACGTTACCTCTCCCGGTACTTTCGGGGTTGCGGAAACGGTGAAACAAATTTTTTTCTAAACTTTGTAACATGGACCGTAAAAGCCGGATCTTTGCTAAACAATACACTAGCATCCTAACTTGAGATGTTATCTACTCGGTTAGGGGTTATACCTCAACTTGAACTCCTACTCTTCTTGTTGTTCTTCTCTTCTTGTTGTTCTTCTCTTTGCTTGCTCAATGGTTGATCCGGACTTTGGTCACCTCCGCGGCCTCCTTGAGTCGAAGACGATCCACCCGAGAGATGTACACCGAGCACCACCTCAAGCCGAGGTAACTAGGGCAAGGAGATTGCTAATCTAGAAGCCCTAGGATGTGTAGAGGAGATGTATGGATGTGTTTTTCAAGTGGAATACTTTTTCTCTCAACACATGAGATCAAAGGAGAAATCAAGAGGAGGAAGAAGAAGGAGCTTGCTAGCAACCATGGAGCTTCTCAATTCAAGAGAGAGAATGAGAATAAAATTATGATCCAAAAGAAAAACAACCATGGTTGCAAATAATGCAAAACAACATCATTACTAATTCCATCAAGATAAAGTTGATGGCTACTTTGAAATGACCATTATCATAATCCAAAAGAAAAAGGAAAAGAAAAGAAGAGTGTGGAACCCTCTTGAAAGTCAATGGTCAACCCGGTCAACCGGTCAACAAAGTCAAGAGAGGTCAACGGGGTCAAATGGTCAATACAATTAGCCATCATAAGATTATCACTAATAGGAATAGTAAATGATGTTCGCGGCTCATAATGGTTTTGACCAGACGAACTGTCAAAACCCTAATGAGCCTGCCACATAACGGTTTTGGCCGAACCAACTGCCAAAACCCTAATGAGGCACCTCCTCCTTCATCACTCCGAAAAACTGTGCATACTCACCTGCATCCGTATTCCGTAGAATGCGGATGCACAGAAGACAAAACAAATCCATCCGTGCAATACTAGGATCTGGCTTAAACCAAAGCCTACTAGTACTGCCTGCCCGAACACCATACGCACACAAGTGTACGTAAGTGATCGCAGCCCTGCCGTAAAACCATACGGCCTCTACACGTTTCGCTCAGTGCAGGGAAACTCTCTGTGTGGGACTCTAAAGACTCGACACTACGCTGGCAGTGGGTTTAACCACAGACCGCAAGCGGCACTAGCTGTACGTAACGGTCCCCAGGTAGATGTCGATAAGAAGGCCGATGAGGTAAACCCATCCGAACTCCTACTGAGCCTGTATGTGACAATCTCCGTACAGTCCGGTCTGTTCGTCTGATACATCGCATGTCGGGCCTAGGGGGGCGGCAAGCGTCAGACCCCTAATAGCGGTACAAGTCGTGTCGGAGTGAAGCCCAGAACACCCTGAGATAACACTGGAACCTACCAGTATATCTCGCTTGCCCTGGCCAGGGACTACTTGTGTAATGGCTCTCCTAGACACAGCGCGATGTCAACCCCCAATACCGGGAGAGACGAATCCTGTCTAACCGTCACTGCCTCCAAGTGCTTCGGGACTGCTCCCAACTACTACCTGTTTGCACGACTCAGTAGAGCCGTGGTAGGGCAGTAATCAAAGAACAGTGGGAATACACTCGAGGCGGAGTGACAGTGTCAAGTCAGCGGACTAAGCTGTACTCATGTCACCTGGGAACTGATAACTGACGATAGGTATAATACCAACCATCAGTTCCCGACGAGTCCTGTCCAGTGTACTCGTAACCTAACGAGCACCCGCATACTATCTCAAGTACGACGTACCGACGGCTGTGGGACAGACCGCCTCCCGTGCTGGGATGAGAAGCGCATACGCTAGTCTACTCCGGAGTATCGATGCCCTATCTCGATACTCCCACGACTAGGGACGTGTATAAGGATGTGCTTGTAGATTATCCAGCCCCCACGAGTGTGATCGCCATCACAACGCCGGTAATCAAGCAAAGATCCAAAGGGCTCTACTAATGCGTATAGGTGATATAATAAATAAACACTCAATTACACATTAAAGCAGAGACAAACCAAGTAGCATACTACTATATTGAGCAAGATTGTCTGTACAACTGTGAATATCCCAAGCTTCCATCAAGTAATATACATACTAGTATGATACAGTAATGGCCTCTGGGGCATATACACTAACATTTACCACCCTCACCACCTTCTCAGAGAGCCTTACTTCCTACTCCTGACGATGCTCCACGTCAGTCAAATGCTTCTAGAGGCTGTGGGCGTGGCGTTCCAGTTCCGAGAGGACGAGGCGACAGAGGCAGAGGCAGAGGCCGAGGTAGAGGCAGAGGACAGCCAGCTATTAGTGGTGGACAAGCCCGAGTGTTCGCATTGACTCCTCAGGATGCACAGGCATCCAATGCCGTCGTGACAGGTACTCTACCAGTATGTTCTTTTGATGCACGGGTATTATTTGATCCAGGCTCCACACATTCCTATGTATCCACGTATTTTGCACCGAGGTTGGGCCGAGAGTCTTCTCCGTTAGATCAGCCGCTCGTCGTTATTACCCCGGTAGGCGAGTCTTTTGTTGCCCGTTTTGTGTACCGATCGTGTTCCGTTCGTATCGGGGAGAGAGATTCTTCAGTTGATTTGATTCTCCTCGATATGCTAGACTTTGACGTTCTTTTTGGTATGGACTGGCTAGCCACCTGTTATGCATCCGTGGACTGCCGTGAAAAAGCAGTCAGATTCAGTTTTCCTGGTGAGCCGGTTCTTATTATTCAAGGAGATCGTAGAGCTACCCTTCCCAGCTTGATTTCTTCTCTTCGCGCTGGTCAGCTCTTAAGGAAAGGGTGTCAGGGATTCTTAGCCTATATTTGTGATACTCGCTCCACAGAGGTTCCGTTGGACCATGTCCCTGTTGTGAGAGAGTTTCCTGATGTATTCCCTGACGAGCTGCCTGGTCTGCCACCAGAGCGCGAGACTGAGTTCTGTATTGACTTGATCCCCGGCACGGGGCCTATCTCTATACCGCCTTATCGGATGGCCCCGGCGGAGCTGAGAGAGCTAAATGATCAGTTACAGGACTTGCTGGACAAAGGGCTTATCCGACCGAGTGTGTCACCTTGGGGTGCTCCCGTCTTGTTTGTTAAGAAGAAGGACGGAAGTATGCGCTTATGCATTGATTATCGTCTGCTGAACCGGGTTACTGTGCGGAACGGATATCCCCTACACCGCATTGATGACTTATTCGATCAGCTCCAGGGTGCAGGGTTTTTCTCGAAGGTTGATTTACGGTCAGGTTATCACCAGTTGCGGGTTCGGAAGGAGGATATTCCGAAGACTGCTTTCCGTACTCGTTATGGTCATTATGAGTTCTTGGTGATGTCGTTCGGGCTCACCAATGCCCCGGCAGCATTTATGGATTTGATGAACCGTGTATTCAGGCCGTATCTCGATCAGTTCATTATTGTGTTCATTGACGACATCTTGGTTTATTCTCGGAGCCGGGAGGAGCATGAGCAGCACTTACGTATCACATTGCAGACTTCGAGGGAGCATCAGCTGTTCGCCAAATTCTCCAAGTGCGCATTCTGGTTAGACAGTGTCGACTTCTTGGGTCATGTGGTGACGAGAGATGGTATTTGTGTGGACCCGAAGAAGATCGAGGCAGTTCAGCGTTGGCCTAGACCAGTATCAGTTACAGAGGTTCGCAGTTTTCTAGGTCTGGCCGGCTATTATTGACATTTCCTAAAGGATTTCACCCGCATTGCTGCACCGTTGACCGGGTTGACCCGGAAGGGGGTTCCTTTTGATTGGACCCAGGCATGTGAGGATAGTTTCCAGCAGTTGAAGACTCGTCTGACTACTGCACCAGTGTTAGTATTGCCTTCAGGATCAGTCGGGTTCGTGGTATATTGTGATGCTTCTAGAGTGGGGCTGGGATGTGTATTAATGCAGCACGACAGAGTTATTGCGTATGCTTCTCGGCAGTTGAGGAAACACGAACAGAACTACCCCACCTATGATTTAGAGATGGCTGCAGTGGTGTTTGCACTTAAGATCTGGAGACATTACCTATACGGTGAGTCGTGCCAGATATTCACTGACCACAAGAGTTTGAAGTATATCTTCCAGCAGCGAGATCTGAACTTGAGACAGCGCCGTTGGATGGAGTTGGTGAAGGATTATGACTGCGAGATTCTATACCATCCGGGCAAGGCGAATGTAGTGGCAGATGCTTTGAGTAGGAGGCCCGGAGGTAGCTTATCTTGTTTGAGCGCAGTACAGATGCAGTCGACGGCGGATTGGCAGGTTTTATGTGATAGCAGAGTGCAGTTCGAGTTTACTCCTACAGGGGGACAGCTGGCCCATTTCAGAGCACGCCCACAGTTACTTGACCGTATCTGCGAGGCACAGTCCGGCGATGCCCGTATTTTAGAGATTATTGAGCAGATTCGGCAGGGCAGAGTTTCCGAGTTCGTGGTTGATGATCAGGGGATACTTCGATTTGGGACTCGACTGTGCATGCCAGATTCAGAGGGACTGAGGCGTGATATTCTCGAGGAGGCACAAAGATCAGTATACAGTGTGCATCCAGGTTCCACCAAGATGTACCGTGATTTGAGAGAGGTTTACTGGTGGGACGGGATGAAGAAGGATATTACAGACTTTGTGTCGAGATGCCTGACTTGTCAGCAAGTCAAGGCCGAGCACCAGAGGCCAGACGGCGAGTTACAGCCTTTGCCCATCTCTGAGTGGAAGTGGGAGCAGGTCTCCATGGACTTCATTGTAGGTCTACCGAGGACCAGTCGAGGGTACGACTCTATTTGGGTGATTGTGGATCGACTGACAAAAGCGGCTCACTTTCTGCCAGTGAAGACCACTTTTGGATTTTCTCAGTACGCCCAGGTTTATATTGATGAGATAGTGCGACTGCATGGTGTTCCGACTTGCATCGTGTCCGACCGTGGCACCCAGTTTACCAGCCGATTGTGGCAGAAACTCCAGGAAGCTTTGGGCACCCGATTGAGTTTTAGCACAGCCTTTCATCCGCAGACTGACGGTCAGTCAGAGCGTACTATTCAGACTCTTGAGGACATGCTCAGAGCTTGCGTTTTAGATTTCGGTGGTAGCTGGGATCGTCATTTACCTTTGATCGAGTTTTCCTACAATAATAGCTTCCAGGAGACGATTCAGATGGCACCTTTTGAGGCTTTATATGGGAGGAGATGTCGATCGCCTGTATGTTGGACAGAGCTTAGGGAGAGCAGTATTTTGGGGCCTCAGATTGTACAGGAGACGACCGAGAAGATACAGCTGATTCGGGACAGGATGAGAGCGGCACAGAGCAGGCAGAAATCATATGCTGACAGGCGCCGTCGCCGACTCGAGTTCGCTGTTGGCGATCATGTTTTCCTGAAGGTCTCTCCGATGAAAGGTGTGATGAGATTTGGGAGAAAAGGGAAACTGAGTCCTAGATATGTTGGTCCTTTCGAGATCCTAGAACGTGTTGGTCCAGTCGCTTATCGGTTAGCTCTTCCGCCTAACTTCCCCGATGTTCACCCCGTATTCCATGTCTCGATGCTCCGCAAGTACCTTCATGATCCTTCCCAGGCGATTCAGCACCAGACGATCCAGCTAGAGCGTGATCTTTCTTTCACCGAGCAGCCGGTGGTCATTTTGGATCGGCAGGTGAAGAAATTGAGGTCGAAGGTTATACCGTCCGTCAAGGTTCTTTGGCGTGGCCCGAACAGCGAGGAGGTCACCTGGGAGACCGAGGTCGAGATGAGGAAGAGATATCCCCATCTTTTTGAAGGTACGCGTAGTTAAATTCTAAATTCAGGGACCGAATTTTCTTTAAGGGGGGAAGATTGTAACCCTTCGAAAATCGTTTAGGCAGTTTTTCGGTAATCGGCTAATTTTTCGGCTTTTTCCGTAAAAAGTCAAATTAGGTATTTTTTATTGTAGACCTAATTATACAAAATTTAGATAAGATATTACTATAATTTTGTCACTAAAATGTCACTTATAATTTTCTAGTTAAATAAAAAAAAATTTGTAATTAATTATTTTTTAAAATTATTTTAAGCCTTTTTAAATACATTAAATTAGTGATAAATACAAATTTAATTAGGTAAATTTCATAATTAGGAATCTTTATAAGCTAAAATATGGTGTTAATAAAATTGTATCATGGCTTGCAACATTTTAGTTTTATGGTGTGAAAATTTTGAAAAAAATGATGTAAAAAGGGGTTTTTTTGTAAAAAGTTGATGTGAAATGCATTAAATGAGATGTGAGGGATCTTTTTGACCTAGAAACTTCTCCAAAAACCCCACACCCTCCTCCTCTTCACCTCTGGCCGAAAATAGCAGCAGCTTCCCCCTCTTTTCACCTCAATTCTTGCTTCAAAAATCATGAAAAATCAGGAAAAATCCATAAAAATTCACCATTTTCTTCTCCAATTCAATGCTAAACCCTAATACACTCTCTCCTCAACCAAATTTAGTTCAAAACTAGAAGAAAGGAGGCTTCATTGGTGGCTTGATCATGCTAAGATTCCATTTGTGAGGTAAAATCCTAAACTAGTTTGTTAACTTGTGGTTATTTGTGCTAAAAATTCAATTTTGAAGTATTAATTTAGTTGTAAATTCTTGTTCATGAAAATCAAGAATGGGATTTGATGTTGAACTAGGGTTTGAAGCATGGTTGTTAGAGTTAAGTTAGGGCTTTGGTTACCTAATTGATTAGAGTGGTTAATTGTGTAATGATACGCTCGCTAAATCGATAAAATTTCGATGTTTGCATCGAATCGGTATTGAATTTGCTTACTAGATTTTTACAAAAATTAGAATGCGATCAAATTGCGTTATGTTAGCGATATAATTACCTTCGTATAGGACTATTAGAGTGCGCGAACGTGGGGTTTCGTCTAGTCGGGTTTTAGTTTTGTCGATTTCCCCGAAATGACGATTCTAGTTAAAGATTTGCGATTTTCGTGCGTTTTCCCGCGCACCGAATGCACGTTATGTTTAATTCGAGAGCGTCGATAATTGTATATTGTGACTTGCATCGTTTTAGGTTTTGTAATCTTATGCTTCGTGTTGTCCAAATATAGGATCGGTCGGGGAAACATCGGACACGGCACGTAAAGGCAAGGCGGTGGTCGGATCGGATTAGCGGGGATTTCAGGTGAGTAGATGTATTCATCTATAGGGGAATCATCTGAATGGCGCGAGGTGCCCCCCATAGTTAGGATTACCCTACTTTTTGCAAGATTTATATTGTTAGCTAGCTTATCCATGCGTGTACACTGCATACCCTTATAGCGAACAGTATATTAGATTGCATGGACATTCATCTATACTTATGCGATATCACTTCGTAGGACACGAACACCATTACCATTGGCATCTGTTGCACGCGCACTATTCATGTGACACACAAGCCTTTGGTAATTGCCATGCCACGTGCACTATAGAACCTTTTTAACTTAATAACGCCATTTGCATTCATACATGATATATGGAATTGCATAGCATGCATATACCTCGCATTACCATCATATCTACATAGATTTCTAGCCAAAACTCACATCATATACATTGATATCATAGACATTTATCATATATAACATGTGAACATTATGATTTTCTTGAGGATTTCAGTATTGCTGTGATTTCTGGATTTTTGGGAAAAACCGCAAGAATTTAACAAAAGCTTATATTCATCATTTTTAAAACAAAGTTGCGGTTTTCTCGTGTTGTATGTGTCGTCCACCATGAGTTTTCATGTTTTCTGTTGGATTTCGAGACCCGATTCGAGGAGTGGATGAGCCGTCTCGGGTACATGGTGGGCCCGGTATGGTACCCCGGGGCAAGAAGATCGAGATGTAGACGATGAGCCTGGCAGGGGAAGACTACCTACCGGTGATGTCTGGCGCGGCGGATATCCGGAGGATACCGACCGTTGTCGTGAGATTGGATGATATGGGCCGATCCGGACTGACGGAGCCCGATATTGAGACATATATGATTTCATATTTGGTGTCGATGCTTGACACGGGTTTTCAGATGATTTCTTGATGGTACTTAGCTATTATACAGATATTCATTTTCTAAAGTTAAGAATGCAGTATCCCTAGCATTTAAAACACTTAAAGATTTAGTAATGACATTGCATACCTGTACATGCACACTAGAGATATTATATCACATTTGGACATATATGTTGTGCCGCATTGCATGCATTCTTACGATTGCCTTATTAGATGTTATATTTACTCACGAGCTGGCAACTCACCCCCGTTGTGCCACAGTGTCTTGCAGGTCGGACCCGTCAGTCTTGTAGCGGCGGGCTATCTTATCATCAGCTCATTTTGCTCAGACTCGCGACATCGCCCGTAGGTGGGTAGCGAGCACACTTTATTTCTTTTTGCTTTATCATTGTATCTAGTATTCTCCATCTACCACTTTATATTGTATATGTGACCTAGTGATGAGACTGAGAGATTTGTATATTTGTGGTTTCTTTTGGGTCGAGCTCACTTGAGCCGGCGTTGTGTTTTCTGATATTTTGCGTTTCTTTTATGCTCTTTTCTTGATATTGCTATTATATTGCATGTGGTTGTGATCCGCCTTGGGCGAAGAGCTAGCTCCCGCTTGGGGATGCCATTTTATGATTACAGGTTTATTATCTTGTTGTACTCATTTTGGGAGATAGAAAATACAGGGGAGACTCTGCCGAAATTTTCGGAATTTTTTGATGTTTTAAAAAGGGATTCTATGCAACTTAAATGATTTTAAAAACCGTCTTCATTAAAGGTTTTCCTTCATTCGCTTTTGATTTTGGTTTAGATTTTCTGGGCTTTGGCTGACTTAGGTCACGGTACGCCTTTAGACGTCTCGTAATCTATGTGCCGGTCACGTTCCGTACTTTCGGGTCGTGACAGTTTTACACATTACAATTAGCCGATCAAGTAGGTGTCTAGAAAGGTGTCAACGGGGTTACGCCTCTGGGAAAATGAGGTTTACATTAATTAGGTTCGTGCGAAAGCACGGGGGACCTCCCTCAAAGTACCGACACTGGCCTGGCTGAAAGATTGGCGAACCTGTAGCGTGTAATTAAACCCGGCTAGTCTTTCCTTTTAGGGTTTGAAGGAAGATTTGATAAAAAGCAGTGGGAGCCATCCTGATTAGATAAAATAATAACCAATCTATTCTTGCAAGAGCATACGCTGAGTGTTTTCTTCTCTCTCTCTCCAGGTAGCGACCATATCACGCCTTAATCAGGATAATAATACGGAATATTGACCGAACCCGCTTGTTATACTGAGCTGGGGAACGTTGGTCCCACTCCAACTTATAATTGTTATTAGACAGAGCAGGAAATTGGGGATTACCAGAATTCCCGTACCGCCCAAACGAAGAGAGTGCATGCTGATGCATCATCTTCGGGTGTGTTCATTACAAAGAATTGTTTCTCAGTATCCTCCGCATCCTGAGTATATGATACCGGATCAGGATCCCAGATATGTAATCTGTTACATAGGGCTACAAAAATGTAGAAAAACTGAGAACGGTGATAAGTTTCATGAGACAGAAAACGGGGCAAGAGTTGCAGCCAAGTCTGTTGGTCACTGTCACCCTGTATTACCAATACATTGATTCTGAACAAATGCTAATAGATACCGAACCTGATATACAAAATCATATCAGTCTCTTCATTAGTAAAGAAATGATAAAATTTTGTATTGATGGATAATGTTTTGTACATTTCCTATATCAAAAGTTGATCGGTTCAGGCACGTTATCTAAAAGCATTGACGTTCTAAATCAAACTACAGTTCATAGTATACGGAACACACACAAGAGGAAGAGTTCAGAAATGAACGGATCCTTCTTGAGGCATTATAGACTGGGTCATATCAATGCGACCCGACTAGCTGAAGTTACATATAGATTCATATTTAAATCAGTTTGAATTTACATCTTGTGAAACTTGCCAGTCATGTCACAAAGATAAGATGACCATAGCTCCGTTTACTGGAAACAGAGAAAGAGTTAGTGAACTCTTGGGACTGATACATGATGATGTATGTAAGGTCCCCAGTCTACACATGCCAGGAATGGTTCTTTGTACTTCATTACATTCTCTGATGATCTCTCAAGATTCAGACATATGTACCTGTTGAAACACAAGTCCGAACCTTTTGAGATATTCACGGAATATAAGTTAGAAGTAGAGAACCAAAACGGGTATAAGTATTATGTCCTTTGATGTGATCAAGGAGGAGAATACTTAAGCACGAAATTCTTGGACTTTTCTGAAGGAGAATGAGATTCTCTCTCAGCATTACTCCTCCGTATACACCATAGCACGATGGTATATCGGGGCAGAGCAATCACACCCTATATGATAAGGTTTGCTCTATGATGAGTACTACTGAGTTACCTATTTCCTTTTTGGGAGTTATGCACTTGAGAAGCTGCATACCTATTGAATAGGGTTCAAATCAAATCAGTTGCCAACCACTTCATATTTGATATGATATAGGAAGAGCCCATGTCTTAAGCTAGTTAAGATTTGGAGTTGTCCGGCCTATGTCTGAAAAGCAAAATCCGGACAAGCTCGATGCAAGATCTGTTATGTAGAACTGGAAATGTTCCATCTATACAAACTGCAGCTGATGATTTGAAAGAACCAAAGGATTCAATAGTTACCAACGAACCTCAGCCTCTCCGCCGATCTAGTAAGGTTCCTCACCCGCCTGAGAGATACTTCGGTTTCTCTATGACTGTGGGAGCGAGGATTGCATCATGAGATGGTGACCCAACTAGTTTCGAGCTGGCCATCAGGAGTGGGACTCAGAAAGAATGGCTGGATGCTTAGTGATTTGAGATGGAATCCTTTGTAAGTCGATGTACAACACCCCAATACTTGTGGGGAGGCAGAATATTCAAAAACGAACTTGTTTAGTGAACAAACATCGACTAACCGCTTGAATCGAAGCTAAACGATAACTAACCAAACACATAGATGTTTTAAACTACTATGCTTAGGGATTATACCTAACGAACCAAGTCCTTCGGCTTTACGATCTCCTCGTCCTCCTCGGCCTTCTCGATGTAGTAGATGATCCACCCGAGAGCTTTACTCCAAGCTTAGCCTCTAAACTTGAGGCAACTAAACTTCTCTAAGTGCTAATCAAAGAAGCTAGGTGAAATATAGAGAGGGTTATGGATTAAGTAGTCTAACTAATCCTTGTACTCAACACATGAGAGGGAAGGATTAGGGTTTGAAGAGGGAGAGCTTGAGGAGAGAGAAGGTGAGGATAATAGTGAAGTGAGAAGAATGAGTTATCATAATATATATCAAGCATTTCTATTTTTCAAGAAAAGAAAAGAAATCATTTTACAACCATGCTTGATAAATATCTTGTGGTGATTCATCTCCATGAGTCATTAAGCAATTATGAAGCATTAATGACATGGATGAATCATCCAAGTGACTCACTAATCTCATTCAATGTATATGCCACCTAAACCTCCTTAGTCACCATCTTCTAGAAGCTTCTCGCGCAATTACGAGAACGCCCCTCCTTTCCGCAAAAATACGGAAAAACTTTAGACTGTATAAATCCAATAACCGGATACCAGTAACTGGCTTAAACCAAAGCCGACTGGTAAAAACTGTCCGAAAGTCGTACGTGCGTAAACACACGTATGCGTCCGAACCCTTGTCGTAAAACCATACGACCTCTATATCGTTTCGCCTGGAGTAGGGAAACTCTCTGTGTGGGACTCTAGAGACTCGACCACTACGCTGGCAGTGGGTTTAACCACAGACCGCAAGCGGCACTAGCTGTACGTAACGGTCCCCAGGTAGATGTCGATAAGAAGGCCGATGAGGGAACCCATCCGAACTCCTACTGAGTCTGATGTGACAATCTCCATACAGTCTGGTCCGTTCGTCCAAGACTATCGCATATCGGGCCTAGGGGGCGGCAAGCGTCAGTCCCCTAATAGCGGTATAAGTCGTGTCGGAGGGAAGCCCATTACACCCTGAGAAACTACTGGAACCTACCAGCAAATCTCGCTTGCCCTGGCCAGGGACTTTGCGTAATGGCTCTCTGACACAGCGCGATATCAACTCCCAATACCGGGAGAGACGGATCCTGTCTAACCGCCACTGCCTCCAAGTGCTCGGGACTGCACCCAACTGCTACCTGTTTGCACGACTCCTTTGAGCCGTGGTAGGGTAGCAATCTAAGAACAGTGGGACACACTCGAGGCGAAGTAGCAGTGTCAAGTCTGCGGACTATGCTGTACTCATGTCACCTAGGAACTGTTCACTGACGACTGGTATAAAACCAACCAACAGTTCCCTGTGAGTCCTGTCCGGTGTACCCGTAACCTAACGAGCACCTGCATACTATCTCCAGTACGACGTACTGACGGCTGTGGGACAAACCATCTCCCCAACTGGGATGAGAAGCGTACACACTAGTCTACTCCGGAGTATCAATGCCCTGTCTCGATAATCCAACGACTAGGGACCTGAATATGGATGTGCTTGTAGACTACCCAACCCCCACTAGTGTGACTGCCATCACAACGCCGGTAGTCAAGCAAGATCCTAAGAGCTCTATCAATACGTATACTCACATATTAAGATAGAAAAACCAAGTAGCATACTACCATGTTTAGCAAGACTGTTATATACATGTGAATATCCCAAGCTTCCATTAAGTAATATACAAACTAGTATGATACAGTAATGGCCTTCTAGGGCATAAACACTAACAATCTCCCACTTGCACTTGGGCCTTGTACTGGCGTATCGAAGACCGATGATCTCGAGTAGCCTCTCGAACTGAATCTGAGGTAGGGCCTTCGTGAATGGATCAGCAATGTTCTCTTCAGAAGCAACTCTCCGAACCTCGATCTCCTGACGATCAATGATCTCTCTGATCAGGTGATACCGCCTTAAGATGTGTCTGGACTTCTGATGGGACCTTGGTTCCTTCGCTAAAGCTATAGCTCCGTTGTTGTCGCAATACAGAGGTATTGGATCAACTATGGTAGGAACCACCTGAAGTTCTGTTAGGAACTTCTTCATCCAGACTGCTTCTTTTGCGGCATCGCAAGCAGCTATATACTCCGCTTCCATCGTTGAGTCAGCAACGGTGTCCTGCTTGGAGCTCTTCCAGCACACCGCCCCTCCATTGAGGGTAAAGACATAACCCGACATGGACTTGGAATCGTCCTTATCACTCTGGAAGCCGGAATCAGCAAAGGCCTCCAACCTGAGGTCTTTTCTGCCGTAAACCAAGAACATCTCCTTAGTCCTTCTCAGGTACTTGAGAATGTTCTTTACTGCTCTCCAGTGCATCTCCCCTGGGTCTGACTGATACCGGCTTACCACGCTCAGTGCGTAAGCTACATCTGGTCTGGTGCACAACATCGCATACATTATAGAGCCTACCGCAGAAGCGTAGGGTATAATAGACATGCGTTCCCTTTCCAAATCAATCTTGGGAGACATCTCTTTGGAGAGGGTGATTCCGTGACAAGCCGGTAGATTACCGCGCTTAGAATCTTCCATACTGAATCTTTTCAGTACAGTGTCGATATACCTGGACTGCGAAAGTCCCAACATCCTCTTGGATCTATCACGATAGATCCGGATCCCCAGAATGTAAGAGGCATCAGCCAGGTCTTTCATGGAGAATCTGTGTGACAAGAATCCTTTGACAGATTGTAGCATAGGAATGTCATTTCCTATCAATAGAATGTCATCCACGTACAAGACGAGGAACACGACACTTCTGGCTACAACTTTACTATATATGCACGGTTCATCTGGATTTTTGATAAAGTCATATTCTTTGACTGTCTCATCAAAACAGATGTTCCAACTCCGCGATGCCTGCTTTAGTCCATAAATGGACTTAAGCAGCTTGCATACTTTCCCGCTGCTCCCACTCTGATTGAAACCCTCTGGCTGATCCATATAGACGCACTCTTCTAAATTTCCATTCAGAAAAGCCGTCTTTACGTCCATCTGCCAGATTTCATAATCATGGAAGGCAGCAATAGCAAGAAGGACCCGAATGGATTTGAGCATAGCCACTGGAGAAAAAGTTTCGTCATAGTCCAAACCAGGTCTTTGACGAAAACCCTTTGCAACAAGTCTAGCCTTATAGGTTTCCACCTGTCCATCTACACCAATCTTTTTCTTGAAGATCCATTTGCATCCTATGGGTTTTACCCCATCTGGAGCAAAGTCCAAAGTCCATACTTTGTTGGTGTACATGGACTCCATTTCGGTCCGCATTGTATCTAGCCATCGTACCGAGTCGCCGCTCTGAATGGCCTGCTGGAAGTCAGTAGGTTCATCATCATCTATGATGCAATCCTCTCTATCCCCATCTATGAAAAAACCGTAGTATCTCTCAGGCGGATGAGACGGCCTACTACTCCTGCGGAGGGGTGCGGGAATGTCCTGTTCTTCTTGAACTCCTGGTTCTACCAAACTTTCAGTAGCAGTTTGTGGTTCTGGAATTTCTTCCAGTTCTATTTCGCTCCCACTTATTTCCTTTTCTAAAAACTGATTTTCCAGAAAATGGGCATTATGAGAAACAAAAACTTTTGTTCCTCTGCGTAATAGAAATAATATCCCTTGGAGTTCTTTGGATATCCCACAAACATACATTTTACTGATCGTGCCTCGAGCTTGTCCACATGCTGCTTTTTAACAAAAGCTGGAGATCCCCAAATCTTCATATGTTGAAGATGGGGTTTCTTCCCAGTCCACATCTGATATGGAGCGGTAGGCACAGTCTTGGTAGGAGCCCTGTTCAAAAGATATGCCGCTGATTCTAGCGCATAACCCCAGAAAGATCGCGGTAACTCAGCATTACTCATCATGGATCGTACCATATCCAATAGGGTTCGATTCCGTCTCTCCGATACACCGTTATGCTGTGGAGTGTATGGAGGAGTAAGCTGAGAGAGAATCCCTTTCTCTTTTAGGTAACCTAGGAACTCGGCACTCAAGTATTCACCACCTCGATCAGATCTAAGTGTCTTGATACTTTTGCCGGTTTGGTTTTCTACTTCATTCTTATACTCTCGGAATTTCTCAAAAGCCTCGGATTTATGTTTCATCAGATAAATGAATCCGTATCTTGAGTAATCATCCATGAAAGTAATGAAATAGGAAAAACCACCTCTTGCATGTGTAGACATTGGACCGCATACATCGCTGTATATGAGTCCTAAGAGCTCGCTCGCTCTTACTCGATGTCCAGTAAATGGAGTCTTTGTCATCTTTCCTTTGAGACAAGATTGACAAGTGTCATAAGTTTGATATTCGAACGAGTCCAAATATCCTTCTCTATGCAACTTAGTCAACCTTCTCTCATTGATGTGACCCAGTCTACAATGCCATAAGAAAGCTTTATTTAAATCTGGAGACTTTCTTTTTAGTGTGTTTTGGACATTGAAAATTTGGAGTTGGTTTAAAACATATATACCGTTATTTAGGGTACCGGACCCAATCAAACCATGATTAAGGTGGATGTTAACAACATCTCTTACAAACGTGAAATCATAACCTTTATTTGATAACAAGGAAACTGATATGATATTACACGTTAAGCTTGGTACAAAATAACAGTTATGTAAAACCAAAATGTGTCCACTCGTCAATCATAGGTGATAATCCCCGACGGACGCAGCTCCCACGCTAGCTCCGTTAGCAACCTTTAGGGTCATATCACCTTCCTTCAGCACTCTACGGTTTCTCAGTGCCTGCAATGAATTGCAAATATGAGATCCTGATCCGGTATCCAATACCCAGGAAGTAGAGTTGATCGACAGACAATTCTCAATTACAAACACACCTGAAGTCGAAGCCACAGCTTGCTTTGGTTCCTGGTTCTTGGCGTTCCACGCCTTGCAATCCTTCTTCCAGTGCCCTTTCCTGTGACAATGAAAGCACTCATCCTGGCCAACTACCGGTACCGCAAACTTTTTCTTTCCCTTCCCTCCCACCTTACTAACACCTCCTCTAGGTCTGGGGACGGCCTTCTTCTTCCTTCCTTTGGCCCTAGCCTTGGACCCGGAAGAAGATGCACCGCCAACAAACATAGCGGGTGTTTCCCTTACCTTCTGCAAGGTGCCCTCTGCACTCCTTAACATGTTCAGGAGTTCCGGAAGTTCAACTTCTTTTCTTTGAAGGTTGATGTTCAGGATAAACTGGGCGTAGGTGGGAGGAAGGGACTGGAGAATAAGGTCTGTATAGAGCTCATTATCCAAAGTCGTCCCAAGGTCTGCGAGCTCGTCAATATAGCCGATCATCTTTAGGACATGTTCTCCTACCGATGACCCGACAGCCAACCTCACTCGAAACAAGTTCTTAGAGGTCTCGTATCTTGCTATACGAGATTGCTCTCCATAAAGTTCCTTTGTATGGAGAAATATGCCATCAAGGCCCATATCCTCGTGCCTCCTCTGATGTTCATTGTCCATTGAGGCAAGCACGATGCACTTGGCTTTCGCGCAATCTAAATCCCAGGTTTTGCGGATTTCCTTATCCGCATTGCTGGATTTGGGACCAGGGACAGCAGGTGCTGTAGCGGTGAGGACGTACCCCAATTTGTCATAGGTCAAAGCCATTTTGATATTCCGCAGCCAATCTTTATAGTTTGGCCCTGTCAGTATATTTTTCTCTAAAAGTAACTTAAGTCCAGTCATTTTCAGGGTCGCTGCAATTAGGAGAGAGAGAAGAAAACTCTTTAGCATGATGCTCTTGCAAGTTTAGAGTGGTTTTTAGTTTATCTAAACTGGATGGCTCCCACTGTTTCTCGAATCCTTCCTCAAACCATAAAAGAAGAATTAGCCAGGACTATTCTCACTGTACAATTCTTGCTTAACCGTTCAGCCAGGCCAGTGTCGATACTTCGAGGGAGGTTTTTCAACGCTTTCGCGGAGTTTCTTAATTAAATAACCTCTTTTCTCTGGGGGCGTAACCCCGCTGACACCTTTCTGGACACCTACTTGGTTTATAGCATTGATCGTTAAGTGACGAATATCCTGATAAGTAGCATATACTCACAGTAGGATCGGGATCCAAATATCATCGTATGATAATGTTGAAGGAGTGCTACCAACATTCATCAAACTCCAAATGGTATACATCTCTTTGCAAATTTCAGTTTCTTTAGAAATTCCCGATATAAGTTTTTGCCCCATGCTCTTATGACCTTGGCTTTGGTCAAAATGTCATAAGTCACATGTCAAGTTCTACCCGTCATTATCTTGTCAATTTGAACCCATCCGTATATACCCCTGACTTTAGTCAAATGGTAATACGACTGTCCCAAACCAACTCATCTATCTTATGCAACAAATGAAAACCCAGTAGCTACCAAACACTATGCCTTGACTTTGGCCAAAATGCATAGCTTGAATACTACTAAATACCCAAATGAAATGACGGAGGGCTACGAATGGTTTTGGCGAAACCGTGAACGTAGTGAACTTGATATAACCGAAGGAACCTGATAGCTTTTAAAAGGAGTGGTTAAGTCTCCGCATTTAAAAATATCTGTTTTAAAATGAACCGAGTGGTTTCTTTTAAATTGTTCCAACGATTTAAACTTTGGTTTGTTTTTATTTGCATTATAGATAATGCGTCCCATCATTAAGCTATCATTGCAGAAAACAATGAAAATACAACGTCCTCTTATGCCATCCGCATTCGCCACGGGGTCCTGTCATCACCCGTTAGGTTACTTAACTAACGACAGAGCGGGGGCTGGGCTAGCGAGGGTGTAAAACATAAGTGACGTCTAAATAGCTATCATATATAGATATTGTACATTCGTCAGACGCAATAATAGGCATTTCAGATCACAGATGAACTTTATTGGATTTGCAAGTAATCCGTGTTTGTTTTGAGCCTGCAACAAAAGACGGATTACACAGTTGTGATGAATAGCCATTACCCCACCCAAGACCCCAACGGGTACGGCAAACTACCCACTCGGCAGTTTGTGCACCCCACCTTGGGTCTGTCCTAGGAGCAAAAACAGTAAAATGAAATAATACAACGGTGGCTACAACCGCAACCTGGATGTGCCCCGCAAAATAATATTACAACAAATTACATTTACATCAAATGAATTAAATAATAACCCATCACATAACCCCGGCTATACATCACAACAGTCCAACACAGTTCATATGCACAAACAGACAAAATCCATTTCAGAAATGTGCAACCCCCTGCCAACTGACATACTAGCAGTTAGGTGAGGTTTACGAACACATTACACAAACACAGATATAATCCAATAAGCAAATACTGTATAATTTCGATCGATTAAACACATTTAATATTGCTCCAATACTTCTCTGTAAACTTGAAACCTGAGCAAAATTAAAAAATACCAGAAAATTCCAAATATCACAGAGAACCATCACAAGAAAAATGGGTCCCTGAATCGTCAACTCGGCGGCGGAAGCGCGGCGGATCGGTGCTATCCGCCGCGATTCCGAGGCGCCGTAGGCGATTCAGGGGACCAAATTTTTTGTGTGTTCTACTACTGTCATTTTAAGCTTTCTGAACCTCCCTGAAATATTTTTGGACTTCATTTATAAATCGACAGAAACTTGATATTTTAGGGTTTTCCGGTTTCGTTTTTTCCGTTCGAAATTCATACAAATTTGCAAAAAAGTTATTTATTGTTTAGCGAGGCTCTGATACCACTGTAAGTCGATGTACAACACCCCAATACTTGTGGGGAGGCAGAATATTCAAAAACGAACTTGTTTAGTGAACAAATATCGACTAACCGCTTGAATCGAAGCTAAACGATAACTAACCAAACACATAGATGTTTTAAACTACTATGCTTAGGGATTATACCTAACGAACCAAGTCCTTCGGCTTTACGATCTCCTCGTCCTCCTCGGCCTTCTCGATGTAGTAGATGATCCACCCGAGAGCTTTACTCCAAGCTTAGCCTCTAAACTTGAGGCAACAAAACTTCTCTAAGAGCTAATCAAAGAAGCTAGGTGAAATATAGAGAGGGTTATGGATTAAGTAGTCTAACTAATCCTTGTACTCAACACATGAGAGGGGAGGATTAGGGTTTGAAGAGGGAGAGCTTGAGAAGAGAGAAGGTGAGGATAATAGTGAAGTGAGAAGAATGAGTTATCATAATATATATCAAGCATTTCTATTTTTTAAGAAAAGAAAAGAAATCATTTTACAACCATGCTTGATAAATATCTTGTGGTGATTCATCTCCATGAGTCATTAAGCAATTATGAAGCACTAATGACATGGATGAATCATCCAAGTGACTCATTAATCTCATTCAATGTATATGCCACCTAAACCTCCTTAGTCACCATCTTCTAGAAGCTTCTCGCGCAATTACGAGAACGCCCCTCCTTTCCGCAAAAATACGGAAAAACTTTAGACTGTATAAATCCAATAACCGGATACCAGTAACTGGCTTAAACCAAAGACGACTGGTAAAAACTGTCCGAAAGTCGTACGTGCGTAAACACACGTATGCGTCCGAACCCTTGTCGTAAAACCATATGACCTCTATATCGTTTCGCCTGGAGTAGGGAAACTCTCTGTGTGGGACTCTAGAGACTCGACTACTACGCTGGCAGTGGGTTTAACCACAGACCGCAAGCGGCACTAGCTGTACGTAACGGTCCCCAGGTAGATGTCGATAAGAAGGCCGATGAGGGAACCCATCCGAACTCCTACTGAGTCTGATGTGACAATCTCCATACAGTCCGGTCCGTTCGTCCAAGACTATCGCATATCGGGCCTAGGGGGCGGCAAGCGTCAGTCCCCTAATAGCGGTATAAGTCATGTCGGAGGGAAGCCCATTACACCCTGAGAAACTACTGGAACCTACCAGCAAATCTCGCTTGCCCTGGCCAGGGACTTTGCGTAATGGCTCTCTGACACAGCGCGATCTCAACTCCCAATACCGGGAGAGACGAATCCTGTCTAACCGCCACTGCCTCCAAGTGCTTGGGACTGCACCCAACTGCTACCTGTTTGCACGACTCCTTTAAGCCGTGGTAGGGTAGCAATCTAAGAACAGTGGGACACACTCAAGGCGAAGTAGCAGTGTCAAGTCTGCGGACTATGCTGTACTCATGTCACCTGGGAACTGTTCACTGACGACTGGTATAAAACCAACCAACAGTTCCCTGTGAGTCCTGTCCGGTGTACCCGTAACCTAACGAGCACCTGCATACTATCTCCAGTACGACGTACTGACGGCTGTGGGACAGACCATCTCCCCAACTGGGATGAGAAGCGTACACACTAGTCTACTCCAGAGTATCGATGCCCTATCTCGATAATCCAACGACTAGGGACCTGAATAAGGATGTGCTTGTAGACTACCCAGCCCCCACTAGTGTGACTGCCATCACAACGCCGGTAGTCAAGCAAGATCCTAAGAGCTCTATCAATACGTATACTCACATATTAAGATAGAAAAACCAAGTAGCATACTACCATGTTTAGCAAGACTGTTATATACATGTGAATATCCCAAGCTTCCATTAAGTAATATACAAACTAGTATGATACAGTAATGGCCTTCTAGGGCATAAACACTAACATCCTTATACACCAGCAAAGTATGGACTTTGGCTGCTATATCTGAAGGGTTAAATCCCCATCAGGAGCAAGTAAATCTTGAGAAGATTACTTGGTATACATGGAAAAGTTGAGACTTTCAAAGCTAGACTTGTTAAAGCTTTTCGTCATCGACCAGGCGTGGATAATGATGAAACCTTTTCAAGTGGCCATGCTTAAGTCCATCCAGATCCTACTTGCCACGGCTACGTACCATGACTACGATATCTGGCGGTTGGGTGCCATGACTGCTTTTCTAAATGATGTTTTAGAAGAGAACGTCTATAAGTACACAGCCAGAGGGCTTCGTAGACAGTGGGAGCAGCGGAAACGTGTACAAGATACTTTATAAGATAAAGCAGGCATCGCGGAGTTGGAACATCTGTTTTGATGAAGTAGTCAAAGAGTTTGACATCATCAAAATTGTAGATGAACCTTGTATATATAAAAAGGTAGTAGGGAGTATGGTGGTGATCCTCGTAGAGTACGTGGATGACATACTCTTGATAGGGAAAGAGTTTCCTATGCTACGCTCGATCAATCTCCGCTTATCACAAGGATTCTCCATATAGGATCAAAGTGATACCTCCTAAATCCTGGGTTTTGGATTTATGAGATAGATCTAAATGGATGTTAGGATACTCACTAGTTGTAGTGAGATGGTATCAATCGATCCTGGGGAGAATCACTGGAAGTTTTCCAGGATGATAAAGACGACTGAATGTCAGTCACAGGCATTGTCTTTATCCTCAGTAAAGGGACGGTATGTTGGAAAAGTTCTAAGCTATATACCGTGGCTAACTAGACGATAAAGGCTGGATACATCGCTACTTAAGATGCGACCAAAGAGGCAGTCTGGGTGTATATTGGTTCATGAGATGAACTACGTTCCAACCATTGTGAGACAATAGAGTTGTGGCTTATGCCAAGGAACGCCGGTCCTATCAGTGATCCAGACATATTCTAAGGCAGTGTCACCTGATCATGGAGATGGTTGATCTCCAGGGTGATCGAGGTTTGGAGAGTAGACTCAGAGGACAACACAGCGGATCCACTCACAAAGGCCTGTTCCCAGAGAGAGACTATGATGGGATGGTTGAGTATGAGATATTTCAACCACTGCTATCAGATGGCCCTAGTGCAAGTGGGAGATTGTTAGTTATATGTATGCCCTAGAGGCCATTACTATACATAGGATGTATATTGTAGTGGATGCTTGGACATATATAGGGAGGACTTTCTTGCTCGACATGATAGTATGATATCTGGTTACTCTTTACCTTAACGTGTACACTACTTGTCTCTTTGTTACATGTTGGTAAAGCCCTTAGGATGTGTACTTGACTATCTGGACTATGATGCGGATCATACTAGTGGGGACATGGTAGTCCATAAGTACATCCTTCAAAGTCCCTAGTCGTGGGTGTATCGAGACGGGGCCTCGATATACCTGTGTAGACTAGCGTATACCTTCTCGACCCATACAGATGGGCAATGGATGATCCCATATCCATTGGTGTTTGACATCAGAGATGATGTACGGGTGCTCAGTGGAGACTGGGTACACTGGACGGACTCGCCGAGAACTCCCAGATGGTATTATACCTTACGTCAGATGGCAGTTCTCTGGTGACACTGGTACAGAGTAGTCTGTTGACCCGAGATCGTCATAGAATCTTGTGTGGTTCCCACTGTGCTTTGATTTCCACCTTACCACGTCCAAGAGGGCGTGCAAAACGGTGGTTTTTGGGTACAGTCCCGAATCACATGGAGGCAATGAGCGATAGGAGGGGATTCGTCTCTCCCGGTATAGGGGGTTGATGTTGCGCTGTGTTCGATTGGCTATAACCGGAAATCCCTGGCCAGGGTTGCTGAGAATTACTGGTAAGTGTTACCTGTAGTTTCTCGAACTGTTATAGACCTCAGATCGACACGACTTATCAAGCTATTGGGGTCTGACGTTTACCACCCCCAGGTGAGATATGCGACATATCAGACGAACAGACCGGACTGTACGGTAAGTGTTACTGGTTGGATTCACAGGAGTGTGAGTGGGCTTGCTCGTCGATCTTCTGATCGCTCAATACCCGGGTAGCCGTTACGTTTAGCAGACCGCTTGCGGCTTGTGGGTGTTTGATATGATCATCATCTGCTGCCGGCATATTGACGAGTCTTTAGAGTCCTACACAGAGGTTTCCTGGCTCAAGCGAAACGAAATAGGAGCGCATATGAGATATGTGCGGGACCGAGAATAATGCGTGTATGTGATACCGTATTCTATTCTCGCGATGAATGTATCGATTGGTTGTATAAGATATAACCTAGTTATCGAATCAAGGGTTGATTCGATAAACCGATACATTGGATATTAGTCGGTTGTATGCGATATGACCGGATCGTTAAATCAAGTGTTGATTTAATGATTTAATGTATAATTATATATTTGATATATTACTTTGCATTAACTAGTATTGGTTCACTTTAAATGGTTTTTCTCACTTGTTTGTGCACATTGTATATGTGATTTATTTTTGTGCACAAGTATGTATCATGTTTGATGATGCATGCTAACTTGGGTTTATGTAAAGATTAAACCATGGTTATATGAATGGTTAGGGTTTTGTTTTCTTATTCATTTAATTATTTTATTTATTCTTTTTGGAAAATAATAAGCATAAAGAAAAATGGTGGCTTTCTTTGGATGCATGTTGAAGCTTCATGAAGCTTTGACTAAGTCACCATTTTGTCTCATGCTTAACCCTAACCATTCCACTTAACCCTAGTCTATTCTCTACACTTGACCATGGTTGGATTATGATAAGTATTCATTTTATTTTCTTTTTTGAGATATACTTATCATAACATATTCCTTCTTCTTCTTCTTCATCATCAACATGAAGAAAGCTTGCTCCATCAATGGCAACTTGAGCTAATGAGTGAGAAATCAAATTCTAAAGTGAACCCACCTCCTATTTCTTCATCCTATGCCTCTTGCCAAGTAGTATAGGGTGTTTTCTTCATAAGTTTCATGACTTGGTGAAGTGGGAGCTTGATCTTGTGATGCCTCGACGTAGATCATCTTCGGCATCGTTGTCGATGACCTAGCCCGTCCATTTCTCCGATGAAGCCGACGCTAGAGACCGGGATTCGATTTGGACAGCAAGGGGACTTCATCGCGGAGCTATGGAGGTGGAGCACCGGATCTACAAAGGTTGTATTTCCGTTCTTTTAGTTAAGTTGTTAACTAGCTTCTCTTTTCGCCTAAAATTCTAGTTAACGATCCGTATTAGGGTTTCTCGGCACATGTAAAATGTTAAATTGGTATGGTTGATGCCTTGTGAAACCTCATTAGAGTGCCTAGGAACCCTACAGTATTATGGACAGGTGGTCCAAGTGGATTCTGTGGGAGGCATGGTGCTGGATACTGATTAGGTTCAGTTATCGATACAGTCTAAGAAGTTTGGATTTGGAGTTCATTAATGAAATAGGTCCCATCAGATATCCAGACATATTCTAAGACATGTATTACTCGATTCGGGAGATGGCTTTCTCCGCGAACTTGAGATTTAGAGAGATATAGAAAGAAACATCAGGGCGGATCCACTCACTGAGGCAATTTCTCGAACACAAGAGTTTTACAAACTACCTTTATGAAACTGATTAGTAGAGGAGTTGGATATTCGGTATCACACGGGCTGTGAGTATACGACATCGCAATAATTAGCCTTAAGTGCAATTGGGAGATTGTTGGAGATAGTGCCCTCAAAGTCAATTATTGGATCGCAGGTACGTAATTGCAATGATTGAGGCAGGACCTATACCGATATGACAGTCTTGCTCGAGATGATAGTATGCTATCTGGTTTGTCTTTATCATTGTATACATGCTTTAGTTCACTATTGCATGATGATAGAGCCCATAGGATTCTTGCTTGACTACCAGCAGTATGATGGCGATCTTATACGTGGGAGCTGGGGTCTTTAAGCACATCCTTAAAGTGTCCCTAGTCGTGGGAGTTTCGAGACAGGGCATCGATACTCCAGAGTAGACTAGTATATACAGTCGAGACCCCGACGAGGGGTGATGGCCGGTCTCACAAACCATTGGTGTCAGTTGGATCACCTAAGATGTATACAGGTGCTCATTGGGTTATGAGTACACTGGACAGGACTCGCCGGGAACATGCTAGTTGGTATTATACATATCGTCAGATAGCAGTTCCATGGTGACATGTGTACAGGTTAGTTTGTCGACCTGAGATCGTCATTTGTCTCGTGTGAGTTCCCACTGTGCTTAGATTACTACTCTACCACGCTCAAAGTAGTTGTCTAAACAGGTTTTAGTTGGGTACAGTCCCGAGCCACAAGGAGGCAGTGAGCGGATCGTCGGGGAATCGTCTCTCCCGGTATTAGGGGTGAGATCGCGCTGTGTCTAGAAGAGCCATTACACAAATCCCTCGGCCGAGGAAGGAGATTTACTGGTAGGTACTCCAGTAGTATCTTAGGGTGTTCTGGGCCACTCTCTGACACGACTTATACCGCTAATGGGGGTCTGACGTTACCAGCCCCTAAAGCAGATATGCGATACTCATAGACGAACGGACCGGACTGTATATACATTGTCACTGTCAGGCTCAGTAGGGTTTATGGATGAGTTCGCTCGTCGGCTTCCCTTCCAATCAATAAATAGGCAACCGTTACGTACAGCTTGTACCTCTGACGTGCTCGAGGTTATACCCAGTGCCAGTGTGTTGATGAGTCATTAGAGTCCCCCACAGACACTTTCCCAAGTTCGGGCGAAACGTTGTAGAGGCCGTATAGTTTTATGGCAGGGTTCGGAAAATGCATGTGCGTTTTCGCACGTGTCGTTTTTCGGGCAGATAATACTGGTAGGCTTTGATTTAAGCCAGATCCCAGTATTATACTGTGTAGATATAATATCTTTGTCTCAGTTGCATTTGTATTCGGTCGTAATATAAATGCGGGTATGTTTATACTTATACGGGATTATTCTGAAATTCGTTTCAGGATCACTTTTGGAAGTTGCCAGTTTCCAGTTTTCTATCAGCCGTATTTAACATTCGGTTAAATGCAGATTTATCTTTTCTTGAGTTGTGAGTGGAAGCTTCTAGAAGAGGTGCCTAGGATGGTGAGGTGGCTTAGTGCATTAATGGAGCATTTATGTGTTGATGACTAAGGGTTATGATTCATTGTTTCATTTAATGCATTCATACAAGGTGTCTTATGACTCATTCATTTGTATCAGTGCTAATGGTCACTCTCTTGATTCCTACACTCACCTCCCTCCCCTTTAAATTGGCCGGCCCCTCCCCTCTTGTGGATATATGGTTGCTAGAAAAAGATTGATATTGTTTTGGACTCATGGAAATTAGATAAGCCTCATTTCTCATTTCACCCGATTCCAAAAGGCAACTTCATTAACCGTTTGTCCATAGCCTTGGACGTAACGAGACAAAGTGTTCTACTAATTCTCTACTTTATCTTGGTCGTGTCTTTTAGCAAACTTGACGATCGAGTTGCTTCGGTTCAGAGGCGGGAGCCCGTTTAAAGATCCGTCGACGTGGTGCCACCTGGACGACGAGACTGGAGATTCAGGAGATCGGAGCAACCGCAACAAGCGTGGGATGATGGTTGAAGACCGAAGGACTCGGATCGTTCGGTATAACATTTCTACCCACTTTGTAGTTTGTTAGTTTTGCTTTAATGGCAGATCCGGGTTATAGTACGCGATAGCGCCAGTTGTAAAAATTTTTTGTTCCGCATTTGGTGACTGTTAGACGGCCGGGGCGCTACCGTGGACTTACAATGTGACTTCATTAATGAGAATAATGAAAGAAAAAGAAACCCAGAGATGTTGCAGAATCTTGTTTTAAAAACTGGCAACTCTAGTTCTTTCTTTTTATAGCGTTATTCCTTGTAGAATATCCAACAACTTATTCGATAAGGAAAGAGCCGAGATCCTTTTACCGGGAGTGACCACTTTAGCGAAACTAGCAAATGCTACAACTCACTCGGTTTGTCATTTGATTGCTTCCATAGTTTTTTCTTTTCATAGTGGTATTTGTGAAATATCCTGCACCTTATTCGATATGGAAATAGCCGAGATCCCATCACCGGGTGTAACCTCTTTAGCTATACTATTAAAAGCCTAAAAAACACTCCTTTTAAAAATCACACGATTCTACAACGAGATAAAGTTCATTACGGTCATACTTTTCTTAAAAACCTGCGTAGCCCTCCGTCATTTCAGATAAGTACTACTTAGTATTCGTGCTACGGTAGTTTGGTCTGCGTCAAGGCGTAGTGTGCAGTAGCTAACTAGTGCTTATCTGCTGCGTACGATGCGATTGGATTAGGGTAATCGTACAACGTTGTTTGGCCTGCGTCAAGGGTCGGCCGGGTGGGTTTAATTTAATCATGAAATGTACGGGTTGAACTTGACTAGCGGAATATGGTTTGTCGGCCTGCGTCAAGGTCATAAGACGCTAGGGGCAGAATATAATCAGAAATTTCAAGTGTTGAAATTTGCAATGAGATTGCATACCTTCTATTAGATAGTTGGATCCCGATACCCACTGCGAGTAAGAGTTACTGCTGGTAGAGTTTTACAGATTGCAATTAGCCGATCAAGTAGGTGTCTAGAAAGGTGTTAACGGGGTTAGGCCCTTGAGAAAACGAGGTTTATTTTAATTAGGTCCGTGCGAAAGCACGGGGAACCTCCCTCAAAGTACCGACACTGGCACGACCGAAAGATTGGCGAACATGTATGGTGTAATTAATCCCGGCTAGTCTTACCTTTTAGGGTTTGAAGGAAGATTTGATAAAAACAGTGGGAGCCATCCTGATTAGAAAAAACAATAACCAATCTGATCTTGCAAGAGCGCACGCAGATTGTTTTCTTCTCTCTCTCTCCTGGTAGCGACCATGTCATGCCTTAATCAAGATAATAATATTGATGCATTGACCGAACCTGCTTATTAAACTGAGCTAGGGAACGTTGGTTCCGCTCTATCTTATAACTGTTAAAAGTCCGAGCAGGAAATAGGGGAATATCCATATTTCCACGCAACCCAATCGAGGAATGAGCATGTTTATGCATATTCTTCGGGTGTGTTCGTTTCCGAGAACTGTTTCTGAGTATCCTCTACGTCCTAGGTATGAGATACCGGATCGGGATCCCATATATGTAATCTTTAACATGCGCTACAGAAAGGTAGAGAACTGGGATATGGTGATATATCTCTAAGTGTTAGAAAAGGGTGCAATTGTTGCAGCCAAGTTAGTTTGCAAATATAACCTTGTATTACCAAATAGTAAATTCATTGATTTTGAACAAATGTTATTAAATGTCGAACCTGATATACAACATTACATCTGTTTCTTCAATAAGTTAAAGAAGGATAAAATTTTGTATTGATAGATAATGTTGTGGACATTTTCTTAATCAAGAGTTGATTGGATCAGGCACGTTATGTAATGGCACATACGTTCTAAATGAAACCACAGTTCAAAGCATATAGAACACAAACAAGAGGAGTAGTTCAGAAATGAACGAATCATTCTTGTTGCATTGTAGACGTGGTCATATCAATGCGACACGACCAGCAAAGTTATATAAGGATGAATATGAGAATCTGTTTGAATTTTCATCATATAATACTTGCCAGTCTTGTCATAAAGGTAAAATGACCAATACTCCGTTTTGTGGAAACAGAGAAAGAGTTATTGAACTCTTCGGACAGATACATGATGATGTATACGGTCATATGTCTACAAATGCCAGGGTTGGTTCTCAGCACTTCATTACATTCATCGACGATCTCTCAAGATTCGCACAAGTGTTCCTGTTGAAACACGCGTCTGAAACTTTTGAGAAATTTGAGGAATATAAGCTTGAAGTTAAGAACCAGACGGGTAGAAGTATTAAAGTCCTTCGATATGATTGAGGAGGAGAATACTTGGGCATGGAGTTCCTGGATTTTCTAAACGGAGAATGTGATTCTCTCTCAACTTACTTCTTCGTATACACCACAACACAACGGTATATCGGGGCAGAGGTATCACGCCCTATGAGATATGGTGCGCTCTATGATGAGTACTGCTGAGTAGGTTGTTTTCTTTTGGAGTTATGCACTTGAGAAGCTGCATACATATTGAATAGGGTTCCAACCAAATCAATGCCTACCACTCCATATGAGATATGGAATGGGAAGAGACCATGTCTTAAACCAGTTAAGATACGGGGTTGTCCGACCTATGTTGAAAAGCAAAAACCGGACAAACTCGAGGTAAGCTCAGTTTTGTATAGGTTTGTTGGATATCCCAAACATTTCCGAGGGAATATCTTCTACAACACTGAGGAGCAGAAAGGTGTTTTGTTTCTCAGCATGCCACCTTTTTCGAAAAGGAATTTCTTGTGAAGAAATTTATAGTCATGAGGTAGAACTGGAAGGAGTTCTAGCTAGACAAACTAACAGCTGATGATTTAGGTGAAACCAAAGGATTCAATAGTCTCCAACGAACCTCAGCCTCTCCACAAATCTGGTAGGGTTCCTCATCCACTAGAGAGATACTACAGTATTCTCGGTGACAGTGGGAGCAAGGGTTGCATCATGGTAGATGATGGCCCAACCAGGTTCAGGCAGGCCATCATGAGTGGGGACTCTGTTAAATGGCTGGATGCTATGCAATCAGAGATGGAATTCATGTACACCAACAAAGTATGACTTTGAATATTGCACCTGAAGGGGTAAAACCCATTGGGAGCAAATGGATCTTGAAAAGATTCTTGGCGTGGATGGAAAAGTTTTCTCCAGTGGCTATGCTTACGTCCGTAAGGATTAAAGTACGGATCGCGGAGTTGGAACATCTGTTTTGATGTGGCAGTCAAAGAGTTTAACTTCATCAAAATGGTAGATGAACCTTGTATATACAAGAAGGTTGTAGAAAGTGAGGTTGTCCTCCACGTATTGTACGTTGATGACATACTCTTTATAGGAAATGGTTTCCTAAGCCGCACTCGGTCAAGCTCCTCTTATCATAAGGATTCTCCATAGAAGATCTGGATGATAGCTACTACATCTTATAGTTTATGATCTATGATGATAGATCTAACTTGATGTTGGGAATGTCCCAAATCCAGGTACATTAATACCGTACTAAAGGGGTTTAGTACGGAGATTCTAAGCGTGGTGGTTTGCCCACTTACTCATGAATCACTCTCTCTAAAAGAAGTCTCCCAAGACTGATTTGGAGAGAGCTCACGTGCAAGGGATACCCTATGCTTCGGTAGTAGGCTCTGTCATGTATGCGATGTTATGTACCAGACCAGATGTAGATCACTCACTAGGTGTAGTGATCAGGAATCAATCGAATCTTAGGAGAATCACTAGAAAGCTATGATGGACATTCTTAATTACTTGAGAAGCACTAAAGAGATGTTCTTGGAGTTTTGCTAACGGTGAACTCCAGTGGGAGACCTTACCAATTCAAGCTTCCAAAGTGATAAGGTCGACTAAAAGTCAGTCATAGATATTGTCTTTACCCTCAGTGGAGGGGCGTTATGTTGGAAGAGTTCCAAGCTAGATACTGTTGCATACTAGACGATAAAGGCTGAATCCATCGCTACCAACGATGCTGCCAAAGTGGCTTTCTGGGCATTTCTTGTTCATGAGATGAACATGGTTCCTACCATTGAGCGTCCAATAACTGTTTTTGTGACAAAAATGGAGTTGTGGCTTTGGCCTAGGAACGCCGGTCCTATCAGCGATCCCGACATATTCTGAGGCAAGTATCACCTGATGACGGAGATAGTTGATCTCCAGGGGATCGAGGTCAGGAGAGTTGACGCGAAGGATAACACGACGGATCCACTCACAAAGACCTTTCCCTAGAGAGACTTCTATAGGACGTTGAGTATGAGATACTTCAACAAATGGCCTTAGTGCAAGTGGGAGATTGTTAGTTATATGTATGCCGTAGAGGCCATTACTGTACATGTGATGTACATTTTAGTGGATGCTTGGACATATATAAGGAGGACTTTCTTCCTCGACATGATAGTATGCTATCTGGTTGCACTTTATCATAACATGTACACTTATTGTCTCTCTATTACTTGTTGATAAATCCCTTAGGATGAGTACTTGACTACCAGGATTATGATGCAGATCATACTAGTGGGGACAGGGTAGTCTGTAAGTACATCATTCAAATGTTCCTAGTCGTGGGAGTATCGAGACAGGGCATCGATACTCCAGAGTAGACAAGCGTAGGAGCTTCTTGACCCATATGATGGGCGATGGATGTGTAGGGTTACAAGGCACTGTCACAAGGTTCTACAAGGCATCAACCATGCCAAAATCAAAATTTTCATGTGCCGAACAACCCTAACCAAGATCTTAGACTAGAGATTAGGCGAAACAAAGAGCAAGTAAACAACTTTACTTCTAAGAGTTTGGGATTACAACCTTTGTAGTCCGTTCCATCACCTCATAAGCTCCGTGTTGAGGTCCCTTCGCCGCGATCATCATGTACCCGGACTCTAGAGAGGCTCCATGAAGTGAAAGATGCAATCTTGCTTCCGATCTTCAATAACATAGATGATCTACCTTGAAGAAACTCAAGCCCAAGCTTTTGCTTCACTAATCAAGTATTAGAAAAGCAAACACCCTAATCTAAGTGGCTAGAATAGATGAGGATGATGAAGTAGGAATTTAGCACTCATTTGTTTTCTTTATCTCACTCATTTTCATCACATTTGAAAAAGCTAGAAAGGTTTTTTGAAAGGAAGAAGAAGAAAAAATTACTTTCTGATGAATAATGAAAACTTGTGTGTGGTTAGAAATGCAACCATTGGTTTAGAATGAAGACTTAACCTATGTAGAGAATTTACTATGGTAAAGGGTTTGGGTTTGGTTAAGAAATATCAATAAATATCTTTACAAAATATCTTTGGTTAAAAACAAAAACAAAGCTTCTAGAAGCTTCTTGAAAGCTTAACCCTAATCCAAACCCTAACCATGTTTAATCTCCACAAAACATGTTGCATTTTTAACCTTAACTTGTTACAATATTATATATCACATATATAATATATTTTGTAACAAAATAATACAATTAACATATATCACATATATATCAATGTATTACCCGAGTGAGATAAAGAATCTTTAAGCGGGCTTGTACTAGTTAAAGTGATTTAATATATCAAATATATAATTATACATTAAATTATCGATTCAACACTTGATCCGATATTCCGGCTATTTCATAAATAACCGACTAATATAATCTGTATCAGTTCATAGAATCAACACTTGATCCGATGACCCGGCTATATCACATATACCCGGCCGATATCACATATCGTGAGAATCTAATACGGTATCGCATACATGTATTATTCCCGGTCATGCACATATCACATATGTGCTCCTACTCCGTTTTGCCTGAGCCGGGAAACCTCTGTTTAGGACTCTAAAGAATCATCCATACACCGGCAGTAGGTGATGATTATATCAAACACCCACAAGTTGCAAGCGGTCAGCTAAACGTAACAGCCACCCAGGTATTGAGCAATCAGAAGATCAACAAGCAAGTATGTACATTCTCCCGTGAATCCAACCAGTAACACTCCCGTACAGTCCAGTCTCTTCGTCTGATATGTCGCATATCTCGTCTAGGGGTGGTAAACGTCAGACCCCAATAGCTTGATAAGTCGTGTCGATATGAGGTCCATAACAGTTCGAGAAACAACTGATAACACTTACGAGTAAATCTCAGCAACCCTGGCCAGGGATTTCCAGTTATAGCCAATCGAATACAGCGCAACATCAACTCCCTATACCGGGAGAGACGAAACCCTACCTATCGCTCATTACCTCCATGTGATTCGGGACTGTACCCAAAAGCCACCGTTTTGCACGCCTTCTTGGACGTGGTATGATGGAAATCAAAGCACAGTAGGAATCACACAAGACTCTATGACGATCTCGGGTCTATAGACTAACCTGTACCAGTGTCACCAGAGAACTGCCATCTGACGTGAGGTATAATACCATCTAGGAGTTCTCGGCGAGTCCGTCCAGTGTACCCAGTCTCCACTGAGCACCCGTATACCTTCTCTAATGTCAAACACCAATGGATATGGGATCATCCATCGCCCATCATATGGTTCAAGAAGCGCATACGCTAGTCTACTCTGGAGTATCGATGCTCTGTCTCAGTACTCCCACGACTAGGAATATTTGAAAGATGTACTTGGCGACTACTCTGTCTACACTAGTATGATCTATATCATAGTCCTGATAGTCAAGTACTCATCCTAAAGGCTTTATCAACATGTGACATAGTGACAATCAGTGTACATGTTAAGATAAAGAGTAACCAGATAGCATACTATCATGTCGAGCAAGAAAGTCCTTTCTATATATGTCCAATCATCCACTACAATATACAACGTATGTACAGTAATGCCCTCTAGGGCATACATATAACTGACAATCTCCCACTTGCACTAGGGCCATCTGTTGTAGTATCTCATACCCAATAATAAGCTGTGGTTGAAGTATCTTATACTCAACCATCCCATAAAAGTCTCTACTTGGAAATAGGCCTTTGTGAGTGGATCCGCGCTGTTGTCCTTTGTGTCTACTCTCCTTACCTCGATCGGCCTGGAGATCAACCATCTCCATGATCAGGTGATACTGCCTATGAATATGTCTGGATCACAGATGGGACGGGGGTTCCTAGACCTAAGCCACAACTCCATTGTCATACAATGGTAGGAACGAAGTTCATCTCATGAACTAAAATATATCCAGACTCGCCTATTTGGTAGCATCCTTGGTAATGATGTATCTTGCCTTTAATTATCAAGTAAGTCACGGTATCTAGCTTGGAACTCTTCCAATATACCGTCCTTCTACTGAGGGTAAAGACAATGCCTGCGACTAACATTCAGTCGTCCTTATCACCCTGGAACCTTTCCAGTGATTCTCCCCAGGATCGATAGAGACCATCTCGCTACAACTAGTGCGAATCCTAACATCCAATTAGATCTATCTCATAGATCCATAACCCAGGATTTAGGAGGTATCACTTTGATCCTATAGAGAATCTTTGTGACAAGAGGAGATTGATCGAGCGTAGCATAGGAAACTCCTTCCCTATCAAGAGTATGTCATCCACGTACTATATGAGGATCACCACCATACTCCCTACTACCTTTTTGTATATACTAGGTTCATCTACCATTTTGATGAAGTCAAACTCTTTGACGACTACATCAAAACAGACGTTCCAACTACGCGATGCCTGATTTATCCCATAAAACATCTTACACACATTTCCGCTGCTCCCACTGTCTATGAAGCCCTCTGGCTGTGTACTTATAGACGCTCTCTTCAAAATCACTATTTAGAAAAGCAGTCAAGACACCAAACCGCCAGATATCGTAGTCATGGTATGTAGCCGTGGTAAGTAGGATCTGTTAGTGTATATGCCCTATAGGCCATTACTGTATCATACTAGTTTGTATATTACTTAATGGAAGCTTGGGATATTCACAGTTGTATATACAATCTTGCTCGAAATGGTAGTATGCTACTTGGTTTGTCTCTGCTTTAATATGTGCATGTGTTTCTTTTAGCATATTGCTGATATACATATTAGTAGAGCCCTTAGGATATTTGCTTGATTACCAGCGTTGTGATGGCGCTCACACTCGTGGGAGCTGGGTGATCTATAATCACATCCTTATACAGGTCCCTAGTCGTTGGACTATCGAGACAGGACATCGATACTCCGGAGTAGACTAGCGTATGCGCTTCTCATCCCAGTGTGGGAGACGGTCTATCCCACAGCCGTCAGTACGTCGTACTTAAGATAGTATGCGGGTGCTCGTTAGGTTACGAGTACACTGGACAGGATTCGTCGGGAACTGTTGGTTGGTATTATACCTATCGTCAGTTATCAGTTCCCAGGTGACATGAGTACAGCTTAGTCCGCTGACTTGACACTGTCACTTCGCCTCGAGTGTGTTCCCACTGCACTTTGATTACTACCCTACCACGGCTCAAAGGAGTCGTGCAAACAGGAAGTTTTTGGGTGCAGTCCGGAAGCATTTGGAGGCAGTGACGGTTAGACAGGATTCGTCTCTCCCGGTATTGGGGGTTGACATCGCGGTGTGTCCAGGAGAGCCATTACACGAGTAGTTGATTTGAGTGATTTTAGCGTGCTTGCGCTTTCTAAAAGATAGATCAAAAATATTTGTAAACCGCAATCAAGAACGGCGTTGCTTTGCAGCTAGCCGGTGAATACGGGTCGGTCCACAGGGATGTGTAAATCTCCTTTAAGTTCTTACGAGTTAATTCCAAATGGTGTTCGGATTTATAATTAAACCTAAAAATTGAAGTTGTATGATACTAGGATTAGGTTTAAGGAAAATTTGGTAAACAAAGATCTACATCTCTTTCCATTGCCATTAATTAAATCTATCATATTACTGTTATGGTAAATATTTATAAAGGGGATTAGGATGATTGGGATGATTGATTCTTCCTCTAGATCCTTGTCCTTCCTTTATTAATCTTCACCTTAACCTCCATGGAAAACCTTAAAATCCGGGCCTTTAGACTACGAAATCCCCGCTACCTCGAGGTTAGAAGTGCCGTAGGGAGCGGAATAAGAAGGTATGCATGGAGTTCTAATGTTCATAAAAGTTTGGCAACGAAAAGAGATGAGAGATCTTCATCTCTCAAATCCTTCCCTATTCCTTACCCTAACAAGCGAGGAAACTACTCGCCCATTGAAGGGATGAAGAAAGACATGATTTTATTAAAGAGAGAAAACATCTATTGCAAGTTAATAAAAACTAAACTAATTTAAACTAAGGCAAGAAAGTAATTTACCTAGGGCAGATATGAAAAAACTACAACTACTGCAAGAAAAATAACCTACTTACTTTTGATGCGCTCTAACTTCAAGAAAACAGAATTTTATTCATGAGTAGAGGCATAAGAAAATACAAGGCTTTGGGTTCTATTTATAGGACATAGAAACCCTAGGTTTACAATTGCTCCGCATGTCTACAATTACAAATATACCCTAGAAAATCTTTCCAAATCCGCCAAAGAATTATGGTAAAAATTTCTGCGCATTTGGGCTTCAAACGGCCGCGGAACCGCGGCATGGGCACGCTTGGGCCGCGGTTCCGCGGCCCAATGGTGAGTTCAGCTCATCATTTTTCTTTGGCTGCATCATGATTCTTTGGTCTGGTTATTTCTTCAGTTCTTTTCTTTGTTAGACTTCTGAATTGGTTCCAGATCTTCAGTGAACAATTTGTAGCGGTCTTTTAACCGTCTGCCTTAACATTTTGGACCTTGCACTGCCTTATTGATTTTGAACTGTACTTCGTCTAGGCTTGATTAGGATCCTTCTATTTGTTGGTCAAAAGTCCTTCTTTTGTGTCGTCTTTTGTGTTTTTCACTGTTTTCGCTCCAAGAACCTGTAACCTATAACATGTAGCAGACATGGGTCAAAAGCACCTATTTTTATTCTTAAATGCGTAAGAATGGGGAATACAAGATGCAATATTATGTTATGAACAAATACCCCCAAACTTATCTTTTGCTCGCCCTCGAGCAAACTTATTTTTATTCACTAAAATCCTAACCTAACCGCACTTTCGCAGGGAAACGCGATTACACTGAGCACGTGCAACAAGCCGTTAAACCTCTAGGTGTCCCTAGTAGGAGGAGTGTTGTCTCCTGAGGGTTTTCAGTGGATTACACCCACAAAATCCTATCAACTCGGCCCATTGACTTTTGTTCTCTAATTAGGTTTTCTAACAAGGAATTCTATTATCGTTGACACGCAAATTATCCACCCATATTCTTCACGCTTCCTCATTGTTTAACTTAAGATTATATATATCCTGTAGAATTACCTAGCTTTCGGCATCTCTTAAGTTTTCCTTCTAGGGTTCCATCTCCACTTAGGAATTTCTCTCAACTCTATTAAATATACAAGTTTTATTCTTTATTCCTTTCTTTTATCTAAACTCTAATCACATATCCCCACGTGTGTGTAAATATCACCCCAACACTTGGAAATTCAAATCAAGCAATCGTACTCTCGTCCATTGTCCAAAGCACTTATTAATTGGTGAATTTTCGCTTTCACATCCTTCATGCGACCGTTAATACTTCTTGAGGTACCAACAACCGATTACAAGATGCGTTAGCGTTTTAAAGCGTACTTCCTAGTTTTGCAACACCCAAGGCTTTTAGCAGTGGCTCCCAAACCAGTTGGTCTAAGGCACTAGGTGATGAAGCACCCTCGCTAAATATTTTTCTATTTTTACAGCCTTAAGTAATCACAAAAACCAGTGTCCATTTTTTTTCTTTATTCACTTTTTTTTCTTTTTATTTTCATTGTACTAAGGACTTTAGACAAGAGTATTTCAAGGTCTCTTCTACTAATCCAAGTTTCAAGGTGCGTGTTTGTACATTTTGTAGGGTACATGTTTTCAGAATCTAGACTTAAGCTAGGAACTATTTTTCAAACTTATACTCTAATAAAAGATTTAATACTTTTGCTTCGTTTCGACTTAGCCCAAGAACTGAACCCAAAATTTGCCTATTTCTAAATAATCTACAAAGACATATACTTTCTACCGTTAAGCTCTAAGAAAGGTTATTTTTAGGGTTTTTAATTTGCTAAGTCTAAGATTTAGTTTTTCCTAGCCAGTTAACCTATTTATCAAACTCAAGTCAATTAACCAGAATTGAATACATTAATTTTTATAATTTTTTTTTGAATTTTTTTTTTCAATTTTCAATTTTTATGGATTTTTCTGTTTTCTAAAATTTTTTTTCTTCGAATTTTCAAATTTTTATAAATTTTTTTATATAAAGATGCAGTGCAGAAATTAAATATGCAGAAGGAAAAGAAATATATACAATATGCAATGCAAAGGATAACTATATACACTACCCTCTCCCCCAAACTTGAGCAAAGAAGTGCCCTCACTGCCCGGCCCCACGTCGCGCTCGTGAGCGTGAACGTGATCTTTCCCCTCTAGCCAAAAGGGTTTGAATACCCCTCTCAATTTCCGTCAGCCGACGGTCGTGATCTCGTGCAGTCGCCCGAAACTCATCCCTCAAAGAATCTATTCTTCTCACTGTTCTCCGCATCAATCGTGCATGCTCCTGGGGAGTTAGTTCTTCCCCGCTCGAAGTCGAGCTCGAGCTAGGGGTCTGTGCAGGGACATTTTCTACCGGTTCGGTTCGTGTCCAAATATCTGTGAGTCTAGAGTAGGACGACGAGACGCCCTCTACAAGTGGTTGAACCGGGACACCGTCTATCATATATGATTCAATTTCCTCGGCGGGGAGGAAATAACGGCAGAGTTGGGTAACGAGCATGGGACATGGGTATACGGAACCTCGTTTCCCCGTACCTATAGATTGGAGCAAAACCATGCACATGTCGAACCTAGGATTTTTCATCATCAGTGTGTGTACGACATGTAAAGAAGGGGTGAAAAAGGTCGTGTTGTGGGAACTACCGAAGATATTGTTTTGTGCCCACCGGCACACAGTTAAAATGTTCGCGAAAAGGGTCCGTGCTTGGATACCCTTACGCGGTTCTCGTGCACAGTCATTCCCCATCAAGGGCATATAATCCTCAAAGCGCAAAGGGTGTTCATGTGCAGGGACACGTGGTATGAGTGTAAACTCGTGTATCATGTCCCTATCGATGTGAATTTCACGATTTCCCCATTTCAGTTTAGTGTAACCTAAGCTGTCAAGGCTATTATCTTCCATGGATTCGTAAAATAGGGCAACTAGGTTAGGTAGAGCAAACGCAGATGCGTGATTATAGAGGAGGAAATTCCAGCCCCTTTGTGTGATTTCATGTGCGAAATATGTACCGTATACCTCGTGTGCGAAAACAGGGGTAAAATCTCTCTCAAATTGCATTTTATGTGCCATCTAGATTGTACAGTAAAAAATATGCAATAAACAGATATGATTTCAACAGAGAGTACCTCCTCTGAAGTTTCAGGGGGCGAAGCTTGCAGACGGCGGCGGTTCAGCGGCAGGAGACGGCTACTGCGGCGGAAACGCGGCGATCTGGGGGCGGCGCTGCGAAATTTTTCTGGAGGGGACAGGAGGTGGCGGCTAGGGTTTTATGAAGATGAAATATTAGGGTTATGAGGACAGGAGGGCTCGGGTCTCTTTAAATAGAGGGAGAAAAAGGGTCTTTTTGAAGAAAACACCCTCAAAAATGAGGATTTTATTTGTAAATTGAAAATTCGGCTCTTGATTCTGAAAATTTGCAATTTGGTCCAAAAAAAGTTTTTTTTTTATTTTCTTATTTTTCATTTTTTATGGTATTTTGGGAATATATATTTACAAATTATATACGCACCCCCAAACTTATTTGAAATATTGTTTTGGAAGAAAAGAAATCCGGGGGTGAAAGTGGAGGAATATTACTCAGTGTAGATCGGCTCCTACAAGAACAGGAGCTCCTCCGAAGGGTCCGCTGTGAGGAACGGTTTCAAACGATGCCCATTTACTTTGAAAAGCGTACCGTCCTCCGGGTTTTCCAGATCAACTGCACCGTGCGGATCAACGGTGCGGACTACAAAAGGTCCCTTCCACCTAGAACGGAGCTTGCCGGGATGTAAATGTAACCGAGTATCATATAATAAAACCTGTTGACCTGGTTTAAATGTCTTTCGCAAAAGGTTTTTATCATGAAATACTTTAACTTGGCTCTTAGCAATCACGGCATTATCATATGCCTCATCCCGCAGCTCTTCTAGTTCATTTAACTGCAGCTTTCGGTTGCTGCCCGCATCTCCTAAAGATAGATTCAGCTCCTTAATGGCCCAAAATGCCTTGTGCTCAATTTCTACTGGAAGGTGGCAAGCCTTCCCGTAGACAAGCCGGTATGGAGACATGCCAAGATCGGTCTTAAATGCAGTACGGAAAGCCCATAGCGCGTCAATTAATTTGAGTGACCAATCTTTACGGTTTTTAGAAACCGTTTTCTCCAAGATTTGCTTATTTGCCGATTCGAGACCTCGGCTTGCCCATATGTTTAGGGATGGTATGGCGTTGACAGCTTATGGGTGATAGAGTATTTGCGCATTAAGGACTCAAAAGTCCTATTGCAAAAGTGAGAACCATTATCACTTATTATCGCACGAGGGTGCCCAAATCGAGAAAAGATGTGTTCTTTTAGAAATCGAGCGACAACCTTGTTGTCATTCGTTCGACTTGGTACAGCCTCGACCCACTTTGAAACATAGTCAACAGCCAAAAGAATATACACATTTCCAAAAGAGTTAGGAAATGGTCCCATAAAATCTATACCCCAAACATCAAAAATGTCTACAACCAAAATTGATTGGAGCGGCATTTCGTTTCTCCGCGATATCCGGCCCAAGTGTTGGCACCGGGAGCAAGTTTTGCAGTATTGGAATGCATCTTTGAAGAGTCATGGCCAATAGAAACCATACTGTAAAACTTTCTCGGCTGTCTTCTTTGGGCCAAAGTGGCCGCCACATGCTTGATCGTGGCAAAAAGACAGCACACTCTTAACCTCATTTTCAGGTACACACCGACGAATGATTTGGTCGGAACAGTATTTAAAAAGATAAGGTTCATCCCAGTAAAAATGCTTTACTTGGGACAAAAATCGAAGTTTATCTTGTTTCGACCAATCTTTAGGTATCAAGCCGGTGGGTAAGTAGTTTACAATATCGGCGAACCATGGTTCGCAAGAAACGGTCAAGAGTTGCTCATCGGGTAAAACATCAGTGATAGGAAGTTCATGTGTAGGCGAAGAAGGAAGTCGTGAAAGGTGATCGGCCACTACGTTTTCACATCCCTTTTTGTCCCTTATAACAAGGTCAAATTCTTGCAGCAAAAGGATCCAACGTATTAGCCTAGACTTAGCATCCTTCTTCGCAAAAAGGTGGCGAAGAGCTGAGTGATCCGTGTACACTATAACTGGAGAGCCGATTAAATAAGGCCGAAATTTTTCAAGTGCAAACACAACCGCTAAAAACTCTTTTTCTGTTGTTGTGTAGTTTAATTGGGCCTCATTTAATGTTCGGCTAGCGTAGTAAATTACATGCGGCATCTTGTTAATGTGCTGTCCAAGAACAGCACCAATGGCAATGTCTGATGCGTCGCACATAATTTCGAAGGGATGCGTCCAGTCTGGAGATGAAAGGATGGGCGCAGAAATTAGTGAGTGTTTCAAAGATTCGAACGCTTCCATGCAAGTTGAGTCAAAAAGAAAAGTAGTGTCCTTGGCCAACAAGAGAGTCAAGGGTCTAGCAATCTTGCTAAAGTCCTTGATGAACCGTCTATAAAAACCGGCATGGCCAAGGAAAGCTCGGATATCTTTGACGCATTTAGGAGGAGGAAGATTAGAAATGACTTCGATTTTAGCTTTATCAACCTCTATGCCGTTTTGCGAGATGACATGTCCTAAGACAATGCCTTCTCGTACCATAAAGTGGCACTTCACCCAATTCAAAGTCAGGTTCTTTTCCCTACAGCCGGTGAGGACTGCGTCAAGATGTTATAAACACTCGTCGAAGGAGTCACCAAAAATGGAGAAATCATCCATAAAGATTTCCAAAAACTTCTCCACCATGTCCGAAAAGATCCTCATCATGCACCGCTGAAATGTAGCGGGCGCATTGCATAACCCAAAGGGCATGCGACGATAAGCAAAAGTGCCAAAGGGGCAAGTAAAAGTGGTCTTGTCTTGATCCTCTTTGGCTATGGGGACTTGATTATAACCGGAATAGCCATCTAAAAAGCAGTAGAATTCGTGCCCCGCCAATCGTTCTAGCATTTGGTCAATGAATGGTAAAGGAAAGTGGTCCTTCCTTGTCGCGGCATTGAGTTTCCGGTAGTCGATGCAAACTCGCCACCCAGTTTGGGTGCGAGTGGGAATTAACTCATTCGCCTCATTGGTAATGACCGTGATGCCCGATTTCTTTGGCACGACATGAATGGGGCTAACCCATTGGCTATCCGAGATAGGGTAAATGATACCGCTATCAAGACACTTAACAAGCTCCTTCTTGACCGCCTCTTTCATAATGGGGTTGAGGCGTCTTTGTGGATCCCTTGCCGGCTTGGCATCATCCATCAAGTGTATATGATGTTCGACTATGAGGGGGCTAATCCCCTTGATGTCCGCCATAGACCAGCCAAAAGCTTGCTGATTATTGTATAAGACCGTTAAAAGAGCCTTCTCTTGCTCAAGAGCTAGAGAGGCCGATATGATAACTGGTAAGGTCTCATTTTCACCTAGATAAGCATATTTTAGGTGCGACGGCAAAAGATTTAGCTCGAGTTTAGGTGGTGAAACAATAGATGGTAACAATGGAGTAACTGTTTCAAACTCGAAGGATTCCATCAAAGGTTCAAATTGAGTGTACGCTACCGAGTCGGATGGTTCAACTAACTCATCCGAAAAAGCAGAAGACTCAAACTCGAGTGGAGAGTCTTCAAGATCATCAACAAAGGTGAAACACTCATAATCTTTGTCCGTCGTGAAAGCTGTGTCGGATTCTAGGAGGAACGCACTAGTGGCGTTAATATTGCTGTGATTAAACATGAAATTCTCGAACTCACAGTCCTCCTCCGCGATCTCATCGATCGAGCACACATCAAGTACGCTAGAATTAGGCTCGCAAGGCTGACTTCCTAACTTGAAAATGTTGAGTTCAACTGTCATATTGCCAAAAGATAGATTCATTGAACCATTATGACAGTTGATTACCGCGTTAGAAGTCGCGAGGAATGGTCGACCAAGTATCACCTGAATTTGATTACGGGGGTTAGCGACAGGCTGTGTATCCATGACAATAAAGTCAACGGGGAAAATGAAATCTCCTACTCTAATTAACACATCCTCCAACTCTCCCCTAGGATGGGTGATTGATCGGTCAGCCATCTGGAGAGTGCAATGAGTAGGCTTAAGCTCTCCAACGCCTAATTGTTCGTACACCGAATAAGGTAGCAAATTGACACTAGCACCAAGATCTAATAATGCTCTATTGATGGTCTTGTTCCCAATTGTGATCGAAATAGTAGGACAACCGGGGTCCTCGTGCTTTGGGGGTAAAGAATTGACAAGAGCATCACTAACAGCACTAGCCACGAAAACTTTCTTTGGTACTTGTGACTTCTTCTTTTTGGTGCATAAGTCCTTTAAGATTTTTGCATATGAAGGAACTTGTTGGATTGCATCCAAAAGAGGGATATTTATGCTAACCTGTTTGAACAACTCTACAATCTTCTCCATCTGTGGAGTTGGTTTATTGGATCTCAACCGATTTGGAAAAGGAACATTTTGAAAAGTTGTTGAGTCCAACTTTTGCGGATCAGATTGTTGAGTTGGAACGGAACCCTGTGTGGATGTGTTCGTGTTGTGAGAAGAGGGTCCGTTCGAGCTAGAAGAAGTAGAGCCATGTGAAGGATGGAGAATAGGCTCTAACGAAGAAGAAAAAGAAGAGGAAGATGAAGACCACCGGCAGAGGTGTCATGGTGAATACCCACATTGTTTTGCAGCACTTTTCCGGATCTCAACGTAGTCACAGCATTCACGTTATGATTCTGCTATTCATGTGCAACATGTGCGTGACCAGGATTTGGGAGTGGTTGAGACGGAAGCTTTCCTTTCTCTCGCTCTTTCAATGCTGCGTTGAGTTGTGCAATTTGTGCCTCAATAGCTTTGATGGTTTGATCGTGTGAGGCACTGTTTTGCACCAAAGATTGAACAGAAGTCTCTATCCTAGCTGTGGACTGTGCAGATTGCTTTAGGAATGCTTCTAGACTTCTTTCGAGCGAGCTAACAGCATTTTGAGGGGGGACAAAATTGTTAGGCACAAAATTGTTCATCTGATTAGGGTAAGGTTGCTGTTGGAGAGGTTGCTGAAATTGAGTTTGTGGAGGTGCTTGTTGTTGTGGAGGAGGAGCTCTTTGAAAATTGTTGTTTCCTTGGGATTGTTGATTTTGGTTCCAAGCGAAATTAGGGTGGCTCTTCCAACCCGGATTGTATGTCGAAGAGTATGGATCATTTCTTTGTCGTTGCTGAAAGGCAGCATTGACTTGATCTTTTCCTTGAGTAGATACAGTGTAAGGACACTCTTCGGTGAGATGTGATGGATCCGAACAACAAGCACACACAGTTCGTGGAGGCACAACAGGGGCAGGAGAAGGTGTTGAGATTTTGGTCTCAAGCGCTTCTAGCTTTTTCGTAAGAGCGGCCATCTCGGCCTTCATAGCAATTGACATCTCTACTTGATGTATGCCTGCCCTAGGTTGACCTATAGAAGAAGATGATGATGTGGTCTTGGTGCTCTCCCACTGAATTGTTTGTTCACTAAGATCCTCAAGAAACTGCCACGCTTCCTCACTAGATTTGGACAGAAAGTGACCTTGACTAATGGTTTCTAGCAACTGCTTCGTTGCCGGGTTCAATCCCTCGTATAATGTTTGGCAAAGTTGCCATCTTTCTATCCCATGGTGAGGGCATTGAATGAGTAGGTCTTTGAATCTTTCAAAACATTTCCAAAATGGTTCGGCAGGAAGCTGTGAAAATTGTATAATCTCATTACGGATTTTAGCAGTTTTGTGATGAGGATAGAACTTTTTAAGAAAAGCTTTCACAAACTCGTCCCAATTTCTAATTGAGTGTGATGCGGTGCTGTATAGCCACTTCTCGGCTAGGTCACATAAGGTGAAAGGAATGACCCTTAGCCTTATAGCGTCATCACTTAATTGGGTAGTTTTCATCATGGCGCAAACGTTTTGGAATTTGTTGATAAAGATATATGCGCCTTCGGATTCCAAACCATGAAACTTAGGCGGCATATTGATGAAGTGGGGTTTGATCTCAAAATTGTCCCCATTAGCCGGTGGGAGGGAAAGACAAGTAGGAAGGGCGGTGCGGATGGGGTAGAAAAGATCCTGGAGCGCGACTCATGCGGGCGCTTCAACAGGTGGGTGATTCGGGTTATTCGCACCTAACGGAGGTGGAATCATTCCCGTCGGTAAGGTGTTGTTAGGATCGTATCCCGACATACCTTCGGAAGAATGTGATGGTGAAAGTGAAGAAGTGGACAAGATTTCGACTTCGGAGTCGAAAGGTTCGTCGGTCGGTACCAACGAAACACGGACTAATCGGGCGCTAGGGTCCCTAGTCCAACCGGACATACACTAAAAGGGTTAGGGTAGTCGAAAGATGAAAGACAGAATGTGAAGGTAAGAAAACGTCAATGAGAAGAAGTGGTGTAAGTGAGTGCAAAGATTTCTTTAGCGACAAGTTGCAAGTTTTGAAAAGATTTTCCTTTTTCTTTTTAAGTGAGCTTTTCCAAAAAGATTTTGAAAAGAGACTAGTGACACAAATGCAATTAACCACACATGCACAATCAGGCCTAAGTCTAGGGTCGCCTAGGTCTGCTAGACAGCTCCTAACTGTTCCAAAGGGCTAGAAATAGGACCTCAAACCGCCTCTTCACCGTCCGTTACGGCCAGGTAAGTGCCAGGTAAGTGGGAAGGAACCACGCTGTGGGCCTAATTAAAAACCACTAGCCTTTACACACTTGCCTAGGCACCGCAAAGACAGGTTAGGATAAACGGCTGATGCCTATACTGGTCCTTTGTCCTATTGAGCTCGACGTCCTTAGGGCTGAGTCTAATATTTTTTAAATTAAAAGTGGTCAATGCAAATGCTTTAAGTGATTTCTGGGGTCCTGGGAAGGGTGATGAAATCCCTACCCAATCTGAATTGGACAATAGCCCCTTAAAATCAGATTAAAGTATGCAAAGCAGTAAATCACTTGCAATCAATTTGCTTTTTAGCGCGGCGCAAAGAATCCTGCAGAAAATCAATTATTGGAAGGGGGAAGAAGATTTTTAGCGCAAAGAATCCTGCACAAAATTTGGCAAAAGATATATGGCGATTTGCAGAGGGGAGAATGAGAAAACAAACAGTGCAATTTCTTTACAGAGAGGGCTCCAGAGGGCCGCGGTTCCGCGGTTTTGACAGGGTATTAGCCGCGGAATCGCGGTCGGATTGAGGGATCAGGTCTCTGGATTTCTTCAGCTGTTCTGTACTTTCAATCTCCTCCTGTTCTGATGTATCTTTTTCTGTTTTGCTTTCTGTGTTGTTTCTGATCCGTCAAACCTGCAAAGATTCACAAAGAAAACCCTTCAAACAATAAAAGATGATAAATTTTTTTTATATTTTTCGATTTTTCAAATTTTTATGGATTTTTTATATTTTATATTAACCCGAAATTACAAAAAGAAAATTTTACGGCATCCCCGGCAACGGCGCCATTTGATTTGAGTGATTTTAGCGTGCTTGCGCTTTCTAAAAGATAGATCAAAAATATTTGTAAACCGCAATCAAGAACGGCGTCGCTTTGCAGCTAGCCGGTGAATACGGGTCGGTCCACAGGGATGTGTAAATCTCCTTTAAGTTCTTACGAGTTAATTCCAAATGGTGTTCGGATTTATAATTAAACCTAAAAATTGAAGTTGTATGATACTAGGATTAGAAACTTGCTAGGATTAGGTTTAAGGAAAATTTGGTAAACAAAGATCTACATCTCTTTCCATTGCCATTAATTAAATCTATCATATTAGTGTTATGGTAAATATTTATAAAGGGGATTAGGATGATTGGGATGATTGATTCTTCCTCTAGATCCTTGTCCTTCCTTTATTAATCTTCACCCTAACCTCCATGGAAAACCTTAAAATCCAGGCCTTTAGACTACGGAATCCCCGCTACCTCGAGGGTAGAACTGCCGTAGGGAGCGGAATAAGAAGGTATGCATGGAGTTCTAATGTTCATAAAAGTTTGGCAACGAAAAGAGATGAGAGATCTTCATCTCTCAAATCCTTCCCTATTCCTAACCCTAACAAGCGAGGAAACTACTCGCGCATTGAGGGGATGAAGAAAGACTTGATTTTATTAAAGAGAGAAAACATCTATTGCAAGTTAATAAAAACTAAACTAATTTAAACTAAGGCAAGAAAGTAATTTACCTAGGGCGGATATGAAAAAACTACAACTACTGCAAGAAAAATAACCTACTTACTTTTGATGCGCTCTAACTTCAAGAAAACAGAATTTTATTCATGAGTAGAGGCATAAGAAAATACAAGGCTTTGGGTTCTATTTATAGGACATAGAAACCCTAGGTTTACAATTGCTCCGCATGTCTACAATTACAAATATACCCCTAGAAAATCTTTCCAAAGCCGCCAAAGAATTATGGTAAAATTTTCTGCGCATTAGGGCTTCAAACGGCCGCGGAACCGCGGCATGGGCGCGCTTGGGCCGCGGTTCCGCGGCCCAATGGTGAGTTCAGCTCATCATTTTTCTTTGGCTGCATCATGATTCTTTGGTCTGGTTATTTCTTCAGTTATTTTCTCTGTTGGACTTCTGAATTGGTTCCAGATCTTCAGTGAACAATTTGTAGCGGTCTTTTAACCGTCTGCCTTAACATTTTGGACCTTGCACTGCCTTATTGATTTTGAACTGTTCTTCGTCTAGGCTTGATTAGTATCCTTCTATTTGTTGGTCAAAAGTCCTTCTTTTGTGTCGACTTTTGTGTTTTTCGCTGTTTTCGCTCCAAGAACCTGTAACCTGTAACATGTAGCAGACATAGGTCAAAAGCACCTATTTTTATTCTTAAATGCGTAAGAATGGGGAATACAAGATGCAATATTATGTTATGAACAGTAGTCCCTGGCCAGGGCAAGCGAGATATACTGGTGGGTTTCCAGTGTTATCTCAGGGTGTTCTAGGCTACACTACGACACGACTTGTACCGCTATTAGGTGACTGACGTTCACCGCCCCCTAGGCCCGCCATGCGATGTATCAGACGAACAGACCGGACTGTACGGAGACTGTCATATACAGGCTCAGTAGGAGTTCAGATGGGGTTCACCTCGTCAGTCTTCTTATCGACATCTACCTGGGGACCGTTACGTACAGCTAGTGCCGCTTGCGGTCTGTGGTTAAACCCACTGCCAGCGTAGTGTCGAGTCTTTAGAGTCCCACACAGAGAGCTATTCGCCTTTAGGCAAAATGAGTAGAGGTCGCATGGTTTTGCGACAGGGTTCGTTCACATCCGCGCACTTGTGCACGTTTGCTGTCCGGACAGCTTATACTAGCGGGCTTTGGTTTAAGCCGGATCCTTGTATATGATTTGGGATTGGTTTTTCTCATTGTATTCATGTTCCTCGGATCACGAATACGGGTGCGTATGCACAGTTGCTTGAGACAGAGGGAGAGGACTTTGATTAGGGTTAATGACTATTGTCATTTTATTGACCCTAATGCTTATGTGTGTATTATGGTTAATTGATATTAGTTTAATAATTGTGCATGGTTATGGTTGTTGACCATTTGACCTTCTTGACTTGTTGACCTTGGTTGACACTTTGACCATCATCATTTCATTTGGAAGATGCTTTTTGATCCTTGTAATTTGCATTAAAAATGAAATGATAATGGTCATGTCTTGATTAAGCCATGACAATTATCTTACTAATTATTTAATTAAAACAATACACACATATATGTGAGAATGGTTTATTTTATTCTCATTCTATCATTTACTTTCTCTCTCTTGTTCTTCCTCTCCCTCAAGCTCTCCCCTCTCATGTGTTGAGAAACACTTGAGCTTGAGAAAAACCTCTTCTTGATAATCTCTACTCTCATCTAGGGTTCAAGGATTAGCACTTCTTGCACCCTAGTTACTTCTAGCTTGGAGTTGAAGCCAAAGGTCGAGGCTTACGGGTGGATCTTTCTTCGACATGAGAAGACGACAAAGGTGACCTCCTTCCACCACTCCAAGGAGCAAGGAGAGAAGGACATAAAGCCCAAGGTATAACCTTTCTAGCACTTAGCTAGTTTCTAGTTAGCTTTAGCTTGTTTTTGTTTAGCAAAGATCCTTCATAGTCTAGTCCATGTTGCCTAAGCTCATAAAAATTCGATTTTTATTCCGTTTTCCGCCTCCCCGCAAGCACCGGGATGGGCAACGTGGACTTATTTTGCGATTTTTCCGATTCGAACTTCCATACACTTTGACTATAAGGGTTATATCTGTGATGTTTAAATGTATTGAACGTCGGCTAATCGCTATATGTCGATTAGTCGAGGATACACATATCTGTAATCTGTGTATGATGATGGTATGTGTATATGAATGGGTTGGATTGTCGCGGATGAATAGCCGGGGTGGATGTGAGATGAGTGTTGCTTTTTCTTTCATTCATTGTAATATGTAAATTGATGTAATATTATTATTTGTATGGCCGCACAACCGGGTCGGGGTTGTAGCCGTCATTGTATAATTCTTTTTACTGTTTTTGCTCCTAGGATAGACCCATGGAGGGGGTGCACAAACTACCGGGTATCTCGAAGTGCCGAGTGGCCTACTCACGGTGTTGAGGGAGGTTGCTTCGCTTCGGGTACTTGGCGGGTAGTTTGCCGCACCCGTAGGGGTCTTGGGTGGGGTATTGGCTATTCACCGCGACCGTGTAATCCGCTTTTCGTTGCAGGCTCGAACGGATTGCGGATTCCTAGTATATCCAATGTATTCATCTATGATCTGTAATGTCTATCATTGCTATATATTTATATATGATAACTATTTAGGCGTTGCTTATGTTTTACAGCCGCGTTAGCCTAGCCCCCGCTATGTCATTAGTTAAGTAACCTAACGGGTGATGACGGGGCCCCATGGCGAATGCGAATGGCATAAGCGTATGTCATATTTTAGATGTTTTCTGCAATGGTAGGATTAAATGATGGGACGCATTAAAAGAACTAATGCAAGAAAATAAACCAAGTAAAAGTCGATTGGAACACTTTGAAAACCACTCGGTTCTTTTCAAAACTAAACTTTTAAATGCGGAGCTTGAACCACTCCTTTTAAAACCTATCTCGTTCCATCGATTATATCAAGTTCACTACGTTCACGGTTTCGCCTAAACCATCCGTAGCCCTCCATCATTTCAGTTAAATATTCGGTAGTATTCAAGCTATGTATTTTGACCTCACGCCAAGGCATAGTGATTGGTAGCTGCCAGATATTTATCTGTTGCATAGATGGAATGCGTTGGTTTGAGACAGTCGTACTGCCATTTTGGCCTACGTCATGGGTAGGTACGGGTGGGTTCAAATTAACCGGGATAATGATGGGAAGAACTTGACATGTGACTTATGGTATTTCGACCTCACGTCAAGGTCATAAGAGCATGGGGCAAAAATCCACATCGGGAGTTTCATAAGTACTGAAACTTGCTAGCGCTGCATACCATTTGGAGTGTGATAATTCTGGTAGGATTCCTTCGGTTTTATCACGCGATGATATTTGGATCCCGATCCTACTGTGAGTATATGCTACTCCTCGGGAAAACTCTCTTTTAACGATCAGTGCTATAAACTTAGTAGGTGTCTAGAAAGGTGTTAGCGGGGCTACGCCCACAGGGAAAAGAGGTTACTTAATTAAGGAACTTCGCGAAAGTGTTGGAAAACCTCCCTCGAAGTACCGACACTGGCCTGGCTGAACGGTTAAGCAAGTATTGTACGGTGAGATTGATCCTGACTAATCCTTTCTTTACGGTTTGAGAAGGGATTCGAGAGACAGTGGGAGCCATCCAGTTTAGACAAACTAAAAACCACTCTAAACTTGCAAGAGCATCATGCTAAAGTGTTTCTTTTCTCTCTCCTAATTGCAGCGACCATTCAACATGACTGGACTTAAGTTATTACTAGATAAAAACAAATTGACAGGGCCAAACTACAAAGATTGGCTCAGGAAAGTCAAGATGGCAATCACTTATGACAAGTTGGGGTATGTCCATACCACCAAAGCTCCCCCTGTCCCAAGTCCCAAAACCAGTGTCGTAGATAGGGAAATCTACAAGACCTGGGAAATAGATTGCGCGAAGGCCAAATGCCTCGTACTAGCCTCGATGGACAATGAACATCAGAGGAGGCACGAGAATATGGACCTAGAGTCCATATTTCTTCATACAAAAGAACTGTATGGAGAGCAGTCTCGTATCGCAAGATACGAAGTGTCGAAGAAGTTGTTTTCGGCAAGGTTGGCCGTCGGATCATCGGTAGACAAACACGTGCTTAAGATGATTGGCTACATAGAGGAGCTCGCGGACCTAGGGACCACGTTGGAGAATGAACTCTATACTGATTTGATTCTCTAGTCCCTTCCTTCCACTTACGCCCAGTTTATTCTTAACTTCAACATGCAAGGAAAGGAGGTTGAACTTTCCGAACTTCTGAACATGTTGAGGAGTGCTGAGGGCACCCTACAGAAAGGTAGGGAGACATCCACTTTGTTTGTAGGAGGATCTTCCTATTCTAGATCCAGGGCGAAAGCCAAGGGTAAGAAGAAGAAAGCCCCCGCCAAACCAAGAGGCGGTGTCGGTAAAGTGGATATGAAGGGAAAAGGAAAAGCAACAAAGATAGCGGGAAAGCTGGTGGGGAAGGAAGAATGCTTCTATTGTCACAAAAGTGGTCACTGGAAACAGGATTGCAAGGCTTGGAAAGCCAGAACACAGGATTTGAAGCGAGTTGCAGCTTCAGCTTCAGGTGTGTATGTTATTGAAAACTGTCTATCAATAAACTCTACTTCCTGGGTATTGGATACCGGATCAGGATCTCATTTCTGTAATTCTTTGCAGGCATTGAGAAAGCGTAGAGTTTTGAAGGCAGGTGAAATGACCCTCAAAGTAGCATGGATGCTGAGGCCGTAGGGGACTATCACATGGGATTGTCGGATGGACATTTTTTGGTTTTGCGTAGTTGTTATTATGTACCAAATGCAACCTGTAATATCATTTCTGTATCTTTATTATGTAAAGAAGGTTATGAATTTGCATTTGTAAGTAATGTAGTGAACATTCACCTTAATCAAGCTTTGATTGGGTTAGGTATATTGAACAACGGTATATACGTATTAAACCAACCACAGATTTTCAATGTCCAGAATACACACAAAAGAAAGTCTCCAGAAATCAATAAAACTTTCTTATGGCATTGTAGACTGGGTCACATCAGTGAGAGAAGGTTGACTAAGTTACATGCAGAAGGATATTTGGATCCGTTCGAATATCAATCGTATGCAACTGGTCAATACTGTCTCAAAGGAAAGATGACAAAGACTCCGTTCACTGGACACGGAGTAAGAGCGAGTGAGCTTTTGGGACTCGTACACAGCGACGTGTGCGGTCCAATGTCTACACATGCACGAAGCGGTTATTCTTACTTCATTACTTTTACGGATGATTTCTCAAGGTTCGGACATGTCTTCTTAATGAAGCATAAATCCGAAGCTTTTGAAAAGTTCCAGGAATATAAGAATGAAGTAGAAAAACAAACAGGCAAAAGTATCAAGGCACTGAGATCTGATCGAGGTGGTGAATACTTGAGTGCCGAGTTCCTGGGTTACTTAAAAGAGAATGGAATTCTCTCTCAGCTTACTCCTCCATACACTCCGCAACATAACGGTGTATCGGAGAGACGGAACCGAACACTATTGGATATGGTACGGTCAATGATGAGTAACGCTGAGTTGCCGCGATCGTTCTGGGGATATGCGCTAGAAACAGCTGCATACCTTTTGAACCGAGTTCCCACTAAGACTGTGCCTACCACACCATATGAGTTATGGAGTGGGAAGAAACCCTATCTTCAATACCTAAAGATTTGGGGATGTCCGGCTTATGTCAAAAAGCAGCATACGGACAAGCTCGAGGCACGCTCAGTACTGTGCAAGTTTGTGGGATACCCAAAGAACTCCAGTGGGTATCTTTTCTATACGCAGAGGAACAAAAATTCCTTGTTTCTCGTAATGCCCATTTTCTGGAACACCAGTTCATAGAAAAGGAAATAAGTGGGACCGCAATAGAACTGGAAGAAATTCCGGAACCACAAGCTATTACTGAAAGCTTAGTAGAACCAGAGGGTTCGAAAGATCAAGACATTCCCACGCCACTCCGCAGGAGTAGTAGGCAGTCTCATCCACCCGAGAGATACTACGGTTTTCTCATTGACGGGGATAGAGAAGATTGCATCATAGATTTTGATGAGCCTACTAGCTTCTAGCAAGCCATTCAGAGCGTCGACTCGGTAAAATGGCTGGATGCAATGCGGACCGAGATGGAGTCCATGTACACCAACAAAGTATGGACGTTGGACATTGCTCCAGAGGGGTTAAAACCCGTAGGATGCAAATGGATCTTCAAAAGGAAGATTGGTGTAGATGGACAGGTTGAGACCTATAAAGCTAGACTGGTTGCAAAGGGTTTTCGTCAAAGACCTGGTTTGGACTATGACGAAACCTTTTCTACAGTAGCTATGCTGAAATCCATTCGGATCCTTCTTGCCATTGCTGCCTTCCACGATTATAAGATTTGGCAGATGGACGTAAAGACAGCTTTTCTAAATGGACATTTAGAGGAGTGTGTCTGTATGGACCAGCCAGAGGGTTTCATTCAGAGTGGGAGCAGCGGAAAGGTGTGCAAGTTGCTTAAGTCCATTTATGGACTAAAGCAGGCATCGCGGAGTTGGAACATCTGTTTTGATGAGACGGTCAAGGAATTTGGCTTTATCAAAAATCCAGATGAACCATGCATCTATTGTAGATTTATAGCGAGAACTGTAGTATTCCTCGTTTTATACATGGATGACATTCTCTTAATAGGAAATGACATTCCTATGCTACAATCTATCAAGGGGTTCTTGTCACACTGGTTCTCCATGAAAGACCTGGGTGATGCCTCATACATTCTGGGTATCCGGATCTACCGTGACAGATCCAAAAGGATATTAGGAATTTCGCAGTCCAGGTACATCGACGCCATACTGAAGAGATTCAGTATGGAAGATTCCAAGCGCGGTAATCTACCGGCTTGTCACGGGATCACCCTCTCCAAAGAGATGTCTCCCAAGACTGATTTGGTGAGGGATCGCATGTCTATTATATCCTACGCTTCTGCGGTATGTTCTATAATGTATGCGATGTTGTGTACCAGACCGGATGTGGCTTATGCACTAAGTGTGGTAAGCAGGTATCAGTCAAACCGTGGGGAGAAATATTGGATAGCAGTAAAGAACATTCTCAAGTACCTCAGAAGGACTAAGGAGATGTTCTTGGTGTATGGCGGAAAAGACATCCAGATTGAGGCCATTGCTGACTCCAGCTTCCAGAGTGACAAGGATGATTCCAAGTCCATTTCGGGTTTTGTCTTTACCCTCAATGGAGGGGCGGTGTGTTGGAAGAGCTCCAAACAGGAAACCGTTGCTGACTCGACTATGGAAGCGGAATACATCGCTGCATCTGATGCCGCAAAAGAAGCTGTCTGGATGAGGAAGTTCTTGAGAGAACTTCAAGTGGTTCCGTCCATTGTTGACCCAATACCTCTGTATTGCGACAACAACGGGGCTATAGCTTTAGCGAAGGAACCCAGGTCCCATCAGAAATCCAGACACATCTTGAGGCGGTATCACCTGATCAGGGAGATCGTGGATCGCCAGGAGATCGAGGTTCGGAGGGTTGCTTCAGAAGATAACACAGCAGATCCATTCACCAAGGCCTTGCCCCAGACTCTGTTCGAGCGGCTGATCGAGATGATAGGTCTTCGATACGCCAGTACATGGCCTTAGTGTAAGTGGGAGATTGTTAGTGTATATGCCCTAGAGGCCATTAACTGTATCATACTAGTTTGTATATTACTTAATGGAAGCTTGGGATATTCACAGTTGTATATACAATCTTGCTCGAAATGGTAGTATGCTACTTGGTTTGTCTCTGCTTTAATATGTGCATGTGTTTCTTTTAGCATATTGCTGATATACATATTGGTAGAGCCCTTAGGATCTTTGCTTGATTACCAGCGTTGTGATGGCGCTCACACTCGTGGGAGCTGGGTGATCTATAAGCACATCCTTATACAGGTCCCTAGTCGTTAGACTATCGAGACAGGGCATCGATACTCCGGAGTAGACTAGCGTATGCGCTTCTCATCCTAGTGTAGGAGACGGTCTGTCCCTGTACATACGATAATATTGCATTATTATATTCCCCATTCTTATTCTTTTTATAAATAAACAGGTGCTTTTGACGCATGTCTGCTACATATTACAGGTTACAGGTTCTTGGACAGAAAACAGTGAAAATGATGAAAAGACGATGCAAAAGTGGACTTTGACCAACAAACAGAAGACTCTTGATCAAGCCTACATCAAAGATAAAATTCACAAAGTACAAGGCAATGCAAGGTCTAAGATTACAAAGCGAACGGTTAAAAGCCCACCGCAATTATTCACTGGAGATCTGGAAGAAACATAGAAGCTATTTTAATAAAGAACCAAATAATAAGGAAGCCCAAAGATCCAAGGCCCAATACTTTCTTTTAAAGAGACATAAAATTTTACCAAAGCTTGAAGTCTACTTTGACTAGGTCTTCCTAAGGATATTTTGGTAAATGTAGACATGTAAATCAATTGTAACCTAGGGTTTCTATCTCCTATAAATAGAAGCCCAAATCATTGTATTCTTTTCATGCCTCCCTTCATTAATAAATTTCAGCATTCTTTTGGAGAGCATCATTTTTTGTAGGTAAATTATTTTCTTGCCTTAGTTTAATTTAGTTTAAGAATTTTATTAACTTGCAATAGATGTTTCTTCTCTTTAATAAAATCATGTCTTTCTTCATCCCTTCAATGAGCGAGTAGTTTCCTCGCTTGTTAGGGTTAGGAATAGGGAAGGATTTGAGAGATGAAGATCTCTCATCTCTTTTCCTTGCCAATCGTTTATGAAAAATAGAACTCCATGCATACCTTCTTATTCCGCTCCCTACGGCACTCTACCCTCGAGGTAACGGTGATTCCGTAGTCTAAAGGCCCGGATTTTAAGGTTTTCCATGGAGGTTAGGGTAAAGATTAAGAAAGGAAGGACAAGGATCTAGAGCAAGAATCAATCTTCCCAATCATCCTAATCCCCTTTGTTAAGATTTACCATAACACTAATATGATATCTTTAATTAAAGGCAATGGAAAGAGATGTAGATCTTTATTTGCCAAATTTTCCCTAAACCTAATCCTAGCAAGTTTCTAATCCTAGTATCATACAACTTCAATTTTTAGATTTAATAATCAATCCGAACACCCTTCGGAATTAACTCGTTAGCGCGATTAGAAAATTCACAACATCCCTGTGGACCGACCCGTACTCACCGGCTAGCTGCAAAGCGACGCCGTTCTTGATTGCGGTTACAAATATTTTTGATCTATCTTTTAGAAAGCGCGAGCACGCTAAATCACATCATTCAAATCAAATGGCGCCGTTGCCGGGGATGGCGTGTTATTTCCTTTTTGCAATTTCGGGTTAATCAAAATTAAAAAAATCTGAAAAATCAAAAAAATCAAAAAAATATAAAAATATATATATTTTGTTATTTTTGGAAGGGATACTTTGTTATTTGAATTTTGCAGGATATACAAATTCGGATCTGGAGAATTCCAGAAAGCGAAACGGAAAAGGAGATACCGGAACAGAAGGGATTTTAAAAAACAGAGAAGCACAAAAATTTTGGAGCCCCAAACCCTCCAACCCGCCGCGATTCCGCGGCCAAAACCCACCTTAGGCCGCGGAAACGCGGCCGTCTTATCGAGTCGTCGCATCAAAATTTTTCTGGGGACCCGAGCCGGCTTTTTCACCGCGGATCCGCCGCACAATACCTATTCTAACCGCGGAAACGCGGCCATTTGGTGTCTTCGGTTGATGGAATTTGCACTGTAAGCTCCCTGTTATTTTTCCTCTGTAAATTTTGAGATATTTTCTGAAAATTGCCTGCAGGATTTTGTGCACATTAAAAAATATATTCCCTTCCAAATAACGATCTTCTGCAGGATTTTTGGGCCCCGCTTGAACTAAATTGATTGCAAGAAATATTTTGTTGTTGCATAACTTTTCTCGAATATCTTTTTGCAACAATTCTTTCCAAATAAAGATTCTTGTGATATGCTTCAAATAATAACCAATTGCAAGTAATATTTTGCTGTTGCATATCTTTTCTCTAAAATCTTTTTGCAACAAAAATTTTTTCCAAATAAAGAAAAAAAAATGAAAATAACAAGAACAAATATTTTGTAGAGCTTGCAAAATTTTTTTAGCCCCAAATAAATCCTTGCACCACCCAACATTCCTTCTTGTCACCTTTCTTCTTCTAACATGGGTACCCCACACAATAAATCATTAGCCGAACTTTGGGATCCCGAACCTAATTTTGCGTCATATGTCAATGTGTTCGGTCAATTTAAAGACGATCCTTCCATGCCGAAAAAATCTTTGAAAGATCACATAGAGGAGTCTAGGAGAAACAGTTTGACTTTTCAACCCACTTTGTGTCAACCAAGTCAACCTTTACCACATACATATGTTGATACCACTTCTTCAAGTCCTTCTGTCACTCCTAGGCCGATGTCCATTGCTGAGCATATTGCTCAATCTCGCAGTCGATCTTTCACCCCTCTCCACTCATCTAGTTTTAGGGATCAACATGACTATTCACCTTTTTATCCATATGTTGATCCTACCCGTGCCCAACCACCCACTTCCTACCAGTCTTACCCGACTTTCCCACCGTCACTAGACCCTGTTTCTACACAGCCTTTTGGGAGTTTCACATATCCAAACAATTTCGAATCTTTTCCCGAAACCCCCTTACCACCAAAGTCTAGTTTGGAAGAGGCGTTGGAGGCGTATATCGCAGCAACAAACAAAATGGTTAGGAATGTGGAAGCGTCCGTGGCCGCCCTTATGCAACCTGCTGAACTGGTAGCTAGTTTCCCGCTAGCACCAAATTTTTCAATGTATGAGGAGGCGGTTGGACAGAATGAGAATGAGAGAGGATTTTCAAATCAAACCTACCCTTACCCAATTGAAACCCACAACTCCTGTTTGCCATCGATTACCCTAAATAGTTCACCTGTTGAAAATAAAAATGAGTTGTGTGATTTTGTAGTGTTTGATTTGCCAGATTGTGAGGAAACCCTTTCGAGTGAAACCACACCTAATCCTTTCGATCTTTACACCTCCACTCTAGAACCTAAATCGATAAATATCCATGCTTTTGATGAGGTGTCTAAGAAAATTGATTTTCACTTGATTGAGGATATAGACGCCGGGAATATTTCGGATGATAAACCTATCGATTTAATTGAAATTTTATGTTCAAATCATCATCCCGAGTTATTAAATGTTTCTCCCGAATCTCATATGCGTCTTGATTTTGATGATAATGGCATGGATGATTTGAATATTGAGGAGAATTATGAGGATAATATTGAGGAGAGTGGTGAGGATCATATTGAGGTTGAACCATTTTTCTTTGATGTGTCGGATTTTCCAATTCATCCTCTTGAACCTTTACCTAAATCACCCTCCGTTTTTTCCATCGTTCCAACCACGCCTCATTTCACGCTTGACGACTGTGAGCTTGAAAACTTTTCCTTTGAATCTGACACAGTTCTCACAGCCGATGGCACTTCCGAGTGTTTCAATTTTTCGGACGATGTTGAAGTTTCACCGCCCGAGTTTGAGTCCTTTGCATTTTCAGATGAGTTAGTTAATCCTTCAGACTCGGTTGCTTACAGTCGTTTCGAACCATTGATGGAATCTTTCCAGTTCGACACAGTTTACTACGGTAAGAATGATATTATCCCTAATTCACTTCCTTTCGTCCTTCCTATTGTTCCGACCGTGCAAGTGACCATGACGCTTTCATCTCAAATACCAAGTTCGGCGTACCCATGTTTTCTTGCGAATCTTGAGGGATTTGATCCCATTTCTCGACGAGTAGATAGGTTAGCGCAATCGCTTATAACATATCGGTCATCACATATTGCGCTAATTTATTCACTCAATTTACACCCTCAAGATCGTACTCCACTTCCTTCTTCTTTTCGCCATTCTTCTCCCCCACCGAGACCATATTCTACCATTCTTCTTTCCACATGGTCTCGCGTGCTTCTCAGTTTCTTGCACCAACTATACCATTTCCACGATAAGATTTTTGAATGGTTGGTGCTAACTTTTGGCTTGTGCAAGGCAAAGCTTAAGTTTAGGGGAATCTTTGTATATATGTATATATTTTTTGTTTTCTTTTTCTATAAAAAAATTTAAAAAAATTCAAAACATTAAAAATTAAAAAAAAAATTATAAATAAATAAACAGGGGAGTACCGGTATTTTGACCCTCTTGGTTTAGCATGACAGTGAGGACACTGTCAAGTTCAAGTTTGGGCGTATGCTCGGTACGTCTTTTTCCTTCGCATTCATTTGTACATATATTTGCATACTTATTTGAAAAACCCATAAAAATTGAAAAATTTCAAAAATTATAAAAATTAATGTATTCAATTTTGGCTAATTGACTTGAGTTTGACAAATAGGTTAACTGGCTAGGAACAACTAGATCTTAGACTTAGTGAATTAAAAACCCTAAAAATAACCTTCCTTAAAGTTTAACGGTAGAAAGTATATGCCTTGTAGTTTATTTAGAAATAGGCAAATTTTGGGTTCACTTCTTGGGCTAAGTCAAAACGAAGGAAAAGTATTGATATTTTATTAGAGTACATGTTTGAAAAATAATTCCTAACTTAAGTCTAGATTCTGAAAACGTATACCCTACAATTTGCACAATCACGCACCTTGAAACTTGGAATAGTAGAGGAGACCTTGAAATGCTCTTGTCTAAAGTCCTTAGTACGATGAAAATAAAAAAAATGTGAATGAAGAATAAAAAAATGGACACTGGTTTTTGTGATTACTTAAGGCTGCAAAAATAGAAAAATATTTAGCGAGGGTGCTTCATCACCTAGTGCCTTAGACCAACTGGTTTGGGAGTCACTGCTAAAGCCTTGGGTGTTGCAAAACTAGGAAGTACGCTTTAAAGTGCTAACGCATCTAGTAATCGGTTGTTGGTACCTCAAGAAGTATTAGCGGTCGCATGAAGGATGTGTAAGCAAAATTCAATTAAAAATTCACCTACTAATAAGTACTTTGGACAACGGACAAGAGTATGATTGCTTGATTTGAATTTCCAAGTGTAGGGGTGATATTTACACACACGTGGGGATATGTGATTGGAGTTTAGATGAGAGAAAGGAATGAAGAATAGAACTTGTATCTTTAGTAGAGTTGATAAAAATTCCTAAGTGGAGATGGAACCCTAGAAGGAAAACTTAAGAGATGCCGAAAGCTAAGTAGGTCTGCAGAACATATATAATCTTAAGTTAGATGATGAGGAAGTGTGAAGAATATGGGTGGATAATTTATGAGTCGACGATAATAGAATTCCTTGTTAGAAAACCTAATTGGAGAACAAAAGTTAATGGGCCGAATTGATAGGATTTTGTGGGTAGTATCCGCTGAAAACCCTCAGGAGACAACACTCCTCCTACTAGGGACACCTAGAGGTTTAACGGCTTGTTGCACATGCTCAGTGCAATCGCGTTTCCCTGCGAAAGTGCGGTTAGGATTTTAGTGAATAAAAATAAGTTTGCTCGAGGACGAGCAAAAGATAAGTTTGGGGGTATTTGTTCATACGATAATATTGCATTATTATATTCCCCATTCTTATTCTTTTTATAAATAAACAGGTGCTTTTGACGCATGTCTGCCACATATTACAGGTTACAGGTTCTTGGACAGAAAACAGTGAAAATGATGAAAAGACGATGCAAAAGTGGACTTTGACCAACAAACAGAAGACTCTTGATCAAGCCTACATCAAAGATAAAATTCACAAAGTACAAGGCAATGCAAGGTCTAAGATTACAAAGCGAACGGTTAAAAGCCCACCGCAATCATTCACTGGAGATCTGGAAGAAACATAGAAGCTATTTTAATAAAGAACCAAATAATAAGGAAGCCCAAAGATCCAAGGCCCAATAATTTCTTTTAAAGAGACATAAAATTTTACCAAAGCTTGAAGTCTACTTTGACTAGGTCTTCCTAAGAATATTTTGGTAAATGTAGACATGCAAATCAATTGTAACCTAGGGTTTCTATCTCCTATAAATAGAAGCCCAAATCATTGTATTCTTTTCATGCCTCCCTTCATTAATAAATTTAAGCATTCTTTTGGAGAGCATCATTTTTTGTAGGTAAATTATTTTCTTTCCTTAGTTTAATTTAGTTTAAGAATTTTATTAACTTGCAATAGATGTTTCTTCTCTTTAATAAAATCATGTCTTTCTTCATCCCTTCAATGAGCGAGTAGTTTCCTCGCTTGTTAGGGTTAGGAATAGGGAAGGATTTGAGAGATGAAGATCTCTCATCTCTTTTCCTTGCCAATCTTTTATGAAAAATAGAACTCCATGCATACCTTCTTATTCCGCTCCCTACGGCACTCTACCCTCGAGGTAACGGTGATTCCGTAGTCTAAAGGCCCGGATTTTAAGGTTTTCCATGGAGGTTAGGGTAAAGATTAAGAAAGGAAGGACAAGGATCTAGAGCAAGAATCAATCTTCCCAATCATCCTAATCCCCTTTGTTAAGATTTACCATAACACTAATATGATATCTTTAATTAAAGGCAATGGAAAGAGATGTAGATCTTTATTTGCCAAATTTTCCCTAAACCTAATCCTAGCAAGTTTCTAATCCTAGTATCATACAACTTCAATTTTTAGATTTAATAATCAATCCGAACACCCTTCGGAATTAACTCGTTAGCGCGATTAGAAAATTCACAACATCCCTGTGGACCGACCCGTACTCACCGGCTAGCTGCAAAGCGACGCCGTTCTTGATTGCGGTTACAAATATTTTTGATCTATCTTTTAGAAAGCGCGAGCACGCTAAATCACATCATTCAAATCAGTCCCATAGCCGTTAGTACGTCGTACTTGAGATAGTATGCGGGTGCTCGTTAAGTTACGAGTATACTGGACAGGACTCGTCGGGAACTGTTGGTTGGTATTATACCTATCGTCAGTTATCAGTTCCCAGGTGACATGAGTACAGCTTAGTCCGCTGACTTGACACTGTCACTTCGCCTCGAGTGTGTTCCCACTGCACTTTGATTACTACCCTACCACGGCTCAAAGGAGTCGTGCAAACAGGTAGTTTTTGGGTGCAGTCCCGAAGCATTTGGAGGCAGTGACGGTTAGACAGGATTCGTCTCTCCCGGTATTGGGGGTTGACATCGCGCTGTGTCCAGGAGAGCCATTACACGAGTAGTCCCTGGCCAGGGCAAGCGACATATACTGGTGGGTTTCCAGTGTTATCTCAGGGTGTTCTCGGCTACACTCCGACACGACTTGTACCGCTATTAGGGGACTGACGTTCACCGCCCCCTAGGCCCGCCATGCGATGTATCAGACGAACAGACCGGACTGTACGGAGACTGTCACATACAGGCTCAGTAGGAGTTCAGATGGGGTTCACCTCATCAGTCTTCTTATCGACATCTACCTGGGGACCGTTACGTACAGCTAGTGCCGCTTGCGGTCTGTGGTTAAACCCACTGCCAGTATAGTGTCGAGTCTTTAGAGTCCCACACAGAGAGCTATTCACCTTTAGGCAAAATGAGTAGAGGTCGCATGGTTTTGCGACAGGGTTCGTTCACATCCTCTCACTTGTGCACGTTTGCTGTCCGGACAGCTTGTACTAGCAGGCTTTGGTTTAAGCCGGATCCTAGTATATGATTTGGGATTGGTTTTTCTCATTGTATTCGTGTTCCTCGGATCACGAATACGGGTGCGTATGCACAGTTGCTTGAGACAGTGGGAGAGAACTTTGATTAGAGTTAATGACTATTGTCAATTTATTAACCCTAATGCTTATGTGTGTATTATTGTTAATTGATATTAGTTTAATAATTGTGCATGGTTATGGTTGTTGACCATTTAACCTTCTTGACTTGTTGACCTTGGTTGACACTTTGACCATTATCATTTCATTTGGAAGATGCTTTTTGATCCTTGCAATTTGCATTAAAAATGAAATGATAATGGTCATGTCTTGATTAAGCCATGACAATTATCTTACTAATTATCTAATTAAAAGAATACACATATATATGTGAGAATGGTTTATTTTATTCTCATTTTATCATTTACTTTCTCTCTCTTGTTCTTCCTCTCCCTCAAGCTCTCCCCTCTCATGTGTTGAGAAACACTAGAACTTGAGAAAAACCTCTTCTTGATAATCTCTACTCTCATCTAGGGTTCAAGGATTAGCACTTCTTGCACCCTAGTTACTTCTAGCTTGGAGTTGAAGCCAAAGGTCGAGGTTTTCGGGTAGATCTTTCTTCGATGTGAGAAGACGACAAAGGTGACCTCCTTCCACCACTCCAAGGAGCAAGGAGAGAAGGACATAATGTTAGTTTTATGTATGCCCTAGAGGCCATTACTATACATAGGATGTATATTGTAGTGGATGCTGGGACATATATAGAGAGGACCTTCTTGCTCGACATGATAGTATGCTATCTGGTTGATCTTTACCTTAACATGTACATTGATTGTCTTTCTGTTACATGTTGGTAAAGCCCTTACGATGTGTACTTGACTACCTGGACTATGATGTGGATCATACTAGTGGGGACATGGTAGTCCATAAGTACATCCTTCAAAGTCCCTAGTCATGGGTATATCGAGACAGGGCATCGATATACCAGAGTAGACTAGCGTATACCTTCTCGACCCATACAGATGGGCGATGGATGATCCCATATCCATTGGTGTTTGACATCAGAGATGATATACGGGTGCTCAGTGGAGACTGGGTACACTGGACGGACTCGCCGAGAACTCCCAGATGGTATTATACCTTACGTCAGATGGCAGTTCTCTGGTGACACTGGTACAGAGTAGTCTGTTGACCCGAGATCGTCATAGAGTCTTGTATGGTTCCCACTGTGCTTTGATTTCCACCTTACCATGTCCAAGAGGGCATGCAAAACGGTGGTTTTTGGGTACAGTCCCGAATCACATGGAGGCAATGAGCGATAGGAGTGGATTCGTCTCTCCCGGTATAGGGGGTTGATGTTGCGCTGTGTTCGATTGGCTATAACCGGAAATCCCTGGCCAGGGTTGCTGAGATATACTGGTAAGTGTTACTAGTAGTTTCTCGAACTGTTATAGACCTCATATCGACACGACTTATCGAGCTATTGGGGTCTGACGTTTACCACCCCTAGGCAAGATATGCGACATATCAGACGATCAGACCGGACTGTACGGTAAGTGTTACTGGTTGGATTCACAGGAGTATGAGCGGGCTTGCTCGTCGATCTTCTGATCGCTCAATACCCAGGTGGCCGTTACGTTTAGCAGACCGCTTGCGGCTTGTGGGTGTTTGATATGATCATCACCTGCTGCCGACGTATTGACGAGTCTTTAGAGTCCTACACAGAGGTTTCCTGGCTCAAGCGAAACGAAATAGAAGCGCATATGAGATATGTGCGGGACCGAAAATAATGCGTGTATGTGATACCGTATTTCATTCTCGCGATCAATGTATCGAATGGTTGTATGCGATATAACCTAGTTATCGAATCAAGGATTGATTCGATAAGCCGATACATTGGATACTAGTCGGTTATGTGCGACATGACCGGATCATTGAATCAAGTGTTGATTTGATGATTTAATGCATAATTATATATTTGATATATTACTTTGCATTAACTAGTGTTGGTTCACTTTAAATGGATTTTCTCACTCAAAGTTCACAAGTTGTATATGTGATATACTTTTGTGCACTTGATTGTATCATGTTTGATGATACATGCTTACTTGAGTTTGTGTAAAAATTAAACCATGGTTATTTAAATGGTTAGGGTTTTGTTTTTCATATCTATTTATTCATTTATTTATTTTTGGAAAAGATATGAAAGGAATGGTGGCTATGTTTGTTTTTAGTTGAAGATTCATGAAGTATTGACTAAGTCACCATTCTTTTCTCATGCTTAACCCTAACAATTTAAACTAACCCTAGTTCATTCTCTACACTTAACCAAGGGTTAGTATATGATAAGTATGATTTTCTTTTCTATTATCATTAACTTATCATATTCTATCATCTTCTTCCTCTTCTTTTTCTTCATGAAGAAACCTTGCTCTATCAATGGCAACTTGAGCAAATGAGTGAGAAATCCAATTCTAAAGTGAACCGACCTCCTATTTCTTCATCCTCTACCTCTTGCGAAGTAGTATAGGGTGTTTTCTTCACAAGTTTCATGACTTGGTGAAGTGGGAGCTTGATCTTGTGATGCCTCGACGTAGATCATCTTCGGCATCGTAGTCGATGACCTAGCCCGCCCATTACTCCGATGAAGCCGACGCTAGAGCCCGGGATTCGATTTGGACAGCGAGGAGACTTCATTGCGGAGCTATAGAGGTGGAGGACCGGATCTACAAAGGTTGTATTTCCGTTATTGTAGTTAAGTTGTTAACTAGTTTATATTTTCGCCTAAAATTCTAGTTAACGATCTGTATTAGGGTTTCTCGGCACTTGTAAAATTTGAAATTGGCATGGTTGATGTCTTGTGAGACCTCATTAGTGTGCCTAGGAACCCTACAGTGGTATCAGAGCCTAGCTAGAGCTTTAGGCGATGCGTAGACGAAGTTTGAAACCCGAACGAACCCGAAACCCCAATTTTTCACCCTCTCTGGACTTTTTCTGAGAAAGTGGTGTTTTCCAAATTAAAAATTCTTAAAAAATTCACCAGGGAATATTATGAATTACTGTGAAGCACGTGACATTGATTCGACAGAAGAGCCGCGGAACCGCGGCCCCACCCTGGCTTGTGCGGCGGTTCCGCGGCAAAAGTGCTGAATCAATGCACTTGCTTTGCACAGTAATTAGTTTCTGGATGTGCTGTATTTTATGGGAATTTTTAAAACTTATTCAAGATTTGAATTTTCAGGGGTGTATTGGGAGTTCGTAGATTCGATCGGATTATCAGATTTTGTCTATATGGCTTTCCGGATATTTTAGAATATGTTAAAAAGTTCGACCGGATATAAATACCCAATCTTTCCCCTACCGGAAAAATTTCCAAGTGTTGGATTTTTCCGTGGTTTAAAGACATTCTAAGTAGTGCAAGTAACGCGATGGTCCTTCTAGAAGACAATAAACCTTAACTCGATTGTGTGACCGTCTTGAACTGCCCTGTCACGACCCTAAAGTACGGAAAGTGACTGGCACTTGGATTACGAGACGTCTAAAGGCGTACCGTAACCTAAGTCAGGCAAAGCCCAGAAAAATCTAAACCAAAATCAAAAGCGAGTGAAGGAAAACCTTTAATGAAAACGATTTTCAAACCAATTAAGTTGCAAAGAATCCCTTTTTAAAAACATCATAAATTTCTGAAAATTTCGGCAGAGTCTCCCCTGTATTTTCTATCCCCCAAAATGGGTACAACAAGATAATAAACCTGTAGTCATAAAAATGGCATCCCCAAGCGGGAGCTAGCTCTTCGCCCAAGGCGGATCACAACCACATGCAATATAATAGTAGTATCAAGAAAAGTGCATAAAGAAACGCAAAATATCAGAAAACACAACGCCGGCTCAAGTGATCTCGACCCAAAAGAAACCACATATACACAATCTCTCAGTCTCATCACTAGGTCGCATATACAATATAAAGTGGTAGATGGAGAATACTGGATACAATGATAAAGCAAAAAGAAATAAAGTGTGCTCGCAACCCACCTACGGGCGATGTCGCAAGTCTGAGCAAAAGGAGCCTATGATAAGATAGCCACCGCTACAAGACAGATGAGTCCGACCTGCAAGACACTGTGGCACAACGGGGGTAAGTTACCAGCTCGTGAGTAAATATAACATCTAATAAGGCAATCGTAAGAATGCACGCAATGCACCACAACATGCATGTCCATATGTGATATAATAGCTCTAGTAAGCATGCACATGTATGCAATGTCATTTCTAACTCTTTAAGTGTTTTAAATGCTAAGGGTACTGCGTTCTTAACTTTTAGAAAATGAATATCTGTATAATTGCTAAGTACCATCAAGAAATCATCTGAAAACCCGTGTCAAGCATCGACACCAAATAGGAATCATATCTGTCTCAATATCGGGCTCCGTCAGTCCGGATCGGCCCATATCATAAATCTCACGACAACGGTCGGTATCCTCCGGATATCCGCCGCGCCAGGCATCACCGGTAGGTAGTCTTCCCCTGCCAGGCTCATCATCTACAACTCGATCTTCTTGCCCCGGGGTACCATACCGGGCCCACCATGTACCCGAGACGGTTCATCCACTCCTCGAATCGGGTCTCGAAATCCAACAGAAAACATGAAAACTCATGGTGGACGACACATACATCACGAGAAAACCGCAACTTTGTTTTAAAAATGATAAATATAAGCTTTTGTTAAATTCTTGCGGTTTTCCCCAAAAATCCAGAAATCGCAGCAATACTGAAATCCTCAAGAAAATCATAATGTTCACATGTTATATATGATAAATGTCTATGATATCAATGTATATGATGTGAGTTTTGGCTAGAAATCTATGTAGATATGATGGTAATGCGAGGTATATGCATGCTATGCAATTCCATATATCATGTATGAATGCAAATGGCGTTATTAAGTTAAACAGGTTCTATAGTGCACGTGGCATGGCAATTACCAAAGGCGTGTGTGTCACATGAATAGTGCGAGTGCAACAGATGCCAATGGTAATGGCGTTCGTATCCTACAAAGTGATATCGCATAAGTATAGATGAATGTCCATGCAATCTAATATACTGTTCGCTATAAGGGTATGCAGTGTACATGAATGGATAAGCTAGCTAACAATATGAATCTTGCAAAAAGTAGGGTAATCCTAACTAGGGGGGCGCTTCGCGCCATTCAGACGATTCCCCCATAGATGAATACATCTACTCACCTGAAATCCCCGCTAACCCGATCCGACCACCGCCTTGCCTTTACGTGCCGTGTCCGATATTTCCCCGACCGATCCTATATTTGCACAACACCAAGCATAAGATTACAAAACCTAAAACGATGCAAGTCACAATATACAATTATCGACGCTCTCGAATTAAACATAACATACACTCGGTGCGCGGGAAAACGCACGAAAATCGCTAATCGTTAACTAGAATCGTCATTTCGGGGAAAACGACAAAACTAAAACCCGACTAGACGAAACCCCGCGTTCGCGCACTCTAATAGTCCTATACGAAGCTAATTATATCACTAACTTAATACAATTTGATCGCATTCTAATTTTTGTAAAAATCTAGTAAGCAAATTTCAAACCGATTCGATGCAAACGTCGCAATTTAACGACTTAGCGAGCGTAACCCTCCGCAATTAACCACTCTAATCAAATAGGTAACCAAAGCCCTAACTTAACTCTAACAACCATGCTTCAAACCCTAGTTCAACACCAAATCCCATTCTTGATTTTCATGAACAAGAATTTTACAACTAAATTAATACTTCAAAATTGAATTTTAGCACACATAAACTACAAGTTAACAAACTAGTTTAGAATTTCACCTCACAAATGGAACCCTAGCATGATCAAGCCACCAAAGAAGCCTCCTTTCTTCTAGTTTTGAACTAAATTTGGTTGAGGAGAGAGTGGATTAGGGTTTAGCATTGAATTGGAGAAGAAAATGGAGAATTTTTATGGATTTTTCATGATTTTTCATGATTTTTGAAGCAAGAATTGAGGTGAAAAGAGGGGGAGCTGCTGCTATTTTCGGCCAGAGGTGAAGAGGAGGAGGGTGTGGGGTTTTTGGAGAAGTTTCTAGGTCAAAAAGATCCCTCACATCTCATTTAATGCATTTCACATCAACTTTTTACAAAAAAACCCCTTTTTACATCATTTTTTTCATAATTTTCACACCATAAAACTAAAATGTTGCAAGTCATGATACAATTTTATTAACACCATATTTTAGCTTATAAAGATTCCTAATTATGAAATTTACCTAATTAAATTTGTATTTATCACTAATTTAATGTATTTTAAAATGCTTAAAATAATAAAAAAATAATTAATTACGAAAAATATTTTATTTAACTAGAAAATTATAAGTGACATTTTAGTGACAAAATTATAGTAATATCTTATCTAAATTTTGTATAATTAGGTCTACAATGAAAAATACCTATTTTGACTTTTTACGGAAAAAGCCGAAAAATTTGCCGATTACCGAAAAACTGCCTAAACGATTTTCGAAGGGTTACAATGTTCCCTCCTTAAAGAAATTCGGTCCCCGAATTTAGAATATAACTACGCGTACCTTCAAAAAGATGGGGATATCTCTTCCTCATCTCGACCTCGGTCTCCCAGGTGACCTCCTCGCTGTTCGGGCCACGCCAAAGGACCTTGACGGACGGTATAACCTTCGACCTCAATTTCTTCACCTGCCGATCCAAGATGACCATCTGCTGCTCGGTGAAAGAAAGATCACGCTCTAGCTGGATTGTCTGGTGCTGAATCGCCTGGGAAGGATCATGAAGGTACTTGCGGAGCATCGAGACATGGAATACGGGGTGAACATCGGGGAAGCTGGGCGGAAGAGCTAACCGATAAGTGACTGGACCAACACGCTCTAGGATCTCGAAAGGACCAACATATCTAGGACTCAGCTTCCCTTTCCGCCCAAATCTCATCGCACCTTTCATCGGAGAGACCTTCAGGAAAACATGATCGCCAACAGCGAACTTGAGTCGGCGACGGCGCTTGTCAGCATATGATTTCTGCCTGCTCTGTGCCGCTCTCATCCTGTCCCGAATCAGCTGTATCATCTCGGTCGTCTCTTGTACGATCTACGGCCCCAAAATACTGCTCTCCCTGAGCTCTGTCCAACATACAGGCGATCGACATCTCCTCCCATATAAAGCCTCAAAAGGTGCCATCTGAATCGTCTCCTGGAAGCTATTATTGTAGGAAAACTCGATCAAAGGCAAATGACGATCCCAGCTACCACCGAAATCTAAAACGCAAGCTCTGAGCATGTCTTCAAGAGTCTGAATAGTACGCTCTGACTGACCGTCAGTCTGCGGATGAAAGGCTGTGCTAAAACTCAATCGGGTGCCCAAAGCTTCCTATAGTTTCTGCCACAATCGGCTGGTAAACTGGGTGCCACGGTCGGACACGATGCAAGTCGGAACACCATGCATTCGCACTATCTCATCAATATAAACCTGGGCGTACTGAGAAAATCCAAAAGTGGTCTTCACTGGCAGGAAGTGAGCCGCTTTCGTCAGTCGATCCACAATCACCCAAATAGAGTCATACCCTCGACTGGTCCTGGGTAGACCCACAATGAAATCCATGGAGACCTGTTCCCACTTTCACTCAGGGATGGGCAAAGGCTGTAACTCGCCGGCTGGCCTCTGGTGCTCGGCCTTGACTTGCTGACAAGTCAGGCATCTCGACACATAGTCTGTAATATCCTTCTTCATCCCGTCCCACCAGTAAACCTCTCTCAAATCACGGTACATTTTGGTGGAACCTGGATGCACACTGTATACTGATCTATGTGCCTCCTCGAGAATATCACGCCTTAGTCCCTCTGAATCTGGCACGCACAGTCGAGTCCCAAATCGAAGTATCCCCTGATCATCAATCACGAACTCAGAAACTCTGCCCTGCCGAATCTGCTCAATAATCTCTAAAATACGGGCATCGCCGGACTGTGCCTCGTGGATACGGTCAAGTAACTGTGGGCATGCTCTGAAATGGGCTAGCTGTCCCCCTGTAGGAGTAAACTCGAACTGCACTCTGCTATCACATAAAACCTGCCAATCCGCCGTCGACTGCATCTGTACTGCGCTCAAACAAGATAAGCCACCTCCGGGCCTCCTACTCAAAGCATCTGCCACCACATTCACCTTGCCCGGATGGTATAAAATCTCGCAGTCATAATCCTTCACCAACTCCATCCATCGGCGCTGTCTCAGGTTCAGATCTCGCTGCTGGAAAATATACTTCAAACTCTTGTGGTCGGTGAATATCTGGCACGACTCACAGTATAGGTAATGTCTCCAGATCTTAAGTGCAAATACCACTGCAGCCATCTCTAAATCATGGGTGGGGTAGTTCTGTTCGTGTTTCCTCAGCTGCCGAGAAGCATACGCGATAACTCTGTCGTGCTGCATCAATACACATCCCAGCCCCACTCTAGAAGCATCACAATATACCACGAACCCGCCTGATCCTGAAGGCAAAGCTAACACTGGTGCAGTAGTCAGACGAGTCTTCAATTGCTGGAAACTATCCTCACATGCCTGGGTCCAATCAAAAGGAACACCCTTCCGGGTCAACCCGGTCAAAGGTGCAGCAATGCGGGAGAAATCCTGGACAAAACGCCGATAATAGCCGGCCAGACCTAGAGAGCTGCGAACCTCTGTAACTGATACTGGTCTAGGCCAACGCTGAACTGCCTCGATCTTCTTCGGGTCCACACAAATACCATCTCTCGTCACTACATGACCCAAGAAGTCGACGCTGTCTAGCCAGAAAGCGCACTTGGAGAATTTGGCGAACAGCTGATGCTCCCTCAAAGTCTGCTAGGTGATACGTAAGTGCTGCTCATGCTCCTCCCGGCTCCGAGAATAAACCAAGATGTCGTCAATGAACACAATAATGAACTGATCGAGATACGGCCTGAATACACGGTTCATCAAATCCATAAATGCTGCCGGGGCATTGGTGAGCCCGAACGACATCACCAAGAACTCATAATGACCATAACGAGTACGGAAAGCGGTCTTCGGAATATCCTCCTTCCGAACCCGCAACTTGTGATAACCTGACCGTAAATCAACCTTCGAGAAAAACCCTGCACCCTGGAGATGATCAAATAAGTCATCAATGCGGGGTAGGGGATACCTGTTCCACACAGTAACCCGGTTCAGCTGACGATAATCAATGCATAAGCGCATACTTCCGTCCTTCTTCTTAACAAACAAGACGGGAGCACCCCAAGGTGACACACTCGGTCGGATAAGCCCTTTGTCCAGCAAGTCCTGTAACTGATCCTTTAGCTCTCTCAGCTCCGCCGGGGCCATCCGATAAGGCGGTATAGAGATAGGCCCCGTGCCGGGGATCAAGTCAATACAGAACTCAATCTCGCGCTCAGACCAGGCAGCTCGTCAGAGAAAACATCAGGAAACTCTCTCACAACAGGAACCTGGTCCAACGGAACCTCTGTGGAGCTAGTATCACAAACATATGCTAAGAATCCCTGACACCCTTTCCTTAAGAGCTGACCAGCCCGAAGAGAAGAAATCAAGCTGGGAAGGGTAGCGCTACGATCTCCCTGAATAACAAGAACCGGCTCACCAGGAAAACTGAATCTGACTGCTTTCTCACGGCAGTCCACGGATGCATAACAGGTGGCTAGCCAGTCCATACCAAGAAGAACGTCAAAGTCTAGCATATCGAGGAGAATCAAATCTACTGAAGAATCTCTCTCCCCGATACGAACGGAACACGATCGGTACACAAAACGGGCAATAAAAGACTCGCCTACCGGTGTAATAACGACAAGTGGCTGATCTAACGGAGAAGACTCTCGGCCCAACCTCGGTGCAAAATACGTGGATACATAGGAATGTGTCGAGCCTGGATCAAATAATACCCGTGCATCAAAAGAACATACTGGCAGAGTACCTGTCACGACGGCATTGGATGCCTGTGCATCCTGAGGAGTCAACGCGAACACTCGGGCCTGTCCACCACTAATAGCTGGCTATCCTCTGCCTCTACCTCGGCTTCGGCCTCTGCCTCTGTCGCCTCGTCCTCTCAGAACTGGACCGCCACGCCCACGACCTCTAGAAGCATCTGACTGGCATGGAGCATCATCAGGAGTAGGAAGTAAAGCTCTCTGAGAAGGTGGTGAGGGTGGTAAAGTCACATGCGGGACTGTCGCCGCGCCCGGACGTCCCATGGTACAGTCTCTGACACGGTGGTACTGACTCCCACACCGAAAACATCCTGGAGACGACTGCTGGGTCTGTGGATATGAACCAAATAACTGACCTCGTCTCAATCCTCTGCCTCCACCATCTCCCGGAAATAATCTATCGCGGTGTCTACCCATCTGCCGCTGAGCTGGCGTATCAGTACGGATCCTCTTCGGCCCAGAAACGACCGGAGTATCAGAAATACGCTCCTCCAAAAATAAGGCTGCATCCATCGCGGCAGCGTATGTATCAAAGCGCTGGGTGCCGATGGCAAGGAATAGCTGTGTATCAAGCCCTCGTACAAACCTCTTTATTCTCTTCTCTTCTGTGTCGACTAGGTATGGAGCATATCGAGACGACTTGGTAAACTGTATATCATACTCCGACACTGTCATCCCAGGAGTCTTGCGCAAAGACTCTAAACTACGGGCTCGAGCATCTCGGACACTCTCCGGAAGAAAACGGGCAAGAAATGCAGCTGTAAACTCATCCCAGGTCATAGAAGGCAGACCTGCAGCTCGGCCTCTCTCTACTGAGTCGTACCATGTCTGGGCAAGACCCTCCAGACGAAAACTCGCAAACTCCACCAATCTATCATCAGAACACCTCAACGAACGGCAAATCCGAGCCATCCTATCAAGAAATGCCTGTGGGTCCTCTGTCGCATCTGTACCGGTAAAATCTGGAGGTCTCAATCTCATGAACTCTTGTAGTGAAACAGGGATAGTCTCCGTAGTAGCAGCAGGAGTGACCATCTGTGCAGCAGGTACGATCGTAGTCTGTGCGGTGGAAGGAACGTCATCGGATCTCTGTGCCCGGCTGGAATCAACTAAAGATCCCATCATCTGCCGCAACTCGTGCATGCCGGCCTCTAGTCTGGCAATACGGTCAGGATAAGGCGGATCAGTATGACCCTGAGGGGTAGGCGTATCCTCCCGCTCGATCCTCGCCTCAGACGGGCCCACTCGAATCTCATCCCTAGCGGCAGCCCGCTGAGCTCTCGTATTCTTTGGCGGCATCGAAGCTGGAATAAGAAACAGGACTGATAAGGACATTGCAATTGAATCAAGGAATGCAAGGAATCAAGAAAGGAAATACAAGCAATTATGTCCTAAGGTCACTTAGGCGGAGTACCGTATCGTAAGTATGCCGCGGATCATACCCACGGTACACCACTCTGCTTAAGTCACCTACTCCATCTACCAAGGTCGTCCTACACTCAGAAAGGTAAAACCTACGCTCTGATACCAACTTTGTCGCGACCCTAAAGTACGGAAAGTGACTGGCACTTAGATTACGAGACGTCTAAAGGCGTACCGTAACCTAAGTCAGCCAAAGCCCAGAAAAATCTAAACCAAAATCAAAAGCGAGTGAAGGAAAACCTTTAATGAAAACGATTTTCAAATCAATTAAGTTGCAAAGAATCCCTTTTTAAAAACATCATAAATTTCTGAAAATTTCGGCAGAGTCTCCCCTGTATTTTCTATCCCCCAAAATGGGTACAACAAGATAATAAACCTGTAGTCATAAAAATGGCATCCCCAAGCGGGAGCTAGCTCTTCGCCCAAGACGGATCACAACCACATGCAATATAATAGTAGTATCAAGAAAAGAGCATAAAGAAACGCAAAATATCAGAAAACACAACGCCGGCTCAAGTGAGCTCGACCTAAAAGAAACCACATATACACAATCTCTCAGTCTCATCACTAGGTCGCATATACAATATAAAGTGGTAGATGGAGAATACTAGATACAATGATAAAGCAAAAAGAAATAAAGTGTGCTCGCAACCCACCTACGGGCGATGTCGCGAGTCTGAGCAAAAGGAGCCTATGATAAGATAGCCACCGCTACAAGACTGATGAGTCCGACCTGCAAGACACTATGGCACAACGGGGGTGAGTTACCAGCTCGTGAGTAAATATAACATCTAATAAGGCAATCGTAAGAATGCACGCAATGCACCACAACATGTATGTCCATATGTGATATAATAGCTCTAGTAAGCATGCACATGTATGCAATGTCATTTCTAACTCTTTAAGTGTTTTAAATGCTAAGGGTACTGCGTTCTTAACTTTTAGAAAATGAATATCTGTATAATAGCTAAATACCATCAAGAAATCATCTGAAAACCCGTGTCAAGCATCGACACCAAATAGGAATCATATCTGTCTCAATATCGGGCTCCGTCAGTCCGGATCGGCCCATATCATAAATCTCACGAGAACGGTCGGTATCCTCCGGATATCCGCCGCGCCATACATCACCGGTAGGTAGTCTTCCCCTGCCAGGCTCATCGTCTACAACTCGATCTTCTTGCCCCGGGGTACCATACCGGGCCCACCATGTACCCGAGACGGTTCATCCACTCCTCGAATCGGGTCTCGAAATCCAACAGAAAACATGAAAACTCATGGTGGACGACATATACATCACGAGAAAACCGCAACTTTGTTTTAAAAATGATGAATATAAGCTTTTGTTAAATTCTTGCGGTTTTCCCCAAAAATCCAGAAATCGCAGCAATACTGAAATCCTCAAGAAAATCATAATGTTCACATGTTATATATGATAAATGTCTATGATATCAATGTATATGATGTGAGTTTTGACTAGAAATCTATGTAGATATGATGGTAATGCGAGGTATATGCATGCTATGCAATTCCATATATCATGTATGAATGCAATTGGCGTTATTAAGTTAAACAGGTTCTATAGTGCACGTGGCATGGCAATTACCAACGGCGTATGTGTCACATGAATAATGCGCGTGCAACAGATGCCAATGGTAATGGTGTTCTTGTCCTACAAAGTGATATCGCATAAGTATAGATGAATGTCCAAGCAATCTAATATACTGTTCGCTATAAGGGTATGCAGTGTACATGAATGGATAAGCTAGCTAACAATATGAATCTTACAAAAAGTAGGGTAATCCTAACTAGGGGGGCGCCTCATGCCATTCAGACGATTCCCCCATAGATGAATACATCTACTCACCTGAAATCCCCGCTAACCCGATCCGACCACCGCCTTGCCTTTACGTGCCGTGTCCGATGTTTCCCCGACCGATCCTATATTTGCACAACACCAAGCATAAGATTACAAAACCTAAAACGATGCAAGTCACAATATACAATTATCGACGCTCTCGAATTAAACATAACATACACTCGGTGCGCGGGAAAACGCACGAAAATCGCTAATCGTTAACTAGAATCGTCATTTCGGGAAAATCGACAAAACTAAAACCCGACTAGACGAAACCCCGTGTTCGCGCACTCTAATAGTCCTATACGAAGCTAATTATATCGCTAACATAACACAATTTGATCGCATTCTAATTTTTGTAAAAATCTAGTAAGCAAATTTCATACCGATTCGATGCAAACGTCGCAATTTAACGACTTAGCGAGCGTAACCCTCCGCAATTAACCACTCTAATCAAATAGGTAACCAAAGCCCTAACTTAACTCTAACAACCATGCTTCAAATCCTAGTTCAACACCAAATACCATTCTTGATTTTCATGAACAAGAATTTACAACTAAATTAATACTTCAAAATTGAATTTTAGCACACATAAACTACAAGTTAACAAACTAGTTTAGAATTTCACCTCACAAATGGAACCCTAGCATGATCAAGCCACCAAAGAAGCCTCCTTTCTTCTAGTTTTGAACTAAATTTGGTTGAGGAGAGAGTGGATTAGGGTTTAGCATTGAATTGGAGAAGAAAATGGTGAATTTTTATGGATTTTTCATGATTTTTCATGATTTTTGAAGCAAGAATTGAGGTGAAAAGAGGGGGAGCTGCTGCTATTTTCGTCCAGAGGTGAAGAGGAGGAGGGTGTGGGGGTTTTTGGAGAAGTTTCTAGGTCAAAAAGATCCCTCACATCTCATTTAATGCATTTCACATCAACTTTTTACAAAAAAACCCCTTTTTACATCATTTTTTCATAATTTTCACAACATAAAACTAAAATGTTGCAAGTCATGATACAATTTTATTAACACCATATTTTAGCTTATAAAGATTCCTAATTATGAAATTTACCTAATTAAATTTGTATTTATCACTAATTTAATGTATTTTAAAATGCTTAAAATAATAAAAAAAATAATTAATTACGAAAAATATTTTATTTAACTAGAAAATTATAAGTGACATTTTAGTGACAAAATTATAGTAATATCTTATCTAAATTTTGTATAATTAGGTCTACAATGAAAAATACCTATTTTGACTTTTTACGGAAAAAGCCGAAAAATTTGCCGATTACCGAAAAACTGCCTAAACGATTTTCGAAGGGTTACATGCCCTTTGAACCTTTGGGTTTGGGGCAGTACGGCGTGCCACATGTGAGGCGTTGGCTTGACCCTTCTACGGCTGGACCGTTGGTACTGAGGCACGAACTGAATGTTTTTAGACTTATTTCATGTGTTGAGCCGTTTCGGGAAAACTTGGGTGTTCGATTGTTCGATCGGAAAGTTTAACATTTTCTATTTATCCGGAATGTGATACAATAATTGGAATTCACAAAAGTTATGAGATAACTGAATGAATGTTATAGATCTAGCAATTTAGTCTCACTTGATCGGTTGCTACGGAATTTTGATGCGATCAAAAGTCCGTTGCAATCACGTGGCGTACGCGAATATTCGCCGGGTAAACTTAATAGACAACCTCACTCCATAGCCCCGACCAAGTGACTGTAGGAGAACCCCGTCGTCGAAAGCATCCGTAAGGGTGCTCGCGGCAGCGGTGTTCCGCCTTGGTGCGCTTCGTCGACGGCGTCGGGGGTGCGGCCGCCTACTAAAGTTTGCGACGAGCATTCGATCAGGATGTCGGGAATCTTGTTGAATTGCCCGACTTGATAATGAAAAGAGTTTTCGATAATGAGACTAAAATGCGGGGTTTATAATTGTTAGGCATGCGATGTCTAAGGAATTCATTTGATTAGGCATGCGATGTCTATGTAGGTTGCGGATTCCAACTGTTGTAGTTTTACACTTTCTTTTCTGTGACCGTAAGTGTAATATGTGATATCGCCGGTTTCGTTGCTATATGTCAACGACAATTGGGATGGACATATTTACTTACGTTGATGACATGTGTTGTTATGTGTTGCTGGATATGTTATATTGGATCGTCGTGTTTGAATAGCCGGGGGTTTTTATGTGAGATGAGTGTTTTTCATTTTCATTCATGTAAAAACTTGTATGTAATATTCTTTTATTGGGGCACTTCCAGGTTGCGGAAGATGTCACCCTTTGTATATTATTTACTTTTCCGCACTAGGATAGACCCAAGGAGGGGAGCACAAGTACTCGGGTTCTGGAGTCCAGTGGGAGACCAACTTGAGGAGTCGAGTCCGGGTCTCCTAACTCTAGAATTGGTAGGGTTGCTTGCCGCTCTCGTAGGGGTCTAGGGGTGTGGGTTTGGCTATTCATCGCGACCGTGGAATCCGTGTTTTATACTGGCTCATATTGAAAACACGGACGTCCTAGTATATCCAATATTTCATATGATTCTTCTGCTGCGATATCTGTGATGTGATCATGGGATATGTTCTGTGATAGATACTGTATATAATATATATGATATATTATATAGGCGTTACTTATGTTTTACACCCGCGCTAGCCCTGCCCCGCTCTGCCGTTTGTTACCTAACCTAACGGTGCACGAGGGGACATCGAGGCGAATGCGGATGGCATAAGTGTACGTCGTATTTATCTGTGATGTTTAGGTACTTAAATGATGGGACTTCATTAATGTGATTAATGAAATAAAAGAAACCTAAGATGTTGTAGAATCGAATTTCAAAATAAAACAGGTAGCTACAGTTCTTGCTTTGCACAGCGGTATATGTGATATATCCTGCACCTTATTCGATAAGGAAAAGACCGAGATCCCTTCACCGGGAGTGACTCCTTTAGCAATAACTGGCAGATGCTACACATTCGGTTTGTCTTTTGATTGCTTTTAAGAGTTTTTGCTTTGCACAAAGATATATATGATATATCCCGCACCTCATTCGATGAGGAAAGGGCCGACGATCCCTTCACCGGGAGTGACCCCTTTAGCAAAACTAGAAAAGCCTAAAAAACACTCCATTTTAAAATCATTTGATTCTACAACGATATCAAGTTCATTACGCAATAGGTTTTCAGAAAAACCTGTGGTAGCCCTCCGTCACTTCAGATAAGTCCTGTTTAGTATTCGTGCTGCGTTTGTTGACCTTGTCAAGGCGCAGTGTGCGGTAGCTAACCAGTATTTATCTGCTTATGCATATGATGCAGATTGGGTTAGGGTAGTCGTGCCTCCTTGTTGACCTTGTCAAGGGTCGTGCGGGTGGGTTTGATTCAATCAAGAAATGACGGGTTGAACTTGACTTGCGGTCTATGGTTTGTTGACCTTGTCAAGGTCATAAATCGTTCGGGGCAAAATATTATCGGGAATTTCAAGTGTTGAAATTTGCAATGAGATTGCATACCTTCTATGAGATAGTTGGATCCCGATACCCGCTGTGAGTAAGAGTTACTCCTGGGAGAGTTTTACATGTTGCAACTAGCCGATCAAGTAGGTGTCTAGAAAGGTGTCAACGGGGTTACGCCTCTGGGAAAACGAGGTTTACATTAATTAGGTTCGTGCGAAAGCACGGGGACCTCCCTCAAGGTACCGACACTGGCCTGGCTGAAAGATTGGCGAACTTATAGTGTGTAATTAATCCCGGCTTGTCTTTCCTTTTAGGGTTTGAAGGAAGATTTGATAAAAAGCAGTGGGAGCCATCCTGATTAGATAAAATAATAACCAATCAATTCTTGCAAGAGCGCACGCTGAGTGTTTTCATCTCTCTCTCTCCAGGTAGCGACCATATCATGCCTTAATCAAGATAATAATACGGATGTATTGACCGAACCCGCTTGTTATACTGAGCTGGGGAACGTTGGTCCCGCTCCAACTTATAATTGTTATAAGACAGAGCAGGAAATTGGGGATTACCAGAATTCCCGTGCCGCCCAAACGAAGAGAGTGCATGCTGATGCATCATCTTCGGGTGTGTTCATTATACAGAATTGTTTCTCAGTATTCTTTACGTCCTGGGTATGTGATACCAGATCAGGATCCCGCATATGTAATTTGTTACATGGGCTACAGATAGGTAAAGAACTGAGAACGGGTGATAAGTTTCATGAGGCAGAAAATGGGGCAAGTGTTGCAGCCAAATCTGTTGGTCACTGTCACCCTGTATTACCAATACATTGATTCTGAACGAACGTTATTAGATACCGAACCTGATATACAAAATCATATCTATCTCTTTATTAGTAAAGAAATGATATAATTTTGTATTGTTGGATAATGTTTTGAACATTTCCTATATCAAAAGTTGATCAATTCAGGCACGTTATCTAAAAGCATTGATGTTCTAAGTCAAACTACAGTTCTTAGTATACAGAACACACACAAGAGGAAGAGTTCAGAAATGAACGATTCCTTCTTGAGGTATTGTAGACTAGGTCATATCAATGCGACCCGACTGGCTGAAGTTGCTTATAGATGCATTTTTAAATTAGTTTGAATTTACATCTTGTGAAACTTGCCAGTCATGTCATAAAGATAAGATGACCATAGCTCTGTTTACTGGAAACAGAGAAAGAGTTAGTGAACTCTTGGGATGATACATGTTGATGTATGTAGGTCCCCTGTCTACACATGCCAAGATTGGTTCTTTATACTTCATTACGTTCTCTGATGATCTCTCAAGATTCAGACATATGTTCCTGTTGAAACACAAGTCCGAACCTTTTGAGATATTCATAGAATATAAGTTAGAAGTAGAGAACCAAAATACGGGTATAAGTATTATGTCCTTTGTTGTGATCGAGGAGGAGAATACTTAAGCACGGAAATCCTGGACTATTCTAAAGGAGAATGAGATTCTCTCTCAGCATTACTCCTCCGTATACACCATAGCACGATGGTATATCGGGGTGGAGCAATAGCACCCTATGTGATATGGTGTGCTCTATGATGAGTACTACTGAGTTACCTATTTCCTTTTGGGAGTTATGCGCTTGAGGAGCTGCATACCTATTGAATAGGGTTCAAATCAAATCAGTTGCCTACCATTTCATATGTAATATGATAAGGGAAGAGCCCATATCTTAAGTTGGTTAAGATTTGGGGTTGTCCGGGCTATGTCTAAAAGCAAAATCCGGACAAGCTCGAGGCAAGGTCAGTTATGTAGAACTGGAAATGTTTCAGCTATACAAACTACAGCTGATGATTTGAAAGAACCAAAGGATTCAATAGTTACCAACGAACCTCAGCCTCTCCGCCGATCTAGTAGGGTTCCTCACCCACCTGAGAGCTACTTCGGTTTCTCTATGACAGTGGGAGCGAGGATTGCATCATGGGACGATGACCCAACTAGTTTCGAGCTGGCCATCAGGAGTAAGACTCTATGAGAATGGCTGGATGCTTAGCGATCTGAGATGGAATCCATGTACACCAACAAAGTATGGACTTTGGTTGCTATATCTGAAGGGTTAAATCCCCATCAGGAGCAAGTATATCTTGAGAAGATTACTTGGTGTACATGGAAAAGTTGAGACTTTCAAAGCTAGACTTAATAAAGGTTTGCATCATTGACCAGGTGTGGATCATGAGGAAACCTTTTTCTAAGGAGCTATGCTTAAGTCCATCCAGATCCTACTTACCACGGCTACATACCATGACTACGATATCTGGTGGTTGGGTGTCATGACAGCTTTTCTAAATGATGTTTTAGAATAGAGCGTCTATAAGTACACAGCCAGAGGGCTTCGTAGACAGTGGGAGCAGCGGAAACGTGTACAAGATGCTTTATAGGATAAAGCAGACATCGCGGAGTTGGAACATCTGTTTTGATGTGTTAGTCAAAGAGTTTGACATCATCAAAATGGTAGATGAACCTTGTATAAACAAAAAGGTAGTAGGGAGTATAGTGACGATCCTCGTAGAGTACGTGGATGACAAACTCTAGATAGGGAAGGAGTTTCCTATGCTACGCTCGGTCAATCTCCGATTATCACAATGATTCTCCATATAGGATCAAAGTTATACCTCCTAAATCCTGGGTTTTGGATCTATGAGATAGATCTAAATGGATGTTAGGATTCTCACTAGTTGTAGTGAGATGGTATCAACCGATCCTGGGGAGAATCACTGGAAGGGTTCCAGGGTGATAAGGACAACTGAAAGTCAGTCACAGGCATTGTCTTTACCTTCAATAAAGGGACGGTATGTTGGAAGAGTTCCAAGCTAGATACCGTGACATACTAGACGATTAAGGCTGGATACATCACTACATAAGATGCTACCAAAGAGGTCGTCTGGGTGTATACTAGTTCATGAGATGAACTAAGTTCCTCCAATTGTGTGACAATGGAGTTGTGGCTTATGCTAAGGAACGCCAGTCCCATCAGTGATCCAGACATATTCTAAGGCAGTGTCACCTGATCATGGAGATGGTTGATCTCCAGGGTGATCGAGGTTAGGAGAGTAGACTCAGAGGACAACACGGCGGATCCACTCACAAAGGCCTTTTTCCCAGAGAGAGACTTTTATGGGATGGTTGAGTATGAGATACTTCAACCACTGCTATCAGATGGCCCTAGTGCAAGTGGGAGATTGTTAGTTATATGTATGCCCTAGAGGCCATTACTATACATAGGATGTATATTGTAGTGGATGCTGGGACATATATAGAGAGGACCTTCTTGCTCGACTTGATAGTATGCTATCTGGTTGATCTATACCTTAACGTGTACATTGATTGTCTCTCTGTTACATGTTGGTAAAGACCTTAAGATGTGTACTTGACTACCTGGACTATGATGCGGATCATACTAGTGGGGACATGGTAGTCCATAAGTACATCCTTCAAAGTCCCTAGTCGTGGGTATATCGAGACAGGGCATCGATATACCAGAGTAGACTAGCGTATACCTTCTCGACCCATACAGATGGGCGATGGATGATCCTATATCCATTGGTGTTTGACATTAGAGATGATATACGGGTGCTCAGTGCAGACTGGGTACACTGGACGGACTCGCCGAGAACTCCCAGATGGTATTATACCTTACGTCAGATGGCAGTTCTCTGGTGACACTGGTACAGAGTAGTCTGTTGACCCGAGATCGTCATAGAGTCTTGTGTGGTTCCCACTGTGCTTTGATTTCCACCTTACCACGTCCAAGAGGGCGTGCAAAATGGTGGTTTTTGGGTACAGTCCCGAATCACATGGAGGCAATGAGCGATAGGAGGGGATTCGTCTCTCCCGGTATAGGGGGTTGATGTTGCGCTGTGTTCGATTGGCTATAACCGGAAATCCCTGGCCAGGGTTGCTGAGATATACTGGTAAGTGTTACTAGTAGTTTCTCGAACTGTTATAGACCTCATATCGACACGACTTATCGAGCTATTGGGGTCTGACGTTTACCACCCCTAGGCAAGATATGCGACATATCAGATGATCAGACTGGACTGTACGGTAAGTGTTACTGGTTGGATTCACAGGAGTATGAGCGGGCTTGCCCGTCGAACTTCTGATCGCTCAATACCCGGGTGGCCGTTACGTTTAGCAGATCGCTTGCGGCTTGTGTGTGTTTGATATGATCATCACCTGCTGCCGGCGTATTGACGAGTCTTTAGAGTCCTACACAGAGGTTTCCTGGCTCAAGCGAAACGAAATAGGAGCGCGTATGAGATATGTGCGGGACCGAGAATAATGCGTGTATGTGATACCGTATTTCATTCTCGCGATCAATGTATCGAATGGTTGTATGCGATATAACCTAGTTATCGAATCAAGGATTGATTCGATAAGCCGATACATTGGATACTAGTCGGTTATGTGCGACATGACCGGATCATTGAATCAAGTGTTGATTTGATGATTTAATGCATAATTATATATTTGATATATTACTTTGCATTAACTAGTGTTGGTTCACTTTAAATGGATTTTCTCACTCAAAGTTCACAAGTTGTATATGTGATATACTTTTGTGCACTTGATTGTATCATGTTTGATGATACATGCTTACTTGAGTTTGTGTAAAGATTAAACCATGGTTATTTAAATGGTTAGGGTTTTGTTTTTCATATCTATTTATTCATTTATTTATTTTTGGAAAAGATATGAAATGAATGGTGGCTATGTTTGTTTTTAGTTGAAGATTCATGAAGCATTGACTAAGTCACCATTCTTGTCTCATGCTTAACCCTAACCATTTAAACTAACCCTAGTTCATTCTCTACACTTAACCAAGGGTTAGTATATGATAAGTATGATTTTCTTTTCTATTATCATTAACTTATCATTTTCTATCATCTTCTTCCTCTTCTTCTTCATCATGAAGAAACCTTGCCCCATCAATGGCAACTTGAGAAAATGAGTGAGAAATCCAATTCTAAAGTGAACCCACCTCCTATTTCTTCATCCTCTACCTCTTGCCAAGTAGTATAGGGTGTTTTCTTCACATGTTTCATGACTTGGTGAAGTGGGAGCTTGATCTTGTGATGCCTCGACGTAGATCATCTTCGGCATCGTAGTCGATGACCTAGCCCGCCCATTTCTCCGATGAAGCCGACGCTAGAGCCCGGGATTCGATTTGGACAGCGAGGAGACTTCATTGCGGAGCTATGGAGGTGGAGGACCGGATCTACAAAGGTTGTATTTCCGTTATTGTAGTTAAGTTGTTAACTAGTTTATATTTTCGCCTAAAATTCTAGTTAACGATCTGTATTAGGGTTTCTCGGCACTTGTAAAATTTGAAATTGGCATGGTTGATGCCTTGTGAGACCTCATTAGTGTGCCTAGGAACCCTACACATAAAGCCCAAGGTATAACCTTTCTAGCACTTAGCTAGTTTTCAGTTAGCTTTAGCTTGTTTTTGTTTAGCAAAGATCCTTTATAGTCTAGTCCATGTTGCCTAAGCTCATAAAAATTTGATTTTTATTCCGTTTTCCGCCTCCCCGCAAGCACCGGGGTAGGCAACGTGGACTTACAGGATCTGGATGGACTTTAAGCATAGCTTTGAAAGTCTCAACTTTTCCATGTACACCAAGTAATCTTCTCAAGATATACATGATCCTGATGGGGATTTAACCTTTCAGATAAAGCAACCAAAGTCCATACTTTGTTGGTGTATAAGGATTCCATCTCAGATTGCTAAGCATCCAACCATTCTCACAGAGTCCCCACTCCTGATGGCCTGCTCGAAACTAGTTGGGTCATCATCTCATGATGCAATCCTCTCTCCCACTATCATAGAGAAAAGAAGTATCTCTAACCTGGATGAGGAACCCTACCAGATCGGCGGAGAGGTTGAGATTCGTTGGAAACTATTGAATCCTCCGGATTTACCAAATCATCAGCTGCAGTTTGTATAGCTGGAACTCCTTCCAGTTCTACCACATTACTACTAATTTCTTCACAAGAAATTCCCTTTTTCTCAAAAAGTGGTATGCCGAGAAATAAAACATCTTTTGTTCCTCAGTGTGGTAGAAGATATTCCCTTGCGAATGCTTGGGATATCCAACAAACTTCCACAGAACCGACCTTGCCTTGTGCTTTTCCGGATTTTGCTTTGACATAGGCCGGACAACCCCAAATCTTAACTTCCTCAAGAGATGGGCTCTTCCCATACCATATCACATATGGAGTGGTAGGCATCTGATTTGGTTGGAACCATATTCAATAGGTATGCAACTTCTCAAGTGTATAACCCTAAAAGAAAATAGGCTACTCAGTAGTACTCATCATAGAGCACACCATATCACATAGGGTGTAATTGCTCCGCCCCGATACACCGACGTGCGGTGGTGTATTCGGAGGAGTAAGGTTGAGAGAGAATCTCATTCTCCTTTAGAATGGTCCAAGAATTCCGTGCTCAAGTATTCTCCTCCTTGATTACATCAAAGGACATAATACTTATACCCGTTTTTGGTTCTCTACTTCTAACTTATATTCTATGATTATCTCAAAAGTTTCGGACTTGTGTTTCAACAGGAACAAATGTCTGAATTTTGAGAGATCATCAGTGAATGTAATGAAGTACAAAGAACCTGTCCTGGCATATGTAGACAAGGGACTATCATACATCATCATGTATCAATCCCAAGAGTTCACTAACTATTTCTCTGTTTCCAATAAACGGAGCTGTGGTCATTTTATCTTTGTGACATGACTGGCAAGTTTTACAAGATGTAAATCTAAACTAATTTAAATATGCATCTTTATGTAACTTCAGCTAGTAGGGTCGCATTGATATGACCTAGTCTAAATACCTCAAGAATGATTCATTCATTTCTGAACTCTTCCTCTTGTGTGTGTTCTGTACGTTAAGAACTGTAGTTTGATTTAGAACGTCTATGCTTTTAGATAACGTGCCTGAACCGACCAACTCTTGATATAGAAAATGTTTAAAACATTATCCAACAATACAAAATTATATCCTTCTTTACTAATAAAGAGACTGATATGATACTGTATTTCTGGTTCTGTATCTAATAACATTCGTTCAAAATCAATGTATTCTCATAATACCGGGTAATAACTGCCAACAGACTTGGCTGCAACACTTGCATCATTTCCAACTCTTGAAACTTATCACCCATTCTCTGTTCACTACCTATTTGTAGCCCATGTAATAAATTACATTTGCGGGATCCTGATCCGGTATCTTATACCCAGGACGTAAAGGATACTGAGAAACAGTTCTCGGTAATGAACATACCCGAAGATGATGCTTCAGTATGCACTTTCTTATTTTGGGTGGCACGGGAATTCTGGTAATCCCCTATTTCCTGCTCTGTCTTATAACAATTATAAGTTGGAGTGGGACCAACGTTCCTTAGTGCAGTATAACAAGTGGGTTCGGTCAATACATCCGTATTATTATCTTGATCAAGGCATGACATAGTCGCAACCAGAAGAGAGAGAGAGAAGAAAACACTCAGCGTATACTCTTGCAAGATTAGATTGGTTATTAATATATTTAATCAGGATGTCTCCCACTGTTTTAGTCAAATCTTCCTTCAAACCCTAAAAGGAAAGACTAGCCGGGATTAATTACACCCTACAAGTTCGCCAATCTTTCAGCCAGGCCAGTGCCGGTACTTTTAGGGAGGTTCCCCGTGCTTTCGCACGGACCTAATTAAAATAAACCTCGTTTTCCCAGAGGCATAACCCCGTTAACACCTTTCTAGATACCAACTTGATCGGCTAATTGTAATGTGTAAAACTCCCCCAGGTGTAACTCTTATTCGCAGCGGGTATCGGGATCCAACTATCTCATAGAAGGTTTGCAATCTCATTGCAAATTTCAACACTTAAAATTCCCAATAATATTTTTCCCCTAGCAACTTATGACCTTGGCTAAGGTCAATAAATCATAAGCGCAAGCCAAGTTCAACCCGTCATTTCCCGATTGAATTAAACCCACCCGCACGACCCTTGGCTAAGGTCAACAAAGTCGCACGACTACCCTAACTCAATCGCATCATATGCATATACAGATAAGCACTAATTAGCTACCGCACACTATGCCTTGGCTAAGGTTAACAAACGTAGCACGAATACTAAGTAGTACTTATCTGAAATGACGGAGGGCTACGACGGGTTTTTAAGAAAACCCTTTGCGTAATGAACTTGATATCGTCATAGAATCGAGTGATTTTAAATGGAGTATTTTTTAGGCCTTTACTAGTTTTGCTAAAGAGGTCACTCCCGGTGAAGGGATCTCGGCTCTTTCCTTATCGAATAAGGTACATGATATTTCACAAATACCACTATGTAAAGCAAAAACTAGAAAAGCAATCAAAAGACAAACCGAGTGTGCTGCATCTGCTAGTTTCGCTAAAGAGTTCACTCCCGGTGAAGGGATCTCGGCTCTTTCCTTATCGAATAAGGTGCTGGATATTCTACAAGGAATACTGCTATGCAAAGCAAGAACTAGAACTATCAGTTTTTAAACAAGTTTCTACAACATCTTTAGGATTCTTTTATTTTCTTTAATCTCATTAATGAAGTCCCATTTTATTATGCTTCACAAGCATCACATTTGAAACGAAATCAACAATATAACATATATCTCATATATATAATATAAACATTCATCTCAGGCAGTAATATGATCTCATCACAGAACATTGCAGCAGAAGAACATATATGAAATATTGGATATACTAAGAGGTCCGTGTTTTAATACGAGCTTGTATAAAACACGGATTCCACGGTCACGATGAAGAACCAAACCCACATCCCTAGAATCCTACGAGAGTGGCCAGCAACACTGCCAATTCTACGGTTAGGAGACCCTGTCTCGACTCCTCGAGATGGTTTCCTACTGGACCCTAGAACCCGGTTACTTGTGCTCCCCGCCTTGGCTCTACTAAATGCGGAAAAGTAAATAATATAAAATGGTGACATCATCCTTATCCCGGAAGTTCCCCAATAAAAGAATATTACATACAATGAATTTTACATGAATGAAAATAAAAAACCTCATCTCACATAAAACCCCCGGCTATTCAAAACACGACGATCCAATATAACATATCACAGCAACACATAATATCACATATCATTAACCTAAGTAAATATGCGTATTCCAGTTGTCGTTGATGTATAATAACGAAACCGGCGATACACCACATATTACACTTACGGTCACTGAAAAGAAAGTGTAAAACTACAACAGTTGGAATCCGCAACCTCTTTAGATATCACATGCCTAACCAAATGAATTCCTTAGACATCTCATGCCTAACAATTATAAACCCCGCATTTTAGTCTCAATATCGAAAACTCTTTTCATTATCAAGTCGGGCAATTCAACAAGATTCCCGACATCCTGATCGAATGCACGTCGCAAACTTTAGTAGACGGCCGCACCCCCGGATGCCATCGACGAAGTGCACCAAGGCGAAACACCGCTGCCTCGAGCACCCGAACGGATGCTTTTGGCGACGGGGTTCTCCTATAGTCACTTGGTCGGGGCTATGGGGCGTGGCTATCTATCAAGTTTACCCGGCGAGTATCCGCATACGCTACGTGATTGCGATGGACTTTTGATCGCATCAAAATCGCGTGGCAACCGATCAACTGAGACTAAACTGCTAGATTTATAACATTCAAATTAGTTATTTCATAACTACTTGTGAATTCCAAATATTGTATCACATTCGAGATAAATAGACAGTGTTAAATTTTCCGATCGAATAAATAAACACCCAAGATTTCCCAAATAGCTCAACACTTGAGCGGAGTTCAAAAAGTATCCATCACATACCACAGTACCAATGGTCCAGCCGTAGAAGGGTCAAACCAACGCCTCACATGTGGCAACGCCGTACAGCCCCAAACCCTAAGGTTTAGAGGCGGTTCAGACGGCCACATAATCGAGTTAAGGTTTGTGTTATTCTAGAGAGTCCGCCGCGTTACTTGTACGACTATGAATGTTCTTTAATTAAGGAAAAAAATCCAACACTTGGAAATTTTCCGGCAGGGGAAAAAGTGAGTTATTGATATCCGTTCGAACTTTTTAACACGTTCAAAATTACCCGGAAAAACTTAAACGAAGTTAAACTTTCCGATCGAATCAACGAATACAAAAGATCTTCAGAAAACACAATACTTGAGTAATATTAAATATTACCAAAAGCATGTAGAAATACCTACGGATGTTACTGTGGAAAAGTCTAACCCTAATACCCTGTACGGCCGCGGAACTGCCGCACTTGGCATGGTATTGCCGCTGTTCCGTGGAGCTTTAAGGGGATTAGTAGTTCCTTTTTCACAGTAATCCTTAGAATTCCCTGCTTAATTTTCTGAGTATTTTTAATACAGAAAAATCAACATTTTGAAAAATTTCCAGAGAGGGGGTGTATATCGATGTTTCGGGGTTCGATCGGACTTTAAACTTCGTCTAGACTTCGCCTAAAGCTCTAGCTTGGCTCTGATACAACTGTAGGGTTAGTAGGTACTGTCACAAGGTTCTACAAGGCATCAACCATGCCAAAATCAAAATTTTCATATGCCGAACAACCCTAACCAAGATTTTAAACTAGAGATTAGGCGAAAAAAAGAGCAAGTAAACAACTTTACTTCTAAGAGTTTGGGATTACAACCTTTGTAGTCCATTCCTTCACTTCATAAGCTCTGTTTTGAGGTCCCTTCGCCGCGATCATCATGTACCGGGATTCTAGAGAGGTTCCATGAAGAGAAAGATGCAATCTTGCTTCCGATCTTCAATAACAAAGATGATCTACCATGAAGAAACTCAAGCCCAAGCTTTTGCTTCACTAATCAAGTATTAGCAAAGCAAACACCCTAATCTAAGTAGCTAGAATAGATGAGGATGATAAAGTAGGAATTTATCTCTCATTTGTTTTCTTTTTCTCACTCATTTTCATCACATTTGAAAAAGCTGGAAAGCTTTTTTCAAAGGAAGAAGAAGAAGAAATTACTTTCTGATGAATAATGAAAACTTGTGTGTGGTTAGAAATGCAACCATGGGTTAAGAATGAAGACTTAACCCATGTAGAGAATTTACTATGGTAACGGGTTTAGGTTTGGTTAAGAAATATTATCAAAATATCTTTACAAAATATCTTTGGTTAAAAACAAAAACAAAGCTTCTAGAAGCTTCAAGAAAGCTTAACCCTAATCCAAACCTTAACCATGTTTAATCTCCACAAAACATGTTGCATTTGTAAGCTTAACTTGTTAAAATATTATATATCACATATATAATATATTTTGTATCAAAATAATACAATTAACATATATCACATATATATCAATGTATTACCCGAGTGAGAAAAAGAATCTTTAAGTGAGCTTATACTAGTTAATGTAATTTAATATATCAAATATATAATTATACATTAAATTATCGAATCAACACTTGATCCGATAATCCGGCTATTTCACAAATAACCGACTATAATAATCTGTATCAGTTCATCAAATCAACACTTGATCCAATGACCCGGCTATATCACATATACGCGGCCGATATCACATATAGCGAGAATCTAATACGGTATCGCATACACGTATTATTCCCGGTCACGCACATATCACATATGTGCTCCTACTCCGTTTTTCCTGAGCCAGGAACGCTCTGTGTAGCACTCTAAAGAATCGTCAATACGCCGGCAGTAGGTGATGATCATATCAAACACCCACAAGCTGCAAGCGGTCAGCTAAACGTAACAGCCACGCAGGTATTGAGCAATCAGAAGATCAACAAGCAAGCCTGTACATTCTCCCATGAATCCAACCAGTAACACTTCCATACTGTCCGGTCTCTTCGTCTGATATGTCGCATATCTCGCCTATGGGTAATAAACGTCAGACCCTAGTAGCTTGATAAGTCGTGTCGATATGAGGTCTATAACAGTTGGAGAAACTACTGATAACACTTACCTGTAAATCTCAGCAACCCTGGCCAGGGATTTCCAATTATACTCAATCGAACACGGCGCAACATGAACTCCGTATACCGAGAGAGACGTGTCATGACCCGAAATAGCCCGTGACTGGCACTTGAATCATATGAAGTCTATAGGACCCCATCTAATCCAAGTAAGCCAAAAGCCCAGAAATCTAAAACCATTTTAAGGAGTAAAATAAGGAAAACTGGTTTTAAGATGTAAAGAAAACATGTTTTGAAATCAAGTTTTTTAAATAAGTAGGGCGAATATACTTTTTTTTAAAAATCATATATCTTTTCTGAAAATTTCGGCAGAGTTTCCTTTGAAAATACTGGCCTCGAACGGGGTACAACATAAATAATATATATGCAAGGATAAAAGGCATCCCCAAGAGGGAGCTAGCACTTCGTCAATCGACGGTCACAACCACGCAAGCAATATAATATACAATGCCGAAAGGCGAGGATCAAAACTCAAAAAGAAACTCAAAAAGCTTGAAAACAGAATACTACTAAGCGCGACTCTAAGGTCGAAATAATACAACTGGTTTCTATGTCTGAAACAATATACAAGTTTTGGTTGATGGAATTACTAGATACAACTGAATAATACATGTACAATGGTGGTTCTGATACAAAAGAACCCACCTACCAAAGCTGTAAGTACACGGTAGCGTCTCGGCCGTCTAACAGACGCCAAATGCGGAACAAAAACTTTTACAACTGGCGCTATCGCATACTATAACCCGGATCTGCCATTAATGGTAAACTAACAAACTACAAAGTGGGTAGAAATGTTATACCGAACGATCCGAGTCTTTCGGTCTTCAACCATCATCCCACGCTTTGTTGCGGCTGCTCCGATCTCCTGAATCTTGATTAGTCTAAAAATACTTGTTAACCGTAATCAGAAACGGCGTCGCTTTGCAGCTAGCCGATGAATACGGGTCGATCCACAGATATGTGTAATTTTCTGATTTGTGTTTTTACGAGTTGATTCCGATAGTGGTTTGATTTTTCTCGATTGATTTTAAAAACTAAGTTGTACGATATTAAAGAACTTGTTAGGGTTAGGTCTAGGGGAAGTTGGGAGATTAAAGGTTTCCTCACCGCTTTCAATGCCTTATTTTAGATCTATTAGATTTTGTGGTAATTATCAATAAAGTGGATTAGAATCTTTTGGGTAGATGTTTCTTCCTCTAGATTCTTATCCTTCCTTTATCGATACTTACCCTAACCTCCATGGAAAACACGGCAACCGGTCCTTTATACTACGGTTCACCGTTACCTCGAGGGATAAGGTGCCGTAGGGAGCGGGGTGTGCGTGCATGCATGGAGTTCTAATTCTTAGGTATGAAACGGCATGAAAGGGGTGAGAGATCTCATCTCTCAAACCTTTCCCTAAGGCTAACCCTAACAAGCGAGGAGATTACTCGCTCATTAGGGGATTAAAAGACATTCTAATAAAAAGAGAATTAAAAGCGAAGAAATAAAATTAACTTACTAATTTGATGGCTCCCTCCAAGCAATAATAAAGAACAGATCTGAATTTCTTTATTGAAAAGAGGCATAGGGTTTTACAATTTTCGATTACAATTTTATAAGTAAACAGGAGAATTTAGGATTACGGGATTCGCACATGTGCAATTACAGATTTGCCCACGAAAAATCCAAACACCCGCACCGACGCACCGACACAGAAAATTTGCACCGACGTGCGCACTTAATGGCCGCGGAACCGCGGCAATGATAGGCATTAGGCCGCGGTTCCGCGGCCCTTTGGTGAGCTCAGCTCACCAAACATCACGAGCTGTATTCTGGTGTCTTTTCCTCTCTGTTTCTTCAGTACTTTTCTCTATTTGGGTTCTGGATCTTCTCTAGATTTTTCAGTGAAATTTGTAGCGGTCTTTTAACTGTTTCCTTTAACATTTCGGACCCTGCACTGTTCTTCGTCTAGGCTTGACTAGGATCCGTCTACTTGTTGGTCAAAAGTCCCTTTTCTGTATCAACTTTCGTTTTTTTCACTGTATTCGCATCCAAGAGCCTGTATCCTGTAACATGCAACAAACGTGCGTCAAGAGTACCTGTTTATTTATAAAACGAATATAAATGGGGAGTACAATAATGCAATATTATAGTATGAACAAATACCCCCAAACTTATCTTTTGCTCGTCCTCGAGCAAACTTATTATTTTATTCACTAAAATCCTAACCACACTTTCGCAGGGAAACGCGATTGCACTGAGCATGTGCAACAAGCCGTTAAACCTCTAGGTGTCCCTAGTAGGAGGAGTGTTGTCTCCTGAGGGTTTTCAGCGGATTACACCCACAAAATCCTATCAATTTGGCCCATTGACTTTTGTTCTCCAATTAGGTTTTCTAAGAAGGAATTCTATTATCTTTTGATGCGCGAATCATCCACCCACATTCTTTACACTTCCTCATTATTTAACTTAAGATTATATATGTTATGTAGACCTACTTAGCTTTCGGCATCGCTTAAGTTTTCCTTCTAAAGTTCTATCTCCACTTAGGAATTTCTATCAACTCTACTAGAGATACAAGTTCTATTCTTCATTCCTTTCGCTCATCTAAACTCTAATCACATATCCGTATGTGTGTGTTTAAATCACCCCTACACTTGGAAATTCAAATCAAGCAATCATACCCTTGTCCGTTGTCCAAAGTACTTATTAGTTGGTGAATTTTTAAATGAAGTTTGCTTACACATCCTTCATGCGACCGTTAATACTTCTTGAGGTACCAACGACCGATTACAAAATGTGTTTGCACTTTTAAAGCGTACTTCCTAGTTTTGCAACACCCAAGGCTTTAGCAGTGACTCCCAAACCAGTTGGTCTAAGGCACTAGGTGATGAAGCACCCTCGCTAAATATTTTTCTATTTTTACAGCCTTAAGTAATCACAAAAACCAGTGTCCATTTTTTTATTCACTTTTTTTTTCTTTTATTTTCATTGTACTAAGGACTTTAGACAAGAGCATTTCAAGGTCTCTTCTACTATTCCAAGTTTCAAGGTGCGTGAGTGTGCAAATTGTGGGGTATACATTTTCAGAATCTAGACTTAAGCTAGGAACTATTTTTCAAACTTTTACTCTAATAAGAACATCAATACTCTTCCCTCATTTTGACTTAGCCCAAGAAGTGAACCCAAAATTTACCTATTTCTAAATAAACTACAAGGCATATACTTTCTACCGTTAAAATTTAAGGAAGGTTATTTTTAGGGTTTTTAATTTACTAAGTCTAAGATCTAGTTGTTCCTAACTAGTTAACCTATCTGTCAAACTCTAGTCAAATAAGCCAAAATTGAAAACAATAATTTTTATAATTTTTCAAATTTTTATGGGTTTTCAAATAAATATGCAAATGCAAAAATATGTACGAATGAATGTGAAGGAAGAAGACGTACCGAGCATACCCCCAAACTTGAACTTGACAGTGTCCTCACTGTCATGCTAAACCAAGAGGGTCAAAATACCGGCACTTCCCTGTTTATTTATTTATAATTTTTTTTATTGTTAAGGAAAACAAAAATATATACAGAAAGGCCCTCCCCCAAACTTCATTTAAACTATGTTAGACATTACTGCCAAACCTTGCATAGACCAAACGTTAACACCAACCAGTTGAAAAATTTATCAGTAAAAAGTATCAGTTGGTGGAAGAATAAGTCGTAGCGATCCATAAAGAATTAGGGAAGATAGAAGTGGTGGTATGGAAGGTATGGAGGTGAATAGACAGGAGGTGGTGATGAATCAAAACGAGAATGCGAATGATCAGCAATCAGTGGAATGTTGGCATTCTCGTAGCTTCTTAAAAGAAATGGGGGTTGTTCAACTTCTAAAGGAGGAGGTTGACTAACCACAATACCCCCAAAATGTTTCTGTGGGTCCTCTATTGACTTGGTATCATCCATCAATTGCATATGATATTCAATTATAATGGAACCGATCTCCTCGATGTCCACCATAGTCCAAACGAAAACTTGCCGCCTATCTTATAAGACTTTTAAAATAGCGTTCTCTTGCTCAAAGGCTAGAGAGACTGATATTATAATGGGAAAAGTCTCATTCTCACCTATGTAAGCATATTTAAGGTGAAGCGGTATGGACATGAGTTCGAGTTTCGGAGGCGAAAGAATCATTGCGAAATCTACCTCGAACTCAAAGGACTCCAACACAGGTTCGAAATCACTGCAAACAACCGATTCGGATGGTTCAACTAACTCATCCACAAATTCAAAAGACTTATATTCGGGCTGTGAGTCGTCATCATCGGAAAAAGTGAAACATTCATAATCCATATCGGTTGTGTCAACGGTGGTAGGCTCAAGGAGGGACGCACTAGTGGCGTCAAAACTGTTTTCATCAAACAAGAATCTTTAAAGCTCGCAGTCCTCCTGCGTGATTTCGTGAACAGAGCAAACTTCTCGTGTACTAGTTTTAGGCACGGGGGGCAGACTTCCCATCTTATAAATATTGAACTCACTAGACATCTTCCCAAATGATAGAGTCATGGAGCCATTGCGACAGTTTATTACAGCATTGTAAGTGGCCAAAAATGGTCGACCGAGGATCACCGGAATTTGGTTCCGTGGGTTAGCAACAGGTTGTGTATCTATAACAATAAAATCAACGGGGAATATGAACTCCCCAACTTTGATCAACACATCCTCTAGCTCACCCCTTGGATGGGTGATTGATCGATCAGCCATTTGGAGAGTACAACGAGTGGGTTTCAACTCTCCAACCCCTAATTGTTCGTACACGGAGTAGGGAAGCAGGTTAACACTAGACCCAAGATCTAAAAGTGCTCGATTAATTTTCTTATCCCCAATTGTGATTGAAATCGTAGGACAGCCGGGGTCCTTTCGTTTTAGGGGTAAGGTTTGAGGGTGGTTAATAGCATTGCTCACTGCACTAGCCACTAGCACTTTCTTGGGTACTTGAGATGACTTTCTCTTCGAGGTGCATAAGCCCTTTAAGATTTTCGCGTATGAAGGGACTTGATGGATTGCATCCAAGAGAGCTATATTTATGCTAACCTGCTTAAATAACTCCACAATCTTTTCCAATTATGCAGTTGGTTTATTGGGACTCAACCTGTTTGGATATGGAGCATTTTGAAAATTTGTTGAGTCAAATGTCTGCGGAGTAGAATGTGGAGTAGGAATGGATCCCAGTATGGGTCCCTTCGGACTAGAAGAAGAAGAGCCTTTTGAAGAATGAAGAATAGGCTCTAGCCGAGGAAATGAGGGTGAAAAAGAAGGAGGAGAAGGAGGAGAAGAAGGAGAAGATGACGATGGAGAAGAAGAGGAAGAAGAAGAACCACCGGCGGGGATGTCATCACTAGTACCCACATTATTCTGCAACACTCTTCCGGATCTCAACGTGGTCACCGCATTTACATTGTGATTGTGATATGCGTTTTGTGTGTGACCGGGATTTGGTAATGGTTGAGATGGAAGCTTTCCCTTTTCTCTCTCGCTCAACGCAGCAGTTAATTGTGCAATTTGTGCCTCAATAGATTTGATACTTTGATCGTGTGAGGCATTGTTATGCATCAAAGAATGAACATAATTTTCAAATCTTGCTGCGGATTCTGTAGATTGCTTGAGAAATGCATCTAGACTTTTTTCGAGCGAGATAACCTTATCATCATTTGGCTGAACCAAATTGTTCGTTTGATTTGTATAAGGTTGTTGGAAAGGTTGCTAGTTTTGAGTTTGTGAAGGTGCTTGTTGTTGTTGTGAAGGATGAGGTCTTTGAAAATTGTTATTTCCTTAGAATTGTTGATTTTGGTTCCAAGCGAAATTTAGGTGACTCCTCCACCCCGGATTGTATGTCGAAGAGTACGGATCGTTTCTTTGTCGTTGCTGAAATGCAGCATTGACTTGATCCTGTCCTTGAGTAGATGCATTATAAGGACATTCTTCGGTTAGATGCGATGGATCCGTACAACAAGCACAAACAGTTCATGGAGGCATAACAGGGGCAGGAGAAGGCGATGAGATTTTGGTCTCAATGGCTTCTAGCTTTTTCATAAGTGCGGCCATCTCGGCCTTCATAGCAATCGACATATCTACTTGATGTACCCTAGATTGACCAATAGAAGAAGATGATGTGGTCTTGGTAATCTCCCACTGAATTGTTTGCTCACTAAGATCCTCAAGAAACAGCTACGCTTCGTCGCTAGACTTGGAGAGAAAATGACCTTGACATATGGTTTCTAGCAACTGCTTCGTTGCCGAGTTCAATCCCTCGTATAATGTTTGGCAAAGTTGCCAACTTTCGATCCCATGATGAGGGCATTGAACGAGTAGGTCTTCAAATCTCTTGAAGCACTTCCAAAATGGTTCGGAAGGAAGCTGTGAAAATTGTATAATCTCGTTACACATTCTAGCAGTTTTGTAATGAGGATAGAACTTTTTCAGAAAAGCTTTCACAAACTCATCCCAATTTCTAATGGAATGTGATGCGGTGCAGTATAGCCACTTCTCGGCTAGGTCACATAAGGTAAAAGGAATGACCCTTAGCCTTATAGCGTCATCACTTAATTGGGTCGTTTTCATCATAGCGCACACATTTTGGAATTTATTGATAAAGATATATGCATCCTCTGATTCCAAACCATGAAATTTTGGTAGCATATTGATGAACTATGGTTTTATTTCAAAATTGTCCCCATTTGCCGGTGGGGGTGAAAGACAGGTATGTAAAGAAGTGCGGACGGGGTAAAAGAGATCCTGGAGTGCGATTCGTTGGGGCGCTACAACAGGCGGACGATTCGGGTTATTCGCACCTAACGGAGGTGGAATCATTCCCGTCGGTAAGGTATCGTTGTGGTTGAATCCCGACATACCTTCGAAAGAAGAATTTGAAAGTGGAGGTAAGGAAATGGAGGGAATTTCGACTTCGGTGTCGAAAGGTTCGTCGGTCGGTACCAACGAAACACGGGCTAATCGGGCGTTAGTATCCCTAGTCCAAAGTGACATACACTAAAAGGGTAGTGTAGTCAGAAAAAATAAAAGAAAGAATGTGGAGGTAAGAAAACGTCAATGAGAAGAAATGGTGGAAGTGAGGTGCAAGTTTCCTTTAGCGACAAGTTGCAAGTTTTGAAAAGATTTTTCTTTTTTTTTTTATGTAAGAGTTTTGCAAAGAGGTTTTTGAAAAGAGACTTATGACACAAATGTATCAACCACACATGCACAATCAGGCCTAGATCTAGGGTCACCTAGGTCTGCTTGACAGCTCCTAACTAGGGCTAGAAATAGGACCTCAAACCGCCTCTTCACCGACACTTGCGGCAAGGTAAGTGCGAGGTAAGTGGGAAGGAACCACGACAGTGGGCCTAATTAATAACCACTAGCCAAAACACACTTGCCTAGACACCGCAAGGTCAGGTTAGGATAAACGGCCGATGCCTATACTAGTCCTTTTCCTATTGAACTTGAAGTCCTTAGGGCTGAGTCTAGTATTTTTTTAATTAATTGTGGTCAATGCAAATGCTTTAAGTGTTTTTTGGGGTCCTGGGAAGAGTGATTAAATCCACACCCAATCTGAGTTTGGTCAATTAGCCCCTTAAAGTCCGATTAAATTATGCAAAACAATAAATTCACTTGCAATCAAATTTTTTTAGTGCGGCGCAAAGAAACCTGCAGAAAATCTGTTATTTAGAAGGGGAGGAAGAATTTTTAGCGCAAAGAATTCCTGCAGAAAATTTCACAAGAGATATATGGAGGTTGGCAGAAGGGGGTAAAAGAAAACTAACCATGCAATTTTTAAGCAGAGAAGAGCTTATTGCGCCGCGGAACCGCGGTTCTTGGCGCTTCCAGGCCGCGGTTTCTCGGTCAGGTAGTGAGTTCAGCTCCTGAAAAAATTTCTGTAGCTTCTGTTCTCAAATTCTCCTCTGCTCTGATATGATTTTTCCTGGTTTGCCCTCTGTAAAATTCCAGATTCGTGATTCTTCGCTGTTCCTGCAAGATTCAAACGAGAAACCCTTCAAACAGATAAAAATAATGAAATTTTTTTTGTACTTTTTATATTTTCCGATTTTTATGATTTTTAAGATTTATATCAACCCGAAATTACACAAAAGGATTTTTACGCCATCCCCGGCAATGGCGCCATTTGATTAGTCCAAAAATACTTGTTAACCGTAATCAGAAACGGCGTCGCTTTGCAGCTAGCCGGTGAATACGGGTCGATCCACAGAGATGTGTAATTTTCTGATTTGTGTTTTTACGAGTTGATTCCGATAGTGGTTTGATTTTTCTCGATTGATTTTAAAAACTAAGTTGTACGATATTAAAGAACTTGTTAGGGTTAGTTCTAGGGGAAGTTGGGAGATTAAAGGTTTCCTCACCGCTTTCAATACCTTATTTTAGATCTATTAGATGTTGTGGTAATTATCAATAAAGTGGATTAGAATCTTTTGGGTAGATGTTTCTTTCTATAGATTCTTATCCTTCCTTTATCGATACTTACCCTAGCCTCCATGGAAAAATACGCTCAACCGGTCCTTTATACTACGGTTCACCGTTACTGTAACATTTCAAAAAAATAAAATATTATTTTTTGGGAATTTTCATAATTTAATACTAATTTTTAATGAATATTTTGATAGTCGGTATAATTAAATACCGATAAATGGTGAAAATTCCGGAGAAAATTATGGAAAATCTAAAATAAGTTATTTTGTGGAAATATGTCATTTTACAGTTTTTATGATGGATTATATGTTATTTTGGTGTTAATCACGATTAAAAATCGCTAAGTGGATTTTTGGCTTTTTGTGCAAAAATGTGCACATGACGTTTTCTACACTTGCACAATTGTTTCATGTTTTGGACTCATGGTGGCCTAGGGTTGGACCATGTTTAGGTGACCATGGTGGGTTGAACCTTTTGCTTAGGGTAATTGGGTTAATTAGTGTTTTGGTTAGGATAATAGGGTTTGATTAGAGTTGGGGTTATGTTGACTTGTGTAGGGAGAAAGTAACCATGATGGCTTGGTGCCTTGTGAGCGTTGTTTTGGATAAGAGAGGAGGCATGATGGATGTGCCATGACATTCTTTATTGTTGAGATTTGATGATAGGAGTTAACCTCACTTCACTTCACATCTTTTTCCTTAATACTCTTCCATCTCTCCCCATAACACAGCACCAAACCATTTTACATTAGCTAAGGCAGCATCAGCAGCTGCTACACCCCTCTTTACAACAGCCCCAACACCTCACTTCAGCCCCCATTTGCATCAGCACCCACACACACCAGCCACCCTAAAAGCTGCAGCCCACATCAGCAGCCACCCCATCCCCTAAATTCAGCTGCAACAGCCACACAAACACCACATCAGCCCCAACCCATCAGCTGCAGCTACCCTAGCACCATAGCCCAAAACCTACACCCCTATCCCCTCACCTCAGCAGCTACATCACCCATCAGCCACCCTACTTCTGCTGCTACATCAGCCACAGCAGTAGCTGCTGCAGCAGCAACAGAAACAGCCCCCAGCACCATATCCTGCAACCCCAAACACTTCAACATTTCCCTCCCACTTCACCATCATACAACAACCCTTCACAGCACCAAAACCATAGCCACCAACACTTCAGCTGCTGCCTCACAAAGAGAAAAATAAATCAAAGGAAAACAAAGGAGATTGCAAGCAGCAGATGCAGCATCAGCAACAACAACTACTCAGGAGATCAGCCTCAGGCAGGAACTTCAGCAGCAACCACCCCTCCTCCTTCCTTCATCCTTCCCTTCTCCTTCGTTCTAGGATTCCGTGAGGTATAATCACACAACCCAACTCGGTTCTTGCTCAGTTTAGGTTATATATCTGGAAGTTAACTGTTTTAATTGTGACATTGTGCTAATTTTGGCAAAATTGAGTGAGACTTGACCAAGTGTTGGTTTTGATGATTGGTATGACCTTATTAGGTTTTTTTGAGACCATTGCAACCAATATTTCCCCAGATTCCTAGTATTTACCAGAGTTATTCGACTTGGCGTATTTTAGCGTTTTTGTCGATTTTGAGACCTTTCTGAGATCTGCTTTCATCCGGGACCTCCTAGGGAAAAATTGACTTGGCAGAGAGCTGTGCAGGCACCCTGGAACCCCTACCCAAAGCCCTAGCCACCACCTCACAACCCCGGCAGCAAATTTAATCCTCCTGGCCGCAATTTGCGGCCAGAGCAGTGTAAAACTGCCTCGTTTTGCATGCACAGCCCCTTTTTCTTGTAAAATTGACCCCCGGTATGTCAAGTTTTGACTGTTTCCTGTTAGGGTAAAATCTGGGTTGAATTTCATGAGTTGGCGTATGATTTACGACGTGTTTTCGTATTCGATGATTCGTTTCTGTCGGGTGGCGTTCGGACGTCAACGACAGCGGATATTGGCTGCGTTTGCACACAAGGTCACAGGTTTTTACCTATCGGCGTAGTGTGCACCATTTTGGTTTCCGATGTGATTTTCGTGTGTTTTAGCATGTGATAATCTTGTAGGTACTCACGTGAAGTCGAGGCGTTGGAGATGCAAACGGCGACATCGGCACCGGCACACATAAGCAAGGTGAGTAGATTTATATCTATGGGGACAAGTCGGGTGGATGGCGTATAGCACCCCCGCAGTCCGAGGTGATGTATACGGATGCGTATACACACCTACAATTTATTATATGTTGTTTGGAAATTATTTGATGTTTAGGATGGATAATTGGTGTGTTGGATGATTTAGTGTCGCGAACCCTAGGTAGTGGGGGCACTACACACACATGTACACATATACATACTTGCATACCTCCTTGTTCATATATGGTTATGGGATTCTATATAGATATGTGTTCACATGGGTTTGGGTTATGTGTTCACATACGGATTTGAGGATGACATGGGGTTTATATGAGTCGATGAGTTTGATCTGGATTATTATATCGGTGATATGGTAGGATTCAGAATTGAGATACGTCTTGATGGTTTAGGGGATTTTGGGAATAATGATGCCATAGGAATTGTGACCTATATATAATAATGATCGACATGGGATTATGATGCACGATAGGATATGATGTGATATGATATGACAGGATACTTATGATAGGCCGCTTTGGGCAATGTATACTCTTGGTGATGATATGTGATGATAATACCGATTTATACTCGACTGTCGATCAGTAGTCAGATCTTGATTATGTTGATGATGTTAGCATTGTACCAGACATAGGTCAGTACCCAGATTATGATGATCTTGATAAAGAGAATACTTGATGAATGATATGATAAATGTGATATTGGCCCGTACCCAAATTTGGGGATGCCGTACGACGGGTTTACGTACGAGCTATATGTTGATGTTTGATCCGCCTACTTGACTTGGGAATAACCGATTATAGGGATATGGTATCAGAGGTGATATGATCGAGGCGGGATCACCGACTATATATGTGTATATATATGTATCGACTCAGAGGTTAGGCGGTTTCCCTTTACCTACTGTTAGCTGTAGCCCAGCCTTTTAGTGGTGTAGCTATTTGACTCGTATGACATTAGATGCAGTTTAGTGATCATGGTGTTCAGTATTTCAGTTCTCGCATATTATTATTGCTGCTCTGCATCGCATACTGTTATGATTCATATTCTATTATCGATATCCTGCTGCTAGGATACCAGCACCATTACCGATGATGCGTATGTACCACGTACACTTATTTGCCGGCTCACACACATCTTCATCGGTAATTTCCACGTCACGAACACTTAGAAAATATTATTGCTTGATTTAGCTTGTTAGCTAGTAGTGAGATGATATTAGTATGCTTTCTTTATATGTTAGCTTGACATTGTAGCTATCACAGTCACTTCATGCATACTGTTATTCATTATATGCTGCATTCATGGATTCTCATGCTTATATTCATGATTTCACATGCTATTGATGATTTGGATTCGGGTTTCCATGAGATTTTCTGGATTTGGAGGAAAACCGCAAAACATATATAAACTGCTTTCTCTTTTTAAATAAAAATGCGGTTTTTCCATGATGTATGAGTCGTCCACCATGAGTTTGCTGATGGATTTCGAAACCCGATTCGAGAAGGCGGATGAACCGTTTCGGGTACATGGTGGGCCCGGTGCGGTATCCCGAGGCAAGAAGATCGCAGGAGATGGCATTGAGCCTGGCAGGGGAGCACGACCGACCGGTGATATTACCCGACACGTCGGATATCCGGAGGATACCGTCGTAGTCATGAGATGGATGGTAGGGGCCGATCTGGACTGACGGCGCCCTGGATATTATGATTGAGACATTGAGATTTAAGATATTGAGGTACAGAGACTGTGATACAGAGATATCGAGATATTGAGATTTATGATTTGTGCCGATGCTAGGCACTGTTTTATGCTGATTTCATTGTGATACCTCATTTTAAAAATACAGAAATCTCATAAATTTATGAAAGAAGTTTTCTTCAGTACATGCAATCTGTTTCATGCATTCATACATCATTCATATGATATATATGGCCACTTGATGCACTGGCACAGACACATGGGTTACACTTGGGTTAGATATTTACCCTAGACCTGGTTAGAAATTGCTGGTTATATATTTGAGGATTGTATATTTTGATTGTATGACCTAGGATTGCGTCATACATGCGATTTCTGTTCGTAGATCTTTTTCTACTCACGAGTTGGCAACTCACCCCCGTTGTGCCCCAGTTCTTGCAGGTGTTGCCGTACAGGTTGCATTACGGCTTTGCGGGCACTGTTCTTTTCGGGTGACTTTCTAGTAGGTGGGTTCATTGTATCATACCCATCATTATACTTTGTATATTATATTTCAGTTGTATCTAGAATTTCCATCAACCAAACTTGTACTTATTTGAGATAGAGACCAGTGATGTGTATTATTTCGATCTTAGAGGCGCGCTTCATATTTCCTTGGGTTTCTTGCTGGTTGAGTTTTCTTTCTGTTGTGATCCTCGCCTTTAGGCGTTGTATATTGTGTTGCTTACAGGTTGTTTTGATATGGTTCTTCCTACACTCTACTACTTCTCTTGGTTTGGATTTCTGGGTTCGGCTTACTTAGCTTACGTACTCCTTGAGACGTTCGTAGTCTAAGTGCCGGTCATGCTCCGTACTTTCGGGTCATGACAAAGTTGGTATCAGAGCGTTAGGTTTTACCGTCGGAGTATAGGATGACCCTTGGTTGATGGAACAGGTGACTAAAGTAGAGTGACGTACCGTTGGTATGTTCCGCGGCATATTTACGACACGCCACTCCACTTAAGAAGCCTTAGGATGTACATTTCTTTGTTCAGTATCATATTCCTTCCTGATCTAGCCTCTTCGGTACCAGTTATGGTTTTGCTGCCACAATTACGGGCAGGGAGAGCTACGGCTAGAGTTGCGGTAAGCACGAGCTCGTTACGCACGAGGGCTTACCAAGGCGGAATTCCGGCGACACACGATTGCAGAGATGTGTCTTTTGATTTTGTTTTTGCGCCACGAGCGTTGGATGGATCGCTGTATGAGATTGCTCGGACGTGCGGATTAGCACCAGGGGATTGAGCCACTGACAGAGGCCAGCCAGATATTGATGACCGTTGGTGTATTGCTTACTCATGATGATTGAGGCACCGTTCAGCGTGCAGACGAGTAAGCCAGTTATTGCTGCGAACGACGGGATATTTCCCAGATGTCGGAGCTATTGCAGTACGAGATTGAACTAAGAGATGATTGAAGGCTAGTCACCAAGGATAAATGACTAGGACATGTGGATCGTTCGCTACCCCGATGCGAGGTCATCAGATAGATTGATTCCAGCTGAGACGACTTCACGCCGAGACGTTGAGAGTCGACAGAGACGATCGAATGTCAGAAACCTATTATTCCAAGTTTAAAGTATTCGGAAAGACATGCAGGTAATTCTATGGTCCCTCAAGAAGAATGAAACCCTAACTCGACTTAATGACCGTATGAAAGCCTTTGAACCTTAGGGTTTGCGGCAGTTCTGCGGCACCATTAGTGAGGCTTGGGTTTGCCCTTCTACGGCTGGACCACCGATGCTGTGGTATGTACTCGATGCTATTATACTGTACCCAAGATGTTGAGCTCTTGGGGGACTATGAGGCTTTGACCAATCGATCGGATGACTCGACTTAATTCGGATGCTAGATGGTGAGATGCACTTTTTGGGAGACTCCAGATACGAGGATAGCCGTTGGATGCTCAGTCCATGCAGCCATGACGAGACGAGTCCGAAGCAGTCGACATTAGAGAAAAGTGGAGTAAGAGGTTCGTACCAAATCTAGATGAGATTACGTTCCACTCTGCCGACATCAGAAATGCGATGCGCATGCCGAGGCATAGTACTTGGATATACCTTCCAGAAGGAGTCACGATGAGTATGCAGCCGCTCCGGAACAGGAGCAGATATAGTAAAGGATGATGACTCCCGGACAGTTAGGCAGAGATGAGACTTGGAAGAGACCTTGAGCAGGATTCCTTCCAGGACACTGCTGCAATGAGATTTGCACCCAGGATCAGATGTGTCACGTACATTTAGAGAGCCAGAAGCCGACGCCAGTGACATGCTGCTTTACGAGTGGTCGCGATGATTGACCGAGAAATGACCAGAGAAGTGCCAGAACGGAATCGACCCCGTTAGCACATCTGACAAGGCCGATGAGCCGATGGATCGTGAGATTTATAATTCACAGAGAAGACTTAGACCCAGGAGTGGTCATGTTACGCACACCAGCAGGCCAGAGTTCAGGATCGTCGACGAGATATGCTATAAGTGATCACGACTGTTGGCCCGAGATTCTTGGAGGATGCGCTTGAGCGGGACTATTCCGCCATACTTGATTTTGATGTTTTGGGTGATTTATTCGCATGATTTGATTTTGATGATTGAGGATTTACGATTGTTGCACCGTTGTTGCATTTGATATTGTTTTTGTGCCCTTGTTTTCTCATGTCATGATTTTGTGGGTTAGACATTTGAGTTGATTTTGTGCGTATGCACGCACACGATTTGGTTTTTGCACTATGTATAGTTCACATATGCTTGCAGTGCAGTAACATGTATTTTGTGCACTTGGATGCACTGGATTTCGATTCGATGGTAATGTTCGATATTTGTTTTATGCACTTTATGCACTGACTAGATTTGGCGCGTGTTTGGCACTTGATATTGGATTTCATGATTTCATGCATGATGGGTGCACCGGATTTGGATTTGTAGCGCATGTTGGGCGCATGTTCTGAGATGAGATTTGGTGCACACCAGATGCACGAAATCGGGATTTTTCGTGCATATCAGATGCACCTGATTTTGCGGCCAGGCACACACGTTGCCTATGACCGATGTTGTGTGCACAACTGTTGCACCTTGATGATTGTTTTGCGCACCTGCTTGGCACATTAATGGATTTTGATTTCCGTGCGCACCGGACGCACAGGGTTCTATGCACTTTTTGGGATTGATTTCATATGGAGCAGTACATTTTTATGATATTGCGATTTGTTTTCGTACTGAGCAGGGCTGATCAGATGACAGTGCCTGGATATATTTTTGCATGCACTGATAGATTTCAAAGGGGTTTCCCAAAAGCGAGCTATAGTCTCATTATTTACATACGTGTCCGATACGACACGAAACGTTTAAAACGAGGAAAACCCTTCTAAATTGTTTTCAAAACGGCGGGACGTGCATATTAAACAAAAGATATATACATATATGATTATTTTCTTATAGAGACGTCCGCCACTGTGCAGTGTTATGCGCATTGCACATCGATTTTAAAGAAATTTGGCATGCATTTCCTTCATATATTTACATGTATAGTTCCGGTTTATAGCATATCGGCTTTGTTTGGATTTGGCATTTGTGTTTCGCCTTGACTCCGATGATTGCGGGATGCTTGACGGAGTTTTGATTTCGAGTTATCTGCTCGTTACTCGTGCGCATGTATTGCGCTATAATGCCTTTTATGTATTGATGATTTCGGAGCCCCGTTGACTTTGACATTTTATTGAAATGTTTTAGAATTTGGGGGTTTAAATTTAAATTCGGGGACCGAATTTCCTTAAGCGGGGAAGACCGTAACATTTCAAAAGAATAAAATATTATTTTTTGGGAATTTTCATAATTTAATACTAACTTTTAATGAATATTTTGATAGTCGGTATAATTAAATACCGATAAATGGTGAAAATTCCGGAGAAAATTATGGAAAATCTAAAATAAGTTATATTGTGGAAATATGTCATTTTACAGTTTTTATGATGGATTATATGTTATTTTGGTGTTAATCGCGATTAAAAATCGCTAAGTGGGTTTTTGGTTTTTTGTGCAAAAATGTGCACATGACGTTTTCTACACTTGCACAATTGTTTCATGTTTTGGACTCATGGCGGCCTATGGTTGGACCATGTTTAGGTGACCATGGTGGGTTGAACCTTTTGCTTAGGGTAATTGGGTTAATTAGTGTTTTGGTTAGGATAATAGGGTTTGATTAGAGTTGGGGTTATGTTGACTTGTGTAGGGAGAAAGTAACCATGATGGCTTGGTGCCTTGTGAGCGTTGTTTTGGATAAGAGAGGAGGCATGATGGATGTGCCATGACTTTCTTTATTGTTGAGATATGATGATAGGAGTTAACCTCACTTCACTTCACATCTTTTTCCTTAATACTCTTCCATTTCTCCCCATAACACAGCACCAAACCATTTTACATTAGCTAAGGCAGCATCAGCATCTGCTACACCCCTCTTTACAACAGCCCCAACACCTCACTTCAGCCTCCATTTGCATCAGCACCCACACACACCAGCCACCCTACAAGCTGCAGCCCACATCAGCAGCCACCCCATCACCTAAATTCAGCCGCAACAGCCACACAAACACAACATCAGCCCCAACCCATCAGCTGCAGCTACCCTAGCACCATAGCCCAAAACCTACACCCCTATCCCCTCACCTCAGCAGCTACATCACCCATCAGCCACCCTACTTCTGCTGCTATATCAGCCACAGCAGTAGCAGCTGCAGCAGCAACAGAAACAGCCCCCAGCACCATATCCTGCAACCCCAAACACTTCAACATTTCCCTCCCACTTCACCATCATACAACAACCCTTCACAGCTTCAAAACCATAGCCACCAACACTTCAGCTGTTGCCTCACAAAGAGAAAAATAAATCAAAGGAAAACAAAGGAGATTGCAAGCAGTAGATGCAGCATCAGCAACAACAACTACTCAGGAGATCAGCCTCAGGCAGGAACTTCAGCAGCAACCACCCCTCCTCCTTCCTTCATCCTTCCCTTCTTCTTCATTCTAGGATTCCTTGAGGTATAATCTCACAACCCAACTCGGTTCTTGCTCAGTTTAGGTTATATATCTGGAAGTTTACTGTTTTAATTGTGACATTGTGCTAGTTTAGGCAAAATTGAGTGAGACTTGACAAGGTGTTGGTTTTGATGATTGGTATGACCTTGTTAGGTGTTTTTTAGACCATTGCAACCAATATTTCTCCAGATTCCTAGTATTTACCAGAGTTATTCGACTTGGCGTATTTTAGCGTTTTTGTCGATTTTGAGTCCTTTCTGAGATCTGCTTTCACCCGGGACCTCCTAGGGAAAAATTGACTTGGCAGAGAGCTGTGCAGGCACCCTGGAACCCCTACACAAAGCCCTAGCCACCACCTCACAACCCCGGCGGCAAATTTAATCCCCCTGGCCGCAATTTGCGGCCAGAGCAGTGCAAAATTGCCTCGTTTTGCGTGCACAGCCCCTTTTTCGTGTAAAATTGACCCCCGGTATGTCTAGTTTTGACTGTTTCCTGTTAGGGTAAAATCTGGGTTGAATTTCATGAGTTGGCATATGATTTACGACCTGTTTTTGTATGGATTTTCGTATTCGATGATTCGTTTCTGTCGGGTGGCGTTCGGACGTCAACGACAGCGGATATTGGCTGCGTTTGCACACAAGGTCACAGGTTTTTACCTATGGGCGTAGTGTGCACCATTTTGGTTTCCGATGTGATTTTCATGTGTTTTAGCATGTGATATTCTTGTAGGTACTCACGTGACGTCGAGGCGTTGGAGATGCAAACGGCGACATCGGCACCGGCACACATAAGCAAGGTGAGTAGATTTATATCTACTGGGAGAAGTCGGGTGGATGGCGTATAGCACTCCCGCAGTCCGAGGTGATGTATACGGATGCGTATACACACCTACAATTTATTATATGTTGTTTGGAAATTATTTGATGTTTAGGATGGATAATTGGTGTGTTGGATGATTTAGTGTCGCGAACCCTAGGTAGTAGGGGCACTACACATACATGTACACACATACATACTTGCATACCTCCTTGTTCATATGTGGTTATGGGATTCTATATAGATATGTGTTCACATGGGTTTGGGTTATGTGTTCACATACGGATTTGAGGATGACACATGGGGTTTATATGAGTCGATGAGTTTGATCTGGATTATGATATCGGTGATATGGTAGGATTCAGAATTGAGATACGTCTTGATGTTTTAGGGGATTTTGGGAATAATGATGCTATAGGAATTGTGACCTATATATAATAATGATCGACATGGGATTATGATGCACGATAGGATGTGATGTGATATGATATGACAGGATACTTATGATAGGCCGCTTTGGGCAATGTATACTCTTGGTGATGATATGTAATGATAATACCGATTTATACTCGACTGTCGACCAGTAGTCAGATCTTGATTATGTTGATAATGTTAGCATTGTACCAGACATAGGACAGTACCCAGATTATGATGATCTTGATAAAGAGAATACTTGATGAATGTTATGATAAATGTGATATTGAACCGTACCCAGATTTGGGGATGCCGTACGACGGGTTTACGTACGAGCTATATGTTGATGTTTGATCCGCCTACTTGACTTGGGAATAACAGATTATAGGGATATGGTATCAGAGGCGATATGATCGAGGCGGGATCACCGACTATATATGTTTATATATATGTATCGACTCAGAGGTTAGGCGGTTTCCCTTTACCTACTGTTAGCTATAGCCCAGCCTTTTAGTGGTGTAGCTATTTGACTCTTATGACATTAGATGCAGTTTAGTGATCATGGTGTTCAGTATTTCAGTTCTCGTATATTATTATTGTTGCTCTGCATCGTATACTGTTATAATTCATATTCTATTATCGATATCCTGCAGCTAGGACACCGGCACCATTACCGATGATATGTATGTACCACATATACTTATTTGCCGGCTCACACACATCTTCATCGGTAATTGCCATGTCACGAACACTTAGAAAATATTATTGCTTGATTTAGCTTATTAGCTAGTAGTGACATGATATTAGTATGCTTGCTTTATATGTTAGCTTGACATTGTAGCTATCACTGTCACTTCATGCATACTGTTATTCATTATATGCTGCATTCGTGCATTCTCATGCTTATATTCATGATTTCACATGCTGTTGATGATTTGGATTCGGGTTTCCATGAGATTTTCTGGATTTGGAGGAAAACCGCAAAACATATATAAACTGCTTTCTCTTTTTAAATAAAAATGCGGTTTTTCCATGATGTATGAGTCGTCCACCATGAGTTTGCTGATGGATTTCGAGACCCGATTCGAGGAGGCGGATGAACCGTTTTGGGTACATGGTGGGCCCGGTGCAGTACCCCGGGGCAAGAATATCGCAGGAGATGGCGTTGAGCCTGGCAGGGGAGCACGACCGACCGGTGATATTACCCGACACGTCGGATATCCGAAGGATACCGTCGTAGTCATGAGATGGATGGTAGGGGCCGATCTAGACTGACGGTGCCCTGGATATTATGATTGAGACATTGAGATTTGAGATATTGAGGTACAGAGACTGTGATATATAGATATCGAGATATTGAGATTTATGATTTGTGCCGATGCTAGGCACTGTTTTATGCTGATTTCATTGTGATACCTCATTTTAAAAATACAGAAATCTCACAAATTTATGAAAGCAGTTTTCTTCAGTACATGCATTCTGTTTCATGCATTCTTACATCATTCATATGATATATATGGCCACTTGATGCACTGGCACAGACACATGGGCAACACTTGGGTTAGATATTTACCCTAGACCTGGTTAGAAATTGCTGGTTATATATTTGAGGATTGTATATTTTGATTGTATGACCTAGGATTGCGTCATACATGCGATTTCTGTTCGTAGTTGTGCCCCAGTTCTTGCAGGTGTTGCCGTACGGGTTGCATTACGGCTTTGCGGGCACTGTTCTTTTCGGGTGACTTTCTAGTAGGTGGGTTCATTGTATCTTACCCATCATTATACTTTGTATATTATATTTCAGTTGTATCTAGAATTTCCATCAACCAAACTTGTACTTATTTGAGATAGAGACCAGTGATGTGTATTATTTCGACCTTAGAGGCGCGCTTCATATTTCCTTGGGTTTCTTGCTGGTTGAGTTTTCTTTCTGTTGTGATCCTCGCCTTTAGGCGTTGTATATTGTGTTGCTTACAGGTTGTTTTGATATGGTTCTTCCTACACTCTACTACTTCTCTTGGTTTGGATTTCTGGGTTCGGCTTACTTAGCTTACGTACGCCTTGAGACGTTCGTTGTCTAAGTACCGGTCATGCTCCGTACTTTCGGGTCATGACAGTTACCTCGAGGGATAAGGTGCCGTAGGGAGCGGGGTGTGCGTGCATGCATGGAGTTCTAATTCTTAGGTATGAAATGGCATGAAAGGGGTGAGAGATCTCATCTCTCAAACCTTTACCTAAGGCTAACCTTAACAAGCGAGGAGATTACTCGCTCATTAGGGGACTAAAAGACATTCTAATTAAAAGAGAATTAAAAGCGAGGAAATAAAATTAACTTACTAATTTGATGGCTCCATCCAAGCAATAATACAGAACAGATCTGAATTTGATTATTGAAAAGAGGCATAGGGTTTTACAATTTTCGATTACAATTTTATAAGTAAACAGGAGAATTTAGGGTTACGGGATTCGCACATGTGCAATTACAGATTTGCCCACGAAAAATCCAAACACCCGCACCGACGCACCGACACAGAAAATTTGCACCGACGTGCGCACTTAATGGCCGCGGAACCGCGGCAATGATAGGCCTTGGGCCGCGGTTCCACGGCCCTTTGGTGAGCTCAGCTCACCAAACTTCACGAGCTGTATTCTTGTGTCTTTTCCTCTCTGTTTCTTCAGTACTTTTCTCTATTTGGGTTCTGGATCTTCTCTAGATTTTTCAGTGAAATTTGTAGCGGTCTTTTAACTGTTTCCTTTAACATTTCGGACCCTGCACTGTTCTTCGTCTAGGCTTGACTAGGATCCGTCTACTTGTTGGTCAAAAGTCTTTTTTCTGTATAAACTTTCGTATTTTTCACTGTATTCACATCCAAGAGCCTGTATCCTGTAACATGCAACAAACGTGCGTCAAGAGTACCTGTTTATTTATAAAACGAATAAAAATGGGGAGTACAATAATGCTATATTATAGTATGAACAAATCTCCAGTCTTCTCGTCCAGGTGGCACCACGTCGACGGATCTTTAAACGGGCTCCCGCCTCTGAACCGAGGCAACTTGATCATCCAGTTTGCTAAAAGAGAAGACCAAGATTGATGTAGAGAATGAGTAGAACCCTTTGTCTCGTTACGTCCATAGCTATGGACGAACGGTTAATGAAGTTGCCTTTTGGATCGGGTGAAAATGAGAATTGAGGCTATCTAATTTCCATGAATCCAAAACTATAATCTTTTAAAAATCAACAAATCACTCCTCATAAGAGAGGGGCCGTCCACTATATGGATGGGGGGTGAGTGTAGGACTGGAAGAGGTGACTATAACAATAAATAGGAATGAGAGTCATTTAGACACCTTGCATTATCATTAATGCACTAATGAATCATCTAACCTAGTCATGCTAACATTAAATGAACAATTAATGCAATCAATGAATCAAGAACACATCATCATCCTAGTCACCATCTAGAGGCTTCTAGAACCACGACTCACCCTCATGACGAAAAGATAAATCCGCATTTAACTGAATGTTAAATACGGGTGATAGAAAACGGGAAACTGGCAACTTCAAAAAGCGATCCCGAAACGAATTTCAGGATAGCCCCATAACAGTACAAACATACCCGCATTTGTATTACGACCGAAAACAAATGCAACTGAGACAAAGATATTATATCTACACAGTATAATACTCGGATCCGGCTTAAGCCAAAGCCTACCAGTATTATCTGCCCGAAATATGACACGTGCGTAAACGAACGTGCATTTTACGAACCCTGCCATAAAACCATACGGCCTCTATAAGGTTTCGCCCAAACTTGGGAAACTGTCTGTAGGGGACTCTAATGACTCATCAACACACTGGCACTGGGTATAACCTCTAACAGATCAGAGGTACAAGCTGTACGTAACTGTTGCCTATGTATTGATTGGAAGGGAAGCTGACGAGCGAACTCATCCAGAAACCGTACCGAGCCTGACAACGACAATATCCGTACAGTCCAGTCCGTTCGTCTAAGAGTATCGCATATTGAGTCTAGAGGGGTAGATAAAGTCAGACCCCTAATAACGCGATAATTCGTGTCGGCATGAAGCCCATAACCATCTGAGAAACTACTGATCCAAATCAGTAATTCTTCGCTACCTCGGCCGAGGATTTCTACTGATGGCCATCCGTGCACTGTGCGACATCAACCCCAAAAACCGGGAGAGTCGAATCCCCGACGATCCACTGACTGCCTCCATGTGGCTCGGGACTGTACCCAAAAAATACCTGTTTGCACGACTCCTTTGAGCCGTGGTAGGGTAGAAATCAAAGCACAGTGGGAACAAACACGAGACAAATGATGATCTCAGGTCGACAAACAAACCTGTACACATGTCACCGGGGAACTGCTATCTAACGATATGTAAAATACCAACTAGCATGTTCCCGGCGAGTCATGTCCGGTGTACTCATAACCTAATGAGCACCTGTATACATCTTAGGTGAACCAACTGACACCAATGGCTTGTGAGACCGGCCATCGCCCCTCGTCGGGGTCTCGACTGTATACACTAGTTTACTCTGGAGTATCGATGCCCTGTCTCGAAACTCCCATGACTAGGGACACTTTAAGGATGTGCTTACAGACCCCAGCTCCCACGTATATGATCGCCATCATACTGCTGGCAGTCAAGCAAGAATCCTGTGGGCTCTATCATCATGCAATAGTGAACTAAAGCATATATACGATGATAAAGACAAACCAACTAGCATACTATCATCTCGAGCAAGACTGTCATATCGGTATAGGTCACCCTCAATCATTGCAATCACGTGCCTGCGATCCAATAATTGACTTTGAGGGCACCATATCCAACAATCTCCCACTTGCACTTAAGGCTAATTATTGCGATGTCGCATACTCACAGCCCGTGTGATACCGAACACCCAACTCCTCTACTAATCTGTTTCACAAAGCTAGTTTGTAAAACTCTTGTGTTCGAGAAATAGCCTCAGTGAGTGGATCCGCCCTGATGTTTCTTTCTGTATCTTTCTTAATCTCAAGTTCACGGAGAAAGCCATCTCCCGAATTGAGTAATACCTGTCTTAGAATATGTCTAGATATCCGATGGGACCTAGTTCATAAATGAACTCCAAATCCAAACTTCTTAGACTTTATTAATAACTGAACCTAATCAGTATCCAGCACCATGCCTCCCACAGTATCCTCTTGGACCACCTGTCCATAATATTGTCCCTCGTCAGAGGGAAAACTATAACTCTGACAATCACTCTGTCATCCATATCATCTTGGAAGCCTGGAATGATAACCGTTTTCCGAAGGAGGCTGCCGTAATCAAATCCATAGAACATCCATTCATGTTCTAAAACTGCTTCCTAATGTTTCTCCAGGATTGGATTAATATAAACTTATCACAACTAGTGCAAATACAACATCTGTTTTGGTACTTGACATCTCACGATGGACTCAATTGCCTAAGCAAGTGATCTGCCAATCATGCACATCCCTCTCTCCTTTAGTCTGTAAGACACCTTTAGAGAGGGTGATTCCATCACCTGCAGGTACACCACCATGCCATGAGTCATCTATTCTAAAATACTATTAGAATACTGTCAAAGTACCCAAATTGGGAAACTACCCAATTCTAGATCTAAAACCGTAGATCTAGAAACCAGAATGTCAGATATTATATCCATATCCTGTGCAGAGAAACAACTGTGTGACAACCAAAGTACAATCGATCGTAGTATAAGAATTTTACTTCCTACTTTGTGTATGTCATCCAATTACCAGGACATCACACCCTACTACCTTCTTAACAGATCCATCCCCTATTCTGATGAAGTCAAAGCCATGACTGTCACATCAAAATTAGATGATCTATCTCCGCTTTATCAGCTCAAGTCTATAAATAGACATAAGCTACTTGCCCATTACGCTTCTGCTGCTCCCACTGACTACGACAACCCTTTTGTAGAATAATATATATACGTATACTTCTAAATCTAGGTTAGAACGATGCTATACTTACCTTCCTGCCGGGTCTCATAGTCTGGAACAACAGTAGTGTCAAGTCTGGGTAAACATGAACCTCCCTGTCACCTTCCTTGAAGCTACCGGAGTACCTCTCGGGTGTCTGAGTTTACCCACCATATCTGCGGAGTGGCTAATGGAATGTCAAACCTGATTGAATATATAGGTCCTATTAAATTTTCCGTAATCGTTTGCGGTTCGGGAATCACTTCCAGTTCTACCATACTCCCACTACTGTTTTCTGAAAAAATCCATTTTACTAAAACTGTGGCGAGTCAAGAACAATATCACTATTGATCTTCCAGATGGTAGAAAATCAACCCTCATCATAGCCAGGGTCAACCCACAAACTGCCATTACAGAAACGTGCCTTGAGTTATCCAGTGTATGGTTTTAAGCATAAGCTGGACAACTCATCGTACCTTAACATCGTTAAGATATGAACCATTCTATATCCAATATAGAAACCTTGGCACTTATTTAATTGGAACCAGATTCAAATCATGCAGCTGTCTCCAGTGCATATCAACTTAATGGAGAGAGGCTTATCAGCATTACTCAACTTAGGAATACATCCAATTATGAGTAACCAGAAAGAGAAACAAGTTTCCCAAAACCATTACTATCATCTGAATACCAATCACAAGAATCTACATCTTCTATCTTTTTGAAGAATCCCGATACTTGTGACACCTGGTTCTCTACTTTATTCTTATACCCACAACTTCTCAAAACTTAGATCATGTATTTCTACGAAACACTTGTCTAAAAACTAGAGAAGTTACATGTAAACAGAACAGAGTACGAGGACCAACCTCTTTGTCCTGATGGACACTGGACAACATACAATACTCTGTATAAGTCCGCTGAGTTGAATAACTCAAAACCTATGCGTCGTAGGCTGAAAACTGTACCCAGGTGATTTCCTCAAATATCACCAATTACAACGAATTCCGATATAATGAGGATGATCACCTAATTCTCCATAACTTACTCTCACTCATCATCTGTAAAACCATACAGATGTGAGAATCATACTTGGTAAATACAAACCCTGGAGTAAGTATCTAATTGGGAAATCAGTTTTCCTTTAACAATACACTGAAACATGAAAATGTTTCGTAGGGGTATCCTGGTATTCATAGTAATGCCTCTTCCATAATCCTATTAATGACTATAACCTTATATTTCTTTGCCATCTCTCCAAATCCTTTTATTTATCTTTAGTCGTTACCTTCTGTACACCAACGTTAGGATAAATGGTTTTCTTCCTTCCCTACCGTTCGGCACCAGCCTATGGTTTGGAAGAAGACTATCCAGTAAGCATAATGGGTGTACTCTTCTAATCCTAGGAGTACTCGCAACTTGAGAGAAGGTGATGATAAAAGATAACTGAATAATACCTTATTCTATTTCTCCCGAACTGGCAAAAAGCAAAGGTGAAATAGGAGTGGCGATGAAGTACGCGGTTTGGTCGTGAATGATAGTAGTCGCAATTTTCTTTGCCCTCTTTCTAATCCCTTTATTTTGTATTTAGTTATTACCTTCTGTACACCCTACTTAGGCTAATTGGTTTTCTTCGTTCCTTACCTTTCGGCACCAGCCTATGGTTTGGAATAAGACTATCCAATAAGCGTAATAGGTGTACTCTCCTAAACTAAGGAGCCCTCGCAACCTGAGGGAAGGTGATAATAAAAGACAACTGAATAAACCAATTCTATTTCTCCTGAACCTGGATCCATCCTCGAAAAAATCCCTTCGAGTTCGTATATAACCATACGATGGATCTATCCAATGGAAGTGGATGTCCGTAGTAATACGGGGTGTTCTGAGAAATACAAAGGGTAAAAGAAGGAGCGGCAATCACTTATGCAATTAGGACAATCCATAAGCCAATATTTTAAGAAAGTTCGGTCAACTTGGTCACTGAGTCAAAGTCTAGGGTCGGTCAATGGCTGGTGCCAAAGAGAGAGAGAAAAAAGAAACACTCTGCGTGCACTCTAACCTAGATCAGAATGGTTATCACTTTATCTAATCAGGAAACCTCCCACTGCTCCGTCAAATTCTCCTCTAAACCTGAAAGAAGAATTAGTCGGGATCACCCGAAGAGTAAACCAACTCATCAGTGAGAATCGGGATCCAACTATCATCGCATGATAACTTGATGGAAGCCACTCAAGTTATCACACTCCAGAAGGTATGCACAAGCCTGGCAAGTTTCCTGTATGTTTGAAACTCCCGATGAGAATTTTTTCCTCATGCTCTTATGACCTTGACGAAGGCCAACAAATCATAAGTCACATGTCAAGTTATACCCGTCATTGTCCAGGTCAATTTGAACCCACCCGTACAAGCCCTTGACGAAGGCCAACAAGGCTATATGAATGACCCAAACCAACATATCTATCTATGCAACAAATGAATACCCAGCAACTACCAAACACTATGCCTTGACGAAGGCCAACAAACATAGCTTGAATACTATTGACCATCCATAAGATACGACGGAGGGCTACGGCTGGTTTTTGGCGAAAAACCTTTAACGTAATGAACTTGATCTCGCTGAAGGAGCCTGATAGCTTTTTATAAAAATATAGTGGCGAAAACCTTTTGCTAAAGAGGTCACCCACGGTGAAGGGATCTCGGCTCTTTACTCGTGGAATGAGGTGCGGGATATTCCAACTGAATACCTCGATGCAAAGCAACTTGCAATCGACTATAGTGAAGTTATTCCCTGACGTAAACTTCTGCCCAAGGGGTCACTCACGGTGAAGGGATCTCGGCCCTTGCCTCGTCGAATGAGGTGGAGGATATTCCAACTGAATACCGCTATGCAAAGCAAAAGAAAGTGTCTTTGTAATAACACTTTTAAAACTGTTCCAACAACATCAAATATAGGTTTATTTTACTTTTTCATTGATAAGAATCAATGCAGTCCCATCAATCAATCACACCAGAGAAGAACGAAAAATAAAATGTACGTATATGCTATCCGCATTCGTCACTGGGTCCCGTCATCACCCGTTAGGTTACTTAACTAACGACAGAGCAGGTGCTGGACTAGCGCGGGTGTAAAACATATACAACATCTAATAGTATATATACCAATATACAATAATCGCTCCAAGAGATATAATATGCAACATTACAGAAAAGTAATAAGTATCACAGAACAATACAGATAATTTGGGATCCCCGGGTTTCACAGAGCCGCAACTGAAACCCGACGTTCCCCTGGTCGTGTGGATAGCCTGTGCAATGAAACCTAGACACCTACGGGTGCGGCAAGTTACCTGCCAAAACCTGAAGCGAGGCAGCCCCTACAGCAAAGTGAATGGACCACCCGGCACTTCACGGAATCCGGTAACTTGAGCACCCCTCCTTGGGTCAACCTGTACCCTCTACGAGTGCGGCGAATAGTCTGCAAATCTAGAGTAAGGCCCCTCTGCCTCTCAAAGCCATGAGATACGGACCTGTTGCCCTCCAGAACCCGGCTATCCGTGCACTCCGTCGCGGGGTAAACCTAGTACAGAAATAAAAATATGTACAACAGGTACATCGACCTCAGCCCGGTCGTGCCCCAAAAGAATATTATACAAACTGGCAGTGACGGCAGTCCACATGTTAGACGATCGCCCCGCAATATCAAATGTACAAATAAATCCAAACAGCACTATCATTGCACACTTCTATCCACCACGACATATCCGCAACATCACAGCACAACACAGAACATCAACGCGAATGTCACGTTCGCAAACCCGTCTAAAAGAACTATAGCAATTAGACGCGGTTTACCGCTCAAATGACATTCCCGGTTGGAGATATAATGTAAATACTGCATACTAACAAGATTAAAATTTCGATCGAAAAAATTTCCCTAAGTGGGCCCCACGTACATCGGTGTATAGTAACAAAATCTGGGCCCAAATGAACAGTACCAAAAACCACAATTTCCAATAAAAAGCTCACCGGAAAATTTTGATGCACTGTTCCCACATAATGGCCGCGGTTCCGCGGTCAAACCTTTGCTTTGACCGCGGATCGGCGGCGCTTTTGTGGGATCACGTGATCAAATTTTTCCCGTGTGCTTAGAAAAGTGTTCATATCGGATTTTTGCATTTTTATACCGCCCAATTTTTATCACATTGCATATCGGTAGGTACTCTTGAGCCGTGTTTGCTAGTCAATTGCAGGATACAGGTTCTCGGCTCTAAACGATGAAATTCATGGAAAAACACGACAAAACCCGGGTTCCTGCCAACCACAGATAAAACACGGATCTCCGCTCTTTATCCGTCTGTTGCCACACACCAGTTTAGGAGACAAAATGGCAAATCGATTGTCACCTTCATGCACAAGGCTCAATGGCTACACAAGATCCAAGAAATCTACACGGAGCTCGAGGAAATCATGACAAAAAGATCCACATCAAATCACCTTTTGCTCAACAGAAATTCTGGAAAAATCATGAAGAAAATATGAGAAAATACATATACCAGAATAAAGGGCACAGCAAACCAGGAAAAGCCACTAAAAAATGAAGACCCAACTCCTCTAAAGTGCCGCGGTTCCGCGGCAATAGAAGGCTTAGGCCGCGGAACCGCGGCCGTACGGCCTCCTCAGTTGACGACGTTTCAGGGGTATTTTTGTCTTTTCATGTAGAGGCAGAATTTTGCCCTAGATTTCCAGTTCCCTGCCTATAAATAGCCCAGAACCTTGTGAAGCCAAGGGTGCATAATCTTGTATTTTTCTAGGTTTAGAATACTTGTTTCTTCTTCCCCTTCTCATCTCTTCTCTATTGAAAATCTTGTAGTGAGCTTTTGTGAGTGAAGAATGATGAATAAAGAAGAACCGTTTACTTATCATACTTGTCTTGTTCTTTAGTTAACTTGTTAATTGTTGTAATTTTAATTTGTTAACTTAGTTGTTGTTATTTCTTGTTGTTCTTTCTTTTCTCTTTTCCTTTATCCTTAAAACAACCATGACGCTTACGCTTGATCCTTGCCAAGGTGAGGTCGCAAATAGCTAGTTGTTATCTTCTAATCTCCTTCTTTCTATCTTTCTCTTTTGTTTTATTTTTCTGTATTATGGGTGAGTAGTTTCCATACTTGTTAGGGTAGGATAAGGGAAGTTTGAGAGAAGGAAATCTCTCTCACTCTTTCCTTTCCCAACATCTTAAATCGACTCCCGTTAATTGAACCACAATCCGCTCCTTACGGCACCCTATCCTACATGATAGCGGTGATTCCGTAGTGAGACCGGTTGTGGTTGAATTAACCGGAGGTTATGGCTAAGAGCCAAGAACGGACGGAAAAGCACCAAAAGGAAGAACTTATGTGTTGGAAAGCCTAGCTTATACTCGCAAGTTCCTTCCTAGTCGTGCTAATCCCCGTTGTTGTCGATTACCGTAACACCGATATTAAGAGTGGCAATGAAAGAGGTGAGCGACTCCTAACTCAAACTAACCTAATCCTAACCCTAACAAGCTCTCTTTACATATCATTTTAACACTTAATTAATCACAACAAAATCTGGAAAACTGGACTTAACTCGTTAAAGCACATAGAAAAAGATTCCCATCTCCCTGCGGACGACCCGTACTCAACCGGCTAGCTACAAGCGAAACTGTCTTGATTGCGGTAATTAACTAAACTTGAACACGCAGAATCCTTACCAATCAAATGGCGCCGTTGCCGGGGAGACGGTAGTTTATTTCCTTATTTAATTTCGGGTTAACTTATGAATATAAATATAACCAAAACAAAAAAAAATACATTGTAAAAAAAAAACCATTTTGTTATTTTTGATTAGTTTTTGTGCAAGTGCGCAGGATAATACGAAGTTCGAGCGCAGTGCCATAGACGTGGGATATACGAAGTTCGAGTTCAGTGCCAAAGACGTGGGAAGATAGACCCACATTTCGCGGCTACACTGCGACGGATCAAAACGAAGCAAACGGTCTACTGTAAAAATCTGGAGCAGATACAGTAAGCAAGTAAAAATTCAGCACATCCAGACAAGCAGAGGACACCCAAAAGAGCACACCCAAAAATTTCCGCAGCCCAACTCCAACAAACCGCCGCGGAACCGTGGCATAAGGAGGCTTAGGCCGCGGAACCGCGGCCATTTGGTGCCTTAGGGCTGCCAAACTTTCTGTGAGCTCCTCTCTTCTCTCTCCCACTCCTCTGAACTCCAATAAACTGTGTTTTCTGCAGCCTTCTTTGCGCAAATTCTCCTCCCCCTTCCAATAAACTGTTCTTGTGCAGGATTCTTTGCGCCGCGCTCAAAATAAAAAATTGTTTGCAGTTGATTTATTATCTCTTTGCATTCATTAATACGGACTTAAGGGGCTTGAAACCAATTCAGATTGGGTGGGGATTTCATCACCCTTCCCAGGACCCCAGAAATCACAAAAAGCATATGCATTGACCATTGTTAAATTAAAAAATACTAGACTCGGCCCTAAGGACTTCGCGCTCAATAGGACAGAGGACTAATTACAGGCATCGGCCGTTTATCCTATCCTGACTTTGCGGTGTCTAGGCAAGTGTGACGAAGGCAAGTGGTTATTTAACTTCGCGAAAGCGTTGGACAACCACCCACTTACCTGGCACTTATCTGGCCGCAATTGGCGGAGAAGAGGCAGTTTGAGATCCTGTTTCTAGTTCTTTGGAACAGTTAGGAGCTGTCTTGTTGACCTAGGTGACCACTAGATCTAGGTGTGATTATGCATATCATGTTTGTGATTGATTAAAGCCGTAAGTCCATACATATTTCTGTAAAGCTCTTTCTAAAAAAAAAGGAAAAAAATCAAAAACTTTTATAAAAACTTGCCCTTTGTCGCCAAAATCCATTTTTCACCCACCACCCATCGCCTTTCTCCATTGACGTTTTCTTACCCTCACCTTCTCCGCTTTGACTATACTAAACTCGTTTAGTGTATGTCCGCTTGGACTCGGGACACTAGCGCCCGCCTAGTCCGCATTACGTTAGTCGCTACCGACAACGCGATCGACTCATACGTCGAAACTCCGTCCACTCCTCTTTCACCTTTACTTTTGCCGGCCAACTCCGACGTTGACCGGAATTCTGTTCATACATCTTCACCTTCACCATCACCAACCTCTTCTTCCGTGATGTCAGGATTTAATCCGAATATCTCTTTGACTACCCCTGGATTGGCTCCACCTCCTACGGAGACCAATAACCCACCACCACCGCCTGTTGTAGCGCCGCAGCGAATCGCACTCCAGGATCGTTTCTATCCCACCCGTTCTGCACTTCCCACCTGCCTTTCTCTTCCACCGGCCAATGGGGATAATTTTGAAATTAAGCCCCACTTCATCAACATGCTTCCACGATTTCATGGACTTGAATCTGAAGATGCCTATATCTTCATCAATAAATTTCAAAACGTTTGTGCCATGATGAAAACCACCCAGCAGTCGGACGATACTATACGTTTACGGGTCATTCCGTTCACTTTATGCGATCTTGCTGAAAAATGGCTGTATAGCACCGCTTCCCACTCAATAACCAGTTGGGACGAGTTTGTTAAAGCGTTTCTAAAAAAATTCTATTCGAATCATAAAACCGCAAGGATCCGCAATGAAATCAACCAATTCTCTCAGCTTCCTTCTGAACCCTTCTGGAAGTGCTTTGACCGGTACAAAGACCTTCTTGTTCAGTGTCCTCACAACGGTATAGAGAAATGGCAACTTTGCCAAACCTTATACGAGGGCCTGAACCCAGCAACGAAGCAGTTGTTGGAAACCATCTGTCAGGGCCACTTCCTATCGAAATCTGACGAGGAAGCGTGGCAATTCTTTGACGACCTTGCGGAGCAAACGATACAATTGGAAAGCACCAGACCGACTTCTTCTTCTTCTACCTCCACTTCTACCGGTCAGTCTAGGGTAGGAATTCACCAACTTGACGTCTCTATTGCGATGAAAGCTGAAATGGCTGTAATAACGAGAAAGCTTGAAGCGATAGAGAGCAAATTCTCTACTCCTGCTCCTACCCCTGTCCTCCCCCTTCGTACCATCTGCGCTTGTTGTTCCGATCCTTCTCACTTAACCGAAGAGTGTCCTTACAATCCACCATCGCAAGGACAGGATCAGGTTAATGCTGCATTCCAGCAAAGACCGAGGAATGATCCATACTCTTCCACCTACAATCCCGGTTGGAGGAACCACCCCAATTTCGCCTGGAATCAGAATCAGAATCAATTCCAAGGCAACAATTTCCAAAGGGCCCCTCCGCCGCAACAACAAGCGCAACAACAAACTCAACAGCAGTTTCAGCAACCCTTCCAACCCCAACCTTTCCAAAATCAGACGAACAACTTTGCACCCAACAATTCTTTTCCACCAAACAACTTTGTTCCGTCAAACAACGATAAGGTTTCCTCGCTCGAACGAAGTCTGGAGGCGTTCGTTAAACAATCAACACAATCCACCGCCAACATCCAGTCTTCCATTCAGTCCTTAGTGCAACACACTTCCGCTCACGGGCAAAGCATCAAAACCATCGAGGCCCAGATTGCACAGCTGAATGCGGCCTTAAGCGAGCGAGAGAAGGGAAGCTCCCGTCCCAACCACTCCCAAATCCCGGTCACCCACAGAATGTACATGTTGCTCTTGAACAACAGAATCATAATGTGAGTACCGTGACCACATTGAGATCGGGAAGGATGCTGCAAAACAACATCGGCACACGGATCAATGATGACACCCCGGCCGCTTCTTCTTCTACTTCATCTTCTTCTTCGTCTCCTGCTTCTTCGTCTTCTGAGCCTATTCTCCGTTCTTCACAAGGCTCTCCTTCCTCTTCTTCTGCTTTGAATGGACCCACTTCTCACTCCACGAAAACACCTGTTCTGGGATCCGTTCCGACTCCACAATCTCCTCCACTAGCATTAGACTCAACCAATTTTAAAAATGTCCCATTTCCAAACCGATTGAGGTCTACTAAACAAAATCCTCAAATGGAAAAGATTCTGGAGTTATTTAAGTAGGTTAACATTAACATTCCTCTTTTAGATGTTGTCCAACAAGTCCCATCCTACGCGAAAATCTTAAAGGACTTGTGCACGAAAAAGAGGAAGTCTCAGGTACCCAAGAAAGTTTTCTTGGCTAGTGCTGTGAGTGATGCCCTTACCCAATCTTTACCACAAAAACGAAAGGACCCTGGCTGTCCTACGATTTCTATTACCATTGGGGATAAGAACATCAACCGCGCACTATTAGATCTTGGTGCCAGTGTTAACCTGCTTCCGTACTCAGTATACGAGCAATTAGGCGTAGGAGAGCTGAAACCCACACACTGCACTCTCCAAATGGCCGACCGATCGATCACCCATCCTAGGGGTGAGCTAGAGGATGTGTTAATCAAAGTCGGGGACATCATATTCCCCGTTGACTTCATTGTATTAGACACACAGCCTGTAGCTAACCCCCAGAATCAAATTCCGGTGATACTCGGTCGCCCATTCCTTGCAACCTCAAATGCTGTGATCAATTGTCGCAATGGTTCGATGAACCTATCTTTTGGAAATATGACGATTGAACTCAACATTTTTAGGTTGGGGAATCAGCCCTCCGAACCTAATGCTCATATACTGGACGTCTGCTCGATCCAGGAGATCACCCCAGAAGAATGTGAATTCGAGGAGTTTCTGTTTGATCACGATAATCTTGACGCCACTAGTGCGTTCCTCCTCGAACCTGCTGCTGTTTCTGTGCCCGACAACCACTACGAGTGTTTCACGCTCTCCAACGATCTTAGCCGCTCACCACCCGAATTTGAATCCTTTGAATTTCCGGATGAGTTACCTGAACCATCCAACTCGGTCGCCTACACTCGTTTTGAACCTTTGCTGGAGTCCTTTGAGTTCGAGACCTCCGCACCAATCTTACCTTCAATCGTTTCACCTCCAACGCTCGAACTCAAGCCTTTGCCGTCTCACCTTAAGTATGCTTACTTAGGTGAGAACGAGACCCTCCCTGTCATCATCTCGGCTTCTCTAGCTCCAGAGCAAGAGAAAGCCCTTCTCGCGGTCTTGCACAGCAACAGGCAAACTTTTGGCTGGTCCATGGCGGACATCAAGGGGATTAGTCCCCTGATCGTTGAACATCACATTCATCTGATGGATGAAGCCAAACCAGCCCGGGATCCACAAAGACGGCTCAATCCAGTCATGAAAGAGGCTGTGAAGAAGGAGATCGTAAAATGTCTAGATAGTGGTATCATTTACCCTATCTCTGATAGCCAGTGGGTTAGCCCCATTCATGTTGTCCCTAAGAAGTCGGGCATCACGGTCATAACCAACGAGGCAAACGAGTTAATCCCTACTCGCACCCAAACTGGGTGCCGAGTATGCATTGATTACAGAAAACTCAACGCCGCAACGCGGAAGGACCACTTTCCGCAACCTTTCATTGACCAAATGCTTGAACGATTGGCCGGACACGAGTACTACTACTTTCTTGATGGCTACTCCGGTTATAATCAAATTCCCATCGCCGAAAAAGACCAGGACAAGACCACTTTCACTTGTCCTTTCGGCACGTTTGCATATCGTCGCATGCCCTTTGGGTTATGCAATGCGCCCGCTACTTTCCAGCGGTGTATGATGGGAATCTTCTCAGACATGGTGGAAAAATTTTTGGAGATCTTCATGGACGATTTCTCCATCTTCGGCGATTCCTTCAACGGGTGTTTGCTGCATCTTGACGCTGTCCTTACCCGATGTAAGGACAAGAATCTCACTTTGAATTGGGAGAAGTGCCACTTCATGGTGCGTGAAGGTATTGTCTTAGGACATATCATCTCGCAAAATGGCATAGAGGTTGACAAAGCAAAGATTGAGGTCATTTCCAATCTACCTCCTCCCCGATGCGTCAGAGATATCCGAGCCTTCCTTGGCCATGCCGGTTTCTATAGACGGTTCATCAAGGACTTTAGCAAGATTGCTAGGCCTTTGACTCTTTTACTGGCTAAGGATACGCCATTCGCCTTCAACTCGAGCTGTGTGACTGCATTTGAGTCATTGAAAAGCTCACTCACTTCTGCTCCCGTTCTTTCTTCACCTGACTGGACGCACCCATTTGAGATTATGTGCGATGCATCCGACTTTGCCATTGGTGCTGTCCTTGGACAACACATAAACAAGATGCCGCACGTAATCTATTATGCGAGCCGAACCCTGAACGACGCCCAACTCAATTATACAACAACTGAGAAGGAATTCTTAGCTGTTGTATTTGCTTTAGAGAAGTTCAGGCCCTACCTCATCGGCTCTCCAGTCATTGTCTACACAGACCATTCTGCTCTGCGCCATCTTTTTGCGAAGAAAGATGCAAAATCTCGGTTAATACGTAGGATCCTCTTGCTTCAAGAGTTTGACCTTGTCATTAAGGACAAACGAGGATGTGAAAACGTAGTTGCCGACCATCTCTCACGACTTCCTTCTTCGCCTTCGCTTCCAATTCCGATCAATGACGTTTTCCCGGATGAACAGCTCTTGACAGTATCTTGCGAACCCTGGTTCGCAGATATTGTGAACTATTTGGCCACGGGATTACTACCGACTGAATGGTCACGTCAGGACAGACTTCGCTTCTTATCCCAAGTAAAACACTTTTACTGGGACGAACCCTATTTATTCAAGTACTGTCCCGACCAGATTATTCGTCGGTGTGTCCCTGACGAGGAATTCAAGAGTGTGCTGTCATTTTGCCACGATCAAGCGTGTGGCGGGCATTTTGGCCCCAGAAAGACAACGGAGAAGATCTTGCAATGTGGTTTCTACTGGCCACAACTCTTCAAAGACGCTCATGACTATTGCAAGACTTGCTCCCGGTGCCAACACTTAGGCCGGATAACCCGGAGGAACGAGATGCCGCTCCAACCGATCTTGGTTGTGGAGATTTTCGATGTTTGGGGGATAGATTTCTTGGGGCCGTTTCCCAGCTCTTTTGGAAACTTGTACATCCTTCTCGCTGTTGATTACGTCTCTAAGTGGGTCGAGGCTGTGCCCAGCCAGACTAATGACAACAAGGTTGTTGTTAGGTTTCTTAAAGAAAACATTTTCTCCCGTTTTGGGCACCCCCGAGCGATCATTAGTGACAATGGAAGTCATTTCTGCAATAAGACTTTCGAGGCCTTGATGCGGAAATATTCCATTAATCATAAGCTTTCTACACCCTACCACCCACAAACCTGCGGGCAAGCCGAAGTTTCAAATCGGCAAATCAAGCAGATACTGGAGAAGACGGTTTCTAAGAACCGTAAGGATTGGTCGCTGAAACTCACTGATGCCCTTTGGGCATTTCGAACCGCTTATAAGACCGACCTTGGCATGTCTCCCTATCGGCTTGTGTACGGAAAAGCCTGCCACCTACCTGTCGAAATAGAGCATCGCGCATTTTGGGCGATAAAGGAGCTGAATCTGTCTCTCGAAGATGCAGGCAGCCATCGGAAGCTGCAGTTGAACGAACTGAGCGAGCTTAGGGATGAGGCTTACGATAACACGGTTGTCGTTAAGAACCGAACGAAGGTGTTTCACGATAAACACCTTTTGCGCAAAACTTTCGTACCTGGTCAGCAGGTACTGCTTTACGACACCCGACTTCACTTCCATCCAGGAAAGCTCAGATCTCGCTGGAAAGGGCCGTATTTTGTGCGGAATGTGTATCCGCAGGGCGCTGTGGATTTGGAGAATCCAAAGGACGGTTCATTTTTTAAAGTGAACGGACACCGACTAAAACCGTACCTTAGCGCCGAACCAACAGAGGAGCTCCTGGTCTTACAGGAGCCGGTTTACCCTGCATAATCTTCCTCTGCCTACCACCAAACTTCGGTTATCCAGCCAAGAACAGTGGACACTGTTCCAAATAAGTTTGGGGGTATGTATATACCATTTTGTACATTTTTGTGGATATTCTTTTTCTTTTCTTTAAAAAACAAACAAAAAAAAATGTGTGTATATAGCTATCCGACAATTTTGACCCTTCAAATGATCTCTTCATGCAATGACAGTGAGGACACTGTCCAGTTTAAGTTTGGGGGTACACTCGGTACGCATTTCTTACCTTCACATTCATATGTATATTTTGCATCTGCATATTTAAATCCATAAAATCCATAAAAATCTGAAAATTTTCTAAAAACATAAAAACTTTTCTGTCAAGTTAGCTAGTGGGAGGACTCTGATTCAACATTTCGACGGTTTTGTTTGATAAAATAAAAATAACTAAATCTTATGTCTAGATTTTGAAAACCTGAAAAATAACTCTCCTTTGAAGTTAACTATAGCTGATATACGTCTTTACATCACACTACACGTGTCGTGAGTTTTTGGGAATTAGATGACAAGTCTTTTATGTCTAAAAACTTTTTAACGGATAAATAATTTTCTGAGGATCAAATAGGTTTGTTCGGAAATAAGTAATATCAAGAATAGTTTATGAAGTAAGTGAATATGAAGGAATGTTATTGATGCCTTAATTGGAACTAAGTCTGAAAAATAACCCATCTGGAACTTGATTGGAATGATTACACACCAAAACCCACTAAACACGTCTTTTATCCAAAAAAATAATTGAACTGCCGGTTATATCTCCGTTCGTATTGAATCATCATTATTTTCATGCCAAACTGTCTTTTGTTTTTGGACCTAGGTAACTTGAGTAATTAAGTCCGCTGGGGTGTTTCTACACCTAATGCCCTAAAGCCAACTGGTTTGGGTGCATTGGCCCAAAGCTCGCTAAGAAGCCTATAAAGTCCAGATTAAAACAAAGTCAAGCAAGTGTTCTCTCCGAGTAAAAATTCCTAACAGTTCTTTGTGTGAGAATAATCTTGATAAAAGACAGGCTTTTATAAAAATTTTAGCGGAGATATGAAGGTTTTATTCTATGATAAAGACTATTGCACGTTCACAGAGGTGTGTATGAAATGAAAACAAGAAAAAGGTGGAGTGAAAAATAAGACCTAGTTTCCTGTTAAGGAAGATAGAAATTCTAAAGTTGAAACTTTACTGGGAAACGAAATTTGAAAAATGCTTAACTCTTTATAAAACTTATGTGATCCTTTCAAAATTTTTATCTTGGCTTTATTGTGTGACATGATGACGTAAATCGATCCTTCTGGAAACCTAACGACACTATTTGCACTGCACGTAAAGACATATAAAATCTGTAGTTAAATAAGAAGCGAGGTGTGAAAAATAAAAGTTCGATAGTCTAGACTTAGGATAATAGAATTATTATTTTCTGAAACAAAACTTTAGGGTTTGAATCTTAGTTATTTTACAAAACTAACATGACCGGATTTTGTGGGTGTAATCCTCTGAAAACCCTCAGGAGACAACACTCCTCCTACTAAGGACACCTAGAGGTTTAACGGCTTGTTGCACGTGCTCAGTGCAATCGCGTTCCCTGCAAAAGTGAGGTTAGGAAAATTTTTGTGAATAAATTGGCTTTGCTCGGGACGAGCAAATGATAAGTTTGGGGGTATTTGTTCATATCGGATTTTTGCATTTTTATACCGCCCAATTTTTATCACATTGCATATCGGTCGGTACTCTTGAGCCGTGTTTGCTAGTCAATTGCAGGATACAGGTTCTCGGCTCTAAACGATGAAATTCATGGAAAAACACGACAAAACCCGGGTTCCTGCCAACCACAGATAAAACACGGATCTCCGCTCTTTATCCGTCTGTTGGCACATACCAGTTTAGGAGACAAAATGGCAAATCGATTGTCACCTTCATGCACAAGGCTCAATGGCAACACAAGATCCAAGAAATCTACACGGAGCTCGAGGAAATCATGACAAAAAGATCCACATCAAATCACCTTTTGCTCAACAGAAATTCTGGAAAAATCGTGAAGAAAATATGAGAAAATACATATACCAGAATAAAGGGCACAGCAAACCAGGAAAAGCCACTAAAAAATGAAGACCCAACTCCTCTAAAGTGCCGCGGTTCCGCGGCAATAGAAGGCTTAGGCCGCGGAACCGCGGCCGTACGGCCTCCTCAGTTGACGACGTTTCAGGGGTATTTTTGTCTTTTCATGTAGAGGCAGAATTTTGCCCTAGATTTCCAGTTCCCTGCCTATAAATAGCCCAGAACCTTGTGAAGCCAAGGGTGCATAATCTTGTATTTTTCTAGGTTTAGAATACTTGTTTCTTCTTCCCCCTCTCATCTCTTCTCCATTGAAAATCTTGTAGTGAGCTTTTGTGAGTGAAGAATGATGAATAAAGAAGAACCGTTTACTTATCATACTTGTCTTGTTCTTTAGTTAACTTGTTAATTGTTGTAATTTTAATTTGTTAACTTAGTTGTTGTTATTTCTTGTTGTTCTTTCTTTTCTCTTTTCCTTTATCCTTAAAACAACCATGACGCTTACCCTTGATCCTTGCCAAGGTGAGGTCGCAAATAGCTAGTTGTTATCTTCTAATCTCCTTCTTTCTATCTTCCTCTTTTGTTTTATTTTTCCGTATTATGGGTGAGTAGTTTCCATACTTGTTAGGGTAGAATAAGGGAAGTTTGAGAGAAGGAAATCTCTGTCACTCTTTCCTTGCCCAACATCTTAAATCGACTCCCGTTAATTGAACCACAATCCGCTCCTTACGGCACCCTATCCTACATGATAGCGGTGATTCCGTAGTGAGACCGGTTGTGGTTGATTAACCGGAGGTTATGGCTAAGAGCCAAGAACGGACGGACAAGCACCAAAAGGAAGAACTTATGCGTTGGAAAGCCTAGCTTATACTCGCAAGTTCCTTCCTAGTCGTGCTAATCCCCGTTGTTGCCGATTACCGTAACACCGATATTAAGAGTGGCAACGAAAGAGGTGAGCGACTCCTAACTCAAACTAACCTAATCCTAACCCTAACAAGCTCTCTTTACATATCATTTTAACACTTAATTAATCACAACAAAATCTGGAAAACTGGACTTAACTCGTTAAAGCACATAGAAAAAGATTCCCATCTCCCTGCGGACGACCCGTACTCAACCGGCTAGCTACAAGCGAAACCGTCTTGATTGCGGTAATTAACTAAACTTGAACACGCAGAATCCTTACCAATCAGAAAGCCTGCTTTGTTTTCTGTGATATGCAAAATAATTTTTAGACCCCTTTTAAAATCGATAGAAACTTTAACCTTGGAATTTGCGGTTTTCGAATATCCGTTCGATCGATATTTTAAACGCGTTAGCACAAATTAGTAAAGCTTAATGGTGAGACTCCGATACCACTGTAAGTACACGGTAGCGCCGCGGCCGTCTAACAAATGTCAAATGCGGAACAAAAAATTTTACAACAGGTGCTATCGCGTACTATAACCCGGATCTTCCATTAAAACTAAACTAACAAACTACAAAGTGGGTAGAAATGTTATACCGAATGATCCGAGTCCTTCGGTCTTCAACCATCATCCCACGCTTTGTTGCGGCTGCTCCGATCTCCTGAATCTCCAGTCTTCTCGTCCAGGTGGCACCACGTCGACGGATCTTTAAACAGGCTCCCGCCTCTGAACCGAGGCAACTCGATCATCAAGTTTGCTAAAAGAGATGACCAAAATTGATATAGAGAATGAGTAGAACACTTTGTCTCGTTACGTCCAAAGCTATAGACGAACGGTTAATGATGTTGCCTTTTGGATTGGGTGAAAATGAGAATTGAGGCTATCTAATTTCCATGAATCCAAAACTATAATCTTTTCAAAATCAACAACTCACTCCTCATAAGAGAGGGGCTGGCCACTATATTGATGGGGGGTGAGTGTAGGAGTGGAAGAGGTGACCATAACCATAAATAAGAAAGAGTGAGTCATTTAGACACCTTGCATTATCATTAATGCACTAATGAATTATCTAACCTAGTCATGCTAACATTAAATGAACAATTAATGCAACCAATGAATCAAGAACACCTCATTATCCTAGTCACCATCTAGAACCTTCTAGAACCACGACTCACCCTCTTGACGAAAAGATAAATCCGCATCTAACCGAATGTTAAATATGGGTGATAGAAAACGGAAAACTGGCAACTTCCAAAAGCGATCCCGAAACGAATTTCAGAATAGCCCCGTAACAGTATAAACATACCCGCATTTGTATTACGACCGAATATAAATGCAACTGAGACAAAGATATTATATCTACACAGTATAATACTCGGATCCGGCTTAAGCCAAAGCCTACCAGTATTATCTGCCCGAAATATGACACGTGCGTAAACGCACGCGCATTTTCCGAACCCTACAATAAAACCATACGGCCTCTACAACATTTCGCCTGAACTTGGGAAACTGTCTGTGGGGGACTCTAATGACTCATCAACACACTGGCACTGGGTGTAACCTCTAGCACGTCAGAGGTACAAGCTGTACGTAACGGTTGCCTATGTACTGATTGGAAGGGAAGCTGACGAGCGAACTCATCCAGAAACCCTACTGAGCCTGACAGTGACAATATCCGTACAGTCCGGTCCGTTCGTTTAAGAGTATCGCATATCGAGTCTGGAGGGGTGGATAAAGTCAGACCCCTAATAACGCGATAATTCGTGTTGGTATGAAGCCCATCACCATCTGAGAAACTACTGACCCAAATCAGTAATTCTCCGCTACCTCGGCCGAGGATTTCTAGTGATGGTCATTCGTGCACTGTGCGACATCAACCTCCAATAACGGGAGAGATGAATCCGCGACGATCCGCTCACTGCCTCCATGTGGCTCGGGACTGTACCCAAAAAATACCTGTTTGCACGACTCCTTTGAGCCGTGGTAGGGTAGAAATCAAAGCACAGTGGGAACGCACACGAGACAAATGACGATCTCAGGTCGAAAAACTAATCTGTATACATGTCACCAGGGAACTTCTATCTGACGATATGTATAATACTAACTAGCATGATCCCGGCGAGTCATGTCCGGTGTACTCATAACGTAATGAGCACCTGTATATATCTTAGGTGAACCAACTGACACCAATGGCTTGTGAGACCGGACATCGCCCCTCGTCGGGGTCTCGACTGTATACACTAGTCTACTCTGGAGTATCGATGCCTGTCTCGAAACTCCCACGACTAGGGACACTTTAAGGATGTGCTTACAGACCCCAGCTCCCACGTATATGATCGCCATCATACTGCTGGCAGTCAAGCAAGAATCCAATGGGCTCTATCATCATGCAATAGTGAACTAAAGCATATATACGATGTTAAATACAAACCAGATAGCATACTATCATCTCGAGCAAGACTGTCATATCGGTATAGGTCCTCCCTCAATCATTGCAATCACGTGCCTGCGATCCAATAAATGACTTTGAGGGCACCATAACCAACAAAAGCAAGTCACCCATATGGAAGCAGTGTGCCAGAAAAGCCGCAATGAAATCTGTATGGCAAAACCCGCAAGAACTGTAGCACAACAGGGGTGAGTTGCCAACTCGTGAATAAAAGATATCTATAAGAAGAAATCGCATGAATGACCTAATCCTAGGTCGATAAGATTAGATATATATAAACCTCAAATAAATAAGTCTGGAGCATGATAAGGTGGCAATATAACATCTAAACATGTATGTAGTGCCAAGTGCTCATGCCAGTGCCTCAGGTAATAACATATCATAGGATGAGGTATGTCTGCATGAATAAGTATGATGAAGTATCTAAACTGATATCAATACACATATATTAGCGTCCTATTCCACTAATATTGGTGTAAGGGCATATATAACAGCGTCCTCATCCACTGTTATAAATACATATGAAGTATGATCAATGTAATCAAAGTCTGTATGTATGTGGATATCATCTAACTATGTGATCAATGTATGTATGTATGTGGATCCCGTCCACCTGCCACCCAATGACAATAAGCATCATGCATGTAAATATCATAAAGCATATGCATGGAAGTATGTGGATATAAATCAAATCATGGAACCTGAGTGCCAAGCATCGACACTCGAAAACATCATGAAACCTTTGCCTCGCATCGGCACGTAAATCCTCATCTATCAGGCACTGTCACCATGACTGGCCCTGATAGGTACGTATCATACGCTATCTCGAATAACCGAGTGCCTAGCTTCGACCCTCGAATTCCCACGTATCCATACGTACATAACTCCGGTCGGTATCCCCACGATAACCACCGTGTCCAAATACTATCACCGGTAGGTAGTACTCCCCCGCCAGGCTCACCGTCTAACATACACCAGTCATCTTGCCCCGGGGTACCTCACCGGGTCCACCATGTACCCGCAGACGGTGCCTACCGCCCCTCGAATCGGGTTTCACATGCCACTCTCAGAACCGAGAAAACACATGGTGGACGCATTGAAATATCATATCAAGGGTAACCTGGTTTTTAAAACAATATATATACTCTCTTTTAAAATACCCACGGTTCCCAAATCCAGAAATATCATGGAAACAACATATCTCAATGCGTATAATCAAAAAAGCATGATGTATGAATATATAATCACAATGTAAGCATATCAGTATGTCATGCAACATGGAGTAGCAATATGCACATAATTAGGGAAGACCGCTTCTTTTAAATGAATCAGTTTTTAAAAGTATCTTGCGGTTCCCAATCTGCGAGTCAAGCCAGAATCATCTATGTATGCACAATATGTAAGTGTACATGTATAAGTGTGCAACAGGTAGGTGCACGAGGAGGAGTGTACAATATACGAGTACACGAATATGAATGTACTATAGGTATGTGCACCGGTATGGGTGTACGCTATGTAGGTACATGAGTATGCTATGCAAGGAATCATATCATGAATGCAACAGTACTATAGTGTAGTGACATGGCAATTATCGATGATGAAGTGTGTGAGCCGACAAACAGTGTACGTGGAACTTATGCATCATCGATAAGGGTGCTGGTGTCCTTACAGCATGATGGTAATATAGTAATAACACATGAAATGCAATGCGAATAGCAATGAAAATGCGGAATCGAATAAATCAACGCAACAGAGAAGAGTCTACATCAATATGTATATGTCAAGCACTTATGCCATTTGAAATTACACAAATCGGGGTTTTTAGTAAATAAGGGCTACGGTGTTTTTAAGAAAGATACGTCCTTTGAAAATACCCGTAGAATCCCTTTACTTGTTTTTAAGATATTCCCGATTCGTTAGTTTTTGAAATAGGTATGACTCGGGTCTAATCTAATGTCTATTAAGGAATCTACAGACCTAACTAACAAGCTAAGCAGGAGGGGTATGGAAACCACCTACATCTAAGTCGATATATATATATATATATATAATAGTCGGTGTGTAAGTGCACGGCGGCGCCCCGCCCGTCAATCCGACGGCCAAATGCGGAAGCGGTGATAAACTTTAATTTTTCTTGAACTGGCAAACCGCCGCGCACTAATACCCGGATCGAACCATTAACTAGTCCTATGTCACGTCCCGAAAGTACGGAACATGACCGGCACTTAAACTACGAAACGTCTCGAGGCGTACGTAATCTAAGTAAACCGAAAACCCAGAAATCCAAACCAAGGAAAGAAGTAGAGTGAAGGAAAACCAATTTAAAACAAGTAGTTTTAATAGCATAAGCCGAATTATGCGGTTTTTAAGAACATCAAAATTTACTGAAAATTTCGGCAGAGTCTCCTTTGTAAATACTGGCTCCCAAACGGGATACAACATGAATAGTATACGAAATCAATAAAAAGACATCCCCAAGCGGGAGCTAGCTCTTCGTCAATCGACGGTCACAACCACACAAGCAATATAATAAACAATGCCAACGGCGAGGATCAAAACTCAAAAGGAAACTCAAAACCACCAGAAATATAATGCGCGACTCTAAGGTCAAAAGAATAACAACACTGGTCCCTATCTAAAAAAAAAAAAATACATGTTTGGTTGATGGAATTTACTAAATACAACGGAATAATGTTATACAAGGTAATATGATGGGTACGATACAAGAAAAACCCACCTACTAGCAAGTCACCCGAATGAAACTGAGCCCGCAAAGCCGTAATGAAACCTGTACGGCAAACCTGCAAGAAACTGGGGCACAACGGGGGTGAGTTGCCAACTCGTGAATAGAAAAACAACTACGCACAGAAATCGCATAAATAACGCAATCCTAGGTCAATGATCATAATATAGCCTCAAAAATGTATATAACATGCAGCCTATAACAATGGCTAGGGTAAATATCTAACCCGAGTGTAAACTCATATGCCCGAGTCAGTGCCTCAGGTAGCAATATATCATATGAATGAGGTATGAATGCATGAAAACAGAATACATGTAAATGAAGAACTGTTTTCATAAATTAGTGAGATTTCCTTTGTATTTTTAAACTGAGGTATCATAAATGAAATCAGTATCAACAGTGTCTAGCATCGACACAAAACATAAATCTCAATGTCTCGAATATCAATGTCTCAATCTCAATATCTAGGGCGCCGTCAGTCCAGACCGGCCCCTACCATCCATCTCAAGACCACGACGGTATCCTCCGGATATCCGACGTGTCGGGTAATATCACCGGTAGGTAGTGCTCCCCAGCCAGGCTCAACGTCAACACCACATTCCTCTTGCCCCGGGATACCATACCGGGCCCACCATGTATCCGAAACGGTTCCTCCACTCCTCGAATCGGGTCTCGAAATCCATCAGCAAACTCATGGTGGACGACTCATACATCATGGGAATACCGCACTTTTTACTTTAAAAGGGAGAAAGGGTTTATTTATGTTTTTTTGCGGTTTTCCTCCAAATCCAAGAAATCTCATGAAATCCGAATCCAAGTCATCAATAGAATGTAAACAGTGAATATAGGCATGAGAATCCATGAATGCGACACAACAGTGAATAATAACATGCATGAAGTAGTAGGCAATAACTACAATGTCTAACTAGCATATAAGACAAGTACACTAATATCATGTCTAAACTATTAACTGACAACCTAGGTCAAATGAAATAGTATTTTCTAAAGTGTTCGTGACATGGCAATTACCGATGAAGATGTGTGTGAGCCGGCAAGTAAGTGTACGTGGTATATACGCGTCATCGGTAATGGTGCTGGTGTCCTAACAGCATGATATTAATAATGCAATAAGAAATTATAATATAAGTATGCGATGCGGAGCGAACAGTAAAAATGAGCGGAAGCTGAATACTAGACGCAACTATAACTAATCTGCACTAATCTAATATAAGTCCTACAAATGGTGCCTTTTGAAATAACACGAATCATGGGGTTTTGAAAATAGGGGCTACGGTGTTTTTAAGAAAAGATACGTTTTTGAAATATCCGTAGAATCCCTTGACCTGTCTTTTAAAATACGCATGATTCGTAAGCTTTGAAATAGGTAAGAATCGAATCTAATCTAACAACTAAACTAAACTAAAGGGCTAAGCTAACAAGCTGGACTACAGGTAAGGAAACCGCCTAACGTCTGAGTCGATACATATACATACCTGTATATATATTAGTCGGTGATCCCGCCTCAATAATATCATATCCGATACCATATCTATAATCAGACATCCCAAGTCAAGAGTGCGGATCAATCATCAAGATATAGCTCGTACGTAAATCCGTCGTACGGCATCCTCCAATTCTGGGTACGGGTCAAAATCACATTCATCATACTATTCACCTGGTATCCTCTTTATCAATTATCATGGTCGGGGTACTGATCTACGTCTAGTACCATACTGATATCGCCTAAGTATGCATGCACGTGTGTAAAAACTATGTCAAGGACCCGCTACAACGTCATGTCGTATCTAAGATAGGAACCCTGCTATACCACCGATCTCACGGCCTCAAATCAAATCTCATCGACTCAGCTCAATCCCAAGTATCATCCTAAAATCAGTATGTGAACACATAGTCCCATACCCATGTGAACACATAACGATATATTCCCGAATAAGCATAAAAGAAAGAAGAAAGTATGCAAGTATGTATGTGTGTATGTGTAGTGCTACACTACCCTAGGGTTCGCAATGCTAAAATAATCCAACACACCAATATCCATTCTAAGCATCGTTATTAATCCCAAATAACATATAATAAATGTTGGTGTGTATACGCATCCGTATACACCACCACGGACTGCGGGGGTGCTATACGCCATCCACCCGACTTCTCCCCGTAGATATAAATCTACTCACCTGGTCCTCGCTCGCCGGTGCCGACGTCGCCACGCGCTTGCTGGTCGTCTCGAAGTCCACATGGGGTACCTACATATCATAACGCACCGTATCGCATTAAAACTAAATTCGAAATCGAAACGGCATACGAAAATCAAATCGGCACGCGTATCACGCATAGGTCCAAACCTATCGCCTACGCATGCAAGAATAGTCAAACCAACCCTCGATGTCGATGTACAAACGTCAAACCAAATCGAGAAAAATCCAATCACACTCATTTGCATATTCACGAACACTAATTTTAATATAAACTAGGTTAAAACTCACAAAAACCCCAATTTCACTTAAAAAGTCATTTTTCCGAAAATCTAGCAAGCACAAATCACCGTTTTTGTACAAAACATGATGTTTAAATGAATGTAGCGGCCAATATACTTATTAAATATCTTAAATAAGTCATAGAAATAATTTCCGGAATTTAATCTCATTAAATTCCAAAAACCCTAATATTCTAGTTTACAAAAATACCCTTTTTAACAAATTTCAAAGCAAAAATGCACAAACTACAATCTAGCTTAGATTTGCATGATCTAAAGCATTAAACCATACTTAATAAAGTTAATGAAATCATGAAAAACCTAAACACATTTTTAATCCCAAGTATTTAACCAATTTTGAAAACCAAGTTAGCAAAATAGCTTAACTATTACAATTTAATTTAACAAAAATGCAAACTAGCAACTAGATTAATTTTAGCAAGCAATAACATGTTAATCTACCCATCACAACCATAATCCAATAATCAAACCTTAAACAACTTCAAACCATATTCTTGAATTTTCAAATTAGCAACAAGAACCAAATTAACACTTAATTATGTTAGATTAAGCAATTTAAACAACAAATTCTATATAGGGTTAAAATTTATACCTCCCAATTTTTAGAGATCTAGCTTGGAAATTTGCCTCCAAAACACCAACTTTCCTCCAAGATCCAACTTAGAATAGTTCATGGAGAAATGGGTAGAGATTGGATTTGGAATTAGCCATGATTTTATAGGGATTTTGAGGCATTTTTATGGATTTTTTTGATGCAAAAGTGTGTGGGATTTGGGGGAGGGCTGATGCAGTTTGGAGAGAGGGAGGGCTCGGCCAGCATCAAGGGGGAGAGGGAGAGAGAGAATGAGGGTGTTGGGTATAGGTCAAACAAGCCCACACTCCAAGTCAACACTTACATCCTTTCTTTATTCATTCTTCTCTTTTTCCCCTTTGTTTTTTTCTTCAAAACTTTGGAGGTGGGGACATTTGGAGGGTGGCCTGCATATTCGACCAGCAAGAGGGGTAAAAGGAGATGTGGTGTTTTGGTGTGAAGCAATGAACACCAAACACCAATACAATATGCACCAAAACCCTTTTATTTTCACAAAATAAGCCTTTTTCTTCAATATTTTCTAAACCGTTTTGGCAAATGATTTCGTTCCAAAAACCACACGATAAAATTTTATTTAATGTTTTATGATGCACAAAATTTTTTTCAACTCATTCCAATTTGTAATTTTCCCTAATTAAATGTATTAGTGACGGCTTAAAATAATAATAAAATAATTTTTTTCAGAAAATTTGAAATTTCACCAGCGGCTCAATAAATACCAAATAATAGCAATTACATAGCTAGAATATGTATATTTAATTTTTATAATAAGATATTTGTATTTTTACTTTTTACAGAAAACCCCCTTATTTTACCGATTTTTCGAAATTTCACCGAAACGATTTTCAAAACGTTACAATCTTCCCCCCTTAAAGAAATTCGGTCCCCGAATTTAAATTAAAACTCCCACCCAAATACTAAAACATCTAAGCGAAACCATCAAGTCGTCCGGGCTCCGAAATCATAAATACATAAAACAAATCGTAGCGCAGCGCATGCGCGTGAAAAATAAGCATATAACTCAAATCAAAACTCCATCCAGCATCCCGCAATCATCGGAGTCATGGTGAAGACACAATGTCCAAATCCGAAATGAAATTCAATATGATATAACTCGAAACTATACATGTAAAATATATTCAGGTACTGTACTCTGACTAGTCCTGCTCAGTACGAAAACACATAGCAATATCATAAAAACGTACTGCTCTATACGAAATCAATCCCAAAATATGCACATGAATGCTACATGCGTCTGGTGCGCACGGAAATCAAAATCCATGAATGTGCCATACATGCGCATAGAAACAACATCTAAGTGCATCGGGTGTGCACGAAACATCTGTTGTAGGCAACATGTGTGCCTGACAGCAAAATCAGGTGCATCTGACATGCAAAAAAAAAAAAAAACTCGATTTAGTGCCTCTGGTGTGCACCAAAATCACCCTTCAAAACATGCGCCCAACATGCGCGAAAATCCAATCAGGTGCACAAGGTGCACAAAACAAATATCGAGTATCACAATCGAAATCGAAGTCCAGTGCATCTAAGTCCACAAAGGGCGTATCACTGCACTGCAAGCATATATAAACTATACCGAGTGCAGGAACGAAATCGTGTGCATGCATACGCACAAAACCAAGTCAACTGTTTAAAAGCGTAATATCACAAACATGTGAAACTAAAGCACGAAAACGATATCAAGTGCAACACTGTGCAAAGGTCGTAAATCCTCAATCATCAAAATCAAATCATACGAATAAATCACCCAAAACATCGTAATCAATAATGGCGGAATAGTACTGCTAAAGTGCATCCTCTAAGAATCTCGGCCAATTGTCACGGTCACTAGTGGGACGTCTCGTCGATGATCATGAACTCTGTCCTGCTGGTGTGCGTAACCATGACCACTCCTGGGTCAAGGTCTTCACTGTGAATTACCAATATTTCGGTCCATCGGCTCATCGGCCTTGTCAGGTGTGCTAACGGGGATGATCCCGTTCTGGCACGCCTCTTGTCATCTCCCGGTCAATCATCGCGACCACTCGTGGGACAGCATATCACTGGCGTCGGCCTCTGGCTCTCTGAATGTACGCGACACATCTGATCCTGGGTGCAAGTATCATTGCAGCAGTGTCCTGGAAGGAATCCTGCTCACGGTCACTTCCATGTCTCGTCTCTGCCAACTGTCCGGAAGTCATCGTCCTTTCCTATATCTGCATCTTGCTCTGGAACGGCTGCATACCCATCGCGACTCCTTCTGGAAGGTAAGTCCAAGTACCATTCCTCGGCATGCGCATCGCATCTCTAATGTCGGCGGAGTGGAACGTCATCTCATCTAGATCTGGTGCGAACCTCTTACTCCACTTTTTTCTAACGTCGTCTGCTTTGGACTCGTCTCGTCGCGGCTGCATGGACTGATCTCCAACGACTATCCTCGTATCTGGAGTCTCCCAAGAATACGTCTCACCACCTAGCATCCGATTGAAGTCGAACCATTCGATCGATTCGTCGAAACCTCATAATCCCCCAAGAGCTCAACATCTTGGTACCGTTTAATAGTATCGAATATATATACCACAGCATCGGTGGTCCAGCCGTAGAAGGGGAAAACCAAGCCTCACTAATGGCGCCGCAGAACTGCCGCAAACCCTAAGGTTCAAAGGCTTTCATACGGTCATTAAGTCGAGTTAGGGTTTCATTCTTCTAGAGGGACCATAGAATTGCCTGCATGTCTTTCCGAATACTTTAAACTTGGAATAATAGGTTTCTGACATTCGATCGTCTCTGCCGACTCCCAAGGTCTCCGCGTGAAGTCGTCTCTAGCTGGAATCAATCTATCTGATGACCTCGCATCGGGGTAAGCGAACGAACCACATGTCCTAGTCATTCATCATCGGGTGACTAGCGACCTTCTATCATCTATTCGTACAACTCGCCCCGCAATAGCTCCAACATATGGGGCGATATCTCGTCGCTCGCAGCAACCACTGGCTTGCTCGTCTGCATGCTGAACAGTGCCTCAATCATCAGGAGTAAGCAACACACCAACGGTCATCAAAATCTGGCTGGCATCTATCATTGGCTCAATTCTCTAGTGTCGATCAGCGCCTCCGAGTAACCTCATAAAGGCGATCCGCCAAACACTCGTGGCACGGAAACACAGTAAAAAGATACATCTCTGCAATCGTGTGTCGCCGGAATTTCGCCCTGGTCAGTCCTCGTTCGTGACGAGCTTGTGCTGACCGCAACTCTAGCCGTAGCTCTCCCTGCCCGTAATCGTGGCAGCAAAACCATAACTGGTACTGGTGAAGCTAGATCAGGAATGAATATAATACTGAGCAAAGAAATGTACATCCTAAGGCTTCATAAGTGGAGTGGCGTGTCGTAAATATGCCGCGAAACATATCAACGGTACATCACTCTACTTTAGTCACCTATTCCATCAACCAAGGGTCATCCTACGCTCCGAAGGTAAAACCTAACGCTCTGATACCAACTTTGTCACGTCCCGAAAGTACGGAACATGACCGGCACTTAAACTACGAAACGTCTCGAGGCGTACGTAATCTAAGTAAACCGAAAACCCAGAAATCCAAACCAAGGAAAGAAGTAGAGTGAAGGAAAACCAATTTAAAACAAGTAGTTTTAATAGCATAAGCCGAATTATGCGGTTTTTAAGAACATCAAAATTTACTGAAAATTTCGGTAGAGTCTCCTTTGTAAATACTGGCTCCCAAACGGGATACAACATGAATAGTATACGAAATCAATAAAAAGACATCCCCAAGCGGGAGCTAGCTCTTCGTCAATCGACGGTCACAACCACACAAGCAATATAATATACAACGCCAACGGCGAGGATCAAAACTCAAAAGGAAACTCAAAACCACCAGAAATATAATGCGCGACTCTAAGGTCAAAAGAATAACAACACTGGTCCCTATCTCAAAAAAAATAAATACATGTTTGGTTGATGGAATTTACTAGATACAACGGAATAATGTTATACAAGGTAATATGATGGGTACGATACAAGAAAAACCCACCTACTAGCAAGTCACCCGAATGAAACTGAGCCCGCAAAGCCGTAATGAAACCTGTACGGCAAACCTGAAAGAAACTGGGGCACAACGGGGGTGAGTTGCCAACTCGTGAATAGAAAAACATCTACGCACAGAAATCGCATAAATAACGCAATCCTAGGTCAATGATCATAATATAGCCTCAAAAATGTATATAACATGCAGCCTATAACAATGGCTAGGATAAATATCTAACCCGAGTGTAAACTCATGTGCCCGAGTCAGTGCCTCAGGTAGCAATATATCATATGAATGAGGTATGAATGCATGAAAACAGAATACATGTAAATGAAGAACTGTTTTCATAAATTAGTGAGATTTCCATTGTATTTTTAAACTGAGGTATCATAAATGAAATCAGTATCAACAGTGTCTAGCATCGACACAAAACATAAATCTCAATGTCTCGAATATCAATGTCTCAATCTCAATATCTAGGGCGCCGTCAGTCCAGACCGGCCCCTACCATCCATCTCAAGACCACGACGGTATCCTCCGGATATCCGACGTGTCGGGTAATATCACCAGTAGGTAGTGCTCCCCAGCCAGGCTCAACGTCAACACCACATTCCTCTTGCCCCGGGGTACCATACCGGGCCCACCATGTACCCGAAACGGTTCCTCCACTCCTCGAATCGGGTCTCGAAATCCATCAGCAAACTCATGGTGGACGACTCATACATCATGGGAAAACCGCACTTTTTACTTTAAAAGGGAGAAAGGGTTTATTTATGTTTTTTGCGGTTTTCCTCCAAATCCAAGAAATCTCATGAAATCCGAATCCAAGTCATCAATAGCATGTAAACAGTGAATATAGGCATGAGAATCCATGAATGCGACACAACAGTGAATAATAACATGCATGAAGTAGTAGGCAATAACTACAATGTCTAACTAGCATATAAGGCAAGTACACTAATATCATGTCTAAACTATTAACTGACAACCTAGGTCAAATGAAATAGTATTTTCTAAAGTGTTCGTGACATGGCAATTACCGATGAAGATGTGTGTGAGCCGGCAAGTAAGTGTACGTGGTACATACGCGTCATCGGTAATGGTGCTGGTGTCCTAACAGCATGATATTAATAATGCAATAAGAAATTATAATATAAGTATGCGATGCGGAGCGAACAGTAAAAATGAGCGGAAGCTGAATACTAGACGCAACTATAACTAATCTGCACTAATCTAATATAAGTCCTACAAATGGTGCCTTTTGAAATAACACGAATCATGGGGTTTTGAAAATAGGGGCTACGGTGTTTTTAAGAAAAGATACGTTTTTGAAATATCCGTAGAATCCCTTGACCTGTCTTTTAAAATACGCATGATTCGTAAGCTTTGAAATAGGTAAGAATCGAATCTAATCTAACAACTAAACTAAACTAAAGGGCTAAGCTAACAAGCTGGACTACAGGTAAGGAAACCGCCTAACGTCTGAGTCGATACATATACATACCTGTATATATATTAGTCGGTGATCCCGCCTCAATAATATCATATCCGATACCATATCTATAATCAGACATCCCAAGTGAAGAGTGCGGATCAATCATCAAGATATAGCTCGTACATAAATCCGTCGTACGGCATCCTCCAATTCTGGGTACGGGTCAAAATCACATTCATCATACTATTCACCTGGTATCCTCTTTATCAATTATCATGGTCGGGGTACTGATCTACGTCTAGTACCATACTGATATCGCCTAAGTATGCATGCACGTGTGTAAAAACTACGTCAAGGACCCGCTACAACGTCATGTCGTATCTAAGATAGGAACCCTGCTATACCACCGATCTCACGGCCTCAAATCAAATCTCATCGACTCAGCTCAATCCCAAGTATCATCCTAAAATCAGTATGTGAACACATAGTCCCATACCCATGTGAACACATAACGATATATTCCCGAATAAGCACAAAAGAAAGAAGAAAGTATGCAAGTATGTATGTGTGTATGTGTAGTGCTACACTACCCTAGGGTTCGCAATGCTAAAATAATCCAACACACCAATATCCATTCTAAGCATCGTTATTAATCCCAAATAACATATAATAAATGTTGGTGTGTATACGCATCCGTATACACCACCACGGACTGCGGGGGTGCTATATGCCATCCACCCGACTTCTCCCCGTAGATATAAATCTACTTACCTGGTCCTCGCTCGCCGGTGCCGACGTCGCCACGCGCTTGCTGGTCGTCTCGAAGTCCACATGGGGTACCTACATATCATAACGCACCGTATCGCATTAAAACTAAATTCGAAATCGAAACGGCATACGAAAATCAAATCGGCACGCGTATCACGCATAGGTCCAAACCTATCGCCTACGCATGCAAGAATAGTCAAACCAACCCTCGATGTCGATGTACAAACGTCAAACCAAATCGAGAAAAATCCAATCACACTCATTTTCACATTCACGAACACTAATTTTAATATAAACTAGGTTAAAACTCACAAAAACCCCAATTTCACTTAAAAAGTCATTTTTCCGAAAATCTAGCAAGCACAAATCACCGTTTTTGTAGAAAACAAGATGTTTAAATGAATGTAGCGGCCAATATACTTATTAAATATCTTAAATAAGTCATAGAAACAATTTCCGGAATTTAATCTCATTAAATTCCAAAAAACCTAATATTCTAGTTTACAAAAATACCCTTTTTAACAAATTTCAAAGCAAAAATGCACAAACTACAATCTAGCTTAGATTTGCATGATCTAAAGCATTAAACCACACTTAATAAAGTTAATGAAGTCATGAAAAACCTAAACACATTTTTAATCCCAAGTATTTAACCAATTTTGAAAACCAAGTTAGCAAAATAGCTTAACTATTACAATTTAATTTAACAAAAATGCAAACTAGCAACTAGATTAATTTTAGCAAGCAATAACATGTTAATCTACCCATCACAACCATAATCCAATAATCAAACCTTAAACAACTTCAAACCATATTCTTGAATTTTCAAATTAGCAACAAGAACCAAATTAACACTTAATTATGTTAGATTAAGCAATTTAAACAACAAATTCTATATAGGGTTAAAATTTATACCTCCCAATTTTTAGAGATCTAGCTTGGAAATTTGCCTCCAAAACACCAACTTTCCTCCAAGATCCAACTTAGAATAGTTCATGGAGAAATGGGTAGAGATTGGATTTGGAATTAGCTTTGATTTTATAGGGATTTTGAGGCATTTTTATGGATTTTTTTGATGCAAAAGTGTGTGGGATTTGGGGGAGGGCTGATGCAGTTTGGAGAGAGGAAGGGCTCGGCCAGCATCAAGGGGGAGAGGGAGAGAGAGAATGAGGGTGTGGGGTATAGGTCAAACAAGCCCACACTCCAAGTCAAAACTTACATCCTTTCTTTATTCATTCTTCTCTTTTTCCCCTTTGTTTTTTTCTTCAAAACTTTGGAGGTGGGGACATTTAGAGGGTGGCCTGCATATTCGACCAGCAAGAGGGGGAAAAGGAGATGTGGTGTTTTTGTGTGAAGCAATGAACACCAAACACCAATACAATATGCACCAAAACCCTTTTATTTTCACAAAATAAGCATTTTTCTTCAATATTTTCTAAACCGTTTTGGCAAATGATTTCGTTCCAAAAACCACATGATGAAATTTTATTTAATGTTTTATGATGCACAAAATTTTTTTCAACTCATTCCAATTTGTAATTTTCCCTAATTAAATGTATTAGTGACGGCTTAAAATAATAATAAAATAATTTTTTTCAGAAAATTTGAGATTTCACCAGCGGCTCAATAAACACCAAATAATAGCAATTACATAGCTAGAATATGTATATTTAATTTTTATAATAAGATATTTGTCTTTTGACTTTTTACAGAAAACCCCCTTATTTTACCGATTTTTCGAAATTTCACCGAAACGATTTTCAAAACGTTACATCCTAGCTAACTACAAGATGGGGAAGAGAGATATACCGACTGATCCAAGTCCTCCGGTCTTCTCGTCGTCGTCCCGATCTCCTGCGGAAGCTCCGGTCTCCACCTCGTCGCCGGAAGTGCACCACATCGCCTACTTCTTTTACGGGCTCCCACCTCAATGCCGAGGCAACTCGGGCACGAAGCTGGCTAGTCGACGTGCCCAAGATTTGCTGTAGAATGTAGTGTACAAGTCTCATTTTAGGGTTGTAGGAATTGCCTTTTGTGGAGGGATTGAACTATGGAGTTGAACTAGGGAATTTTGGTGAAACAAAAATGATATATGATGAACCAAAAGACCCCCACCAAATTGGACAGCCCCACCTCAAGTGGCCGGCCTCTTCTCCTTGGAAAAAAAAGAGTGAGTGAGTGAGGAGAATGAAAGTGTCATATGATAGAAAATGAGAGAGAGAGCCATCCAATCAAGCAAGAGAGAGAAAGGGTGATCATCACAAAACAATGATCACAAGAAAACCCTCACTCCAACACCACCATCACCAACAACCATGATGACTTTAAAAGTCAAGCAATCATGAGGAAGTCAAGAAGTCAAGGTCAAGGGATGGGGCTATAATCATGATGCAACAAAAAATGCAAAGACCCCCTCCACAACCATTTATTTGCAACAATGCAAATAAGCCCTCCTCCACCAAAGTTCGGCCAATGAACGGAACAATGGAAATCGGTCGAAACGGAAAGCAAACTGGCAATTCCAGAAAACTGGTCCCGTAATAAATTACAGGAAAACCCCGATACTGTGCATACACACCCGCTTTTGTATTTCGACCGAAATACAAATGCAATGAGACAAAATCTACACTGTACTATACTAGGATCCGGCTTATACCAAAGCCGGCTAGTAATATCCGTTCGATCCTGATCCGTGCAATACCGCACGTATCTGATCGAACCCTGCCATATAACCATACGGCCTATAGTACAAACTGTCCGATCCTGATCCGTGCAATACCGCACGTATCTGATCGGACCTTGCCATATCTCCATACGGCCTCTACAACCTTTCGCCCGAAAGCTGAGTAACTGAATGTGGGGGACTCTAAAGACTCGTCAACACCTTGGTTGTGGATTTAACCACTAGCACGTCAGAGGTATAAGCCAATACGTAACGGGCTACCAGGTATAGACTAAAAAGGATGTTTGTGAGCGAACTCAGCCTGACAACCCTACTGAGCCTGTCAGTGACAATATCCGTACAGTCCGGTCCGTTCGTCTATAAGCATCGCATGGCGGGCCTAGAGGGTTGGTAAAAGTCAGACCCCCAAAAGCGGTACAAGTCGTGTCGGAGTGTAGCCCAGAACACCCTGAGATGCTACTGGAATACCTACCAGTAAATCTCCTGGCCTCGGCCGAGGGCTTCGTGTAATGGCTCTCCTAGACACAGCACGACCTCACCCCCAATACCGGGAGAGACGAACCCCTGAAGATGCGCTCACTGCCTCCATGTGGCTCGGGACTGTACCCAACTAAAACCTGTTTGCACGACTCCTTTGAGCCGTGGTAGGGTAGTAATCAAAGTACAGTGGGAACTCACACAAGACAAATGACGATCCCCAGGTCGATGAACTAACCTGTACACATGTCACCAGGGAACTGCCATCTGACGTCTGGTACATGACCAACTAGCATGTTCCCGGCGAGTCCTCTCCGGTGTACTCATAACCCAATGAGCACCTGTATACATCTTAGGTGATCCAACTGACACCAGTGGCTTGTGAGACCGGCCACCGCCCCTCGTCGGGGTCTCGACTGTATACACTAGTCTACTCTGGAGTATCGATGCCCTGTCTCGAAACTCACACGACTAGGGACCATTTAAGGATATGCTTATAGACCCCAGCTCCCACTTATATGATCGCCCTCATATTGCTGGTGGTCAAGCAAGAATCCTAGGGGCTCTATCAACGTGTAATAGCAACTTGTCAGGTCACCTAAAGCAGTACACGATGATAAAGGTAAACCAGATAGCATACTATCATCTCGAGTAAGACTGTCCTACCGGGATAGGTCCTCCATCAATCATTGCAATCACGTACCTGTGACCTAATAATTGACTCTGAGGGCACTATCTCCAACAATCTCCCACTTGCACTCAAGGCTAATTATTGCGATGTCGCATACTCACAGCCCGTGTGATACCGAACACCCAACTCCTGTACTAGTCAGTCTCACAAAGCTCGTTTGCGAGACTATTGCGTTCGAGGAATAGCCTTAGTAAGTGGATCCGCTTTGTTGTATCTTTCTATGTCTCTCTATATCTCAAGTTCGCGGAGAAAGCCATCTCCCGAAATGAGCAATACCTGTCTTAGAATGTGTCTGGATGTCTGATGGGACATAGCTCATAAATGAACTTCAAATCCAAACTTCTTAGACTGTATCGTCAACTGAACTTAATCAGTATCCTGCGCCATGCCACCCTCAGTATTGCCTTGGACTATCTGTCCAAAATACCGCCCTTCATCAGAAGGAAAACTATAACTCTGACAACCTCCTTGTCGTCCAGGTCACCTTGGAAGCCTGGAATGATAACTGTCTCCCGAGAGAGGCTGTCGTTATCACTTCCCTAGAACATCCACTTACGTTCTAAAACTGTTTCCGACTGTTTCTCCAGGATTGGATCAATATCAACTTATTGCATCCAGTGCAAGAACAACATCTGGTGTGATACTTGACATCTCATGATTGACTCAATTGCCTAAGCAAGTGATCTGCCAATCATGCACATCCCTCTCTACTTTAGTCTATAAGACACCTTTAGAGAGGGTGACTCAATCACCTGCAGGTACACTACCGTGCCAGGAGTCGTCCATTCTAAATACTCTTAGAATGCTGTCTAAGTACACTTAATTGGGAAACCACCCAAATCTAGATCTAAAACCATAGTTCCAGTAACCAGTATGTCAGATATAAAATCCAAGTCCTTTGTGGAGAAACCACTGTGTGACGACCAAAGGTATAACCGACTGTAGTATAGGAGTTTCTTTTCCTACTCTGTGTAGTGTATGTCATCCAAATACCAGGATATCACACCCTACTACCTTCCCAACAGATCCATCCCCTATTCTGATGAAGTCAAACATATGACTGTCACGTCAGAAATAGATGATCTATCTCCGCTACATCTGCTTTAGTCTATAAATAGACATAAGCTACCTGTCCACCAATGCTTCCGCTGCTCCCACTGACTACGACAACCCTCTGGCAGAGTCATATAGACGTCCACTTCTAAAACTAGTTTAGAACGATGCTATACTCATCCTCCCGCCGGGTCTCGCAGCCTGGAACAACAGCAATGGTAATTGTGGGTAAACAAGAACTTCCCTGTCACCGTCCTTGAGGCTACCGTAGTACCTCTCGGGTGCCTGAAGTTACCCACCTTATCTGCGGAGTGGCCAATAGAATGTCAATCCAGATTGAATCTTTAGGTTCCTATCGAATCTTCAGTAATCGTTTGTGGTTCTGGAATCACTTCCAGTTCTACCATACTCCCACTATTGTTTTCTGAAAAAATCCATTTTTAATAAAACTGTGGCGAGTCTAGAACAATATAGCTATTGTTCATCCTTATGGTAGAAAGTTAACCCTCGTCATAGCCTGGGTCAACCCACAAACAGCCATTACAGAAACGTGCCCTGAGTTATCCAGAGTCTGGTTTTAATCATAAGCTGGACAACTCCCCGTACCTTAACAACGTTAAGATACGAACTGTTCTATATCCCATATAGGACCAGAGGCACTGATTTAACTGAACCAGATCCAAATCATGCAACTGTCTCCAGTGCATGTCAACTAAATGGAAGGAGGCCTGATCAGCGTTACTCAACTTAGGAATGCTTCCAATTATGAGTAACCTGAAAGAGAAGCAAGATCTCTTCATCATTACTATCAACTGAATACCATACACAAGTATCTACATCTTCGATCACTTTGAAGAATCCCGATACTTGCTACACCTGGTTCTCTACTGTATTCAAATACCTATAACTTCTCAACATTCAGACCCTGTGTTTCCGCGAAACACCTGTCTAAAAACTAGAGAAGTCATAGGTAAACCGAATATAGTACGAGGACCAACCCCTCTGTCCTGATGGACCCTGGACAACATACAATACTCTGTATAAGTCCCTTGAGTCTGATAACTCATTCACTGTGTATCGTAGGTTGAAAACTGTACTTATGGTCAAGAAGAATTACACCGCTGCTTAATGCTCCTTACCTAACTATCCACTGATATAGGTAAATGTCGTAGACATAATTTCAGAAAGGTATATCTCACTCTATGAAAATAGACGTACAGATATATCAATTTGAAATTGGTGCATAACAGCGGATATTCAAAACCAAATATTTGCCGACCGGCAAACTACCCAGGTGACTTCCTCAAATATCACCGATTACAACGAATCCCGATATAATGAGGATGATCACCCAATTCCCAATTACTTACTCCCACTCATCATCTGTAAAACCATACAGATGTGAGAATCAAACCTGATAAATACATACCCTGGAGCAAGTGTCAAACTGGGAAATCAGTTTTCCTTTAACAGTACACAGTGAAACTGAAACATTGAAATGTTTCGATGGGGGTATCCCGGTATTCCTAGTAATGCCTCTTCCATATTCACAACTGTAACCGTGTAATTCTTTGCCACCTCTCCAAATCCCTTTATATGTCTTTAGTCATTACCTTCTGCACACCCCTTAAGCCAAATGGTTTTCTTCCTTCCCTACCGTTCGGCACCAGCCTATGGTTTGGAAGAAGACTATCCAGTAAGCATAATGGGTGTACTGTCCCAATCCTAGGAACACTCGCAATGAGAGAAGGTGAAGACAAAAGACACTTGAATAAACCTTATTCCTATTTCTCCTGAACCAGAATCCATCCTCGAACTAGAACAAGTTCCTTTCGAGTTCGTATATAACCATACGATGGAGTATCCAATAAACTGTGGATCTTCGTAGTGATACGGAGTGTCCTGGAGAAATGCAAAGGTGATTTAGGATTGGCGAAGGAATACTTGGTTTGGTCGTGAATATCAGTCGCAATTTACTTTGCCCACTTACTAATCCCTTTCTTTGTCTTAACTCAATACCTTCTGTACACCATCGTTAGGCTAATTGGTTTTCTTCATTCCCTACCGGTCGGCACCATCCTAAGGTTTGGAAGAAGACTATCCAATAAGCGTAATAGGTGTACTATCTCCTAAACCAAGGAGTACTCACAACTTGAGAGAAGGTAAAAGGAAAAGACAACTGAATAATCCTATCCGTTTTCTCCAGAACCGGAAACCATCCTCGAATAAATTCCTTCGAGTTCGTATCTAACCATACGATGGTTTTGTCCAATGGAAGTGGACGTTCGTAGTAATACGGGGTGTCCTGGAGAAAAGGGTAAAAGTAGGAGTGGCAATGGGGTCTGCAACTCTGACAATCCAAAAGCCAGTGTTTAAGAAGGTTCGGTCAACTTGGTCACTGAGTCATAGTCTTAGGGTCGGGTCAATGGTCGCTGCCAAAGAGAGAGAGAAAAGAAACACTCAGCGTGCACTCTAACCTAGATCAGAATGGTTACCAATTTATCTAATCTGGAAACCTCCCACTGTACCGTCAAATTCTCCTCCAAACCTGAAAGAAGAATTAGTCGGGATTACCCGAGGAGTAAACTAACTCATCAGTGGGAATCGGGATCCAACTATCATCGCATGATAACGTGACGGAATCCGCTCACGTCATCACACTCCAGAAGGTATGCGCATATCTGGCAAGTTTCAGTTCTTTTGAAACTCCCGATGTGATTTCTGCCCCATGCTCTTATGACCTTGGCGAAGGTCAACAAATCATAAGTCACATGTCAAGTTCTACCCGTCATTATCCAGGTTAATTTGAATCCACCCGTACAAGCCCTTGACGAAGGTCAACAAGGCTATACGACTGTCCCAAACCAACGCATCTATCTATGCAACAGAAAGGTAACAAGCAGCTACCATACATTATGCCTTGACGAAGGTCAACAAACATAGCATGAATACTACGTGCTACCCGTCTGAAACGACGGAGGGATACAAATGGTTTCTGGCGAAAACCTTTAACGTAATGAACTTGATATCGTTGAAGGAACGGATAGCTTTTTGAAAATATAGTGATGAAAACCGTTGCTAAAGAGGTCACTCCCGGTGAAGGGATCTCGGCTCTTTCCCCGTAGAATGAGGTGCAGGATATTCCAACTGAATACCACGGTGTAAAGCAAAAGCAATCGGCTATAGTGAAGTTATTGCCCCGACGCAAACTTTTTGTCCAAGGGGTCACTCCCTGTGAAGGGATCTCGGCCCTTGCCTCGTCGACTAAGGAGCAGGATATTCCAACTGAATACCACGATGCAAAACAAAAGTGAACGTCCTTGCAATAACAGCCTTTTTTGAAAAGTGTTCCAACAACATCAGATTAGGTTTGTTTTTAACTTGCATTGATCCGAATCAACGCAGTCCCATCAATTGATCACACCACAAAGAACGAAAATAATATGACGTACGTATATGCCATCCGCATTCGCCACTGGGTCCCGTCATTACCCGTTAGGTTAGCTAACTAACGACAGAGCGGGGACTGGACTAGCGCGGATGTAAAACATATACAACATCTACTAATATATATACCAATATATAGTATTCGCTCAAGGCGTGATAAAATGCAACATCACAGAAATGTACAGCATCACAGAACAATATAGATATCTGGGATTCCCGGGTTTCACAGAGCCACTACTGAAACCCGACGTTCCCCTGGTCGTGTGGATAGCCTGTGCAATGTAATCCTAGACCCCTACGGGCGCAGCAAGTTACCCGCCAAAACCTGAAGCGAGGCAGCCCCTTCAGCGACGTGAATGGACCACCCAGCACTTCACGGAATCCGGTAACTTGGGCACCCCTCCTGGGTCAACCTGTACCCTCTACGAGTGCGGCGAATAGCCCGCCAATCCTAGAGTGAAGCCCCTTCCGTCTCAATGCCATGAGATGCGGGCTTGTTGCCCTCTAGAATCCGGCTATCCGTGCACCCCTCCGCAGGGCAATCCTAGTACAGAAAGTAAAATATACATACAACGGGTACATCGAGCGCAACCTGGCCGTGCCCCAAAATAATAATACAATCAGGCAGTGACGGCAGTCCACATGTTGGACGCTCGTCCCGCAATATCAAATGTACACAATACAACAAAACTGTACTAGCATTGCATCCAGGCTATCCCCACGACCGATCCGCAACATCACAGCAAAAACAGAACATCAACGTGAAAGTCACGTTCGCAAATCCGTCTAACCGGGCTATAGCAGTTAGACTGGATTTACCGATCGAGTGACATTCACGGTCGCAGATATAATGTAAATACTGTGAAATAATGTGTTTAAAATATCCGATCAATCAAAATTTTAACAAGTGGGCCCCAAAACATTACTGTAGCAGATCAAGAAATTCTGGGCCCAATATTAATATTCCAAAACCCCAATTTTAACCCCAGAAAGATACTGTAGAAATTTGGTGTAGGGATCTCCACAGTGTGCGGCGGAACCGCGGCGAGAAGGGGGTGTTTGCGGCGGTTCCGCGCTCCCACAGTGGAGTCACTTCATCGAATTTTTACAGAGCTCTTATATTTTCCAGTACATCACTTTTCTGTATCCTGAAAAAATTTTCGACACCAAAAAATTTCAACAGAAAATAGATGTGAACAAAAGTGTAGATTTTGGAATTTTGGTCGATCGGAAATGCAAAACACATTAAACAAAGCTAGACTAAGTTAATGGCGAGGCTCTGATACCACTGTAAGTGCACGGCGGCGTCTCGGCCGTCAATCCGACGGCCAAATGCGGAAGCGGTGATAAACTTTAATTTTTCTTGAACTGACAAACCGCCGCGCACTAATACCCGGATCGAACCATTAACTAGTCCTAGCTAACTACAAGATGGGGAAGAGAGATATACCGACTGATCCAAGTCCTCCGGTCTTCTCGTCGTCGTCCCGATCTCCTGCGGAAGCTCCGGTCTCCACCTCGTCGCCGGAAGTGCACCACATCGCCTACTTCTTTTACGGGCTCCCACCTCAATGCCGAGGCAACTCGGGCACGAAGCTGGCTAGTCGACGTGCCCAAGATTTGCTGTAGAATGTAGTGTACAAGTCTCATTTTGGGGTTGTAGGAATTGCCTTTTGTGGAGGGATTGAACTATGGAGTTGAACTAGGGAATTTTGGTGAAACAAAAATGATATATGATGAACCAAAAGACCCCCACCAAATTGGACAGCCCCACCTCAAGTGGCCGGCCTCTTCTCCTTGGAAAAAAAAGAGTGAGTGAGTGAGGAGAATGAAAGTGTCATATGATAGAAAATGAGAGAGAGAGCCATCCAATCAAGCAAGAGAGAGAAAGGGTGATCATCACAAAACAATGATCACAAGAAAACCCTCACTCCAACACCACCATCACCAACAACCATGATGACTTTAAAAGTCAAACCATCATGAGGAAGTCAAGAAGTCAAGGTCAAGGGATGGGGCTATAATCATGATGCAACAAAAAATGCAAAGACCCCCTCCACAACCACTTATTTGCAACAATGCAAATAAGCCCTCCTCCACCAAAGTTCGGCCAATGAACGGAACAATGGAAATCGGCCGAAACGGAAAGCAAACTGGCAATTCCAGAAAACTGGTCCCGTAATAAATTACAGGAAAACCCCGATACTGTGCATACACACCCGCTTTTGTATTTCGACCGAAATACAAATGCAATGAGACAAAATCTACACTGTACTATACTAGGATCCGGCTTATACCAAAGCCGGCTAGTAATATCCGTTCGATCCTGATCCGTGCAATACCGCACGTATCTGATCGAACCCTGCCATATAACCATACGGCCTATAGTATAAACTGTCCGATCCTGATCCGTGCAATACCGCACGTATCTGATCGGACCTTGCCATATCTCCATACGGCCTCTACAACCTTTCGCCCGAAAGCTGAGTAACTGAATATTGGGGACTCTAAAGACTCGTCAACACCTTGGTTGTGGATTTAACCACTAGCACGTCAGAGGTATAAGCCAATACGTAACGGGCTACCAGGTATAGACTAAAAAGGATGTCTGTGAGCGAACTCAGCCTGACAACCCTACTGAGCCTGTCAGTGACAATATCCGTACAGTCCGGTCCGTTCGTCTATGAGCATCGCATGGCGGGCCTAGGGGGTTGGTAAAAGTCAGACCCCCAAAAGCGGTACAAGTCGTGTCGGAGTGTAGCCTAGAACACCCTGAGATACTACTGGAATACCTACCAGTAAATCTCCTTGCCTCGGCCGAGGGCTTCGTGTAATGGCTCTCCTAGACACAGCACGACCTCACCCCCAATACCGGGAGAGACGAACCCCTGAAGATGCGCTCACTGCCTCCATGTGGCTCGGGACTGTACCCAACTAAAACCTGTTTGCACGACTCCTTTGAGCCGTGGTAGGGTAGTAATCAAAGTACAGTGGGAACTCACACAAGACAAATTACGATCCCCAGGTCGATGAACTAACCTGTACACATGTCACCAGGGAACTGCCATCTGACGTCTGGTATATGACCAACTAGCATGTTCCCGGCGAGTCCTGTCCGGTGTACTCATAACCCAATGAGCACCTGTATACATCTTAGGTGATCCAACTGACACCAGTGGCTTGTGAGACCGGCCACCGCCCCTCGTCGGGGTCTCGACTGTATACACTAGTCTACTCTGGAGTATCGATGCCCTGTCTCGAAACTCACACGACTAGGGACCATTTAAGGATATGCTTATAGACCCCAGCTCCCACTTATATGATCGCCCTCATATTGCTGGTGGTCAAGCAAGAATCATAGGGGCTCTATCAACGTGTAATAGCAACTTGTCAGGTCACCTAAAGCAGTACACGATGATAAAGGTAAACCAGATAGCATACTATCATCTCGAGTAAGACTGTCCTACCGGGATAGGTCCTCCACCAATCATTGCAATCACGTACCTGTAACCTAATAATTGACTCTGAGGGCACTATCTCCAACACGGTGATCCCACCTCAATAGTATCACGTATGATACAGTATATCATATGACGTTCTCGAGTCATGAGTGCAGATCTATCATCAATATAAAGCTCGTACGGTAAATCGTCATACGGCATCCCAATAGCTGGGCACGGGTCAATATCACAATTGTCTAATCAATTATCTGGTATCCTTATCAGCATATCATATGATCTGGGGAACTGATCTGGATCTAGAATAAATCAATACCATCTATATAAATATAAGTGCGTGTGTGAAACACACGTCTATAGGCCCGCTAAAAACCACATGTCGTATCCCAAATACGAATCACATCATATCACCGATCTCGTGGCACTATGCCTAATGTCATCGACTCATCTCTAAATATCATCCGCTATCCTCATCATCACGGTATAAGTATAGCAATAAGTACGTGTGTGCGTGTGGGTGTAAGCCTGTTCTAGGGTTCGCGACTAGGAACTACAGTAGTTTACTTCTAACCTTAATCTATCGATAGTACACCTAACACGTCTCAAATATCCACGACACCATAAGCTATCATAAATATATATATAGAGTATATAAAGTATACCAACTTCGGACTGCGAGGGTGCTATACGCCATCCACCCGACTTCCCCCGTAGATATAATCTACTAACCTGTATCCTGTGTATCGGTGTCGATGTCGCCTTCATCTTCTGCATCGTCTCGGATCGTCATGTGGGTACCTACATATCACACGTATCGCATCGCATTAAAACCAAATCGAAACTTAAAACGACACGCGAAAAGCAACACGATACGCTAAAAGGCCTATAGGTTAGAACCTATGGTTAGCCTTCGCAAAACATCCCGTAATCACTCGATATAGACGTACAAACGTCACACGATCGAGATATCGCACAGATATCAAACCCTGGGAATCAGAATACGTAAAACCAAAACTAAATTCAAAGCAGCAACCGAAGAAAATGATCCCAGATTTCGTCTCAGGTGAAAACAAAGTGAGCAAACAAGTCTAGAGTGATGTATAGGGTGTATGTGACCTACAGAAGAAGCCTGGACCCTATCCTGTCACGACCCGGAGGGTACGGAACGTGACTGGCACTTAAGTTACGAAACATCTCAAGGTTTCCGTAAAATAAGTAAGCCAAAGCCCAGAAATCAAAACCAAATAAGCAGAAGAGTGAAGGAAAACCAATCAATTGAAAGCGAGTTTATCAAATAAGTCATATCAAGCCTTTTTTTAAAACAATATCAATTTTTCCGAAAATTTCGGCAGAGTCTCCTTTTTAAATACTGGACCCCAAAATGGGTACAGCAAGAATATATATAAATACAACAAAAAAGGCATCCCCAAGCGGGAGCTAGCTCTTCGCCACAAGGCGGTCACAAATCCCACGCATTGTAAATCAGCAATGTGCACAAATAAACATAAGAAGCACAAGTAAAACATTATGTCGACTCAAGTGAGCTCGACCCCAAAATACAGCATAAAATGCCCACAAATCTCACAGTCTCCTCTCTAGGTCAATATACAACAATACTGGTAGATATAGTAGATGGAGTACTCTAGATACAAAGAAAATACAAGGTGGTACAAAAATAATATTAAAACCCACCTACGAGCAACAGCCTTGAGTCCAGGCAAAAGAGGCAAAAGAAGCAAATGCGCCCGCTGCTACTGTGCTGACGGAGCGGACCTGCAAAAGACTGTGGCACAACGGGGGTGAGTTGCCAACTCGTGAATAATAAATAACATCTATAGAGTCTATCGCAAGCATGCACACAAGCATCCTAGCATCTATAATACAGGTATGGCAGGATATACTAGCAGGTATGTATGCAACATGAATATACAAGCAGGTATGTATGCAATATGAATCAACTCGTGATCTGAATGTGTAAGTATAAGAAATCATATTTTTCCTTTAGGAATCTCTTTCAAAATATCAGCACAATACCAATAGAATCAACAAGAATCAGTGTCCAGCATCGACACCTCAAAACTGTCTCAATTTCATGTATCCATGTCACAGTATCTCTGGCCTCAGCCGTCCGGCTGACCCATCTCAAATATCCATATTTCAACATCTCGTGGCTACGGTCGGTATCCTCTGGATATCCGCCGTGCCAAAAAGTCACCGGTAGGTAGTCTATCCCCTGTTAGGCTCAACGTCAGCAACACGACCTTCTTGCCTCGGGGTACCTTACCGGGCCCACCATGTACCCGAGACGGTTCATCCAACTCCTCAAAACGGCTCTCGAAAACCACAGCAAACTCATGGTGGACGACACTTACATCACTGGAAAACCGCAATTTGCATATTTTAAAAAAGTAATAAGTTTTAGAAATTCTGCGGCTTTCCCGCGAAATCCAGAAATCTCATAAATCTCAAGAAATCCTCATAAGTGCATATGTCAATGATAATGAATGCATATAGTATCAATAATCAAGTTGTGATGTACGATTAATAGACTAGGCATGAACAAATGATATGATGAGGTATATGCACATGAATAGCAATCCTACGAATTCATTTTAAGGATTTAAAGGCAATAGCTGTAGGGTTCCTAGACATACTAATGAGGTTCTACAACTGATCAACCATGCCAAAACCAAATTTTTTCATGTGCCAAAGAACCCTATACTAGATCGTTAATTAGAGGTAAGGCGAAACAAGCACGTAAACTACTTTAGCTACAAGTGAAAGTGACTACAACCTTTGTAGATCCGGTCCTCCACTTCTCTAGCTCCGTGTTGACGTCCCTCCGCTGCGATCATCGGAATCCCGGACTCTAGCGTCGGTTTCATCGGAAAAATGGGCGAGCTAGGTCGTTGACTTCGATGCCGAAGACGATCTACGTCGAGGCGACTCAAACTCAATCTCCACCTTCACTAGGTCATGAAACTTGTGAAGATAACACACTCTACTACATGGCAAGTGGTAGAGGATGAAGAAATAGGAAGTGGGTTCACTTTGGATTTGGATTTCTCACTTGGAATCATCACTTAGAAATTTCTAGCAATGTTTTCTTCTCTTCATGAAGAAGAAGAAGAAGAAAGAAAAATGAATAAATGAATTATCTCCAAAAAGAAAATCAAGTGATGGTTATCATAATGCAACCATGGGTGAGTTTAACTAGTGTAGAGACTAAACTAGGGTTTACGTGAATGGTTAGGTTTAGGAAAGAAACAAAATGGTCAAAGCTTCATGATGCTTCAAATAAATACAAAAGAAGCCACCATTTTATTTCTTGCCCAAAAATAAATGAATAAAATAAATAATTAAGAAAAGATAATAAAACCCTAACCATTAACCTAAACATGGTTTAAATGAAATTTACACCCAAGTTAGCATGTATCATCAAACATGATACAATCAAGTGCACAAAAATATATCACATATACTACTTGCGCACATCAAGTGAGAAAATCAATCTTAAGTGAATAAATACTAGTTAATGTAAAGTAATATATCAAATATATAATTATACATTAAATCATTAAATCAACACTTGATTTAATGATCCGGTCATATTGCATATAACCGACTAAAATCAAGTGTATCAATGTATCGAATCAACACTTGATTCGGTAACCCGGCTATATCTTATATAACCGTCCGATGATACAAATCGCAAGAATAGAATTCAGTATCACATACTGATATTATTCTCGGTCCCGCACATATCTCATATGCGCTCCTATTTCGTTTCGCTTGAGCCAGGAAAGCTCTGTGTAGGACTCTAAAGACTTGTCAATACGCCGGCAGTAGGTGATGATCATATCAAACACCCACAAGCCACAAGCGGTCTGCTAAACGTAACGGCCACCCGGGTATTGAGCGATCAGAATAACAACGAGCAAGCCCGCTCATACTCCTGTGAATCCAACCAGCAACACTTAACATACAGTCCGGTCTGTTCGTCTGATATGTCGCTTATCTCGCCTAGGGGTGGTAAACGTCAAACCCCAGTAGCTCGATAAGTCATGCCAATATAAGGTCTATAACAAGCGTGAAACTACTGATAACTCTTACCAGTATATCACAGCAACCCTGGCCAGGGATTTCCAGTTATGGCCAGTCGAGCATAGCGCAACATCAACCCCCAATACCGGGAGAGACGAATCCCCTCCTATCACTCATTGCCTCCATGTGAATCGGGACTGTACCCAAAAACCACCTGTTTGCATGACTCAGTAAAGCCGTAGTAGGGTGGAAATCGAGACACATAAGACTCTAGGACGATCTCGGGTCAACAGACTAAGCTGTACCAGTGTCACCAGAGAACTGCCATCTGACATGAGGTATAATACCATTTGGGAGTTTTCGGCGAGTCCGTTCAGTGTACCCAGTCACCACTGAGCACCCGCATACCATCTCTGATGTCAAACACCAATGGATATGGGATCATCCATCGCCCATCACATGGGTCGACAAGATATACGCTAGTCTACTCTGGAATATCGATGCCCCGTCTCGATATTCCCGCGACAAGGAATATTGAAGGATGTACTCATGGACTACCCAGGCCCCACTACTATGATCTACATCATAGTCCTGGAAGTCGAGTACACATCCTAAGGGCTTTATCAACATGTAACAGAGAGACAGAATTATACATGTTAAGATAAAGAGCAACCAGATAGCGTACTATCATATCGAGCAAGAAAGTCCTACCTATATATGTTCCAGCATCCACTACAATATACATCCTATGTACAGTAATGGCTTCTAGGGCATACATATAACTAACAATCTCCCACTTGCACTAGGGCCATCTGTAGCAGTGGTTGCAGTATCACATACTCAACCATCCCATATAAGTCTCTCTATGGGAAAAGGCCTTTGTGAGTGGATCCGCCGTGTTGTCCTCTGAGTCTACTCTCCTAACCTCGATCACCCTGGAGATCAACTATCTCCATGATCAGGTGATGCTGCCTCAGAATATGTCTGGGTCACTGATGGGACTAGGGTTCCTGGGCCAAAGCCACACTTCCATTGTCACACAATGGTAGGAACCTAGTTCATCTCATGAACCAATATACACCCAAACTGCCTCTTTGGTAGTATCTTTAATAGCGATATTACCAGCCTTTATCATCTAGTCTGCCACGGTATCTAGTTTAGAACTCTTCTAACATACCGTCCGTTTACTAAGGGTAAAGACAATGCCTGGGACTGACACTCAGTCGTCCTTATCACTCTGGAACCTTTCCAGTGATTCTCCCCAGGATCAACTGATACCATCTCACTACAATTAGTGAGAATCCTAACATCCATTTAGATCTATCTCATAGATCCAAAACCCAGGATCTAGGAGGTATCACTTTGATCCTATATGGAGAATCCATGTGATAAGAGGAGATTGACCGTGCGTAGCATAGGAAACTCTTTTCCTATCAAGAGAATGTCATCCACGTACTCTACGAGGATCATCACCTTACTCCATACTACCTTTTTGTACATACAAGGTTCATCTACCATTTTGATGAAGTCAAACTCTTTGACCACCACATCAAAACAGATGTTCCAACTCCACGATGCCTGCTTTATCCTATAAAGCAACCTGCATACGTTTCCGCTGCTCCCACTGTTTACGAAGCCCTCTGGCTGTGTACTTATAGACGTTCTCTTCTAAATCATTATTTAGAAAAGCATTCATGGCACCCAACCACCAGATATCGTAGTCATGGTATGCAGCAATGTTAAGTAGGATCCGGATGGACTTAAGCATAGGTACTGGAAAAGGTTTCATCATTATCCACGCCTGGTCGATGACGAAAACCTTTAACAAGTCTAGCTTTGAAAGTCTCAACTTTTCCATCTACACCAAGTAATCTTCTCAAGATATACTTGCCCCTGTTGGGGATTTAACCCTTCAGATATAGCAACCAAAGTCTATACTTTGTTGGTGCACATGGATTCCATCTCAGATCGCTAAGCATCCAGCCATTCTTACAGAGTCCTTACTCTCGATGGCCTGCTCGAAACTAGTTGGGTCATCATCTCATGATGCATTCCTCGCTCCCACTGTCATCGAGAAACCGAAGTATCTCTCTGGCGGATGAGGAACCCTGCTAGATCGGCGGAGAGGCTGAGGTTCGTTGGGGACTATTGAATCCTTCGGTTCTGTCAAATCAGCTGCAGTTTTGTATAGCTGGAACCTTTCCAGTTCTATAGAACTGACCTTGCCTCGATCTTGTTCGAAATTTGCTTTTGACATAGGCCGGACATCCCTAAATCTTAACTTACTTAAGAGATGGGCTCTTCCCATACCATATCCTATATGGAGTGGTAGGCACTGATTTTATTCGAACCTAATTCAATAGGTATGCAGCTTCTCAAGTGCATAACCCCTTAAAAGAAATAGGTAACTCAGTAATACTCATCATAGAGCACACCATATCATATAGGGTGCGATTGCTCCGCCCCGATACACCGTTGTGCTGTGGTATAATCAGAGGAGTAACACCGAGAGAGAAGCTCACTCTCCTTTAGAATAATCCAGGAATTCTATGCACAAGTATTCTCCTCCCTGATCTTATCATAGGACATAATACTTATACCCAGTTTTTAGTTCTCTATTTGTAACTTATATTCTGTGAATATCTCAAAAGGTTCGGACTTGTGTTTCAATAGGAACATATGTCTGAATCTTGAGAGATTATCAGAGAATGTAATGAAATACAAAGAACCAGTCTTGGCATGTGTAGACAGGGGATCTACATACATCAACATGTATCATCCCAAGAGTTCACTAACACTTTCTCTGTTTCCAGTAAACAGAGCAATGGTCATCTTATCTCTGTGACATGACTGGAAAGTATCACAAGATGTAAATTCAAACTGATTTAAATATGCATCTTAAATGTAACTTAAGCTAGTCGGGTCACATTGATATGACCTAGTCTATAATACCTCAAGAAGGATCCGTTCATTTCTGAACTCTTCCTCTTGTATGTGTTCTGTATACTAGGAACTGTAGTTTGATTTAGAATGTCAATGCTTTTAGATAACATGCCTGAACCGATCCACTTTTGAAATAGGAAATGTTCAAAACATTATCCAACAATACAAAATTTTATCATTTCTTTACTAATAAAGAGACTGATATGATTTTGTATATCAGGTTCGGTATCTAATAACATTCGTTCAGAATCAATGTACTGGTAATACAGGGTGACAGTGACCAACAGACTTGGCTGCAACACTTGCCCCATTTTCTGTCTCATGAAACTTATCACCCGTACTCAGTTCTCTACCTTTCTGTAGCCCTATGTAACGGATTACATTTGTGGGATCCTGATCCGGTATCTAATACCTAGGACGTAGAGGGCACTGAGAAACAGTCTTTTATAATGAACACACCCGAAGGAGATGCATCATATGCACTTTCTTCGTTTGGGCGGCATAGGATTCTGGTATTCCCATATTTCCTGCTCGGTCTTGTAACAATTATAAGTTGGAGCGGGACCAACGTTCCCCAGCTCAGTAAAACAAGCGGGTTCGGTCAATACATCCATATTATTATCTTGATTACGGCGTGATATGGTCGCTACCTGGAGAGAGAGAGAAGAAAACACTCTGCGTGCGCTCTTGCAAGATTAGATTGGTTATTTATTTTATCTAATCAGGATGGCTCCCACTGTTTTTATCAAATCTTCCTTCAAACCTTAAAAGGAAAGACTAGCCGGGATTAATTACACTCTACAAGTTCGCCAATCTTTCAGCCAGGTCAGTGTCGGTACTTTGAGGGAGGTGCCCCATGCTTTCGCACGGACCTAATTACAGTAAACCTCATTTTCCCAGGGGCGTAACCCCGTTGACACCTTTCTAGACACCTACTTGATCGGCTAATTGTAAAGTGCAAAACTCTCCCAGGAGTAACAATTACTCGCTGTGGGTATCGGGATCCAACTATCATATAGAAGGTATGCAATCTCATTGCAAATTTCAACACTTGAAACTCCGGATAAAGGTTTTTACCACTAGCACCTATGACCTTAACTCTGGTCAACAAATCATAAGCACTAGTCAAGTTCTACACGTCATTTCGTGATTAATTAGACCCACACACATGACCCTTAACTAAGGTCAACAAAGTCATGCGACTATCCTAACTAATCGCATCATATGCGGTGTAGGAAGACATCACTTAGCTACCGTACACTGTGCCTTGACTATGGTCAACAAACACAACACGAATACTAAGTACTCTACTTCCTAAAATGATGGAGGGTTGCGAATGATTTTTATGAAAACCTTTAACGTTTTGAACTTGATCTCGTTGCGGAATCAAATGGTTTTTAAATAGAGTGTTTTTAGGCTTTTCTAGTTTTGCTAAAGGGGTCACTCCCGGTGAAGGGATCGTCGGCCCTTTCCTCATCGAATAAGGTGCAGGATATATCATATATATCGCTGTGCAAAGCGAAAACTATAGAAGCAATTAAAAGACAAACCAAGGGTTGTAGCATCTGCCAGTTATTACTAAAGAAGTCACTCCCGGTGAAGGGATCTCGGTCCTTTCCTTATCGAATAAGGTGCAGGATGTTCTACAAGGAATACCGCGATGCAAAGCAAGAACTGTAGCTACCAGGTTTTATTTTTGAAATTCGATTCCACAACATCTTTTAGGTTTATTTTCTTTCATTAATCTCATTAATGAATGTCCCATCAACTAAGTCCACCTAAACATCACAGATAAATATAACGTACGCTTATGCCATCTGCATTCGCCTCGATGTCCCGTCTGCACCGTTAGGTTAGGTAACTAACGCCAGAGCGAGGCATGGCAAGCGCAGGTGTAAAACATAAGCAACGTCTATAAAATATATCATATATACTATATACCATATCTATCTGAATATATCACATGATCACATCACAGATAACGCAGCAGAAAATATCATATGAAATATTGGATATATTAGGACGTCCGTGTTTTTAATACGAGCCAGTATAAAACACGGATTCCACGGTCGTGATGAATAGCCAATCCCACAGCCCTAGACCCCTATGAGAGCGGCAAGCAACCCTACCAATTCTAGGGTTAAGAGACCCGGACTCGACTCCTCGAGATGGTCTCCCACTGGACCCTAGAACCCGGTTACTTGTGCTCCCCTCCTTGGGTCTATCCTAATGCGGAAAAGAAAATAATATACAAATGGTGACATCATCCGCAACCTGGAAGTGCCCCAATAAAAGAATATTACATACAAGTTTTTACATGAATGAAAATGAAAAACACTCATCTCACATAAAAAACCCCGGCTATTCAAACACGACGATCCAATATAACATATCCAGCAATACATAACATCACATGTCATCAACGTAAGCAAACATGCGTATCCCAATTGTCGTTGACATATAGCAACGAAACCGGCGATATCACATATTACACTTACGGTCGCAGAAAAGAAAGTGTAAAACTACAACAGTTGGAATCCGCAAACTCTTTAGACATCGCATGCCTAACCAAATGAATTTCTTAGACATCTCATGCCTAACAATTATAAACCACGCATTTTAGTCTCATTATCGAAAACTCTTTTCAATATCAAGTCGGGCAATTCAACAGGATTCCCGACATCCTGATCGAATGCTCGTCGCAAACTTTAGTAGACGGCCGCACCCCCGGATGCCGTCGACGAAGTGCACTAAGGCGGAACACCGCTGCCGTGAGCACCCGAACGGATGCTTTCGGCGACGGGGTTCTCCTACAGTCACTTGGTCGGGGCTATGGGGCGTGGTTATCTATTAAGTTTACCGGCGAGTATCCGCGTACGTTACGTGATTGCGACGGACTTTTGATCGCATCAAAATCCCGTGGCAACCAATCAAGTGAGACTAAAGTGCTATGTTTATAACATCCAAATCAGTTATCTCATAACTACTTGTGGATTCCAAATATTGTATCACATTCCAGATAAATAGAAAATGTTAAACTTTCCGATCGAACAATCAAACACCCAAGTTTTCCCGAAACAACTCAACACATGAAATAAGTTTAAAAACATTCACTTCATGCCTCAGTACCAACGGTCCAGCCGTAGAAGGTTCAAGCCAACGCCTCACATGTGGCACGCCGTACTGCCCCAAACCCTAAGGTTCAAAGGGCAGTTCAAGACAGTCACATAATCGAGTTAAGGTTTGTTATCTTCTAGAGGGACCATCGCGTTACTTGCACTACTTAAAACGTCATTAAACTACGGAAAAATCCAACAATTGGAAATTTCCCGGCAGGGGAAAAATTGGGTATTTATATCCGGTCGAACTTTCTAACATGTTCCAAAATAATCCGGAAAAACACATAGACAAAGTTAGACAATCCGATCAAATCTACGAACTCCCAAAACAACCCAGAAAACTCAACTCTGGAGTACAGATTAAAAATTTCCAGAAAAAAACAGCACTACAATATAGGAATTACTGTGCAAAATTCGATGAAAGTGGCGACCGTACGGCCGCGGAACCGCCGCACGAGCCATGCCCGTGCCGCGATTCCGCGGCGACTTTATCAAATTAGAAGCTCGTTTTGCATAGTAACTCCTAGAAAACCCTGCTGATTTTTCTGCATATTTTTAATCCACAAAAATCCCAGATTTCAAAAAATGTACAGAGGATGGTTTTGGATTAGGGTGTCGGGTTCGATCGGACTTCTAACATCGCCTACACTTCGCCTAAAGCTCTAGCTAGGCTCTGATACCACTGTAGGGTTCCTAGGCACACTAATGAGGTTCTACAACTGATCATCCATGCCAAAATCAAATTTTTTCATGTGCCAAAGAACCCTATACTAGATCGTTAACTAGAGGTAAAGCGAAACAAGCAAGTAAACTACTTTAGCTACAAGTGAAAGTGACTACAACCTTTGTAGATCAGATCCTCCACTTCTCTAGCTCCGTGTTGACGTCCCTGCGCTGCGATCATCGGAATCCCAGACTCTAGCGTCGGTTTCATCGGAAAAATGGACGGGCTAGGTTGTTGACTTCGATGCCGAAGATGATCTACGTCGAGGCGACTCAAACTCAAGCTCGACCTTCACTAGGTCATGAAACTTGTGAAGATAACACACTCTACTACATGGCAAGTGGTAGAGGATAAAGAAATAGGAAGTGGGTTCACTTTGGATTTGGATTTCTCACTTGGAATCATCACTTAGAAATTTCTAGCAATGGTTTCTTCTCTTCATGAAGAAGAAGAAGAAGAAAGAAAAATGAATAAATGAATTATCTCCAAAATGAAAATCAAGTGATGGTTATCATAATGCAACCATGGGTGAGTTTAACTAGTGTAGAGACTAAACTAGGTTTTAGGTGAATGGTTAGGTTTTGGAAAGAAACAAAATGGTCAAAGCTTCATGAAGCTTCAATTAAATACAAAAGAAGCCACCATTTTATTTCTTGCCCAAAAGCAAATGAATAAAATAAATAATTAAGAAAAGATAACAAAACCCTAACCATTAACCTAAACATGGTATAAATCAGACATACACCCAAGTTAGCATGTATCATCAAACAAGATACAATCAAGTGCACAAAAATATATCACATATACTACTTGTGCACATCAAGTGAGAAAATCAATCTTAAGTGAACAAATACTAGTTAATGTAAAGTAATATCAAATATATAATTATACATTAAATCATTAAATCAACACTTGATTTAATGATCCAGTCATATTGCATATAACCGACTAATATCAAGTGTATCAATGTATCGAAGCAACACTTGGTTCGGTAACCCGGCTATATCTTATATAACCGTCCGATGAAACAAATCGCGAGAACAGAATTCGGTATCACTTACTGGTATTATTCTCGGTCCCGCACATATCTCATATGCGCTCCTTTTTCGTTTCGCTTGAGCAAGGAAACCTCTGTGTAGGACTCTAAAGACTTGTCAATACGCCAGCAGCAGGTGATGATCATATCAAACACCCACAAGCCGCAAGCGGTCTGCTAAACGTAATGGCCACCCGGGTATTGAGCGATCAGAAGATCAACGAGCAAGCCCGCTCACACTCCTGTGAATCCAACCAGCAACACTTACCGTACAGTCTGGTCTGTTCGTCTGATATGTCGCATATCTCGCCTAGGGGTGGTAAACGTCAGACCCAGTAGCTCGATATGTCATGCTGATATAAGGTCCATAACAAGCGTGAAACTACTGATAACTCTTACCAGTATATCACAGCAACCCTGGCCAGGGATTTCCAGTTATGGCCAGTCGAGCATAGCGCAACATCAACCCCCAATACCGGGAGAGACGAATCCGCTCCTATCCTCATTGCCTCCATGTGAATCGGGACTGTATCGAAAAACCACCTATTTGCATGACTTAGCAGAGCCGTGGTAGGGTGGAAATCAAAGCACAGTGGGAGACACACAAGACTCTATGACGACCTCGGGTCAACAGACTAAGCTGTACCAATGTCACCAGAGAACTGCCATCTGACGTGAGGTATAATACCATATGGGAGTTCTCGGCGAGTCCGTTCAGTGTACCCAGTCACCACTGAGCACCCGTATACCATCTCTGATGTCAAACACCAATGGATATGGGATCATCCATCGCCCATCACATGGGTCGAGAAGATATACGCTAGTCTATTCTGGAATATCGATGCCCCGTCTCGTTATTCCCGCGACTAAGAATATTGAAGGATGTACTCATGGACTACCCAGGCCCCACTAGTATGATCTACATCATAGTCCTGGAAGTCGAGTACACATCCTAAGGGCTTTATCAACATGTAACAGAGAGACAGAAAGTATGCATGTTAAGATAAAGAGCAACCAGATAGCGTACTATCTTGTCGAGCAAGAAAGTCCTACCTATATATATCCCTGCATCCACTACAATATACATCCTATGTACAGTAATGGCCTCTTGGGCATACATATAACTAACAATAGCACAGGTTTAAGCATCAATTATAGTAAAAAGGTTTCAAATTATAGGTTATCTAGTATGGTGGCATGGCAATTACCAGGGCGTGTGTGTACCCATGAATAGTGCTCACGCTGCATATAAAACACTGGCAATGGTGCAGGTGTCCTATAGAATGGGTTCGCATATGTATGTCAAAATAAGCATGGATGTAGTTACTAATATCACTAGAAATCCTTAACTACTTAATCTATCGGGCGACTCGTGCCATCCAAACGATAGTCCCCCGTAGATGTTACATCTACTCACCGGAATCCCCAGCTAGCAACGTCCAATCACCGCTTTCCCTTTTCGTGCAGCGTCCGAAGTCTCCGCGACCGAACCTGGAATTTGCACCAATGCAAAACATAAGGTTACATATCATGAAACGATGTAAATCCCAAACGAAAATATCCACGTTCACAAGCTAGGCACAACGTGCACAAGGTGCGCGGTACACATACGAAAATCGCAAAAACTAACTAGAATCGTCGTTTTGGGAAGCCCGGCAAAACTAAAACCCGATAAAACCAAAAATCCGCATTCACACACCCTAAAAGTCGTAGGAGATGCCAAAACAATCATCAAGATATCACAATTAATTCATCACGTAATTTCATAAAAAAACTAGTAAGCATTTGCATTCCAAAATCGGTGCAAACACCGTCGCTTTGCGACAAAAGACTACTATCAATTAAAATATCCAACCGCACAACTAGTTAGCCACAAACACTATAATTACAACACATTAACCATGCTTCAAAACCTAATTTCCATAAGCAAACCCTTTCTTGATTTTTATAAATAGCAATTGCAATCAAAATTTCACACTAGATTAACTTAGATTAGCATAATTTGAAGCCACTTAAGCAAAGTAACCTCATTGATTAGGTTAGTATAACAACTAGATAACAAAATAACCAAATTAACCTAATAATGGTTTTCTAAACTCTAGTTTAAACTCAAGCCATGAACTTTAAAACCTAAACTAGAAATTTGCTAAACTATTAACACTAAAACCATTTAATTAAAGGAATCTAACCAAAGGAATTCAAATGGGTGAGGATTATACCACAAGATCTAGAGATCTAGCAAGAAGTTTCGCCTCCAAAATTGGCCTCCTAGCATCGAAGATCCAAGCTAGAAAAGCTAAGAAGAGTGGGATGAAGATTGGCTTGAAATTTTGAGGTTTGATTTGGATTTTTGGAGCAATTTTTGATGAAATTTGATGATTAAAAGAGATAAGACAAGAACGGGGAGGGGCTGCTGTTTCTGCAGAATTCTCGGCTACAAGGGGATGGGAAGGAGTGGTGTGGGTGTTGGGGATAATTTTCAAAGTCAAAAGACCAATCAAACAACAAAAACCCATACTCCAATTACTATATTTTAATCCTTATCATAATGAATTATTAAAATGAGTTGAAAACAAAGTTGATGGGGGGAGTGGACTGCTCCAGTAGTGGTGGGGCCAGCCATGATGGAGAGGGGAAAAAGTGAGGGTGTGTTGTGTGCAAAATTGTCTAAGTCATCTGTTGGAGATAATGCCCTCAGAGTCAATTATTGGATCACAGGCACGTGATTGCAATGATTGAGGGAGGACCTATCCCGGTAGGACAGTCTTACTCAAGATGATAGTATGCTATCTGGTTTATCTTTATCATCGTGTACTGCTTTAGGTGACCTGACAGGTCGCTATTGCACGTTGATAGAGCCCCTAGGATTCTTGTTTGACTGCCAGCAGTATGAGGGCGATCATATACGTGGGAGCTGGTAGTCTATAAGCACATCCTTAAAAGGTCCCTAGTCGTGGGAGTTTCGAGACAGGGCATCGATACTCCAGAGTAGACTAGTGTATACAGTCGAGACCCCGATGAGGGGCGGTGGCCGGTCTCACAAGCCACTGGTGTCAGTTGGTTCACCTAAGATGTATTCAGGTGCTCATTGGGTTATGAGTACACCGGACAGGACTCGCCGGGAACCTGCTAGTTGGGATTATACCAGACGTCAGATAGCAGTTCCCAGGTGACATGTGTACAGGTTAGTTCATCGACCTGAGATCGTCATTTGTCTCGTATGAGTTCCCACTGTGCTTTGATTACTACCCTACCATGCTCAAAAGAGACGTGCAAACAGGTTTTAGTTGGGTACAGTCCCGAGCCATATGGAGGCAGTGAGCGGATCTTCGGGGGTTCGTCTCCCCCGGTATTGGGGGTGAGGTCGCGCTGTGTCTAGGAGAGCCATTACACAAAGCCCTCGGCCGAGGCAGGAGATTTACTGGTAGGTATTCCAGTAGTATCTCAGGGTGTTCTGGGCTACACTCCGACACGACTTGTATTGCTTTTGGTGGTCTGACTTTTACCAACCCCTTATGCCCGCCATGCGATACTCATAGACGAACGGACCGCACTGTACGGATATTGTCACTGACAGGCTCAGTAGGGTGTCAGGATGAGTTCGCTCATCGATGTCCCTTTTGGTCAATACCTGGTAGCCCGTTACGTATAGGCTAATACCTCTGACGTGCTAATGGTTAAATCCACAACCAAAATATTGACGAGTCTTTAGAGTCCCCCACAGACCTATTTCTCAAGTTTTGGGCGAAACGCTGTAGAGGACGTATGGAGATATGGCAGGGTTCGATCAGATACGTGCGGTATTGCACGGATCATGATCGGACGGAAAATACTAGCGGGCTTTGGTTTAAACCGGATCATAGTATTGTACAGTGTAGATTTTGTCTCATTGCATTTGTATTACGGTTGGAATACAAATGCGGGTATGTATATACAGTAGCGGGGTTTTCCTGTAATTTATTACGGGATCAGTTTTCCGAAGTTGCCAGTTTGCTTTCCGTTTTGGCCATATTTCTTTGTATCTTTCATTGGCTGAAGATTGGTGGAGGAGGGCTTATTTGCATTTGTGCAAATAAGCATTGTGGAGGGTGGTCTTTGCATTTTGTTGTGTCATGATGATTGCACCATCCCTTGACTTCTTGACTTCTTCATGATTGCTTAAATTTGTGATGAGATGATTGGTTGATGGAGTGTGGGTTTTAGTGGGTGATCATTTCTTTTTTCATGATAACCCTTTTCTCTCTCTTGTTTTTGGCTCACTCCTTTTTGATACACACACTCCCTCTCTCATTCTCTCCTCTCCATTCACTTTGGCCGGCCAAACTCTTTGGAGGGCTGTCCAAAATTTGGTGTGGGGATTTTGGTTCTTTTCATGTTAGAAAAATCCCCAAGTTCATCCAGAAAAAGTTCACATATCATTTCCTCCACCATATGGCAACTTCCACAAACCCCATGAGATATAGCACTACACTACATTCTATAGCAAATCTTGGGCACGTCGACTCGCTAACTTCGTGCCCGAGTTGCCTCGGTCCAGAGGTGGGAGCCCGTAAAAGAAGCCGGCGATGTGGTGCCCTTCCGGCGACGTGGTGGAAACCGGAGATTCCGCGGGGAGATCGGGACGACGAAGAGAAGACCGAAGGACACGGATCGCTCGGTATATCTCTCTACCCTTTCTTTTGTTAGCGAGAACTAGTTTAATGGCCCGATCCGGGATTTCTGTGCGTGGTGGTGCCGGTTTAAAAGTTAAAGAAAATCATCGTTTCCGCATTTTGGCCTCAGTTTGACGGCCGGGGCGCCGCCGTGCACTTACAATGGTATCAGAGCCACGCTATTAACCTAGTCTAGTTTGCTCTAACGTATTTACAAGTTCGATCGATCAGATTTTCCAAAATCCACATTTCCATGTTGCACTTTCTGTCGAATTTTTCCTTGCTTTAAAAATTATTTGGTATATTTGAAAATTACGTGCAGGCTTTTTTATGAATTCTGTGAAAATTTAGTACGCTGATGTTACTGTAGCGCGGTGGATTAGCGGCCAAAACCACATTTTGGGCACGGAACCGCCGCCGTTTTGTGGCCAAACCGTACCAAATTTCTACAGTGGTTTTGTAACATAGAAATAGGGTTTCTGGTATATTCTTTTTGGGCCCAGATGTTTCTGAGTGCTACAGTTGTTCTTGGGGCCCACTTCGGAAAATTCAATCGATGGAAAATTATAAACTTGTTAGTTCACAGTATTTACATTATATCTGCGACCGTGAGTGTCACTCGATCGGTAAATCCAGGCTAACTGCTATAGCCCGGTTAGACGGATTTGCGAACGTGACATTCACGTTGATGTTCTGTGTTGTGCTGTGAAGTTGCAGATTGGTCGTGGGGGATAGCCTGGTTGCATTGGTAGTACAATTTTGTTTTATATGTACATTTGATATTGCGGGATGAGCGTCCGACATGTGGACTGCCGTCACTGCCTGTTTGTATTATTCTTTTGGGGCACGACCGGGTCGAGGTCGATGTACCCGTTGTATGTATATTTTACTTTCTGTACTAGGATTACCCCACGGAGGGGTGCACGGATAGCCGGGTTCTAGAGGGCAACGGACCCACATCTCATGGCATTGAGACGGAGGGGGGCTTACTCTAGAATTGGCGGGCTATTCGCCGCACTCGTAGGGGGAACAGGTTGATCCTGGAGGGGTGCCCAAGTTACCGGATTCCGTGAAGTGCTGGGTGGTCTATTCACGTTGCTGAAGGGGGCTGCCTCGCTTCAGGTTTTGGCGGGTAACTTGCCGCGCCCGTAGGGGTCTAGGATTTCATTGCACAGGCTATCCACACGACCAGGGGAACGTCGGGTTTCAGTAACGGCTCTGTGAAACCCGGGGATCCCAGATATCTGTATTGTTCTGTGATGCTTTACATTTCTGTGATGTTGTATTTTATCACGCCTTGAGCGAAATATTATATATTGATATATATACTAGTAGATGTTGTATATGTTTTGCATCCGCGCTAGTCCAGTCCCCGCTCCGTCGTTAGTTAACTAACCTAACGGATAATGACGGGACCAAGTGGCGAATGCGGATGGCATATACGTACGTCATTATTTTCATTCTTTATTGGTGTGATCAATTGATAGGACTGCGTTGATTCGGATCAATGCAAGTTAAAAACAAAACTATTCTGATGTTGTTGGAACACTTTTCAAAAAGCTGTTATTACAAGGACGTTCACTTTTGTTTTGCACAGTGATATTCAGTTGGAATATCCTGCTCCTCAGTCGACGAGGCAAGGGCCGAGATCCCTTCACCGGGAGTGACCCCTTGGACAGAAGTTTGCGTCAGGGCAATAACTTCACTATAGTCGTTTACTTTTTCTTTGCATCGTGGTATTCAGTTGGAATATCCTGCACCTCATTCTATGGGGAAAGAGCCGAGATCCCTTCACCGGGAGTGACCTCTTTAGCAAAGGTTTTCGTTACTATATTTTTAAAAAGCTATCCGGTTCCTTCAACGATATAAAGTTCATTACGTTAAAGGTTTTCGCCAGAAACCATTCGTAGCACTCCGTCATTTCAGACGGGTAGCACGTAGTATTCATGCTATGTTTGTTGACCTTCGTCAAGGCATAGTGTATGGTAGCTGCTTGTTACCTTTCTGCTGCATAGATAGATGCGTTGGTTTGGGACAGTCGTATAGCCTTGTTGACCTTCGTCAAGGGCTTGTACGGGTGGGTTCAAATTAACCTGGACAATAACGGGTAGAACTTGACATGTGACTTATGATTTGTTGACCTTCATCAAGGTCATAAGAGCATGGGGCAAAAATCCACATCGGGAGTTTCTAAAGAAAATGAAACTTGCCAGATATGCGCATACCTTTTGGAGTGTGATAACGTGAGCGGATTCTGTCACGTTATCATGCGATGATAGTTGGATCCTGATTCCCACTGATGAGTTGGTTTACTCCTCGGGTGATCCCGACTAATTCTTCTTTCACGTTTGGGGAAGAATTTGACGTTACAGTGAGAGGTTTCCTGATTAGATAAAGTGATAACCATTCTGATCTAGGTTAGAGTGCACGCTGAGTGTTTCTTTTCTCTCTCTCTTTGGCAGCGAGTATTGACCTGACCTTCGACTATGACCCAGAGACCAAGTTGACCGAACCTTCTTATAAGACTGGCTTTTGGATTGTCAGAGTTGCGTACCTTATTGCCACTCCTACTTTTACCCTTTTCTCCAGAACACCCCGTATTACTACGAACGTCCACTTCCATTGGACAAAACCATCGTTTGGTTATATACGAACTCGAAGGAATTTATTCGAGGATGGTTTTCGGTTCTAGAGAAAACGAATAGGACTATTCTGTTGTCTTTTCCTTCTACCTTCTCTCAAGTTGCGAGTGCCCCTTAGATTATGGGATAGTACACCTATTACGCAAATTGGATAGTCTTCTTCCAAACCATAGGCAGGTGCCGACCGGTAGGGAATGAAGAAAACCAATTAGCCTAACGATGGTGTACAGAAGGTATTGTGTAAAGACAAAATAAAGGGATCAGAAGGAGGGCAAAGTAAATTGCGACTGCTATTCACGACCACACCAAGTATTTCATTACCACTCCCACATCCCCTTTGTATTTCTCCAGGACACTCTGTATCACTACGAAGATCCACAGTTTATTGGATATTCCATCGTATGGTTATATACGAACTCGAAAGGAACTTGTTCCAGTTCGAGGATGGATTCTGGTTCAGGAGAAATAGGAATAAGGTTTATTCAGTTGTCTTTTATTTTCACCTTCTCTCGCATTGCGAGTGCTCCTAGGATTAGGACAGTACACCCATTATGCTTATTGGATAGTCTTCTTCCAAACCATAGGCTGGTGCCGAACGGTAGGGAAGGAAGAAAACCATTTGGCCTAAAGGGGTGTACAGAAGGTAATGACTAAAGACATATGAAGGGATTTGGAGAGGTGGCAGAGATTTATACGGTTACAGTTATGAATCTGGATAATGGAAGAGGCATTACTAGGAATACCCGGATATCCAATCGAAACATTTCAATGTTTCAGTTTCATTGCGTACTGTTAAAAGAAAACTGATTTCCCAATTAGACACTGGCTCTAGGGTATGTATTTACCAGGTATGATTCTCACATCTGTATGGTTTTACAGATGATGAGTGGGAGTAAGTTATTGGGAATTAGGTGATCATCCTCATTATATCGGAATTCGTTGTAATTGGTGATATTTGAGGAAATCGCCTGGGTTGTTTGCCGGACGGCAAATATTTGGTTTTGAATATTCGCTGTTATGCACCAATTTCAAATTGATATATCTGTACATCTATTTTTATAGAGTGAGATATACCTTTTTGAAATTATATCTATGACATTTACCTATATCAGTTGATGGTTTGGTAAGGAACATTGAACAGCGGTGTAATTCTTCTTAACCATAAGTACAGTTTTCAACCTGCAACACACAGGGAGTGAGTTATTAAACTCAAGGGACTTATACAGAGTATTGTATGTTGTCCAGTGTCCATTAGGACAGAGGGGATGGTCCTTGTGCTATATTCGGTTTACTTATGACTTCTTTAGTTTTTAGACAGGTGTTTTGTAGAAACACAAGGTCCGAAGCATGAGAAGTTATAGGTATATGAATAAAGTATAGAACCAGGTATTGCAAGTATCGGGATTCTTCAAAGTGATCGGAGATGTAGATACTTGAGTATGGCATTTAGTTGATAGTAGTGATTAAGAGAACTTGCTTCTCTTTCAGGTTACTCATAATTGGAAGCATTCCTAAGTTGAGTAACGCTGATCGGCCTCCTTCCATTTAGTTGACATGCACTGGAGACAGCTGCATGATTTGAATCTGGTTCAATTAAATCAGTGCCTCTGGTTCTATATTGGATATAGAACTGTTCATATCTTAACGATGTTAAGGTACGGGGAGTTTTCCGGCTTATGCTTAAAACCAGACTCTAGATAACTCAAGGCATGTTTCTGTAATGGCTGTTTGTGGGTTGACCCAGGCTATGACGAGGGTTGACTTTCTACCATCTAGGAGATCAATAGTGATATTGTTCTAGACTCACCACAGTTTTTAAAAAATGAATTTTTTCAGAAAACAGTAGTGGGGGTATGGTAGAACTGGATGTGATTCACGAACCACAAACGATTACTGAAGATTTGATAGGAACCTAAAGATTCAATCTGGTTAGACATTCCATTGGCCACTCCGCAGATAAGGTGGGTAACCTCAGGCATCCGAGAGGTACTCCGGTAGCCTCAAGGACGGTGACAGGGAGGTTCTTGTTTACCCAGACTTGCCATTGCTGTTGTTCAAGGCTGTGAGACCCGGCAGGAGGATGAGTATAGCGTCGTTCTGAACTAGCTTTAGAAGTGTACGTCAATATGACTCTGCCAGAGGGTTGTCGTAGTCAGTGGGAGCAGCGGAAGCATTGGTGGACAAGTGGCTTATGTCTATTTATAGACTAAAGCAGATGTAGCGGAGATAGATCATCTAGCTCTGATGTGGCAGTCATAGGTTTGACTTCATCAGAATAGAGGATGGATCTGTTAAGAAGGTAGTAGAGTGTGATGTCCTGGTATTTGGATGACATACACAGAGTAGGAAGTAAAATTCGTATACTACGGTCGGTTATACTTTGGTTATCAGACAGTAGTTTCTCCACATGAGACTTGGATATAATATCAAGACATTCTGGTTACTAGATCTACAGATCAGGATTTGGGTTGTTTCCCAATCAGGGTACTTAGACAGCATTCTAAAGGTGTGTTAGAATGGACGACTCCTGGCACGGTAGTGTACCTGCAGGTAATGGAGTCACCCTCTCTATAGGTGTCTTACAGACTAAAGTAGAGAGGGATGTGCATGATTGGCAGACCACTTGCTTGGGCAATTGAGTCAATCATGAGATGTCAAGAACCACACCAGATATTGTTCTATGCAATAAGTTGATATTTATCCAATCCTGGAGAAACATTCCGAAGCAGTTTTAGAACATAAGTGGATGTTCTAAAGATATGATAACGACAGCCTCATTCAGGAGACAATTATCATTCCAGGCTTCCAAGGTGACCTGGACGGCAGGGTGACCGTCAGAGTTGTAGTTTTCCCTCTGACGAGGGGCAGTATTTTGGACAGGTGATCCAAGCAGATACTGAGGGAGGCATGGCGCAGGATACTGATTAAGTTCAGTTGACGATACAGTCTAAGAAGTTTGGATTTGGAGTTCATTTATGAACTAGGTCCCATCAGACATCCAGACACATTCTAAAACAGGTATTGCGCATTTCGGGAGATGGGTTTCTCTGCGAACATGAGATATAGAGAGACATAGAAAGAAACATCAAAGCGGATCCACTCACTGAGGCTATTCCTCATACGCAATAGTTTTGCAAACGGGTTTTGTGAGACTGATTAGCAGAGGAGTTGGGTGTTCGGTATCACACGGGCTGTGAGTATGCGACATCGCAATAATTAGCCTTGAGTGCAAGTGGGAGATTGTTGGAGATAATGCCCTCAGAGTCAATTATTGGATTACAGGCACGTGATTGCAATGATTGAGGGAGGACCTATCCCGGTAGGACAGTCTTACTCAAGATGATAGTATGCTACCTGGTTTATCTTTTTCATCGTGTACTGCTTTAGGTGACCTGACAGGTCGCTATTGCACGTTGATAGAGCCCCTAGGATTCTTGCTTGACTGCCAGCAGTATGAGGGCGATCATATACGTGGGAGCTGGTAGTCTATAAGCACATCCTTAAAAGGTCCCTAGTCGTGGGAGTTTCGAGACAGGGCATCGATACTCCAAAGTAGACTAGTGTATACAGTCGAGACCCCGACGAGGGGCGGTGGCCGGTCTCACAAGCCACTGGTGTCAGTTGGTTCACCTAAGATGTATTCAGGTGCTCATTGGGTTATGAGTACACCGGACAGGACTCGCCGGGAACCTGCTAGTTGCGATTATACCAGACGTCAGATAGCAGTTCCCAGGTGACATGTGTACAGGTTAGTTCATCGACCTGAAATCGTCATTTGTCTCGTGTGAGTTCCTACTGTGCTTTGATTACTACCCTACCACGCTCAAAGGAGACGTGCAAATAGGTTTTAGTTGGGTACAGTCCCGAGCCACATGGAGGCAGTGAGCGGATCTTCGGGGGTTCGTCTCTTCCGTTATTGGGGGTGAGGTCGCGCTGTGTCTAGGAGATCCATTACACAAAGCCCTCGGCCGAGGCAGGAGATTTACTGATAGGTATTCCAGTAGTATCTCAGGGTGTTCTGGGCTACACTCCGACACGACTTGTACCGCTTTTGGGGGTCTGACTTTTACCAACCCCCTAGGCCCGCCATGCGATACTCATAGATGAACGGACCGGACTGTACGGATATTGTCACTGACAGGCTCAGTAGGGTGTCAGGATGAGTTCGCTCATCGATATCCCTTTTGGTAAATACCTGGTAGCCCGTTACGTATAGGCTAATACCTCTGACGTGCTAGTGGTTAAATCCACAACCAAAGTATTGACGAGTCTTTAGAGTCCCCCACAGACCAGTTTCTCATGTTTCGGATGAAACGCTGTAGAGGTCGTATGGAGATATGGCAGGGTTCGATCAGATACGTGCGGTATTGCACGTATCATGATCGAACGGAAAATACTAGCGGGCTTTAGTTTAAGCCGGATCTTAGTATTGTACAGTGTAGATTTTGTCTCATTGCATTTGTATTTCGGTCGGAATACAAATGCGGGTATGTATATACAGTAGCGGGGTTTTCCTGTAATTTATTACGGGATCAGTTTTCCGAAATTGCCAGTTTGTTTTCCGTTTCGGCCATATTTCTTTGTATCTTTCATTGGCTGAAGATTGGTGGAGGAGGGCTTATTTACATTTGTGCAAATAAGCATTGTGGAGGGCGGTCTTTGCATTTTGTTGTGTCATGATGATTGCTCCATCCCTTGACTTCATGATTGCTTGACTTTGTGATGAGATGATTGGTTGATGGAGTGTGGGTTTTAGTGGGTGATCATTTCCTTTTTCACGATAACCCTTTTCTCTCTCTTGTTTTTGGCTCACTCCTTTTTGATACACACACTCCCTCTCTCATTCTCTCCTCTCCATTCACTTTGGCCGGCCAAGCTTTTTGGAGGGCTGTCCAAAATTTGGTGTGGGGATTTTGGTTCTTTTCATGTTAGAAAAATCCCCAAGTTCATCTAGAAAATGTTCACATATCATTTCCTCCACCATATGGCAACTTCCACAAACCCCATGAGATATAGCACTACACTACATTCTATAGCAAATCTTGGGCACGTTGACTCGCTAACTTCGTGTCCGAGTTGCCTCGGTCCAGAGGTGGGAGCCCGTAAAAGAAGCCGGCGATGTGGTGCCCTTCCGGCGACGTGGTGGAAACCGGAGATTCCGCGGGGAGATCGGGACGACGACGAGAAGACCGAAGGACACGAATCGCTCGGTATATCTCTCTACCCTTTACCTTGTTAGCTAGGACTAGTTTAATGGCCCGATCCGGGATTTCTGTGCGCGGTGGTGCCGGTTTAACAGTTAAAGAAAATCATTGTTCCCGTATTTTGGCCTCAATTTGACGGCCGGGGCGCCGCCGTGCACTTACATCAACCCCTCACCAATCAATGTACACATACCTCCAAATTAACCCTTTTTAAAACCCTTTTAAACTCATCATTTCTTCACATGATTTAAAGTCAAAAGGAGGCAAGGAAATTTCTTGGGCTGCTGTTGGTGGTTCCGGCCTAGGGGAGAGGAATGAGTGAGAGAGATTTTACAAAGAAATTATATGCAAAAAGACCCCCCATAAGCTCAAAATTGCAAGTTTTAGCTTAAATTAAATAAATTTTGTTTTCCATAATTAAAACAAATTTGAACTTGAAATAAAATACTAAAAATTTATATTACTAACTAGATTTTAGTTAACATGATTTTGAAGATTAAAATTAGCCCATTTAAATTTGTATTTATCACTAATTTAATGTATTTTTACCGGCTTAAAATAATATTAAAAATTGAAAAATTAGGGAAAAATTTTAAATGACCATAAATTTATAAGTAACTCAATAGATACTAAAAACTAGCAATTACCTATCCAAATTAGGTATAATTAGGCCTAAACTGCAAAATAACAAAAACGACGATTTACGGAAGAAAAATACCAAATTTTCACCGATTTTCGGGAAAACACCAAAACGACTTTTCAAGGCGTTACATACCCTGCACTAAGTGGCCGATCCCCTTAACTTGCAAACCCGGCCTAGCCGGCCCAGGTATGGAGTTGGTTGCTCGTCAGTCTAGGGTGGTCTCCTAGTGGTCTAACTAGGCTCCCGGTATTGTTTATTTTTCTTGTATTGACCCCGAATCACTCCAGATTCACCTGCACGCCATATACACTCACAAACCGACATGAAACTGATCTGTTTTTGGGTTCCAGGTCTTGTAATGTGTCGGATCTGGGTTCGTAGCACCAGGGGGTTTAAGGGTCATTAATATGGCTTAGCTACACTAACACAATTCAATTTAACCTTAACCCTCTCTAGGTTTGTCCAAAGTGCCCAAAATCACACGATATCGATATGAAATTAGTATAGATGCATATGGAATGAAATACTACTATAATGGGTGCAGAAATTACCTCCTTAGAGACTCATGAATTTTCCCACAGCACTAAAACATCAACTTTCTTAGTCCATTCTATAGCTTGTGAGCTTGTGCATACTTTTTGTGAAATGGAATTGGGGTTTTGGGTTTGTTTTAATGGTGTTTTGGGAATTTAAAGGAGGAGGAAGAGGGAGGAAGGGAGCAGGAGCAGCAACAGCTCTAGGAGAGGGGGGAGAGAAATGGGCGTGAGGAAATGATGGGAGTATGGTTTCAAAAAGAAAAAGTTGACCTATACCTACCACCTCTCTCTCTCATCATCATCATTCCTTACTTTTTTTCCTTTTCCATTTCTTTCTCTTTTCGAAATCCTTCTCTCTCAAATAGTAGACCCAAAACACCCATGGTAGGAAAAATGTAACACAAGTCCAAAAATGATATGTGCATGTTTTGCACAAAAAGCCAAAAATCCGATTTGCGATTTTTAATCGCGATTAGCACTAAATTAGAATATAAATGCTTATAAAAACTTTAAAATGACATAATTCTATATAATACATTATTTTAGAATTTTCCATAATTTTTTCAAAATTTTTCCCATTTATCGGTATTTAATTATAAATTTAATATTAAAATAATCAATAAAATAATATTAAATTTTAAAAATTCCCAAAAATAATATTTTATTATTTTGAAATGTTACAATCTTCCCCCCTTAAGGAAATTCGGTCCCCGAATTTAAATTTAAACCCCCAAATTCTAAAACATTTCAATAAGAAGTCCAAATCATCGGGGCTCCGAAATCATCAATACATAAAACGCATCATAGCGCAATGCATGCGCATGAGTAATGAGCAGATAACTCAAAAACAAAACTCCGTCAAGCATCCCGCAATCATCGGAGTTATGGTAAAGACACAAATGTCAAATCCAATACAAAACCAATATGATATATATCAAAACTATACATGTAATTAGCTGAAGTAAATGCATGCCAGATCTTTTTAAGTCGCTGTGCGATGCGCATAACACTGCACAGTGGCGGACGTCCATTACAATAAAATACCCATATACATATATACCCTTTGTTTAATATGCTCGTCCCGCCGTTTTGAAAACAATTTAGAAGGGTTTCCTTGTTTTAAACGTTTCGTGTCATATCAGACACGTAGGTATATACTGAGACTATAGCTCGCTTTTTGGAAATCACTTCGTTAACTTTCAATGCATGCAAAATATATCCAGGTACTGTCCTCTGACTAGTCCTGCTCAGTATGAAAACACAGAGCAAATATCATAAAAAATGTACTGCTCCATAAGGAATCAATCCCAAGAATGTATGTAAGAAGACTCTGTGCGTCTGGTGAGCACGGAAACCCAAAATCCATATATGTGCCATACAGGTGCACAAAACAACATCTTGGTGCAACGGGTGTGCATCAAAACATCTGTCATGGGCAACATGTGTTCCTGACAGCAAAATCAGGTGCATCTGACATGCACGAAGAATCTCGATTTAGCGCATCTGGTGTGCACTAAAATCATATATCAAATCATGCGCTCAACACGCGCGAAAATCCAAATCAGGTGCATCCATCACGCATGAATAAAATCTAAATCATGCGCACTCAACATGCACGAAATCAAGAAATCCAATATCAAGTGTCGAACATACGCAAGTCCAATCAAATGCACGGAGTGCAGGAAATCAACATCAATATCAGGATCAAAATCGTCGGTATACAATACGGCTCAATAAGATCAGGTATACCGCAGTAGATAATCTCATAATCGTGTGCATCGGCGTGGACAGTTCAAATCAAAACACTAAAAGTGCATGTAAACGATGCCGAAGGCATAAGTCAAATCGCATGCACAACACAGGCATGAAATCAAAATCAGCATATGGAATGACATCAAATCGAACTCAGGTGCAACCGTAGTGCACAAAATATAAATCCGGTGCAACAAAGGCACGAAATATAAATCTGACGCGTTAAACGCACACAACATAAAACTGGTGCGACAAACGTACGAAATTTAAAACTGGTGCATCCTGTGCACAAAACCCAAACAAAAACTCAAATGCGTAAATAGCAACACCGAGTGTATCAAGGTGTAAAAATCATAAACGTGTGCAACTGCATGCACAAAACACAAATCAATGCACTACAAGCACATATAAGGTATACCGAGTGCAAAAATCAATTCGGGTGCGTATCATATGCACAAAATCAACTCAACTGTATGAAATCCATGAAGTCATAAGCAGGTGCAGCCAAGGCACGAAAATGATATCGGGTGCAATAACTGTGCTCAAATCATAAATCAACACAACGGTGCGTAAAGCACATCCCAAGTGTAATAACAATGCGCAAGATATAAATGCCCAGTAGGTGCAACCATGGTGCACGAAAACAAATATCATGGAACTCAGCCATCAAGACTAAATAATGCGAATAATTCGCCCAAAATACCGGAATCCAAAGAGATGGATGCGTGATAATCGAATCACAAAATCATAAATCATAAATACCGTCATCGGTATATCCTCCTTCAAAATCGAGAAGGTGTCGATGCATCCAATGCTAGTAGTGTAAGGTTACTAGGCACACTAACAAGGCTCTACAAGGCAATGACCATGCCAAAATTAAATTTTTATGTGCCGAACAACCCTAAGCAAGATCGTATACTAGAGTTTAGGCGAAAAAAATGGCAAGTAAACAACTTTACTTCTAAGGGGACACGAAATACAACCTTTGTAGATCGGTCCTTCACTTCTTTAGTTCCTTGTTGAAGTCCCTTCGTTGCGATCATGGTTCTTCCAGACCCTTGCATGGCTTCACGAGGCGAAAGACACGTCCTTGCTTGAAGTCTTCGAGGCCGAAGATGATCTACGTCGAGGGAATGCCAACTCAAGCTTCTACTTCACTAACTTGAGAATTAGTGAAGCAAACACCCTAAACTAAAGTGCTAATCTAGTAGAGGATGGAGAAATAGGAAGTGGGTTCTCTTTAGAATTTTGTTTCTCACAATCTATCTCACTTTTGATCAAACCCTAGCAACCTTTTTCCTTTTAGCAATGAAGAAGAAGAAGAAATGAAAGAGATGAGGATAATGATCAAGTGAGAAGTATAACCATGTTGAGTGAGTATCATATACTAACTCTTGTAGAGCCATAACCATAGCTAATTGAAAATGGTTAGGTTAATAAAAATCTAAAGTAAAACAAATTTAGTGGACTTTGTCGAAGCATCCACAAGCTTCATACGTATGACCTAAGCACCACTAATTTGTAATTACCTTAAATAAATATTAACCACCATTTTATATAGTATGGTGTATGTCTTACACACCCATGTTTAGTCTATCATCAACCATGATACAAAAGAAAACACTCTTATTATATATATCACATATATATATATTCAAGTGTGCATATGAGAAAAACCCTAAAGTGAAAATGTTTTAGTAAATGTAAATTAGTATATCTAATATAAAATTATACACTTAATTATTAAATCAACAATTGAATTAATAATCCGGTCATATCTCATATAACCGGCTAACATCCATTGTATCGACTTATCGAATCAACACTTGATTCGATAACCCGGCTATATCATATATAACCGACCGATACAAAAAGTCGCGAGAATAGAATACGGTATCATATACACGCGTTATTCTCGGTCCCGCACATATCACATACGTGCTCCAACTTCGTTTTTCCTGAGCCAGTAAAACCTCTATGTAGGACTCTAAAGACTCGTCAATACGCCGGCAGTAGATGATGATCACATCAAGCACCCACAAGCCGTCAGCGGTACTAGCTAGACGTAACGGTTACCCGGGTATTGAGTGATCAAAAGATCAGCAAGCAAGCCGGCTCCAACTCCTGTAAAAGCTTGCCGGTAACACTTCCCGTACAGTCCAGTCTCCTCATCTGATATGTCGCATATCAAGTCTAGGGGTGGTAAACGTCAGACCCCAATAACCGATAAGTCATGCCGATGTGAGGCTCATAACGGGTCGAGAAACTACTCGTAACACTTACCAGTAAATCTCTAAATCAGCCCTGGCCTGGGACTTCCCTGTTACGGCCAATCGAGCACAGTGCAACATCAACCCCCAATACCGGGAGAGACGAAACCCCTCCTATCGCTCATTGCCTCCATATGACTCGGGACTGTACCCAAAAACCACCGTTTTGCATGCCCTCATGGACGTGGTAAGGTGGAAATCAAAGCACAGTGGGAATCATATAAGACTCTATGACGATCTCGGGTCTACAGACTAACCTGCACAAGTGTCACCAGAGAACTGCCATCTGACGTGAGGTATAATACCATCTGGGAGTTCTCGGTGAGTCCGTCCAGTGTATCCAGTCTCAACTGAGCACCCGTATACCATCTCTGATGTCAAACACCAATGGATATGGGATCATCCATCGCCCATCTCATGGGTCGAGAAGCGTATACGCTAGTCTACTCTGGTATATCGATGCCCCGTCTCGATACACCCACGACTAGGGACCTTGAAGGATGTACTTATGGACTACCATATCCCCACTAGTATGATCCGCATCATAGTCCAGGTAGTCAAGTACACATCCTAAGGGCTTTACCAACATGTAACTATAAGACAGTATAATGAGACAAGTATACATGTTAAGATAAAGAGCAACCAGATAGCATACTATCATATCGAGCAAGAAAGTCCTCTCTATATATGTCCAAGCATCCAATATAATATACATCATCTGTACAATACTGGCCTCTAGGGCATACATACAACTAACAATCTCCCACTTGCACTAGGGCCAGTTGCTGTAGTATCGCATACCGAGCATCTCGAAGAGTCTCTCAAACTGTATCTGGGGAATGGCCTTCGTGAGTGGATCCGCAGTGTTGTTCTTCGTGTCAACCCTCTTGACCTCGATCTCCCGGCGATCAACTAACTCCCGGATCAGGTGATACCACCTCAGAATATGCCTGGATCGCTGATGGGACCTGGGTTCCTTGGCCAAAGCCACCCCTCCATTGTTATCGCAATACAAAGCTATTGGATGCTCAATGGATGGAACCACTCCAAGTTCAGTAATGAACTTCTTGATCCAGACAGCCTCTTTGGCAGCATCGTTGGCAGCGATGTATTCAGCCTCCATCGTCGAGTCTGCCATGGTTTCCTTCTTGGAACTCTTCCAGCTAACCGCCCCTCTGTAAAGGGTAAAGACAAATCCCGACTGCGACTTAGAGTCGTCCTTATCACTCTGGAAACTTGAATCGGTAAAGGACTCCACTTAGAGTTCTCCGTTACCATACACCAAGAGCATCTCCTTAGTCGTTCGCAAGTACTTGAGAATGCTCTTCACAGCTGTCCAGTGACTCCCTCCAGGATCAGCTTGATACCTACTCACTACACTTAGTGAGTATGCTACATCGGGTCTGGTACATAGTATCGCGTACATGATAGAGCTTACAGCCGAAGCATAGGGTATCCCTTGCATGCGAGCTCTCTCCAAATCAGTCTTGGGAGACATCTTTTTGGAGAGAGTGAGCCCTGGGATCGTGGGTAAAAACCCACGTTTGGACTCTTCCATACTAAACCTCTTTAGTATGGTGTCAATGTACCTGAATTGGGACAATCCCAATATCCGTTTAAATCTATCTCTATAGATCATAATTCCCAATATGCAGGAGGCATCACCAAGATCTTTCATTGAGAATCTTTGAGATAAGAAGAGCTTGACCGATTGCAGCATAGGAATGCCATTTCCTATCAAGAGTATGTCGTCCACGTACAATACGAGGAAGACAACCTTACTCTCTGCCACCTTCTTGTAGATACAAGGTTCATCTACGTTTTTGACGAAATCGAACTCTTTGATAACGACGTCAAAGCAGATGTTCCAACTCCGCGATACTTGCTTTAATCCATAAATGGATTTAAGCAGCTTGCACACCTTCCCGCTGCTCCCATTATCTACGAAGCCCTCTGGCTGAGTCAAGTACACGCACTCTTCTAAATCACCGTTTAGAAAGGCGGTCTTAACATCCATTTGCCAGATTTCGTAGTCATGATATGCAGCAATGGCAAGCATGATCCGGATGGATTTAATCATAGCCACTGGAGAAAAGGTTTCGTCATAGTCCGCACCTGGTCTTTGATGAAAACCCTTTTGCAACAAGTCTAGCTTTGAAAGTCTCCACTTTCCATCTACACCAAGTTTTTTCTTGAAGATCCACTTGCTCCCATGGTTTTACCCCTTCAGGAGCATCTTCCAAAGTCCATACTTTGTTGGTGTACATGGATTCCATCTCGGACCGCATTGTATCCAGCCATTTCACTGAGTCCCCACTCGTGATGCCTGCTCGAAGCTAGTTGGGTCATCATCAACCATGATGCAATCCTCGCTCCCACCATCCATGAGAAAACCGTAGTAACTCTCAGGTGGGTGAGGAACCCTACTAGATCGGCGGAGTGGCTGGGGTTCATCGGGAACAACCGATCCTCTGGTTCCCCAGATCTTCTGTTGCAGCTTTTGTAGCTGGAACCTCTTCCAGTTCTACCTCATGACCACTAATCTCTTTTGCAAGAAATTTCTATTCTAAAAGGTGGCATGCCGAGAAACAAACCACCCTTTGTTCCTCAGTGTGGTAGAAGATATACCTTGAGAATTCTTGGGATATCCTATACATTGCATAGAACAGACCGTGCCTCGAGTTTGTTCGGATTTTGTCGTTTGACATAGGCCGGATAACCCCATATCATTACATAGTTAAGACATGGTCTCTTCCTTTTCCATATCTCATATGGAGTGGTAGGCACAGATTTGGTGGGGGCCATATTCAATAGATATATGGCTGTTTCCAGCGCATACCCCCAGAAGAAATAGGTAACTCAGCTGTGCTCATCATAGAGCACACTGATTGAATTATAATTTTCTTGATTGGGGTGTAAAAAGTAAAGAATCAATTCAAATAGTCCACGATTCGGCACCATTTGATTGTTCGTAAAATTTAAGATTGAGTAAATTGAGTAAGTAAATCAACTTAAATGATTCCCGATAACGGTGTCATTTGATCGATAAGAGTCTCTTTGTGTCGGTAATTAGAAAATTGAATCAAGTTCACAATCAAAGAATTATATTTGACCGCAATCAATTACGGTGTCGATTGTAGATCGTAAGCGAGTGCGGATCGTCCACAGGGATTGTGCGATTCGTTTCTATGTTTAATTTGTTTGAATGGAAAAGTTAATCGAAAAGAAAAGAAAACATGATTCAAGAATTTATCGATTGATTCAGGTGTCACGAGTTTAATCAAGAATCAAGAAACTGATAAACAAATCAAGAATCGGGTTTCGATGATATTTCCAATCAAATGTCAAGAATCTAAATGAGGCTCGTAGGAATCGATCGGATCTATAGACGTGATGTAATCTCAAGATTTCGTGTTCTTGTCCTTCGAAGGATTGATACTAGATCGATGATCATCGACGAGAGTTAGGGCTTTCTTGATGAAACTAGGGTTTCATCGTTTAACCCTTGTTCTTTCATAGATATCATTCACATTCTAGCCTCTAGCAATTTCAAGAAACGATCGTAACTCCCCAATCTCGAGCGATATCAATCAAGAAAGCATCGCAACGAATTGGGTCGTCGATTCTTGAACTTGTTAGGGTTTACAAAACTCGTAGGATTCAAGAATCGATTTAAGATATATTACATCATCATTCTATTGATCGTCTCGACTCCTCGACGAGCGGAGTATTACTCAAACATCATCACACAGATAGTATTCAAGAATTGAAAAGATATCATGATGCAAGAATTTAAAGAAAACAAGATAAAAGAATATCACCTTTTATTTATATCAACAATTTGATTACAGTCGCTCAAGAACTACAAGAAGAAGAACTAAATTGTTGAATTGGCGTCGCTCGGCTCCTTGAGTCGCGGATCGGCTTGGACCACTTGCTCTGTTGAAGATCAGCTCGGCTCATAAAAGGTTGCAAGGCTTCTTGCTTGATGGGTACTCGGGATCTTGGCTTTTGATTGGAATTAGGGTTAGGGTTTCACACAAGTCCTCTCACTAGACTTGTGGAAGGAGATGAAAGAGAGAGATAGAATGGCTCTAAATTGGCTAAAAATGAACAAGTCAAGGATCAAGTCCTAGATTCGAGATTATGATACAAGTGAGCCTAGGGTCTTATTTATAGATCTCCCAAACCCTAAGCCTTTGAGTTCCCTCCAAAAGTTTGTTGAAAGACTTCTAGAAGTAGTTAGTTAGGCTTAGCTTAGGGTTTAAGCTAGGGTTTAGGAAGAAGTTTCTAGAATACAAGGCTAGTTTAGTGTTGGTCCCAAAGCTTGCTGATTTGGCAGAAGTCTCTGGAGTCTTCTGGAATTTGAAGTATATGAGCTGAATGTGGGCCCTGAGTGAAGCATTGTGCACCTAAGATTTAGGGCTGACGTGGCAAGACGGCCGCGGAACCGCGGCTCAAGCAGGCTCTGGCCGCAGTTCCGCGGCCATGTAGGAGGCTTGGGGCTTGGGGCTTCTTCTATGGTCTTGGGCTAATATTTGGAGCTTTCTTTGATATGTTGATTTTAGTTTGTCTCTTTGGATTGATACCAGAATTGAAATCATTGAGTTGACGTAATGTTTGATCGGTACCGTATAAATTTT